>OZ005654.1:39424685-41824685 GCA_963930645.1 Salticus scenicus | reverse complement strand
TAGGTAAATATAGAAGAAAGTCTTGTGGTGGCCACAACATACTAGTTTTTTTTTGCAGAGCAGTGTAATTATCATAAAAAATTCTTATTTACATAATCCACGTTATTAGAGATAATCAGAAATAATTTGGCCTCTCTTCCTATATATGGCAGTTATTGCAAAAATTCTGTATAGGCATTACCTAAGTATTATATTTTATGTCTTGACCTTCTTTCTGGAAGGCAATCTCGTGTTTCTCACTAGAAAAGCAGATTTTAAATTTCGTTTACATTTATAATTTTTTTGTGTAATTGTATGATATTTTACTGATGGACTATTTTTAAAATTTTTGATTTCATTTAATCTCGATCTATCTAATTATTTATCAAAAACCATTTTATGAATAGAGAACATGTGTCTTTTTTGCTATAATATTAATAATAATAATAATAAATTGCTTAAAACGTTTAATAAACTCAGAGAAAAGATTAAATTTGAAATTATTTTCAAAAAGAGGAATAAATTGTTTAATTTATTAAATGATTGCATATTTGTTTTAAAATAATATAGATAAAAAAAAAACATGCAGTTAAATATATTTTTTTTTCTGAAATCAGTAAGACTTGAGTTATATTATTGCCGTTTAATTTCGAAAATTTCGATAAGTTCTCATCTTTGTTTATCTAGTTAAATATTTACTTATCAATAAACAATATTTTTTTTTATTCTGCTTATCTATCAGTGTTTTTACTTTTATTATTAATTTATTTATTTTAAATCTAAAATTATCGAAAGCACGGTATGTTTGTTTTTAATGAGTTTTAAACCTTGATCAGCAACAAAATGGCGAATGCATCATCCCTCTTCCTCTAGCTTGATTTCTGCTCGACGTCATTTACTGAATCGAACTGCACCGGTTACCATAGTTACGAGAGAATATATTCTAGGGATTTTTAAAGTGGCTTAGAAGGGTGCGAAGATAAAGAAAGAGAGAGAAAAAAGGCTCTTCAATTTGCGTCAATGAAAGATGCGCGGAGGCGTACGCCGTGATGGGAAAAGGCTTATACCTGTTGAGTTTTAATTACAGATACATGGGAAAGATTACACATTGTGCGGAAAACAGGATGGCCGTCCTTCTGAAACTGCAAGCCCTCATATCTACGCAAATAGGTGCAAAATTTTCTAAATTTATGTAATGATTCGTAAAGCATGAAGATTCCCCTCCCTCCTATATTTCGTTTTATAAATAGATTGAAAGTATGTGTGCACATAAAGTAAAAGATTTGAATGTAATATAACAAATAATAAGTTTTGCGAATCGATCAAGACTTTGGTTGATTTTAACCCTTTCGCTACCACTGGGACTTATATGTCCCAAGCTTAAATTGCAATATAATATGAAATTTTTTTTCTGAATGTTTTCTGTTCTTGTTTTTTGGACCTGTAACTACCATGAATAGGTGGATAGAAATATCAGTTGAAAAAATTCACTGTCTATTAAATGGACCACTTCAGATAAATTATTTAATACTTATTTTATTTTTCTCAGAAAAAAATATATTGGTAGTGAAAGGGTTAAAGTACTTTTGTTCATTCCTTTAGGATTTATCTTCTGATTGAAAGTTCCTAAAATAGTCATTTATTTCTATAGACATTTAAATAATTTTGAAATTGCTGTACTGCAATAGAAGAATAAAAAATAGTTTTCATTGGCGCCATATGAAGATTTTTCTCAATTAACTAAAAGTTTAATCAACCAAATAAATAGTTCTAATCTAAATTTGAAGTTATCTAATTAAACTGTCAGGGAAGGTAGGATCGTTTTCATTATATTTAAATGGTTGAAGTCGATTTTTTGTAATTTGTAATGGTTATTACATATATCGTTTTAATTAATTTAAAGGTCATTTTATTTTTCCCTTTTTTTCATTCTTTAATCGAGAGATTCTTAAAATATCCATAAAAAAAAAAAAAAAAAAAAAAAAAAAAAGAAAAAAACTTTATAATTTCAAAATTATTTAAACTCCACGAAGCAAGGGAAAAAAAAGTGTTATTGAAAACTTTCTTACAACAGCCCGCAATAATTAAATTTATTATTACGTCAGTATCATTTTTATTGCAAATGTTAGCTTAGAAAAAAACAAACACGATATTATTTATCGGTTTATAACAATATACAATTAATTATTTTGATTGACATGCTAATGAAAGACCATCAATAGAATAAGATTTCTGGGAAGCATTTTAGTATACATAATTGATTAAATGGAAAATGAATAATAATAATAAAAAGAGCAATAAATAATAAGGCTATATATTATTAAAACCAGTAAAAACTACAACTTCGGAAACGCCAAAGAAAAATATTCGGGAAGCATACAGTTGTTTCGGTAGCCTTAAGCGTACCGTCTTCAGAGCATAAAGAATTCTGGAACTGGACGAGTGCTCGTATATATAGAAGAGAGACCGAATATATATAGAAGCTATAATATATATTCGTATATGTATTCGGTCCCTCTTCTACATATACGAGCTATATATAGAAGCTATAATATATATTCAGTCCCTCTTCTATATATACGAGCACTTCTCCAGTTCCAGAATCCTTTATGAACTGAAGACGGTGCGCTTAAAACTACCAAAACAGCTGTATGCTTCCCAAATATTTTTCTTTGGCGTTTCTGAAGTTGTAGATTTTACTGGTTTTAATAATCCAGCGCCAAGTCTCCTTTTAATAAAGGCTATATATTGTTAGTTTAAATAAGGAGTCAGGTATCTTTGAATGATGAAAATATCAATAAAAAATGATCATGATTTTTTTTTAAACAATAACTCGGGAAAAAAAAAAATACTTTTAAAACTTGTAGTTCTTAACGAGTGTTAAGAAAGGTTTTATCTCTCTATTACAGCTGTTGGAATACTTATTCATTTTTAATTTAATTTATTTTTTCTTGAAAATGTCAGAGCTAATATTTTGTTGGTATAAGCCTTCCACGCAGGATTACGTGCAAATGATACATTACATGAACATTTAAAAAAAAATTAGGTAGAGAAATATACCCTATAATTAAAATGACAAAAAATAATTTTGTAAAAAAGCTCCATTCTTTTGAAAAAAAAAAAAATATATATATATATATATATATTATATAGTCATTATAAAAAGTTATCACTATTTTTGGCGTAATTATGCTTATAATTATAAAACCTTTAATATTAGAAAGCTAATTGTTCGTCATTTCATATATTTACATTTCATGTGAAAGCTATTAAACTTTCATTAAATTCTCAGTAACCATCACGGAGATATTGCGCGCGCAAGATAGACGAAAAATTCGCTCTGACATTTTTATTAAAAATGTTTTAAATAAAAAATGTAAAAAATATTTTAATGGCTGTAACAGGAAGATAATATCTTTCTCGACACTTGTTAAAATTTACTTATTTTAAAAGCAGTTATTTTTGGAATTATTGTAAATACAATTATAGTTAATTATTGTAAATACAATTATAGTTATTTCCTCTCTCTAAATATCTCCTTTCAAAGGTATCTGACCCCTTAAATGAAAGCCTGATAGGCAAGTATGTTGATATACATACATTCAGAGTGATAGATAAAAGTTGTTCGATCTTAAATTTATATGACCAATTAGAATGATGAGTAAAAAAAAAAGTACAAAATCTCATAAAATCTAACAAAAACTTCAAAAAATCGATTCAGTTTCAAAAATTGTAAAATTAAAATTCTTATACGGCATTCAAACAAGAAAATTTCCTATGAGTAAAATGTGCTGATACTCTAATAAAAGAATATAAATTTTTGCCTTGTATCCTAAATGTTCTAGATATATGTTTAAACAAAATTGCTGAGGAATTAGTTATGAATGAAAAGTGTATATTTCTTTACGTTATCGCTTTTTTCATTCGTAATTTGTATATGATAGTTTTTTTTTTTTTTTTTTTTTTTATCGGACAACATATTTCCAGAATATGGTAAGTGACAAAAGTCAGCTATTTTATTTTCTAACGTTTCTGAAAATTTTTATCATACAATGGTGAAATTTTGCATATCACTTCATTAGTGATTAGAAAAACATTTTACTCATTGAAATTTTTTTTTACGGAAGTTGTAAAAAAAAAAATCAAAATTTGTTATTTAAACGTTTAATTGATTCTTCAAAAATTTTTAATTCTTTTATATAAATTTGTAATTCATACTATTATTGAATTTCCATAAAAAGTAAAATATGCGGATTCCTTTTGTGGCATTATAAAACTACTATAACTTTTCTATATAAAAATTACTGTACTGATTACACCATACACTTATTTCATTATGCATGAACTTTTTACTAGAATCATACATTGAAGAATTTTTCACCAAAAACAGCGTGTAAAGTTATTTTATGTTTTATGGCTGTTTGAAATCCTTTTATATCCTAGGTGAAATTGGTTTATGTTATCTAGGTCTAATTATTTTATGAACCACTTCATAATATCCAATATTTTATTAAGAATTAAATTTATTACCATTTTTATTACCCACTTCACCGGCCATCCCGAGATAACTCGGGGGAAACGTAGCCTTCAACATACTATAGTGGCCGGTGAAGTGGTTAAGAAACATGTTACAATGATTATTAACAATTGATTTGGAATTTGCAATATTCGATTCATAAAAAAAAAAGAAAAAAAATAGAATACTATTTGACGAACAGACATCATACAATATATAAGTATATATACACACTCTGTTGCAAAAAAATATATGCATCTAAAAAGAATTGAGCCTCAGCTACAAAAATTAAAATGAGTTTAGTGTTCGAGTATGTAAACAAATTATCAAAAATTGAAACGAAAAAAGCGTTTTGTTCACGAGTAGCAGTACAAAAAATGTGAAAATCAGTAGGTGGTAAAGCCACCCCTGGCAACTACACAAGCCAATACTTAGTGGAGCATAAAGTTAATTAAGTGGCCGATGTCCGTTAGCGAAAGATTTTTGCCACAATTGTTGCAACTGCTCATTCAGTGAAGATGTATTCGGAGGCTGCTGGAGATGTCTGCCCAACATGTTCCAAACGTGTTCAATTGGTGATAAGTCTGGAAGCCTGGCAGGCAATTCGAGGACATTGACACCTTGGAGAAATGGTTGTGACAGTCGTGCAATATATGGCCGAACGTTGTCTTGTTGGTAAACAGCACCTGGACGACGTGATAGCATTGGAAGTACGACGGGCATCAAAATGTCGTCAACTTACCTATGAGCGAGGAGAGTACCTCGAAGTACGACTAAAGTTTAACAGCTATCCCAGCTAATAGCCTCCAGACTGTCACATCAGGCATTATGACTTTGTATCGTTCAGTAACAATACTGAATTGAACCGCTGACCTCTCCGTCTCCACGCACGTATGCGGCGATCATTGGCACTGAGAGAAAAGCGAGATTAATCGCTAAAGAGGACATTTGTGCAATCGGACACTGACCAGACTCTGCTAGCGGCACCATTAACGACGATACTGCTTATGGCGATGTGTCAGTAGAAAGCACCTTAACGGTCGTCGAGACCTGAGCCTAGCTTCATAAAATCGTCTCCGAGTGGTATCCCTTGATATTACTGAATCCCTGAGAGTGTACAACTGGTGTTGAGTCGTTGATAGGGTCACTGTTGGTGTGGACGTGCTGCTCTTCTGATTAAGCAATTTTCTAGTGCATTCATGGCCCGTGCACGTCCAGAACCACTGCAATTGCTTATTTTGGCTTTTCTAAGCCGCTGATTCCAGCATCTAGCAACTACCATATCGCTTCGACCAATATGCCGGCCAATCCGTCTGTTCGACCAACAGGCCACCCTGAGGCCTATGATGCGGCCCCTCTCAAAGTCAGACAACTGTTCTTACTAGCGCTGAGTACAGTCGATAACAAATGTGTCCGAACACTAGCAAAATTTCCTATGTAAAAAAAGTACACTTCATACGGTTCTGTTAAATAAATTCTTGTCGAATCCTGTTCTTAGTGTAAGAACATGATTTGATAAGGATTTATTTAACAAAACCGTATGAATAGTACTTTTTTTACGTAGACATTTTTGCTAGTGTTCGGACACTTTTGTCGCCAACTGTACGTCTAAAAGGCATCTATATTTACAGCGTCGTGTATCTAAGCGAACAGTCCGGTTCTAATTTTGCGACACTGGGCGCACCGGCCCTTTTCAATGCTACTCGCTGCGCAGTTCATACGTGCTTTGCATGCTTTCACGTTGCTCATTGATGCTATAAGTTAAATCAATTGCTTAACACGGCGAACCATATTTGAATGTGGAGTCGCCACGGAAGCCCTATTGTTTCTGGGTGCATATATTTTTTTGCAACCGAGTGTATATATAGATGTAACGAATTTCTGACTGGCAATCGTGGACTACACAGGGAAACAAGCTTGCTTTCATGGACATCTCTTTATTTAATCCATATTAAGGCTTTGTTTCCGAGAAGGCAGTGGAGGCCGACGGTGTATTATGTGCGGCCCCGACCGTGAATCGCGGACTTTGCAGACGATCTTGCACGTTAACTTTCGGATCCGATGGCGCATAGCTTTTTAAGATTATTACTGGTATGGCTGAGTATAGTTGGAGTGTTGAAGAAGCTCGCTAAATTTTGGTGTGTTTCATGCTTTATAGTCATAATTTTGGCGTATTTCTAGCTTAATTTCAATCTCCTCCCTATTTCATTGTTGGTTATATTATTTAATGACGCAATGCTTCTTTGTGTCCTGTTGTATAATGATTTCGCGCTAGCTAGACGAAGTGGCGTCCACATTTGCCAAGTCGCCAGCTCATAAACAACAATATTTATAGCTATTTCATCTGAAATAAGTAATCAAACCCTAATTTTTATCAATTATTACCCATTTATCGTCATAAATCTTAATCATCTCATCCATAATCATCATTTAACTTATTTATGGAATATTTCAGACATCAAAATGCTCATTCAATTTAAATTATTAACTTATTCATTCATTTTCGAATGATTGCGATTACGAATTTACGTTTTCATTTTCTATGCTTTTAAAGTAACTTACTGCTTAATATGAGATTTCCTTAATTCATTTTGCAATATTAATTTAAAATATGAAAATAATACCCTAAAATATTATACCCTGAAAATATTAATTTAAAATATAAAAATACTAATTTAATTCTTACCTCTTTTTTTATCCTATTATATACATACACAGAAAAATTTAAGTCACAAAATCTTTTCGGGTTTCTTGATAAAAGCTAAAGAAATTGCTATTTAAAAGTAATGGTGTTGTAAGAGCTTATTGATATCACTTAACATTTATAAAATGTGCTTTTATTAATGATTCCATGAGAAGTGAGATACATTTTAGACTTTCGAAATTAAGAAATAGTAAAAAAGAAGTGCTAAAGGAATTTCTCAAAAATTTCTCAGATTAATGGATCGGCGGAAAAAGGCTTGTTCTAGTGCAGATGATATTGAAAGCAAATTTTCATTAATGTAAAACGCTCGATAAAATAAAAAACTTTACTGACTTATATATATACATATATATATATATATATATTTGATAGAATTATAAAACATAGTTTTGAGAATAAAGGTAAACCTGGCTAAATACAAAAACTTTTAATCGATATAACAAAAATTTCCGTAGCTGAATCGTATAATCCCAGAAAAAATAATAATCTATTTAAAAAAAAAAAAAACTTTTAAAATCTAAATTCTTATTATAGCGTATAGAAGTTAGAATTCGAAGTTAGAATAAAATTTAATTTGCAAAAAAAAAAAAAAAAAAAAAAAAAAAAAAAGTAACTTTTTTGTTTATTAACCAAAATTGGGGAAATTTGAACTGTGTTAAGAAAAGATAAATTATTTCTTAAAATTCACAGCAGATGGCAGTACTACACGATTGCCTATAAGTTTTGTGATTTCATTTTCTGATTAAGGGCCAATATCTGCAATTTAATTATTCGTTTGAGGCACCTTTTATTATTATTTTAGTTTATTATTATTTTTTTATATTATAACTTAACATTTTACTGATTTGGTTAATGTTTATGTATTTTTCCTAATCATTTTTATTTTGTATTGTTAATTGTTTCATTGACATTTTAGTGAATATTCCGCCCAATAGAGGGCACTTGTAGTCCACAAAAAACTTTTTTTCGCTTCTAAAAGGCTTCTTAAAAAAACTCTTTAAAATTTTATAGAATACTGTGTAGTCCACGATAAATTTTCTTTTATGAATTGACATCTTTTCTACTAATTGTCTGCAAAAATTAACACTCCGAACCTTCAGGATAACGAACGTGGGACCACCGGATTACTAACATGGCGCTCTTACCAACTGAGCCACGGAGAGACAAATGCAGAAGCTTGTATGGCACATTTCTTATTTGGTTGAGATTCACAAACATACCGTAGTGAATGACAGTAAGTACATAAGAATTTGGGGGGGAAAAATCTGCAGTGGTGTGAACAGATCATGTATCTAAAAATAGAAAATATATAAAGAAAGCAAAATTTGCTGGAAGGAAAAGTAGAATTGCTCTTTAAATCTAGATAAACCGCTCTCTATAGAGAGGGTGGTTTTGATTAAACTTCTACTATGAAAAGTATACTTCTCTAAAAAGAGTGAAGGAATTTTGATCAAATTTAGTATATGGATGTTTCATGAAATACGCTTCGATGAATTAAAAAGAATAGTTTAATAAATGGCAAGTTTAACAAATGAATTAACCTACAATAGATCAAAAGCTAATCAATAAATGCCAAAACTGCTCCGTATGAGTCATTTTCTTTATGTAATATCCGTTTAACTATGCAGAGCCTGTTTTTGAATTAACATTTTTGTTAGAAATGTCGTGAGTGCATCTGTAGGTTTGTTTACATACCAGATTTTATTACCAATTAATTTCCCGTTTTCTTTGCAGGATGCTCTTTATAGAATTGTTCATGCTAGGGTCCTGAGCCTCCGTGGAATGCCCTTCATAGGGGGGCTTTCTAGTATCCCACACTGTATTCACGCGAAATTTGAGGAAAACCACCGAGGTTAAACCAGCAATCTTGACCTTTGCACGACCCTTGCACCTCCCGTCTACCATCTTCGAGGACATAAATTATCTACTACTGGCGGAAGTCGCTGTTTATAGCGATAATTATAGCCAGACGGTATATACCTATTTTTTATACCTTACTAATTAAAAATTTTCCTTCCTAATTTTTTTTATCATTATAAAGTATATATACAATGTATGCAAATATATTCAAAAACTGTACTGGAAAACGCTAATCAAAATTTTTGAGATGAGAACTAAAAAGATTATTATACAAATAAAATAAAATAAAATACATAAATAAGTAAAAAAAATATATATATGTATATACATATATATATAATTATTTTTAGACGTATACGAAATTAAATTGATTTTGAAAAAGATAAAAGAAAAAAAAAACCAGCAAAAGTATATATTATAGTAGGGAGTTATCAATGAAACAAATATTAGTATAATACTGTAATATACGTCAGTTAACACTTCTTACAAAGTCCTAAAAAAATCTGGAATATCTTTACTTGACTTTCTGAACATTAAGTAATTAATGGTTGTTTAAATAAATGAAAGTAAAAGAAGTCTGAAATCAATCAGCTCAATCGAATAAGGCGTTTAATGCTATAGTGCTTGAAATAATTCGACTCCAATCATGAAGAATTTTTCGTTGTGCTGTAAAAATCTTCAAGTGCTGGATTCACCAAAATCTATACATTTCAGCTCAATCAGATAAGGCATTTACAGCTATCACACCGTAAACAATTTCAAGCCATAGACGATAATGGTGAAGAATTTTTGTCGTATCCCTGTGAAAAACTATAAGTGCCAGATTCACCAAAACATATACAGTTCGTGGAATAGTGACCTATAGCATGTATATAAATTTTCAGTTTATTTTAATAGGGCGTTAATAGTCTATCGCACTTTGAATAATTTGAGCACATAGGACATAATGCAAAACAATATTTAGTCGAGTCCCTGTAAAAATCTATAAGTGTTATATTTATCAAATCTATACAGATCGTGTGATGGTGACCTATAACATGTATATAAATTTTCAGCTCAATCAAATAAGGCCTTTTAAATGTTATCGCACTTTAAAAAGTTTAAACTCATAGGCCACAATGATAAAGAATCTTTTGTTGTGTACCTGTAAAAAAATTGTAAATGTTAGATTCATCAAAATAGTTAGAGTTTGTGTAACGCTGGCCCATAATTTGTATACTATACATTTTCAGTTTATTTGAATAAAGCTTTATCTTATTTGTTTACGTGCATCTGGAGAACGCAGATATCTAAAGCAGAATTGAGATAAAATCCGAGTGGGAGAAGACTGAAGAAAATAGAGGTAGGGGCAGAAATATATACTTGTTAATGTTTAGTGAATACTTTCTGCTCAAAATTGTTTTAAGAAGGAGGATGAAAATATTCTTAACAAAATTCTAGATATATAAACGAAGGTAGTTGGTCGTTTTTGAGGTTACTAAAGTCAATAAATGAGCTTTATTTCGTATAAAGCCTAAAATGGCATATTTTGATTTTGATTTTTTCTTATTTTGAACTAGCCGCTTTCAATTTACTGTTTCGCGAAAGCTGTAGTGGTAAACAGTATCAAATTTTTCACGTTTCGTAAATATCATAACTACGATAAACTTATTGTTCATAAGTTTGGTCATATCATTCGGAAGTACTTCTTTTCGTCGCACAGTTCGAATTCTTACAGAGTGGTGACTGTGATTTTGGAATGGTCACACATCTAGGGGTTATTCAGAGGTTTGTGTCCCTCTGCTGTTATTTTTTTCCCATTAAGATTCATTAATCTGTGATCTATGAGGAGTTGTTCAGAATTTTGCCTGCATTGGATGATGTTATTTTCACTAGAGGTGTGCACGGCTTACGGCCCGAGCCTGAGCCTGAGCCCGGCCCGGTCCTTGGGCCGGGTTCGGGCCGAAATTTTCAATTTGCTCTCGGGCCGAGCCGGGCTCCGGCTCATTTTTTTTTTTTTTTGTGTATACTTGGGCCGGGCCTGGATGAAATTTTTTCCGGGCCGTGTCGGCCCGAATCTTTTTCTAGTTTCCTCGTTAATCAACGAAAAAGGAAAATAATAAAATATTTCTTCAGTTATTTTTTATTTTACATAATTTTACAGGTCGGTATGTCACATAAAATTTTATTTTGTTAAAAAATGTCTGTAACTTCAATTTAATTGCCTATCAGTCTGTCTGTTCGCGATTTGATTTTTCAAAAATATTTTTAGCATGTCTTGAAATAAATATATTTTATTTAAAGTAATATTAGATGGTTTCCTATTCAAAATAGTATGCATGTCACTACTAGTTAGTGCACATGTACAAACAAAAGAAATTAGACACGTTACTGTGTATAAGGCTTTGTGTCCTATGGTCTGTTGAGTTTAGGTGTTATGAAGGCTATAAAAATCCTTCCGCTGTAACTTTTTCTCTAAGGCTCCTTTTTCTTTTCTCCAGTGCACTGGACGAAAGTAGCATCATTTCTAGCATGTGCAAAAGCACCTTTTCTGTTGAATATGGTTGGATTAGCATTAACGTTTTGTTTAACGGATCACGTGAAAGATTCGGATACTTTAGAATATGTAAGAGGAAACCTTTGAAAGTGCATTTTTAGTAGTATTAACCATTTTAAATACCTTCCTCTTTGATGAATGCTAATATTTTCGATTTGACTTTCTATCTGTCTTTGTGCTTTCTGTACGTTTGTAATAATGAATCTCTGTTTACATATAATTATCTTGTAAAAGTTCAGCAGTTTTTTAAAAGAACATTCTATTGCTTCGCTGTATAAAACCTTTATAAAACACATACTAAAAATCTTTTTCATATAAAGGCATGCTTTTTTTTTACGTATTTTTGAATCGGGCCGGGCCTGATTTTATCGTTATTTGGCCGGGCCGTACACTGAGAAAAAATAAACGGGCTGGACCTGGCCGAATTTTTCGATTTCATGCCGAGCCGGGGCGGGTAAGCAAAGCTTTTGTACAGGCCGGGCCGGGCCTGGGCCTGAAAATTTCAGCCCGTGCAGACCTCTAATTTTCACTCCAACTACAACATTTCACACAGTTTTTCTCAAATTACGCTAACATTAGTAACTTTCGCAATATTTTTGAGTGCGATTGGGTTAGTAACTAACTCATCAGCTGCTCAGTTTGTTCACAGAAATATCAGGAAATATCTTACGAATTGATTTGACACCATAAACTTTTGCAAAAATAAATCTGGACTGTATGAAACCATTACTTTATTTTTTTATAAAAATAATTAAATTTTTACAGCTCCTTGGTATTGGTCGAAATTTGGTCGTGTACAGTGTGCTCAGCAGACTGGCTGAGTAAAGAGTAAATACGGAGTACTCAGTACAGGTACAGCTCCAATTTACAAATCAGATAATAAATATAAGCAAACAAGCAGACTTTGTCCGCATTGTTAGTCTTTTTTTTTTTTTTTTTTTTTTTTTTTTTTAATTACTGAGGGCCTATTAGTCTCAATCTGGGATTTTTGCGTTGTCGTTTTCAATAGTTGAACATTTGTCGAAATCTAAAATTTATCGAAAATATAAATGAATAATTTGAAAGCGATGTTATAATTTGAAAAAAGAAAAAAAAAAAAAAAAAAAACTAATAGTCCTCCGTCCTAAACTAAATTCTGCTTTTGCCAGAATTTCATCAAAATCTTTTTTATTATTATTATTATTATTATTGAAAGAAAAAGAAAAGAAAATTAATACTAATCAGTATTGTTACAAGCGATATCGAAAAAGTTTTTTTTTTTATAATTTTGAATTAGAAAATAAAAAGTGCGCGTGAAATAATATGAAATAAAAATAAGTAAAAAAATGAATTTAATGATTTAATGTTTTTGTTTTTCGGGGGCTGCTCATGCATATAAAAAATGCGTATTAAAACGAGTCGAAGAAGGAAGCGAAATAAGTATTGAGTTATATTACGATAAATACGATATATAATATGATACGATATATTAGACCTATCGTCCAGGGTTAGTAGGCATTTTTTTTTTTTTTTTTTTAATGCCAGTTCGTCGAGGAGTTATCTCAACTGCATAAGTATTACAGACCTTTGCAAAAATCATTTGAGCTACTTCATTGCCAAATTTTTAATTTCAGCAAGGAGGTCCTATACTAAAGCTGCTCCCTAACGTTAATGCATATTTATTTTAAATTGTTTCGAATCAATGTAATGAAACTCAAGTAATTAAATGTCATTTATATTTCATTAACAGCTTTATGTCACGGTACTTGACCATGGTTTTGATTTACTGTAAATAAGGAACAGCTTTAGTATAGGACACTTCTGGTTTCTCGTCAAGGTCTTAAAAGCAGATAATAGCTAGTCTCACTAACAGTCGTGGCCAATGTTTTTCTACGGGAAATTTTTTTTTATTTTTTTTTTAAAATTTTTTAAATATTTTATTTCAACACAAATAATCTATTCGTTATAGAATTTCCCATTTTTAATATTAGATGAAAAATTATCACTGATAGTAATGTATTGATATTTTTTTTTTTACTGAATTCTTGATCTGTTCTTTGTTTCTAGAGAACTGCAAATATTTGCGGCAATGCACAAATACCAGAGAAACACGTTACACATGGTTTCATTTACTTTCTGTAATATACTTACTTACCCAAACCTCTTTCGTGTTTATATAGCAGCGGACTGTTCTTCGCTTCAGAGGATTGTCTCTTTAGAGACTTATACTGTGACAGCAGTGTACAGCACTATACTTCCTGAATATTTGTAACTAATTTTAACTTTTATGCACCAGACTTTTGTGACTTTCTCAACAAATTATGATTCGTTTCATTCCCAGTAAATATTGCTACAAAATACGAATCGTGATATTGTTGCAGTATCCAGTGATGTATTTAGAAGGTCAAGACGCTATTTTTAACTTTCTCTAAAGCTTGAAAATTTAATAAAAAAGTAATTTGTACTCGTAACAGTAAATTAAGTATCCCTAATAGAATGTCTAAAGTATAATTATATTGTAAATGTATTATGGTAAAAACGTGATTTCTTTCTTTTCTTTTTCCTTTTTTTTTCTTTTATTTCTTTTATGGCTTTGTTATTTTAAAACGGTACATAATGATGTCATTATGATGTCTGTATATTTGCAAATCAAAAACTTGCAAATAGGAAAAAATTTTATTTATGTAAATATTGTTTATCTCTAGAGCTTTTGATATCTTTTTAGTTCCCCATCATACTATAGGTGTGGGGAACTTAGGTAATCGTGAAAATTTTAGACGTCGATTTTTTTACTTTTTTATACGGTTTCAGGTGTGATGAATCCGAAAATGACAAAATTTGTATGGTGTCCGTCTGTAGGGTGTCTGTTAGTTTGTTAGTCGGTGTACACGATATCTCAAGAACAAATAGTCGCAGAGAAGTCAGATCAGTTTTAAAATGTTACTTTCGACACTCGCAAGAACCCAATTCATTTGCAACATTCGGATTAAAAAACTTCGTAAGTTATTATAAATTTACGATTTTCTTAACATGGGAAAATAGGACAAAATTTCACTTAAACGTCCATTAAGCAGAAAATTTTTATTGTAAAGATGTCAGGACAGTTTTAAAATATCAGTTTTGAATTCGGAATGAATATCATTAACTTTAAACCTGTTACTTTGAAAGTTTCTCAAGTTATTTGGAATTTACGAGTTTCTTAACATGGCAGAATAGGGCAAAATTTCACATAAATGTCAATTTGGAGGGATATTTTCATCGTAAAGATGTCAGACAACTTTTGAAATATTATTTAGGACACTGGCGTGAATATTATTGACTATGAATTTTCCAATATAAAACTTTCGTAAGTTATTGGAAATTTACTAATTTCTTAACATGGCAGAATAGAGCAAAATTTCACATAAACGTCAATCTTGGGGGATATTTTCGTCGTAAAGATGTCAGACCACTTTGAAATATTATTTAGGACACTGGCATGAATATTATGGACGATGAATTTTCCAATACAAAAAAATTCGTGAGTTATTTTGAATTTATGATTTACTTAAGATGGCAGAATAGGGCAAAATTGAGCATAAACGTCCATTTTGAGGATCATGAATATATCAGACAACTTCAAAATAACATTTATGATACTTGTTTGAACGTGATTGACTAGAAATATTCTAATAGAAAAATTTCGTAAGTTATTCGTAATTTAAGATTTTATCAATACAGCGAAATTGAAAATTTTTCATACAAAAAGGAAATTTTGAGGATTATTGCATTGGAAATAGTAGTATGAAAACTAAACAACGGAATTGACCCTGATAAAATAAATTAATAGATTAGTATAACATAAATATATCGAAGTGAACGGTGGATAGCCTATTAGGTGGGGATTTCATTTTGTCAATCTGTCAAGATTTGGTCAAATTCATTTCTCTTAACATGATTATAATATGTCTCGCACTAGAAACTTATGAGAACATAAATATGATGGGGAACTGAGCAGAGTCCACCTATGCCAACTAGTTTCATTATAAAATGCCTTATATGAGACGGCAATGTGACTTAAGATTCTTCATGACTTCAGTGCGTCTGTTTTTCCATTTTTACTTTCTTCTATATATAATATAGAGAAAGTATTGGATTCGCGAAAATTTTCGACCTCCGTTTTTTGACGGATCTACACGTTTTGGGATGTCCTGAACACGAGTTGATAGTTTTTAAAAAATGTCTGTCTGTCCGTGGTTTCTTGTTTTCACCGTATCTCACGAACCAATAAATGAAATTCAACCAAACTTGATATGTAGTTGGACCCTGGCGGGGCATTGTGCTGATTAGATTTAGGGATCAATCGCCCAGCAGGTGGCGCTGTGATCGCAAAATTTCATATTTTT
The DNA here is from genome assembly GCA_963930645.1 of Salticus scenicus. Lineage (NCBI taxonomy): Eukaryota > Metazoa > Arthropoda > Arachnida > Araneae > Salticidae > Salticus > Salticus scenicus. Next base: position 41,808,726 of record OZ005654.1, on the reverse strand, counting down.
CACCGTATCTCACGAACCAATGAATGAAATTGAACCAAACTTGGTATATAGTTGGACCCTGACATGGAATGGTGCTGATTAGATTTTGGGATTAATCGTCCAACAGATGGCGCTGTGATCGCATTTTATGTAAACTTTTAACATGGCACTATAGGACAAAATTTCGTATAAATGTACATAATGAGCGTTATTTTAAACTTGAGATTGTAAAATTAATATGAATTATTGATAATAGTAGTAGTTAACTAGGAAAAAAATTTTGTGCATGTGGGGCACCGGTTCCCCCCTGGGGGTAAATTTTCAAGATGTGTATCTTTTGAAAGATCTCGTCAATACCTTTAAAACGAATGGTTGAACTATAAATCTGTGATAATTTAAAACAAAGTTATCGATTTAAAAAAAAAAAAAATTTTTACGAAATTTAACCAAACTTGGTATTTAGTTGGTACCCGACATAAACTGGTGCTGATTACATTTGGGGATCAATAGCTCAACAGGTGGCGCTGTGATCGCATTTTTTCTAAATTTTTAATATGGCAGTATAGGACAAAATTTCGTATTAATGTACATAATGAGAGTTATTTTTAACTTGTGATTGTAAAATTAATGAGTTATTGATAATAGTAATAGTTAACTAGAAAAAACTTTCTGTGCATGAAAGATCTCGTCAATACCTTTAAAACGAATGGTTGAACTATAAATCTGTGATAATTTAAAACAAAGTTATCGATTTTTTTTTTTTTTTTGAAATATTGTTACTGATTGTTAAAAACTTGTGATTGTAAAATTAATATGAATTATTGATAATAGTAGTAGTTAACTAGGAAAAAAAAATTGTGCATGTGGGGGCACCGCCCCCCCCCCCCTAGTGGAGAAGTATCCCCCCGGGGAAGTAAATTTTCAAGATGGGTATCTTTCGAAAGGTCTCGTTGATAATAATAATAGTTAACTAGGAAAAAAATTTTGTGCTTTTGAGGGCATCGGTTCCCCCCCCAACTGGGGGGGGGGGGCAAAGTTTCTAGATGGGTATCTTTCGAAAGGTCTCGTTAATACCTTTAAAACGAATGGTTGAACTATAAATCTGTGATAATTTAAAACAAAGTTATCGATTTTTAAAAATTTTCACGAAAAAAAAAAAAAAAAAATCGAATTTTTTATTTATTTATTTATTTATTTTTTTTGTTTAATATCGTTACTGATTGAATTTGTATAGGAAAATATAGAAGAAAGTCTTGTGGTGGCCACAACATACTAGTTCAAGTTTGATAAGTCTTTTTAAAATTTCTTAAAACGTTTTTTAACTATATTTACCGGATACATCATAAATACCAAATACTTTTAAACGTGTTGGAATGTGAAATCGCATAGCACAATTAATATTTCACTCCAACAATTTCATGTAATCAATCTGAATGTTTTGTGTGGCTCTGTAATTGAAACAACCATGTCAATCACATCATTTTCTATAGAAAACATCTATTGATAAACCTGGAAAAATGTAGCCTGATTTTATATGTTTAGAGCAGTATAAACATGTTGAAATGTGCTTATAAAAAATACGTCACTTAGGCTATAATGTGTCCGAATTATTTTGTAAGTCCTTGTACACACACCGGTGAAGCTATATGAAAAATTTTTAATAGGAAACATTCTTCAGTAAATATGAAAAACCTGAATAGTATATATCCGTTTTATGTAAATCAAAAATATTTATTGAGCTCTATATGAAAACAGACAGACGGGCGAACTAAAGTCATAAATACTGTTAAACTGTAATAAAAATTGTTTAAGAAAAAAAAAAACTTCAAACAATTCTTTAGGCCAAATTACATCAATAAGGGAAAATATATGTTTAAAATTATTGCAAGAAAAGGAAAAAAAAAAAAAAAAAAAAAAGCAATCATTCTCATACACTGTCTACCAATATGTATTTGGGCATTTTCGAATTTAGACGTTTTGTCAAATATCTGAAAAAGTTCTCCAGGAATGTCGTGAAACTTTGGTAGTGTAAAGAACACGTTATACCTCATATATTTCAGCAAAACTTGTGCCCTGAAGAGGAAAAAGAGACTAGTAAAAAATTAAACAAAAATTAAAATATTTTCGATCACCCTGTAAAAAGTAACGCATGAAGTACGTTTTGACTACAGCATGTGATCATGAGGATTTTTCTCATTATCTGTATAAATTTTTATGAGACTACCACATATATTCATGGATATATAGGGTAGGTGCTCCAGTGATTGGCATGCTCCATCTGACATCTATCCCGAAATAATAAATAAGGAAAAAAAAAAGCACATGTTTTACATACAAGAATTTTAACATTTTATGTCAAACATTGAAACATAGGGTGTTAATAACTGGTAAAATGAATAAGTAGCAGTGTCAAACACTGGAACATAGGGGGCCAATTACTGATAAAATGAAAAACTGTCAGTGCCTGTACTGGAACACTGCTAAGTGGGTGTCAAATAAAAATTCATAAAAAATAATAATAATAATTGTTATCAAATGTATATATTTTAACATAAATGTGGTTCTGAATGTCTTTCTTAAACTGACTTAAGATTTCTAAAAATATTTTCTGATGACTAAAACATTAAAAAAATAAGAGATTGCTCTAAAAGTGTCAATCACTGGTACACTTACCCTATCTTTTTTTTTTTTTTTTTAATTGCAAAAAATATTTCTACTTTTTTAATTATAACACGTAGGGTATTAGACCCAGTGCCAAGCTATTTTTAAGAAATTTGGCACATTACATTAGACACAGCATACTGCAATCAGAATGCAAAAATGTTAAATATCTTACGAAATAGGAGCATTTTTACTAAATAATTTTTAACCACGCATGCACTAGCTTTAAAAAAAATTCATTTGCATAATTGAATAGCCAAAAGTATTGAGAAACTTATATAAAATCCCCAAACAAATATCGTTTAAATTCCAAAAGTTATGAGAGGCAGAATGAAAAGAATTTTAGTTCTTCTCAAAAAAAAAAAAAAAAAGAAGAAGAAGATTATAGGGTTTTTTAACAATCTTTATTTACAATCAGCGAACACTGTATTACTATTAGACATTGATTCTATCAAAATAAAAATGTGAGCAAAACCCTTTATAATTTAGCTTTTATTTTGAGAGAATTGAAATTCTGTTTATTCTATGTCTCATAACTTTATTAATTTACACTACATTTGTTTGAGGTTTTCATATGAGTTTCTCAATAATTTTAGGTAGTAAGTTATGCAAATGAATTTTTTTTTTTTTTTAAAGCTAGCGCATGCGTAGTTTAAAAATATTTAATAAAAGTGTTCATATATCGAAAGATATTTAACATTATTGCATTCCAATTGCATTATGCTGTGTCTAATGTAATGCGCCAAATTTTCTAAAAATGTCTTTGCACTGGGTCTAATACCCTACGTAATATAATTAAAAAAGTGGATTAAAAAAAAAAAAAAAAAAAAAAAAAAAAACCTATATTTCCATGAATATATATGGCATCTTCATAAAATTTTGAACAAATAATAATAAAAATCCCCATAATCACAATCTACGCATTTAAAGCATCACTTTTTACAGGTTGATTCAAAACATTTTGACTTTTGTTTAATTTTTTACTGATCCTTTTTCCTTCTTCAGGAGAGAACTTTTGTTGAAATAAATGAGGTATAACATGTTCTTTACACTACCAAAGTTTCAAGATATATTTCCTAAAGAACTTTTCTAGATATTTAACAAAACGTTTAAATTCGAAAGTGTCCGAATACTTATTGCAGTATAGTGTAATTCTTACACGTTTGTGATTATTTGCAATTTAAGAAGAAATTTTCAAAGCCGGATAACTGACACCTACACTGAATTTGAATATTATACTATATTTTATAATTGTATTGAAATTATAAATGAAAAGTGATTTAAAACCGAGTAAAGTTTTTCGAACTTTGAGAAAAATAAACAGACGTGTTCAAGGTCGCTCTCTTAAACTTGTCGGCTTCAACGATATTCCCAAAATAGTTCAGAGTTTGAATAAATAGAATGATTAAAAGCCGCTTGCGAAAGCTGTGTTTAACTGAATATTCCGTTATTAGGAAACGATAAGGGTAAAAAAAGAATGGAGCAAAATAACATAAAAAAAATTTGCTATAAATTTAATAAATAATAAAAACTTTGTTCATTGCCATAAATTAGGAAATAAAATTCTCTAAAATCCAAGGAAAGGCTAGTTTACCTTTATTTCAATCCAAAATTACCGTACTTATGTATTTCAAAATATTAATGGGTTGTTAAAAATATACCTTTTTAAAAAATTAATTGATAATTTTTCTTTTATATTAAAGAAGTAGTTGTGTCAAAGCTTGTTGAGAGGTAGTGCCAGATTCTAACTCAGGTAGCGCTTGTTGGAGTAGCCGTACGGAATTTTCCGTGATTTTCTTTTAAACTGTCATCTAGAACGCCTCATATGAAAAGCATACGAACGAGATCTAGGAGCATTGTTTATTTCGATCATCAGCTCCGATGATGGTGAAGGGAGGGTGGGTACTTTAGATATTCAGTAGAATATATATATATGCTAGCTTTTAAGATAAATTCTGTACTGATAAGTATAAAGGATTTAAGTTCAAAAATGTCGATTTTGAGTTAAGTACATTGTCAGACCCCCCCAAAAAAATTCTCTATCGATTGGTATAAAGAATTTAAATCCATGTCATTTAGTCTTTGAGAAAATCCATTGGTAAAAAAAGATTCAAGTCAGAAATATAGCATTAATCTTTGGTATAAAATATTTAATTCAATTTTTTCCCTTTATTAAATAAAGGTTGACAATCACTGAACGGTATAAAGGGTATAAAGTTAAGTTAGTTTAACTTTATTTTTCGTCTCCTGAAAAATCAAGAATATGGACTTAAATCCTTTATACTTATCAGTACAGAACTGATGTCAAAGATAAAAATAAAATTGTCTTGTCTTGATTATAATATAACTTGAAATATTACTCCTCGTGATGGCAACGCCCGATTATCCCATCGGTCAAGCGCCAAAGCCGCCAGAAGAATAAATATAAGGACTGTATGTAGTATCTTGAAAATACATTTCTAAAAGGAATATTTGAGCATTGATGCTTAGTTGCTGTTAAAATTTTTAAATGACTACTGTGATGTTAATGAATATCCAAATATTGATGGCTATCATAATAGCCAACCAACTAACAAGAAAAAAAAAGTTTGCTAAAATTAATATTATGTGTTTAATGTTTAAAAAAATGTCCATTCTTAAAATAACACAGTTAGAATTTTCTCCAAGGAAGCAATGGATTTATTTTGGTACTATTCTCCGGTAGAGATAGATACTCGAAAGGTCGAAAGGAACATTGGCAAAGACCCTCTTGTAGTAACTTCTGCAATAATTAAAAAATTGCTCTGAAATTACCATTCACCTAAGCGAAAAATGAGTTAAACGGATTGAATTAGAGAGGTAGATTAAATTTGTTTAAATTAGCAATGCAGTTGTTACATTCGTTTCGTAGTCTCCCAGCATAGAAATGTCATGTTGGTATGTCTTGAATACTATTTCATTTGTATAATAATGTCTTCTTCTTCTCTCTCTCTGTTTGGAAGTCAGATTGTGCTCTGCGCAAATAGTGCTCGTGTAATAACACAAAAATTGATGCATGACATTTAAAAAGCTTAATATTTAATTGTTTCATTATTTATGGCTGTGTCCATTATTCACTGTGCTCCTGTGGCATAAATCTGCTTCAAAAATAACGTATCATACGCTCATTGTGTGTGTGTGGGGGGGGGGAGGAGAAAGAAAAATTATGCGGAACGCATTGGTTATTAACACTTTCCAACGGTACGTATTTAATGTATCGTATAACTTTCAATGTCCTTTGCTTACGTCATCCCATAACGGACAGACAGAAGGAGTGAAAATCATACAAACAGACTAATTATATTCATAATCACTCTTAAACATTGTTGGAAGGCGTTAAAAATGCCTAACGCAAAAAAAAAAAAAATGCAGCCCTAAGGCTCTAATTGCAGCCCTTAATGTATCTGGATATTTTAGTGTACCCTGTAAATCTGAAGTTCATATTCTATACAAAACAGCATATTAAGAATAAATGTCGATTTCTTTATGATTTTTACAGTAGAAAGTTATTTAAGTGTGATTTGTAAAAATGTCTGTAATTTTTTTGGGTGTTCCTGTACATAAACCAGTTGTACAGGACCTAATAATGCCATTTTAAATAGGAAACATTCCATAGTGAACTTGAATAACATATATCAATTTTTTAAAATTCTGATTATATTTATGGTTGTTAAGACGGGCAGACGGACAGATAGAAAGATGGACAGTCGGACAGACAGCTACACAAATTGAGTTAAAAATTGTTAGAAAGTGTTAAAAACGTTTATTATAAAAAAAATGCAATTCCAGCAAATTTTCAATAATAGCCCTAAACGAAACTGAATATTTTTTGTGGGCCTGTATATCTAATGCTAATCATGCTATATTCTTAGAAATCATTCTTTTGTGCATATTAATAACATATTTCAATTTCATTGAGACTGGTGCAAAGTAAAGTTATTAAAATTTAGTTTATAGAAATACCTCTTATACATCTCGATTCTTTGTAATACTTTCGGGTGTCTCTTTACACTAACCAGTGATGATATTTACTCCATTTTCAATGGTGAACATCCGATAGTGAACGTGAGTAACATATTTCAATTTCATTAAGATTTGTGTACAATAAAGGTGTTAAAATGTTGTTTATAGAACACTCTCTCATAGAACACAATACATTGGAATATCTTCGAGTGTCCCTGTACACAAACCAGTAGAGGCATTCCCTCCATTTTAAATAGGGAACATCCGATAGTGAACTTGAATAACATATTTCAATTTCATTAAGATTTGTGTAAAGTAAAGGTGTTAAAATAAAGTTTATAGAAATCTCTCTCACAGAACACAATGCTTTGGAATACTTTCGAGTGTCCCTGTACGTAAGCCAGTAAAGGCATACACGCCATTTTCAATAGGAAACTTGAATAACCTATATCAGTGTCAAGAATTTCCATGAATATTTACGGGGGTTAGAGCGCGGACAAACAGACAAATCGAAGTCATTAATACTTTTCAATCTTGTTGGAAAGTGTTAAAAAAGAATTAACTTTATGCATCGCTCTTAATAGGTAGCATTGTTAACAATTATTTTATATGATGAGCCATATCTCGGCACCTATGGAGTGAAATTACACTAAAAGCACTACGAATAGAATGCTCCTTGTGGCAAAATATAGTCCGTGAAATTAAGTACATATCGTTAAACAAGTGCTGTTCATTACTTTTGTGATAGCTATGGAAAGGAATGAAACTTATATGTTGAAGTCTCATTAGGAAAAATTGTGGTGAATCTATTTAGGTTTTAAACACTCAGTAGAGGATATTATTATACTATAATTTATATGGTGAACATTCGAACAGTTTGTCTGATTCCTTTAGGTAAAAATGGGTTAAATTTATGTCTACTACTTACAATAACGAAATGAAACTACTATGCATATAAATTAATGTATTAAAATAACACCTAAGATTTTTTTTTTTTTTTTTTTTTTTTTTTTTTTTTTTTTGTGTGTGTGTGTGTGTGTGTGTGTGTGGCCATACCACACGAATTATTTTTATATTTGTGAAAATTAAAGCTCTAACAAGTATTAGGGATTTTTTCGTAGCTTACAAATACCTAAAATTATGCTACATTTGTAAATTAATGTACAGACTTATGAATTTTATTGTTTAGTATGAAGCTTCCATTTTAAATAAGATTAAAATAATTGTTAGAAATAGTGTTAAAAAGCTTAATTTTAATTTAAAAATAATTTTAATTTATTGCAACGTATTTAGCTAACTTTTGCACCAAGTTTTAAAATAAATTTTATGAAGAATTTTAATACTAGGAGAAAGTGTTCATGTTACGGCTTCAATTGAAAATGAAAACTTTTCTAACAAAAAACGATTTCATATTTCTTTTAGATGTTTAATAGAACCTACTTAAAAGAATTAGGGATGGATCTTGAAATTTATTGTTATTATTATTATTATTATTATTATTATTATTATTATTTTGACAAAAATTAAAAAATGCATGCTACGTAAAAATTTGAAAAAAAAAAAAAAAAAAAAAAAAAGATGTTTGTTATATTTTATTTTTAATATATATATATATATATATATATATATATATATCTTTAAAAGCATATCAAAATCCATGCCTAATTCTTTTAAATTGGTTCTATAACAAGGAAAAAAAACTAGTATGTTGTGCCCACCACAAGACTTTCTTCTATATTTTCCTATACAAATTCCCTAAGTGCAAATCTTATATATTAAAAAAATTTATGAAAACTGAAGTCAGTCCGTCTGGCCGTTCTATCCGACCGATTTCCTTCATTTTTTTTTAAATGAAAGGTATTTAGACACAGATATGTCATCAATCATTCAAATTTACTCAACTCCCACCTTACTCAAGTTATACTCAAACGCGATTCTTCTCTGTACATTTCTTATGGGACACATTGACTCAAGCAATTCGAATTCTCATAGCTCCTCTTCTAATGATTGGATCTTGATCGTTTCACTCTCAGAACACTCAATGGATCAAGTTCTTTCTTTTGAGCTATTAACTGCTTAAATTCGTTGAGTTTGAGGAAAGTTATGCGCGCACAATCAACTTTACATTCAATTTTTTAAAGAATTTTTCAAGATTTTCCTTCACTCAAACCTCTATAACTAGAGTTCTAATTAACGTAGGCTGTTGCCACAAGTCTAAGAACACTCATTGGATCAAGTTCTTTCTTTTGAGCTATTAACTGCTTAAATTCGTTGAGTTTGAGGAAAGCTATGCGTGCACAATCAACTTTACATTCAATATTTTCAAAAATTTTTCAAGATTTTCCTTCACTCAAATCTCTATAACTAGAGTTCTAATTAACGTAGGCTGTTGACACAAGTCTAAGAACACTCAGTGGATCAAGTTCTTTCTTTTGAGCTATTAACTGCTTAAATTCGTTTAGTTTGAGGATAGTTATGCGTGCACAATCAACTTTACATTCAATTTTTTCAAGATTTTCCTTCACTCAAACCTCTATAACTAGAGTTCTAATTAGCGTAGGCTGTTGCCACAAGTCTAAGAACACTCAGTGGATCAAGTTCTTTCTTTTGAGCTATTACCTGCTTAAATTCGTTTAGTTTGAGGAAAGTTATGCGTGTACAATCAACTTTACATTCAATTTTTTCAAGAATTTTTCAAGATTTTCCTGCGTTTGGTGCAAATCTATTATTTGAAAATAAAAACTGTAAAATGATTTTATGTAATAATTACACCGTCTCATACATAGTCTATCCTAATGCTGCGGAGCAGCAAATGGTCCTCTAGTAATTTATTAAAACTATTATTAATAAAATTTTCAAAGAGGATGAATGCAAACTATTTTCATCTTAAAGAAAACTAACACTAAATATCAAAAGGAAGACAGTTTTACTTCCTATAAATAGCATATTAAAAAATGGGTTTTTATAATGGTTATCTCAATTATCAGGTTTCGTACAGTCATATACCATAGAAATTGACATATAGCCTTTCCGTTATCGACGAAAATTGAAGTATAGCAGCGTCACCTAATGGATAGTTTGCACCAAAAGTTGACAGGCATTAATTTATGCCTGCATATACATATAAATTTATATGCGATTCTGTGCAGTAGTTCGTGAAATAGAATCTTCCTCTAACCTGCGGAAATCGCTGTATAGTAGCACCACCTGTTGGCCGATAAGTATTCAAATTGAGTCATCGTAATGTCTCATAATGGCCTTCTCATATATCAAGTTTTATTTGATTATACGCAATAGAACCTGTGATGTAGCCTCCCTTTAAATTGCGGAATGCGCTGTATAGCAGCGCCACCTGTCCAGCGGTTGACACCAAAAGTTGATAGGCACTAATTCAGATTAAGATGCATCTACATATTAATTCATATACAATTCTAAACAGTAGTTCCGGAGATCCAAAATTTTTGTCACACACACACAGACAGACATTTTCTAAAAAATGGTCAAATCATGTTCTAGACCTCTCAAAACGTGGAAAATCCGTCAAAAACCGGAAGTCGAACATTTTTACGAATCCAGCACTTTCTTCTGTTGAACACAGAAGAAAGTAAAAGAATAAAATATATCAAAAACCATAAAAATTGCTGCCTGAATATATATATTTATGGAACAGACCTAATATAGTTTAATTAAAAAAAAAAAATAATCTTTTATATGAAGCCTTCAGTGTTGCCAAGTCAAAATTGCTGTTCCCTTGAAACTTTATTCTGTAAGAAGCATTGTGGTGTAAACCGCCCTCCCCTACGCTACTTACTTGAATTTGTCTTAAAGTTTAAAATGTGAAAGGGACATTTAGCCTACCTGTATAGAAGGAAGCGTGGAATTAGGGAAAAAAACAACAACATGTTTTTTGAACATGAGATAGAAATTTTCGAAAATAAAACATTTCGTTAGGCTAATAGGCTATCTTAAAAAAGAATCTTAATTTCTCAAAATATTCAAATTAAAAAAACAGAAATTAAAGTCACTTAAGATTTACCTAAATGCATTACACATTTGCAAAAGTAAGAAAGTATGAACAGTTTAAATGTCATCTTGTTGTCGTTCAGTTATAATGAATTATCATACATTATTTTTTATTCAAAGTAGTCTGCAATCTGTAGTAATTCTACACTCAATATTACCTAGCTAGTTTTAAAACCAAAAATATTATAAGTAGAAAAATCCTTTTTACATCTATACTAAATATTCTAATAGCCGTAAAAGTGGCTTTTATAGAGCGATGCAGAGCGAGAACTTACCAACAAAGACATAAAAAGTTCTTCACACTTATTTTTATCATTGCATTTTGGAAGAATTTTTTGCTAGTCAGATAAAATAAGTTAATAAGCAATTTACCTTTAAAATATTTATTTTTTCCTCTCACTGGAACTGAAACATTTCAACATGTCATAACTTTTCCTTTTGATTTCGAAGATACACAACAGTTATTATATATAAAAAAATTAATGAATGAATGTATAGCAAATGAATACATATTTATACACATACATAAAGATGCAAATGGCACTTCTTACCTTTGTCATATAGATGTAAAGTGGATGCAGTATGAGCAGAATAAACCTTATGATAATAATGCCTATCATTGGCAGCGCCCCACCAGGAAATACCAGCAATAATAGCACCCACATTTTTGTTAAAATAAAAAGGAACAATCACATAAAAGAACCCTATTCTACTTTAAATTTACCAACAGATTTATTAGATACTTCGACATTTTGTTATTGATTTCAAATATTAAATGGAATTCTCCCAGTAACATATCCAGAATAAGAGCGTAAACACTGATTTTGTGTCAAGGATCGGAGTTTAAGTTCACGCAAAACCGTTCTTTCTTTTGCAATTAAAAAATAATAATAGAGTCTCTGTTTTACAGTGATTCAGGAAATCACGTGAGGATGATAAGAAAGGTTCATATGCCATCAATATTCTTTAAGGCCGGCTGTAGAGATGATTTTCCCCGGAAGATAGCGTTTAAAGTAACGCTATAAATATTATTTTTGGAGTCATATAAAATTTCTTTTTCTTTTTGATTTCTTTTTGTTTATATCCAACGTAGAATTTGATTTATAGAAATTAGAAAAAGAATGCGGAATTATTTTTGTCGCACTTAAAAGTGAAACAATATTCGTTATTATTTTCACTTTATATATCAGATCCGAATTAATAGAATAAAAATAACATTTGTTAAAATATTTTACGTACAATTTGTTTACGAAAGGTTATTTTTATATAAAAACTTTCTCAAACTAGAAAATTTAAGTTTTGATGTAGAAATCTAAAATGAAATTCGTAGTTGAAGAAAATATAGCATTTAGAACCAATTTCTAAATTATGCACTGAAATAATTTTCAATTTCAATTTAATTAAAAGTTGAGATTTTTTTTTTTTTTTTTTTTCAATTTCATTTCCTGAAATTAAAATGTTCTCTCTTTTTCTTTCTTAAAATAAAATAAAATAATGTACAAGTTATTAAATTGCCAGTACTTTTAATTTAAAATTTACTGTCTGTGCCTACACAAATAAAATTCAAAATTATAATAAAATTCTAATCTTCATGTATTTTGACATGAATATGTTTAATAAAGAGTTTTTTATATGTAGTTTCTTTCTTTCTTTCTTTTTTTATAATATGAAAAATTGTTTCTTGTTCAAAACTTTATTTATTCATTTTAGTTTTACGTAAGCCAATTATTCAGGCTTTATTCAGGGGGATCTGAATTACTATAATTCACTCTCAGTTCGTCGTATCTCTTGCAAAAATAAATAAATAAATAAATAAATAAATAAATAATAAAAATAATAAATAATATGATTAAAAAAACAAATGAAAAAAAAAAAAGAAAAAAAGACTGAGCCTATCTTTGTTTTAGAAGCCCTAGACAACTAATGCCAAATGGCTGAAAAAGGTGGTGTAGCAAAATGCACCCACAATTTATTTTCTACCCCATTTTTTTCCTTTCTTTAAAACATGAAATATTTTTTCATGGCATCAAACAAAAGTGTCCATAAAAAAAATCCATTTGGCATTGTCTTTAAAAATGACAGGAATCTTTAAATAAATTTAATGAAGTGTAAACTATATGGCTATTTTGAAATATATTCATACGAAAATTTCATGCAATTTCGCAATGAGTTGTAACACAAAGGTAAGATTATTTCTATCATCCTTTTATCCACCTTTGAGAAAAAAGTAGATAAATAAATCCAGGAAAAGTATAGATAGAACAATAGGGAAAACAAGCTAAATAGATGGTAGGTAACTTTGGATTAAAGTAATACAAGGGAAGATACATTTCAACTTATGTGTGTGCACTTTAATGTACTATGTACTCAGTTTATGTCTATGTACATGCTCGTGATAAATTTATTTTGGGTTAAATGAGTCATATCAAATTGAATAAAGAATTGCTGATAAAGAGGTTTATATAGCAAATTTGAAGAAAATCTTTAGAGCCGTTTTTGAGATATCGACTTTCAGACCCACTTCTGATTTACCGCAAAAGTCCACAAATTCATCTGTTATTCGGAAATAAACAATTACATACGAAAGAATATTTAAAAGGGAATTAATATGGTAAGTTTGAAGAAAATCTATTGAACCATTTTTTAAGAAACACAAAATATATAAGTATTTCAATTTTGTGAGACCTAAATTCGACATATTTATATATGACTTCTAAAATGGAGTTCATATACCAATTTTAAAAAAATTCGTTAGAGTCGTTTCTGAGATACAAATTTACGGTTCCACTTCCGGTTTTCAACGTTTCATTTCCAGTTTTCCAATTTTCATAAAAAATTGGCAAAATATTCTGTATACTGGATCTGTTTTAATTCTAAAGTTTCGTTGTTCTATCTACATTCGTTTTGAAAATGTTATAGTCAAAAGATCCCCCCCCCCCTCAACCCCTTACCAGTTTCCAAGAACTCCCTTCTTGGTCTTATGAAACCTTAAAATATGTAAATCAAGTGAAAACTTGATATCGAAATTTTTGACCTAAAATAAAATTCCATTACCTACGATAATCGGGTAATGAAATTCAATGGATGAAATATGCTAAGCACAGAAATAAATAAATAAAAATAAATGGAAAATAAATAAATAAACACATTTAAAAATGAATCAGTCCAAAAAATCCATAGGAAATATTTTGTGGAAGATTGCCCAAAGAAGCAAATTGCACAGTTTCTGCTTTGTCGCTTGGTTCGTGCGAACAATTTTTTATCTGATGTATGGTAATTATTTTTATTTATTTTATTTTTATTTTTATTATTTATTTATTTTATTTCATACTGACATATTAATTTAGTACTGATGTATTCATGCTTGGGTCTTTAAGAAGTACGTTCAGATAGAAATTTATAAAATGTAGGATTATTATTGTAAAAAATTAATAAAAAATGATAATAGATTAATAAATTAATATTAGATAATTAATATGTTAATTTGTTTAATTACAAACCTTTTGAAATTCAAAATGTAGGATTATTATTGTAAAAAATTAAAAAAGAAATTAAAAAAGAAAAAAAAAATTAATATTAGTGAATTAAAATGTTAATTAGTTTTCCAAACCTTCTGAAATTCATTATCTGGAAAGAAGATAATAAATTTCATATAAAGAGAACTTAAGTAAATATATCTCAATTAGATTTATTATTAAAAAATAATAATAAATAAATAAATAAATAAAGTTAAAATTTCATTCTACAGACGTTTCCAAATTTAATTCATTAATACCAATAAGTAATAGATTTTTATTATTCATCTATTAATATTGGTATCATTTTTATATAGTAAAATATTTAAGATCTTTATTCCATCCCTTTAGATTATACATTATTAGAGCATATTCATGCGTAGACGAAATGAATGTAATCGGTGTACCCTTTACTTCCTTGATGAATTTCAACTGAATATAATACATTAGTATATCTACATGTACGCAACTGTATGGGTACACCTGTATCTACATGTACATGCAATGCAACTGTATATTATCATTTTCATACGACTATGTATTTTCGTATCTCATTCCTCATTTCCTTTAACTTAGAACATTTACAATAAATTATTTCCTAAATAAGAATTAAAAAGCCATGTGTAAATAAATAAATAAATAAATAAGAAAGAAAGAAAGAAAAAAAAGACAGGTGCCTGAGTATTAATATGTTTCTCAAGTGTATTTTTATTATTTTAGAATCTTAATTGATTCAATTAATTATTATTATTTATATATATATATATATAGAGGAGACTTTAATGATTGATCTCAATGTTGCTTAAAAATAATTATGTAATTTTAGATGAATATTTAAAATTAATCAGGTTTTGTGGATGTTATTAATGAAATATTTTTAACAACAATTCAAGCAATTTTGAAAATTATCCACAATTCAGAATGAATGCTGAGCTGTAAAATGAATTGTTTTCACAGTTAAAAGAAAAGTATTTCTGTTTTGTAGCCCAAAAAAAGTAAATCAAAACAATAAAAATATGAAATTTAAATGTTTTAAGATCAAAGCAACAAAATTTATCTATAAAATATTGCCCTTGCCCTGTGGAGGAAAAAAGAGTCATTAAAGAAAATTTAAATAATACTAAAGTCATTTTTTCTATTCAAAGTAAATTCTTAGTTTTTAAAAAGCAACTCATTAATCCTATTTAGTGCATCTGAAGCTAAATTTGCAGAAAGCGTGCTGCGCAAATCAATTGCATGCAGGCAAGCATTTTAAACTATGGCGAAAGCAATTACATTTTATTAAAAATTAAGATAAAGAATTTTTCTGGATATCTTAATAACTAAAATAAAGATTTGTTTCTGTAAAATACATTTTACATTATATGCATTACATAAAGTATCCTTAGAAATATATTCTTAAACAAGAATAATTTGATAAGCATTATAGGAAAAACTTTCTGTTGTCAGAAATAATAAAAGAGATCTGTGAGTGTATACTCTAGAAAACTATTTTAATAAATAATAATTCTGAAATAATTCGTATCTGTAAGCATATCTAATACATAAATCACTAAACTGAATTTATATATTGCCTTAAACTTATGAAGTTATAGCAGTTCAATACAAGGTAATCTTTGGATGTAGAATTAGCGATTAAATGAATTTTTTTTTTAAAAAATCATTTTATGTTTCATTCTGTCCCAAATAGGAAGATCTTTAGCTGCATAGAACAAAGATAAATTCTCAAATTTCATCTTTAATTTATGCCAAATGTATGTTCATATTTGAAGAAAATATTACAAGTCATCAAATTGTTCAAATATAGATTATTAAATAAAATGGGGTTTACAATTTTTTCATACATTTGTAAGATAAAAACTTTACTAACATATCATCCAATCTTTCTAAAAATGCAATATTTTTTATTTATTTATTTATTTATTTTTTTTAGTAAAACAGTTGAGTGCAAAATTAGCAGATTGTGCATAAGCAGAAGCTGTTCTCGTTAGCCAATTAGTGAAGTTTTAATAATTCTTTCATGCTTGTGCTTGTCTGAGAATTTCCACTTTTTTTTAGATTTCATGCTTCATGCTTAAAGCTTATTTCATGCTGATATAACATGCTTCATGCTGTTCTTTCTTTCTTTTTTAAAGTCCAGCGGAGTGAGGTTCTACACGCTAATTAATTCCAATTTGCTTTTCGATGGAATAATTAACCTTTGGCGTTAAACCTATTAGACTTGAAAAATATTCATAACTCATTTGAATATTAATTATTACTCTTGAGATGAGAATATCCTTTAAATTTACGACATAGTGTAATTTATTATTTTAATTCCAAAATGTTCTATTTTTTCAAGCTAAAATAGGATAAATTTCAGAGCATCACCTCTCAAACAGTAAATTAATGGATTTTTTTTTTTTTTTTTTTTATGAAAATTATTTGTTTTTAATAATAATAATAAAAAAATAATTGTAAACTTTCAGTGTCTAAACAAACTTCTGAAACATTTAAAAAAGTGTAGTACGATATTAGCAGGTGTATGAGATATTTATAGGTTTCACTGAAAATCTTTAAATACACAATTTTTATGTAAATGCTAGCAATATAAAAAGTAAGCGAATGTTTATTTATTGAATCAAATATAGGAAAGAGAAGTTATTGGTTGGATTATATACAATGCGAACAAGAAAATGCATTGAAATTAAGTAATTAAAACTTGAGTTAGAAAAAATACATTAAAATAGAATATTTAAAATGTTTATTACTAAAATGATGTTAGTGTATTATACTTTGTAACAACATTAATATGTAAATATTTTGAATAATTAATTTGTTAAATAAATAATAAAGTTTTATTATTTATAAAGTAAATTTTGACCAGTAAATAATCTAGTTTTTAGTAAAAAATGGTAAATATCTATTAAAACCATTTGTTTATATTTGTAACATTAATCTACTATTAAAAATTTAGCATTTTTTTAGTTCTCGTACATAGTAATTTATTTTTATAATTTATTTTATAATTTGATTAAAAGACTAATATGTATTCTTTCTAATTTTTATAAAATGAATTTTTCTAATGGAAAAACTTGGAATAAAATTCGTACATAAATAAAAGCAGTTTTTGAATTGAAAGCTTTAATATGCATTTACTTTATACTTTTTTTAAAACGATATTCTTTGTCAAGTAACAATGAATAGTTGAAAAATACTAGAATTACAAGAGAAATTTTATTAATAAAAACATGTTAATATATATATATATATATATATATATATATATATATATTATTTTCAAATTACAAATTCTTCATATCCTTGGCGTCGCGCATGCAATGCAGCATAGAAATAGAATGCATCAGGATATTTATTTGTTAAAATAAAGAAAATACGGATTTATTATTATTATTATTATTACTGAGATTTAATATTAAGTATGAATTTATCACTATAAAAAAAATCTCCGATAACTTTCCAAATGTATAAGACAATCTCAAATGAGAAAGTTTTTCTTTAAGTTATGAGGTTTAAGCTATGATGCACAAATCAAAGGAGATTAAACTCAATGGTATGAATGATATTTATTGAAAACTGGAATTTAAAGGGAACTATAATAGATTTTACTAGTCTCAAAAACTTTGACTGTACCAACATAAATTCAGAAGGGATACTATTATTATTATTTTAGAGTATTGTGCAATTATTGCAAGAAAAAAAAGAAATCTTTTATTTTATTTCATTTTTTTTTTTTTTTTGTTGTATATATGAAATATGTGAAATACCCTATCTATCTATAAGTATGGACGCTTTCGAATTTAGCCATTTTGTAAAATATCTAGAAAAGTTCTTTTGGAATCACATCTTGAAACTTTGTTAACGTAAAGAACACGTTATACCTCATACATTTCAGCAAAATCTGTGTCCTTAAAAGGAAAAGAGGACCAGTAAAAAATTAAAGAAAAATCAAAATGTTTTCGATCACCCTGTAAATAGCAATGCCTTAAATGCATTTTACCTGTAGCATGTGATTAGGAGAAATTTTCTCATTACTTTTATAAATTTTAAGAGGCTACCACAAATATTCATGGTATATAACATTAAAAAAAGAAAGAAAAAAAAACACACTTTTTAAATTATAACACGTAGGGTATTAGACTCAGAGCAAAGACATTTTGAGAAAATTTGGCATACTTCATTAGACACAGCATACTGCAATCAGAATGCAAAAATGTTAAATATCTTGCGAAATATGAGCATTTTTACTAATAATTTTTATCTACTCATGCGCTAGCTTTAAAAAGAAATTTATTTGCATAATTTAATAGCCGAATGTATTGAGCAACTTATATGAAAACTCCAAACAAATATCGTGTAAATTTAAAGAGTTATAAGAGATAGAATGAACAAAATTTCAGTTCTCAAAAAAAAAAAAAAAAAAAAAAAGATGATAGGGGGTTTTATCAGTATTTATTTACAATCAGCGAACACTGTTTAAAACCTCTTATAGTTTAGGTTTTATTTTGAAAGAACTGAAATAATGTTCATTCTATCTATCATAACTCTTTCAATTTACACACCATTTGGTTGGGATTTTTATATAAGTTACTCAATACATTTGGCTATTAAATTATGCAAAAAAATTTTCTTTAGAGCTAGCGAATGCGTAGATAAAAAATATTTAGTAAAAATGCTCACATTTGGTAAGATGTTTAACATTTTTGCATTCTGATTGCACTATGCTGTGTCTAATAAAGTCTGCCAAATTTTCTGAAAATGTCTTTGCTCTGAATCTAAAGATTCCTCTTAGTCACATGTTGTAGTGAAAATGCATTTCAAGCTTTACTTTTGACAGAGTGATCCAAAACATTTTGATTTCTCTTTAATTTTTTACTGGTCCCCTTTTCTTTTTCAGGACACAACTTTTGCTGAAATATATGAGGTATGACGTGCACTTTACGCTATCAAATTTTCAAAATGATTAAAAAAAAAAAAAACTTTTCTAGATATTTAACAAAATGCCTAAATTCGAAAGTGTCCAAATGCTTATTGATAGGTAGTGTATATAACATATATAATAATATATGCATAGTTTTAAAAATATATATATTATTTTACATTCTTTATTTTTATCAAAATAAATATAATGTATTCTGATAAGAAAAAAAAAAAAATATAAAAGTATAAATATAATTTCGATTAATACTTTGAATTGTTACATTTACGTGATTCCTATGTTTTATATGAAATTAAAATAAAAGTTGGTTAAAGAGTTTTTGAATGATCTATATTTATTAAAAACATAGTGATCTGAAAATTACATAAAAATTTTGAAAAAAAAAAAAAAAAAAAAAAAAAAAAAAAATGGAATTTAAAAGATAAGTTTAGACCACGTTTATTCTATTATTTCTATTTCTTTACTCTTTTTTTCTTTAAATGTTTTTCATTGATGCGGTTCTAAAATAGGCCCGATTTACTTTTTAATTTTATTTCCGATTTTTATACGTAACTTTTGGTATTTTAATTTTTAATTTTTTTTTTTTTTTTAATCAAACCGCTGGACTTTAAATCATTTTTTTTCTATAGGAAAGCGTTTTGTTTATTCTACTTCTGAGCAGCAGTCAGGCTTCTTCTTAAGAACTATTATGATCTTCAGAATACGGATGCTCGTAAATAAAACATTCTCTTACCTCGAGACATTTTTCTTCTTTAAAAGACGACGTCATCTTTCTGATAATTAATTATATTCACTACTTTTCTAGCTTCAAATCTCTGCATGTGATCAACATTTTTTTTTTCGGATTAAACCTGAATCGACTATCAACTTATGCAAAAGAATATTTTCTTAATAAATTCGATAATTTTTTAAAACAAACTTTCACGTTTTACTTATTAATCAGAACATATTTTAGCCAAGATTTCCATTCATTGTACAAAAGGTGCATATTCCTCTAATTATTCTTAAAAATATTAGCGAAATTTAATCGTATTCTCTTTCCCAATGTATGCAAGTTTAGTGAAACATAAAAGGTATTTCACAGTATAAAATAATATATAACTAAGCAAGATATTTTATTATATACTATTAATCCTTATTCTTCTAGCTTGATATTAATTCAAATCTCAATTATGAAAACTTTTAAGAAAAATCAGCTAATTTCTTAAATTTTTTTTTTTCAGAATATAAACATTTTTATTCTATTATATAACCAAAGTACATAAATAATTTTATAATTCTTAAATAAACGGTCATTATGGATATTTGCAGCGTTGGTAATATCGGCAAGAATTTTGTTTAAAAATGCGATATTTGTGGCAACAAGATTTTCTTGGTAACGGTGTAGTTAACATAACGGTGTAGTTAACATAATTTAAATTCATTCCGAAAAATTCATACTCCGCATACGAAAGCTTTTTGTTCTATTCACATTATTTTATTTCAGATTGTTAGTTCTTATAATTTCTATTTTTGGTCATATATCAATAGATTCAATGAATTATGACAAGGGTATTTATTTTTTTTCGTCAAATCTTTATTATATCTCTTCCTTATTACAAACAGTTTTTAAAGGCGACATAAGTTCATTCAATTCAACAAATTTCTTAACAGTTCCGTATAACTTTCATTTCCAACAGTCAATATTCTCTTCTGGAATTACCCACGAATCCTCAACTGGCAGTTCTGGCATTCTTGGAAACAGTCTATGATGCGTCATCACTTTCTGCAATGTTTAATATATATTTTTGTATTCTTCCATTTTCTCTATTTAAAGGCACGAGTTTAATCTCAATAAGCAGTAAAAAAAGACCATTTACTGCTATTCAATGAACAAAGTGTTATAATTTGGCACATAATTATTTTTTAAATTTTCAATCTACGAACGACTTTTTAACTTGTGGCTACCCGACTACAATCTACTTCATTATGGAATCTTATATGCAAATTTAATTCTCAGTTTCACTATCCGTAATAGTCAACGTCTCAATTAATTAGATTGAAAATTCACTAATACTATTCCAAAGCTGGATCAAATTTTCAATATTTTAAAATCTTGATTGTTTTGAATTGGAGAGAAAAAGTTTTACTTTTCCATTCTAAAATTCTAATGAAGTACACAGGAATGTCTACTTTTGTACATCCAGCTGTGGAAAAATGTAGTAGGTGTTGGCTTTTTGTGCGTAAAGGGAAACGTAGAATATTTTTAATAATTCAGTTTATATTATCTACTGTTTGATGGAATGCAATCATACTATCTCACTTTTTAATGGTACAAAATCTTTGAGGAATTGGCAGTATTTTATTTACGATATTTACTTTTACTTCTTTTATCTTCGAGATAGTTATTTATAGTATTGCAATAAAAAGGAAAAGTATTAAATCTTTGTAAAAATAGTACTACACAGAAATCTGTATATACTTTCAAAAGATTTCTATATTTTATCTAATGGATTTATCATTGAATAATTTTTTTAGTTTCTTATCAATACAGAAAATAGATTATTTTGCATTTAATCATATCATAGTGACACTATTTTTTTTTTTTTTAAACCAGAAACAAAATTGAGCACACTAAAATTGAATGATTACATCTAATTCTCTTTTTCAAAATTCTGATGGGAACTCGGTACAAACTGTTTCTGAACCTATCCAACCATTTAAATCTGTCATGATCTGTGCTCGAAATTCTTCTTCTAAAAGTAGAAAAGTCATTCATTTTTTTTTTCTTCTTATGAATAAAATCTTCTATAAACTAATCTCTTCTATTATTCTACTTCTTTGTGCTCAGAAAACAATGATACTAAAGCGTTTTGTTACCAATGATGTTTATTTGTATACGGCAAAAGCAAGCAGAGTTCAATGGCAGTTAGGGCAGTGCTTTTGTAGAGACAGTTGTGAACTGTAAATAATAAAGTTCACTTTATGTTATTTTGTTGTAAAACTGACTTTTTCATTTCTGCTTTACTACGTTGTCTAACTAACGTTGTATTGAAGGATACCTAGCTGGGTATTTTATTTTCTAAGATTACTTATAAAATGTTTTGTCTTATGCTAAGTCGCACAAATTTTATCCAAGAAATTATCTTGTAGTAGCACCGGGGTTTATATTATTAGTATATACACTATCAAGACACTTGTGTCTGTATTTTTATTTATTTATTTATTATTATTATTATTTTGAACTCAGGCACCTGTTTTGGATAAATGAATAATAAAGAAGCGAAGCCGTTATTATTAATATTACTAATATTATTTTGAGGTTCATGGGAGGATTGGTTAATGCAACTACATATTCTTGATATATAAGACCTGCTTGTTTGAAAATTGGATCAGAATGAAAGATCATTTTCATCATCCTGAGGGCGCTGCCTCCGACGGCTGGGAACAACAAGAGTTGCAGAATAGGGACCCCTTACCTCTGAGGAGGTGAGGTAGATTCTAGAGTCGTTGCTTTCTGTAGAGAGCTGCTGTGGTATGGAGGACGCCGTAGTTTCGAATGAGTTGCCAGCGGAGGACAGAGCCCCTGAAGACAGAGCCATCGGTCGACCCTGCGGCAGGGGAAGGGTGCTGCATTTCGTAGTCGCTCCTGAAAAAGATTACAGTAAATATCAACAATTATTATAATAAAATATTATTATTATAGAAAATTTTATTATTATAGTATACAATTATTATTATAGTAAATATATGTTCTTTAAAATAAGTATGCTACTAGCCCCAAAAATTCTTCAAAATATGCTTCTAAATTTTACCTACTACTTTAAACATAATTTTGCACATTTACATTAATTGAAAGTATTTAAATTAGTTTGCTCGAATGGCATAAGAAGATCAGAGACTTTTTGAAAACTAAAACAGTTGCAGTTCAAAATATTACAGATATGTGTCACTGACAGGTGATGAAGCAGAAGTATACAAATCAAGTTGATAGTAAAAGAAAATGAATAGAAAGACAATAACAGCATAATTTAATATGTCATACATTTATTTATTGCATTAGATGCAACCCCCAAATCTTTCCAGATTCTCAAATATTGCTATTTGGTATGGATGATTCTGCTGCCATGTCCTCTATTACACTTTGTATGGTAGTAATACGTCCCTTTGTCAACATAAAGTCTTGCATTTCATAGACAATCCTTGAAACGACCTGTTTCTTCGGAGTATCTGACAAGCCTTATGAACGTGAAATGGGACCTTTTATCGTCTTAATCTTTTTTATTGTGGAAAATTTTCACAATGGCGTTTGTGATTCATTGTTCTTGTTAAAAGAGATTAACCATTGATGCTTGATCTGGTGATGATACCATAATGCAAGCATCGAATAAAAAGTACCTGAGTTTCCAGATTTTTTTTTTTTTTTTTTTTTTTAAGGACTGAGGGCCTATTAGTCTCAGACAGCGATTTTTGCGTTGTCGTTTCGAAAGTTGGACATTTGTCGAAATCATTTGTCGATAGTTGGACATTTATCGAAATCTAAAATTTATCGAAAATATAATTGAATAATTTGAAAGCGATGTTATAATTGGGAAGAAAAAAAAAACTAATAGTCCTCCGTCCTAAACTAAATTCTGCTTTTGCCAGAATTTCATCAAAATCTTTTCAAAATGACATTGACATGAGTCCCCCCAAGGCACAACTATGACATGAGTCCCCCCCCCCAAGGCGCAACTTTGACATGAGTCCCCCCCCCCAGACCCAACTTTGACATGAGTCCCCCAAGGCACAACTTTGACATGAGTCCCCCCCAAGGTACAACTTTGACATGAGTCCCCCCCAAGGCACAACTTTGACATGAGTCCCCCCCAAGGCACAACTTTGACATGAGTCCCCTCCCCAAGGCACAACTTTGACATGAGTCCCCCCCCAAGGCACATGAGTCCCCCAAAAGGCGCAACTTTGACATGAGTTCCCCCCAAGGCACAACTTTGACATGAGTCCCCCCCAAGGCCCAACTTTGACATGATTCCCCCCCAGGCCCAACTTTGACATGTGTCCCCCCCAAGGTACAACTTTGACATGAGTCCCCCCAAGGCACACCTTTGACATGAGTCCCCCCCAAGGCACAACTTTGACATGAGTCCCCCCCAAGGCACAACTTTGACATGAGTCCCCCCCAAGGCACAACTTTGACATGAGTCCCCTCAAGACACAACTTTGACATGAGTCCCCCCCCAAGGCACAATTTTGACATGAGTCCCCCCCAGGCCCAACTTTGACATGAGTCCCCCCAGGCACAAACAACAATTTTATGCTATAAAACACTAATACTGTCCGAAAACTTCATGAAAGCGAGGAAGGTTAAGTTTAAAATTTTTAATTATTTTTTTTTTAAAGTAGGATTTGTAAAAATCCGCTACTTTATTTATACATATCAGCATCCCCTACCATCATTGTTTAAACTACGACATTTTTATTCTTAAAAAAAAAAAAAAAAAAAAAAAAAAAAGATTTAACATTAATGCGATTTATGCAAGCCACAATCTTTTATTAATATTTGCTCTTTTTTAATTTATTACTTTCCGAACACTATAATGAGGAAAGTATTGTAATCATGTCAAAAATCCGAATTCGAGATTTTGGTGTTTCTATACGTTTCGAGGTCCCCTGAGTCCGTTTTCACTATTTTTACGATGATGTATGTATGTATGTGTGTGTGTATGTCTGTGAGTGAACACGCTAGCGTCTAAACGCTTTGTTCGAACACGCTGAAAGTTGGTGCGTATATTGTAAGTCACCATAGTACGAACCCTATAGATTTTCGTGAATCTAGCACTATAGTTTTTTTTACAGAGACGCAAAAAAATTCCTTATCATTATGGTCTATGGGAGCAAAATCTTAAAAGTGCAATAACGCCTTATTCAATTGAGCAAAACCTTTATACACATATTATAGGTCACAGTTACTCAATCTGCATAGAGTTTGGAGAATCTGGCACTTACAGTTTTTTACAGGGGCACAAAGAAAAATTCTTTATCATTATGGCCTATGGGGCCAAATTTTTAAAAGTGCGATAGCGTCTAAACGCTTATTTAATCTGAACAAAAAATTTGTACACATGTTATAGGTCACAGTTGCACGAACTGTATAGATGTTGGTAAATTTAGCACTTACAGTTTTTTGGGACACAAAGAAAAATTCTTTATCATTATGGCCTGTGGGACCAAATTTTTACTTTCTTCTATATTCAATAGAAGAAAGTATTGGATTTGTAAAAATTTTCGACCTCAGGTTTTTGATGGATTTACATGTTTTGAGAGCTGTAGAACACGATTTGACCATTTTTAGAAAATATCTGTCTGTTTGTCTGTCAGTCTCTGTGTGTGTGTGACAAATTTTTGTGGCAACTGTATCTCAGGAACTACTTCACAGAATTTCATACAAATTGGTATGTAGTTGCACCTTGACATAAATTAGTGCCTACCAACTTTTGGTAAAAATTGTCTTACAGGTTGCGTCGCCATCCCGCTTTTTCTAAATTTTTAACATGGTGGTATAGTACAAAATTTTGTATAAATGTGCAAAAAGAGAATTATTTTTTAATAATCATTATGAAATTTACCAGAATTATTTATAATAGAGATAGTCAACTGGGAAATTTTTTTTGTATGTGTAGGAGCCTCGCCTTCTTCCCCCCCCCCACCTCGAGGGGAGTAATTTTTCATGATGGATATCTTTCAAAAGAGCTCGCCAGTACCTTTAAAACGAATGGTTGAACCATAGATCTGCGATAATTTAAAATGAAGTTATCGATTTTTTTTTCATTTTTAACAAATATATATATATATATATATATATATATATATATTTTTTTTTTTTTTTAATGTAATATTGACAATAAAACTGACTTTTTTTGGATATTTAGTGTTGTACTACTTCTCTAATATGGAAATCATCTGCATTATCATGAAGGATAATTTTTTTAAATAATAATTTTAATAAATTATTTTTACTGAGGGAATTTGTATAGGAAAATATAGAAGAAAGTCATGTGGTGGCCACAACATACTAGTTAAAAGTGCGATAGCATCTAAACGCCTTATTCAATTGAGCTGAAAATTTATATGAATATTATAAATCACTGTTGCTCTAACTATAAGCATTTTGGTGAATCTAGCATTCATAGGTTTTTTACAGGGACACAACGAAAATTCTTTATCATTATGATCTATGAGCTCAAAGTTCAGTATCGTTAAATAAAACATCGTGTAATATATGGAGAAAAATACTCAAACACTCTATTATGGTTTTATCTCTTTTGTTTGTTTAACAACTCCTCTTACTTTACTTTATCTACAAAACTGTTAATTACTCAATGTTCGGAAAGTCGAGTGGGGTCACTCCAGATTTTTTTAAACTATGTAATAGCTTTTTTGGCCCTCCCAGAATAAAAGTTCTTGTTATTTCAACGCTATAGGCGCACCAAATAAACTTCTCATTAATTATTTTCCTTCTTTAGAGATTGATGACAGAAGAATGATGCCATAATGGATAAAATTTCATTAAAATTATTTCGTTTTGTCTAATTTACTATGATTAATGAATTTAACGTCGTGACAAACTCTAAATTTTGAAACATTTGAATCCATTGAAAATTTTGAATCTGTTTGAAATAATTAACACATGAGATTCCCAATGAAAAACTAAATTTGAAAGCAATTTTAGTGTACGAGATTCAGATTGATAGAATATGATGAGTGAGACACACACACACACACAAAAGAAAAACCTGGTGTGTCACTCACACGACTTTCTTTTACCCTGCATTTCAATAATAAAAAGACAGATTGCATATTAAGTCTTAAGATCAACATTGTAAGATAATAAGGTTCAACGTACTTTTAAACTGCTGTTTGTAAAAAATGCAACACCATGAAGGAATACGAATATCATAATGATATTTATTGGACTCATACATTATAGTAAGAAGAACAATTGATTAAGATTTCAGGAAATTTGGAGTTATATGTACTGAGAAAACAGTACATAAAGCAGCGACCACTGTGAGCAATAACAGCCCTTATCTGCCTAGGCATTGAATCGAACAGCGATTGGATGACATGTACGGGTAAAGCACTTCATGAAGTTTCAACACGATGCCATAATTCATCGATCGTAGTTACTGGTGAATGCTGGGGCCAGTCGCTTTTCAACTATTAAACAGTCATTTTCATTGGTGCAAGATCAGGAGAACGCACTGGCCAGAGCAACAGTCGAATATATCCTGCATCAAGGATGATCCGGACAATATTTACAACTTGCGGTCGTGCATTGTCCTGCTTAAGTATTGCGTTTCGTAGGCCTTGAATTTAGAGCATAGCAAAGGGCCTTAACTCGTCAGAAATGTAATGGCTGGTATTCAGAGTGACGGGAATCAAAACAAGAGGTGATCGAGACGTGTATCCAATGGTACCACATACCATCACTCCAGTTGTTGACCCAGTATGCAGCTACCAAAACTTCGATTACCCTCAAAACTGCATCACTGATACGGGCGCCTTTAATGTGTGATTAATGACGAACCTGGACGCAGGGATGGCGTGAAGTCGCCTTTCAGACAAATCACAACCCTGTTTACAGCATCAAGATTGCCTTATCCGTATTTAATGGCATTGGCTGGGATTCGACATCGTCACACTGTCCACCACATGCAGTGATGGTATGGGGTCCCATTGGATACACGTCTCGATTACTTCTTGTTCGCATTCCCGGAACTCAGAAATGCGGTCATTAAATTTTTGGTGAGTTAATGCCCGCACCTTTCCTCTATATTCAAGGCCTCCGCAGCGCCACATTTAAGCAGGATAATGCACGACCGCAAGTTGTCAGTATAGTCCGGACCTTCCTTAATCCATAATGTGTTCAACCGTTGCTCTGGTTAGCGCATTGTCCTGAACTCGCACCAATGAAAATGACTGTTTAATCGTTGAAAAGCGACTGGCCCCCCCACCACTCACCAGTAACTACGATCGATGAATTGTGGCATCGTGTTGAAGCTTCATGAAGTGCTTTACCCGTACATGTCATCCAATCGCTGTTCGATTCAATGCCTAGGCAGATAAGGGCTGTTATTGCTCACAGTGGTCGCTGCTTTATGTACTGTTTTCTCAGTACATGTTACTCCAAATTTTCTGAAATTTTAATCAATTGTTCTTCTTACTATAATGTATGTGCCCAGTAAATATCATTATGATAGTCTCACTCCTTCTTGGTGTTGCATTTTTTACAAACAGCAGTATAAAATAATCTAAAATAGGCTTAGGAACAGTTTTATTTGACATGTAGTTCTGTGTGAGGGGGGCCTGTGGGAGGAGGCTACCGTCCTCCATCAGCCCCCCCGTTCAATTATAGTGCATACAATAAAACAAAAAACTGTTATTAATTTGCATTGAAACTTAGCAACCTTGATCAAATTTTTAAGTGGCAACGTAATAGGGTCTTCAAAATATCAAATTTGAATTTACTGCAATTATATGTTTTTAAGTTAAGCTGATAACAGACGTACATACAGATCGACCGCTAAACATTAGACTTTCGTAATCAGGGCATCTCAAAATGTGTTATTATACAAAAGATTATTATAGAAACGTTGAAAATTCAAAACTTTGTTTACAGCATGCGTATGAAAAGTCAATTTTGTTTCCTGAACAGTGGTCGTTGACATAGTAAAATGTAGCAAAGCACTTCCATCAATTACATTCAGTAGAATGGAACGAGTAGCTTCATTTTAGGTTGCTTAGTATGTTGTCTATAATAAATATCCACTATAAACAACATTGTTTACTTAAATTCAGTCTTACTTGAAAAACATCTAACACAAAAGGAATAACAATTTCGGCAATTTCCAAGTATAGCCGCAATGTATCCAAATACTTTGGGTTGCCCTGTAAATGGATGATGAATAATTTCCATATAATAATCTACACAAAACATGCTTTTATGCATATATATTAAAAAAAAAAAAAAAAAAAAAAAAAAAAGAAATCTTCATTCCATCTTGTTTAAGACAGCCTAAGCCTATCGATCTCAATGTGTACTTACCTGCAATTTCCTCTATAGATGCAATGTATTAATTTATCCTGAGTGGCCATGTACATAAATCATTCGCTTAATCCCAACAAAATGTTCAGTGTAGCATCCCTATATGATACATATTTAGAATACCGAGTTTGGACTTTCTGCTGCAATTTGTTCTTGAGAGATGCTGATAAAGACAAACACATACGCAGATACACAGACCAAGCGCTAAAAACATGATTTTCGGGTTCAGGGGACCTCAAAACGTATAAATATAACAAAAACTCAATTTCGAAAATTTAACCCCTAAAAATACTTTCTCTACTATAGTTTATTCAGCGAAAGAAGAGAACGAAACTAAATAAAAGGGTTGCACAAAAATAGCCAAGAAGGTTCACTTTCAGCCGAAATCCCCAATTTGGAGAATTTAATTTTTTTTCCTTACTCAAATGTTTTTTTTTAAATTCTCTTCTTCACTGGACTCAAAGAACTTTTCTGACTCTCTATTATGGTAAAATACGAAATCACACGAAAAAATTATCAAATTTAACAATCAGACAATAGCACGAGCAAAACAGTGCAAATAAAGAAAAAAAAAGAAATTCACACTTTCTGTTTGGCACTCCTGGCAGAATGCCAGGTTTTTCACCGCAGCCAAACCGCACGTGCTTTTATTTAGTTTCGTTCTCTCGATAGAATGAATGGACTATATATGGGTAAGAGAAAGTAAATAATCTGGTGTGTCACTCACACGACTTTCTCTTACCCTGCATTTCAATACTATAATGATAGATTGCATATTAAGTCTTAAAATCAATAGCGTAAGATCAGCCGCCCCCCTCAACCTCCGTTTATCTGTAGTGCCGACATTTTTCTTTTTTTTTTTTTTAGGACTGAGGACTATTAGTCTCAGTCTGCGGATTTTTACGATACCAGTTTCACAATAGTTGGACATTTATCGAAAATATAATTGAATTTGAAAGCAATGTTATAATTAAGAAAAAAAAAAAAAAAAAAAAACGAATAGTTCTCCATCCTAAACTAAATTCTGCTTTTGCTAGAATATCATCAAAATCATTATTATTATTATTATTATTATTTATTATTTTTTTTTAAAGAAAAAGAAAAGAAGAGAAAATTAATAATAATCAGTATCGAAACAAACACTATCTAAAAAGTTTTAAAAAATAATTTTGAATTAGGAAATAAAAAGCGCCCGTGCAAAATGAAAAAAAAAAAAAAAAAAAAAAAAAGAAAGAAACAGGATAATTAAGTTTGAATTTGAGTTGGTAATTTAAGGATGATATTGATAAAGTAACTTTTTTGTTGTAAATTGATTTTAATACGTTAAAATGCGGATATCATAATTGCGCTAGTAAAGACCTTTGCGACAAACGTCCGAGTTACTTCGGTGCCAAATTTCAAATTTCGCCAAAAGAGTCCTATACTAAAGCTTTATTTATTTTTTTTTCTTGCCATTTTTACGTACAGTGTAAGTAACAGACAAACCATTAAAATTAATTAAGCATAATCCCGCCAAAAACACTAAAATTAATTAAGCGTAATACTTTTTAAAAATATTTATATTTTGATTAACAACTTAACTTTTTTTTTTAATCAAAGCTGTTTATAAATTGCCTTCAAACTTGCCAATCTTGATCAATGTTTTAAGTGGCAAACTAATACGAAGTTCAAAATACCGAATTTGAATTTCCTGCGGTTATTTGTTTTGAAGTTATACTGATGACAGATATAGATACAGATCAAACGGTAAAAATAGGACTTTCGTAATCAGGGCTACTGAAAGCGTGATATAATACAAAAAAATCAGAGTTGAAGATGGAACTACAAAACATAATTTGTTTACAGTAAGGGTATGGAAAATTAAATTTTCCTTTCTGTGCACTGTTTGTCGACATTGTAAAATGTAGCAAAATACTTCGATCAATTACATTCTATAGAAAAGAATGTTTCGCTCAATTTTGGATAGCCTTGTATATTGAATATAAACACTATACACTTTAAAAAATATTGTGTTCTTAAATTTAGTCTTAAATGAAAAAATTATCTAACACAAAATGAATTAGAATTCCAGCTATTTCCATGTACAGCCCAATATATCCAAATTTTTTGGGTAGCCCTGTAAACGAATGATGAATGATTTACATATCATAATCTATAAAAAACAAGACATGCTTTTATGCATGTAATATATATATATATATATAATAAAAAATAAAAAAAATGTTTATTACGTCTTGTTTAATAGATCCTATAGATCTTGTTCTATAGATCTTAAAGTGTACTTACCTGCAATATAGACGTAAGGTATTTAAATTATCTTGGGTAGCCCTGTACACGAACCAGTTGCATGATCTCCACGAAAAGTTAAGTGTGTCATACCTATATGATACATATTTAGAATACCGAGTTTGGAATTTCTACTGCTATTTGTTTTTGAGATATGCTAATAGCAGACAGACACACCAACCGATCGCTAAAAACATGATTTTCGGATTCAGGGCACCTCAAAACGTGCAAATATAGCAAAACTCACTTTCAAAAATTTGATCCCAAAACAATACTTTTTCTACCATGTATATTGGTAAGAGAAAGTTTAACAAAAAAAAAGTTGAAGATTTGAATAATTATTATGATAAAAATGAATATTTAATTTTACTGCATTTTTCAGACATGAGCTAAAAAAATTAAATAAAATAACCGCAAGTGCATTTTTGATGACTTTTTGAAACTTTAAGAAATTATAGGCAATTATAGAAAATATACAGACAATATCAAAATTTATGTGCGCATTTCGGTTTTTCAACGATAAGAAGAAATTCGTATTTAATATTTTTAACTACTTGCAGCGTTGTAAATAAAAATTATTAAAAAAGAAAAACTGAGAGAAAAACGCTTTATTTAAGTTAAGAATTAAAAACGTTTAGACGCGTAAATGATTTTGAATCTCTTGGAATTTGAAAAATAGCAGATTATATTTTAATGCGAGGTTTGTTCTTGATAAATATATAACTGAAATTTAGTTTGCATATAAGAATGATTTCAACTTCTCGATGTTTTCTAAGCATATTTAAATACTTTTTACGCTCTTGGCATTAGTTTATATTCTGTAAAAAAAAAAAAAGAAAGAAAGAAAGAAAAGAAAAAAAGAAAAAGAAATACATTTTTAGTAAAATTAGCTCTCAGTTTGGCATTAGTTAAAAAATATATTCAAATATTTAAAAAAAATAAATTTATTTAATTATACACCCGCAGAGCACTAATTTTCAATTTCGAATAAAAATATTTAATAATAATTATTTTTATTTTTATTGCTCAGAAGGTAAAAGGTGACATGTGTTGAAAGAATTGAATTCGAAAAACTTCGTTTTTGAATTTCCTTATGCAATAAATCACTGTTTACCTATGTCTTTCAAGGGACTGACGTAAAACGACGCACGTATAAATAAATAATTATAAGATAAAAAACTTTTTATATACCATGTTTTAATTTTCTGATGAATCATAGAGCTCTTATCCATGTGCATAAAATTTTTAAAGTGATAATGACGTCCATTTTTGTGAGATGCATAATTTAACTTTTTATAATTTTTTTAATGTTCACATTTAATTAAATGTATTTATTTTTATGTCGAAAGAAAATGAACTCGTAAATTTGTTTTGGCAACAATTAAATTATATCTAATATTTTAATGGCTATTTTAACGTTATTAGGATGTTAATATTTTCATATTTTAATTAATTATAAGAAAACTAATCAAAAATTCGAAAATTGGACCTCGAAGTATTGTGTTGTCATCGGTTTCTGAGCTAATCTGAAAGTTTCAAATATCTAGCTAGTAGGGAAGTTAGTTAAAATTCGACTGCAAGATTTGTACCGGACAAACAAACAAACAAAGAAGTTAATAAAAACATGGTAAAATATGTATAATCGAAAAAGAAAAGAAAAAGGAAGTTCAAAATAAAATCTTGTTTACAGAAAACTTAATGATACTAAAGATAAATTTGTATTAAAATACTAATTAATAAAGTATTTTAAGATGGTATAGCTAGTATATTACTTTCTAATGCGATTTATATTTGAATAAAATTAAATTTAACCCGATAAATGTTTCACTTTTTTTGCACCTTATCAGTTTATCATGGGTCGCTGAAGACCCGAGTGATGTTAGAACACGTTATTTTTAAAAAAAAAAAATCTGATAAAATTCTTGAACACTCTTGAACACTTTACTTTACAGGTAAGCAATGAATATTGTATAAAAAGTTAAGCAAATATTTTATTTTTCATCAGAAATACACCTACTTCCATAAAATGCAGGAATTTACTAAAAAATTCATAACTTTTGAATAAATCAAGATATCTGAAAAATTGAAATTGCATAATAAAGTTTAAGAATGGTATTTTTATGGGAAAAATCATGGACACGATGGATAGTTATTTCTTCTATATGTGAATTCTGAGGGATGAAACAAAAGAAAAATGGCTCGGGTCTCCAGTGACCCACGATAACCCGATCGGGTTAAAAAAGATTTAAATTAAAAATTGATTTATTATAAAAAGTGAGAAAAATCATACCATTAATGAGTGATTCTCTGTAAAGTGGTCATTTCATGTCCCAGTAGTCTTGCGGGCATATTTTTAAAAGCACAAAAACAAAGAGCAGTCCAAACTATCAATATTAATTGGTTTTGGATATAAACTGTTATACTTTCGTTATTGGAATTCAAATATAATTTTAAAATATTTTTTAAAATGCAAAATATCATTCCCTCACTGTGTCCCCATTCCCACATGTAAGTAAATAAAATGGTTTTTATGGTATTAAAGATTTTTTGAAGTGAAAATTTATTAAAAATACTTTAATAAATGTTTACCCATTATACCACATTTATGTATTATGCAATGGAAGAAATTAGAACACTTATTATTGTTATTACTTACAAACTTTGAATAAACACCATAAAATGCAATAAACTCGCAACAATTGTTTCGGGTCGAAAAACACACGACCCTTCATCAGGCGAATAAAGTAAGCACGAGTGCTGCAGTTAAAGCGGCAACGCACTGCGTTGCCGCTTTGCAGCACTCGTGCTTACTTTATTCGCCTGATGAAGGGTCGTGTGTTTTTCGACCCGAAACAATTGTTGCGAGTTTATTGCATTTTATGGTGTTTATTCAAAGTTTGTAAGTAATATTTTTACAACGCCAGTTTATTGATGCTTCTTTATTAAACTTATTATTGTTGTCCCTGCTAGTAGATATCATTCCCTCATCAAACTGTAATTATACCCCTACTTACTCCATTAATGGAAGCACGTACTTTATATAAGTCAAACTTAATTTATATAGAAGGAAAGTAAAGAAAACATTTTGTGTTCTGTTGGAAACATTTTACAATGAATAGCATATGGCTGTCAAATGTTAGATTGAAATACAGTATTTTTATTATATGTCATTCCCTCACTCATTATAAAGTTAACTAAAAGATATAAAATTTGCTTTTTTATGCTATTATATTAATAAAAATATGTTTTAATAAATATTTAGTGTTTGAAAATATAGCTAAACGTAATAATATTTTTATAAAGTAGTTTCTAGAAGAAATTTGTCATTCCCTCACAATCATTCCCTCATTTTTCTAATTAATAAAAATAATTACTATTTCAAAAATTATCAGATACAGCTTGGTTAATATTATTTTTTATTAACTGTGTATGTATTTTTATTATTTTTATTAACGTGTATATGCACAAAATTCAAAAAGAAAATTGGAGCAATTTTATTTGAGCTAACTTTTTTTTAAAAAAAAGCCCACTTTTCAGAGAATGACCCTAATGCATGACTTGAGTACTAATCATATATCTTATACCTTGAGTATTATATTACATATATTGAGTACTATATGAACTTGAATATTAATTATGTATATTGTGTATATTTAATAATATGAATCATATGATTGATGTCCATATATCATTATATATATATATATATATCTTAAATACTCGCTATATGTGCTGATTATCCGTGAGCGTTAAGAACTGCATTTTGAATTTAATTGAATTTATGAAATGTTTTTCCATTTGTGTTTTTACACACACACATACAGAAAAAAAAGTTCTAAGTTTTTCAATGCAGTCTTTTCGATGCATATTCGCGTCTTTAAAGGAATGAATAACAACAACAAAAAAGTTTCATATTTCACATCATCATCATCGCATAAATTAATATCAGACAATTTGTTTTCAATTAGTTCATCGATTGCGATTAATTCAGAAGTCATGATATCGGTATTATAATTTACGGACTCATCAAATTGTTATTTAAAACGAAAAAAATAATCGAGAAATTTTGCGAATTTTAGACAAGTAAAAAAAGACGTATAACTGATATTGAAAGAAAGCCCCCCATAAACAAAGAAATTTTGCATTAGCATGAATAGAAATGAATCGGGACTTCACTGAAAGGACATATTATGTAAAAGACGTATAAATGATATTTTACTGTAATATGAAAAAAAAAAATCCCGTGAAATAGGAAATCTGGCTAATCCTTTCATTCTCCGTGATACCAGTAGGAATTAAAACATTTAAGGTTTTCTTTTTTACTGTCTAACACTTTCAATGATTCAAAATAAACAATATTATAATCTGTACACATTTTTCTACCGAAAAGTATATACTTTAGGTGGAGTCGATATCTCTGTTGATGAATGAAAGGATGTTTTACTCTATTCTGGTAACAATATCGGAATCAGTTTCCTTTTTTAGGCAATTTGAATAAAATAACTGTTTCAAATACTTTTTAGTTCCCCATCATACTATAGGTATGGGGAACTTAGGTAATCGTGAAAATTTTCGACCTCGGTTTTTTGACGTTTTCAGATGTGATGAATCTGAAAATGAATCTGTATGGTGTCCGTCTGTAGGGTGTTTGTTAGTTTGTTAGTCCGTTAGTGTGTTAGTCTGTTTACACGATATCTCACGAATAAATGATCGCAGAGAGGTCAGACCAGTTTTAAAATAATATTTATGACACTGGCAAGAAACCTATTTATTTGCAACATTCTAATTAAAAAATTCCAGAAGTTATTCGAAATTTATGATTTTCTTAACGTGGGAGAATAGGGCAAAATTTCACTTAAACGTGCATGAAAAGAAATATTTTTATCGTAAAGATGTAAGGACGGCTCTTAAATATCAGTTTTGATGCCGGGATGATCATCAGTAACTATAAACATGAGACTTTAATTCATGTTCGCTGTTAACCCTTTATCGGCCTATTGTATCATATAGCAGAAATTAGGTTTACTCGGAAATTGATATAGCGATTTTCAAAAAAGTTTGTAGTTAAGTTTTTTTCGGGGTGCTTGGATTAACCCTCATCTTCAGAAAAAATTGTGTTCGCTATTAAACCTTTATTGGCCAATGGTAACCTATGGCAGAAATTGGGTTTACTCGGAAATGGTTATAGGGATTTTGATGAAAGTT
Source organism: Salticus scenicus (assembly GCA_963930645.1). Taxonomy (NCBI): domain Eukaryota; kingdom Metazoa; phylum Arthropoda; class Arachnida; order Araneae; family Salticidae; genus Salticus; species Salticus scenicus. The sequence continues at coordinate 41,772,053 of OZ005654.1, read as the reverse complement.
TGGAATAAAGGGATTTTGGGGATGCTTAAACGATTGGAATTTTCCTCCTCCGCAGAAAAATTCGCGTTCACAGTTAAACCTTTAAAGGCCAATTGCAACGTATGGCAGAAATTGGGTGTACACGGAAATAGGGAAAGCTATTTTGATGAAAGTTTGGAGTTAGGGATTTTTGATGAGAAAAAATGATTGGATCTCATCTTCAGATAAATTCGCGTTCACAGTTAACCCTTTATCGGCCAATTGCGAAACATAGCAGAAATCGGGTTTACTCGGAAATGGAAATAGCGATTTTGTTGAAAGTTTGGAATTTAGTGTTCTCGGGGAGGTCCTAAAACGATTGGACTTACCCTCAACTTCAGAAAAATTTGCATTCTCCGTTAACCCTTTATCGGCCAATTTCAACATATGGCCGAAATTGGGTTTATACGGAAATCGATATAGAGATTTTGGATGAAAGTTTAGGAGTACATAAATGATTGGAAATATTTTCATCTTCAGAAACTTTCGAGTTCGATGTTAAACCTTTAAATGCCAATCAGAACGTATGGCAGAAATATGGTTTACACGAAATTAGACATAGAGATTTTGATGAAAGTTTGAAGTTAGGGATTTTTTGGTGAGAACAAGCGATTGGAAATATCCTCATCTTCAGAAAAAATGTCGTTCACTCTTAACCCATTATCGGCCCATTGCAACCTATGGCAGAAATTAGGTTTACGTCGAAATGGGTAGAGAGATTTTAAAAAATGGTTGGAGTTACGTGTTTTTCGGGGTGTTAAAGCGTTTGAACTTATCCTCATCTTCAGAAAAATTCACGTTCACAGTTAACCCTTTTTCGGCCAATTGCAACATATGGCAGAAATTGGGTTCACTTAGAATTGGATATAGGAATTTTGATGAAAGTTTGGAGTTAAAGGTTTTTCGGGGTGATTAAACGATTGGACTTACCCTCATCTACAGAAAAATTCGCATTTGCAGCTAAACATTTATCGGTCAGTTGTAACATATGGCAGAAATTGGGTTTACTTGGAAATGGGTATAAGGATTTTGATGAAAGTTTGGGGGTGCATGAACGATTCGAAATATTTTTATCTTCAGAAAATTGCTGTTACTTCAAAAAACGTTTGCTGTTAAACATTTAAAGGCCAATTACAATGTATGGAAGAAATATGGTTTAAACGGAAATGGACAGAGCTATTTTTATGAAAGTTTAGAGTTACGGATTGTTTGGAGAGAAAAAACGATTGGAAATATCATGGCGGATAAAATTAATTTATAAAATTAGTTGAGACTCTTATATGGTCTATGCATACATCGCCACTTAAAAACAAAATTGTGGAGCAACTTGGTTAACCAACTCAGCAAAGATATTTATAAGATAAATTCGCTGTCCAAAATTGATTCGATTTGGAGTATTATTTCGGGCGTTATCGAGATGATAAGATTTCGATTATATATAAACGAAGTGATTGGAATATTTCGATTTCCAAAGAAATCAACCTATGGCAAATTTGGGTTTATGTTATTGAAAAATGAGTATAAAACGCCCCCAATGAGCGCGGAAAATGTCGCATCTATAACTCTCAATTCATCCACCTGAGATGCATTCATGTTAGTTTTATTATAACCAAGTTCATTCTTTAATAATAACAGGAGACTTGGCGTTAGAATATTAAAACCCGAATAAACTACTACGTCAGAAACGCCAAAGAAAAATAATGGAAATGCATACAGCTGTTTCGGTAGCCTAAAGCGTACCGTCTTCAGTGCAAAAAGGATTCTGAATCAGGAGAAGTGCTCGTATATATAGGAGAGGGGCCGGATTTAGTTCAACCAATAGGATTACGGGAAAGGTGGGGAGAGTGGCCAATAGGAATTTAGGAAAGTTAGCTGTGTAAACAGTAGCAAAAATTAAGAAAATGTGGACTGAATATAAAATTACCAACAGTCAGACAAATAGGGAATAGCGAAATAACAATTTACAAGGTTTTTAATTTTTTTATAAATATGAAAAGCTTCAAAGAAATCGAGTTCATGAATGGATTTAGGTCTGCAAATTATTTTAGCTAAATTAAACTACTCCATATATTGGCCAATATATGGTAAACTACACTGATAGGAAATACTATAAATACACCAAGAATTATGCATATCAATGGGATCTTTTTAACTGAGAAAAGGTGAGTTTATTGGAAGGCGAAAATATTATTTTAAAATCATATTGTTTGAGAATTTTAGCTACGGTTTGACTGGATTTAGAAAAATAGGGTAAGACAATACTGATATTAGAAGAGACTGATTTAGTAGATGAAATACGAGGGAGTTGTAATTTTTGGATAGCTTTGTCTATAATGGAAGGGTCATAACCTCTGTCAATTGCAATGGCTTTCAGGTATTTAATTTCAGATTTTAATAAAATAGGATTTGAACAAATATTAAGTGCACGGTTTACAAAAGTATAGAAAGCAGCCATTTTTTGGTTAGGTAGGTGACATGAACGCGCATGGGGAGAAAGGGAGACAGCAAATTTTTTTCGATAGACAGTGGTTGAAAAACCATTTACAGTGCGAGAGACGAGGGTATCAAGAAATGGAAGGGAGCCATTATTTTCTATTTCATATGTAAATTGGATATTACTGTCATTTGAATTTAAAGTTTCTAAGACATGGTCAATATTGTGATGAGATACGTCGATAAGCGTGAAGGTGTCGTCAACGTAACGGGTCCAAAAAGGAAAAGATATTTTCTTAAAAAGCTTGCTTTCGAAATAGTGCATGTAAATATCTGCGAGAATTGGGGAGAGAGGGGAACCCATGGCTAAACCTTCAGACTGACGATAGAATTTATTTTGAAAAGAAAAAGTGGTTTGTGATAAACAAATGCGGGTAAGAGAGATTAATTCTTGTATTTCAATAGATGTCAAATGAAACTCTTTTAATCTATTTTCGAGACAGCAGAGGGCGCCACTTATTGGAACATTAGTGAAAAGAGATTTTACATCAAAAGAAACCATAGTGAGATTAGTGTGAGGGCAGTTTTGAATGTTTTTTGCAAATTTTATGGAATTCTTAACAGTATAACTATTAGCAGGAAGAAGGGGAGCAAAAATTGTGGCGAGAAATTTAGCTAAATTATAGGAAGCAGTACCGATATTAGAGACTATGGGACGAAATGGAATATTAGTTTTGTGAACTTTCGATAAAGCATAAAATCTGGCACTATTAGCAATAGAAGGGATAAGATGAGATTTAGTCGAGTCCAATAAGAAGGGGCAAGATTTTATAGCAGATTTAATTTTATTTAACTCTTGAGTAGAGAGGTCACGGGGCAGAGGAATATATGGGCCATCATTAAATAATTCGGTAACACTTTCAATGTATTGTTTTTTATCCAAAATAACAATCTGACCACCTTTATCAGCTTTAGTAATGATGATACTTTCATTAGATTTTAATTCCTTCAAGGCGTTTTCTTTCTGCAGGGCTGAGATTTGATTTAAAATTTTTGGAATTGAAATTGGCATTATTAAGAATTAAATGACGAAGATTTTCTTTCTGTTGGTCAGTCAGTCGAGAATTTTTGAAAGCTTCTTCAACCGGTGCAATTAACTGAGGAAAAGAAGGAGGTTTAGAAATGGCAAAATTTGAATTGAGTTTGAGAACAGAATATTGATTATTGGTAATTTCAGCATTGGAAAGATTAACGATTGCATTTTTATTGACAACAGGAAAGTCGTTCGAATGAATAGGACTCTGTGAATTACGAAGCCGGGTGAATTTATCTTGTAATTTAATTGAGTGTTTACGAGAGCGGTTGTCACAATGAATCCAGGAACTGTGGTCGATCAACATAAAATTAGGACGTTCAAAAGCTAACTTTAAGTGAAGAGAGAATAAATCTTTTTCAATTTTGGCGATGGAGGTACGAGTTTCCTTAATAACTGCACGGAGAATATTAAAATTAAAATAAGATCTGAGTACTGCTTTGTTAACAAAACTGGAACCAGAAATATTGCATTTCAGTTGAATGAATTTAGGGATGATACGGTGTCTCTTGCACTGTAAAAGGAACTTCAGACGGTTTAGGGCACGAAACTTTTTAGTACGTAATCGGTAGAACCAGTTAACTAATTTGCACATTGTGAAATGAAGAAAATGGCTCAAACTATTACTGACCTAATCTCCCCCTCATATGAGGCTTCTCAGACCAGGTTGCTCAGTAACAATAAGAGCAGTAGAACAATAACTCAACTAAGCCTGTAGAAGCTTAATGTAGGGACGAGAAACCCTACAATACTATCTAAATGTTTACAGTGAATATCATTTTATCTTTATAAATGTCTTTTTCTATTTTGATGTCTTTTCGCTATTTTTTTTTCAATAATACCCTCTTAACAGAAAATGGTAAATAACAATTTAAGCCCCCTGTAATAATCCCACGTAATACCCTATAATTCAAAAGAAAAGATGGCTCTTAGGTAAAGGAGTCGAATGGCCACGTCTCAAAAAATAAATAAATAAACAAATAAATAGATAAATAAAAAAATTCTCACCCCACAACAGACCCCCACATGCAAATTTTTACATTGCTGCCCAATCAAAAAACAGGCATAACTAAGCAGCCTAATAGGCATTGACCAATAGAAAAAAATCAACGCCCCTGAAAAAAAAAAAAAAAAAAAAAAAGAGAGAAACGGGAGGTGAAGCGAGAGATGATTCGGACCCCAAGAGACCCTCACGGACAGAGAAGATAGAAGATTCAGGGAATGCTCAGATGAAGTCCTGCCCGGAGCGCACTCCCTGGATTCCGTACTAAAGAGGCCTCCCAAAGATGCTAACCAGCATAAAATCTCAATAGGTGAGAATTTAATATCATGTTTCTTTCTATGTGGCCATTTCCCCCCTTTTATATATTTTTTCAAAGACAAGAGCCTTTAATCCGTAAATCAAAAATAATATGAATAGTTATTACCCCCTTTTTTTTAATGAGAGGATTTATTTTGTAATTCTTGATATATAATCTAGCACGGTCAATAAACAGAGTTAACCTTATTAATTCTAGTCACTTTACTCATTTTATTTATTTTATCTGTATTAATTCTAATCACTTTATTCATTTTATTTATTTTATTTGTATTACATAATATTATAATATTCAAAATGAGAAGAAACAGAGTACTGATGATAGGGAATAAGACCATTTTTTATTAATATTATTACTGTAAGAAAGTTTTACTTTAATAACTGGAAGGAGGATTTGTGGGTGCTGCGAGACGCAATGTAATTGATCACGCCAATCACATTTCTTGCATGATCTATTCAATTAACCAAAACACACCACCATAATCCCTATATGTGGTGCCGTAAAAAAAAAAAAAAAAAAAAAACGTTCTTCAGCAATACCAACAATACTTCACACTAAACGCGACCCAATTATATTATAACGACCATATAATTCATATGACCTCAGCACACATAATTACACACACACACAAAAAAAAAGGACATACATAATTAATAAAACAATAAACAAACCAGTAGACGCCGCGGGTAAGACTGAAAGAAAATTAAGTTAGAACAATCAAAAAAAAAGAAAAAAAAAAAGGCGCACATTACAACAGGTGATCACCACGTTTCGGAAAACATTAGAAATAAATAAATAAATAGGATGCATGAATATACATATAGATCGATAAACAAGTAGATGAAAATATACTATTAATTAGCCACATTTAGGACCCGATAATGCAAAAAAAAAAAAAAAAAAAAAAAGGGAGATAAAAATAAATATATAAAAAAATTAATGATAATAATAATACATACATACATACTTACACACCACTACTCACGGAATTGTAAATATTATGAGATTCCACACAACGGGTGTATGACTGGCTGATCTCTATCATTTAATGTAATCACAGAATAGATGATTACACAAAAATACATAAATAAATAAAACAAAATTGAAGAAAAACGGCTAATAACATACTTAACTCTTTTAGTGTCAGGATAGGACAACCACTCTTAATACCTCCAAATAAGAACTGATACTGTATAAAGCGGTACAGGATTAACGCGCGTCGCCTGAATTTATAAATAACACTCACCTTCCGCAACAGCGCATCTTCGCATCTTTACCTACTCCAATGTAATGTATTCCGTGATCAGTGACACATTAAATTTCCATGAAGGCTTACATTCATTTGCTTAAACGCACGAAAACATGCGAGGCACTTGCACAAAGATACACAAAAAAAAAAAAAATATTCCTGTAAAATACATTCCTTAGACACTCGGACATCAAACCGACTCATATCGTGACTGCTCACTCCAAAAAAACACGGCAAAATGGCTCAATTTCTCTATCTACACACTCTCCATCTACACACTCCGGCCCCATAGGCTCAAAAATCGTAAGAACTATTCTCACACTAACAGAAAATCAGACTTCCTGTCTCCTAATTGCTCCTCCGTACCCTACAAAGATATCAGGAAGGCAAACTCTTAACTATCGACGCAGGAAAATGTCACAGCACGTATCTGAAATAATACACACATCTCTCCACACACTTACATATACACGCCTTGTTAATATATACCCTTTGTACATATCTTTAATATTTCCAATATAACTAATCCGGAGACATTCATATAATCCTAATAATAATAGAATAATATATATATATGTATAAATATATATACAGGAGATACCTTTCTCTTTCTTTTCTTTATTCTATTAAAACGCTTCTGGATAAACATGTATATATTTAACTTTTAAGCAGTACTCAAAGCAGTACTCAGGACTCATTTTAATATTCTCCGTGCAGTTATTAAGGAAACTCGTACCTCCATCGCCAAAACTGAAAAAGATTTATTCTCTCTTCACTTAAAGTTAGCTTTTGAACGTCTCGTAAACACTCAATTAAATTACAAGATAAATTCACCCGGATTCGTAATTCAGAGTCCTATTCATTCGAACGACTTTCCTGTTGTCAATAAAAATGCAATCGTTAATCTTTCCAATGCTGAAATTACCAATAATTAATATTCTGTTCTCAAACTCAATTCAAATTTTGCCATTTCTAAACCTCCTTCTTTTCCTCAGTTAATTGCACCGGTTGAAAAAGCTTTCAAAAATTCTCGACTGACTGACCAACAGAAAGAAAATCTTCGTCATTTAATTCTTAATAATGCCAATTTCAATTCCAAAAAATTTAAATCAAATCTCAGCCCTGCAGAAGAAAAACGCCTTGAAGGAATTAAAATCTAATGAAAGTATCATCATTACTAAAGCTGATAAAGGTGGTCAGATTGTTATTTTGGATAAAAAACAATACATTGAAAGTGTTACCGAATTATTTAATGATGGCCCATATATTCCTCTGCCCCGTGACCCCTCTACTCAAGAGTTAAATAAAATTAAATCTGCTATAAAATCTTGCCCCTTGTTATTGGACTCGACTAAATCTCATCTTATCACTTCTATTGCTAATTGTGCCAGATTTTATGCTTTACCGAAAGTTCACAAACCCAATATTCCATTTCGTCCCATAGTCTCTAATATCGGTACTGCTTCCTATAATTTAGCTAAATTTCTCGCCACAATTTTTGCTCCCCTTCTTCCTGCTAATAGTTATACTGTTAAGAATTCCATAAAATTTGCAAAAAACATTCAAAACTGCCCTCACACTAATCTCACTATGGTTTCCTTTGATGTAAAGCCCACCAGCGGCCGAGCGGTTCTGCGCTCAAAGCTGGTAGATGGGAGGAGCCGGGTTCGATCCCAGGTCGCGCTCATCGACCTAGCCGTTCGGAGTTTTCCGTGGTTTCCTCCGAAACTCGCGTAAATACGGGCTAGGACCCCTTAGAAAGACCCCCACGGAGGGCATTCCCCCTATAGGCCTAGGACACATAAAGAGTCAATCGGCCTTAATCCTCCAACCAACCAACCAACCTTTGATGTAAAATCTCTTTTCAGTAATGTTCCAATAAGTGGCGCCCTCTGCTGTCTCGAAAATAGATTAAAAGAGTTTCATTTCACATCTCTTGAAACACAAGAATTAATCTCTCTTACCCGCATTTGTTTATCACAAACCACTTTTTCTTTTCAAAATAAATTCTATCGTCAGTCTGAAGGTTTAGTCATGGGTTCCCCTCTCTCCCCAATTCTCGCAGATATTTACATGCACTATTTCGAAAGCAAGCTTTTTAAGAAAAAATCCTTTCCTTTTTGGACCCGTTACGTTGACGACACCTTCACGCTTATCGACATATCTCATCAGAATATTGACCATGTCTTAGAAACTTTAAATTCAATTGACAGTAATATCCAATTTACATATGAAATAGAAAATAATGGCTCCCTTCCATTTCTTGATACCCTCGTCTCTCGCACTGTAAATGGTTTTTCAACCACTGTCTATCGAAAAAAATTTGCTGTCTCCCTTCCTCCCCATGCGCGTTCATGTCACCCACCTAACCAAAAAATGGCTGCTTTCTATACTTTTGTAAACCGTGCACTTAATATTTGTTCAAATCCTATTTTATTAAAATCTGAAATTAAATACCTGAAAGCCATTGCAATTGACAGAGATTATGACCCTTCCATTATAGACAAAGCTATCCAAAAATTACAACTCCCTCGTATTTCATCTACTAAATCAGTCTCTTCTAATATCAGTATTGTCTTACCCTATTTTTCTAAATCCAGTCAAACCATAGCTAAAATTCTCAAACAATATGATTTTAAAATAATATTTTCGCCTTCGAATAAACTCACCTTTTCTCAGTTAAAAGATCCTATTGATATGCATAATTCTTGGGGTATTTATAGTATTTCCTGTCAGTGTGGTTTATCATATGTTGGCCAAACTAAACGCAGTCTTAAATTTCGTCTAAAAGAACATATGAATTGCGTCCATAAACAAGAAACCAATAAATCGACTATTTCTAAACATTGCTGGGAGGAAAATCATAATTTTAAATTTAATTCAGCTAAAATAATTTGCAGACCTAAATCCATTCATGAACTCGATTTCTTTGAAGCTTTTCATATTTATAAAAAATTTAAAAACCTTGTAAATTGCGATTTCGCCATTCCCTATTTGTCTGACTTTTGAAAATTTTATATTCAGTCCACATTTTCTTAATTTTTCCTACTGTTTACACAGCTAACTTTCCTAAATTCCTATTGGCCACTCTCTCCACCTTACCCGTAATCCTATTGGTTGAACTAAATCCGGCCCCTCTCCTATATATACGAGCACTTCTCCTGATTCAGAATCCTTTTTGCACTGAAGACGGTACGCTTTAGGCTACCGAAACAGCTGTATGCATTTCCATTATTTTTCTTTGGCGTTTCTGACGTAGTAGTTTATTCGGGTTTCAAGTTCATTCTTTTTACCATTTTTAAGTTGATTCTTCTCAAATACTGCACTTTTAAGTTGTATCATCTTTCTTGCCGGGATGCGATATGTCAATTTTACTTTGATAGTTTTTAAGAATAATTAAAATGTGTGGAAACAAATACGTGATGGGGAACTGCGCGGAGCCCATCTATGCCAACTAGTTATTTTATATTTTAATCTCGGCATTTTATTTATGTGCAACATGTATTTCTTTCAAAATTTTGATATCATTTATTGATATTAGTTTTCTTTTTTGAAGCAATTTACTAATTCAAATATTTTTTATCTCATTTTTGTGTTTATAATTCGTATTTTTATTGATTATAACATGTTTTTCTTTCAAAATCTTTATTGATTGAAAAGTTACTGCTTTAAATGGCATCAGTAGTTATATCTATAAATATATAAATCTGATTGTTTGTCTGTCCGAATTTTTAGTTCGCTATACAAAGCCATTCAACCAACCTCTAATAAAAGTGGTATACTTATTAATCAGGACAAAATCCAGCTAACGCCGAATTATTTAGTTCAGTCGGATAATTGGATTATAAGGTATTAAATAAAGACACCATCTTAACTTTAAAATTATTAAAAAGAAAGAAATATTTAATGTCAAAGTAAATAAATGAAATACACGTTCATTTTATTTTATTATTATTATATTTTTCAGAAATAAATTTATCTTGATTTTACGTGAATAATAATAAAAATTAGGGAAAAAAATATATATATTAGGCTACGGAAATTGGTATATTTTTTATTCAGGAACTCGCGTGTAAATAAATATTTCCATATAGATATTTTGCATGAGCTTGATATTTTTAATATATATATATATATATATATATTTAATAATAAAACAAAATTTTTCGTTTTTATTGATACATCATGTGCAACTTATGTACTTATGTCTTTTATGTTCTCACCTTAATTTTAAATCGTTATAACTTGGATTTTATTAAGATTTTTTTTTTTTTTTTTTACTTTTATTTTGTAAATATAAGTCTATAAGTTTTTTTTTTTTTTTATTTTTTTTATTTTTTATAAAATAGTTTTTTAGTATCGGACACCTTTCGCAAAATTTGAAATTTGTCAACGACGTAGCTCGAACATTTCTGGCCAAGGTCTTTAGTTACGTAATTACGATAGCCATTTCAATTCATCGCAAAAATGGCTAAAGTTAAGATGATTCACTTATTATAAAATACCTTTCAATATATACATGCATGTCTTTTTTAAATACATGAACAAAGATTTTATTATTGTGTAATTATATAACAATATTTTTAAATTTAAAGGAGCAAATAGAGTAGGGAAGTGAAAGTCAGAGAGAGAGATAATGATATACACAGAAAAATACTTGGTGTTGCAGTTAATGTTTCCTAATGCAAGTATATTATATATATATATATATATATATATATATATATATATATTTACTTATTGTGTTTTGTAAAATGGTATTCCACTGATTTATAAAAATATTTTAACCTTTTTAGAATAATAATATGCATTTGTCCCATTTCTTTTCTAAAATGTAATAAATATTAAATTAATTAAAGGCATACTGTTGTTAGTTATAGCGAAACTTGAAAACTTTTAAAATTATTTAATGCACTGTTAAAAAAATTGTTAAAAAAAAAAAAAAAAAAAAAAAAAAAAAAAAAACAAGAAGGAAAAATCATGCAGTACGCATTGATTAGTAACACTTTCCAACTGTACGTAATTGTTGTATCGAACTTTGCCTACGTTATCATACAACAGACAGAAGGACTGAAACATATACAGATAGATTAATTGATTTTAAAATTACTCTTAGGCATTTTGGAAAGAGTTAAAAAGGCTTCACGCAAAAGAAAACGCAGCTATTAGATTATAATTGCAGCTTTTGATCTCTCTGAATATTTTAGTATAGCCCTGTAAATCAGTGAGTTAATCATATCATATATTCATACAAAACATTATTTTAGAATATTAACATTTCAATATTTTTATGATTTTTACAGTAGAAAGATTTTTAAATATAACTTTAAAAAAATTCTGTCCTAAAACGTAATGCAGTGGTATTTATTTTTTAATTGTCCCTGTAAACAAACTAGTTATACAGGACCTATTAATGTCATTTTAAATGGGGAACATTCTATAGGGAAAATATTTATAAAAATAACACTCATAGAACACAATACTTTCGAATGCTTTTGGGTGTCCCTGTACACAAACCAGACTAGATATTCACTCCATTTTCAATATGGAACATCCGATAGTGAACTTCAATAAAATATATCAGTTTCGAGAAATTCCATAAATATTTACAGGAGTTAGAGCGCGGGCAGACAGACAGACAGATGGACAGATACACAAACTGAAATCATATTCACACTTTAAAATGTTAGAAAGTGTTAAAAACGCTTAATGTAAACGAAAGTACAATTCTAGCAATTTTTTATTAATAGCTTTTAATATAAAAAGATATTTTTGTGTCACCCTGTAAACCTAATGCTAATCATGCTATATTCTATGCAAAGCATTTTTTTTTTTTTTTTTTTTGGTGCATATAAATAACATATTTCAATTTCCTAAAACTTCGTGGAAAGTAAAGTTATTAAAATTTGATTTATAGAAATATCTCTCATAGAACGCAATACTTTTAAGTGTCCCTGTACATAAATCGGTGGTGGTATTTCCTCCATTTTATACAGGAAACATCCAATATTGAACTTAAATAATATATTTTAATTTAATTCAGATATGTCTACAGTAAAACCAATAGAAATAGCTCTTATGGAACACAATGCTTTGAAATACTTCCGGGTGTCCCTGTACACAAACCAGTAGAGGTATAAACTCCATTTTCAATAGGGAACATCCGATAGTGAACTTGAATAACATATATCAGTTTCAAGAAATTCCATAAATATTTACGGGAGTTAGAGCTCAGACAGGCAGACAGACATACGGACAGGCAGATACACAAAACTGAAATCATATTCATACTTAAAAAAATGTTAGAAAGTGTTAAAAACGCTTAACGTAAACGAAGGTACAATTCTAGCAATCTTTTATTAATAGCTCTTAATGTAACTGGGTATTTTTGTGCCACCCTGTAAATCTAATGCTAATCATGCTATATTCTGTGCAAAGCATTCTTTTGTGCATGTAAATAACATATTTTATTTTCCAAAAACTTCGTGGAAAGTAAAGTTATTAAAATTTGATTTATAGAAATATCTCTCATTGAACGCAATGCTTTGGAATACTTTTGAGTGTCCCTGTACATAAACCGATGGTGGTATTTCCTCCATTTTATACAGGAAACATCCAATAGTGAACTTGAATAACATATTTTAATTTCATTCAGATATGTCTACAGTAAAGGTATGATAATATGGTTTATAGAAATACCTCTCATAGAACACAATGCTTTGAAATACTTTCGGGTGTCTCTGTACACAAACCAGTAGAGGTATAAACTCCATTTTCAATAGGGATTGTTCGATAGTGAACTTGAATAACATATTTCAATTTCATTAACATATGTCTGCAGTAAAGGTAGGAAAATATGGTTTATAGAAATACCTCTCATAGAACACAATGCTTTGAAATACTTTCGGGTGTCCCTGTACACAAACTAGTAGAGGTATAAACTCCATTTTCAATAGGGAACGTCCGATAGTGAACTTGAATATCATATCAGTTTCAAGAAATTCCATAAATATTTACGGGAGTTAGAGCGCGGACAGAGAGACGGACGGACAGACGGACAGGCAAACCGAAGTCATAAACACTTTTCAACCTTGCTGGAGTTGGAAAGTGTTAAAAACATGTAAAAATTCTACTCGTTTCACGTTTTTAAAAGGCAAAGTGTAATAATCCGTAAGCTTGAGTTATACACATTTTTAAGAATTTCCCAATAAATTTAGTAGAAACTATCTTTTTAACGAAAGAATGAAACGAAAGAAGAAATAAAATGAAAAAATTAGGTGAAAGCGACGTCCTATTCCCTTAACGGCCCTCTTCTCTTACAGTCACCAGAAGTCCAAGCTAATGTTATTCTATGGAAAATTTTCTTTACTTATAACTCATTAACTAATACATATTTTTAAATTCTGTTTTTACATTCAGAAAATTGACAACAGTTAAATTGACAGACCTTTTTTAAAAACGGATTTGTTTAATTTTTAATATTTTATTTTGAAGCTGTAAAATACGAACTTTCTGTATGTAAAATTTTTCATTTTGCAGTTTCAAAAAAAAAAAAAAAAAATATTAAAAAAAAAAAATATATATATATATGTATTAGTTAATGAGTTACAAGTAAAGAAAACTTCCCATAGAATAACATTAGCTCGGGCTCCCGGCGACGCACAGTGGATCGAACAATTGTAAAATACGAACATAGACCCAAAAATCAACCTCTAAATAACTGATATTTTGCAGTGAAATAATTTAAAAGAATGTCTAAAAAATACAAATATATGGTTATTTCTTCAATTACACGAAGTTTTGTTGTATATAAATAAGTTCAAAACGAAAACTTTCAGAAATAAGATTTTTCGATGAATTTCAGTGACTTTATTTGAATAGCCATCAAGTGGCACTTAAGATAACTATGAAAAAATACGAAATAAAAATACTTTAAATAATGTCCTAATGAAAGTTTAAGGTACTTCTGCCAACATTTTGTTGGTTTTTTATGTTGTGATTAACGCATGAAATGTGAATATGAAATTAACAACAAAATTAAATTTATAAGTTATGTAACTTTTTTTGTCCAAAATTGTCCAAAATTTCAAACACAGTTTACTACTCCCAAAAGTATACATTTTAATCTGTGAAAAGGATTTTCGCCACAAATCGCCACTTTTAGAGAAAAATAAATTTTTATTCTGTCTACCCCCAAATTATCAATCGAGAAATATATCTGAACAACTGTATTCATTAAAGACAGAAAATATATTAAAATTTTTATAGTGAAAATATTATAGAATTTAGATGATTAAAACAAATTTAATAAATCAGAAATTACTTCTTATATTTTTTTTTAAATATTTAATAAAATAATTAATTTTACTTTAATGGTACTGAAAAGTACCGTTGGACCCAAAAAAGGGGGGAAATGTAAATGGTTGCCGTGATATGTCATAAAATGTTAAAATTAAGTAAATGTTTAACGTTAGATAGTTAAATGTTAAAATTAAATAATGTAATTACATATTACGATTTAAAGTAAAAGTTCCTGTGTTTCTGGAAAATGTTCCTTCATTTGCACATTTCTTTTTTTCTTTCTCATGCTTGAAATCAGGGGGTAAGATGTTAATAACAAGTGATGTAGCAAATCTTCGTTACACGCTCTTCGATTTTTCTCGTGTGTTATTCTCTGTATTTACGAAACTCTTTATTTCGGGCTTCGCTAGCTTCTTCTGACAATTGTCCAATTGGAATAGAAAAATTTTCTATTATGTCTTTTCCATGAATCAATAGTTTGTGAACTGAAGCTGGCATATAGTACCCCACATATTTTGAGACACATTGTTTCGCTGTTTCTAGTGCAAATTTTCCAAATTTGTCTCCTAACTTTGCTTTCCAAAATTGTCCTCCTAAAAATAACAGAACCTAGAAACGACGTTTTTTAAAATTTCTTTGATAAGAATTCACTTTATTTGCTTATTTGTTTAAAAATTATTTCAGATAGCAAAATAAAACAAATAAAAAATCCAGTTCAATCAAAAAAAAATTCACTAATTATTGATCGCCTGCCTTCCATAAATCTTTAGTAAAATAAAGACAAAAGTGATTTTTTTCATAGAGTTTGTCAGTAAATGCCTCCATGAGTTTTCTATTGAAAAACTACATAAAAAAAAGAAAAGAAAACAGAAGCAGTACTCTAATGATATATTTATCATTGTGTGCTAAATTAATTTTGTTACAAATATAGATTTTCTTCCCGACATTTTTATTTATTTTCTTTTATTCTCTTCTTTTATACAACATTTGTTTCTTTACCAGGTATGTTTCTAAATACCTATTTGCAGCAGAAAAATATGATACCGCTTAACCCCTTTATTAAACCATTTTTTCCTCAAATGGCACATTAAACTATTTTCACGAATAAAATTTGATGTAAAGTAAAAAATTCATTTAGCCTATTAGAAATAATTAATTTTACTTTTGGCATCTTATTCTCTTAGTCAATCGCATACTTCTCACAACCCATCGCATTAGCATAATCAGGATTGTCACAAACAACTACTTTTTAATTTTTTTCCCACTACAATTATCAAAATAATTTTCATACTGATGTTTTTCCAGAAAAATGATACACAGGAATCATTATTTTAAAAAATTAGTGCCAGGTGAATAAAACGATGACGAATTTGGTGGGGAAAATATTCCCTCGGCCTTATAAAGGGTTAAAAAAAAACATGGAATCGCTTTAACTATCATACATATATACATATTTAAATTGAAATGTGACAAAAAACATCATGCATAGATAATAATAATACCATAACGTTCCTATGTTCGCCTCTGCCTATACTTCGATCCACTGTGCGACGGCAAGTGAAGAGGGCCCTTAACACACAACATTAGCAAATAGGTTTTCCACCTTTACTTTTTCCATGTGTAAACAGAGATGCCAAGTGACTTCAAACTCAAATAAGTTTCATAATAGTATTTAAGAATAGCAAAAACCATATGCAATCCTTTATATTTATTACAAGAGATTACTATTCAAAAATTCCGGTTTGAGAGTTACGGAAATCAGTAATAACTTAGCAGCTATGTGTATTGACTCTTAACCATGACGTCAAAAAAACCTATCCAAAAGGAAAAGACAAAATAACCCCAAAACAAAATCGCAAATTAGGTATCGGACACGATCAGATCTTGTAAAGATACACCTTTGTATGAAATTGGGTGGATCGAGATTACCCCTTTCTGTTAAAAAGAAAAAAAAAAAAATCTGGTGTGACTCCACTCGACTTTCCGAACATTGAGTAATTAACGGTTTTGTAGATAAAGTAAAGAAAGAGGAGTTGTTAAAAAAACAAAAGAGAGAAAATTATAATAGGGTGTTTGAGTATTTTTCTCCATATAGTACACGATGTTTAATTTAACGCTACTGAACTTTGAGCCCATAGATCATAATGACAAAGAATTTTTCGTTGTGTCCCTGTAAAAACCTATTAATGCTATATTGACCAAAATGCTTATAGTTAGTGCAACAGTGATTTATAATATTCATATAAATTTTCAGCTCAATTGAATAAGGCGTTTAGATGCTATCGCACTTTTAAAAAGTTGGTCCCACAGGCCATAATGATAAAGAATTTTTCTTTGTGTCCCTGTAAAAAAACTGTAGGTGCTAAATTCACCAAAATCTATACAGTTGGTGCAACTGTGACCTATAACATGTGTACAAATTTTTTGTTCAGATTAATAAGGCGTTTAGATGCTATCACACTTTTAAAAATTTGGCCCCATAGGCCATAATGATACAGAATTTTTCTTTGTATCCCTGTAAAAAAACTATAAGTGCTAGGTTCTCCAAAATCTATACAGATTGAGTATCTGTAACCTATAATATGTGTATAAATTTTTTGCTCAATTGAATAAGGCGTTTAGATGCTATCGCACTTTTAAGATTTTGGTCCCATAGGCCATAATGATAAAGAATTTTTCTTGTGTCTCTGTAAAAAAACTATAAGTGCTAGATTCATCAAAATCAATAGGGTTCGTGCTACAGTGACTTGCAACATGCGTAGCAACTTACAGCTCATTCGAGCAAAGCGTTTAGACGCTAGCGTGTTCACTCACACACATACACACACACACACATACACACACATACATACATACATAATCGTAAAAATAGTGAAAACGGACTCAAGGTACCTCTAAACGTATAGAAACATCAAAATCTCAAATTTGGATTTTTGACATGATTACAATACTTTCCTCACTATAATGTTCAGAAAGTAAAAAAATGTTGACAAAAGAAACTCGTATATACACCAAGCAATTTTATTATTTGTAGAAAAGGTAATTTCATACGAACTTGGCGTATAATTATTTTTAATTTCTTTTTTAATTTCTATTCACAATTGAACTGTTTAATTTAAGATAATTATATAATTTTAACAGCATTTTTCGTGGAAAAATATCATAAGTACTGTTTTATTAATCAATGTATTATGTTAATGTTCTATTAACTTATATATGAAAAGTTAATATATGCATATATAATACACAATTACTTCGGAATGTTTTTTTTTACTTACCTATTACTTATTGTTCCTTACGATACGTAATTAGAAAGTAAATGCAGTTCCTCATATTAATTTTACTTTTTAACTGGTGAAGTATAAATAAATTGGCTTTATTACACTGTACCACTTCATAGTGACACACATGTAGTGACATCTAGTATGTGACATCTTCATAGTGACATCTAGTATGAAGCAACAAACTTCTACATTCTTATAAAAAATATTGTTTTGGTTCTTTATGAAGATACATTTATATCACTTCTTGGTTCTCATCATCCATTCTTAATCTTAAATATAAAGACAGTCTAAATAGCACAGAGAATTAATAACTGCCAAATTTTGGATCAGAATTGAATAAAAAATGTCAGATCAATTTAAAAGAAATCGTTAAGCAGTATGTATCATTGTTGTTACTATTTTATTGTAGAGCAATAGATCAGTTTTCGATCAATTATGTAATGTAGATGTCACCAAATCACATGTGGATTTAACTCCATCTTTTGTGAGATGTAAGTCACAATTAGTCTGGTAACGTAGTATAATGCATTATGCCTTGTTTTGGATTATACAGTCACTGAATGAAACGTTAATTTTGTTGCTTCCTATCATTAGTTAACCAGATTAAGTGTTTTGTGAAATAGCTAATTTTTTAACAACATATGTATACATGAGTAGAATTAATTCTCTTGTTTTTGCTTCTCAAATCCAAAACTACTCTTATTTTTTTATTCAAATTCGTATATTTTTAGATGTTTATAAATATATTCTAAGCACATGCTTTACTCACAATTAGTAATAGAGAACTGTATGTTTTAGAGAAATAAAATGCAATTTTTTAAAGCAAAAATTAAAAATTTTAAATATTAATATTAACTTATTTTAATCCTTTTAGACGTTAGACAAATTAAAAATTCAAACATGATTCAGATAGTAACAAACCATATACGATACTATGGTAAAAAAAGAGTTCAGGATTTTATGGAAAAACAAACACATAGCTATGCACTAGTAAAATACTCTTCTATATTATAATCTTCTATTACAATATTGATGTAGTTCTACATTATAATAGAAGTAGAATATATATCTACTTCTCTATCTAAAAAAGAAAAAAAAAATCTATATTACTTAATTTCTTCTAGGATTATTAGACTATACCTGAATATATATCTATTTAAAAATAAAGCCAACATGAACTTGTACGATGATCTTAAAACAAAAAACTGGAATTTTCCAGACAATCCTATTTACAAACAATTTATATAATATTATGATTTATTAATATATTTATACAGGGGTACTACTCTCCGCCCTTTTTTCAGGAAACTCTCAAAGATAATAAATTTGCGCCTTTTTTGACACCACTCATTTCATGCAGAAAATTTATGGATATATTTATGATAATGTGCCCAGATTATACAGGGTAGAGATTATTTTATAAAAATAGTGGTAGCAATGAATTTTAAATTTCTTATTCCTCTGAGTGTTCTGAAAAAAGGGCGGAGAGTATACGACCCCTGTATATATATCTCTATATATATCTGCAGAATTTCATCTTAAAAATACATCGCAATTTAATAGGGACATTATGTATTCCATTACGATTATAAAAACTTATGGATTGAAAATACATAGCAAATATTTTTTCGTTCAGTAGTTAGCGCGTTGACTAATAGTCAAGAAATTAGAACATACGATTCTGGATTTGAATTCGAATCTTTTTAATGGTTTAGTGTCTATTTTATACAAATTTTGCATTCTTTTTATTTGAAGGATGAGCGTTCCAACTCCCCCAGAGAACTAATTGCCCATATATAATTAACACGAAATCACATGATGTTCATAGACATTCAAATAATTTTCAAAAATAATTATGTAAACTAATTTTATTTTTGTGGCATCATTGTATAAATATGTATTAAAAAGAATAGCTGTATATGTTAATAGACTTTATACTTCCTGCTTAATTATGTTGGTCTAGATTAAAAACGTCTAGTTAAAAAAATTGAATGCCCATCTTTTATTACAAGCTCTACCGCTATATAAATAAATGCCATATACACATGCTATTATTCTAGCACTAATCATGGAAAAGAGCAAAACTGCATCAAAACATTAAACAAAGCATGCCATTTTTGAAAACAAAGGGTGAACGGTGCGTTGTGCAAACAAAGGTGATAAGCAAAAGCAAAGAACTATGCTCAAATATACGTATAATTGTATATTGTGAGACTCACTTTTGTCAAGATTCCCGGTCATTCCGTCCAGGTTGCAGATGTTTCTCTCTTCTTGCCTGATGGCCTCCAATTCGTTATGCACCTCACGCATTAAAGCAACTAAAGAGGGAAAGAAAAAGCAAAAAGAAACCATCTCAAGCCAAACGTGCAAAACTGAAAGTTACAAACAACAAAAAAGAACAAACAAACGTAGGACTAAGAGCTAAACAGAAGAAAACGAAGAACAAAGAAATGCCATAAAAGAGAACATAGACATTCGTGCACATAATTACTCTAGGCTGCCTGCCAAACATCGTGCTTGTGCATATACGTTACCAGGGAGGACGGGGTGCTCTGGATACATGGGCACCCATGCCACCTACAGTACTAAAGTGCCTTAAAACTACGTTTATATAAACAAACATCCAATTTTAACTAGATTTTCTAAATCTAAACAGAATGAGATAAGAAATAAATTCCCTTTTCGGAAAAAACTTGTATTGTAAAAAGACTGATTGAAAAGAGAATATTGGTGTATATTTAAAAACATAAGATATATTCTAAGGCAGTAAGTAATTTCAAGTACATACGTCACTCTTTTGTCCCCCAGGAAATCTTTTCTTATTTCTTTAACATAAAATGTATTTAGTTAAAAAGTAATATAAACTATTATAATCAAAAAGAGTTTTTGCATGTATTTATGGTTAAGATTTAATACCTGGATGAATACGAATAATTTAAAATAATTGTAAAAATCCTTTTCAACAAAAGTAGAATGATTTGTATTCAGAAATCATCATTACACAGATATTTATTCTTTGATTGATTTTTAGAGTTAGTTATTCATATTTCAAGGAATTGTACTTATTGCTTAATAATTAACTTTCATTTATATGGGATTAAAAGTAAAGAAATATAGAGAAAACCAAAAGGCATGTGTTCATAAAGAAAAAAAAAAAAAAAAAAAAAAAAAAAAAAGAGCAAGTAAATAACTTAATAACTTGTTATTTTTTTCATTAAAGAGTATAACTACATTATCAATATTACACAATAATATACGTTATTTATAATATTTATTAATTTCTGCAGACGATCCAATTAATTAATTTACTGTATAACGTACAGTTTATATATTTTGAGGTAGTGTGTGTTAAAAAAAGAAAGGAACTTAATAAATTTTAGTATTCAAAGATACAATGTGCTTATGTGAATGAAGATTAGTATATAAAATTAGAGGTTTAAAATGTAATTAGAAAGAAAAAAATGAAGCATTTTTTTCTGTACAAATGAATAATTAACAAAGTATATTTCAAAATTTCTTGAAATAAATAAATAAATAATAATAATAAAAGATGTTTAGATGATTAACTTTCTAGCAGACGATCCAAATAAAAGAATCCATTTCTTAAGCCCACCGCACACTGAAGAGACATGAGACAAAGTTGATGCGACATGCGACACACGCACGCTCTAAACAGTTTTCAGGAGATGAATTTGTATTTAGAGCATGCGCGTGTCGCATGTCGCGTTAAACTTTGTCTCATGTCTCGTCAGCGTACAGCGGGCCTTAGAATGTGTAAAGTTGGAGTTATTTCGTTGTATGAGATAACAAACCCGCTAGATTGATTTCTAAGTATTTAAAAAAATATATATTAATACTTTTTTATCGGATTGGTAAAAATAATTTGTACTCTCATTTTTTTTTTTTTTTTTTTTTTTTTTTTTGGGGGGGGGGGGGTGTAGTAGACGAATTATTAATGAAAACTTATTTTTCTAAATAGGGAAAATATAAAAAAAAAAAAGAAAATAAGTCCAAGACGATAAGTCAAATCGATTTTAAATAAAAAAAAAGAAATATCTTTATCCATTACTTTGAAGAAAATGTTTTCGTGGTTTCCAATAAAACCATATTTCTGGGATATTTTGCCCCGGACAGAGGGGGAAAAGGTAATTTTTAGGGGAAGTTTCTAGGGAAAGGTAATTTTTTCTTGAAAATATAAGAAATTCATACCTATTTGTCGTATCTAATTGTCCTCTCAAACATCTTTTAACTTTAACTCTTTATCAAAATTGTTCGAACAGCCTTTAAGAAAACCAAATTCCTTGGTTTCAAGTATCTCTCTAGATGTTTGACATGTCTATATTCAAACGTGTCCTGTCTATTTTGACCTCCATCTGAATATATTATTTTATTTAGTATAGAAACGTAATTAATCTTTCTCGATACCTTTCTACTTTTCATTTTTACATAGGACAATAAAAAAATTGAATACCACCTACTTCCATTTCTGTGTAAACAAATTAAATAAATAAATAAATAAATAAATACAATAAAATAAAATAAAGTAAAGTAAAAGAGAGAGAGAGAATAAATAAATAAAATAAGAGGAATCGAAATTTAAGATTTTTTTTAAAAATCAAAATTTATATGTTTTTTTAGATTTTAATCACATGCTAATAGGTTTTATTTTTCTTGTCACACATTTTATGCTTCCCCCTTTTTTTTATAATAAAAACCCAAGATTGTTCTAACTAAATACCAACTTTATTTATCTAATTGTTTGTGGGTTTTCACAATTTTCTCCATTTAGAAAAGAATATCCACTAGTGATTAATTATGAAAGTTATTCTTTAACGGAAGCAATTAAACAAATATTGTAATATACTGAAGTTAGCAAATTCGAATATCATAAACTATGCTGGAAGGCGAAATTTTATATAATGAGAAATCACATACATAAATTAAAGCTATCGTAAGTTCATTCTAAATATAAAAAATTTATGTTAGAAGAAGAAAAACAACTAAATGAAACCAAATTAGTATAATTGAATTATTCAGATGATGCCATGGTGTTTCTGCTAAATCATTCGATTTTTTTTTTCTACTATGGTCAGTGTTATGTTTTGTTGACAATATTTTCAATTCCATTTCACATTTTCAATGCTTCTATGCAATATGTTTGATTAGAGGGCTAACTTTAAACTATTAACAGTAATCTTATATAGTAGGTGTACCAGAAAGTTCAACCTTTTTGAACTAATAAAATGACACCGAATATATATATATATATAACAATATTTGTGTGCCACTTTACCAATTATCATCTTGAAAATTACCCAAAAATATTTTAATATTATGCAGGATAAATTTCCGATGTCAGTATTTTATTTTAAAGAGATAGAACTTACCAGTAGACCTAATACTTCCAATTACAAAAAGCCCTCTATTTATGTGCAGATATTTTTCATATTATACATTTCATAAGACGCAGTATATTAAAAAGGAAATAAAAAAAGAAAATTTTTGTGGCGACACTGTATACTAAAATTCTAAATTAATAAAAGAAAGTCCTATTTTTGAAAAGATATTTGAGAAAACTTGCACAGTTTTAAACATAATATTAAATGAAATAGAAGATTCAAGAATGAAATGTTTTGAAAAATAATTGTTTTTTTAGCTCATAAATATTCGATTAGAAATTTCTGACTTAGAGGTTATGCATAAATTAAATGTACATTACATAAGAATTTTTACTTAATTTTTTTTTTTTTTTCTGATGGATTATTTTTTGCATCATCAGGTTAGTTTTATGGTTAGTTTATTTTAATTATTATTTATTTACTTATTTAAATTTTTCCTATCAAAAATCAGTTATCAAAATTATATTTTATAACTAATGTGATAAGCATCATACCAAAAGTATTAATCAAATCATTCAAATTATTAATAAGATATGGTATGAGGTTTTAGTCTAAAACCACACATACCATAATCTTATACCATATGTTATTAATAATACCATATCTTATTAATAATTTGGTTTTAGATATTAAAAGATAATGAATTCATACCAGTTATGACTTTGATCATTTACACATATATTTATGATGTATTATAGTTTGGTTTAGGGTGTCGCTGTGGTTATTTTATGCACATTGAAGCTCATTAGACTACGAACTAAAGACGGCAGCAAAGTTATTGAAGCACGCATCTATATTTTTCACACATATGTGGACAGCAGGATTTCAATAGTAATAATTCATTAAACACACACGACTAATAACTAATATCAAAGTGATTAAAAAGATAGTTTTTTTATTCGGAACAGTACCAGATAAACGCATTTGGCTAATTATAGCACAACACTACTCTTAATAAAATATTACAACTGACAGTAGATTTGCTGCTACTTCCATTAAAATCTATAGAACACTCAATTTTTTAATTATTTACATCTCACGCTTTCTTACTATGGCATGCGCTTGAGATTGTGAAAAAAATGTCATAGTCATATTATAATAAAATTCAGGAGTTTGTGCTTGAGTTAACGTCCATACACACCAACAGATCGGCCATCCTGACAGTTCTGTCGTTCTCGACTGAAACTTGGCTTACTTGAATAAATAATCTGAAAAATTTGAAAAATACAAAGGAAACAAAACTAATTTAAAATAAAAATGAAATAAAATCAGTTCAAGTTGATTAGCTATTCGAGACGTCATTTAACACAATCATTTGACCAGGGCTTCATATATTCTGAAACACTGGATGTCTTCTTCGGACCTTCGTGAATACCAAACTTTTCTACACTGTAGCGGTCTTTTGGTCTGCCAGCAGAAACTCTATACGGTCCATGATAATTTTTTTTCAACTTTAAGCCTGAACCAAATTGAATTCTTTGTATTGCGACTATATTGCCTATTTCATACTTCTGCGGGTTTTTTCTAAATTTATTAAATTGTTTTTTGTTTTCCTCTTAAATTCTCATGATGTTTCTCCGCGCTTCTTCTCTTATATCTTCACATTCTTTCATTATATAGTTCAGATATTCATCGTCCAACATTTTTTTAATTCTCAAATCATCCTTATCTTTCATTTTAACTCCAACTAATAGCTCAAATGGAATGAATTTCGTACTCCTTGAGGTAGAACTGTTAATAACTCTTTGTAGATCAGCTACATATTTGTACCATTTTGAACTGTCATCTTTGGAAAGTTTTGACAAGACTGGAATCAAGATGTCATGTATTCTCTCAACCTGTCCGTTTCCTCTAGGAAATCCGGTCGTTATCTTAATATGTTCAATACCTTTCTCTGCACAATATTCTTCAAAATCTTTAGATGTGAATGCAGACCCTCTGTCAGATATGATTCTTGAAGGATTACCAAATACTACTTGTTACAATTTTAACTTGTCTATCACTTCCTTAGCTGATGTAGACTTTACAGGATAAAACCATGTGAATTTTGTGAGGCATCCGTGACTGTGAAGATATATTTGTAATTTTTGCTTGTACGTGGTCGATATAGTAAGTGCTTAAAGGTAAATTTTCTTTTGGTATTGGATTAAAAAACCTTTGGGCTTTACCACGTTTTCTATTGTGCAAAATACAGTCAATGCAATTTGTTATTATTATTTCGACTTGCTTTCTCAGTTTTGGGATGTAAAACTCTTGTTTCACTAATTCTTCGGTTTTGGAAACAGCAAAGTGACCTCTGTTAGTTAGCTTCCTAATGACTTTGCATTTCTTCAGGCATTACGAGTTTCGGATTGAACTCTCTTCCCTTTTCCCATTTGTATAACACGTTCTTTTTAAGGAAGTAACTATTTTCTTCTTCTTTTCCAACTAAGATTTTGGTTGTTTTTATATGATCATCCTATTCTTGTGAGATGGTGATTTTGGTTGCTACTTCATCCAGGGATCTAGTGACAATCAAAACTGCGTTTCGACTCAGTGCATCTATATGTTTCAACCAGTCTGCTGGTCTGTGTTCGATTTCATAATCAAAGTCTTCTAAAAACAAAACCCATCTTACAACTCTTGGTGCTAATTCTTTTTTGTTTAACGTTTTTGTAAATGCAGCACAATCTGTAACGATCTTAAATTTTGAACCAAACAGAAAATTCCTAAATATTTTCAAGGCTTCGATTATTACGAGTACCTCTAATTCATAACTGCAATACTTTTCTTGCTGTGGTGTTTGTCTTCATGTCACTCATGCACTGTATAGGATAAAATTTTCCATCATCTCCATTCTGTAGCAATACAGCACCAAATCCATGACTACTAGCGTCAGTATGCAATTCTAACGGGGATCCTTGTTTGAATAAATGCAATACTGGTTCCTGAGACAACTTGTCTTTTAATTTATTAAGTGCTGCTTCTTGTTCTGGACCAAACTTGAATGTAGAACCTTTTTGTAATAGGTCACTCAGTGGTTGGGCTATCTCAGCGTATTGTGGAATGAATTTGCGAAAGTATCCATTTAATCCTAAAAACATTTGTACTTGTTTAACTGATTTGGGTTGAGGTACTCTTAGAACGGCTAATGTTTTATTAGGTGAAGGTCGTATTGTTCCATCTTCAACGATATATCCCAGAAACTCAACTTTTCTTTTCAAAAACTGGCACTCCTTAAAACTGATATCTAGACCATATTTAGAGGCAACAGTTAGTACCTTTCTTAGTTTTTCAATTTCTTCCTTTTCATCTTGTGATGGAATGATTTTGTGATCCATGTACTGTATTGTCATGAAGCAATTCTCTGATCACTCTGTTTATGTATCGTTGAAACTGACTTGGTAATGTGATCAATCCTAACGAACATCTTAGAAACTCATATTCTGCATTATGTGTAACAAATGCAGAATATTTCCTACTCTTCTCGTCTATTTCGACGTGAAAAAATCCGTTCTTTAGATCTAGAGTTGTAAAAACTTTTGATTTCGCCAAATGATCCAATACATCTTCAATTAATGGTAAGGGAAAGCAGTCCTAACGATCTTCCGATTTAGCTTTCGATAATCTACTCACAACCGGTACGAGTTGTCTTACTTTTTACATAATACAACTTGTGTAGCATAATCAAAATAACTAGGTCTAATTATTACGTTATGTAACTATTGCTGAATTTGGTCTTCAATTATTTTCTGTTCTTTTAAAAGAAATCTTCGTGGACGTTCTTTCACAGGTATATCATCAGTCAAAATTATGCTCATTTTCAATTCCGTAGTTTTTGTTTTTCATGGCCTGTAATCTTTGATCAGTTTCTTCTGATTTTGTCAAATGACTCAAATCCCCTTCCAGTGAATTTACGGCTTCCGCTAGATTAATCAAAAAGCTACTTTCTGGCAAGTTTTTATTTTCATGTTCTATCTCTATATTCCCAAGGAAAGATAGATTTTCATTTAAATCTTTGCTTATTTTATTAAGACTATTCACGTATGCCATATCGGATTTATTTACAGATGTTTCCAGATTGGCATTTATACTTGACTTGATTTCATTACACGAACATCGTTGAGTCAACAAACTTGCGTTAATCAGACACTTTGCATTCTTGACGTTAATTTGGATTTCTTTTTGTTGTAATTTGGCGTAATACTATTGAAATTTGCTTCCCGTTTAGTACGTGAATCGGACGTTAAATTTTCGTCTTGAGGAGAATTTTGGCGGAAATCTTGGCGACCGTTATTCCTTTTTGGGCAGTGAGAAGCTATGTGGCCATAAGAATCACACGCATAACACCTGATATTTGATTTGTCTTTAGTTTTTCCTCCATCAGGGTCAGAATTCTTCACTCTCGGTTTATTATTGTTTTGGGAACAAGAAAAGCACCTTGCGTTGTCTGATTCTTTAACATGTGGTCTTTTGTTTGGATTTTCTGAATCGTTTGGGTTTCGATTCATGACTTTTTTATAACTACGCCTCGCGGCTTCATAATCACCTAGTTTATTTACTAATTCCTCAACATTTTTTATGTTCAGAAGCTCGTCGATGAAATGCTTTTGTAGATCATAGTGTAAATTTTGTTTTATACGATCAGTCATAAATAATTCTTTTAAATTTTCAAAATTATTCACATCCATGCCTTGAATCCATTCATCAAAATAATTACGAAGTTCAAAGACGAAATCTCGCCAATTGGCAGAAGATTGTTTACTATCCGAAAAAAAAACTTCTGTAGAAATCCCACTGCTGTTAATTAAAAACGCTTTAAGATGCATTTTACATGGTTATAGTCATCTGCTAAAGGATAAGATTAAGTGCAGCCACGTTCCCTAAAACTATCAGCGACGACGCGTCCAAAATGTTGGAGGGGTGCCAGCTTGAACGGCAGGTTGTGATTTGGAAAATATGCAATAATTCGCTCTCTTTTATCATTCATTTTCTCTGAACCAGATGACTGTCACCCCTATTTAATCAGTGGACTCGATGAATTTGCGTTTGCGCAGAGGCTTCCATGGTTTCATGAAATGTGGTCGAAGAATATCTCGATATTATATTTACGAATTCTAATGGTAGTAAGCTTAGCAAATGCATTACCCAATTTTCTTTAGGAATGTCTAATCTAGAGGTGCACAACCTGCGGCCCGGGGGCCACATGCGGCCGAGTAGCCATCAATTTGTGGCCCGCCAAAGGACTGGCATTTTAGATCGCATTAATCATCAGCTGGAGGAAAAAAAAATAAAAAAGAGACAAAGAAAAAGTATTTATTTGTTGCATTCAAAAAACTGGCATTTACAAAAACTTCTTTTATTTATTTATTTATTTTGGAGGGGGGGAGGGGGGAGGGATGAAAATGTTGATTTTTATACACATTTCTGTTTGAGAGCTAAGTTTTCTATTCAGTTTCTCAATAATGTTCCACCGTATGTTCCTTAATTTTTTATTGTGAAAAATCATAAAATAATCTATTGGTAAGTGGTTATATCTTTATCTTTACCTGAGACGATTATAAACTGAAAAATGTAATTATCAGTAAGTAAAAGCTCCCCCCCCCCCCTCAATAAAAAAAAAAAAATAATAATAATAATTATGTGTGTTAAAATTAATGATGAAGAAGCATAAATTTATAGTAGTAATTAATTACCATTAAAAAAAAACAAAAGCTTAAAAAGTCTAATTTATGTCTGTCTGGTGAAATAAAAAAGACCGAATGGTGCTTATTATTTTATAGAACTGATATAAACACAGTTTATGATTTATGAGGTTGTAAACAGAAATGGAGCAGCGGCTAAAAGAATGTACAGGGAGCGATTTCAACACAGGCATAGCTGACAAAACATTCAAATAATTTTACTGGATGAGAATAGACAGTTTTGTGCTTCAAAACGACCACCAAGATTTTCAGTTGCCGCACATGTAATGGGGTTACATTTGCAAAAATATAAAACATATCTCAGATTTTCAGTAGTAGATGCAGTTGCTGACTGATTACTATCATGATAGTTTAGCTGGTTTCTAATAGGGGCGTAACCACAAACACAGGGCACTAACATCATCAGAGGGCATGTAGGAGGCTGAGACGGATTTCCTAATTTGTTTAAAAGATCAAAAATAAAACTTTATTTAATTCAGGAATATCTGTGCTCCAATACCCCTCCCTTCCCAACACACACACACACCCTTTTCCTTGGCTATGCCCTTAGTTTCTATTATAATAATTTAGCAACCAAATCCTTGCCAAACTCACTGCAACTTTTGCAGAGACCATGTTGTTTATGTTACTTCAGAACTGGAAGGTGACACAATGCATTTTGTTGGAGATTCATGTGGAAAATGACAATTATGACCATAAAAGCATTTTCACTCACATATCTCGCCAGTGTCGTCTAATACCTCAAAGTAATATTTTCATACCCACATACCTACATTAAAACTGCTTATTTTGGTATCCTATATCAACCTTTACATATGATACAAACTTAAGTTCTGCACACAGGCACATGATAATGATAGTGCACCTCTTTATACATGCATGTGTATATTTGTGTGTGTGCATCTTATATTTATATATATAACACGGCGTTGTTTAATTTTTTTTATATTATCTCGTCTGTGGCCCTTCATATCCCAATGAACAGCGATAGTGGCCCTCCTGCCGAAAAGGTTGTGCACCCCTACTCTAATCGAATAATTTTTTTTTTCAAATAGAGCTAAATAAACGCTTATATTTCCGGATCCATCAAATCGAAACATAATATTTTGTGGATTTTGTTTTACTTTCACATTATTAGATTCTGACGGATATTCTCTATCACTCTATGATCTAGTAGTAATTTCTAACCGTCTCAACTCGAAGTCATTTTCTTGTTTTTTTTTTTTTTTTTTTTTTTTTCTAATTCAAATTCTCTCTGTTTTTTTTCCCGTCTTAACTGAATTTCCCTTTGTTTTTCTTTTTCTGCGATTTCCATTTCCCCTCTGCTTTCTTTTTCAAAGAACTCAAGGCGAGATTTGGCGAAATCTTCATCAAATTCAACTGATTCTTTAATTAACTTTACCAGTCTAGCTACTTTTATATTTGTTGGGACAGTAACAACTAATTCTTCGCACAGTGACAATAAATAACATTTCTTCGCTTTCATTAAACAGGGCATTTTTGTTTCACATTGAAATAAACTAACCTTTTATTAAGATAAAGTAAAATCTCTGCTCAAAGTTTAGTAATTAGGTGTTCTTGACTTCGGTTTAATGTACCAACTTAAAGTAAATTCAATCTTCAATCCCGGCCGAGCCCCCATTTGTGGAAAGCCAGGATTTCAATTGTAATAATTCATTAAACACACACGACTAATAACTAATACCGAAGTGAGAAAAATGATAGGTTTTTTAATTCGGAACAGTACCAGATAAACGCATTTGGCTAATTATAGCACAACAATATTCTTAATAAAATATTATAACTGACAGTAGATTTGCTGCTATTTCCATTAAAATCTATAGAACACTCAATTTTTTAAATAACATCTCACGCTTTCTTACTACGGCATGCGTTTGAGATTGTTAAAAAATTGTCATAATCATGTTATAAAAAAAATCAGGAGTTTGTGCTTGAGTCAGCGTCCATCCACTCCTGCAAACACACACACACATACACACACACACATATATATTTGACTGCTAATTTTTATCATCAAATTATTTTTTTATGATTAACATAAAGACTAAGATCATGATTCGACATATATCTACTTAACAAAACAGTATTAGGTGCACATCTTTTAAATACGAATTACCGTAGTGCTTCAATAATTTTACTGCCGACTGTATAGCTTAAAATAGATTTTGAAACCATTAAGAACACTAATAAGATTTTAATCATTTACATTTCTTGTGTCTCATTGTTTGGTTTAGGGTGTCGCTGTGGTCATTTTATGCACGTTGAAGCCCTTTAGACTAGGAACTATAGTTTAAAATGGATTTTGAAACCACTAAGAACATTAATACCTTTCCAGAAATCGAACCTGGAAACTGGAAACTGAAGTCCAGAGTGTAACAGACTATAACAGATGTCTGGTAGATTATCCAAATTACTTTTTACAAGAGCGAACCTATATTCAAATCAGACACCTTGAGGTTAAACTGTTTCACTCATTACTGCTAGATTGCGGATTCAAATCCGAAAAGTGCATTCTTCTTCTTATTGCTTTTTATTTTAACAGATTATTTTGAATATATCTTTAGTTTTGAGCAAGATTGCAATAAAATGAACTGTGAACAATTTTTTCATCTCTACATATGTGTTCATATATATATTCATATGTGTCATATATTTTATATGTGGTTTTTTTTTTTTCATTATGGGATATACTTATGCTTTTTTTTTTAAACCTTTAAATATCTTTAATAACTTTTTTATCGTTAAAATAAAACGAGGATTTTATTTATAAAACAGTGAAAACTATCTAATTTCCAATTCTATTGCTATATATCTACTTGGTTTTAGCACATAGAATGTTTACAACAGAACAAAACATTTTCTCCATCTTTTCTACTTATCTTCTATACAATACATGTCTTACTTACCGACGTTCTCCATGCTCTGACTGAGCAGCGCCTCGAAAGTATGCAGACTGTAGCTTTCTGCATCAAGCCCGCGAGCCAGCGCGTTCCGAAGGTGCATTTCGTACTCCATCAGTAATTTGCTGGTAGGAGAGCCCCTGCCCGGGTATGGTGGTCCTTCATCTGAACTAACACAGTAAGGTCCTCCACCTCCCCCGTCACTGTTCTCGTTACTAGAGCTAGGTGTAGTGGCGTAGCAGAAGTTGTCATACAGGAAATGGTCGGAGGGCGGCGAAGACTGTTCTGCCGGATCTGGCAAATCCAGGCACATAGTCCTTTCCAAGCTCCGTCGCCGGCCCGTTTCTGAACGGTGCATGCGACTTCTATTTTCTGCAAAGATGCGTGGTATGTCTCGAGAGTCATCACTGTTCAACTTCCGTAGCAGCTCACGTTTTTTTAAGCTCACACTACCTTCCTATAGAAAGTAAGAAAAAGTAGTTAAAAATTTTGGAGGTAATTAAAAACAATAACTATTTTTTTTCTCTGGGGAAATGACAACTAAATGTTATGACGATGGCATATTTCAATATATGTTTAAGTAATGGATGTAGAAACAAAATTATCGATCAATTTAATATTTTAATAAGGAAATTACGGGCTTCTATACATTGGGTCCTCTAAACAAATCTTATATCTATCCTGTAAAAGAGTGCTACAGATTTTTTCTATCCAAGTCCAAAGTTCATCTCTATCAGCTATAGGGCGAGCGTCACAAGTTGCCAACTGACGAAATCTCAGACATGTTCAATAGATGGCGTATCTGGTAAATATGCAAGCTAAGGTAAAGCTATATCCGTTACAATAAAATGAAAATTTGACCATTCCTATCAATATATGGATTATCTAGTTAAAATACATCTCTGGAAATGTGTAGAAGGAAAGGCGTGACTTTGGGCAACAGGACACCCTTATTTTTTAGTATCCTGGCTGCTGTAGACTAAGATGTATTATCATGAATCTAATGGCGTGATTCAAGAGTCTAGAATTACTGTCGCAACGACTATATTTTCCACCGGGACACCAACTTAACTGAAATTGTATGCCAGGATGAGATGGTGAAGTCTAGCCATTATCAGTTATAGTTGAGATAGTCGACAACTCTTAGCAGTTTAGATCGTCAGTGATACCTAATGGCGCCCTAAACTGTCGCGCTTGACGTTTATCCACTATGACGTTGAATAACGCATTCCAACTGGCTTCAGAATTCTGCAATTCAAAATTCTTCAGTCATGAACATAATGACCGTCCATTCGGAAAGAAGCATGTGAATCAAATGTCAATCGTTAATCATATTTGTTGTGTATTAATTCATTTAGGTCGATAACTTGATGGGATAGAATTGCGGAATTTTTCGTAAGACTTTCATTAGCTTTTAATGGTTCGGATTCCATTTTCACGCTACTCATTGAAAATCACAACTTCTAGCAGTAGTTCTCTATGTATTTTATATGTACTCTATGCCCCCCCAGGCAAATTAAACTGAATTTGTAATTTAAAATATTTATCCAGAAAGAAAGAAATGTCGCTAATTACAAATCTACCTGCTCAGGAGAGCTGTGTACTGAATTTCCGGCCGGCAGTGGGTGCAGCATACGCTTCAGTGTGTTGCTATCGAGGCTGAGCTCGGCCTGTGACTGCTCAAACACGTTGTCCGAGCTCTTGCTGCGGGACTGAGGCTGGAGCTCATCCCCGGTGGACCGTGGACCCCGCTCCTTCCGCTCCGACATCAGGCTACAGTCGATGCTTTTCGCCTGCTCCTTCCGCGTGGCGTACAGCTGCCGAGCCTGCTCGGACCTATAAAGATAATCAGAAAAATAAAAAATTTAATGCATTGAATTGTCATTTATTCTTTTTTTTTTCTTTCTTCTTCTATTTTGAAAAGTTATCATATAGTTTGCTTTACGCTTGAAATACCTAAAAAAAATTACATGATGCCGTCCTAACTTTTAAAATAATTAAATTCAGAGTTTTTATTTTTAGTCAAATAAAACATTATTATGAATTTTAAATAAGAATATACGAATTAATGAATGAAATACCAAGTATGAAATTACTTACAAGAAAATTCACATGGAGCACACTGATGATTGCTAATAGGAGTGATGGAAAACTAAATTCTACTTGTGACAAAAATATTAACATTAACATTGCTGTTCTTTTATGTATGTTCATAACGTGGCAATAACAGGCAAAAAAAAAAAAAAAAATTGAAAATTTGACTTAGTAGTAAGAAGGGTTCGGTCATTTCAATTATAGTTGAGAGCACGAAGTATATAATTTTTATTTAATTCTATATACACAAGGAGAAAGCAGTGGATTCGTCATATTTTAGAACCTCCAATTATCGATCTATTTACATATTTTGAGAAGTCCTAAACACGATTTGACCATTTTTAGAACATTTTTAGAAATTGTCTGTCTATCTGTGTAGTATATATATATATACATTTTTTTTTCTTAGCATTGTATCTCAGAAAAAAAGTGGGCACTACTTTACAAACTTTTCATTTGATTGGATTTTGATAGTTCTTATTAGATTTTGTTACATGCCACCAAAAATGTGGCTCCGCAATATACCACATTTACAATAAAACTGTACCTTAGTTTCTATTGTGTATAAGTTCACACAACTTGATATATAAGAGGACCATTATGGTAAACCATGATTATTAAACTTGGGTACATATCGGCCTATCTCAGATTTGTCGAAAGCTGTATCTCAGCTTCCATACCATATAAGAAAACCAAACGTAATAAGTACCATGGCCATCACGAAAGCTCTGCTGATTTCATTTGCATGAATATCGACCAAACAGGTGATTTTCCTATGTTGCAGTTTTCAACATTAAAGGGAAAGCTATATTTTAGCTTTTATGATAAATAAATGCACCAAACTTGATATGCGAGATGGATATTATGAAAAAATTGGGCAGATTCAATTTGGGTGTACATCAGAAAGTAAGTGATGGTAGTGCTGCTATTACTTATATTTTGCAATTTTCCAGATAGTTATACCTCCATATCTCTTACATAAAACTGCATGAAACTATATATATATATAAATTTAATTGTGTGAGAAGCTATGTTGGTTTAATTTTTATTCTTTTTGGCTGTCCTTAATTGTAACAGAGAGCACAAAGTACAATTTTTTTTCTATGTACGTGAGAAGAAGGTTTTGTTTTCATGAAAGTTTTCAACCTCTAAGTTTTGAATTTTCATGTGTGAAGAATTTGCTTATTTGAGATAACCTGAACATGATTTAACCATTTAAGAATAATCACTGTCTGTGAGTCTGTTTTTGTGTCTGTGTGTGTGTTACCACAGCCACTGTATGCCACGAAACAATAGACGGAATTCTACAAAACTTGATATTTGCTTGGACTTTGAGATAAATTGGTGCTAATTAGGTTTTGGCATATATCACCCAAGAGGTGACAATCCTATGCTGCAATATCCCTCATTTACAGTAAAACTATATCTCAGCTTCTGTAGAGTGCAAGTGCACTCAACTTTATACATCAGCGAGCAATTGTACAACTTTGAAATGCATTGATAGATGAGAATAAATGTATGATTATACAATATTTATGTAGCAAGATTCAGCAAGATGTCAAAGATCTTGGTGAATTTTGTTAGATATGAAAATAAATTGATGATCTAAGTAAATGGAAATATATTGTGATGTTTAGTTATTAAAGAAAGCAATTAAAATGCGTTAAATGTACAAAATTATAGATAAAGATTTACAAAAATGAAAAAATTACACAATATAAATATTTTTGATGCCATTATAAACAGTTTGATGCAGAAAACACATATTTTTTTTTTTTTTTTTTTAAATCGTAAAGGTGCTTAGAAAATAAAACCTGAGAACATATTTTTAACAACACATGGAAATCTGCATTTTGCACATCAGTTCGCATTTTGTAAAGGAATTCAGTTTAGTTATAACTAGTAATGTACCAGTAAGAGATTTTTACTTTCCGAACACTATAGTGAGGAAAGTATTGTAATCATGTCAAAAATCCGAATTTGAGATTTTGATGTTTCTATACGTTTCAAGGTGCCCTGAGTCCGTTTTCACTATTTTTACGATGATGTATGTATGTGTGTGTGTATGTATGTGTGTATGTATAAGTGCATGTATGTGTGTGCGCATGTGTGTGAGTGAACACGCTAGCGTCTAAACGCTTTGTTCGAATAAGCTGAAAGTTAGTACGTATATTGTATGTCACCATAGTACGAACCCTATTGTATTTGGTGAATCTAGCGCTTATAGTTTTTTTACAGGGACACCAGGAAAAATTCTTTATCATTGTGGCATATGGGGCCAAATTTTTAAAAGTGCGATAGCGTCTAAACGCTTTATTGATCTGAGCAAAACATTTGTACACATGTTATAGGTCACAGTTGCATGAACTGTGTAGATTTTGGTGAATTTAGCACTTACAGTTTTTTTTACAGCTGCACAAAGAAAAATTCTTTATCATTATGGCCTATGGGGCCAAATTGATTAAAAGTGTGATAGCGTCTAAACGCCTGATTATTCTGAGCAAAAAAAAAAAAAAAAAAAAAAAAAAATATATATATATATATATACATGTTATAGGTCACAGTTGCACCAACTGTATAGATTTTGGGGAATTTAGCACTTACAGTTTTTTTACAGGGACACAAAGAAAAATTCTTTACCATTATGGCCTATGGGACGAAATTTTTAAAAGTGCGATAGCATCTAAACGCCTTATTCAATTGAGCTGAAAATTTATATGAATATTATAAATCTCTGTTGCACTAACTATAAGCATTTTGGTGAATCAAGCATTTATAGATTTTTACAGGGACACAACGAAAAATTCTTTATCATTATGATCTATGGGCTCAAAGTTCAGTAGCGTTAAATAAAATATCGTGTAATATATGGGAAAAAAATACTCAAACACTCTATTGTGGTTTTCTCTCTTTTGTTTGTTTAACAACTCCTCTTTCTTTACTTTATCTACAAAACTGTTAATTACTTAATGTTCGGAAAGTCGAGTGGATCACTCCAGATTTTTTGTTTTAGTGGCAAAAAAAAAAAAAAAAAAAAAAAAATCTCAAAGTATTAATAACAATATTGTAAATTGTTTTATATGATAAAATAAAAATAAATTTTATTACTCACATAAACATGCAATAATAATAATAATAATAATAATCCTCTATTCCACATTTTTGCCTTGTTTATTCAAAAGAGAAAAGCAAAGTAAATTTGGAAGATACCAAACTATTTGAATTAATCAATTTAATGTTTTGATTAAATTTGGTAAGTTGAGATTTATATTATCTTTTTTCATAAAATTGTAAGAAAATTTAAATTTTACATAAATTTCTTTCCAAAGTTTTCCAGAATCTAAAAAAATTAAAAGTTATTTTTGAAAACATGAAAAAATATGTTACAAACACTTATTTTAAATGGTATTTCATGTCGTCAGAAATTTTTGAGAATTACATGTACATGTGAACTAATGCATAACTAGACTAATTTTTTAAAACGAATTTAATGTTAGTATGATTTAAGGCATTTTTCTAAATTATCTATTTCATTATTTGTTGCTCAATGTAGTGACTTATTCTTGAAATGCTCTGTTTAGAATAGGTCGGGACACAAAAGAGGCTCCCAATTACTTTAATCAATATTTACTATCGTTGATTAATGAAGAGGATTGTTTATTAAATAAATGAAGATGCTTCCATGCTTTTTAATAAATACACAGTTTTATTATTTTCTTTAAAGAATAAATTGATATAATGATATATTTCGAAGTTTATATACTACTTCAATAAACAATAGTTAGCGTTTCTAGAAATCAAATATATATATATCCACAGAGAAGTTCTTTTGGATAAGAAACTTTTCTTAACAGATTTACAACAATGCAAGTAAGCTAATAAACGTTTCAATCACATATACATGTATACGAACATATATATATAAAATTCTCCATGCCATAACAACTATTAATATTCAGTTTTCACTTTTTATTTTAAAATAGAACTCCATCATTTAAATCTAATTCATTATACTAAATCTAATTCATTTCCTGTAATCAAAAAATAAATTAATCTTTTCCACGCTCAAATATTAATTATATATACATATATACAATCCTGGAAAAAATGTTAAGGCCAAGCAAAAAACTTAATTTATTTCACAACCGCTTATATGAGTTTTATTCAAATTTAAATTTAACACACACACACACACAAAAGGCAATTTTAATTATATCTAGAAAAATTTTGCAAAAAATTAAATTATTTCTTATTTTAAAATATATTTTCTTTTTTCATGTATGTAAAAAGCTGGAAAAAATATTAAGGCCACATAAGATATTATTTAAAAAACAACTAATAATCTAAAATTTCGTCTTATTTCCAGTTAATTTAATCATTTTTGAGATTATAAAATTAAAAAAAGTTTAAAGTTTGGGGAAAAACTTCAAAATATTTACAAATACAGATTGAAATTTTATGCATTTTCAAACACAATGCAATGAATGACAGTTTTAAATAAATCTACAAAAATATATCAAAAATTAAAATTACTTTTTATTTTACAATTCATTTTTACTTTCCGTAAGGAAATAATTATAATCATGTCGAAAATCCGAATTCGAGATTTTGGTGTTTCTATATGTTTTGAGGTCCCATGAGTCCGTTTTCACTATTTTTACGATGATGTATGTATGTGTCTGTGTATGTATGTGTGTATGTATGTGTGTGTATGTCTGTGAGTGAACACGCTAGCGTCTAAGCGTTTTGCTCGAATGAGCTATAAGTTAGTACGCATGTTTCAAGTCACCGTAGCACGAACCCTATTGATTTTGATCAATCTAGCACTTATATTTTTTTTACAGGGACAAAAAGAAAAATTCTTTATCATTATAGGCCTATGGTACCAAAATCTTAAAAGTGCGATAGCATCTAAACGCCTCATTCAATTGAGCAAAAAATTTATACACATATTATAGGTCATAGATACTCAATCGGTACAGATTTTGGAGAATCTAGCACATATAGTTTTTTTCACAAGGACACAAAGAAAAATTCTTTATCATTATTGTCTATGGGACGAAATTTTAAAAAGTGCGATAGTGTCTAAACGCCCGCTTATTCTGAGCAAAAAAAAAAAAAAAAAAAAAAATAGTATACATGTTATAGGTCACAGTTGCACCAACTGTATAGATTTTGGTGAATCTAGCACTTGTAGTATTTTTACAGGGACACAACAAATAATTCGGTATCATTATGGCCTATTAAAAATTATTTAAAGTGTAATAGCATCTAAATGCCTTATCCGTTGGAGTGGAAAATTTATATACGAGTTATAGACCACATTCACACAAACTATATAGATTTTGGTGACCCTAGCACTTAACGAGTTTTACAGGGACACAAATAAAAATTGTTCATCATTAAGACCAATAGGCTCAAATTATTTAAAGTGCGACAGCGACTAAATACCTTATTCAAATGAACTGAAAATTTATATACATGTTGTAGGTCACCATCACACGAATTTT
Organism: Salticus scenicus; assembly: GCA_963930645.1. Classification (NCBI taxonomy): domain Eukaryota; kingdom Metazoa; phylum Arthropoda; class Arachnida; order Araneae; family Salticidae; genus Salticus; species Salticus scenicus. The sequence goes on along the minus strand of OZ005654.1, from coordinate 41,732,748 downwards.
ATGTACTTTAGAGAATCTATCACTTATGGTTCTTTTTCAGTGACAAAATGCAAATTTCTTTATCATTGTTGCATATGGGCTCAAACTTTAAAATACGATAGCGTCTAAATGCCTTATCCGATGGAATTGAAAATTTATGAAAATATTATAAGTCACTGTTGCACTAACTATAAACATTTTGGTGAATCTAGAATTTGTAGGTTTTTACAGGGACACAACAAAATATTCTTTATTATTATGATATAAGTGTTCGGTAAAAAAGCGTTTAATTAAACATCATGCACTATTTAAAGAAAAATACTCAAACTCCCTATTATAATTTTCTCTCTTTTGTTTATTTAACCACTCCTCTTACTTTACTTCATCTACAGAACCATAAATTACTCAATGTTCGGAAATTCGAGTGGAGTCACTCCAGATTTTTTTCTTTAATACTTGTAGAAAACTGGAAAAAATGATACGTATAAGATAGTATTAAAATAACTGCTAATAATTTAAAAATTTGCCCTTCATTTCAATTAAATGAATCATTCTCGTGGTCATAGATTTAGAATTTTTTTTCAAAATGTCATTTGGTATGCTTTTCCAACTCTTTTCAATGGCCATTTCAGCTCAACTACGATGTTGTAAGTTTTCCCATTTCCATAAATGTCCCAACATTTAGGTCCCAACATTGGTGCATTATCTTGGTGAAGTATGACAAGATAATGCACCAATACAAACAGGAAGTTCCAAAAAATCTTCGCTTCAAACATGTCCAAGTGCTTGAATTTCCACCAGGAAGCTCCGGCCTGAACCCAATAGAAAATTTATGGGGCAATCTGGTTGGTGACATTTATGAAAATGTGAAAACTTACAAAACCGTAGAGGAGATGAAAATGACTATTGAAAAGAGCTGGAAAAAAGCATACCAAAAGACGCTTTGAAGAAACTTTATAAATCTTGTACCTTGAGAATGATTCATTTAATTGAAAAGAAGGGCAAATTTTTATATTATTAGCATTTCTTTTAATACTATCTTATGTGTATCATTTTTTCCAGTTTTTTACATGTATTAAAGAAAAAATGAATTGTAAAATTAAAAGTAATTTTAATTTCTCATATATTTTTATAGATTTATTTAAAACTGTCATTCATTACATGTTGTTTGAAAATGCATAAAATGTCAATCTGTATTTGTAAATATTTTGAAGTTTTTCCCCAGATTTTAAACTTTTTTAAATTTTATAATCTCAAAAAGGATTAAATTAACTGAAAATAAGACGAAATTTTTAGATTATTAGCTGTTTTTTAAATAATATCTTATGTGGCCTTAATATTTTTTCCAGTATTTTACATATATGAAATAATCTGATGTATCACTCACACGATTTTCTCTTACCCTGAAATTTAATACTATAAATACAGGTTAGAAATTAAGAGGTAACATAGTTAGTACTGTTATATAAACCTATGTTAAAACAATTTGAACTAGGCTTCAGAAGAGTTTTATATGATAATTAGTTTTGTGTGAGGGGGCTACATCTCCCCTCAACCCCCCCGTTTCATTACTGAACCTATATTTATATAGAATTTAAATCTGTTATTAAAGTGAAAAGTTCACTTAAAATTATCCAGACAACTTTCCCACACAACATTCCTTGAAACTTATTAGTATAGATCAAACTTTCTAGCAACAAATTTATATTAATTTGAAAATACAACTTTTGGATCTCCTGAAATTATTCGTTTTTAAGTTACTCTAAGAGACACAGACAAAGATCAAACTTTAAAAAACTTAACTTTGGTAATGAGGAAGCCTTAAAACATGTAAATACACAAAAAGCAAGTGATGAATATTTAACTTAAAAACATACATTATTTAGCCCATGCCTATGAGGAATTTATTTCTATTCCTGAGCAGCTTTCCTGGACATGGTAAAATATTATAGTAAAGCACTTCTACTAACAATAAAAAAGAATGTTATCGCTAAAACATTGGTAGTCCTGTATATCATTTGAAGATATGTACAGACCACATGGTGCACCTAAATATAATCCTATAGTAATATATACTTCACAACCTGAAATACACTTACATCAATTTTCAGCTATTGTTGCACTATAATCTAACTCTTATGTGTAGACCTTTTAATGAACTGTGAATGATTTCCCTGCCATATTCTACATGAGGCATATTTTTATGAATATAAAAAAATATATATTCATTGCATTTGGTTTAGTGCAGTCTATAGATGTTAAACTCTACTTATCTGCAATTTCCCCTATAGACGTAATGCATTTGAATACTCTTGAGTGTCCCTGTACACGAACCATTTGCTTCCTCTCAACGAAAAGCTTAATGTAGCATCCCTATATGATAAAAATTTAAAATACCAAGTTTGGAATCTCTGCTACTATTTGTTCTTGAGATATGCTGATAACAGACACACACACACACAGAGACCAACCGCTAAAACGTGTAAATAACAAAAACTCACTTTCGAAAATTTGACTCAAAACCAATACTTTCTATACCTTATGGGTAATAGAAAGTAAAAAGAATATAAATTTTAAAATAAGAAATAATTTATTTATTTTTCAAAATTTTTATAGATATAATTAAAATTGCCTTTTCTTGTGTTGTGTTTAAATTTGCATAAAATTATCAGCGGTTGTGAAATAGGTTATATTTTTCCCTTGGCCTAAACATTTTTTCCAGGGCTGTATATATATATATATATATATATATGTAATCATTTTATTTAATTCTTTTGTTATTTATTTCCAACGTATTTGGATGAGCAATAGGTTTCATAATGTTCCAATGATTTATTTTCTAAAACAACCCTATATTACTTCATAAAATATTTTGAAGTAAAACTTTCTCCAACCCTTCAATATGAATAACTACAAAAATTTAATTATGGCATTATTTTCAGAACGCCACATCATATTTCCGTTTTATTTAGTCTAGTACTTGGCACGGGGAAAAACATCCAAACAATTTTATTGGTTTTTATTAAAATCACACATTTAACTGTGGAAGAAAATCATATTTATTGAAATTTTATTTTTCCGACTGAGTGAAAATAATGCCTGGACCGGGAGTCGAACCCCGGATCTTTGACTTACAAGATCAAGGCTCTACCAATTGAGCTATCCAGGCCGAAAAACCGGTCGACATTACTCACTCAGACAACCTTTTAGCAGAAACATCTGGTCTATCATATAGATAGCTCGACAGAAATAAGCCGCAGATAATGGAAAACACCGTTAAACAATGGGAGAAAGAAATGCGATTTTTATTAAAATCACACATTTAACTGTGGAAGAAAATCATATTTATTGAAATTTTACTGGTTCCGATTTTTTTGTAAATTAAAAAGGAGTAACAGCTACAGTTCTCTTTCGCTAAAAAGGTATTTACTTTTTCTTCTTCTTCTTCTTTTTTTTTTATAATATATATCTGATAACTAATTTTTGCTATGCAGAGAATTTTTTTATGCAGCCTTAAAGAGACTGTGAACTTTACATTCTAACAATGGACTTTAAACAAAAGTACGTTTACGAATATTTTCTTCAAGAATTTTGTTATTTATAGAAATGAATCGTTCATTTCATGTTTTATTTTGTTCTAATTTTTTTTATTAACTAGAAACATTGCTGTTCGTCTGAATTCATATTTATATGCTATATAAATCATCCTTTTAGTGAATTTATCTTTGCAAAAATGAATAAAACTTTAGATACCTAATACACTCTTGCTCAAAAGTTCAGCAAGATTTGCAAATGACCATAATTTTTTTTTTTTTTTTTTTTTTTTTTTTCCAATTTAAAAACTTATCTCTTGATGAAATGCTGTTATACATTGGGTATTTAAAGAACTGGGTCTTTCTCATGTTTTTCATTGAAGATTGGTTTGAGACAGCATTTAGGGGGGCGATAACAAATTCGGTAAAATCAATAATGTTTGTGATCATTCTGTACCATTAAATAAACGAAATTACCTGTAATTTTAGAATATGTTAATATAGACCCAGTACAATTTATGGAAGAATTTGTGTGAAAATAGCATGTTAAATAACGGAAATATAAGCATTTATTTTAAAACTTAAAAAAAAAAAAAAAAAAAAAATCAGCATGTTTTTTATTTATAATACACAGAGTATTAAATGAAAATTATTCCCACTTTTAAATAAATTGAAAAAAACATTTTTGAAACAATATACTGCAATCAGAATTCAAATATCTTAAATATCTCATGAAATATGAGCATTTTTATGAAAAACGTTTTCGCTGCGTATGCACTAAAGATAGAAAAATGTTTATTGCATAGGCTCGAAGCTAGATATATTGGGCAAAAGTTCATTTGAATAGAGTGAAAATTAAGCAAATTCACAGCAAAAGAACGATATTTTAGGTATTTTCCAGAGATTTTAGGTATTTTCCAGAGCTGAAAATTTCATAAAAGGGTTTTCACATGTCGCGTAATTAATTTGAAGATCCAGTTATTTCAACTACGCTCAAAAAGTACTTTTTTGTGAAAAACCTCTTATAAGCTTGCAACTCTAACACAACTTTCTTTATTTACTAAGATTTATGAGATCATAAGGGGGGTTTCATAAAAAAGACCTTTTACAAAGAGGTTTAAATAATTGGATCTTCAAATTAACTACGCGGCATGTGAAAAACTCCGTATGAAATTTCAACTCTGGAAAAATACTAAAATCTAGCTCGTTCTTTTGTCGACAATTTGCTTAATTTTTACGCTATTCAAATGAACTTCTGACAAAAGTTGTCCAATGGGCAATACTCACCAATAAATATTTGGACACTTTCGAGTTTAGACATTTTGTCAAATATCTAGGAAAGCTCTTTTGGAATCATCTTGAAACTTTGGTAGGGTGAAGAACACGTTATACCTCATATATTTCAGCAAAATTTGTGTCTTGAAAAGGAAAAGGGGATCAGTAAAAAATGAAAGAAAAATCAAAATGTTTTGGATCCCCCTGTAAATAGCAATGCTTGAAATGCATTTTCACTGTAGTATCTGATTAAGAGGAATTTTTTAATTTTCTGCATAAATTTTTAAGAAGATATTCATGGAGGTATAACTTTTTTTTTTTTTTTTTTTTTTTTTTAAACATTGGAAATTTTTTTTTAACACTTTAATTATAACACGTTGGGTATTAGACCCAGAGCAAAGACATTTGCAGAATATTTTGGCATACTTCATTAGACACATCATACTGCAATCAGAATGCAAAAATGCTAAATATTTTACGAAATATGAATATTTTTACTAAATAATTTTTATCTACTCATGTGCTGGCTTTAAAAAAATTTCATTTGCATAATTTAATATCCAAATGTATTGAACAACTTATATGAAAACCACAAACAAATATCGTGTAAATTTAAAGAGTTATGAGAGATACAATGGACAGAATTTCAATTCTAAAAAAAAAAGCAAGATAATATGGGGGTTTATCAAGATGATTTCAAAAGAACTTTTCTAGATATTTAACAAAATGTCTAAATTTGAAATTGATTGGTAGTGTATCTAGCTTTCAACCTATGTAATAAAAAATTTTCTATCTTTTGCGCATGCGCAGTGAAAACGTTTTTTATAAAAATGCTCATATTCTATCAGATATTTAAAATATTTATATTCCGATTGCAGTATATTGTTTCAAATGCGTGGTTTTTTAAAATTTATCTGAGAGTGGGAATAATTTTCATTTTAAAACTCTGCCTAGTATAAATGAAAAATATCCTTTTTTTTTTTTAAGTTTTAAAATAAATGATTATATCTCCGTAATTTAACATACTATCGTCACACAAATTCATGAACAAATTGTATTAGGTCTATATTAACATATTCTAAAGTTACACATAATTTAGTTCATTTAATAATACAGGGTGATCACAAACATTAATAATTTTGCTCAATTTGTTGTCGTCCCCTAAATGTTGTCTTAAAGCAATCTTCCCTGAAAAACATGAGGAAGACCCAGTTCTTCGAATACTCAAAGTTTGAAAACATTTCATCGAGAGATAAGTTTTAAATTAAAAAAAAAAAAAAAAAAAAAACTGATCGTTTGCAAATCTTGGTAAACTTTTGAGCGGGAGAACTTGGACTCCTGCATTCTAAATTGCCAAGTAAATTTCCTATTCATTAAAAATTAATTTAATTACTATGAATATCTATGAGTTCCGACGAAAATGAAAGAGAGTTTTTTTCAGAACACTCACTTTTTTCAAAAATGGGAAAACTTTATAGTATAGATATGTTAGCTGCACCTTTATAAAAGCCTGGCAAAATGTATTCAACTATGCAAGGGGAAGTAAAAACTTAATTTTGCTTTGTTTGCATTATTTGTCGCTCACTTTGTTAAAAATTGGAAAAACCTTATACCATGGATATTTTTAATGCAGTTTATAATATCCTGGCATAAAGTTTTCAACTTTACAAGGTGAAGTAAAAAGCGAATTTTTGCTTTGTTTGAAAAGGAATATATATGTGTATAATTTCTTATTTAAAGATTAAAAAGAGATTCTTCTTAATTTACAAAAATAGTTAAAATTAAATTCTAATTTGTATCATTTAACTATGATACAAGTTAGCTCTCTTATATTTATAAACTAGGAAGAAGTATTAAATTTTATGTAAATTTGTATCCGAAGCTAGCCATAATAAATTACGGTAAGTTTAATTTTGAAATTATGCTTACACGTTTAAAGCATGTCTTTAAAGGGTATTTCAGCACCATTGTTTTGAATTTAAGTTTTACTGGTAATTAGATATTAATTATTGGTGTCTTTCTGCAAGATTAGCAGAAATTTCCGAGTGTAAATTGTTACTTAATGTAAAATTAATTATTTTTCCAGTCGGAAATCGGGTTGGTCGCTTGTATATTAAGCATTTCATTAATTAGAAAAGCTGTTATTCATTGCACGGTTCTGTAGAAAACAGTTTTAAACTGTTAATTTTTTTTCGCTGTTTCTTCAAGCTAAAAACAACTATGTTACTTTTTAATAAATAAAATATACCAAGCGTTACCTTGTGGGATTTAAAAAATATACATATTTAAAGTTTTTTTTTTTTTTTTTTTTTTTTTTTTTTGAAATTTCGTGATAAACTTATTATATACATGGAGCGAAAAAAAAAAATTAAGAAAAGATGTCTTTCTGCTTATATATATATATATATTTTATAACAATGGTTGGAAAACTTTTATATGTGTAGTTAAAAGAATTAAATTAAAATTTCAGTTCATTAAATCTTAACCCCCCCCCCCCAAAAAAAAAAAAAAAAAAAAAAAAAAAAATCACGCGGTACGCATTCGTATTAATACTTTCCAATTGTATGTACTCATTGTATCGCATAACGTTGAAATTTTTTATCACACAAGGGACAGACAGACGGACAGAAGGGCAGACAGGCACACTAATTGAATCCTTAATCACTCTTAAACATTGTTGGAAAGTGTTAAAAATTCTTGATACAAACAAAAATGCAGTCCTTAATTTCCAATTGCAACTCTTAATGTATCTAAATATTTTAGTGTAGCCCTGTAAATCTCAAGATTAAGCTTACCATATTCTAAACAAAAGATTATTGTAGTATCATATTAACAATAAATGTGAATTTCTTTATGATTTTTGCAGCAGAAAGTTATTTAAATTTTATTTATAAAAACGTCTGTCCTAAAACGCAATGTATTAGCATTTATTTTATTTATTTATTTTTTTTTAGATATCCCTGTACACAAACCAATTGTATAGGGCCTATTTATGCTATTTTAAAGAGAGAACATTCCATAGTAAATTTGAATAACATTTTTAAGAAATTCTGAAAATATTTACGGATGCTCAGTCGGACAGACGGACAGGTAAACAGGCTGTTAGCCAGTTTGACTAATTCAAACCGTATTCACACTTAAAACTTGTTAGAAAGTGTTAAAAATGCTTAATGTAAAATAAAATGGAATTTCAGCAAATTTCCATTAAAAGTCCTTAATGTGACTGAATATTTTTATAAAGCCCTTTAAATCTTATAGTTATTCATATTATAGTCTATAGAAAACATTCTTCTGTGCATGAAATAACATATTTTAATTTCATTAAGATTTGTGTAAAATAAAGTTATTAAAACCCTTTCAGCGTTAGCCGTTTTTCGGTATATCTGTTTAGTGATTCATAAAATTAATATTATGCACAGTACAAATGTGAAAATTTAATATTATATAGTACACATATTTATTAATCATATTTTCTCGAGAAAAGCAGCATATATTTCAAAATTTTACTACAGCAGCCTTTTATTTTGACTATGCATGACAGAAAAAGACGGGCTTAACGCTTAAAGGGTTAAAATATGGTTTATAGAAACTCCTATCACAGAACTCAATGCTTTCGAATACTTCAGGGTGTCCTTGTACGCAAACTATTGGTCGTAATTACTTCATTTCCAATAAAAATCATTCGACGGTTAACTTGAATAAAATATTTCAATTTCATTAAGATTTATGTAAAGTAAAGGTATTAAAATAAGATTTATAATAAAGAGATATAATACTTTGTCGTATATTTTTTGACACCTTACACGGACGTATATCTAAAGAACAAAATTTCATTAAATTATTTATTTTAATTTATAATTGTTGCCAAGAAAATTAAACTTTAAATTTTACATCTACTTTTTAAGATAGCACGCGATCGTGTTTTATATAAAAATCAAATCATTAAATTAATATTTTTACTTATTTTTATTTCATATTATTGCTCTATTTATTTCCTAATTCAAAATTATTAAAAAAAAACGTTTTCGATATCTCTTGTAACGATACTGATTATTATTAATTTTCTTTTCTTTTTCTTTCAAAAAAAAAAAAAAAAAAAAAAAAAAGGGTTTTGATGAAATTCTGGCAAAAGCAGAATTTAGTTTAAGACGGAGGACTATAAGTTTTTTTTTTCTTCCCAATTATAACATCGCTTTCAAATTATTCAATTATATTTTTGATAAATTTTAGATTTCGACAAATGTCCAACTATCGAAAACGACAACGCAAAAATCCCTGTCTAAGACTAATAGGTCCTCAGTCCTAAAAATACTTCTCATACAACGCGATGCTTTCGAATACTTTCAGGTGTCCCTGTGCACAAACCAGTGGAGGTATTCACTCCATTTTCAATAGGGAACATCCGATAGTGAACTTGAATAACATGTATCAGTGTCAAGAAATTCCGTGAATATTTACGGGAGTTAGAGCACGGACAGACCGACAAACAAACCGAAGTTAACACTATTAAACCTTGTTAGAAAGTGTTAAAAAGATTAATAGCAATTGTAAATTATTTGACATTGTAAATTGTTTTTAAATTTGTATGTTATTGACTCATATGTTATTGAAAATATAGGATATTTCCTTTTTAAAAAGTATATTTATTTATTTATTTGTTATTTTGAAATTCATTTTTAAAGCATCATTTTAAATGAAAATTTGAGAAAGTAATGTACATAATATATTTTCAGTCTAAAATAATTCGATACAGAAAATAATGAGTCAAAAATTAATTCTGCATCTACAATAAAGAAATCCAATAAATAAGGGTCTACGTAGTGGCTAAATGAGAATTTTAATTATGTTATGTCATTTTAATTAAAATTAACTTTAATATACTGTGTAATGCAAGTAAAATTCTGAAGGACTAAAATAAAAAGGAATTTGGATTTTCATTTGAATGTATGCTTCCAATTATATTACACTTACACCATAAAGATAGATAGATAGGGAGAGAGAGATAGATAGATAGATCGATAGATAGATAGGGAGAGATAAATAGGTAGATAGGAAGAGAGAGAAAGAGAGGGAACTTTTGTAGGCTGTTGGGTATATATAAAGTAGTTTATAGGCCTACACAAAAGAATGTTAATATATTATGTTGATCCATAAGAGAATATTTTTTGAAATATCTTTTAGTGATTTTTATAGAAGTTTTAACTGAACAATAAAATTTTTGATACAAAAAAAAAAAAAAAAAAAAAAAAAAAAAAAGAGAGAGAGAGAGAGAGAGAGGTTCTTTTCAAAAACATTTTCGTTGTAGAGAAAATATTGTTATCGGCATTTGTCAATAATCACTAGAATCCATAAAGATTAAGTTTTATGTTGTGGTTGTTAGATGTTCATTTACAACAGCGATTTGTTTGGGATGAAAAAATTTTTATATATAGAGTTCTTTTCAGTGTCACAACCTTAGGCAATGCTGAAAAATGTTTTACAGTCTATACGGATTGCAAGACTTTCGTGTTCTTGCTTGTTATGTGTTACGCTTCATAACACGAATTTCACACACATTTAAATTTTGTCCTTTTTTAAACAATAATTTTTAACGTATTGTGTTTTACCTTCCAAACGTATACTATGTAAGACAATTGTAATCATGAGATATTCGACTATGAGATTTTAATGTTTCTAAACATTCTGAGATCGCCTGAATTAATTTTTGCTATTTTTACGGTATGCATGTGGGTGTGTGTCTACGCATGTCTCTATGTGCGTGTGCTTGTGCATAAGTGAACATGATGTCGTGTAAACGCTTTATCCGTTTGAGCTAAAAATTGATAGGTATGTTATAGGTCCCAGTCGCACGACCTGTTTTGATTTTCATAAATTTAGGACTTTTCATAAATTTAAGACATAAAAAATAATATAAATTATATTGCTGTGTTAATTCATGATCATTATGAAAAATGATGTGATTTGAAATAAGGTATTACTTATAATTTTTTTTTTCGGGAAGTATGAAATAATTTTTATATATGATGTCCCATTGTGGGAAATTATAGGAAATTCATTAAATTTTTAAAAGTCACTAAAATTGATATATAAGTTTTATAAATTCGCTGCAGAATGGTCATTACTGGAAATTCTTTGCAAAAATTATATACTATATATATATATATGTGTGTGTGTGTGTGTGTTACAAGGACGTACAAAATAATTCGGATATATTACCGTTCGTTTTAGAAATATTCTAGCTTAAAGGGATAAATGATTAAAAAATACAATATTATACTTCTCAATATTTGCTGAAATATTTAATGATTCTCAAAAAAAAAAAAAAAAAAAGAACATGCTAACTATTAAATGTTTGGAATGTCGAGAGTGTAGTGACTATAGAATTTTTTCTTTTAGCTGATCAAAGTTAAGAAAATATATGTTTATTTATCGATTCGTCGTTAAACTAATTTACCACAGAAAAAAATAGAAGTAAAGGATATATTTTATTGCATAAAATTTTTTATTCTCTTCTGAAAATGTGATTTTGTATGTGGATACATTCTTGTAATTTATTTTACTTGTAACTCATATTTAAAGTCTGAGAATTTCAGATTTGGAATTTTTATTATTTTTATTTATTTATTCATTTTTACTACAACACATGATGAAAATTATTAACGTTTCACTAAGACATTCCTATAAGTGGAATAAAAATAGTTGGCCATTATGATGTTGATATGTATATGATAATATTCCATGATAAGTTTAAATTGAAAGTCACATTTATCGCTATCGCATTTACATTTCCTGATTTCAACATTAAGCAAAGGAATAACTTTGTGTTAACAATCAGTTTTAAAATTTTAATATAAATAAATAAATATTTCACTTTAAAAACAAGAATAAAGGGAACCGTAAGTATGAAACATGTTCTTATGAATTGAAAAAGTTTTTCTTTTCCTCAATCTTTAATTTAAAACAAAAGAAAATAGAAGATATAAAACATTAAAGAGGTTAAAAACATACATACTTTTAGAAAGTATCACGCAATTTAAAGGTTATTTTGTACCAAATAATACAATATATTTTGTTTAAAAACATAACATTTACAATTCTAAAATTTAATATAGAACTACATTATTCTAAAATATGGCATGAATTTTTTATACAAGTGAACAAAATATTTATTTCATAAAATTCTGTTTACTATGAATAAAACAATTGTCTCTATCTTAAACACATTTGCCTGCATTGTTAAAAATGGTTTCTCAAAAATGATTAAAATTGTCTCAAAATAGCTCCGAAATAATATATACTTAAATTTGAAAATCCCATGTACTACTCATTTTTGAGTATACTGACATACTCAAAAATGGAGTTGACCACTAAGAATCCCAATATCCCCATTTTTGAGCATGTCAATATAAGTAAAAGTGAGTACATGGGATTTTCAAATTTAAGTATATATTGTTTTGGAGCTATTTTGAGACAATTTTAATCATTTTTGAGAAACCATTTTTAACAGCGTGTGTATTCAATATTGAAACACTGCCCATTTGTTCAATATTTATTGCATCACATTGTATTTGTTTATAATAAAATGTTGTTGTATTATTCTGAAGCCTGACAATTAAATGCAGTAAAACTGAATAATTATTGCAATAATAAAAAAGTAGTACATCGGTCTTTTCATAAATTATCAATTTTTCAAAGATCAGAAAAACGTTAAAATAATAATAATAATAATAATAATAATAATTTATAATACACTAAATTAACTAAGTTTGTAGATTTTTTTAAAGAAAGAAAATATAGTATTTATGACAAAGATAAAAATAAAATAAAATCTAAGTTTATTTAAAAATTTTGGAAAAGGTACATGTTTAATTTGATAAAGTTAAAATGTCAAAACCTATAAAATACTGAACATTTACTACATTGAGAAATGATTTAGTCAATAATATGTAACATAGTTTATAGTAATATTAAAAGAATAAAAAGTGCTAAATATAATACATTACTACAGTAAAAAGCTTTTATTAACACGTTGAGCGCCATGTCAGCCATTCCAGATTCTAGACATTTTGTCATATATCTCTAAAAGTACTGAAGGAATCATCTTGAAACTTTTGGAGTGTGCAGAACATGTTATATTTCAAACATTTCAGTGAAAGTTTTGCCCCGAAAGTAAAAGCAGTGCCAATAAAAAATTAAAACGTTGAGCGCCCTGTCAGCCATCGGTGGCTGACAGTGTCAAATAGGATATAAAGCCGCTTCAACCATCAGTGGCGGATATAAAATAGGATATAAAAACTAAAAATATTACATTTAATGATTGAAAATTTATTGAAAATTTGCTTACTTTTTATTTATTACAAGAAGAATCATCGTGGAATTTTAATAGATTTTAAGAATTTGCGTGGCGCTCAACGTGTTAAATAATATATTTTAGAGAATAATATCAAACTGAATCGTACTACAATATCGATATTGAAAAAAACACCAAAGTCACTTTTTTAAACTATAACACCCGCAAGGTATTAAATCCAGTACAAAGCCATTTTCAAGAAATTTGACGTACTACATTCGACACAATATACTGTAATCAGAATACAAAAATATTGTATAACTAATGAAATTTCACTAAATATTTAACTACGCATGCGCAATTTTTAACGAAATTTCATTTTCCTAATGTAATAGCGAATAGTATTGAGCTACTTATTTGAAAACCTCAAACAAATATCGTAGGGCTTCAAAAGGTTGTACGCGATAGAATGAACTGAATTTCATTTCTTCTCAAAAATAGAGAAAGTAATGAGTGAGTTTTATTAACATTTATTTTCAATCAATGAGAATCATTGATTGAATCAAAATAAAAATGTGAATAAAACTCCTTATAATTTACCCTTTTTTTTTTTTTTTTTTTTTTTTTTGAAAGAAACTGTATAGTAGTATGTTCAATCTTTCGCGTAGAAATATTTGAATACATACACGATAGTTGTTTTGGGGTTTTTTGTAAGTAACTCAATACATTTGGCTATTAAATTATGCAAATGAAATTGTGCTAAAACTTGCGCATGCGCAGTTAAAAATTATTTCGTAAATATACTCATATTTCGTTAGATACAGTCGGTAACAAAAGTATCCGAGCACTAGCCAATAATTCCGATACAAAAAAAGTACACTTCATACGGTTTTCTTAAATAATTCCTTCTCGAATCCTGTTCTTACACTGACTAAGAAGAGAATTCGTCAAGGATTTATTAAACAAAACAGTATGAAGTGTACTTTTTTACGCAGGAATTTTTGCTAGTGTTTGGCTGTAGTTACCGACTGTACTTAATGTTTTTGCAATCTAATTCCAGTATACTGTGTCTTATATAATTTGTCAAGTTTCCTGAAAATGGCTGTTTCCTGAAAATACGTATGTTATAGCTAAAAAAGTGACTTTTTTTTTTTTTTGTAATTTTTTAAGGAAGACGTTATATTGCCGTATATATACGTCGTAGCTTCATAAAAATGTATACAGATAATAAGAAAAAGTCTCATAATCACATGCTACAGCGAAAACGCATTTCAAGCATTAAATTTTACAGGGTGATCCCAAACATTTTCATTTTTGTTTAATTTTTTACTCGTCCCCTTTGTACTTTCGGGGCAAAAATGTTATTCAGATATATGAAGTATAACATGTTCTTCATACTCCTGAAGTTTTAAGATGATTTGTTAAGTACTTTTTGAGATAGTTGAAAAAATGTCTGAAATGATAGTGTCCAGTAATTTATAGAAAGGTAGTAGGTAGGTGCTCCAGTGATTGGCATGCTCCAGTAATTGACATCTATCCCGAAATAATTAATAAATAAGAAAAATAATAAAATCATATATTTTACATACACTGATGGAAAAAAAAAAATCCCAACACCAAGAAAAAATTATTGTACAGTAATGAAATTTCAGCAATACATTTGTCTAGGTAACATATTTAATTGATTAAAGTTTCAAGATCACAGGTAGAGCCATTGGCGAGAAGAGCCATTTCAAATGTGAAATGTTGGTACATTAGTAACCGGTGTAACCGCCAGAATTTTGAATGCAAGCATGCAAACGTGCATGCATTGTGTCGTACAGGTGTCGGATATCAGTTTGTGGGATGGAGTTCCATGCCTGTTGCACTTGGGCGGTCAATGCAGGGACGGTTAATGCTGGTTGTGGATGACGCTGGAGTTGTCGTCCAATGATGTCCCATACGTGCTCGATTGGAGAAAGATCTGGTGATCTAGCAGGCCAAGGCAACATGTCGACACTCTGTAGAGCATGTTGGGTTACAACAGCGGTATGAGGGCGAGCGTTATCCTGTTGGAAAACACCCCCTTGAATGCTGTTCATGAATGGCAGCACAACAGGTTGTATCACTAGACTGACGTGCAAATTTGCAGTCAGGGTGCGTGGGATAACCACGAGAGTGCTCCTGCTGTCATACGAAATTGCTCCCCAAACCATAACTCCAGGAGTAGGCCCTGTGTGTCTAGGCCGCAGACAGGTCGCTAGCAGGCGTTCACCTGGCCTCCTTCTAACCAACACACGGCTATCACTGCGACCAAGGCAGAACCGTGTTTCATCAGAAAACACAACAGATCTTCACTCCGTCCTCCAATGAGCTTTAGCTTGACACCACTCACGTCGCAAACGGCAGTGGTTTGGAGTCAGTGGAATGCACGCTACAGGGCGTCTGGCTCGGAACTGTCCTTGAAGTAACCGATTTGTAACAGTTCGTTGTGTCACTGTGGTGCCAACTGCAGCTCGAATTTCAGCTGCAGACGCAGTACGATTAGCCACAGCCATACGCCGAACACGGCGGTGTTCCCTCTCAGTAGTGCCACGTGGCCGCCCGGAACCGGGTCTTCTTGAGGCAGTACCTTCCCTTGACCACTGCTGCCAACACTCATGCACAGTGGATACATTCCTGCCAAGTCTTTCTACAATATCGCGGAAAGAAAACCCACCTTCTCGTAGCCCTACTACACGACCTCGTTCAAACTCAGTGAGCTGTTGATAATGGCTTCTTCGTCTTCTTAGAGGCATCCTTGACTAACATTAACCCACTACGTCAAATCGCAACTGTAAATAACGATCACGAACCTTACAGCGCTTATTTAAAGCAAACCTCATTTGCATGTTCATAGTGTCGTTACAAGCGCCACACTTATGCGCGTAGCTCGAAATTTGAATCGACGTCATCTTTCAGATGTATAAACACGCCTACCAAATTTCGTTTATCTAGCACAGCTCCTTCTTGGTGTTGGGATTTTTTTTTCCATCAGTGTATGTGAATTTTAACATTTTATGTCAAACACTGGAGCATAGGGTGCTAATAACTGGTAAAATGAATAACTAGCAGTGTCAAACACTGGAACATAGGAGGCCAATTACTGATAAAATGAAAAACTGGCAGTGTCAATTACTCGAACATTGAGTGGGTGTCAAATAAAAATTCATAAAAAAAAAAATAATTGTTATCAAATGTATATATTTTAATATATATGTGGTTCTGAATGTCTTTTATGCCTTATGTATTAACTTAAGATTTCTAAAAATATTATCTGATGACTAGAACATTAAAAACATCAGAGATAGCTCTAAAAGGTTCAATCACTGGTTCACGTACCCTATAAATAGAAATATAGTTTTATTAAGCAATAAAAAAATTCAACAAAGATTTATAATATCTCATATTTAAAGTAGCATTGCAATGTGTATCTTAGAAGATGTACTGTTGATTGCTTGTCCTTATTTATTGCAAGTAAGCTATGCTCATTTGTTTTATATGAACAAATTTAACGATAAATCCCATGACATGTAAATAATTCTATATGTATTCTATATGACTCAGTCCTAGCAATAATTCATTTTTTTTAAACCCATTCATAACATTTTTGTATTTTATATGAACTTAACATTAAGTGGTAAACAGTTATAAAAGTTTTTAAACATTGTTTCTACATGTACATAAAGGAGAGTTTTGATTCATTATTAGTGGTTGTGAAGATATTAAATTGAAATAGCTGTCACAAGGTGACAGAACACACTTAAAGAATACACAGAAATACAAAAAACTATAGTTTTCTTTTTAATGGAAAAAAAATGAAATAATAATTAATAATTAAAAAAGAGAGAGAGAAAATATAGCATTCTTTTTACTATCACAGGCAAGAAAATTCAATTGAAAGGAAAATAAAGTAATAGTAAGTATAAATTATAGGCTGAATGCACAGTTACATTGAACAGTTACATTTTAAAAAGAAAAGTATTTAAACTTTTTTTTTTTTTTTTTTTTTTTTTATTATACAAAAGTATATATACTGCTTTTTAAAGTGTTAAATAACTTTTTTAATTAGTTATATTTTCAGATTATCGTTTAATTCACTTTTCCTTTCATTTCAGTGTTTCATGTTTCAAAAAGCAAAAGTACTTGTTTATTCTCTCTTCTTTTTTCTTTTCATATAGCTTAGTTATTTCTTTATAGATTTATTTTAACTCAATTTTTTCATTTGATTAAAAATTTTTGTTCCTTTTCCCTTTTTTTCTTCATACGGATCGTTCATCTTGTATGTAAAATGTTACTTCACCTTATCTATTACTTTTAAAAATAAAATTCAACCTTTAAACCCCCGTTCCCCTCAAAAAAGGGCCAATTTTGGTTAGTTTATCTACAAACAATATTTTTAAAAATTTGGTTCCAAACTTCCCATTTTAGCAGTACTTTATTTTTAACAATATATCTGTTATAACTGCTTTTAATTAATCGCTTTACTTTTAAATTCGTGTAATGTTTCCCCTTTAAATGAATGCACATTTACTTCTACTCTAAGATGAAAGTTCAACTCTTTAGAAACGAATATTTCTTTTAGTTTATGCATCGTATTATTATTATTATTATTATTATTATTTTTATTATTATTATTATGCACAGTCAATGTATAATAGTACTTTAAAATTTTATAAAACACGTTAAAGATAATTGATTAAATAAAAAATATATATAAAATATATATATGAAAATTCTTTAAGTTTTTCAAAATATTTCTAATACACAGTTTTAACTTAAAGTATCTGTAATAAAAAATTTAATATTATAACATATATACTGCTTCATTAAAATTTTATTTCACTTGTACAATATCCTGTCAACACAAAACCATAATAATATTTATTTTATTTTATTAAACTTTAAATATAATTTAAATCCTTACATCATGCAAAAATATCTTCAATTAATATTTATATGAATTCCTCTTTTAAAGGAATATTTATTTAAAAAAAAAAAAAAAAAAACTGTGCTTTTGAAGATATGTGTATAAAAGGGATTTTAGGTGAAAAATCAGGAAAGTAGGACTAGGATTTTATGCGTTGTGATGCATGGAATAATTTTGATTATGAGTGATTTTGACAAAATAAGAGACACAAAAAATATAACAGCGGGAAACTTTTTCTGAAAAATAATCTAAAAAAGGAAAAAATGGATCGTGATACATGCTATGACAATTACCTAGCAGGGTGGGTGGCATGAGGCAGGTGAATTAGGAAGGTAATTTCAAAAATATTAATATTTAAATTTTAGAACTATGAAGGTAAAACAGGATTCTCTTTAACTGGCTTTACAGTTTATATCATTCGATATCTATGATATCTATGTGTATTGTGGGAAAAAAAAGCGTGTTTTAATAGAAAATTCAAAGGAACGATATAAACTACAACACAATTCTTAATACTTTCAGTTGGTTGAAACTTTTAAAGGTTGAATCTCTAAAGTTATTTTTATTTTTTTAAACAAATGGGGCATTTTATAGCCAAATAGAAAAAAATATATATATATGCACTCTCATAGAACAACTTTATTGCATAAGCTATATGTAACTGTTAAAATTATTATTTTTTTCTAATGTAACTATTAACAATTAAAAAGTTTGTTAAATATTTTGTAAAAAGTAATTATTTCATTAGATTTTGCATTTGATTCTACTGTCGAAATGTCGATTTAAATTTTGTTAGATTTGACTACTTAGCACATTCTCATGTCCGAAAACATGTTAATAAATTTAAAAAATATTTCTTGCCATAAAAGTGTAATATTTGTTTCAATAAATTAAAAAGAAAATTAAAGCAATTGGTCGTTAATTGAATACATAGTAGAAAATAGCAATTCATTTCATAAGTCTCTACATTGTTAAAAATGGTTTCTTAAAAATGAGCTAAATTGTCTCAAAATAGCTCCGAAACAATATATACTTAAATTTGAAAACCCATGTATATTAAGTATATTGATATGCTCAAAAATGGGGTTGACCAATAAGAATCCCAATATCCCTATGTTTGACACGTCAATATACTCAAAATTGAGTATATGGGATTTCAAATTTAAGTATATATTGTTTCGGAGCTATTTTGAGACAATTTAGCTCATTTTTAAGAAACCATTTTTATCAGCGTATCCCCGAAAGGAACAGAAATTTGTTAAAATGATGCCTGAATTTCGAAACCGATGCTCCGGTGAGCGACATGTCCTGTTAAAAATAAATAGCTGAGGAGTTGATCAATAAATAGAATAAATAAATAATATTTTAATCTGAACTAACTAAATGGTTGTGGTACTATTTCATAGTTTAAAGAGAAAATTTTTGGACTATCTTTAGTCAGTTAATAAAAAAATTTGATATAACGAAGGCCCAAAATTTTAATAATTTCTGTGTGCATTGTAATATGAATGGATATGTATTCGATCAATAACTCTTATGAATTTTATAATTAGCATTTTTTATGTTGAAGAAAGTTTTTTAAATGCAAATTTTTCACAAGTTATAAATGCAAATTTTAACTTAATTACATGAATCGTCTTTTTCTGAAACTGTATTTATGCCCTATTTAATTATTTTAAAGATATATTTTAATAATAATGAAAAAAAAATAATAATAATTTTGCATTAAAACAATAATTTTCTAAATTTGTAGAGTAAAGCGTAATGTTTCGTGTTCTTTAAAAAGCTTTAAAATATTTTTTTACCTCCTTTTTGCGTGCATTACTAGAAAATATTTATTTTTTGGTTTTGTTTTTACTTCGCCAGATATTTAATTAGAATTTTTTTTTTTAGTTTATAAATTAGGGATTTATATATTCTGTTACTAATTCTTGATTGCAGAAAACCTGTGCTTAAGACATTAGTGAGTGAGGGACAGTTGAAGTGTGGAAAAAGAGAGCAATCAGTGAAAGAGGCAAAGGTAAGACAAGGTAAGAAAAAAGGGATAGGTACCCGTCGGGAGGGGATCCGTGCACCTCGCCAGCGTACCTGTTGCCCGCCGATGCGTCGGATATCCTATCCTGCAGAGAGGTCTTGACTGTGTTGTTAGGCGATGCCTGGCTGTTGCTGGCACTACTTTTGCCACCATGTACACTGGCCGTCGTCGTGCCTCTCCGTGCGTTGTCGTACACGGACGTCGAAGAGGTTGTGTGATGTTGCTGCCTGCTTCTACTGCAAGGAGGGATTTCAGGATGGTTAATTTTGCAAGTAAATTAACGATAATAGTAATAATAAAAAACTATTATGCTTTAGCTGTCACAAAAACTTCCTCTGCAATCATTTTTAAATAATTTTAAATCCGTAGTCACGTTAGAAAAAAATTATAACTACTAATTATAATATGGGTCTACTTCTATCGATTAGAGTATAAGAAACACTTCTAATATTTATCTCAAAAAGCATGTAATAACAATGTTTTCTGATTCAAAATTAATTTAGTTAACAAATTCTTTCATTGTACGCTGTAGAGAGGCAGAACTAACTATATGGAATTCGGGTAATATGCAGCGCAGTAACGTCATGTGTAGAGTTATAAGTATCGACACAGAATCAGCATAATTTTACATAATAACAATTCGCATATTGAGATTTCTGCAATTTCTTGCCATATAAAATTTGATATAACTATCAAAGAAAATTGTGGAATAGCAGTTAGACAACATATATCAAAATTGAATGAGCAAAGTTTCTCATAATTGACATCTTACATATTCTGTCCTTGTTTGTTATAATTTCATGTCATAAATGTTGATATGTAGCAATTAAACAAAACTTAGAAAGTATCTCAAAGCAGCGCCATCTGACTAGTGATATACGCCAAACCATCACCGAATTTCATCAAAATGCATGAAAATGTAAATTTCCATGAAATTACGGAAATTTGTTTTCCATTTTCCGTAGTTACAAAACTTCACACATATCGACACTATATAAAAATAATTCAATCGTCGTCAGATATTCCAAAAATGCATAAAAAAGGGGAGGGCAAATTTTTTTAGGTGACTAAAATATTTTTGAATTTTTATAAATGTAGGATGTTAAATATATTAGCTAAAAAGCTATAAATTTATAGATAAAATATTTAATGTATTTGTGCCACTTTAGCTCAAAGAAAATTCTTGATTAAAACTTTTAGTTTGACATTGTTAAAGAGCCGTTAAACTAGTATCAAGAAATTAGCAATCATATGACTTAAATATTCGAATAGATGATGCCCCCGCCCCCTCCCCTTTTTTTCCTCTTTTGTGTTTAAAACCACTTTTTATTTTCTTTTATACGTACATAAAAAAAAGTATATATGTATATATATAGATATATATAGATATATATTACCGAAATATTTAAAAAATATTTATGAATTTATCTCTTTCTAAAATACATAAATTTTACGGAAACAGTAAGTCAACAGCTAGTGGATCAAATGTTATACATTTCATCTAACAGATGGCGCTTCTATGGCACACTTTACATAATGTTTTGGAAGGCTATATCTCAGCTACTATAACATGGAATCGTGCCAAACTTCAGCTTACGAAACCTTGTTTTGATCCTATTTAACAGTACATCACCTAAAAAATTGAACCGTTCATTAATTTCCTCCCTTTTTTCCTGTTTTATCGTGATATCTATAACACAAAATCTCCCCCTACTTGACACATAAGGTACTTATTCAGAGAAATTAAGCTTTTTTTAATATTTATGCAGATCTCTCGACAGGTGGCACTTCTATCTCACACCTTCCACGATTTTTTCATACAATGTAATAATATTCACAATGTCTCAGTTATGACAGTTCACATGAAATTATTTATAATGAGAAACTACGGTTATTTAATTTTAGTTAAGATTTTAACAAAAGACTCAGAACACAATAGAGAGAACACGGTATAATATACAATTTCGTTTCTAAAGAGTGTATTTTCTTCATCAGGTATAAAAGAAAACATATCCTACCGCCACAAAAGCAAGGGCAGACTGTAAAGAAAAGGATGAGGAAAAGAGAAGGAAGAATACGTATCGTATAACTTTTATGTGAAAAGGAAAGAGAACCAAAAGGAACACCAAAGGGCAAGCAGTAGGGGAGTGCAGTAGTACTAAACACTAAACTAAAGATGAATAAAAGACGAAAGTTACTAAAAATAGCATACAGGGCATAACTGAAAATAAATAAATAAATAAATAAAGATCAAATATTCACAAACTCAGATATAAAATTTGCGATAAAAATAATTGATAAACTGATTAAAGAAAAATTTATGAGAAAAAAGGAGAGGTGGTAAAGAAAAGAAACAGAAAAAATATTATTTAAATAAATTTCATCAAAGTTAAGAGAGCAAAGTAGAAATCCTGTTCTTTATTAAGAGTCAAGAAAACTGGCTAAATTTTCAAAATATCTAATGCAAAAGAAGAATTGGTATTGGTTACAGATTTAAGCGTTTATAAAATTAACCTTGTAGGCAGAGTGTTAAGAATGCTTGGTTAAAGAAATTTGAATCTTCTCTTACGCATTTTACGATAAGTAACGCAACAAAAATTTTCCTGTTCTAAATTATATTTTCTTGAATTTAAAAAATTTTCTTAATCGTGATGATGTGTTTTTGTTAATTTATTAATTAAATTAATTTAAGAATATTTCAATTTTTTCGCGTTTAGTTTAATTGTATATACATATTAATTGTACATATATGTACATATTAATTGTCCCCCCTGTCTTGCTATTGGTTATATCTTTCTTCTTTCTTAGTTTATCCCTTACATCAAATTAGCATTTTATAAAGTTTAAACATGTTTTTTTTTCCTCTTTTTTTGTTTGTTTACTTTTTCTAAGAAGAAAGTATTGAATTCGTGAAAATTTTCTTCTTCCGACTTTCGAAGTATTTATACGTTTTGAGGTCTCCTGACCACGATTTGACCATTTTTAGAAAATGCCTATGTGTTTGTACGAATCAAAAAATTTTAGACTCTGTACCTCACGAACGGACGAACCAAACTTTGTACTTAATTGGACTTTGACCTACACTGGTGCTCTCTATGTTTGGGGATCAACAGCTCGAGGTGGCCCTGTTTTTTCTTTCTTTCTTTCTTTCTTTCTTTCTTTCTTTCTTTTTTTTTTTTTTTTTTTTTTTTTTAATAATGTTTAATCGGGAAATATAGGAAAAATTTTCTTATAAATATACTGCATTATAAAAATTATTTTCATTTTATATGACAAATTAAATATTTAGAATAGTAATATATTAACCAGTTTTTTTTTTTTTTTTTTTTTTTTTTTTTTAATACATGTTTCTTTCTCTGAGGAGAGAAACACTCTTCCCAGGTGATGAAAATTTGTAATATGGAACGAATGGTTGAACCACAGATCTGTGATAATTTGAAATAAAGTTATAGATTTTTTTTATTTAAAAGAAATTAAAAAAATAATAACAATACGCATTTTTTAAGATGTCTTGTGTATTGAATAAAATTGATTTTCTTTGGACATTTAGTGTTAAGTCCTTTGTAATGAAAGTCGTCTGCCTTCATCATGGAAAATAATTTTAATAAATAAAAAAAATTAATAAATTATAATACAGTGCGTGAATTTGTATAGGAAAATATAGAAGAAAGTTATGGGGTGGTCAAAACATACTAGTTTTCCTGAAGAAATATGTAGTATTTCGGAATGCGCTGTGTGTTAAAATTTTTGATACTGTTTTCAAGAAGTATTGTTCCTTCTACTGATTCGATTTTAATTTGAACTACTCAATAAGGAAAATACTGATATGGTATTCTTTTTGCGAGGAACATTAGAATTGCTTATCAAATTCTACTAAGTAGACCCATAACTTAAGAATAACTTAATGGTAAAATTAAAACATCCCAGTTTTCCTTATATTAATGAAAGTTTATTTTTAACAACAAATTGTGTTATAATTGGTAAAAAAATTCTAATTTTTAATAAGGCGATATCAGTAAAGTTTTATCAGTTGTTTGGAAATGATCAAATGACAATAAGCAATCGCCTTCAAAATATAAACTGTAATTGATAAAAATGATAAAAATCTTTAAAGTCTTTGTATTTGTAACGGTTATAATATAGTATTTTACGAGTGTGGTACATAATTAAAGTCTATAAAACTTATTTAATAGTAACAAAATATATCGTGCAATTTTTTTTAAAAATGTAAATTAAAACTCAGAAAAATTGCAGAAAATAAATCTAGGGAATAGTGGACAATTACAAGTTATAAAAGCTCAAATACCTTAAATTTCGAAACATTAAGAACATCTCAAAACTTGTTATGTTGTAAATTTTATAGTGCGTCAAGGATGCATAAAATAAATAAGCAAATAAATAATAATAATAATAATATTTTATTTATATCTTTTACCATGTGCAATTGTAATATGCAAATTGCCTTTAAGTTTAAAAGGATTTCGATTAAATTGTTAGAGGTTTGTTCATGCTAATTATGCAAATATCACGATTTAAACAGGTATTATACACATGCGTATAAAATTCACGTATTAAATGTTTGACTTCTGTAGTGCAATTTATTGGATTTAATTTACTCTGTATATCCCGTACCCTCAAAAAAAAAAGTTTCGCTATATTCAACTAAAATTTTTATGTAAGTTACTGTGCACAACTGCCCATTGAAATTTGATATTAAAAGTTATAATCTTTCATGCATTCGCGTTTAAAAATATTTCCTATAAATGTACGCATCACACTGGCAATTTAACGTATTAATTCAAAATTTTAATATTTTTATTAGTAGATTTATCAATTTATCAATTTCTTATAGGCTTTGTGAAATTTGGATGAAATAGTAATTTTAATAGTAATCCAGTCCATTTCAAAGTTTGATTATTAGGATGGGTAGTACATTTCGATTAATTTGCTAAAATAATTACTTAGGATATGTTACAAGCTGTAGCCTCACCTTCTAGCTGTGCTGTCATATGATATTCGATAGTCGTCGACGGATGTCCGAGTGGCGGGTTGCGCCCTCGGTAAGGTAGCTGCCCCTCCTGTGTACCGCACCCGGCCGTTTCGCGCCCGGTGCAAATTTTCGGCCGTCATGCATGTGCATTGCAGCTCCCGGCTGCGAGACGGCGAGCTCGGCGTGGACTGCGGCTTCCTTTTGCCTCCTTTCGTTTTCTGTTGCTGCGAGTGAAGAAAAAGTGTGAGAACAGATGCATAGAATAAAGAGAAATGTTTAAATAAAAATGTAAAAAGACAACTAAATTAATAACTTGAAATAGTTAAAAAACATAATAGTTAAAAAACATAATTGTTAATAGAATTTAAAAATTGTTAAAACTGTTGAATAAAGTGTAAGTTAAAATCATATAAAAACACAAATGGTGCTATTATACTAGCACATCATCAGTATGTACTACATCTGTCAGATCCCAAAACAAGGAAGTTCTTAGTTTAAATAGTTGTGACCTGTTAGATGTAGTACATACTAATGAGGTGCGAGGATAATAGCACGAAATGTTTATGTTTTTATGACATTTTAACTTGTATTTTACTACTTTTTATTTTTAAAATGTCGCTTAGTCAACTGTTTTAACAATTTTTAAATTAATCATTATTTTTCGATATTATTTAAATTTCACAAAGTAGAAACGTGATTAATTA
Source organism: Salticus scenicus (assembly GCA_963930645.1). Lineage (NCBI taxonomy): Eukaryota > Metazoa > Arthropoda > Arachnida > Araneae > Salticidae > Salticus > Salticus scenicus. The sequence goes on along the minus strand of OZ005654.1, from coordinate 41,706,994 downwards.
CATAATCAAATAAATAAAGTGTAATGAAAAAATGAAAACAATTTCTTTTTCATGAAAAACAGAAACTCTGAATAAGATTGCAGATTTATCTAATTTAAGTAGTTCTGTCTTAGATATGTTTTCCTTATTAAGAAAGTTATAAAATTATTATTTTTATATAATATAATACCTTAAATGATTTTTCATTTAGTCTATAAATTTAAAATTACTCTGAATTGTTTAGCTACTATTTAACTATTATTTTTGATAAAATTAACAGTATTTTTTTTTTTTTTTTTTTAAATCTCACGATTGTATATTATTAAGTGGGGAAAATATTACAAGCTAAAATAAGGAGGTTCACATTAAGAATAAACAGAAAAACATTCTTTGATTTAAATCTCTGATATTTCTTTGATAAAATATCCTTTAAGGTATTCTTCAAGTCCTTCACAAATAATAATAGGTAATTAATTTAAAATATAAAATTAATTACCTATGAAAAAAAAATTCCATTTATAAAACCCATTAATTTCTGAAATTGTTTGTGAAAATGATCGAAAGCAATATTTTTAAATTTCTGTAGTCTCTTGTAAAGACGACAATTTTTCAATAATTTTTAACATACTTGGATTTGAATTTGTTATTCTTCAATCTCACAGAAAATTTCTTTTTTCAAATTGCATTTTCAATCTAAACAAAGTAATAAATTTTCAATTGAAATTTTGGTCACTTTAATAAGTAAACTTTATTAAAATTAAGAATTAATCTACGGAAAGATCGTCAGGCACTTGTAGTTTTTACTGAAGTTGTTCAAAGTAATTGTTTCAGTTTACAATTAAACGAAAGCGAAGACGAACTTTACAAACACCCCCCCCCCCCTACAAAAATTGAAAAAATTTATTTTCCTCCTGATATATCTTTGCAAAGGTATGTCATGCCTTTATGATTAATATAACAGAGAGGAGGCCATATTAAATATAGCTAAAATCCATTCTAAAAAATTGAAAAATCTTAATTATGCTTTAACATGTTATTATTTACAACATCCCCTCCCCTCCCTCATTTTGACCCACGTTATCCTTAAAGGATATTAAGTACTTTAAAGTGTTTTAGTGGAAGTTAAAAATGAGTCTAACTTAATTGATTGTAAGTTTTATTATTTTTCTTATTCTTTTAATTAAAATTACACAAACATTTGTAGATAGTTTAAAGCATGTTTTAGATATTAGAAATGTACAAAAATAATATTTTTAATTAATTACAATAAAAAATACAGCTAATTAATTACAAGTGTTGTGAAACATTTCATTGTTATTTACTCGTACGATAGTTAACTTAGAATATACTAAATATGAACATACGTATATAACTTGCATTAAAATGATTCCAAAACTGCCTTGTTAAATGAATTAATTATTCGAAAAACCCTCAAGATAATGTTTTAAAAATATCATTCAAATACAAAAAATGCATAATTTGGGAAAATTTCAAGTAATTAATCATTAAAGATAATAGAAATATTTAATTATCTTAAAGATATAATTCAATTCTGCATTGCAGATTCACGTGTCTTAAATTTAGTCACGTAAACGTCTTAAATGGGTGGTCATGTTTGAAGACACAAAATCGTGTCTTAAACCTTAAGGCATCATTTCGTTTTCGTGTTAAAATAGAAATTCTCAGAGCGTATGTAAAATATTAAAAATATATAAGTGGAAACTTTTCGCACAACTTTCTGCTCTAGGAAGTTGGATTTATACCACAGAACTATCGGTTCACAAGCTTATATCTAACCGACTGAGCTACAATGACTTACGATACCACTCGTTTGTTTAATCATATATAGATATATAGTATTTGTCAAACCAATCATAAATTTTTCTCTAGAAATAAAATTTTCGATAATATATCCAAATATATATTACTATGTTAAATCATATATATATATTTATTTATTTATTTAAATACATGGTAATTGAATGAAACTTAGATTATGATGTTTTGAAGTTATGATGTTACGTAGATTATGATGTTTTGAAAACTGCAGTGTTTTTATTTTATTTTATCTTCTTTAATTGATATTAAAAAGAAAGCAAACTATATTCATGAAACCAAAAAATTGGTTGTATTGAAGCGTAGTTTTTAAATTGAAAGAAATAGTAAAGCAGCAATAACATAGAAATCATTCAAGATTGTTCGGTTACAAATTTGTTTTCTTAACTTTAAGTTACTTGCTTCGCTCATCTTAAGGGCCCGCTTCACTCACCGCCGCCGGAAGCTGAAGCTAATGTTATCCTATGGGAAATTTTTCTTTACAAATAACTTATTAATTAATACATATTTTTGAATTCTGTTTTCACATTCTGAAAATTCCCAGCTGTTAAATTGACGGAGCTTTTTTAAAAAATTATTTTTTATATTTTATTTTGAAGCTGCAAAATACGAATTTTCAATATGTGAAATTTTCTTCATTTTGCAATTTCAAAATAAAATATTAAAAATTAAAAAAATACATTTTTGAAAAAGGTGCGTCAATTTAACAGTTCGGAATTTTCTGAATGTGAAAACATAATTCAAAAATATGTATTAGTTAATAAGTTATTTGTAAAGAAAATTTCCCCATAGAATAACATTGGCTCGAGCTTCCGGCGACAGTAAGTGAAGAGGGCCGTTAAAAATAAGTTTTCTTTTATCATCCAAGTAAGATGTATGTTACTTTATAAATTGTTTTAATCGTAATTCCATGCAAACAAGATCTCTGATATACATATATGTATATAATTTAATTTCATAAAGTTAAAGTTGTTTAAATAACCTAAGTACCGGGTGGCCCATAAGTCTGTAGATATTTTGAAAACTCATAACTATTGAAGGATTTGGTATATTTGAACGCATTTTGTGGAAAAGTTATTCTCATAAAGGGGGATTATTTTTTTTTTTTTTTTTTTTTTTTTTTTTTTTGTAAAAAAAAAAAAAAAAAAAAAAAAAAAGTTTTAATTGAATTTTTCGTCGATAGAGGGCGGACGAGTGACGAGAAATATGCAAATCAGAGTCCTATAAATTGCTCGGTTTTACGTTAAACACATCTTATTTCCTATTGTAGCAGTTGGGCTTTAAAGAACTACGAAAAACTCCATATTTAAAAGAATCAGAAGATTTTTTAATTTATGCAAACGTAATCACATAAACAAAACAGATTTTTATCAATTTTTAGAATTTTTATGCAATTATTTATTTATTTATTTTTTCTGTCATTTGGTTCAAGATGTATAATTTAAACAATTGCATTTTGCTTTTCAAAACTTAACTGGTTACACTTAAAATGTACTTAATTTACAGTTCTTTGTTTTAATTGACAATACATGAATTTAAAATGCTTGAATTCAAATTATGTATAATAATATGTCTTACTTTGGGTGGTTCTAGTTTTAAAGAATAGGATGAAGAGGCTTTTCTTGAAAATTTGAATGATGGCGACTGAAAGTAAGGAAAAAGATAACAGATTAAAATTGATTAATACACTATTTAAATATAAAATTACATATCATATTATTTATAGCAAGTTGATAAATTATATTAGTAAAGCAATGTTACAATGCGTGAAAATATTAAAGAAAAGTATGTGTGTTTCTTCATAAAAAAGACATCACAAAATACAAAAAAATAAAATAAAAACTTAAACAATTGTTTTGTAGTAAAATAAGTAAGCACCATCCCTCATAAAAAAAGAACGAAAGCAGCAGGAAAGCTTTGCTACATTCGCGATTACTATCTTTTTTTTTTTTTTTTTTTTTTCACCTATGGTGCGACTTTCATTGACTAACGCTTATTTTGACCCCCCCCATAAAAAAAAAGGGATGTTCTTGTGCCTTTTTAACACCGTTTTTATTTTTAGCAATCGACATCAGTCTTTTTGGTGTTTTTTATTGAATGAAAAGTTTTGTTGACATGCTCGAAAATATAGTACATCCATATCTAAAATTCTGTCAAAATTAAAAATAAGGGTTAAAAACGAAAAAAAAAACAAAAAAAAAAACAATAAAGCTTTTGAAATTGAACTGCAGTTGCATTTGGTTTCCCACTAATAACACCGGTGCACATGTAATATTTTGATTTGATAATTTTGGCTGATCTTTATGTTTTTTGGTGTGCTGAAACCGAAACTGAAGTCAGTTATTATCTCTTATATTACACATTTTTGTTAGCACAGGATGTCTATCGACACAATTTCCTCCGTGATTCTTCAACCAATATAACTATCCTAACTAATATTACTAACTTCAACCAAACTATAAAACAACTTTTATCGTTTGTTTCTATGATTGCTTATAATTAATCATGGAAACATACTAGAAAACTTGTGTCAGTAGACACCCTATACTAATAAAAATATATATGTGATAGAAAGAAGAAGAAAAAAAAAAAAACATATGCACCGTCTAAAATTATCAAATCACATTATGTCAACATTATTTTTTGTAGACCTGTGTAATTTAAAGCATATGTAAAATTATATCGTATGTCCAGTTTTCGTAAAAACTAATAAACGGTTAGAAAAATAATAAATTTATTACGAAAGAACTACATAAAAATTATCCATTTTAAGCAACTTAAAAAGCACATTCTGTTAAAAGTAGATAAATTGCAGCATAAAAGTGTGAACTTATTTTTTTTTTACTTTCCGAACACTATAGTAAGGAAAGTATTGTAATCATGTCAAAAATCCGAATTCGAGATTTTGATGTTTCTATACGTTTCGAGGTCCAATGAGTCCGTTTTCACTATTTTTGCGATGATGTATATATGTGTGTGTGTATGTATGTGTGTATGTATGTGTGTATGTGTGTGAGTGAACACGCTAGTGTCTAAACGCTTTGTTCGAATAAGCTGAAAGTTGGTACACATATTGTAAGTCACCATAGTACGAACCCCATTGATTTTGGTGAATCTAGCACTTATAGTTTTTTTGCAGGGATACAAAGAAAAATTCTTTATCATTATGGTCTATGGGACCAAAATCTAAAAAGTGCGATAGCATCTAAATGCCTTCTTCAATTGAGCAAAAAATTTATACACATATTATAGGTCACAGTTACTCAATCTGTATAGAGTTTGGAGAATCTGGCACTTACAGGTTTTTTACAGGGGCACAAAGAAAAATTCTTTATCATTATGGCCTATGGGGTCAAATTTTTAAAAGTGCGATAGCGTCTAAACGCTTATTTAATCTGAACAAAAAATTTGTACACATGCTATAGGTCACAGTTGCACGAACTGTATAGATTTTGGTGAATTTAGCATTTACAGTTTTTTTACAGGGACGCAAAGAAAAATTCTTTATCATTATGGCCTGTGGGACCAACTTTTTACTTTCTTCTATATTCAATAGAAGAAAGTATTGGATTCGTAAAAATTTTCGACCTCGGGTTTTTGATGGATTTACACGTTTTGAGAGCTGTAGAACACGATTTGACATTTTTTAGAAAATGTCTGTCTGTTTGTCAGTGTCTGCGTGCGTGTGACAAACTTTTGTGGCAACTGTATCTCAAGAACTACTTCACAGAATTTCATACAAATTTGTATGTAGTTGCACCTTGACATAAATTAGTGCTTGTCAACTTTTCGTAAAAATTGTCTTACAGGCTGCGTTGCCATCCCGCTTTTTCTAAATTTTTAACATGGTGGTATAGTAAAAAATTTTGTATAAATGTGCATAAAGAGAATTATTTTTTACTAATCATTATGAAATTTACCAGAATTATTTATAATAGAGATAGTCAACTGGGAAAATTTTTTTGTATGTGTAGGAGCCTCGCCCCCCCCCCCCTGGGGGGAAGTCCCCCCTCGAGGGGAGTAAATTTTCCTGATGGATATCTTTCAAAAGAGCTTGCCAGTACCTTTAAAACGAATGGTTGAACCATAGATCTGCGATAATTTAAAATGAAGCTATCGATTTTTTTTACATTTAACAAAAAAAAAACTTTTTTTTTTTTTTCAATATTCAGAATAAAATGGACATTTTTTGAATATTTGGTGTTATACGACTTCTCTAATATGGAAATCATCTGCATTATCATGGAAGATAATTTTTTTTAATAATAATTTTAATAAATTATTTTTACTGAGTGAATTTGTATAGGAAAATATAGAAGAAAGTCATGTGGTGGCCGCAACATACTAGTTAAAAGTGCGATAGCATCTAAACGCCTTATTCAATTGAGCTGAAAATTTATATGAATATTATAAATCACTGTTGCACTAACTATAAGCATTTTGGTGAATCTAGCATTTATAGGTTTTTTACAGGAATTCAAGAAAAATTCTTTATCATTATGATCTATGGGCTCAAAGTTCAGTAGCGTTAAATAAAACATCGTGTAATATATGGAGAAAAATTCTCAAGGACTCTATTATGGTTTTATCTCTTTTGTTTGTTTAACAACTCCTCTTTCTTTACTTTATCTACAAAACTGTTAATTACTCAATGTTCGGAAAGTCGAGTGGAGTCACTCCAGATTTTTTTTTTTTTTTTTTTTTTTTTTTAAGTGTGGAATGTTTACTTGTGCAAATCCGAAACGAAAGCTTGAAAAAAATGTACATATGCTAAAATACACGATCTACTGTTTTAATTAAAGATTCGAGACATCAGAGTGATTGTCATAATATATATATATAATTTGAATAATTTATTACCATTGTAACACTCAGCAGACAAAAGATAGATGAAGATACCAACATAAAATTAAATTTTAATTGAGATTTATTTCGAATAAAAATTGTCACAGTAATAATTTAATTTGAGTACCAATGATTAGTAAAAACATGTTAAAGTACTTACGCAGAAGAGAAATGACACTAAAATAACACATAAGCCTAACGATGAGAGAATTTGCAAAAACTATTAAATAATATGGAAAAACTATTAATTAATAGTCAACATTTTAGAGAAAAGAAAAAGGATAAAATTACCAAAGAATTACGTTAAAAGGGGAAAAAAAGGGGGAATTCATGAATTGAAAATTGGAATTTTAAATGCTGAAAAATAGAAATGTTCACTCATCAGGAAACTTGTGTTTCTATCAGCATATGCAAGATTTCGGAAAACTGTATAGCTAATTCAAGCAAATATACAGCTCAAGTCTCTATCTTGCAACAAAACAAAATAAAAAAAGAAATTAAATTAAAGAATAACACAAACCAAAATTGAAACAAGGAATAAGTATTTTAAGCAATCCACATGTTAAACGATATATACGGAGATAGTAGATACAAACAGGTTGCCAAACGAACATTAGTAAAAAGAAAAGATTAAAAGTATAGAAACGATAAATCGATTTAGGTGCTACTGAAATACATTAATTGAATGCATTAATTGATAGTTATTAATCTTTAAAAGCTTATAACAATATTAAAAAGGTGATATTTAATTTATAATTTTGGCGTTAATCATTTTTAAATGTCAGTTTATTTTTAACTATCAACGTAGCGTGAGCAAGCGCCATATTACTTGAAAAGAGTGATTACTTTTAGGTAAATACAGAAAATGTACGGTTTAACTTACAATATATACATATATATTTCCGTTTCTGTATAATATTTGGTATTTAGTACAAGATGTCGCGGTGTCTCTATAACAGTTTTCTTCTACTGCTACCCAAAATACAAATATGATAATTTTAAAACGAGCCATCTACAAATGTAGGGAAATACTGGTCTATACTCTAGACGCTCCGCAATTTGCATTTCATTCATATTCATGATTACGGATCACATCCACGTGACTATGAATCAAGAGAAAGGGCAAGTTATAGGGTTCAAATACATTCCGAAATTTATAGACTTTTCGAATATTTTTGTGTTACATTACATTTTAAAGATTTTTTTTTTTTTTCCACACAGGGGAAGCCTCCGCTACCAAATATGAAAACTGTTGTTCAGGCATAGTGAATAGTACTAATTATCTAAAATTTCTAATAATAGTTCATATAATGGTTTCAGTTTCTGTATGTGACATCGTTATATCAAAATTTAATTATCCAAACATTTTCTTTTTCTTTTTGTTTGTTTGTTTGTCATGGTCGTAACTATAAGTGGTCATGAATGGTGGTCAGAAATGAATCCAGATTATGTTTACAAATTTTACAGTCTATAATGGTTTAAAGTGCATTGAAAAATAAGACTGGTCGATAATGTAATAAGGAAAGTTATAAAAACTGTAGTCTTTGAATAAAGCTAACTAATTTAAAATATTAAAAAATGATTCGTTTTAGTTAAAACAATTCCATCAAAGTATTTTTAGAAATCAGTGTTTATTATTATTATTATTATTATTATTATTATTATTATTAATGAATGATTTTCATTTGTCAAGCTTGCAATAATCAATAAAAATTTATTTCAAATACTGTTTCACTTCGTAAAACAATGAGGTAATTCTTTTTCCTTATGTTTTTTATGCAAGTTTCTATGTGTGTATATATATATATATATATATATATATGTTAAGAAATGATAATTATTCTCCAAAAATTAGAAAAAAATTAGAAAAACAGGGAAAAACATGCAGTATAGTAAATAAAATTAGTTCTTAATTATAATTAAGTTTGAATGAAGAATTTAGGTAAAAAATTGACACTAAGCGTGCTAAAAAATAAATGTTTATCAACTATACCATAGGCTAAAGAAAGTACTTATTCATTCTTGATTTTCTAGGTAATGTAATAGAAAACAAGGTAAAGTGATTTCATATAAATATTTAAAGAGAAAATTAAAAATAAGGAGATATGAGGGAAAGAATGAAGCTATAAGAAATTTTGAGTTATTAGTATGCTGTAGCCAGTGCAAAACTTTCTTCTATATCATTTTATGTAACAGCCACTTATCGATTAACATGAACAAAAATTTAATCAACATAGCCTCTCACAATAAAGGTTTTGCCCATCCAGTCTGGTGCAATTCTAACCAATAGATGCCGAGATATAGCCATGTAGAAAATCGTTGAAAGTAATAGCTGTCGGTCAAAATACACCCAGATTGAATGATTATAATTTTTCACAATAAATGCCTTGCATACCAAACTTGGCGGATTTATATAATATAAACGCTGTGACATCACCTTTGCTTAAACGGAAAATACTACAGCATATCAGCGCCATATACCACCCGGTATTCACCCAAAAGGAATCAGCATAATTTTACATAGTATCCATATCTCCTATATCAAGTATAGTGCATTTATATACTATAGAAGATAAGGTAGAGACTGTCTTAATGTGGAAATCACAGCATAGCAATGTCATCTCTAGGGCAATATATTCCAAGAGCTTCAGCACCAATATAAACTAAGATCCAACCAAATATCATGTTTAGTTAAATTTTGCTCATTTGGTCGTGAGATACAGCGTTCACGATATTTTGCTAACACGCACAAACAGACAGACAGCCTTTATCTAAAAATGGTCGAATCATGTTCAAAACATCTCAAAATGTGTAAATCTGTCGAAAACCGGAAGTCTAAAATTTCCCTAATCAAATACTTTCTTCTATTTGGAATAAAGTAATAAATGTTTGACAATAATTTTTATAATGAGAAAAGCGAAAAGAAAGAGAGAAAGATGAGTGTTCTCTTCATCTTTTTTTGTTTATACTTCTAATTAAAATAAGGGAGGTTCTATTTATTATATTAAGTCTGGGAAAACTTTGGAAAGCGATGCTCGTTCTGCAGAGTTAATAGCATCAGGGCTTACAAAATATTATTTGCCTGTACATAAGATTTCGGTACGCTTTCTCTCTAAAAGTTCTTACAAACCAATAAAATGCATCTATAGATAATAACACTCGATGATGCAACTTTTTATCACAATTACAGACAAAGAAAGCGACACTGATGGGAAAAAGAAAAAAAAGGAATAAGTCTTCATCATTAAAAAGACTTAATTATTTTTTTCTAAAAAAAAAAAAAAAAACTATATTTATTTTAAGACTATTACATTCGACAGCAGATTTTAGAAATGTGGTGGACGGTTTCTGTTTCAAAACATACAATAATATTCTGGGAGCTCGCTGAAATTATAAGGTTTCCTTTCAACTTCTTTTTCTTTTCTTTTATTATTGTTTGATTATGGCTTGATGCCAGGTTAGGAAATTAATAAACCTTTGTCGTGTTATAATCAATTAGCTGCAATCTATGCCAAGAAAAGGTTTCGATTCACCCGTTTCGAACGAAAAGCACATCATTAAAGAAATGAACGCACGATATGTTTAAAAGGTGTTGTGTTGCCTAATAAAGGGAGATAAAAATAATAACGTGCAAAGCAGAACATGTATATATATATATATACAGAGAAAGAGACTGTTTCAGAAGAGAAAATATACATATATAATATTAATGAACAATAATAATTGTCAAACAACAAGTTGGAAATGATGATTTTACTAATTTTCAATCGACCTTTTTCTCTATCTGCACAAATGTATTATAACTACAGATTGATAAAAAAACATATGGATCTTTTTCAAAAGATTTAACAATTACAACATTTAATTTTTTCAGAAAATATTTTTTTTCCTAGGACTTTTAGTTATTTTTGGCTAAAAATATTTCACTTCATTAAATTAATCAAAACTCCTGCACTTATAGGGTAGGTGTTCCAGTGATTGGCATGCTCCAGTAATTGACATCTAACCCGAAATAATTAATAAATAAGAAAAATAACAAAATCATATATTTTACATATAAGAATTTTAACATTTTATGTCAAACACTGGAGCATACGGTGCTAATAACTGGTAAAATGAATAATTAGAACATTAAAAACATCAGAGATTGCTCTAAAAGTGTCAATCACTGGTGCACTTACCCTACAAAATAACGTTTTATTGGAATAATACACTGGGTAGCAAAGATATTTATAGAAGTTTGTAGACAAGTAACAAAGTGGACAAGTATTATTCACTTTTAATTTACTCATTCTGTTTATTGCATTTAAGCTTAGTATTTAGTTTAGTATTACGATATCCCATAAGGCATAAAATTGGTAATTAACTTTAATTGTTATTGCTTAACAGTTTATCGTAAACAAGATACTTATACTGTCCATTCTCTAATTCAAATCCGGAACAAACAGAAGCGATTTTAATCGAGGAAAGGTGAACGCTATCACTGAGATGAACATTTCTTTAAATTTTATCTCTAACGGTTTTCTTCCACCCCTATTTTCATAAATTCGCAGCAGAATTAACTTATACGTAATAGCGCTGATAGAACTCTAATCGGAAAACAAATAGTATAAAGGTATCAGTAATCCAAATAAAATAAAATAACATACAATAAAAGTTGATGGATTATTAAAAAAAAAAATAATAATAATAATAAATAAAAAAAACGCAACTGTCAGTATTTGAGTACTTCAAAGCAACTATCAGTGATTTTTCTTTTCCTTAAAACAAATTAAAACTATCAATTAGTTATGGAATTCACAAAAAAGTGTTGCTCATTGAGGTTTTGCATTTTAATTTTCACATGAAATTACCGCAAATATTTAAATTACCGCGAAGTTAGTAAATAAGTTCTCTATATCTTGAAAATTTATTTTTCTAACTGAGTGAAAATAATGCCCGGACCGGGAGTCGAACCCCGGATCTTTGACTTACAAGGTAAACGCTCTACCAATTGAGCTATCCAGGCCGACAACCGGTGGGTTGTCTGAGTGAGTAATGCCCACCGGTTGTCGGTGTGGATAGCTGAATTGATAGAGGGTTGACCTTCTAAGTCAAAGATCTGGGGTTCGACTCCCGGTCCGGGCATTATTTTCACTCAATTGGAAAAATAAATTTTCAAGGTATATGATTTTCTTCCCTATCTGCTAATTGTGTGATATTAATAAATGAAAATTAATTAAATTCTCTATGTCAGAAATTTATGCAACACAAATATTTAGGTTCATCCTTGTGAGATTGAGAGACAGTTAATTTTGAGCACATATTTACACTAAAATATGCCTCCATTCTCCCCCTCCCTCAAATATATATATATATATTAAGTTTGTTAAAACTTTCGGCAAATAAAATATTACACTAATTTGGTTTCTGTACTTAGTTTGATTTTTATTGCATAATCAGAACACATTACTGAGCACTGATTTTATTTTAATTTATTTTAATAAATTATCATTAATCAGTATTCCACACGGGAACCAAACTAGAACTCATTGATAAAAGGTCGAAAACTATTTCATCTGAATCATAAATTTTATGTATTCTTTACTCTTTACTTATTAAACGTTATTATTTAAGTTATTTTCATTATATAAGTTGCATATTTACAAAACTTAAAATATGCATTTCTAAGCTTACTTAATAATATCTGAACTTTAAGAAAAATGACACATAAAAGATTAAAAACCATTTAATTGCTAAGTATAAATTTCATATAGTCTTTACTTATGAATAAAAGCTATATTCACGATATATGTTATATACTCTATAATAAAAAAAAGCGACACATTAAGAAGGAGTAATGCAAAATGGACAAAAATTGACATATATGCATACAGGTTTCGATGGGAAATGCAAAATTTTAAAGCCATCGAATGAACATGCGACACTGCAGCGCATCTTAACTGCGTAATTGGCAGAATATTAAAAATGAGAAACCTTGATTCCAGGTCATAAATTCTTCGAGAATTTTATTCCATCTTCTCAGAAAGACAGGAAGTATGCCTCGCATACAGGTGCGCAAACAACACGCGCTGATTTCAGCATTTGAGTGTGGTGTGTAGTTGGGCTCAATGAAGCCAGTTGGCCTAATCTGTGATTTTTTGACAATTGGATAAGAGCTGTACCGCTATTAGATAATACTGACAGGAATGGGTGAATCATGGCCGAATACAGCGTCAGGGAGGGAGCGGTCGGTCTAAACAGAGGACAGAAAGTGAGAACCAGTCAATCATCAAAGCAGTATTCAAAGCTCCAGTTCATCATTATCATCTATCCTACGTGCAACTGGTACTTTAGTGACTTCAAAGACTCTTAATAGGCGGCTCAGTGAAATGGGGTTGAGCTCAGTCCCCGGATTTCTCTTCCACTGAGGACGTTTGAAGCAACACAAAAAAGTCCTACAACCAGATCGGGATTTTACTAATCTAACACACCAGTTGGACAGAATTTGCCACGATACTTCATAGGAGCACATCTGCCAAATCTATCAATTAATACTAAGGCGAATAACTGCGTACCTAAAAGCCAGAAGTGGACCAATGCGTTATTGACTTGTTTACTTTGTGAGGCCCTTTCTCTTGATTGCAATCAATTGTTTTTCTCTATATGTACATCACATATACCAACTTTTGTCCCATTCGGATAACTCCTTCTTGGTGCGTCGCTTATTTGTGATAGAGTGTATATTTGCAAAAAGTCGAAAAGTGTCATTCTAGTCTTCATAAACATATTATTAATCTTTAAATACATAAAAAAAAAAGAGATTAAAACCATTTTCTTAAAATATAAATTTCATGTACTCTTTATTTCTTACCTATTAAACTTTATTATTTTAAGTTATTTTCATTATATAAGTTGCATATTTACAAAAATTTAAAATATGCCGTACTAAACTTCATTAATAATATCTGAACTTTAAGACTTACACGTAAAAGATTAAAAAACTATTTAATTGCTAAATATAAATTTCATGTACTCTTTGCTTATGACCCATTAAACTTAAAGCTATATTCACGATACATATTATATATTCGCAAAAAGTTGAAAAGTGTCATTCAAGTCATAAACACATTAATAATCTTTATGAACGTTAAAAAAAAAAAAAAAAAAAAAAAAAAGATTAAAACCATTTTCTTAAAATATAAATTCTATGTACTCTTTATTCCTTACCAATTAAACTTTATTAATTTAAGTTATGTTCACTATATATGTTACTTATTTGTAAAAAGTTAAAATGTTTTCTTTATTATTCTTCATCAATATTAAGAAAAATGCACATGTAAATTTAAGTTTAAGAAATGGTACTTTCTTCCTTTTCATTTAAAATATCAAAATAGAAATCAAAGTAATGTTCTCCTTATGCGAAGCTGAATAAAGTAAATATCTGGTTTTAATAACTTTATACAATTATAATTCAACAATTTCACATTGATATTAAATACCAGCATTCTATTACATTCCGAAATATTAAAAGTAATAAATTTTATTACACTGGAGGAGAAAAAAGTCAGACTAGGGAACTAGGATAAAGTATTTCAACTTTTAAACTCAAAATTTTTTGAATTTTTATCTGATTTTTTTCCCCATTATTATTAATAGAGTGGTGTGTATTTTTTGAATAAAGTAAATAAATAAAATAAAATGCAAACCAAAAGAACATTTAAAACTTTTTATATCACTCCAATCTATTACTTAACGGTGATGCATTTTCTCTTTCCGTAAATTTCTCATTTAATCAAGTAAGTGCATAAAAAAGTCCGGTCGATTTCAGAAAAGGGAAAAAGGAAAAAGGAAAAAAAAATGTAAAATTTAAAATGAGTTACTTACGCAACATTCTCGGAATTGTTTCGCATCGATGGGTGATGTGAAATTGAGACCCCATGTATCCCCTGTCGCTGGATCTTTCCAATATACGAAACATTCTGAGGCCTGGCCCAACCGTGTCCCTAAGGAAAAAGAAACAGAAAGTTAGCACGGGGAAAAAAAAAGTGGAACAGTTTAAGAAATTATTAAATTATGACACACGTGTATTTAAGTTTATTTATTTTTTTTTTTTAACAGTCCGCACTGCTAGTCATATTTTTTTATTTAAAAGGTTTTTTTTCTTTATTTAATTTTTCTTGGTAAAAAAATTAACATTTTTCTGGTACTCTACAAAGTATCACTTGAGGCTAAAAAATTATAAGAAAAAAGAATAATAATAAATTAAGTAATAATTTCAATTATATATGGACGGAAAATAATGCTTTATTTTTATTTATTTATTTATTATTATTATTATTATTTTTAAAGTACCTACTAAAAAATTTTAGACTGAATTTTTTGCATACGTGTAGTTTAATTATATACTATTATCTTCCAAATGTTACTCTTTAAAAGTGTACATAGAGACAAAAAAGAAAGCAGCAAACATTAAAAATGATGAACAGTTTCTAATACAAGAATAAACAAAATCATTGAAAGAATAATAAGCCAATGGCAAGAAAACAAACTCTTGACAAACATTCAATTGATTTCAATGCCTGTCAGTTTTCGTTTTAATAAATTTGTTGTGTGTTTAAGCAAACAACAATAAAAAGTCAAATGGAAGATGCGATGTTTATATAGTCAAGATTGCAATGACGCAAGTTTGTAGAGTTCAACTTAAATCATTCAAGATAAGTGCCAAACTTTCCACGACCAGACAGAAATCGAGCACATTTTTTTTTTTAATCTTTTGGGAATATCTGGAAATAATTTTTTTGTAATGTCACCTTAATTTAAATAAATATAAGAGCAATTTCATTGATTAATCGTTTTAACGTTGAATATATATATATATATATTATTTTTGTTTTTGTTTGGAAAACGAAACCGGAATATAAGCAATAATATTATTTTATTTATTTATTTATTTATTTATTTATTTTTTGTTAAATGTTTAAATAGCCAATCCGCTTTCTCATTTCCATAATTTATTTAAAAGCCGACTCGTTAATGCTCTGGCCTTTCTAATTTGACTGTTATAATTTTGCTAGGAAATCTTTTAAATATGCAGGTTGATAAATTTAAGAGTACCCGTTGATTTTTCTTATCACCCTTAAATATGACGGATGTGGCAACTATTCCAACACTGAAGTATAATTGTTTGAATCTTGTTTAAGTGTGGGAGACAATTTCCAACACTGTTGGACTGTCACAACTTTATTTGTGAGGTGAAACAGAAATTGAGACGCACAATGTTATTTAATACTGTGATAATTTTATTTTTGAAAAACAAAATTTAATTCAAAATTTTTTACATTAACATTCCTACATTACATTTACATTATCATTTCACAGGGTTTTCCAGAGAAGTCCTGCAAATATCGATGAATTAAAAGAGCTCATAACTGAAGAAATCTCGTCAATAACACCAACAATGCTGCAAAGTATGTCAGAAAACTTAGTTCGACGTGTTCTTTTTTGCATTCAAAATGGTGGCGAACATTTTCAACATTTTCTATAAGGAATGATAATGTAACAAATTGAATTAAATTATCTTTTTCAAAAGTAAAATTATCACAGGATTAAGTAACACTGTGCGTTTTCATTTCTGTTTTACCTGACAAATAAATTTGTAACAGTTCAACAGTGTTAGAAATTGCCCCTCACACTTAAACAAGGTTCAAACAATCATACTTTAATGTTAGAATAGTTGCCACATTCACAGCCCTTCATTAAGTAAACAAAATAGGCGTGAGTGCAGCAATGCAATTTTGCAGCACTCGTACTCACTTTGTTTACCTGATGAAGGGTCGAGATATTATTTCGACCCAAAATAATTATTGAGAGATTTTTGAAATTTAAGGTATTTGCTTATAAATATTTCTATTTTTCACAACTTATTATTTTATTTTATAGAGTTAGAACTCCGTACTTTAATAGTAATAATGCTTTTGTTGAAAAATCAAATCCCTTTTAACTCCGATTTAAATGTATAATTAAATGTTCTGTATATTGCACACTAAAAAAAAAAAAAAAAAAAAAAAAAAGATAAGAAAGATTTTTTTTATTGATATTTTAACATATTCTTATGTAAAGTTAAATTTATTTATGTAAAATAATTTAGCAAAGTTAAACGTATTCAAATTTTAGCCATTTTGAAAGAAAACATAAATCTTTAATTCTAAATAATGTAATACATAGAACTATGTATTTTCAGAGAAAAGAATTAAGCTTATCATAGAATTGTTTTTAATGAAAACGGATCAACTGATTATTTCCTATGGCCGTACTAGAAATCCTGAATTTATAATCATAGTCTTAGTATCAAATATTTGTAAAAATAGTAATAAAAATAAATAAATAAAAAATCAAATTAAATATTTGATGCATAGAAACAAACACTAATAAAATTTAGGACATCACCAATAAAACAAAAACAGCCCCGGAAAAAATGTTAAGGCCAAGCGAAAAATTTAATATATTTCACAACCGGTGATATGAGTTTTATGCAAATTTAAATATAACACACACACACACACACACAAAACGCCATTTTAATTATATCTATAAAAATTTTGCAAAATATTAAATTATTTTTATTTTAAAATTTATTTCCTTTTTTCATATACATAAAAAACTGGAAAACATATTAAGGGCACATTAGTTATTATTTTAAAAAACAGCTAATAATCTAAAAACTTCGCCCTATTTTCAGTTAATTTAACCATTTTTGAGATTATAAAATGTAAAAAACTTTAAAGTCTGGTGAAAAATTCAAAATATTCACAAATACATATTTAAATTTTATGCAATTTTCAAACACAATGTAATGAATGACAGTTTAAAATAAATCTATAAAAATATTTCAAAAATTAAAATTACTTTCTATTTCACAATTCATTTTTTTTTTTTTCTTTAATAAATGTAGAAAACTGGAAGAAATGATACACATAAAATTACTACTAAAAGAACTGCTAATAAGACGAAAAATTTGCCCTTCATTTCAATTAACTGAATCATTCTCGAGGTCATAGGTTTAGAAAGTTTCTTCAAAGTGTCTTTTGTTATGCTTTTCCAGCTCTTTTCAATGGCCATTTTCAGCTCACCTACGGTGTTGTAAGTTTTCCCATTTATTTTGCTAAAATGAGATTTCAGCAAAATAATGCTGATAATGTTTTCGTCCCATGCTATTTCTATGGGGTTTCTAGCTTTTTCCCCCCTCTTTTTCCACATTCTAAAGTAGCGGTGGTTAGGCGAGACGTATTAATCCTGGACGATAGGACCAATGCCCCAGCCCGCCCGCTCCCGCTCTTCGATGTCTTTTTCTAGTCAATTTTGTCCTTTTATTACTTCCGGTGTGAGCCTTTTTTTTTTTTTTTTTTTTTTAACACACTTGACATTCTGAGTTTTTTTGGTCTTCGTCCCATGCTATTTCTATGGGGTTTCTAGCTCCCCCCCCCCTCTTTTTCCACATTCTAAAGTAGCGGTGGTTAGACACATACTAGGCGAGACGTATTAATCCTGGACGATAAGACCAATGCCCCAGCCCGCCCGCTCCCGCTCTTCGATGTCTTTTTCTAGTCAATTTTGTCCTTTTATTACTTCCGGTGTGAGCCGTTTTTTTTTTTTTTTTTTTTAACACACTTGACATTCTGAGTTTTTTTGGTTTTCGTCCCATGCTATTTCTATGGGGTTTCTAGCTTTTTCCCCCTCTTTTTCCACATTCTGAAGTAGCGGTGGGAAATAGAAATAGAAATAGAAATCCATAGAAATAGCATGGGAAGAAAACCAAAAAAACTCACAATGTCAAGTGTGTTTAAAAAAAAGGCTTACACCGGAAGTAATAAAAGGACAAAATTGACTAGAAAAAGACATCGAAGAGCGGGAACGGGCGGGCTGGAGCGTTAAATATAACGACCAGGATTAATACGTCTCGCCTAGTATGTGTAGTACACATACATCAAGATCTTCAAAATCCTGGCTTCAAGCTAATCATGTCCAAGTGCTTGAATGGCCATCAAGAAGTCCTGACCTGAACCCAACAGAAATTTATGGGGCATTCTGGTTGGCGACACTTATGGAAATGGAAAAATTTACAATACCATAGGTGAGCTGTAAATGGCCATTGAAAAGAGCTGGAAAAGCATACCAGAAGACACTTTGAAGAAATTTTCTAAATCTATGAACTCGAGAATGATTCAGTTAATTGAAAAGAAGGGCAAATTTTTTGGTTTATTAGCAGTTCTTTTAGTAGTAATCTTATGTGTATCATTTCTTCCAGTTTTTCACATATCATAACTATTTTACAATCGGAAATTATTTATTTATTTTTCGTAAAGAAAGATGACTCAACCAGAGCTGGTTCTTACCCGGCTGTACCAGCCGCACGTCGAGAATCTTCTCAACCTGCGAATTGTAGGCGGTGATGTGGAAGACGCAGTCGGGCGTGTCCTGGATGCAAGTGATGTTCACGGGCACCAGGTCCTCGGAGACTTGCTGCCACTTGACCGCACCACTGGCCGCGTGGACGTGAAACACCTCCGCCCAGAGCCTGTAATAAAAGAAGAAAACACTAAGAAAAAATACGTTAAATATATTTTCAATGTTTTAGTGTACGGAACTATTGACATGATTAAAAGAATATCAAATTCAAATAACAGTGAAGAGCAGTATTCGAATTATACATTCGTACTAAAGTTTTACTTTCGGATACAGTTTTTTTTGTATTTTTGTCACAATTTCCTAAATGTTGCAGGTCATTCAAAGTAGCTTCTAAAACTTTCTGCTAATGGTAAGAATTTTTATCAATGCTGCTATAAGATACCTTTTTTCACTGTAAGAATATTTGAGACGAAACTCCAACTTTTACCTGAGCAAATGGAAAGAAGGGTTGTAACCGATGAAATAAATGTTGAAAAGAAACCAATAATAAGTTATTATTTATCACTTTTCGCTCGACCCAAACAAATCGCAAGTTTACTCCTGCGTTTGCTGTTTTATATCTGGCAGTAGATAGCTTTTATAATATATACAGTCGGTAACAAAAGTCTGCGAACACTAGCAAAAATTCCTATATAAAAAAAGTACACTTAATACAGTTTTGTTAAATAAATCCTTGTCGAATCCTGTTCTTAGTCAGTTTGGAAACAGGATTCGAGAAGGATTTATTTAAAAATAAACTGTATTAAGTGTACTTTTTTTATATAGGATTTTTTTCTAGTGTTCGGAGACTTTTGTTACCGACTGTGGTTAAAAATACTATTGTCCATGCCTTATATTCCAAAAGCAAGTTTTTTTTTTAAACAAGTAAAAGAGCTATTTGTAACCAAGCCAATTAAAAGGATTCTTCTTTGTGATTTCGCTTCGGCAACTTCCTATATTCTTCCGCTGTTATCGTATGAAGGTTTGAAAGTTTTTTTCTCTGATTAGATAATCCAAAGGAAAGTTAATTTTTTGGGGGAGGCGGGAAAAAGGTTTGCTGAACATTTCATTTCTTATCACACTAGGCACTTAAACAGTTTTCCATAAAATTTACTCATATTAACTATTGATACAAATATTGCACTAAACGTTGTCATTATTGATAGTGACTTTTGTCTAAAATTATTTACAGGTATGGTTTGTTCATTTGTCTCTCTGTGCTAACTTGCACATATATATATGCTAAATTTGCCTCTAAATATTCATATTTAAGGGAAAAACACTATATATATTAACCTTTATTTTATGATATCGAAATACATTCAGTGCCAGGTGAAATATTTAGTATCAACAGATTATAAAGTATTGTAAAGATTAAATCTGTTCCATTACAAATAATAATAATAATAATAATAATAATAATAATAATATGTTAAAACTGAAAAGTAAAATCACCTAGAAGAAAGTAAAAATGAAAAATTAACAGTGAAACCTCATCCTGTAACATCTGTATTCACCAATAACTTCAACTCGCGGTTGAACACGAAAACTTGAAAAGCGTATGGAGTCAAGGTACAACTTTTCATCAAAATTTAACTTGCTGCTTCTGCCCTACATCGTCATCGTTATTTTCTGATTTTTTAGCTGAAAATAACCGATCAAAGTATTATAGGAAATGTTCGACGCTGAATGGAGGAAGCAATGCGTAAAATTTTGTTGGAAAGCCTGACTTTAGAAGCTTTTCAAGATTTTCGTTGAACAGGGAGTTGAAGTTAAGGGTGAATATAGTCGTAAGACTATTCGAACGCAGGTAAATAGTCAGCAGCAAAACTATCCGAACACTAGCAAAAATTCCTATATAAAAAAAGTACACTTAATACTGCTTTGTTAAATAAATCCTTGTCGAGTCATGTTCATAGTCAGTCTAAGAACATGATTCGACAAGGATTTATTTAACAAAACAGTTTTAAGTGTACTTTTTTATATCGGAAATCTAGTGCTCGGATACTTTTACTGCCGACTGTATCAAGAAAAGGGAAATATCTATGGTTGGAAAAAAAATCCACCAGTTCAAAGATCTATTGCATCGAAATTAGGTTGGTTGGTCGGTTTGGGTTTTACGTCGCACTAGTGCTGCGCAGATGGGCAATTGGCGACGGTCTGGGACACACCCCTAGGGGTGGTCCGGAGACATGCCATCCCAATTTTGATCCTCCACGGAAGGGATGGCTCTCCCGCTTCGGTGACCCCCAGAGGTGTAATTTTTGATAGCAACACGGAGGACATTGCGGCCATGACAGATTTTACGTGCACCAGCCACCATTAGTGTACACGACGGTCTTTGGCCGGCTCCAGTACCGAACCCGCAATCTTCCAATTACGAGGCCAGCGCTCTACCGACTTGGCTACCGCGGCCCGCATCGAAATTAGAATTGTCTTCGGGAACTGTAAATAAAATCATTCATAAAGATTTGAAAACTGTTCAACAACGAAATTTATCTACTTTTCCCACGGCATATTGTTGAAAGAAAAACTAATTGTAAAAAAAAAAAAAAAAAAAAAAAAAATGAAAAATTACCAACTTGTTGAAAAATGGAAATTTGTGGTAATATTCGATGAAGCATGTGTACAGTCGGTAACAAAAAGTGTCCGAACACTAGCAAAAATTCCTATGTAAAAAAAAGTACATTTCATACGGTTTTGTTAAATAAATCCTTGTCGAAACCTGTTCTTAGTCAGTCTAAGAACATGATTCGATATGGATTTATTTAACAAAACCGTATGAAGTATACTTTTTTTACATAGAAATTTTTGCTAGTGTTCGGACACTTTTGTTACCGACTGTATATTTTAGTGATTGCATTGTATAAAGAGCAAATTTCTATTGGTCAACTAAGAAAATGACCGTACGAAATGATTACGTCGGTGTATAGAAAAGTTCAGTAAGGGATTCATGATAGTTGCAGGATTTTGCTACGACAGCAAATTAAAAAGGTTTAAATATAACGAAATTTAACTTCTTTTTCTATCATTACCATATTTCAGAACCAATTTTTGAAGAAAAAAAAATCAGTTTTATATTAAAAAGACATTTATAAAGTTCAGTTTTATATGATTAAGGGAGGCATACTATTGTAACAATCGCAGCTGTCGTAGATCACAAGTCGGATCGTACACTCCGCAGCAAAAGTATCCGAGCACTAGCAATAATACCCGTCTTAAAAAAGTACACTTAATACTGCTTTGTTAAATAAATCCTTGTCGAATCATGTTCCTAGACAAACTAAGAACACGACTCAACAAGGATTTAATTAAGAAAGCAGTATTAAGTGTACTTTTTTAACACGGGAATTATTGCTAGTGCTCGGATACTTTTGCTGCGGATTGTACGATCCGACTTGTGATCTACGATAGCTGCGATTGTTACAATAGTATGCCTCCCTAAAGCCTCTATTCGTATGTATAAGTCAACTGCTGCTTATTTAACAAAGAAAGAATAAGAAACGGGAATAAAGTGTATTGAATTTAATGAAATATTTGTGAAAATCACATGTTGTTTCTCGAATGAATTTTTCTTTTCCGGTTTATTAAAGCGGGCCTTAGGATATCGGCATCGAAGAACACTTTGGAAAACGAGAAGTGGAGATAAAATTAGTATGACGGTATACCAAGAAAAAAATTTACTTCCACGTAAAATTCGAGCTATCGCTATTGCAATGAATCATGGCTATAAAACAGAAGCAAACTGCTGCAAAAATATTACGGCATTTATTAATAAAAATTAACTAACCATTTTCATAAATTTGAAATGAATTTTTCTGCATTGTTATAATATGTCAAACAAATACATTTGAACAATATTATTGAGATGCACTACGTATATCTTTTACAGAATACAGTTTATATAACATTAGTACTGAGCTTATAGAATTATCCCAATAAAATAACTCGAATGTATTAAGAAGTATGGGTCTTAATTAAAACAAATTGTAATATCGCTACATCACATTAAGTAAAGCGTAAACGACGTGAATTATGAATAAATTTACTATAAAATTGTTTCCTATTGAAATGAATTGTATAGACTTAATTTTATGTTTACAGGCTATACATTAGAAAAGAAAAGAAGAAAAAAAAAAAGATTTTAAAACGAAATGAGTTATAAATCTGTTTTTAGCTATTATGTTATGTGTTCATTATTTGAACTAAAGTTGGCTATAACATGGAGTGTGTATAATTTTTAAAAATTGTGTAAAGGATTTAACAAAATTATTCGAATATATAACCTTTAAAACCCTCTGACCGCCTTTGAAAAGCGCAAAATAGTAATGTTGGTTTCACTGCACATAGTTTTTAATGTACTAAAACTAGTTGGCATAGGAGGACACTGCTCAGTTCCCCATCATATTGATGTTCTCATAAAATTCTAGTGCGAGACATATTATAATCATGTTAAGAGAAATGAATTTGACCAAAACTTGACACAGTGACAGAATGAAATCCCCGCCTAATAGGCTATCCACCATTCACTTCGATATATTTATCTTATTCTAATCTATTAATTTACTTAATCAGGGTTAATTCCGTTCTTTAGTTTTCATGCTACTATTTCCAATGCAATAATCCTGAAAGTTCTTGTTTATATGAAAAATTTTCAATTTCGCTGTGTTGATAAAATCTTAAATTACGAATAACTTACGAAATTTTTCTATTAGAATATTTGTAGCCAATCATGTTTAAATAAGTATCATAAATGTTATTTTGAAGTTGTCTAATGTATTTATGATCCTCAAAATGGACGTTTATGCTGAATTTTGCCCTATTCTGCCATGTTAAGTAAATCGTAAATTCCAAATAACTTACGAATTTTTTAAATTGGAAAAATCATACTCTATGATATTCATGCCAGTATCCTAACTAATATTTAAAAAGTGATCTGACATCTTTACGATGAAAATATCCCTCAAAATTGACGTTTATGTGAAATTTTACTCTATTCTGCCATGTTAACAAATTCGCAAATTTTTAATAACATACGAAATTTTTATATTGGAAAATTCATAGTCAATAATATTCATGTCAGTGTCCTAAATAATATTTCAAAAGTGGTCTGACATGTTTACGATAAAAATATTCCTCAAAACTGACATTTATATGAAATTTTGCCCTATTCTGCCATGTTAAGAAATTCGTAAATTCCAAATAACTTGCGAAACTTTCAAAGTAGCATGTTTATAGTTAATGGTGTTCATTCCGAATTCAAAACTGATATTTTAAAACTGTCCTGACATCTTTACAGTAAAAATGTTCTACTTAATGGACGTTTAAGTGAAAATTTGCCCTATTCTCCCATGTTAAGAAAATCGTAAATTTATAATAACTTACGAAGTTTTTTAATTAGAATGTTGCAAATGAATAGGGTTCTTGCTAGTGTCGAAAGTAATGTTTTAAAACTGATCTGATTTCACTGCTACTATTTGTTCTTGAGATATCGTGTACACAGTCTAACAAACTAAGAGACATCCTACAGACAGACACCATAAAAATTTTGTTATTTTCGCATTCCTCACACCTGAAAACGTGTAAAAAAGTGAAAAAACCGAGGTCGAAAATTTTCACGATTACTTAAGTTCCCCATACCTATAGTATGATGGGAAACTAAAAATGAAATTGTGCACTTGATTGCACTTCTTATGATTATTATTTAAAACCTCCAAACTTTAAAAACAAACTAAAAATACCTAATGATATAATTTCAAATTATAATTTTAAAGTATAATGTCATGTGGAAGAAACAACAGCTCAGTGGCCAGATATATCCATCAGCGGCGGTCAGATGGTTAATGGAATGTAACTCCTCATACAAGTATATTTTTTTAAATGAAGTGCATTTATTATTCAATAAGTCGAGTGTAAAATTATATACAGAGTTGCAAAATAATTTTTGCAAAAACTTAGATAAAAAAATTTTGACCTTTATAATATTTTTCCTTTTGTTTAATTTTTAACTCTTCTCATGTATATATGTATAACTGTCAATGTACAACTTTATGCATTGCTCTTCTTATGAACTGGTCGTATGCATTGCGATAAAATCAATGTTTTCTGAGTGTTGTTTGCATATCTGGCAACATGTTAATTAATATTCCTTAAAATTGTTGGCACCCGCCCCTTTTTTCACATAATTTTATTTTTAGAGTAATTTTCTGCAAATGTAATTAGGATTAAATAAGAATAAATAATTACAAGATAAAAAAAAACTTTTTATGTACCACGTTTTAAAATTTTCTGTAGTACTTCATCATTGTGTATGAAATTTTTAAAGTGATAATGACGTCCATTTTTGTGAGATGCATAATTTAACTTTTTATATTTTTTTAACCTTCACGTTGAATTAAATGTATTTATTTTTAAGTCGAAAGGAAATGAACTCATAAATTTTTTTTGGCAACAATTAAATCATAGCTAATATTTTAATGGCTATTTTTTTAAGCTAATAGAGTTTATTATTTTCATATTTTATTTATTAATAGAAAAATAATCAAAAATTCGAAAATCGGGCTCCGAAGTATTGTATTGTCACCGGGTTCTGAGCTATTCTGAAAGTTTCAAATGTCTACCTAGTAGGGAAGTTAGTTAAAAATCGATTGAAAGACTTGTAGCAAACAAACAAACAAGAATCGAACACTGTAAAAAAAAAAAAAAAATCCGGCACTTTCCTGGGAAATTTTGGGAAGCTAGTTCGCGCAATATTTACCAGTGATGTTCCTTGAAAATATCAGTATCCATCCAATATACGCACATTCAAAATAATACTACATTCTTAAAATCAGGAACGTTTCATGGACGAAAACCTGTTATTCTCAGGAACCTGCTCCAAACTTATTAAAAGCAGGAACGTATCCGATGTATAAAAGTAACGTTACTGAATTTTTTTACAATGAAGTTAAAAAAAACATGGTAAAATACTCTAAAATAAGACTGGTGGGGAAAAAAAAAATTCAATTACTAACAGCTTTACGGAATATTAATGAAAATGTTGTCAAGTATGTGTATATTCGTTGAAATAAAACGTTTTCTTTGGGTGATCGACATTTTTATAGACACACACAATTTTTTGAAAGAAATGCCTGATAACGTTCAAAGTGTTTCTTTATTTAGGCGCGGTGTGGATTTTTCTTTTCTCGTTTCTGAACATTTTAAACCGCATGCATTAAATATTAAAATATAATGCTGCACATTCGATTTCAATTTAGGATATCCTATATATTATTACTGCTGCTTACTGCATTTTAGTGTTAATCAGCTAACATTATAATAATTAATACTTTTGATGTTTTGATTTATAATAACATAATGTTTATAATAATGTTAATGTGTAAAATAACTAAGTTCACTGTAAAAAAAAAAAAAAAAAAAAAAAAAATCTAAAATAAGTAAAAATTTATAAAATATCTGGGTAAAGCAATGTTCCAATTTGGAAAGTTCTGTTTATAACCCAAAATGGGTCAGAAAATCTATCTATTTCTAGTTTACAAACTTGTTATGCATGGTTCACTATCTTATTTTATATTTTTGTCTATAATAAATAAAGATGTTGTAGAAAATATTGTATCAGTCACATCTTATTAAAAAAAAATCGAACATGCGTAGATGATCTAAACAAAATGTAAACATTTCGTATGTTTGCATATGTACACTGCAAAAAATAAACCCCAAAACAATTCTATACCAAATCGGTCTCATATCCAATTTAGGTTGAAATTTTGTGTTATAAACAGAACTTTCCAATTTGGAACATTGCTTTACCCAAATATCTTACAAACTTTTACCTATTTTAGATTTTTTTTTTCTTTACAGTGTTCTAAAAAATAAGCAACCAGAATTTTAGTTAAAACTCCAGTCTACTTTTGGAAAATATTTGGTATAAATAAGGTAAGTACTTTTTAAATTATTTTTTTTCTTTACAAATTTTTTAGTCTAATAAGATTTTAAAATCATTTATACCCTTAAAAATCAGTATATAACATAGTTTTTAATTCGCTTTTCTGATTTTTTTTTCTTTTTTTTTTTTTACTTCGTGTCGTTTTATGAATATGCAAATTTAAAATTTAAATAAAATTGCGCTTCTTAATTTAAGTATCTCACTGAAAATAAAATTTTTATTCAGCTTATGTATATTTACTTCTCTTAGTTCTTATTTCACTTATCTTTTTTAAGCGTGTTTTATAGAATTTGTGGGGGGAAAAAATTGAGCCTATGGATTATAACGAAATCTTTTCATAAATGTAGTTGAAGTTATTCGGTTTAATTAAGAAATATTTTGAAGCCTCTTAAAGAAGAGTCTTTTCTCCTTTTTATTTATTTACATGTTTTTTTTTTTTTTCTTTCTTTTTTACTTTTTTTTTTCCATATACGAACGGCATTTTTTTCTTTTGAATTTCAAAAAGCATTTTAAAAATATTATTACATAAAAGAGTGTCTTCTTCTCTTGGTCATTATATATATACATAGTACATACATGCATATGTACATATATATATATTTCCCGAAAGTCTACATTTAGATTATATTGGATCATATAATGTCTCAAAATAATAACTTCTTTATTGTTTAGTCCTTAATAAAATATTCAGGTTTCAAGTGATTTCTTTCACTAGATATTTCCCGTGAAAAATTTTACATTCGGAATCATACGATTTCTTTTCTTTTTTAATAATAAAAGGAAAAAGATATTTATACTGTTATATTTCTTCATAAATATCGCTATATACGAAATTTCAACGCGGCTAAAGAAGAATAAAACAGAGAAGTCGCTAAAACATTTTAAACTTCAATACAAAAACAAATGATTGACGTTTTGCCCTACATTATTTTTTATGATAGAAAGATTAGTTTGGAAAAAATAAGTTTCGATTTTTTCACATACATGGCACTACCTGCTCCTATGTTTTGTTAATATAGAACTTTTTTTAGTTTTTCTATGGCCATCCTGCCATTCCTCTTCTTATTGATTTTTTATTGTATATTTATATTTAACGCATGCAACCAAGTTTCTTCCACAATGAATGCGTAATTTAATTAGGTTACTCTTAGATGTGATTTTGAGGTGTAAAAGGCGCACATATTGAAATATTGTGAACATTTTCACGAATTAAATGTTTTTTCATTACTTGCGTTGCGTTTTCCATGTTTTGCTTGCTGTTTTTAAGGTACAGTGCCATCCATGAGAAAAATTTAGAATTAACTTTTTTATTTACTTAAACGAAGCGTTCAAAAGATATTAAATAAAAACCCGATTTTAGCTTTAAAATTATTAAAAAGAAAAAAACAAATTGATGCCAAAAATAAATAATACTATATATAAATTCACGCGCAATTACTAGAACGATATATATATATTATGCATTATTATTTATATATGGTGGAAAGAAGTTAAAAGTAAAGAAAAATTGCATGTATTTATTATGATTTCAGAAGGATATGATGTTATTAGTTAACTAAGAAATTTATTTTAAAATATTTATAATTAACTTTTCTTTAAATTACTCAATATAAAGTTAAAATTTCTAAAACAATGTTTGCAGTTTATAATAATTAAAAATAAATGCAAAAGGCTTAAATTTAATAAAAGAAATGAAAATTTCTAGAAGTAAACAAATGTTGTGATATAAATTTGACTATTAAAAATTTATAAAAGCTATATATTGAAGGATTATATGATTCGTGTGCTATAACTTGCAAAACCTCAAACCTACTCAATAAAAATTCAAATAGTTGATATCTACATGAAGATAATATCCTAACGAAAAGAAAGGTACCGTTTTCAGGAATGCTATTTTAATTCGTCGCCAAAATGACAAAAAGAGTTTAAAATCCGCCAAGAGGCTTCTAAGCTAAAGATATACCAAAGACATTTTAAGAAATTAATATAGTTCGTGATGCTATAGAATTAAACATAGTTACTGCATGCCTTTTGTATGGAAGAGTATTTTAAAATAAGTCCTGTTATACTAAATTAAATTTGGTTTTGTGCAGAATTTTATATCTATTACATAGAAAACAAAAATAGACTTGGTTATTCTTTTTTTCTTAAGTTTAAAATATGCCATGTAATTTTGGTAAACCCAGTCTATCATTCAGCGTAATCTAAATATAGGTTTAAAAAAAATGCTTAAATTTTTCAATCGTATACATTTATTATGGCTAGATAATCGCTGTTTAAAAGATATCTTACAAAGTTTATATATTAGTACTTCAGAAAAAAAAATAATAATAAAAAGGCACACACACACAGAAAAAAAAAAAAAATCATAATTTTTTAAGTTGTTGTTTTTTACTGTAAAAATTACTTGAAATTTTATATTTTCTTCTAAATTAAAATATTTTATTGAATGCATTGTTCCTTTATGAATTTTATCTATTCCAAATAATTACAATTAAAAGTTAGAGGCGATTGTGTGAAAAAGCTTTCAATGTATATCCCAATCCAATGCATATAAGGCATTTTTTTTTTTTTTTTTTAAATAACAGAATGTAGCATTTGTTTAAAACTATTATGGTGGGGCACTCCTAACATTTTCTCTGAGCCAGCATTTCGTTATTGTCTTTGCACATTTTAAAATGTTTTAGCGCAGGTAAATCTTTTTTAATCGATTACAAGCTTTTTAATTCTTATGAAAATTTCAGAAAATCTAGTATGTCGTTTAAGGCTTGTTTCAGATTTTTTTAAACATAAAATTAATATTCATTAATTACAACAACAACAATAACAACAAAAATGTAAATTATTAATGTGATTACATTTTTTGGTGCTATTTCACGATTTGTAGCTAACTTAAATTAGAATTTGCGCATAAAAGTATAACTTGCATTAAAAAGTTCTAAAAACTGCATTGTATAGAATAAATTTATTACTTTTAAATTTCCCGGGATAAAGTTTTTAAGAATATCGTGCAAGTTTGAAAAATGCATGAATGCATGAGCTTTTCAATTATTAATTATCAAAAGTAATGAAGATATTTCATTATCTTCAATTATCGTTCTATGGAATGCAGTTCTCGGAACATTTTAATGGAAGTTATACAATAACATACAACCTCTCTACTATTCTTAAAAAAAAAAAAAAAAAAAAAAAAGAAGAAGAAGAAGAAGAAATAAAAAAGAAAAAAGAAAAGAAAAAAAAGTACCGCTGCCGTTTTTCAATTTATCCTATCTTTTCCGCTTTCTTAGATTATACTGTAAAAACTGTTTTACATAAAAACATTAAATTTGACAGTTTTGTACAGAAGTGTGTGATAAACATGATAGTCTTATTTTACGCGATATTTATTGTTGAAGCAGATCGAATCATTTCGGTTATAAAAGTTTTCTAGACTCGAAATTCATGGAAATCTTATCAAATTTTGCTAAGGTAAGCGTCAGCTAATTGTGGTGTAACAATTTGATAATTGTATGTAATAATGTTTTATATTTATTTTGATCTTTTAATGTTTTATATCGTATGCGATTTTTTTTTGTTGTTTTGTTTTTTCTACATTTTTCTTTCAATTATAATTTAAAGAATATGCCACCGAAAACAAAATGCATGCAACTTTCTATTATTATTATTATTATTTTGAAACATGGAAAAAAGCATAAATGAAAAGATAAACCTGTATCAATAAAAATTTTTGATAAAACTGACATCATAATAGCATTAAATTTTGATTTTGATTTATTTATTATTTAAATATTAATAATTTCAATCAATAAAATGATCTTAGATACATACATTTAACTTTATCACCTGCAAAGTAGTGTGAATGCATATTTAGTTTATTTTAAATTAACCACGTTTCTAATAAATATAATGAAACACAAATAAGGAAATGTCATTTTCATTTTATTAACGGCTGTATATAGCCGGATTTCGCCATAATTTTGAATTACTGAAAATAGTCTCCAATTGAAATCTATTTATTTAAATGGTTGAATTATTATTATTATTATTATTATTATTATTTTTTTTTTTTTTTTTTTTTTTGAAAATTCATTTAAATATAAGCAGCCAAGAAAGCAGACAAAGATCGTTATCTAAATTGCAACGGGGGTTAGTGAGCGAAGCGAGCAGGGGGCAAAGCAACCTACTCATTAATAATAATGAAAAGAAAAAATCTTAAATTTTTAACAACTTACAATGATTTCAAATTATAACCTCCATAATTAATAATGTTCGTGCCATAATCATAAATGATATTTTTAAAACGGTTCAATAGCTTCATAATTACCTTTATAATATACGTTTATACGAAAATTTTTCCTCATCACCAAGCTTAAGAAAATTGGATATCTTCTATAACTTTCAAAGATTTCAATTGGGGCTCTTGGAAATAGAGTAACTGAAAACAAATAGGGTTCTTGCCAGTATTATTATTTAAAACTAGTCCGAACGCTTTAATATAATCTGTTTTTGAGATATCGAGTACAGAAACTAACGAACTGATAAACTGACAAACTGACAGTCTACAGACGGGAATCACAACGATTTTATAATTTTCGGAATCTTCACACCTCAAACCACGTAAAACCATTAAAAATCCGCGGTCAAAAATTTTCATAAATACCTAGGTTCCCCTTACCTACAGTATGATGAAAGAACTAAAAAAGAATGATAGTGCTGAAAAGGTATTTTAAGTGTTTGAGTTTTACAATTTGTTTATTGCATGTACTGAATAGGAACTTATCAGTTAATACTTTCCGCGAAAACTCATCACTTACACTTTCAGTTCCAAATATATTAATCTTTCATCCTCATAAAACAATAACAAGGAGCCCATTCATCTTTTTTTCCCCCACATCAGTATTGAGTTAGATGCTTTTCATTAATAAGAGTGAATTTAATTACATAATGTGGATGTGCATATAATTCATAGAAAATAGACAGGGCTACCCAAAATTAAGTTAAGCGTTCTTTTCTATTGAATGTAATTGATGGAAGCGCTTTGCTACATTTTACTACGTCGATGAACACTTCTCAGGAAGGAAAATTAAATTTTCTTACCCGTACTGTAAACAAAGTATTACTTTTCGAAGTTCTATATTCAACTCTTTTTTTTTTGTTTTTTTGTTTTTTTGTTTGTATAATATCCCGTTTGTGGTGCCCTGATTATGAAAGTCCAATTTTTTTAGTTTAATGTGTATGGATATCTGTTAAAAGCATAACTAAAAAAAAAAAAAAAAAAAAAACAGCAGTAAATTCAAATTTGGTACTTTGAAGTTCTTATTAAGTTGCCATTTGAAAAAAATTATTAAGATTTTCAAGTTAGAAAACAAGTTAATACAACCTTGATTTTTTTTTTAAAATAAATGTAGGCACTATAATTGAACTAAGGGTTGAAGTGGCACTACCCCCTACTTCCCCCCCCCACACACACAAACACACACAGATTTATATATCGCCTAAATCTGTTTTTTTTTTTTTTTTAAGTACTTTGAGCTGCATTATCTTACCTTATTGATCTTTTGACTTAATATGCAATCAATATTGATAATACTGAAATGCAGTGTAGGAGTGAAAATCGCATCAGTGACACTCCAGATTATTTAGTAACAGTAAGTTTAACGTATTAGTTTTCCTGGAATACTACATTCTATCCTCTTAAATTATTGTTCCAAAAACAATGCAACATATTAATACGATAGTACTGTGCATAGTGTGTAATGCATCACCTTCTAAACTAACAAACAGATTTGAAATTTCGTTGGTGTTTTTCAAAAGCATGAATTAATGTGATTATTTCCATACAATAATTATAACTAAATCTATCATGTTTGTGGTTATCTCAGAACTTTCTTCTAGGTCTTACTATGCAAATTCTCGCAGTGCAAATTGTTTGTTTAAAATTTTATTTATCAAGAATATTTTCCATGGTGAGTGTTAACGGATTTCACTTCAAAAAAGTATCACACAGAAATAAAATCACATTTGTGTCTCACAGACAATATCTTAGGAAATGTACTTGTTTTCTTTCTTCCTTTTCCTTTTTTTTATTTTTGTTAAGCGACAACTTTGTTTGAAATTATTCCGGATATATGTTTAAACAATTCGCTTTAAAGTTTGGTTCAGTTCTTTCGATGGCATTCCGCGATCTGTTAGGTTTTGTAGTTATTTATCTTTTGAAATTTAGGGTCCTACCACGGACATATCGAAGTCTATCGATGATCAAATGTGACGTCATACTGACGTAACATTTGAAAATAAAATTAAAGATTTAATAATTTGATACTCTGGAAAAAAGTTACGATAGTCAATATATGAAACAATTTTGATGCAGAATTAACGAGTAGGACTACTGTTATAATATCTTTGACTTTATAATTTTTGGAAACATATTTCTACGTCACTATTCGACGATCGAAACGCTTCGATGTGTTCGTGGTAGCAGCCTTAGTGTTTCTTTCATTTTTAGGTAAATTTGTTTTTTTATCTTTTTTAAGTTTATACATTCGTATAAATTATGGTGTATGTTACAATTTTTTTCATTCTTTCTATCTAATAGTTTTTTTTTTTTTTTCGTATTCTGAACTACAGTAGATGGATTCGTTTCTCTTAATAAGATATAGGCTGATAAGCTACTAATGTCTTTGATAGTGGCTTTTGAAAAACATTATTGTTTCTACCCTGCATTGGGTAGCTTTCTTCATGCTGTCCTTAATGTTTTTCGGGTTAGTTATAATTTTCTGTCTTGTTATTTGTATGTTTTCATTTTTATCTTATTTTCTTGCATTAATTTTTAGTTTTTATTATATATATATATATATATATATATATATATATATATATATAAGTTTAGGCTTACAGATATACAGAAATTCACCTAATTTCATACAATAATTCGATTAATGCCTCTGGCCCCTGTTGAATGCTCAACGTTATAAGCTTTCATTGTTTGGATTTTGTTTATATTTTATTTAATTTTTGAATTAAATCTTATATTTCTTCTTTGATACTTTAAATATTTTCTTGTGATATGCTTGAAAGCGTTATATACATGTGAAAATTTATAAAATTATTAAAATATGAACAGATGTAAAAAAAAGAAAAAACGAAAAATTAAAAAGTTAATTGAAATAAATCAAAATTAGACAAAATCGAATTAAATGCAAATTGCTAATGATTCTTAACAATTAATGCCGAAACCACAATGAAAAAAGATATTAAAAATGAAAGAAATTTTAAAAATACAAAACGATACTTACTTTCCAATTAAATGTATGGAACGATTAAATACAGTTAAAAACTAATATAGTTTACAGTTAACTTACTAATTAAGTAATGGTATATGATATAAACGTGGTGGATATAAATAGAAGTATGCATTTATTATTGATTGCTATTTTATTTTATGAAGAAATAGTTCAATTTGATGTAATAATATATTATTCTCAATGTGTTATTCACAGGGAAAAGGAAATTAAAACACTTATAAAACTATTATAGATATTTTTTAATAATTCCTGCAAATCATAAATAAATTTTAAAATAAAATTAAATTAAATTAATAAAACTACAATGAATTAATAATATTTTATATTAGTGAAGAAACTTATAGGAAAATTTTTAATTTCTAATCTGTGAGTTCAATAAAAATTACATTCTTAAAAAATAATTTAGATTATATTTAAGAGTAAACATTTTTGATTCTGCATAAAATTGTCTTAAATTAATAATAGTAATTAATTTTTAAAAAGAAATTTCTATAACAAAACCCATATTTAGTGAGCCATTTCAAAGCATCCTTTTTAGGTTTAAAAATTTTGGTAAATATTAAGAAAATTTCTAACAAGATTTTCAACTTGTCGACTAGAACATTTTACTGCTTGGCGGCGTGTTTAATGGGATGACAACTTCTTTTTAAAGTATAACAGTAAAAAAAAAAAAAAAACTTTTTGAATTAAGTAATTAAGTTTAATTATTTTCATTTGTTTATTTAAAGATTTAGTTTTAATGAAAATGGATAAAATGAAAAAAAAAAAAAAAAAATCAATTCTCAGGATTGTGTCGAATGAAAAAATCCATTCACAAATTTATTCTTGTCTCTCCATCAAAACATATCAATTTAATTCTGTTAATAATTACACCACATACAAAAGAAATGAAAAGAAAGAAAAAAAAAAAATATATATATCTGCTTTTCTTTATTGATTTAAAGATACTTTATTTCTTAAATTATTTGATAAGAAAGGATAAAGAAGAAAATCTCCAATTCCCAATTCGTATTGAAGTGCGAAATTTCAATCCCAAATTTATTCTCGTCTCTATCGAAACGCATGTACTTCGTTCGATTAACAATTATAGCACAAAGAGAATCGCTTTCGACTTTAAATAAGTTATGTACAGTTGAATGACTGCATCGGTTGCACTATATTTAGCTGAATGACACACCGGGATACCTTACAAATGTCTATTTGGAACAGATTACAAAAGCTGCATAACACCCATCGTAATACTTTAGTTACTCGTGTCACTGAGGTTCGATCTCAAAGAGTCAGTCAATTCAGTATTTGGCCGAGTGCCAAATCGCTGATTATTAGAACAGACGGAAAATAAATTGTTTTGACATTTTAACGAAAATACGGCTATTGTAGTTTGATTTCAATCGTTCGTTTTCAATGTACGGAATAAAGCACCCTTTTGATGAATAGTTTTGAAAATAAAAAAGATAAAAGGAAAAAATCGAAATTTGAGTTGTGATTTGCATAATAATTTTATTATATAGTCTTAAGAAAAAGGAATTAAAAGGAATTTAATATTTATTTTATCCATGCCCCTGAAAAAAAAGTAATTTCTTATTTTAAAAACATGTTAGTTAATTGTTTACAAAAAAAAAAAAAAAAAAAAAAAAAAAAATAGAGGATAAATAGAAAGAAAATTAAATAAAAGAAACGATGTATATAACTGTGTGTGTGTGTTCATTGTTAGTTTCACATTGAAGTTCATATATATAAGTTCATTGCTTTGTTTCAGGTTGGCAAGGAATTAAAAAGTAGAACTTATGATTTTAAAAATATTTTTGAGTAGGTAATTATCTTAAACAGTTTACTAGCATTTTCTTTTTCCAAAATTTTGAACGCCTTACCAATTGTCATTTAAGGATTATTATATTAAATGTAACATTTACATTAAAAAAAAAAAAAAAAAAAAAAAAAAAAACTGTTTTAACTACGTAAGTTTTTTCTATTTTTAATTAGAAGAATGATTTAAATGTAAGTAATATATATTTTTATATATTTATTATATATTTATATGTATTTTAAAAAGTAATACATAATTCCACAGTCTTATTTTCTAATTACATATTAATTACGCAATACCATAAAATTCTATTATCATATGTGTAAGCTAAGATCTAAAGCTCGTCAAATGCACAAAATTTATCATATCATGTATCCAACGGAAAATATATGGAAACTATAATGATACTGCGCCACGTTACTTCCTACCTTCAATAAATAAATTAAATTAAATTAAATTAAAGGAAAGGAAAAGAAAGTTTGATGCACTTTGCTTATAAAATACTTGAGTATTCTCTTGAAAATTTAACTACAGAATCAAAGAAAAAAGCAAGGAAAAAGAAGAATTAGAAATATTTATTTATTTATTTTTAGAAAAATGAATTTTTTTCTTTGTCTCTAAATTTCACTTTAGTGCATTCAACTTATGAATAATCAACAAACTGTTAATATAATTACATTCAAAATTTAAAATTTCAGCTCTTATATGCGAATTTGAATGCTGCTGAAAGAAAAAAAATATCTCATTGTAGTAAATTTAATTTGGACATCATGCCTTAACATTTTTATTCCAGGATTTTCGAATTGGGTACATTGATAGAATAATTAGTAAATTTATTTATTTATTTATTTTGGAAATATCCGATTAAAATCGATTATACCCGATTAAGTACATTGCACAAGCATTATTTTCATTTTGATAAAAGCATAGATTCAATTACGAGTCTGAGATTGTGGTATATAAAATAAAACACTGGCACCCCTTATTCTTGAAAAATGGAATGTTTTCTATCAAAGGCTAGACCAGTTCAGGCTGTTTCCACACATTCCATTTTATTTATTCGTTCATTTATTTTGTGAAGGAAATGCAAAAGTTTTAATTGACGAATATCGCACCGATCTATCACTAATATATAATTTGGTATCTTGCATATGTGATAACAGATACGATCACCTAAACATACCGTGCACTAGCCGTTCCGAGTTTTCCGTCTTTCTCTCCAAAACCTGCGCAAATGCAGGCTAGAATCGTGACATTCGATATACGAGGGTTACGCTAGAACCCCTTAAAACGACCCTGCCTCAGGTCCTTCTGCAGTCAGTTCAAACATATTCAATAAAAATTTTCCTGGTTAGTTGCGTTTCACTGGAGTCTTAGCAAAATAAAACTCCATTGTAATATACGGCTGAGCTCTCAGCTATATGGTCGGCTGAGAGTTGTTTGCAAGTATATAATATAGGGGTGTACATTATGTTTTTCAACCAATTTTGCAGTAGAAATACCATAAATTTAATAATGAAGCAAATTTCATCTTTCGAATTTTTCAAACATCCTTTTTTTGGATATGATAATTTCTATGCACAGGAAATTATTATATATGATTTTTCAACTACTAATATTTAAAAAAGAAAGAAAAATCACGTGGCTCAAGTATTTTATTTTAAAACTTATCAATTGTGCTTAGCCTTTACATTGTTTAATCTTCAATTATTTTACTTACTTGATGATAGCTTAAAACGCAATTTTATACTTTATTTTACAGAAAAATCTCTCAAAAATTATTTTCTTATCTTTAATTTTGGAGAAAAAAAAAATCATTGAACATATGATATTGCTTTTGCCTATCAGGGTATATTGTCTAAAAACAGAAACTATCAGAATTTATTTTTATTCTTTTATCTGATTGAAGACATCTCACAAAAGAATCTTCTGTGGTTTATTTCTAAACAGAAAGCATTTAAAAAATGTTGCTTTTGCGTAGCTCTGTATATCTAAGATTTGAATATCTATTAACATATAATGCATAGTGTATCTAAAAAAATTTTTCGTAATTACAGTGAGCAATTTCCAATTTATTTACGAAAACATACCAACAATGTCTTGGATCAAAAACTTTGTGAGGCCCTGTAAGCCAACCAATGACGCTAGTCATACTTTATTTTACAGGAAAAATGATTTTGTGTATCATAACAACGTATATTAATTTCATTAAATTGTATGCAGTGTAAAGATATTAATAATATAAGTTTTAAAATATTTCTATCATAAATTGTAAAGCATTGGGAAGCTATTGTAAGTCGCTGTTCACAAACCAACAGCGCTATTTATATCCTTTTTAATAGAAAATGGGCTTGTTTAACATACATCCGTTTCAATGCATTCTAAAAATATTTACTCGGATATTAGAGCGTGGACAGACAGACAGATGAATCGATGTCATAATAGCTTTTAAACTTCGTTGGAAAGTGCTTTAAACGCATAACACAATTGAAAATGCAGTTCAAGAAATTTTCAATTGTATCCCTAATGTGAATACCCCTAACAACACATCTTCTCCGAAAAGCATTCTCAGGATGTCCTGTGGATAAAAGGTAAATCCTATGGACCTCCTCAGGATGTTCTGTGGATAAGTGTGTTGTTAGGGACGTTTCCGTGAAACTGTAAACCAGTTATTAATGATAATCACAGCATATTCTTCAGAAAATAAGCTTTTGTGCCAGTGAATAATATACGTTCATTTCATCAGACAATTCGTCAATAATTTTTCTAGGTATCTGAGAAAATGTATAAAATTGAAAGTGTCCGGTCATTTATGGAAATGTAGTGTGTATGTATAATATTCAAGGTCATTTACACGGTCAATACACATTATCACACATATATCCCAGAACTATAATAAATTTGATTAAAAATGATAAAAACTAGATAAATGGAAATAAATGAAAGCATATGTTAGTTTTATAACTTTATCATATATATACAAATACATATATATAATCTTCATAAATCTTCACACGTATGCACATTTATTACTGAACAGTTCAATAAATGGGAAATTAATATTCTTCTATTTAAATGTTTTATTCTAATTCTATTAAAATGTTCGTCTTCAAAATAAAAATTTTAAATGGTAGATAAATACTTAATATTTGAATAATTTAATGGTATATGTATTTTAATAGCGATCAGCTTTTCTTTTAGTAGTTAGAGTGGAGAGGAAGAAACAAGCAGATATGTAGATATTCTTTATTTTCAGGAAATTATATCATTGAGAGCACCGGATATTTCTTCTCTCAGTTTTATTCTTTAATAAACAAATAATTGATAAAATCAAATCATTTTTTAAAACACTAGATTAAACAACAAGTAAAAAGCAGATGTGTGTTAAGTAAATATTTCTAAGAAATAATTCTTTTCTGAAAAGAAAAGAAAAAGAAAGAAAGAAAAAATAATGATAAACCTATAAATAAATATGAACAATATTAAACATTTCCCCGTTTAAATAATAATAAAAAAACAACAACAAAAGTAATGCTATCAATCAGTTGGAAACAATTAATTTAAATCGATAACGATTCATTGTATGCTATAATTTGTAATTTGTATTCTATTAAACAACTATGATATTTATATTTAAAAATCTTTAAAATGTACATTTTAATGTATATGACTCCATTTACTTTACATGGCGTTTTTTATATATTCTTGCATAAAACTTAAATTATTTAATTATTTTTATCTCTTTAAAAATTATTTTGTGAATAGAAAATATATATGGATACTCAATGTTCAGAATTCTTTTTATATATTTTCCTATTTTTGTCATTGATAAAACAAAGAATTATCCTCTTTAAATATACTAAATTTTGTGTGAAAAAATGATGGATTGAGTGGATTTTGATGGACAGCTTAATATTTTCCTCTATACACATTCGAAAAAAGCGTTTTAATGATTTATGGCTATTAATATAGATTCGTATGCCTGTATTCTTTTAACGTTCTACTGTCTATTCTACAAGAATAATTTTTTTTCTACTCGTAAATTTTTGAATGTGAATGAAAATGTCGTAAATTTTATTTTAACGCTGAAAGAAAAAAATGCAGCATTTAATTTTGTAAACGGGGGAGTTATAAGATTTAGGAGTTATAGGAAGCGGTCACGGCTTATATAAATGAAGTACTTTTATCGATTATTCTATAAAATATGTATTTATAAATAATTTAAAAATATTTCGTTAGTCATAAACTAAAATATAAGTAAAATTTTAGTTAAAAAATTTTTTGAATTTGTATTTTTTTCCAATACAATTAATTTTGCCTGTTTTACTGTCATTTCAAAATACACTTTTTATTAGTTCTTTGAAAGGCATCATTTATGTAACATGTATAAACAATCTTTTTTCATACTGAAAAAAAATTAAAATATTTAAGCAGAAATAAATATTGAAATTTCGTAATCAAAATTTCGATATGTCGAATGTTTAAATGCATTAATTAAGTAAAAATTGTTAGTTATATTTACATCTTCTGAATAACTATGAGCATAATCTTTCATATTATTTTTTATCCAAAATGTACGTTTATTATCCACTATTTAGCTTATTTTCTAATTTGAAAAGTGGTATTTATTTATAAACTATATTTTATTACCAGAAGTAAAATTTTTCTGTTAAAATATGCGTTTTTCAAAAAAGCAATTGTCAAAATTTTTCAAATTTTAATTTAATGTAATTTTTTTTATTTAACAATCACGCGATATTTTTAATGCTTTTATTTAATTGCCAAGCTGCTGACCTGTTGTCTGTATCATTGAATATTTATAACTATGAAAATTAAACTTACAAGGAAACATTCAAAAGGTATCGTCTTCAAAAAATATTGATAAAAGTATATGTGATTCTACTCTTCATGAAACATCAGAAAATGAATAAATTATCAGCTGAAATAAATTACAGGGACTACAAAAATTATCAAAATTAAGTATATTTGGCGTTTTTACACTGTTAGGCGATAGAT
Organism: Salticus scenicus; assembly: GCA_963930645.1. Taxonomy (NCBI): domain Eukaryota; kingdom Metazoa; phylum Arthropoda; class Arachnida; order Araneae; family Salticidae; genus Salticus; species Salticus scenicus. The sequence continues at coordinate 41,665,836 of OZ005654.1, read as the reverse complement.
TTTTATTACTTGGCGGAGAAGCAAAGCACGGTTCTGTTCGTACACGGCAATCTCGGTGCTAGTGAACTTATCTCCAAACAGCGCTAAATCGCCAAAAATGCTTAATTTTGATAATTTTTTGTGGTCGCTGTAATTAATTTCAGCCGATAATTTTTTCACTTGAGAAGAATATAATTGCATGCATTTTTTTTTCAATATATTTTAAAGACGACACCTTTTGAATGTTTCCTTGTTAGATATTTTTTTCCCCGGCGAATTGGCCAATTTAACTACAAAGGGTTAATCAATAAACTGTGAGAATAAACGAGCTCTATAATTTCTTTTTTACATGTTTACATTTGAGCTTGGTAAAAATATAATATATATATATATATATATATATATTACAAGGCGCGAAATTTCCGCTCGCCAGCTCGCCATTGGCGAGTGGAATTTTTACTGTGGCGAGTAAAAATTTGGTCTAGTTATAGATAGAATTCTTACACGTTATGGTGACAGAAAACAGTCTTTTTATAGATTTAAATATGGCAGAAATTTGTTGTCTTATAACCTCATATTTAATTCTAGCCTGGGAAAGACAAAATGCTTAGTGCATGCATAAAAGTTTTAATGTCTTCGGCAGTTTCGTTTCTCCCACTGTGATTTCTCCAAGCAGAGGACCTCTCTGCCCGTCTCCCACTATACCAGAAAAGAGAAATGTGAAAGTTTGCCTATGCGATATTAGAGCTTGAAAATGAACCCGAGCCCTTTTTTAAAATACTGCTTATGTTTATTTTGTTGAATAATAATAATAATAAAAAAAAAAAAGTTCACATTTTCCAGTTTTTTACTGAAACTCCAAGGATTTGCGCTTATAATGATTTGTAGGCATGCAAGCAACGATTTTATCGAAAACGTTATTCCGAAATGGCTATTTCAAATAACAACAATGAACAAGTTATACACATCGACATTCCGTCAGATTTCAAAAAAAATCTGGTGTGAAACAACCACACGACTTCCATTACCCGCTATTACATGTATTATATGCATTTTTGAGAGATAATGTGATCAGAAAACATAAAAGTGACCAAAAAAGAAAATCGTTAGAGCCGTTTTTGAGATACCAACTTTCACAAAAAATCAATTATTGACCGGAAAACAATAATTACATACAAAAGCATATTTATAAGTGAGTTAAAATGGCGAGTTTGAAAAAAATCCGTACAACCGTTTTTAAAGGAACGCCTTTGCGAGGCCTGAAATTGAGCTATTTATACAGGACGCCTATCAGTTTTCATGAACTAACCAACTATATCATTCGAAAGGATATCTGATAGAGTGTTTATATAGCAAATTTGAAGAAAATCGTTAGAGCCGTTTTTGAGATACGGACTTACGGTCCCACTTCCGGTTTCCGATGTCCCATTTCCGGTTAAACTCAATTATTGACAGAAAAACAATAATTACATACAAAAGCATATTTAAAATTGAGTTAAAATGGCGAGTTTGAAAAAAATCCGTACAACCGTTTTTAAAGGAACGCCCTTGGGAGGCCTGAAATTGAGCTATTTATACAGGACGCCTATCAATTTTCTTGAACTAACCAACTATATCATTCGAAAGGACATCTAATAGAGTGTTTATATAGCAAGTTTGAAGAAAATCGTTAGAGCCGTTTTTGAGATACGGACTTACGGTCCAACTTCCGGTTTCCGATGTCCCACTTCCGGTTTTTCAATTTTCACCAAAATTTGGAAATTTCATCTGTACGCCAGACGTATTTGAATTCTAAAGTTTCGTAGCTCTATCTTTATTAGTTTCTGAGCTATAATAGCCAGAAGATTCTCCACATACATACACACTAGAGATGAGACGGGCTCAGCCCGAGCCCGTAAGCCCGAGCCCGAGCCCGGGCCCGAGCCCGATCGGGCTCAAATCTTACGCAAGTCTTCGGGCTCCGGGCGGGCTCGGATTCAAGCTAAAAGTTCCGTTTATTTTATTCTTCACTAACTGGAAAATGTAAAAAAAAAAAAAAAAAAAAAAAAAAAAAGAAATCTTATTCATTTTGAGAGCACCTTTAGTAATGTCATAATAGTCATGATAGGTTATAAATCACAAAATAATCTTGCAAACCTTAGTAGCTTTGACTTTCCTTTTTCTAAATAGAACTCTTTTTACTTTCCGAACACTATAGTGAGGAAAGTACTGTAATCATGTCAAAAATCCGAATTCGAGATTTTGATGTTTCTATACGTTTTGAGGTCCCCTGAGTCCGTTTTCACTATTTTTACGATGATGTATGTATGTGTGTGTGTATGTGTGTGTGTGTGTATGTGTGTATGTCTGTGAGTGAACACGCTAGCGTCTAAACGCATTGTTCGATTAACCTGAAAGTTGGTACGCATATTGTAAGTCACCATAAACCCTATAGATTTTGGTGAATCTAGCACTTATAGTTTTTTTACAGGGACACAAAGAAAAATTCTTTATCATTATGGCCTATGGGAGCAAAATCTTAAAAGTGCGATAGCATCTAAACGCCTTATTCAATTGAGCAAAAATTTTATACACATATTATAGATCACAAATACTCAATCTGTATAGATTTTGGAGAATCTAGCACTGATAGTTTTTTTACAGGGACACAAAGAAAAATTCTTTATCATTATGCCTATGGGGCCAAATTTTTAAAAATGTGATAGCGTCTAAACGCCTTATTAATCCGAGCAAAAAATTTGTACACATGTTATAGATCACAGTTGAACTAACTGTATAGATTTTGGTGAATCTAGCACTTACAGTTTTTTTACAGGGACACAAAGAAAAATTCTTTATCATTATGGCCTATGGGACTAAATTTTTAAAAGTACGATAGCGTCTAAACGCCTTATTGAATTCAGCTGAAAATTTATATGAGTATTATAAATCACTGTTGCACTAACTATAAGCATTTTGGTGAATCTAGCATTTATAGGTTTTTACAGGGACACAACGAAAATTTCTTTATCATTATGATCTATGGGCTCAAAGTTCAGTAGCGTTAAATAAAACAACGTGTAATAGATGGAGAAAAATACTCAAACACTCTATTATGGTTTTCTCTCTTTTGTTTGTTTAACAACTACTCTTTCTTTACTTTATCTACAAAACTGTTAATTACTCAATGTTCGGAAAGTCGAGTGGAGTCACTCCAGATTTTTTTCAACGGGATGCATATTATGTCATAGTGTTATACAGTAATCCTTCCTCCTTCGTTATATCGGGCCTCATTATATCACTCATTCGGATAATTTTTTCCCCCGATAGGCGCGTTATAAACAATGGGCTGCACTATAAATATCTATTATATAAATATATACATGTATAAAGAGACACAGACATTATAAATTGCTATAATAACATTTATAGTTATTTAAATTGAGGACTGATAATAAGAAAATTAATTTGAAAATGAAAACGGTATTTAATTTTACTATTGTGTATGCGTTGCATAGCGTACCACTTTCAATATCGGGCTCGGGCGGGCTCGGGCTCTGATCACACAAAATTTTTCGGGCTCGGGCGGGCTCAGTTCAAAAATGTTTCGGGCCCGGGCGGGCTCGGATTGCCAAAATAGAGCCCGAACTCACCTCTAATACACACACACATACACACATACATACACACTGACCAATTGCCAAAAACCACTTTTTTGGACTCAGGGGACCTTAAAACGTGTAAATCAGGTGAAAACCCGATATCGAATTTTCAGACCGAATACAATACTTCCATTACCTACGGTAGTAGGGTAATGGAAGTAATAAAATGGACAAAAAAGACATTTCTGATGTAAAAAGTTAAATAAATAGGTAAATAAGGAAGCTTAATCTTTCATAATAAAAATTTTTTCACAGGATATTGTTTAAAAAAGGGTTTTTTTTCTTCTTCTTTTTTTCTTTAATGACTCTTTACATCTTATACTATTAAGTGAGCAATATTTGTATATTTCACTGATCTCGAAAACAGTAGCTCGGACAGTCACGAGATTTAACGCAAAGGTGCCCCCCGAAGGGTCATTGTGCACATCGAAGTCAAATTTTCGAATTTTTGATTAGTTTTTTCTTAATTAATTAAAATGTAAAAATAATAACCTTCTAATTTCTGATAAAAAAAGCCATTTAAATTTTAACATTTTATCCATAATTTAATTGTTGCCAATTTTTTTTTCGACAAAATAATAATAATTAAAAAAAAAAAAAAAAAAAAAAAAAGAAAGAAAGAAAACGTACATTTATTTAAAATGAGGAAAATAAATCAGAAAGATTAGAAAATAAATTAGAAATATCAGTCGCATCGTTACAAATAAAATACCAAATGAAAGGGAAAATTTTTTAAATCCGATGCATTAAACAGCTTATCAATCGGATGATTAGTTTTTTCTTAATTAATTAAAATGTGAAAATAATAACCTTCTAATTTCTGATCACGGAGTAAAAAGACAGGAGAAGAAGGTAACGCTGAAATTTTGTGATGTTGTTTTCTAATGTTTACAGATGGCGCCAGCGTGCAATCCTTCCTTCTCTCCAGCTTCCGCAATGTTATTCAATGGGGAAATGTCTCGTTTTAATTATTTTTTTAAAAATAATATCAAGATGAAAAAATTTCGATTGAAAGGAAATTTCATTAAATAAAGTATTCTAACCAACATGTTTTTTTTAAGAGCCATTTTATAATAATTTTACTTTGAAAGAAAGCTTTTAAAAAATGACGATTCTTATGAACCGAAGTTAGCTAAAACAGATAATTGGGAGGAAGGAGAATGGATGAAATTTTGTAAAGAAAAAAAAAAAAACTTACTTTAGGTGCAGAAAACTCGAACTCGGACTTTATTTTTCTCCTAGGGCTTTTTTTTTGTTTTTCTTATCACTATCATAGCCTGTTTTACAACTAGGAACGAAACATTTATTTGAAACATCTGAATTATGCAGTTTTAAGAACTTACAAAGAAATTAAATTGCTTAAAATAAAAAATTTTAAATGTACTCCAGCAAAATTCTATTGAAAACAACAGTATATCCGCGCCGAGGTAGGGAGGAATGACAAGTGGCGCCCTCAATATTTACCAAAAATTTAGATCACAGTTTCGTAGCTTTCTCCCATTGGACCTTCAACTCCTATTAATATTACTCCGTTTTTCTGATGAAAAAGTCATTTAAGTTTTAAAATTTTATACTTAATTTAATTGTTGCCAATTTTTTTTTTTTTTTTTTTTTTTGACAAAATAATAATAATTTAAAAAAAAAAAAAAAAAAAAAAAAAACGTACATCTTATACTATTAAGTGAGCAATATTTGTATGTATATTTCACTGTTCTCGAAAACGGTAGCTCGGACAGTCACGAGATTTAACACAAAGGTGCCCCCCGAAGGGTCATTGTGCACATCGAAGTCAGAATTTCGAATTTCTGTTTAGTTTTCTTTTAATTAATAAAAATATGAAAATAATAAGCTAATAATAGAAAAAAATTAGCCATTTAAATTGAATCCATAATTTAATTGTTGCCAAAAAAAAAAAAAAATACGAGTTTATTTTTTTACTCCAACAGGAAAATAAATACATTTGTCTAATCTAAACATGAACAATACTACACACTACTGATCGCAGAGCTTCCAAATTTGGCATATAGGTACCTGGGACCCTGCAGGTGTGCACCTCATCGAGAGTTTTTCGAATTTCGAATTTGAATTTTTTAAATTAATGTTTTTTCGATTTTAAACATTGGCTTTTATGTTTCCTTTTTCATGAATTTATTCTTCGATTGTAATCGTCTGCGTATCTTAGCAACGGCTATATTATGCAATTTATTTTTTATTTAATACATTTATTTAAGGGCGTATCTTTTTTCTCTTTTAATTTATTATATTTATTGAAAATAAAATGGTAATGCAGTAGAAAAAATTAAATATATTAAATTTAAAATTTAAAAACGTATTTATAACAGTTATATTTATGTATAATTTTTGTAGTATAGCAACAATTATTTTTCATTTGTTAATTTAATTTCTTTAGAAGTTTTTTTTTTTTTTTTCTAATTTATAGTATTTGTCAGGAAATAATGGTAGTATATAGTAGAAAGGATTAAACTGATTGGAATTTATTTGTTTTTTATGTATTTAATTACTTCTAAAAGAAAATCTACTTTTTATTTTATTTCATTACATTGGTCGGAATCAAATTGTAATACAGTGTAAATAGCATGAGCAATAAAGTACTTGGTTCAAAAACTAAAATATTTAGTAGACGCTGAGATACAGTTATCTTTAAAATCGTAGTTCTTAAATAATGGCAGACCCACCTATCGTCAATAAATACCCATATTGAAATACATAGGAAAGAGATTTTTGCAGGCAGTGGGAACCTGCTCCCGATACAGTGCGGGCAGAGAAAGAGCTGCCGTAGTCAGCGAGTACCCGATGCGAGGTCTAGAGCGATTCTAATGTAATTATTTTAGTTTTTATTTATAATGTGATGTGAAAAATAAATAATGATCCAATTCTTTTGGAGATTCATTTAAATATAGTGGCCAGCGAAGCGGGCGTAGCCTGCTAGTTTATGTTATTAGACATTTTAATCTTTTTCAAATCTCAAATACAATACATTATAAGGATTTTTAATCATAGATGATTATGAGACATGATGATAAACGACACACTTTTAATATATATAATTTTAAGCATATTTGTAAAAGCATTTCAAATAGTTGGGGGGGGGGGGGGGACCCAAAATGCGAAAAAAAAAAAAAAAAAAAAAAAAAAAGTGACAACTATATTTTCTGGCGAGTAAAAAATTTTTTCGGCGAGTGTAATCTGAGTCGAAATTTCGGGCCCTGAATATATATATATATACTTATTATAAGTACTCATTACACGCTTCTATTTAACTTAATAAGTTGTTCATTTATGCTTGGAATGTTATGTATTTTTATGTGTGGTTTAATTCTAAGAATTGAATTTACACCCACTTTCTTTCGTCCGACTGAGATGAAATTTTGCAGACATATATAACTCTGGGAATAATACGTGCTCAAGTACTCTGGGGTGGGATCTTGAGGACCCTGGATTTCCAACTGTAGTTCAAAAATTGTTTTCGAATTTGTAAACCACGTCCTATCGTCCAATTGACCTGAAATTTTGCGTACACGTATAACTCCAAAGACACTATGGCCGTAAGTAATAGGCCACCGCTACTTTAGAATGTAGAAAAAGAGGGGAAAAAAGCTAAAAAAAACCCATAGAAATAGCATGGGAAGAAAAGCAAAAAAACTCACAATGTCAAGTATGTTAAAAAAAAAAAAAAAAAAAAAACACGCTCGCACCGGAAGTAATAAGAGGACAAAATTGACACTAGAAAAAGACATCGAAGAGCGGGAATCGGGCTGGCTGGGGCATGGGTCCTGTCGTCCAGGATTAATACGTCTCGCCTAGTATGTGTCAACCCGTAAGGAATTTAGGGAGCGGCCTATTGACCTGGAACCCCAACACCAGTTTTGTTTTCGATTTTTAACCCATTTTCTGCAAATAAAGGGGTTTTAATGTATGTAAGACATAAAAACAACTGAAAAAGTATTTAAGACACGTAAATGTCTTAATATAGAACTTAGACATAATAGATACTTTAATTTAAGGCAGAAATGTGTTTGAAATACCAATTCAGACACAAAACTATCTGGAACACGTAAATATGCGAAATTTCAGACAGTAAACGCGTCTGAATTTTCAGCACTAGCGTTACTTAGCAAAATTTTCAATCTATTTTAAACAACATGCTTATCCTGTTTAAACTCCTTTTAACATTCAAGAAATATAATATTTTACATAATTAGTAGTTAACCTATTTAAACTATGTTAGTTTATGAAATAAAATTTTCCAGGAATAATACTCTAGATTTGTGTATGATGTTTGCATGGAATTATGTTTAATATAATTCATAAAACAGCATAATTTAGATGTGAAACTCATTTGGTAAAAAAAAAAAAAAAAAAAAAAAAAAAGGAAAAGAAAAAGAAAAAAAATCTTTGTATTTAAAGCTTTTGTAAAAGAGATAAACTATTAAGATGAACCTAGCAAGTAACTGGTAACGAAGAAAGCAAATTTTGGAAAATTTGTGCATAACTGCTTTTTGTATATTTACTTATTTATTGTTATCATTATTATTCAATTTAAAGACTATTTTCTTGGACATATATACCTGACCGAAATGAAAAACAACAAATTTTCTGGTATTTATGTTTATAAATTGTTTTCTTTTAAAAATCAATTTAAGGAAAGATATCGTTATCTAAACATTGAAGGCTGGAATTTTCACATATTTGTCATGCATTTGTTGAAAATTCTAAACCTCTAGATATGAAATTTAAGATAATTATTACATTAACTTTTAGATAAATATTATTAATAGTTTTGTAGCAAAAAATACGGATTAAAACATAAAACTGTATTTATATCGCAAATATTGGAGTATATATTATCATACAAGCAAGTTTTGTCGTGTTACGTGGTGGCACGATTGATAAACATTTAACTCGGGTACCATGCTTCGTATTGCACGGCTGGTATGGGTTCGAAACCAGCGCTGGGTAAAAGAAATTTTTCTTTTAAAAATTATTGATATTTCATTTATGCTCTAAAAGATTCTACAATCTATTTTTAACAGAAAGACAGAATCAATGGTCACCTTTATTTATTTATTTATTTATTTATTTATTAAAATGTCTTAAAAATAGTGCTGTTTTTAAGCCTAAAAAATGACTGTGTTTTAAGACATTTGCAATGTCTTAATTTCAGATGCAAAAAGGTGTTTTAAAAAGTAAAACTTTTTTTTTTCATTTAAAATGTATGAGACACTCTTTTAACTGAATTTGAGACACTTACGTTTACAGTGTATCATCCGATTGAACTGAAGTTTTGCCTACGTTAGATATTATCCACATCCACTGAATTGCAGTTTTTGGTACATTTTGAAAGAAAAGCGCTTTGTTAAAAACTTTTCATTTATAAATATTTTTTTGCTTAATAACATTTATCAACAAAGTTGAAAAGCGTTTATGGACATTTATACATTTGTCTGTCTATCGGTCTGTGCGTAATTGCTTTCATTTTCGAAAATATTTTCAGAATTTCTTCAAACTGATATGAGAAGCAAATATTCAAACCGTGTTTTCTCCTTTGGATACAATTTTTCAGACAACACAAAAACTAATAAATTAAAAAATAACTAAACTTAGAACCAAATTATCGTTTGTTTAGATGTATTACTAGATACTAGGAAAATATGTAGGAGTACTATTTTTATGTTAAGTTTAAAGAAAAATCAGTAACTCAATTTTTTTATTTTTGGAGAAAACACGTTTTGAATGTTTACTCATCATATATGATATTCACGTTCACTATAGTATTTTTTCTAATGAATTACATTCAAATGTTATATTCTAGAAATTAGTGACTATTAAAAAAGACTTTTCACATATTCTTTTTCACATATGTTTACTTAATATAATGTTTTATCTTTCTTTATTATGTTTTTAATGAGTTAATTTTTATTTGCAAATTTTTAAACTATTGACGATTAAAACTTTACAATATATATATATGTATATATATATTTCACGTTTATATTAATATCGTATACACTAATTTAAAATAATTTTCTCCGAGGTGCACAAAAATATCCTATAGTTCAATTTTTAATTTTGATTTTTAAAGTAAAATATTTTTACTTTCCGAACACTATAGTGAGGAAAGTATTGTAATCATGTCAAAAATCCGAATTCGAGATTTTGATGTTTCTATACGTTTTGAGGTCCCCTGAGTCCGTTTTCACTATTTTTACGATGATGTATGTATGTGTGTGTGTATGTGTGTATGTGTGTATGTGTGTATGTTTGTGAACACGCTAGCGTCTAAAGGCTTTGTTCGATTAACCTGAAAGTTGGTACGTATATTGTAAGTCACCATAGTACGAACCCTATAGATTTTGGTGAATCTAGCACTTATAGTTTTTTTACAGGGACACAAAGAAAAATTCTTTATCATTATGGCCTATGGGACCAAAATCTTAAAAGTGCGATAGCATCTAAACGCCTTATTCAATTGAGCAAAAATTTTATACCCATATTATAGGTCACAGATACTCAATCTGTATAGATTTTGGAGAATCTAGCACTTATAGTTTTTTTACAGGGACACAAAGAAAAATTCTTTATCATTAAGGCCAATGGGGCCAAATTTTTAAAAGTGTGATAGCGTCTAAACGCCTTATTAATCTGAGCAAAAAAATTGTACACATGTTATAGGTCGCATTTGCACCAACTGTATAGATTTTGGTGAATCTAGCACTACAGTGTTTTTACAGGGACACAAAGAAAAATTCTTTATCATTATGGCCTATGAGACCAAATTTTTAAAAGTGCGATAGCATCTAAACGCCTTATTCAATTGAGCTGAAAATTTGTATGAATATTATAAATCACTGTTGCACTAACTATAAGCATTTTGGTGAATCTAGCATCTATAGATTTTTACAGGGACAAAACGAAAAATTCTTTATCATTATGATCTAAGGGCTCAAAGTTCAGTAGCGTTAAATAAAACCTCGTGTGATATATGGAGAAAAAAACACTCTATTATGGTTTTCTCTCTTTTGTTTGTTTAGCAATTCCTCTTTCTTTATTTTATCTACAAAACTGTTAGTTACTCAATGTTCGGAAAGTCGAGTGGAGTCACTCCAGATTTTTTATTATGTATTTGTCTAAGATCACTTGAATAGAAAGAATATGCAAACATATTTCTAATTTCTTTTGATTAAAATTTAATTTCTCTCCTGCATATTGTATAGTTCTCTATTTTAGTTAATAAAACTAACTTTTATAAACTTCTGTGTAAGCTTTTCATATTTTAAGCTTTTCTTTTATTTGTAATTAAAACATTTTACTTACTTGTTTAAAAATACTGTATGGAATCATAAACTTTGTTTTAATATATATTCTTCAAACGCAAATATTATTTCTAATAAATGTCTTTTATTTCTTTCTATATGTGTTTTTGAACTCGTGAATTTTCGTACATAAATAAAAGAGAAGAAAATACTTTAATAGCAAATATGTATAGTTAAAAGAAAAAAAAATAATAGCAAGGAAAAAAATTAGCATAGGAATGCAAATATAATGTCCTAAAAAGGTGTAGAAAGAATACGAACAAGCAAAAAATCCCATTTTACAGTGATAAATTAAAAACACACTAAATAAACACACTAAATAATTTTACTTTTAAGTCATGTATAGAGACATTAATTAATGAATGGAATATCATGTACACAATTGTGGATGTAATTTTTTTCTATTAAAAAAATGTAAAAATTGTTTCTCATTTGAAATGGGTGTTATAGAAGCCATTTAACCTTTAACGTTCACTACTTAATTTATTTTAAAAATTATTAAACTAATAAATTAAACTAATAAATTATTAAACTAATAAATTTTATTTTGCAATTTAATTTTAAAAGTGGCTTTTACACACATAGCTGATCATAAATATCTAAAAAATAAAAAAAATTAGCATTGCCCTTTTCGAGAAATTATTGGTTTGAAATTTCTGTAAGTTAACTTATAAAATTCAAATAATATTTAATTTAATAAATAAAACTCTTTGTAAGTAAACATTATCGACTACAAAAACTCATAAAAGTTGTTTCAGGTGAAAATAGTCGAGCTCTTCATTAAATGAAAAAACTAGACATGAGTGCATTATGAAACCAGCAATTCGCACTCGCGTCCACTAAGAAACTTTAAGTGACTTATACATTTAGCTTCCTTTGAAGCATTATTTGTTAAAGATTGGAATAGTGCTGCTATCTAGCGAACAGAAAAGGAACAAAGGCTTAAAAACTGATTAAAACAAGAAGGAAATGTTTAAAAAAAAAAAAAAAAAAACTGCTACATAAAAATTGTTAAATGATGTCAAATGTTTGGTTTCGCTGCGAAACCAATGAACGTTAAAGGGTTAATTACAGGATATTTCAGTACTTCAAGGAGGGATAAGGTGCATAACAGAGAGATAAATAAAAGTCGTAAACAATATTCGGCTTTGTTGAAAAATATTAAAAATACTAGTTTTTAAAATTATTTGTACTTTTTTTAATAATAAAATAGAATAGGATTTTGAGAGTTCACTATTACTATCATTTTATTATTGAAATTTTGATCAAATAGAACTACGGGAAAATATACGTTAATTGATACTGTATCAAAAATTTCAATTAACACAAAAATTGTATTATGTAACCATCGTAAGATTTTCTTTTGGATAATTATCTATGTTATACAATTTAAGATAATGTTATTTTTTTTCTTGTGGATTTCAAAATATTATTAAATAGATTTAAAAAGTTTTCACAAATCAAATCAAACATGTCACAAAATTAATTTTAGGTTTAATATAGCCATTTTGAAATTTTTTGATTTATAATTTACTTTCCACATTTTTGTTGTTTTTCTTTTTATTGATGTAAAAATGATAGCTATAGGCATTCTAATTATATTCAATAAATTATATGTGCAAACAAAATTTAATATTATTGCAGACTCACTGAAATGTTGGTTTTGAAAGATTTTTATTTATTTAAATTTATTTTTAATGATCACATCGCTTTGGGCTATAATAATAATTCCTATACAATAATAATTCCATATTTATTTTGCTAAGAAATAAGTAATGTTTGCCTAACTATTGTTAATATAATATTTTATATTAAGGACACTTAAATCTTTTTAAAGAGAATTTTTTATCGTTATTCTTAAACCTATTTTTTTTTCCCCAGTTATTTAACATTTATAATGTAGTGTCACCTAACAAAAACATTATGCCGTAACTTGGTGTATTAAAATAGTGAAAAACAAAAGTACAATTTTATGATCTTTGGGAATTTAAGAAACGTGCATCAAAGCATTAACAATTACAACAACAACAAGAGTAATGCAGCGAAATTTTATGAATTTAAAATTTACGTAATTGACTCATTTTAATACTAAACTAATTGATTTATTTTTATTTGATTTATTACTTTCTTCTGTATGTAATATAGAGAAAGTACTGGATTCGAAAAATTTTCGAACTCCGGTTTTCGGTGGATTTACACGTTTTAGGATGTCCTGAAAACGATTTGATAGTTTTTAGAAAATGTCTGTCTGTCTGTCGGTGTGTATCACGAATTTTGTGGACGCTGTATCTCACGAACCAATGAACGAAATTTAACCAAACTTTGTATTTCGTTGAACTCTGACATAAACTGGTGCGGATTAGATTTGGGGATCAAGCTCTCAACAGGTGGCGATGTAATAGCATTTTTTCTAAATTTTTAACATGGCAGTATAGGACAAAATTTCGTATAAATGTACATAATGAGAGTTATTTTTAACTTGTGATAGTAAAATTAATATGAATTATTGATAATAGTAGTAGTTAACTAGGAAAAATTTTTGTGCGGGCATCGCTTCCCCCTCTGGGGGGAAGTACCCCCCGAGGGGAGTAAATTTTCAAGATGGGTATCTTTCGAAAGTTCTCGTCAATACCTTTAAAACGAATGGATGAACTATAAATCTGTGATAATTTAAAACAAAGTTATTGATTTTTTTTTACTTTTAACGAAAAAAAAACTTATTTTTTATTTTTTATTTATTTTTTTTTTTTTTAATATCGAGAATAAAAAGAAATTAATAAGGCATCCGTACTATGCATAAAAAAAAATTAAATTTGGTGATATAAATTTTTACCAGATATAAAAGTTTTGTTCGGCAGATATATGAACATGTATGAGTGACCGTATATATAGCTTACTAGATGGCTTCATTAAAAATAGCAATTTTGAGAAAAATTTAAAGTTGTTCAAAGCAGGTTCATTTAAAATTATTATCATTCAAGTTTTATCCTATTAAGACACTTTAAACCTATCCTGCAACTAAATTTTCTTTCTGGTATGTTTTATTTGGCTGACTAACAAAATATAATCCCGTTTTATACATGTGATGTTCAAAGAGAATTTTAAAAGATAGCTCTTAAATTAATTATGAGGTTTATTATGATAAAGTAATTTATGTATTTGGAATTTAGATAAATGAATACATATGTTCTACTTTCGTAAGATTAATTATTTAATGTCAATTTTATTTAATTAATTTAAAGTCTGCAATATAGGATTTTAATTACGTATTTTTTCATGAATAATTGAAACAAATTTTAGTCATGCTTAAAGTTTTAAAAGTTTAAATAGCTATAGGGGATGACTTTAGCAAAGAATGTATAAATTCTCCGAATGAATTCTGTCTTATATATATATATATATATATATATATAATAAAAATTCTTTATGAAACAATATGTTTATGTAATTAATTCTCTCAAAAATAAAGCATAGATTTATCCCTTTGCGGCCAATTTTAGTTATGCAATCATCATTATGCATATTTTTTTTTCTTGTAACTGGAACATTAATACATGTATCATAATCTATATAAATAAAGCAAAGAGTTTGTCGGGAACACATCCGGGTGGACCACTCCTGTTTTTGATTGGTCTAGATTTAACTACTTGGTGATGAAAGTTGGCCCCTTTTTTTTTAGTAAAATCTGATGAATTTTTTTAAAGATACTACATAGATGTTATACTTTTTAAAAGAGCTCTAAAAATTGTTCATTTTTTGTGTGGACACTATTTTCCTTTTATTGAATTAAGTTTTCTTTTATTTAATTAAAATATGAAAATAAAGAATAGTTACAATTTAATAGTTCCCAGCCCCCCCCCCCCCCCAAAAAAAAAAAAAAAAAAAAAAAAAAAACACGAGTTCATTTTTTTTTTCGACATAAAAATAAATACATTTAATTAAACGTGAACATTAAGAAATTGTAAAAAATTGTGCCTCTTACAAAAATTGACATCATTTTCACTTTAAAATTTTCTACACATTGATAAAGTGCTAATGTAATAGCTATAAAATTCAACAGAAAATTTAAAAACATGGCATATAAAAAGTTTTTTTTTTTTTTTTATCTTATAACTATTTATAATTTTGTTGTCATTTCGGCGATGAGTTGGTATGGGTGTCTTAAATGCATAAGTAAACGTTTTGTCGAGAAACGTCCGAGTTACTTCAGTACCAAATTTCAAATTCCGCCAAGAGGTCTAAGATGTTTTAATGTTTTTGCACAATTTTTCTCAATTTTATTTTAAATATTTTTGTAATGCGGAAAAAAAGGGAAAAGCATTTTTTTAAATTGGTCTAATTATACAAAATATCTTCATGTAAAATATTATGTCTTTTCCATTCTGTTTATTATAAAAAAGAAAATGACTAAGACAGTTTTTCCTGTAATATTGAAATTTCTATAAATTAAATTAAATTAAATTACCCAGTACCAAGACGTTGGGGTGAAGAAGTCTCTGCCGAAGTCAGCGAGAGCCCGAAGCGAAGTTTTTAAGCAATTTTAATGTATTTTCTTTTCAGTTTTAATTTGTAGAACGGTATAAGAAATATTGATTATTTTTTTAATTCATTTAAATATAGTGACCAGCGAAGCGGGCAAAGCCTGCTAGTTTAAAATAAATTTAAAATACCTTATCTTGTTTTTTCCATTCTGATCTCGAAAGGTAGAGCCATATTACGCCTGTCTTTCTGTTTTCTTTTACGTCATTGCATGGTGTTCGTCGGCCAAGATTAATATTGATTAACGTTTTACATACTTTTGCAATTTTTTTTAACCATTTTAAAAATCAATATTTAATTTTCAGTCTCTGTTGCTTTTACACAGTCATCAACGAAGCAACTCTGAAGAAGACTGAGATTCCAGCAGAGAACATTCAGTAAAACTTTAAAATAGTATTTGAAATTTATTTTATATAATAATAATTTTTTTTTAATTAAATATTACACGCATCATATGTCGACGGTTTTAATATTTCGATTAATTTTCAATGAAAAATTCTGTTTCTTGTACAAATTTTGAGATACAATTTAAAGAAAAAAATTAAAAGCTAACTATTTTTTTAATTTATCAATAAGACAAATAACAACATCTAGAACGCCAAAAATAAATAACAGGAAGGCAGACAGCTGTTTCGGTAGCCTTTAGTGTACCATCGTCAGTGAATAAAGAATTGTGAGAGAAGTGCTGTCATATATAGGAAAGGGAGGGGATTCAGCTTAGGATGATCAGCCAATAGATTTGCGCGGAATTTGGGGGATTGACCAATAGGAAAATACGAAATCCAAATTGAAAAAAAAATATGGACGAAATTAAGAAAATATGGACTTAATGCAAAATTTCCAACAATCAGACAGAGGGGGACACAGCGAAATCACAATTAACAATATTTTTGAGATTGTATGAATGTTCATATCCAAGAATAGTCTAATATATTTCTTTTTAATTGCAGAATAATGTTTCTAACATTTTTAGTAAATTTACTTAACATTGGCAAAATATTTGTTTTAAAAATTCGTATGTTATAAACAAAAGCATGCGGATATTTTAATTTATTTTTAAATAAACTTATATTATATTTTCCGAGAATGTAAATCAGTCTTACACAAATGAACACAAGCATTTTAAGTGGCCCAAATAAGGATGTTATACGTTTACACACGACCTATATCATCTCCATGTACAAAATACTAACAAATATTATTATTATTACATTTATTGAATGTGTAGTGATAATTTAAAAGTTCTTGAGCTTAAAAATGTCATTAAAAAATAAGTGATTAAACATATTTACATTTACAAAATTAAATTAATGTTTATAAGGAACATTTTGTCAAGTATTTTTTTAAATATTTTATAAGACGTGTAAAACCGATATTGTTTACGTTATTTTATCACTCATCTTTACATATAAAATAGCATATATAAACCATGGCTATATATCGCAAGTTTTTGAAAATGATAAAAAAACAAATAAATAACAAAATGTAACTTGCCAAAATGAAGTCGAAAAATTTTTGAATAAGTGTCATTGTTGGGGATATATTTCGTTTTACCATTTATGAAATTTTTTTTAATGAAGTTTAATTATTCCATTAGCCTCTGTAAATTCATAAAAAAAATCAACCTTCATAAATATATGTATGTGTATATGTGTATATATATATATATATATATATATATATATATATATATATTATATCTAATGTATAATATATTAAAATGTACCTGAAGCCATTTTTTTACATTTAATCTATATATATATATTATATAAAAAATTGTATTTGTTTATTATTTATATATTGAAACGTAAAATTCAATGTTTTATGTATTGAAAATTAATTGAAACAATCCTTTTTAATTTCACCAAATAAATACTTTTTAAAAGCATTTTTTTTTTTTTTTTTTTTTTTTTTTTTTTTTGACATGAGAAAAACTATAGAATATTCTGAAACTTGGTTTTAGCAGTGTAAACCTGATTTGATCGTACAATAATTTACAGAGTTTAAAAATCACAAAATGGAACAGTTCAGTAGAAATATTTTACATACTGTTTTATCAATAGCTGTATATGGTCGAAACATTTTTTCCGCCAAATAACAAAAACAATCAGCGCCATTTAGCTGTAATTAATATCTTCGATATACATTTTGTATATAAAATAAAGTGAAGACTGAGAGACATTTACATAATAAAAGAAATTAGTAAGTTTTAGCATTATATATAATTATACTTTTCACAATATTTTGATTCTAGGATAAATTTGACTTTCTTATAAAAAATTTCAAATTATTTAACAAAGTTCGAAAAATGCGCAGGTGCAATTTATTTATTTATTTTCAGATTTCATTCTAAATAAATATTTAACGTTTTCTTCTTTAATTTTGTAATATATTTTTACGTATTAATTTAAAATTAAACATCTCAAAAGTATTTATTTATGTTCCTGCCTTCATATATATATATATATATATTAATAGAAAATGTAACTTTAATTATTTTATGCTATAATTATTTCTAAGTATTTCGTATTTTGTTGGGTAAAATTTTATTTTATTTCTTCTAGTACATTGCAGTTGTAATGAAGTATCGCTTTGAATATCCATAAAAATGAAAAATAATTATAATTTGATTAGCATTAACCTCTAGCATTATAGTTCAGTAATTAACTACTTGTAATTATGTTCTAGCTCAGTAATACCCATTTGGGAATATACAAACATGTATTGCGATTGATCAATTGTGCACTATTTACCAATAAGTATTTGAACACTTTCGAATACGTTTTGTCAAATATATAAAATATATTTTTAGGAATCACCCTGAAACTTTGGGAGTATAACGAACATGTAACACCTCATATATTTCAGTATAAGTTTTGTCCTGAAGAGGAAAAGTGGATCAGTAAAAAATTAAAAAAAAAAAAAAAAAATCAAAATGTTTTGCATCATCCTGTAAAAAGTAATACCTGAAATAAGTTTTGGCTGTAGCATGTGATTATGAGAACTCTTCAAATTATTTGCATAAATTTTCATGAGGCTACCATTTTTATGAGGATTTTTACTCAATATAATTTAACCACGCATGCGCAAGCTTTATAAAAGTTTCATTTCCATCATTTAATAGCCAAAAGTATTGAGAAACTTATATGAAAGCCCCAAACAAATGTATGTAAATTTAAAAAGTTATGAAAGGTATAATGAACAGAATTTCAGTTCTTCTCAAAATTAAAGGGGAACTATAAGGGGTTTTATTGAAATTTATTTTTCCGACTGAGTGAAAATAATGCCTGGACCGGGAGTCGAACCCCGGATCTTTGACTTACAAAGGTCAAGGCTCTACCAATTGAGCTATCCAGGCCGGGAACCGGTGGACATTACTCACTCAGACAACCTTTTAGGCAGAAACATCTGGTCTATCATGTAGATAGCTCAACAGAATGATGAATGATCATGTAGATAGCTCACCTGCGGTTTATTTCTGTTGAGCTATCTACATGATAGACCAGATGTTTCTGCCTAAAAGGTTGTCTGAGTGAGTAATGTCTACCGGTTGTCGACCTGGATAGCTCAGTTGGTAGAGCCTTGACCTTGTAAGTCAAAGATCTGGGGTTCGACTACCGGTCCAGGCATTATTTTCACTCAGTCGGAAAAATAAATTTCAATAAATATGATTTTCTTCCCAATCAGTTGATTGTGTGATTTTTAATATATTATAAGGGATTTTACTCACATTTTTATTCTGGATCAATTAATGGTAATGCAGTTTTTGCTGATTTTAAATAAATAGTGATAAAACCCACTATCATCTTCTTTTTTTCTTCTTCTTCTTCCTTTTTTTTTTTTTTTTTTTTTTTTGAGAAGGACTGAAATTCTGTTCATTCTATAACTCATAACTTTTTGTATTTATTAGCGAATTTATTGAACTTATTGAATTTGATATTTGTTTATGGTTTTTATATAAGAAGCTCAATACTTTTGGCTATTAAAGTATGCAAATGAAATTTTTTATAAAGCTTGAACATGCGTAATTAAGAATTATTTAGTAAAAATGGCCATATTTCGTAAGATACTTTTGTATTCGGAAACTTTTTTGTGTTCTGATTGCAGTATGCTGCATCTATTGTAGAACGCCAAGTTTCTTAAAAATAACATCGCACTGGGTCTAATACCCTACATATTGTAATTCAAAAACTGGCAATTTTTTAAAGAAACTGTTATATTTCAATGAATAAATGTGGTAGTCTCATATAAAATTATACAGATAATTAGAAATATATTCTCATAATCACATGCTATAACCAAAATGTATTTGAAGCGTTAATTTTTACAGGGTGATTCAAACTATTTTGATTACTGTTTAATTTTTTATTCGTCCCCTTTTCCTCTTCAGGACAAAACTTTTAGTGAAATATTGAGGTATAACATGTTCTTTACACTTCTAAAGTTTCAACATGACCATGAAATTTTTTTCTAGTTATCCGACTAAAAGTTTCAATTCGAAATTATTCAGATACTTTTTGGTAGATAGTGCATAACGTAAAAAAAAAAAAAAAAAATAATAATAATAATAATTGTAGTAGTAGTAATAAGCCGTTTTTCTCCCACCCTGTTATCATACTATAAATATCTATAAGTATAACCAAATAATAGAAAAAAAAATTCGCCTTAACTTTTTCTTTCTTGTGATATGGTCATGCAGAGGTTTTGTGAAAGTTGTGCAAACTTCTTATTGTTATTTCAGTTTCATTTGTTTATAAATTTCTCTTGTTTCATATAGTTTTCAGTTCTCAAATTTTATATATATATATACTATATTAAAAATGATAGTAAATAATTTCTTTTAATTCAAAACGCAGCAAACTTATATATATATATATATATATATATATATAAATATGTATGTAATTTTTGTATGACTGAAAACATATATTATAATATCCTATATATATGTGTGTGTGTGTGTATGTACGTATATGTATGTATGTATGTATGGCTAAATAAAAATAATAAATCAGAATACCTAAACAAGTAATACATTACTTGTTTCGGATATAATCTGGAAAAATTTCATACTTAAGCAGCAAAGAATGTTCAATTAAATTTTAATTACATTATAAACTGGGACATATAATATACACTAAAAATATACATTTTAAAACATTAAAAACACAAAACATAAATTTAAACGTTTCGAGCCTCGAAACGTTTAAATTTGTGTTTTGTGTTTTTAATGTTTTCAAATGTATATTTTTAGTGTATATTATCTGTCTCAGTTTATAATGTGATTAAAATTTAATTTAACTACGAGACGTAATGATTTTTAAATATTTTAAAAGAATGTTCAATTTGGAATTTTAATGTTTTATGGTGAATAAGGAAAAAGACTCGTAAATTATGATTTATTTATTCCTTTATTTATAATTTATTTTTATTTTTATTTTTTATTATTGTTATTATTATTTTAAGGAAAAATGAATAATATATTATTTGTATTTTTTAATCACCTTTATATCAAAATTTTATATTTTAATAATTTTCGTATATTTATTATAATAGTATTTTTCTAACATTCTTTGATTGGTGTCAGTTTTTTATCCCTATCTGTTATTTTTACAAAATAAATGCTTTCCTTTTTAAAATTATTAGTATAAAAAAGCAAGCATTGTTTGTTATTATCAGAAAAAATGATGTTTGATTTATCACAGAAGTAGTAGAATTAGAAAATAGGGATAAAGAAAATATATATTTTTCTTTTTTAATATTACAAAAGTTTGTCAATTAACAACATTAATTATATACCACACCAAATTCAATTAATTTAGTAAATTCAGTTGCAACATTGGTGAATTTTATATTGTCAATCCATTCTAAGAATTTGCAAAAATGTTGTTGGCGCTAATTTTCATACAGAGCAGTGTAACGTCTTGCATTCAATAATTTATAATAAGAAGTTTCTCATTAAGTGATCAATTATATATGAATATATATATGTATTCTCTAGTATCCTTCCATATAGGCGTTTTTTAATGAAGTTTTATCATTTCATGGGTTTATTAATTTATTATTTATTTTTCCCTGTTATTTATTGGTAAAAGTTATATGTTCAATCAATGCCTTGGCACTTTTCATTTCTTCTTGTGATATATTTGAAAAAGTATTCACACATATATTTTATTTTTTTATGTATTTAATTTAAAGGTTTTTTTTTTTTTTTGTGTGAAAATTGTTTCAAATCTTATACAATATTTATTAGAAATTTATCTTTTTAGGAATTCGAATTTCAAAAAGGAACAAAATCACTTCTCTAAAACGGACTTAAAGCCTTTTCTTCTATTTCCCGCTATGACAGTGTTTCAACTGCTTACTTATTTTATTTCAAAAGAAAACAGGAGGTGTATTTAAATGCAAAATTATTTTTTTAATAAAATCTGGGATCACACAAAGGCAACTAAACAACAACAACAAAAAAAAATGAAGTCCATAGTGATTCACAGTTTAAAAATAAATAAACATGAAAATAAAACTAATTATGTACATAAATGTTCTTCATGGTGTATTTTTTATTTTTTTTTAACGTTGTCATTGCCGTTTGGAAAGGAATCTTTAACCCTTTCATTCCCAACTTTTTCCCTCCATAAAACAATAAATCTTATATTATGTCATAAATTTATTTAAACGTAATGTATATAAATATTTTTTTTAAATAGGAGTTATAGCAGATTGCGAATTAATTTAGCTAACAAAGCAACTGATAGATGTTTTTTTATGTTTAATATAACCACTGATGCCATTAAAAATCATAACTTTTCAATAAATAAAAATATCAAAATTTTGGAGAAATACATATTGCAATTAATTAAAATACGTATTATAAACATTAAAGAATAAAATAAAAAATATTTCAAACAGTTAATTTACTTAAATAGCCCAAAACAGGAAACTGATTCCGATATTATTATCAGAATAGCGTAAAATATACTTCCAATTATCAACAAAGATAGTGAAGTCATCCAAAGTAGGTATTTTTCGGTGGGAAAATGTATATAGATTTTAATATTGTTCATTTTGAATCAGCGGGAGTGTTAGATGGTAAGAAAGAAAATCTGAAATGTTATGATTCCAATTGGAATCACGGGGAAGGAAAGGGTTAAGTAAGTATACATTTTTTCCCTTTATGAATTTTATGCTTTCTGTTTCATTAATAATTCGACTCAATTTGAGTTCGCCTATCGATATTTTGTAGTATTATACCGCTTTTCAATCTAAACTATTAAAATTCTACGTATGAAAATTTGAAATTGGAGTTGGTTAATTATGATGTATTTGTTATAGGATTATAAGCTAGTTAGTATTTAATGAAAAATTAAAGTAATTTCTGCTCGTAATATTTAACTCTCTCTCTCTCTCTCTCTCTCTCTCACTCACTCACAGGCACACACATACACACACACACAAAAAAAAAAAAAAAAGATAATAAATAAACTTATTCTCTCTATTGTTACTCTACTTTTATATTTCATTTCCCTCTTTTGATGAATTTAAAAAATTAAAATAAATTTTCTTTTGCAAAACAAATATGACATAGTAACTCAGTTACAAAATCTGATAAAAATGATTAAAAGTACATTACCATCAGCATAAAACACCATGTACTTTATAAAATGATATAAATAAGAGGAAGATTCAGCACAATATACTAAAATTTAAATTTATTTAAAAAAAGGGAGTGCTTCTTTGTTTTACTTTTGATAATATTAGGAAGTCTATTGTGATTCTAGGAGGTGTATTTAGGACAACTATGCGAATAAAGAATTCTAATGAAATATAACTTGCAAAATACGAGAAAGTCGCGGATTTACAAAATCCTATCAAAATTATTCACAGAGGCGTTTTGAGATCTGCAATTCATAAAGAATATTTTTGGCAAGAGATCACGTAAGCATTTCTAAAGTAAGTTTGGCAAGTCTACACATATATAATGCAGCTACAGATTCGCTACGCAGACAACACAATTCTAACTTTCCAGTAATATTTTAGGCAAAATTTTTTTTTCATATTGTTTCAAACTAAACTATTTGTTTTAACTTAGCACAACAATGTTCAAACAGTACCTTAATTCTAGTTTTCTTCTTTTAAAAGACGATGAAAATCCACCCATGCAGTTGTCTACGCTATTCACGACTAGTTAATCACCAGGTTTTGTTTCAGTGATCGTGTAATATAATCATTCATCTTTCATAAATATCAAATGTGAATTAAGAAACTGATTTTCCAATTGCCAAAGCGAAGCTTAAGCGTCAGATGTTAGTCTTCTAGAATGTGATATTGTTTTTTCTTCTCGAAGAAATTCTTGACAGACTCTAAGTCATTCTTTTTCATTAAAATACGTTAATTTAATTAACGAAAATATGTTTAAAGATTGAAAGGTTTGAAATATTAAATACATATCCTATTTCCCTTTGTAGAAATTAGAAGCTCATCCACATTCAGATGTAAAGAGAAATTTTGAAGTGAAGTAAAAAACGATAATCATGGCACAAGAGAGACCCGTTTCTCCGTGCTTTAAAACTCTATCCTTAAGCTTCGCCGCAGCAGAGAGAAAATCCCGTGTCTTATTCACAATACAAAATAATTTCCGAATATCAGGAGCACGAAGCGACCTCATTTACAAGCAATTCCGATGAGATGTCGATGAGGAGAAGAGATGATGAGGTGTCTCACCTGAGCAGGTGTCCGTCCCTCCTCCTGGCATGCTGCCAAGGAGAGTCCTCATATCGGTAGGCCCTGCGGATGAGCGGCGCACAGGAACAACTCAACTTGTTGCCCATGCTTCACGCCACTCGATCACGCCACTGCGCTCTTACTCTCCTTTACGGTCCAGACACCATGCTCGTCACACGCGACCGGCACGCCACAAGACTACCTGTTAGAAAGAAAAGAAATCACATAATTAGAATAACATTAAAAAATAAATAAATAAATGACATTTATTTTTTTAAGCAAAGAAATATTGAGAAAAATCTTCAATGAATAGCACTTCCTGAAATCTAAAGAGGATACTTAGTGGTAAAGTGTTTTTTACAGGGCGAACCGCTAGCGCTTTGTTGTGTGCGTAAAGCTGTTCTGTGATCTTTTATAGAAAAGTGTTATGAAACAATGTGAATCAGTACCTATGTTTAATGCCACAAATTGGTGGGTTTGAGTTTTAAATATTTTCAGACAGTAAACAATATATCTGAAAGTTTTCAAATGTACAATATGACTGCCAAAGAATTGTGGTGATAAATTCCTTTAAATTCATTGGATTGCGTGTAAAAGTAACATTTCAAAATAGGATCTAAATAAAATTTTCAAGATAATTTAACAGGGCTTGGGTAATTAAGTGTTAAATTTGATTTTGAACTTTTAATAGCTGTACTTTATAAAATTCAGTTTGTGCAAAAGACAATTTTGTGCCTTTGTTTGAAAAAAGGTTGAGTTTATTTTTGAAGAGTATATTTCGGAACCAGTAAAAATTTTAATCAAATGGTCTCCCATAATACTACGTTGTAGAAATTGTTAACATTTGTGGCAAAGTGAAAATTGTATGTATATAGACATATTTATCGATTGTTAGATTAATGTATTAATACTTGCAAAGATAGGAATACGTTATTTGTGCAAGGATCATCTTTTTAATGAAGAGTAAATTGAGAAATATAGCAGGAATGAAACATTTGGCAAAGAACTCCTACCAGTATTTGTTTAAAACATTTCTTTACTTATAAAATCGCTAATTTAAGAAGAAGTAAAATGTGTTTCTTTAACAGTGGTACGATTTATGCACCAGTCCCATCCCTTATATAGCATAACCTTTTTATTTTTCCTTAAAACAGTTATGTTAATTTTTTTCAAATGGAAATACAAGCAGATTATTATTACAAATTAAAAGCTTCATACAAACGAAAATGAAGAATCTAAGGAAAACCTAATAAAAGGATAAATATTTTTTATATACCCACAATGGGTCTAAATTAAGTGTAATATTTGTAATATATTCCAACAAAGAAATGTTACATGTATTTGATTGATGCTTTTTTTTTTCTTCCCGTTAACATTCATTTATCTTGATTTTGTTCCCAGATTTTCGTTCTAAGAATTCTAAATACATATTTATATTTTAAATAATTATATGTTATATTCCCCTGTAGAGTAATAGAAAGATATTTTAAGATATAAGAGATACATTGCACACTATAAATTCAATTGTAATAAAAAAATTGTAAAGTTCTGTTTTACGAAATTGTTCTTATATCTGTATATTAGTTTATTTCCTTACCTCTCCTTTAAAAATTAAACGCAACAAAAGGAATAATACTAGATACAATTTCACTCATTCATTATAAGTTTAGAATTTAGAAAACGTACCTTTATAAATTTTTTAGCTACATCGCATATATAATTAATCAAATGGTATTTATTGAAAATTTAATCCACGCATGTTACAGAGAAGTATCGACTATATAAATATGGATTCCGAATGGTATATGTATTTCATTACTTTTTTTTTTTTTTTTTTTTTAATCTATAAGATACTTCTTTCGAAGAGTTAAATATTAAATTTATTTTCGGATATTGCCAAGCATAAGAAACAATAGTTTATAAATCTTCAAGAGTACAAATGATGGTTTAATTCCTATATTAATAGAAAATAAAGCTAGTACATTCTTATTTTATTAGCAATAGTTGGCAGAAAATTCTAAGATAAGTTTTTATCAATATTAAATCATCTCTAAATACACACAATTAACGAACTTAACAAAAGACTAGTTTTATTTTGCTAAAAGATACAGTTGAACATTTAAAATGTTAAAATGTTTACATATGTTTCAATACTTGTCGGTACATATATATACATATATGAATATTAAGACTAATCTTTCAAATCTTTCAAGAATCTGGGAAGATACCAAAGGGTATTGAAACGCATGTTGAAATAAATATATATTATGAAGGGTTCTTAAATAAAAGCTGAGCAAATTTATATTTACAGTAAATGAAAAATAAGAAATCAAATGACAAAAAAATGCATGGTATTTTCCTTAAAAAAAAAAAAAAAAAAAATACAGCTTATACAGAAGAAATTGTACAGTCAGTTCTTGTGATCCATCATATACAAAATAAATGTTATTACTTTTACTGAAAATAAAAGTTAGTTTAAGATTTTAAAACAGGAGTATATATTTGCATTTTATTTCTGTACCCTGTAGATAAAGGGCACCATGTATATTTTGTGAAAAGAGTCAGCATAATCTTTTTGAAGTGCATATTTTGTTTTATATAGAGGCATTAAACACTATACCGAGTTACTATAAAAGAAATAGGATAGTAGAAAATAAAACCATGTCCATTTTCTTTATTCACGACAAATGTATTTCATTACAACATCCTTAATATCTTTCCTGAAAGATTACGTTTTTGTGACATGGCATCCTGTACCTCCGGTTTGTTTAGTTTATTACGTATTTTTTTTAATAACGTTTCCGATTGTAAACAACATTTAAAACTAAATATTCTCCAATCACAGAAATGTTTAAACATTTTTCACTTTAATCATTTAAAAAACATGCTCATTTAAGACGAAACAAAATTTGAATGTACAATAATAAGTTTCTATTAAATATTAAATATTAGAAAAACAAGTTCAAAAAAAAAAAAAAAAAAAAAAAAAAAAGTTTAGTCGATTTTTAAAAATTCGATTCTCTGATATCATACAAAATCATTATTTATTTAAATTGATTAAAAATATCACAAGGGAAAAAAAAAAAGAAGAGAAACTTGGTTTCATCTTAAATGTGTCTGAATTTGCAATCGATATATCTATGCGCCAAAAACTTTTATTGTCGCTATCATATTTTGCCATTAGGCTGCGATACTCCAGAGAGCCGTAATGCCTTTTGCTGAGTTATGCCTTGTCTATCATGTTTTGGGTATGGACTGTTGCCAAAAGAAAATTCTGTAAAAAACAACAAAATAAAAACGTTCAAGCGGATTCTATCTCTGGGATGCTGCTCGCAAATTCACTTGAGATAGCGGAACTCCTCTAATATCGGATTCATGGGATGAAATGATGATATTTAACGGTTTTGATAGATAAATTCTGTTTTTATTTTTGTCGATATGTTGCCTTAGTTTATTTATTTATTTATTTAGATTTTCTACTGTTTTATTTTTAACATATGGTTATGTGAAAGATAGATGATAAAAGTTAATAATTTAGTTTAACTTACGTAGTGCTCATTTCTCGGTGTTTTACTCTTACTACGGACTCGTAGTAGAGATAGGATAAAAACATTAGCTGAACCCCGATATTTCTGTTTTTATGCGAACGACATGTAAAGATACTCAAAATAAATTACTAGTTTATCTTATTTACGTTTAAAATTTCAAATTATTTTATATACTTTTTATAAAAGGAAGTATTTTTTTCTAAAACATTTTTATTTTTCATTTATTTATTTATTTATTTATTTTCTGTCAAGACGTTATCTAACATAAAAAAAAAAAAAAAAACATAAATAATAAACTGAATAAAATTTACATTATTAAGAAAGCTTTAAATTTTGTCTTCTTGCATTTCGGCATTTGTGAATATTTTCTAGACCCAGATAGGAATTTATTTCTGCATATGATATAAGTGTTAAGATAGAGTGTGGATATTAGTTTAAATCAAATGTACACCCGAAACATTATAAGAATATATTTAAAACGTTTTGACAATTTTTTCATAATTATGTTAAAGAGTAAGAAAAAGAATTTATATGTGTTTCAATATGAAGCCTTTTCTGCGAAATCATTTATGGCCTTATCAATTTACACGTTATCAAATACAAGAAAGCGTAAATCCCAGTTTCACAGTATTTACATTCTTATCGTTATACAAACTTTATATTTCTGTTATTTGGTATGTGATATTTGTTATCTTGATTTCTGTTGGAAATTCTGCCAACGAAAAAGAAACACAAGTTCTTCTACTACGATTGAAAACTACTGATATTGATTGATATTGTTCTTCAGCAAAAATATGGAAGCTTATAATCGTATTTATATCGATTGACACGGAGTTGATATCGATTGTATATTCATATCGATTGATATGGGATTGATATCAATTATATATTATATTCGTGTTTATATCGATTAATATCGTATTTTTATCAATTATATGTGATGTGCTATTTAGTTATATTGGTTTCCGTTGCAAATTCTGCCAACGAGAAAGAAATATCAGTTCTTTAGATAGTTAGTACTACTACTGTAAACATGTGATGTTATTGACTGATATTGTTCTTCAGTCAAAATATGGAAGCTTAACATCTTTTAATCGTATAATGTAACTTAAGAAAATGCAGGTTATGTAAAAAGAAGAAATATTAAAAAGGAATAGTTGGTTCATTATTAGAACAATAATAGCAAACTGTCAGCTTTCTTATATAATGATAACTAAATGTTCTAATTAAGAAAAAATACTGTTAGTTAATTAATGATAGTAATATCAAGGATTGCACTCTGATGCAGCTTTCAGATGAAAATTTATATATAATAAATACTTATAATAATTTTATGTAATTAAATGAAGGAAAAATCACCATCCGAAAATAGTTGTGCCAAAGCTGCGCCTGAGTGAAACCCCTGTGATATACTACTAATTGTTATATTTAAATGAGCAATTGTTCACACGTGTAAGATTCGAATTTATAAAATATAACACAGTACGTTATACGTTAAAATACATAGTTTTAAAAACTTTATTTAAAAGTTAAAATATAAAAAAATCTTCATGGCGACGTTTCATTCGAGCATAATTGCACATGGATTTCCTCCCTTATTGTTTGACCTAATTACTGTTTTCATTTATTAATGGAAGAACGTGTATTATGTTTTAAAAAAAATAGTTTTTAATGTTTTGAAACATGCAAAAATCTTTTACGTATGTGTATATATATTTTCTGTTTATATATGCAAGGAATTGATTTGTTAAATTGCTTTGATTGCTGCAAGAAATATAACATTAAAAAAAAAAAAAAAATGACGGAATGTGAAATCAATTAAGGTAGTGAATCAACGAATGCTTTGCCAGCTTCGTTGATCACTATATTTAAAGGGGACTAATGTGCAAGTTGTACCTGACGGGACTAATGTGCAAGTTGTACCTGACGGGACTAATATGAAAGTTGTACCTCACGGGACTAAAGTGCAAGTTGCACCGAACGAACAAACTATTTCTTTCAACGAAAATTAAATCATTAAATTCATTGTTGTACTTATTTTTATTTCATATTGCTCGCGCACTTTATATTTCTTAATTGAAGATTATAAAAAAAAAAAAAAAAAAAAAAACTTTTTCTATATCGTTTGTAACGATACTGATTATTATTAATTTTCTTTTCTTTTTCTTAAAGAAAAAAAAAAGAAAAAAAAAAAAGATTTTGATGAAATTCTGACAAAAGAAGAATTTAGTTTAGGACGGAGGACTATTAGTTTTTTTTTTCCTTCAAATTATTACATCGCTTTCAAATTATTCAATTATATTTTCGCTAAATTTTAGGTTTCGATAAATGTCCAACTATCGAAAAATGATTTCGACAAATGTCCAACTATCGAAAACGACAACGCAAAAATCTCAGATTGAGACTAATAGTCCTCAGTCCTAAAAAAAAAAAAAAAAAAAAAAAAAAAATCATTCATATAATCTTAAATGTATCAATGCAAGATTTTAGGACGTTACAAAATACTTGAAGGTGACAAGTATAAAAGTAAATTAGCATGTAAAATGTATAACAAAACTGTTAATTCTGAGTATACTAACTAGTATAATGAAGCCATTTCAAATACAAATATCCTTAAAAAAGATTAGTGCTATTAATTCGTTTGACGATTTTACCGCACTAATCGAAAGGTACATTCAATTAGAAAATGTACTATAGATCAACAGCCAATTTCTTAAAAAACCCATATATTTCAACAGGAAATTAAAAAATACTTTAATGCGATATTATTAAAAACTACATATTACAGCTTTCGAATTAAATTATCTAAGCTAGCATGAATCTTTATTAACATCATTATGTAGGTTAATTTAATAAGTTACAAGACAATAAGGAAGTAGAAAAAAAAAGTCAGCTATAAGTTTAATTTTTTTTATTGATGACATAATTTGTTAATTTAATTATCCAAATTCTTCATAATTGGCTTCATTATCATAAAAAATTTTATATTACGTTAAAAAAAAAAAAAAAAAAAAAAAAAAAAACTCTCTTTGGTTAGTTTTATAGAGTAAACGTAGTTTTATACTTTCTACGCAATACAATGATAGATTGAGATGTAATTTTAAATACAAAAGAAATTTCTGTAGTTTTAGAAAAAATAAATTTTATGTCAAAAATTTTCTATTTTATTAACAGATATTTTTTACAGTATAAGTAGAAACACAGAAGTGCAGTTTTCTGTTAGGTGTTCATCGTTATAAATAATGTAACCGTCGGTTATAATACACATATAAAACTTATAGGTTATAAGATGTAGAATTTTTTTCTGATTCATACGAAAATGAAGTATGTTTTAAAAACAAATTACCTGTATCTTAAGCTTTTATAGCAATAATTATTATATAACGTAGAAAAAAATCATACTTCATAACTAGAATTTCTTTCTATCGTTATCTAGTAGAACGAAACGTATAAAAATTTATGAAGTCAGCATAGACTGTTCATAAATGTTTCATCAAATGGTGTCGAAATATCTTTAATATATATATATGGAGATGTATGGTTTAATTCTCTTTCTTTAAGAAATTTTAGGCTTTCCTTTTCAATCATTCATGGCCCCATTCCCATAGGATCTATACAATAAATTTTTCTTTCCCTTTTCTTGCTAGTTTCTTCTTTTCTTAATGATAGAAATTTGTTCTGCACTCAGCAGTTCTTTATTTTCTAATTTAAGGGGGAACTTCGGCGAATTGTCTTATGACAAGGTAAATAGTTCAGAAACTTCTCGTATTGATTATGATAGATGTACAAGGGGTTTAAATATTTCTAGTGTTATTCTAGATGAGGACGTGTTTAAAGAGATGACATCTCCACTAATATGCGTGTTGAATACTTGTGCGATACTTTCCCGTGTCATTAGAACTGATCCAGAGTAACAATTGGAAAATGTTCTTTAATGTAAATAAAAGCCATTTATTCACCAGCTTACCTCTATCAATATGAATTTACTCAAATCTCACTAGTATTGCTATTTTTATTTAAAGAATGAATACTGAATAATAGAGCTCATGAGAAGTCTAGAATCATAGCCTCCTAAACTAGATGCCTTCCGCGTGGCACGGAAACTTGGCAACAGTTCAAGCGGTAGACAGCGCCGCCTGGTACAGATTGCCATCTTTTTCATTCAACTGTCACCAATAATTTTAAGAAGAGATATATGATATACATAATCGACGTTTCTTCGATTCTATTCGCCTTTTATGTATATAAAATCCCACTTTTAAAAATTTTTGGTGGCTGTTGAATAAAAATTTCGAGCAATGTGCACCACGTGGCGCTGTCTACCGTTAAGTTTCCGAGCAACGCGGAATGCATCTAGTTCAGGAGGCTATATATATATATAGCTATAATAGTAAGCTATATATATATATATATATATAAGCTTGAAGTACAGTGTCGTTTTCGTTCTTTTGATTCAAACATGTTCCTTTCCCATTTTCACTCATTATTATTGTTGTTGTTATCGTTATCATCGTTGTAACGGTTGATATTTTGTATATTTTCTATTTTTGTATTGCATACTAAATAGTACTGCACACTAAAAAGCAGATAAGTTACAATTATTTCAAACTCAAAATGTATGATATGCAAGAACAAAAGTAAGTTTATAACATACTTAAAACATGTCCATAAGCGTTTGATGATTTATTTATCATTTTATTTCCATTTCTTTATTTGCTTATATTCCCCATTTAAAATATTGTATTCGTTGGAGAAAATTCGTCACCCCCAAATATATTTATTGTAGGAAAAAAAATTTATGCAACACACAAAAACACACACACACACACACACACACACACACACACACACACACACATATATATATATATATATATATATATGCAAGGTATCCCTAAATTACAGTGACAGACTTTAAGGGGAGGATAGAATGATTCAGAATTGCGTAGGAACCCATGTCCGCAAATATCATCTTTAAGAACCGGGTATTTTGGGCAGTGTTGCCAGATCTGGCGGATTTTTTATTCAATAATCACCAATAATTTTGAGAAGTGATATTTGATATACATAACAGACTACCAATCTTCGAAGTGATTAGCTGAACGTTACAATAAACAATTATTGATTACTAATGAATAAAAAATCCGCCAGATCTGGCAACACTGATTTTGGGGTAATTTTAACAGATGTGGGTGGTACAAACGTAGAGCTACAAACTTTATGTGGATGTAGATATTGTCCATTTTCCAATTCGAATCCAAAAGAAACAAAGGCGATTCTACACGGAAAGGGGTAGACCCTGTCACTGAGTTGTGCATGTCCCGAAATTTTATCCTGACGGTTTCCTTCCACCCCTCTATTGATAAAATTGCAGCAGAATTGACTCATCCGTAATAGCGCTCATTGGACTCAAATCGGGAAACAAACAGTAATAGCTGAAAGAATGAGGAATACATAGAAGACCATGACCGCAAAATCATATTAACCCTTTAAGGAGCGGATATATTAGGGAGATTTTTAGCACTTAATTGCCTTTTGCTACTATTATCAATTGATCATGTGTAATCTATTTTTTTTTAAACTCCGCCTACCTTGTAAAATTAAAAAAACTTGTGAGTCCATCATACCCAGTACTCGTATTAATACAATCAGTATTTTAAATACGTCGATTTGAAATACCATCAGGACTATATATATCTTTTTATGCAATCATTTGCACAAAAAAAAAAAAAAAAAAAAAAAAAAAAAAAAAAAGCTAAAAATTCAAAATTTAAAAGCCACACCCACACCTGCTTAAAATACCCCAAAAAAGGGTTAAGATGACATTTGCGGACGTGGGTTCCTATGCATTTCTGAATCATTATGATGTACCCTATCTCCTCTTGAAGTTTATCGCTGTAACCTTGAGACACCCTGCATATATATATATATAGTAAAGCAGCGTTTATACGTTTTTTACATTTATACGTCTTTTTAGTAAAGTCCTGATTCATTCTTATTGATTTTAACACAAAAATACTTCCTTTATACGCCGCTGAATATCGATTATACGTCTTTTCAAATTTTCAAGAATTCAAAAACATTTCTCGAACAAAAATTTAAATGTCGTCTAGGACCTCGTATGCTAAAGTTGTAGCAAAAAATTTTTAAGAAATGAATACAATAACCTACTGCATATCTTTATATAAAACAACAGATTAAAATAAGTCCTGTTGTACTGAACTAAATTCTGTTTTGTGCAGAATTTTATATCTGTAACTCAGAAAACAAAAATAGCAGGGATGGAACACGGGCGCAGAATTCATACCACTATCAATGTAAGAAAATTTTCTACCTCTTAAATCGACGATATTATAGGTAGAGAAATTTCTTAAACACATTCCGGTATGAATTCTGCGCCTGTGTTCCATCCCTGAAATAGGCTTAGTTTTTTTTTTTTTTTTTTTTTTTTTTGAAACAATGTATAATATATAGGTCTTTTTCAATCTTCAAGAATGTGACATGTTTTTTCTTTTTCTCTCATAATTACTGTGTATTTCTAAGCAGAGTTCAATTACCACCTCACTAGACAGAATTTCCAAGGAACAAAGGAATCCTATTTCATCCAGGTCTCCGGACCACCTCTAGGGGTGTGTCCCAAACCGTCGCCAATTGCCCATCTACGCAGCACTAGTGCGACGTAAAACCCAACCATCCATCCATTAATCCTATGCCATCCACGTGAAAATAAATTATTTCAGATTACCTGGCTTTCGTTGCAGACGATTATACGGTTAACAGGAATTCTTAGATAACAGTTAGGATATTATTAAGGGCAATTTTTAAATAAATTTTAACTAAATAATAGAACCTCTAAAAATGTTATATCCATAATTGTATGTTGTCCTACATGTTCTACAAGTTATACATAACTACACGTAGATTATGTACCTAGCCTTTTCTTAAGAAACTTTTAACCGTAAAAAGGAAGCAGTCGTGTCGATAGTAGAACATCATAGGAAGCCATATTTATGAAAAATCATGTTTTTATGAACTTAAAAAAAAAAAAAAAATACATTTCTGACTTGAAGGGATAGCGTGAAGAAGAAAAAATTAATTGTGTCAGCAGTTTTTTTTTTTTTTTTTTTTTAACAAAGATGTCTATATTGCGTTATCCATTTTGTGTAAAAGTAAATAAATAAATAAATAAATAATTATGTTAGTTACAATCATAATTAATTATCATTTTCAAATGCGTCACATTACATTTCTATTTTGTTATTTATTCGGTATTTGTTGATCCACATATTGTATAACTCTAAAGCACTTGTGCATTTTGATTATACTCACAAATAAACATTCAAAAGGTGTCGTCTTCAAAAAATATTGAAAAGAATATATGTGATTCTACACTTCATGAAACACCAGAAAGTGAAAAAATTCTCGGCTAAAATGAATTACAGCGACCACAGAAAATTATTAAAATTAAGTATTTTTGGCGATTTAGCATTGTTAGGAGATAAGTTCGCTGGCACTGAGATTGCCGTGTGCGAACAGAACCGTGTTTTGCTTCTCCGCAAAGTTCTTAAAATGAATCACCTAACAGTGTGAAATCGCCAAATATGCTTAATTTTGATAATGTTTTGTGGTCGCTGTAATTCATTTAAGGCGATAATTTTTTTCATTTTCTGGTGTTTTAGGAAGAGTAGAATCCCATATATTTTTTTCAATATTTTTTGAATATGACAACTTCTGAATGTTTCCTTGTCAGTAATTGCTTATTCTTTGTAAATAAATAAATAAAATGAAAAAAATATGTTTATCTACAGTTCAAATTAACTGTCATTTTCATATACATAATAATAAAATTTTCTTCTCCAATTTCTTTCTTTCTTTCTTTCTTTTTTTTAATTATTATTTGTATACTCATCGAGTAAAATTAAAACACTTTTATATTTTATCAATAAATGCGCAAAATCTGGTATTGAATGATGAAGAAGAAGATATAAACACACATCATTGGCAAATATCGTTCCTTCAACTGTTTTGGATCAAAATAATTAGATATATAAGCTCTTCATCAGGCGAAAAACGTACTCAGCACTAAATCACTAATAATGTAAAATATAATTTAAAGAAACTTATCTCCTACCGTCGACAGCCGTCAAATTTCACATTATTTTACGGGGTCAGAAATCGTAATTGCCTGATGTAGTTTTCATATTCTATTTCCACACTCAAAACATTCATAACAGTTAAATTAGTCTTTGTTTTGAAAAAGTTATTTTTAAAAGTAAAAACATAGACATACATATGAGGAGTAAAAATTCACAACCTTGTTTTCTCCCAAAATAAAAATATTAAATTAATGACTTTTCTTTGAACTTACAATAAAAATATTATGTCTACATATCTTTCTGTATATGTCTACATGTCTCCCTATTAATTAGTAATGCATCTAAACAAACAATAATTAAGGTTTAAGTTTAGTTATTTTTTAACACTTTCCAACAAGGTTGAAAAGTGTTAATGACTTCGGTTTGTCTGTCTGTCTGTCCGCGCTCTAACTCCCGTAAATACTCATAGAAATTCTTGTAACTTACATATGTTATTCAAGTTCACTATCGGATGTTCCCTGTTGAAAATGGTGATAATACCTCTACTAATTTGTGTACAGGAACACCCGAGAGTATTCCAAAACATTGCATTCTATGAAAGGTATTTCTATAAACCGAATTTTAATACATTTACTATATACAAATCTTAATGAAATTAAAATAAGTTATTCATATGCACAAAAGAATGCCTTCTATACAATATATTATGTTTTGAATTAATATTTACAGGGCCACACAAAAATATTAGTAACATTAAGAGATATTGGAAATTTGCAGGAATTGAATTTTCGTTTAAGTTAAGCGTTTTTAACACTCTGTAACAATTTTTAAGTGTGATTATGATTTGAATTTCTGTATATGTCTGTGCTACTGTTCTTCTATCTATCTGTCCGTCTGCCCGATTCCAGCGTTCATAAATATTTTCAGAATAATAATAAAAAAAAAAGATATATGTTATTCAAGTTCACAATGGAATGTTTTCTATATAAAATGACATTAATAGGTCCTGTATAACCGATTCGTGTACAGGGACACTCAAAAAAAAAAAAAAAAAAAAAAAAAAGCTAATGTATTGCGTTTTTTAACAAATATTTAAATAAATCACATTTAAATAACTTTCTACTGCAAAATTCAAAAAATAAATGACATTTATTGTTAATATTGTAAAATAAGATTTTTTGTAGAATAAGATATAGTTAACCTAACAACTTACAGGGTTGTACTACAATATTCATATACATTAAGGGCTGCAATTAGAATGTAAGGCCTGCATATTCTTTTGTGTTAAGTATCTTTAACACCTTCCAGCGTTGTCTAAGAGTGATTATGAATTCAGTAAGTCTATCTGTATGTCTTGCAGTCCTTCTGTCTGTCCATTGTGTGATGGCGTAGGCAAAGAACATTGAAAGTTATACGATACAACAAGTACGTACAGTTGGAAAGTGTTAATAATCAATGCCCACTGCATGATTTTTCATTTTTTTTTTATTATTATTTTTTTTTTCTGAAAAACTGTATCCGAAGAAGAAAATGCGGTCTGAATGTTTGCTCCTGATATATATTTGAATCTATAAAGAGCTGAAAATGAAAATGTGCATTTTTTGATTATTATAGTACTTTCAAAATGAGTTACTTAATATTTTAAAACTAAATTTCGAAAGTACAGGGGTTAATTGAATAGCTGGGAATTTTCTAAATGGGAAAACGAAATTCAAAAAATAGTATTAGGTAATGAGTCATACTGACTAGAAATTTCCCTCGTAAGATTTTATGTTGTTTGGTTGCTTTCGATGATAGGTGATACGAAATATTTAAATGTACACACGAACACAATAAATACATAAGAACCTAAGACATAAAAAGTCTTAAAGAATGATGAATAACAAAACAATATTATTACAGTTTTTTTAGAGGTTTCATGTAAATACAATTTAAATGTAGATATAAGAAAAAATTAATATAAGTTTCACGAAATCCGAAACAGTGTAAACAAGAACGAAAAAGCACGCGACTTTCATAGATTACAAAAACTTTTCATCTATACCTGTTGCATTGTTTAACATTCAATGTATTTGACTTTAGGATGCCATCTCGAAAACCACTTTGTTTTTAATTAGGAAGGGAAAAAAATTTGGAAAATTTATTTTTGTACCCTTTTCTTTATTTTAAAGAAAATACATTTTATAGGTTGCTTTTGAGTAGCCTTCACCTATGGATTACCTTTGCTATATGTCTAAAACCAGTAAGCCTATAAAAGTATATTATATTTTAGCTATGCAATAAATAGTCTTACAAAAGCATGTCTACAGATTTATTTCTAATGAGAAAACGTACGGAAGAGGGTTTATATGTAGCCCTACATATCGTATAAACTTTGCATACACACCCTATGATATAATAAACAAATCCCCATAATACTGAGAATTTACATTAAACATTTTCTCCTTACAGCTCACAATGAATCAGAACAATTTTGAGAGGCCCTGTAAACCAATCAGTTACACCAATCATATCTGATTAAAAAAAAAAAAAAATGGCTTAGTGTATCTTAAAGATTGATATTAATTTCTTTATACGAGTATTATATGAAGTAGAAATATATTAAATTATGCTTTAAAAATATAGCTCTCATGGACCGTACTGGGATTCTTTCGTGAATCCCAGTCCTCAAATACATTGCGCTTTTTATACCATTTTTAATAAAGGACATCACATGATAAATTCACGCAGCATATATTAATTTAAGCCATTTTATAATTATAACGGAATACCATATTAACGGAATTAGAGCGCGTATAGAGAGATGGACAGGAAGACAGATAGATCGACTAATTGAAGTCACAATCACTCTTAAACATACTTGGAAAGCGTTGGAATCGCTTAACACAATTGAAAAAGCAATTACAGTAATCTTTGATTATAGCCCTTAATCTATCTGAATACTTTTGTATAGCGCTGTATACTTAAATGCTTTGCATAGCATATCTGTTTTTGTGCATAATGAAAAACATTGGTTTTAGGCACAATGATAAAGTTCAATTTCATTATAATCTTGTAGTGGTATTTAAATATGATTCATAAAATTGCCTCTCATAGAACACAATGCATTGCATTCTTTTGGGTTTCCCTGTACACAAACCAGTCATTCACATCATTTTAAACCAGTCCTACTTAAACTATTTTAAAAAGAAAACAATCCACAGTGAACTTGAATAACGTGTAAGAGTTTGAAGAAATTCTGGAAACATTTACGAATGTTAGAGCACGAACAGATAGATAAACTTAAATCATAAATACTTTTCAACTTTGTTGGAAAGTGTTAATAAAATTAACAGTGGGGAAATAAGAGAGAAATCACAAATATGTTAATTGTGTACGTTTCAAAGATGCTTATATTCCCATTGTAGCAAATATAACCTAGATTGCATGAAGAACAAACACAAAATCCTCCATAGCAGTTCAGAGTATCCTGTTGAAAATAAAGTTCAACATTTTATCAAGTAAATGATAGCAACTTTCGTTAATTTAGCAGCAATGAATATTTTTAAAATTTTAGTGCTAAGTTTCACTATTTTACTGAAATAGTCTTTAATACTAAAAATTTTTAGTGCTAAAATGGAAAGACTTAGTAACAAATTTCTAAAAATATAGGTTGCAAATATTGCTCAAATTGACACAATGTTTTTCGTAAAACATTGAACTTACGTTTAACAACGTACAGTAAACAGTGTAACATTGGACTTTAATCATTAACATTTATTTAATAGTATTTATATATATATATATATATATATATATATATAATTAGAAATGAAAAATAAAGTTATAAATCGTATGCGTGAAAAATAAAAAAAAAATA
Organism: Salticus scenicus; assembly: GCA_963930645.1. Lineage (NCBI taxonomy): Eukaryota > Metazoa > Arthropoda > Arachnida > Araneae > Salticidae > Salticus > Salticus scenicus. The sequence goes on along the minus strand of OZ005654.1, from coordinate 41,626,119 downwards.
GAATAGAAAAACAAGATCAATATTTATGACGATCTATTTTAATTCAAGAATAACTACATAAAACTAATACTGATAAAATCTTTTCCTTTAATGAAACATGTTAAAATTAATACTTTCTAAACTAGTGGATCTACAGGTCGGGGGGGGGGGGGGCTACGAACTCCTCCGTTGTATTGTTTCTATGTATCTGTATATATGAGTACTATATTTCCTTGTAACTCATAGCCTTATTTTAATTTCTAGTAACTCATAAATACTTGTGTCAACTTTGATGCAAAACGATTAATTAACTTATCGGAATTATTTTGTGTACCGCTGTAAACTAATTACCAATTCTATGACAGCCAATTTCCACAGAAACCATGTATTCATACGTTTATTTCATTATGTTTAATGGAGCGTAACCATGTTAAAATGTACTTATAAGATATACCGTGTATAGAACGTAATCGTACGAAATTCTTTTGTGTGTCCCTGTACTCGAGCCACACTAATTATAGGGCTGTGCCGATTAATCGATTAATCGGTTCGGTTAATCGATCAATGCTTAGTCCCGATCAATTTTTTTAATCGAGTTAATCGGATCGATTAATTCGATTAAAAATTTTCAAAATCCGATTAAAATTTTCAAACTACGAATTAAAGTAAAAATATTGTTCTGCCTACAAAATATTTTTTCACATATTTTGCTAACAAGCATTCTAAGAAACATCCATCAAATAATGAAAAAGCAAAAAATAAAATAAAATAAACAAATAAATAAAAATAAAACCTCTCAAAAGAAGTTGTTGCACTTTTGTTGATAGAGAAAAAGGGGGAGGACAGTTATTAAACAAAATGCCGCTGCATGTGAATGCTGGAGCAACACCACCTGTCTGTAGCCTTCTACAGAAAGTGTTGGCTAGGGTAATAGTATTCTCAGAAACAAGAAGCTTTCAAAAAATAGAAATGCTGAAGATTTAAAAAAAAAAAAAAAAAAAAGAAGAAGAAGGGATTGAGATTTTCACTATTCCTCTGATGGGGGAAATGTCAACAGAGTTTCACAGTATCTTCAAGCGTTTATTGTCTGTTCAGACTTGCTGATAGCAACTATTGAAGTAGAAACAGAAAATAACATTCTGTGTTCTAGTCCGAAGTGACGAAGAAGAACTAAAATATAAGAATTTGAGATTTTTATGATAATGATATGGAATTTTGAGAATTCATTTAAAAATAGTGACAAGTGAGATGGACAAGAAAAATTAATTTATTTTTAAAAAATAATAATAAATAAATAAAATTGAATAAGTGAAAATATTTATATAAAATTAACACTTAAAGTAACCAATTATTACTTTGAAAATTGATTTAAATTTCAGTTATGAAACAGATATAATTGATTAGACAAACATTTTTGAAAAAAAAAATAAAAAATAATAAAATAAATAAATAAATCAGTCAAACTTATGAATAATATATATATGCACAATATGAGAGTTTATTCATCATTAAAATAAAATTATATAAAGAAATATGAAAACCGATTAAAAATCCGATTAATCGACCGATTAATCGATTAATGATCTACGATTAACCCAGTTAAAACTCTTAATCGATTCCCACCCCTAACTAATTATATACACTAATAAAAAGTATACAACTAAATCATAGTAACTTGTTAAACCAAGTTTGACATATTTTGGATGATTACAGAATATCATAGAAATTATTTTATGTGATTCTGTAAATAAATTATTTAATCTATGCACACCTCTTTTTACTGAAAACATGCTTTAAGCATCTCAAAATTGTATGTTTTAATACTATAACGTTGAATGTAACATAAAAGTGTTAAAATGGGTTTAAAGAGAAATCTGTCCATAGGCTCTAGTGTCACGAAATTCTTTTGTGTGTCCCTGTAAATGAGCCGTAAACATGACCAGTATACAACTTATTCTATGTAGCTCAGAAAAATTTGTTTGAAATTTGACATAATTTGGATGATTGCGTGGCATTCGCGGAACACTTTTGTAAAGTCCTGTACTTTAATTATTAAGTCTAAGCACCACACACTTTTCTACAGATAATATGGAGGAGCGAAATGCGTGGAGCGAAATTCTGCCCATACGCCGTAATGGTAAGAAAAACTTTGTATGTTCCTATACACGAATGCTAAAATAATGTAGACACTAAAAACTATGCAACTTTTTTTTGTGTAGTGCCTGAACGTGTGTACTAATTTCCAAGTCAACCAAAGGATTTTTGTGGCTGCTATCGCGGTACAGAGAAATTCTGTCCATAGGCCGTAATGATAAAAAAAACTTTGGTGTGTCATTGTACACGAACCACACACAGAATATGTACCCAAATCTATACAGCTAATTTCGAGTGGCTAAACGAATATGTGTACCCATTTACAAGTTAATGGAGTAATTTTTTGTGGCTACTATCACTAGACATATATACAAACAAACACACAGAACCTAAAACCTTTTTGGGTTTACACATGGAAGCATCCACTGACGTTTCGGCAGTTATCTCATACAACGAAAGCATTTGGTTATTTGTTTCATTATTTGTTATTTAATGTGACTCGGCATGAATATATATATATATATACATATATACACATTAAACAAGATATTTTTCGTTATTATTATTAAATGTTGTGTATAACACGAATGCCTTAAAGTGAAAAATACATATATTAAGAAAGAAAAAGGCTTTGACATCCGTTCTTCGATGGATTTACACATTTTTAGAGATTCGAACATGATTTAACCATCTTTAGAAAATGTCTTATGTACAGTCGGGGAAAAAAAATCGCAGCACTCACTGTAATTTCATTATTAATTCACGCAGAAAAATGTAATAGACACCATTCAACAGGAAATTAAATGCACATTTTGAAAATGCTGTCAAATTTTGAATTAGGGGTTATCTACATATTGAAATGAGCGCTAACTTTGATTTTTTTCCAATAGCAACACCCAATTTTGACTGCATATTCGAATTTCTGAGAGTCTGGCAGTGCGGAAAAGTATACTGTTTGCCTACTTTATCTTTAGTATTTATAGAGTTATAATCAAAAATGTGTTAGGGGTTATCTGTAAATGTAGAAAAATAAAATTAAGATCCTATAAGAAAGAGGTAAAATTTTAATGTTTTACACCGGAAATCTTTCAGGAAAAAAAGAATTATAAAAATTAATAAAAAAAATTGACCATTTTCCTGTTTTTTAATTATCCTGAATTCAATTTGTTAGATTTGTATATACTTCAGTACTTTTTTAAATAATTTTATGTCTATTTAAATATGTTACACTTGCGATTTATCCAGACTGTACTCTTTGAAAAAAGTGCAATAGTTTTCAATTAAAATTATCTATTATGGCTGTAGTGATCGCCAATAAAGCTTGAATTTTCTTTCGTAGGTGTAACATAAAATATGAAATGAAATAATAAAGATATATATATACAACAACGCATAAACTAAATCTTTTCGGATAATTTATAGTATGGGTTTATGAAGTAAATATTAAACAATTTTAATCGCAATTACCAGTTTTGGGTCAGTTGAACTCTTTGGAACTGTTCGATTCATTTTATAATTTCTATGAAAATATAATTTCTTAATTAACCCTTTCGCGACTGCTGACGTAGATTCACGTCTTTTGAAAATCTGTAACTCTCTTAGTGGGCGTTTCTTTCGTAATTTGTGTGTTACTTATTTCTTAAGTGTGTAACCAGTGTTCATATTTTTGCAATAAAATATACTATGGATAGAAATATATTGATTAGAAAGAATATAATTATACTGTATATCCATTTGTAATATAATTGTGAATACAGAAAATTTGTTCTGAAGTACTTTATTTTGAGAGAATAACGGCGGATTTTACTGTCAAAATTACAAAATCCTGCGGTTGCAAAAAGTGTTAAAATATATTTATAAAATGAAAAGTATATTTAAAAAATTTATAAAGTTAAAATATATTATTAAAATTTTAAAGTCTAAAGTATCCTTAAAATAATAATCCTACCCCCTACAAAATAAATAAATAAGAAAAATTAAGCAATATATGAAGCAAATGATTAAGCCTTTAACTTAAGAAACGATTTTACAAGTCTGTCTTGCATTCCAATTCCATTCGTTTTTTTTTTTTTTTTTTTTTTTTTTTTTGACAATTTTTACATTTACCAAATTTTCTATTTAAAACAGTAAACCCCGCCTATTTAGTTATTTTTTTTCTTGTAGTGTTCGTTTAAAAGATTCAAAATTTATCACCAGTAATCGATGAAGTAAATACCACTTGTGCATATTTTTGTCAACATAAAATAAGGGGTTTAACACGAATACTCAATATCACATTTACGTTTCTTTTATGTATTGTTTTGTTTTGAAGAACGATGAAGGCGGGGTTTGTCTTCTTTAGAAAAGAGGAATTCTTGATGCTAACAGTGATGTCTAAATATCATCATTTTATTTTATTTCTTTGCGTTTGACGTTGTTGTTATATAATTTGGCCCGTAAATAAAAAATAAACATATTTTGTTTAATTTTCCTTGTTATTTTTTAAGATTTGATTCGGTATCCCATGCAAAACTTTATAAGAGACGGCCCCCTAAACCACTCCAAAAGAAAGATTTATTTATATCTCGAAAACTAATAACTGGAATGAGCTGCAAATTTGCACACCCATATTTTTCAGCATTAGGATTCTTTTTATGTAAAAATTAATAAAGGTCATAATTCATAATTTTTATGAATATGAATTTATTAATATTTTTCAAAATTAAAAATATTTTTCAGAATCAAAAGTAATGATGGATTATGTTTGGGTTTCTTCACTGTATCTCGCAAAAAAAGAATGATATCGATCAAGTTATTTTTTGTGAAGATATTAATAAAAGTTTGAAATATGAATTTAACATTAGCACCTTCAAACTTTGAACGCTTATAACTCCGTGAAAAAATAAGTAAAATATGCAACCAATGTACTTTTTCGCGTTGTCGCGATCCCAGGAATTCAAATATAAAATAAAAATGGGGCATTACCATTGAAAAAATCAAAGTTCGTGTGCGTTTTAATATGTAGACGACCCCCAATTCAAAATTTCAGTTCATTTTCTGAAACTACTCACAATTCCCCGTCGAATGATACCTATTACATTTTTCTACATCTATTAGCAACGAAGTTACATCGAGTGCTGCGTTTTTTATTTCCCCGACTGTACGTATGCATACATATATAAAGACACTAAGGGACAAAAAAAAAAGCCGCACTACCGGACATTTATTCTCCGACCAGACTATAGAGCAGGCGCACGTAACGTCACTGGGACAGATGTTTCCGCACGTACTTTAGAATTGTAGGCAAAAGGGGGATAAAGCACCAATGGAGAGGCAGATATTTTGCCTACATGCGCAAAAGTTGCAGAATAGCGTCGCTTGTTTATAAACATGCGCCTGCTCTATACCTCAATTTCGACTGTGGCAGTCGTTATTTTGATCACGTGACGTCACATTCCGACTTTTGATTTGACGACTGTCGTTGTTTGAGGGCGGTCGCTATGGCAGTCGGATCGGAGAATAGATACCTTGGATATTTTTCTTTTCTTTTTCTGCAGTCGTCAATTTTATTGTTTTAAAAGTAAATTTTCGAACATATTCTATCACTTTGTGTTCCACGTGCAATTTAGGATTGAGCCAAGTATTAAAAACAAGATGCAATTGTTCGAAAAATTGTAATTTTAGAAAGTGTTTAAAAAATGGCAAGAATAAGGCAATTAACGACACCACAAAAATTATTATTTTAGAGTGAAAATAAAAAAATATTTTAATACGCAGGATGTGAAAATGATTAAATGTTAATGAAATATTGATAAGCTGGTTTATAGCAAGATATAAAATATTTTGGCTGTTTAAACTGGAAAACTGTCTCTAGACAGCCACGCTGCTCATGCAATCGAGATGACTGCAAGTTAAAAAACCAATCTTTAAGAAATCAGTTTGTAATACATTTAGAACATAGAAGGGATTCAGAAAAAGTATTTAGTAACATAATTTCTTTAAATACAGTGCAACAAAGATTAAACAAAGCAAGTTTAAGTGCCAAAAAGACTGAAAAAAAAAAAAAAAAGAATTTCTTTACGAAAAGAAATAGGAAAGCAAGTTTTCAGAGGGTTAAAAAAATTAAAAAATGATCGGTTAATTATTGGGCTGAAGTGGTTTTCTCTGAAGAGTGAGGTTTAACTTATTTCGAGCTGACGGAAATAATCAGGTCTGATGGCCAAAATGTGACCGATTTAATGAGAATTGCTCTTTTAAAACAGTGACACATTCTTCGTACATTATGACACGAAAGTACATAATTTTTTAGTGGGTTGGGCAAATTTTCATGTTCAAGGGATCAATTAACCCGAAAGAAAACTCGACCATTAAAAAAATGGCTCCTGACCGGCTATTTTGGAGGTATTTCAGACTTTTCCACAATCAGCATTTCAAGATGATGATGCACATTGTTACATGGCGCCTGTGGTACGTTTATTTGATTCAGGTTGTTAAAATTACTTATTCATTTCCATGAGCATCTATAATTTTGTAAGTTATCACAACTTTTTTTACTTAAAATTAAAACCTACAAAGAATACCGTAGAATTTCTTCTTTACTAGACCTGAAAACAGTCCTAATCTCAATCCGCTCGAAAGAGAGAGGGGGGGGGGGGGATTCAAAATTTGTAACCCACAACTTTGCAAGAAATAGAAAAAAATATTTATGATATTTGGCACAGTGAAATTCCTGAGTTTCATCTTAAAAAACTGTAAAATACTATAAAATTGCGCATTAAAGTAGTAATTCCATGTAAAGGTCGCAGAATATATTATCCGCAGAATACATATTTTTATTAAGTAATTGTTTAGATCTAACAAATAAATAGTTTTATTTCATACATTAAAATGTAACGTGTTTAATTCATATAATAAATTATAATACAATACAAAGTATATGTTAATTTAATTACGATTAAAAAGAAAATTTATGTAGGTTCTTATTAAATACTTCGTTGAGTGTAATAAAGCGAATTATTAAATCAAAAATGTACACAGGTAGCATGTTATGACTTCCATATTATACAAACATAACAGTTTTATTTGTTTCAATCATTAGTTTTTAAGTTATTACAAGCACAAAAGGTAACAGTCAATTTTCCTGCAGGGCGGCCTTTTTTTTTTTTTTTTTTTTTTTTTTGTCCCTTAGTGTTCATATAGTAGTAATAGTTAACAAGGATAAAATTTTCGTATATGTACAAGCTTCTCTGTCTGCAGGGAAGGGGATGCAGTGAATTTTTTCAAAATGAGTATTTTTCATAAGAACTAGTCAATACCTTTTAAACTACTGACTGAACTGAATCATACATTTTAATCATTTTTTAAAAGAATTCCTTTTTTTCCCCATTAATAAAAATAATAATAATAATAATAAAAGTGAAAAAATGCATATTCTGAGATATCGCCTGTAGGGTACAACATTGATTTTTCTTCAATATTTGGTGTTAAAACTCGAATAAACGACTACGTCAGAAACGCCAAAGGAAAATATTGGAAATACATATAGCTGTTTCGGCAGCTTTAAGCGTGCCGTCTTCAGTGCAAAAAGGAATCCCTTTTTGCACTGAAGACGGCACGCTTAAAGCTGCCGAAACAGCTGTATGCATTTCCAATATTTTCCTTTGGCGTTTCTGACGTAGTCGTTTATTCGAGTTTTAATATTCCAACGCCAAGTCTCCTGTTATTATTTGGTGTTAGTCTTCTCTGGGGTGAAAATCATCGCAGTCACCACATAAAATATTTTTGATAAATAATCATTTCAATAAATAATTTGTACAATGGTAATTTGCATAGGAAAGTTTAGAAGAAAATTTTATGATGGTCACAACATACTTGATTAAAAAAAAAAAAAAATCAAAACTAATTTTAAATTGCAACGCATACTTTAATTTTTTTTTTTTTTTTTTGTCTTTATCTTTTATATAAAGATTAAATTAAAAAACAAATTTTAAGATTGAATTTTGCGAAATGTTATTAGTTTATGAGACAAACAAATATTAAAAACTACTATTTTTCCTGAAAAAAAAAATAAATAAATAGATAAAAAATAAATAAATAAAAAAGTATTTAATAGAATGCATATCCGATCCATAAACCTCTTACATAAAATATAGAATCCATTAAAAATTTACGAAATTTAAAACATGTTAAATTGTATTAAACTAAGACTTAGGATTTTGAAAACATCAAAGATCTGAACAGACATGAACTGAGATAAATGATATGGATTTAAGGGCAAAGGACAGATGTTAGAACAACTAGAGCAGGATTTCTAACGGAAATATGCTTCCGAAAATTTGTCAAAATTTAGTTTAAAATAAGATGATGGTTTTAGTGTAAAAAATCTCAAAATCGTCATTTTCGTCAAATTCGAAAATTCAGAGAGGTTGAGCCCCCTAAATAAAATAAATAAATAAATAAACAATGTGATATAATGTGAATTTTGAAATTAAAAAAATATTTTAAGAAAATTTATAGTTTATTTAATGATCTAAAAATAGTAGCTTGTTCTTATAAATTATTTTATTTTACTTCAAAGTTCTTCAAATTAAAATAATAATAATAATAATAATAATAATTCCAATATTCCTTTGCAAGTTTCAAACGATTTTTGCATCTTTACTAAGGATTTATTTGTCATTTTTTAAGTCAACGGAAACTTTTTTACACTATGAGTTTATACACCTCTTAAATTAAGCCCTTAAGTTAGAATCGATATATAAACGGAATAAAATCGATCTAATTTTTCGATCTGGACGAAAGATACTAAATTTAAAGAATGCCGAATTTGTTCTTTTTCTTTTTCTTTAAATCATCGATGTTAATTTATTCATCTTTCAGTAGAGTATTATGCTAAATAAATTTTACAAACTACATAAAATGAAATTTCTTTTTACAGTAAGTAGGAATAAATTTGAATTAACCTTTTCACGGATTCAAAAATTAGTTCTAGGAGGAAATCTGGCAAATATCCAAGTAACAAAACACAGCATCTAGAAATTTCATGTTCAATTTCTCAAAAAAGATGTTTTTTTCTCTTTCACGGAGTTGAAAATTTCTAGTTTAAATGAACTTGGAAATAAAATATAAAAGCTGTTACAAAATTGAGTGCAGTTATAAAGTGCAGGATTTAGGTTTGGTTTTGGGCTTTCTTCTAAGGTTAGTTTTGCACATTATGGCTCGTTTGACCAGTACTTACGAATTAAAATGGATTTCGATCCTCTATGAAAATCTACGCTTGAATCAAAATTTGAACCCAGCACCGGTTATAAAATACAGCTTTTGATATATAAAGAATATATATAACGTGCAACATATTTTAAAACAATATACTCTGGCTGCAGCATATGCGAATTTGCAAGAACACGCATAAAATTAATGTTTTGTTAATTAAAAAGTATTACTTCTGATACATATGATACTATAATACTTCGAATTTTTATAAATTCATTGTTTTTCGGGTATGTTTTAACACTTTTACGTCGGCATATTTTCTTATTTTGAAAAGTAAGGGACTCCAATTTTTGGCATCATTGATGCATCAGAAGTGATAATAGTTTTAATTACATTAAAGTTTAATTTATCGACTTTTGAAACGATGCCGTACGATCGAATGTATTCAAATAGAATCGACTGAAAATTGTCCTGGTGTAGCAACGCAAGGCAACGATGAAATATATCGACACAGTTTTTTTTTTTTTTTTTTTTTTTTTTTTTTTTTTTTTTTAATGGCTTGTATGCATGCAGATTTGTAGTTTTTGTTATATCATGACATCGTATAGAGGGGGGAAATTGCAAGGATGGACATCGTAGTTGAAACATTCCTGGGTGCCACCGAGAATTTTTCAAAAATGAAAGAAGTTTTTACTTAGAGCCAAATGATCACTCTCTCTCTCTCTCTCTCTATATATATATATATATATGTAATAATTTTAATTTTGATGCAAAAACTCCCAATACTGAAATTGTGCTCTAGCTTATGGTTGAAACAGAAATATATGATCAGAGATATATATCATTTGAAATAGTAATACGTTGAACATAAAGTACAGGAATAATGCAACTGAAAATTCCGTTTCATTATACGTTGGATCAACGGCAACATATTCTTTTTAATTTGGATCAGACGAGTTTGTAGAATGATCTCAATCTAAACTGGTATGATGTGGCTATCTGAAAACATTCTTCTATATCAATCTAATGAAGTCATTGGTCAGAAAACTAAGTAAAACCAGAAAAACGCTTTATAAAAATGCCACCTATCAACTAATTAAGCGGCCAAGTTAAGTCCGCGTAGTTCCTTTTTGTAGAAGTCATACTGCTTAAGAATTTTGTTGCACTTATACACAATATAAGCAGGAATACACGTAAGAGGAAAAAGAGCAACATAGCAGCTCCAAAACTATCGCCCAATAAGCACACAAATTAAACAAGTGTAATTTTCCACGATAACCATCCTACATATAATGTTTGGTACACTTATACATTATACAATCTGAGTTATAGCCTTCCCGTAATGGTGGAAATGGCGACATTGCAGCGCCAAGGTGGCATATGCCAAAATCTAATCTGGAAAAGTTTATATTATGCTCCAACCAAACACTTTCTGTGCATTCCTTCTTGAGATACAGGCCCACATTTACTAATGCACATATATATCCAGACAGACACACATTCAGGTATTTTCTAAAAAGTAACCAACCAAAGTGCCTTCAAGAAATCTCAAAATTGAAAGTCGAAAATTATCCCTAATCTAATATTTTCTATTTTATATAGAAGAAGGTAAAAAAGATGCATGATGTGCTTTTAGAATACATGGTGCTAGGCAGCAGAGGTGTTAGTCTCCGTATTAGGAGTACCCTATTAACAAATTGATTTCATTTAACGTATGTACACAGTATAAATTTACTCGATAAATATTTATTAAAAGAAAAAAGTGGCTTTTGGTGAAATTTTTACTGCCAAAATTCGGGTTTAAATTGCTTTTAAAAAAATAGATCAATAAACTTGAAACATAAAGCATTGGTTATTTATCATTAGGCCAAATTTTATATATTCATTTTATTTGCAGTTAGTTATGAATATTTTATTTTATTTCAAAGCATTTACAATAACATACGTTATAACTGTTTTACACATTTCTGAGAGATTATTCTCAGATGAATGTTTGACATACTCGTATGATTTTATTAGTCAATAATAAAAGCATGTACTGCATTTAAGAAGCTCAAAAATGAAAATTTGAGGAAAAATAATAAGTTATAGCAATTCCATTTCCTCATTTAATGTACATTCTTTTCATATTTAGAATGAAATTGTTGTATTCCAGATTCCAGTTGTTCTATTAATACCAAAAAAGACTTCATTAGACTTGGTTACATGGACAAAACTGTATTAGGAATTAGCATGTAATAATATATATTATAACTGAAATTGAAGCATATCTTTCAATATATATTTTAATTATCATGTATATATTATAGATAGATTGAATTTTCCTGAAATAGTGACGTATAGTCACTTTTCAATCATCTCTCATAACCATACACCCAGATATCAAAACAACAGCATTGAAGTATTTAAAATCATTTGCACATTTCTATTTTATAGAAAAAGAGATACAGCTATGTTGTTAGTCACAAAATGAAAACAACACCCTCTATAATAAAAATTCAAAATCAAAAATTGAATAAAGATAGATTTTTTTTTTTTTTTTTTTTTTTTTAATAATAAGCATTCAATGTATAAGCAATTCAATAATAAGCATTCAATCAAGTACAATAATAGGTATCTAGATACAGCAATTACACATATTTTGGGAAGCCTGAAATAAAAGAATTCATCTGTTGAAAGATATTCTCCAAAATTCAGTCAATACAAATTGCTACTCAATCCCAATTACGCAAAAGTTTTCATGAAAATCCGTGCATTACTTAATGATTGATAGTGAGGGTTTTTAAGTTTCATATTTTTTCTGTGACATTCCCACCACTGCATTCATATAGTAATCTTCTGTACTATGATTCTACAATCAATAAAGAGTTAAATTGCTATATAAACGACGAAACAGGGAAAAAAGGGGGACACCGTAGTGACCCTGACAGTTCAAAAAGTTTTTTATAACATATAGACAAACATTTATCCAAACGCAGTTAAACCCTATCATTACACATAAATCCAGCCAAAATTTGAAGTCTAATATTTTCAAGAACTCCATATTAACTTTTTACAATTATCAAAAAGTAAAAAAATAAATAAACAGAAATATAAATAATGCATGATTTTTTTTTTTTTTTTCAGTTAAGAGCTTCATTTTTAAGAAGTCGATTAATAAAAGAGCATTTTGTATAAAACACACATCAAATTTCTCTGTGTTAGAAAAAACATTATCATGGATAACTGAATTAATAATAGACTCATAACCCTAACTGTCAAAAGCAATCAGGAATTAATTTAGTGGCTTAATTTATAGAAAAGTTTTATGAATCAGATCAAATAGATAAAAACCTAAAAAATAAAAAATCCAATGTTTTTGATAAAATGATAAAAAATCTAACATTTATAATGTCATTTTTAAAAATTATGATTAAAGTTATTATCGCGAAAAATATAAATCTGCAATTACTCGATAAAGAATTCTATAAAAAGAAACAAAATCAATTTATGTAGGGTTGTCTCGAAATATCCAGAAGAGAAAATTTACTAACAAGCCATAAAGCGTGTGATGATAAGAAAAATAAAGTAGAGATAAAAATATTCTTTAAACGATAGCTTAAAGTTTGATGCTTTCAGACTTTTTAATTCAATCATTTTATCCACAAATATAATTTTAGGACTTTACTGACCAAATTAATACTTTTAATACTTCTCAAAATTTCATTTTTTTGAAACATTTAAAGTTGTTTGTTATAAGAACATTCTAATAACAATAAATATAATTTATGTTGTTATGAGAAGTTATCGTCTTAGTACACTACAAAAATTCTTATTCTTATGTATTGTTATTTTGTGTTTTTCCATAATTATTTGGGCCGCGGTAGCCCAGTCGATAGAGCGCCAGCCTCGTAATTGGAAGATTGCGGGTTCGGTACTCGAGCCGGCCAAAAACCGTCGTGTACACTAATGGTGGCTGGTCCACGTAAAATCTGTCGTGGCCGCGATGTCCTCCATATTCCCATCAAAAATTATACCTCTGGGGGTCACCGAAGCGGGAGAGCCATCCCTTCCGTGGAGGATCAAAATTGTGATAGCATGTCTCCGGACCACATCTAGGGGTGTGTCCCAGACCATCGCCAATTGGCCATATGTGCAGCACTAGTGCGACGTTAAACCCAACCATCCATAATTATTTCACAAACTTTCATTCTTTCAACATTTTTAAGTTAAATTACGCATTTTTCAATGTAACCTCCAGTTTCATGGTTGTATTTTAAATTCTTAACAATTATTATTTTCATGATCTGTTTCCTCGTTTCTTCGCATTGTCGTGATGATAATATAATTTATATAAATATACATATACATAAGAGTAAATACGGGCACGGAACCCTTAGAAAGATCCACTCGTATAGGACTTTCTACACGGACTGATTTGGGTTATCGCTCTACACTTATTTTTTTACTCATTGAGGATCATTAGACCGAGACCTAGAGCTCTAATTGAATTTCCAGCCAATAAGAACATCCATGCCTGAACCAGGATGGGTACTGGTATTTACCCTACAAACATGAGGCTTGAGCCCATCAGCAGATAATGGTTCGCGCGGTTGTTGGGATAGTTGCTAACTCCCAACTTGGTTAGTTGGGATAGTTGCAGTTGGCCCAACGTCTTTTTTTGTTCCCTCCGATGGCATTTTATGTGTTGGGTTAGCTACAGTTGGTCAACCACAATGAGCAATGTTATGATTCCAACAATAATTGATATCTTAAATTTGCATATAATGGTTCATTTCTACCCATTGTATAACTTCAAAGAAAATATATAACTTTATTACAAGCATTAAGAAAGTATAAAAATAGCATATAATAAATACCAAAAAGTGTTGCCAAAATAAAATACGGAATATGGGCCAACGGTTTGTCAACGATTGAGCCATCAATCCAGCCATCTGCCATTTATAACCGTTGGCGACCAAAAAATCAAACGATGTTTCTGTGTTGACCCATATAAATTTTGTTTCTAGGGAAAGGCCAGACCGTTGATGATCTTTCGGCCATTAGATGGACCAATTGTATGTGCTCCTGTGTACTTGACGAATATAGATATACACTTCCGAAATGCTTTTATTTTTAATTTAATTTATTTATTTTTAAGTTTTTTCAAAGGTAGGTACTTGTTTTTGAAAATTCAAAATTAAGATAAGATTATTTGCTTATGAAATATAAACATTAATTTGTAAAGGTAATTTGTAGTTATAGGAAGAGAAAACTTTAAGTAATTTTATTCAAAATCATTTTATCCACATTATTTTATATTTAGTATATAAACTTTAATTTAAATGTGAAATAAAACATTTTATCAAAACTATTGAAACTTCAATGGTTTATTCAGATATTTACATGTAGTCAACTAATAAAGTTTCTTTCATTTTCTATAGCTTCGCTTCATTATCTGTTATCTATGTACTCATTAATTTATATACCATCAAAATGTATACTAAGTCATAGCCTTTTTATTAATATTTAGAGGCATTATTCCATGTAGCAATGAACTACATTTCAAAATCATTAATTCTTATGCAAAGACGAGAAGTTCGACACTTTGGTCTCCATTATTATTTTTTTTTTTTTTCCTATTATCTTTATTCGATTTGATGAAAAAAAAAAAAATTCTGTAAAAATACGATGAGGATTTCTCTTTGTGTATAATGGTCGGCAAAATGCATGTACTCTCATTCCTGCTTGTTACAGTTTTATTACTGTAATTTTCGACAAAACTAGGTTTGTGCCTATACTTTTTCCAATACACCTCTACGTATAAATTCCCTCTTATACACGAGATAATTCAAAATTCTTCTGATTTTATTTTATTTTATTCTATTCTATTCTATTTATTAATTTATTTTGCCTATCTTATTGTTATTTGCTTGAGCTATTACATAAAATTATAGAAAATTAAACAATAAAATCACGGATGGGCTTAAAAAATAAAATAATATTATAATTAATGATTCCTATGTATTTGAGAATTTTTTTTTTTTTTTTAATTTTTCTCTCTAAAGAGCCTGAATGGTCTAAGTCATTCCGTAGAGCAATACCCTAAAAGGTAAGCCTCTTTGGCCTGATATGCAACATATCTAAACAAACATTTTTATTCTACAATGTTTAGTCCGGCTTGACTTGAAGCATTATAATATTTTAATAAATATGTTGATGCACTCTCAGAAATAATATACTCAATTTTGACGATTCAGACATCCTCGGGCTTAATTTCGTTGTTTTTGACAACCATTTCGTCAAGCGATCACGTGATTTTTGAGGAAACGTGAACTCTCAAATATTTGACGAAACTGTTTACCCACAATAACATGTGCTAGCTTTCATTACCGCCATATATATTTTTTTTCCTGTGTTGTTTCGACTTTACGTTACAATGACTTTTATTTGCCGGCCTGGTGGTTCGGTCGGTAGGTTGCTGCCTTCTGGATTCCCACGTCCCGGGTTCGAATCGCGGTGCGGTCATGGATATTTGTGATATACTATGTCTACAAAATATTGTGTGCGCTTGTTTCTGTGAATTTCTGTAAAAATATGGATCAATTGAGGCAAAAATCATTGTAACTATAGGTCTCAAAGATGTCAAATAAATGTCCAAATGATTTTTATTTGTTTGCTCTGTTTTATGTATACTTTCATTAAATGTAATTAGGATTTAATGCCTAAAGCAACGAACTTGCAAATAATTTTATAATTCTATAATTTGTACTTTATTCTGTATCACGAAACTAGGATGAAAAAATGTATCTTTACTTTTGACGAAATTTGTATGTTCAAACAAGCGACGAAAGTAATTTTCTCAATTTGACTAAATAACAAGGAGAAAATATTTTTTTATTTTTGACGAAATTCGTATTCTCAAATAGGTAACGAAACAAATTTCGTCAATTTGACGAAATGTTCGCTCGGAGCATATCCCTAGAAACGCTTTCGTCAAAAATGAAGAAATTTTCGTGAAATTTGAGTATCTATTTCTGAGAGTGTAGAGAATAAATGCGAGCTTAAATAAAATAAAATAAAAATAAAATAAAAGTTAAAATAAAACTAAAAATTCACAAAACTTTATTTTGTGAAAAGTCATTGACTACAAAAACATATTGATATGAAAAGAATATGCCGAAAAAAGCAATCAAGCTTATCAAGTTTAAAAGAAAATTCATTTAGAGCTATTAACGAAAGGAGTTCGTTAATAAATGACTACGCTTTATGAATAACTATTTTAAGGGATTTGTTCAACAGGTTAACAAAAAAAAAAAAAAAAAAAAGGAAAGAAAGAAAGGAAAACACTTCAGACGTGCTTAAAATGTGTTTTTTTAAAACACTGTTGGGAACAGTGATGTCATGAAAAGAAGAATTAAGTCAAATATTTTTTTCATTTTTCATTTCGATGTTTTCTTTATGGAATAGTTTTGTAATTGATTCTAGGTAAAGTATATGCTAACTTAAGGCTGCATTTTTATAATTTTCTTTTCGTATAAAGTATTTCTTTAAAATTAAAGAGGTACAATATAAGATATTAAAAGGAATAAAAATAATGCATTTTATGTTTAAAATCAAAGTTTTCCATATATTGCTCCTTTGTACTTCGTCTTAAAAAATATCGATACTGCAAATATATTACCAACACAATCTACATTAAATTAATTAAGCTGTACTATTATTTTTTCTTTTTTATAAAATAAAATAAAAGTTTCTATTTTAGTATATTTTTAGTATATTATTTAGTTACTTTAATTAATTTTAGAATAAAAACAATATTCTCTGTTTTTACTTTATTTTAAGGGAAAAGCGTGGGATTGCTTTGGCAGAAGATATAGAAGTATTTTTGGTACTAATACATAAATTAACTGTCCGCAAAGTATTTCATTTATCCATTTATTTCTCATATATTTTAAAATCTTTCAAAATACACGTGTTTTATTCAATGACT
Organism: Salticus scenicus; assembly: GCA_963930645.1. Taxonomy (NCBI): domain Eukaryota; kingdom Metazoa; phylum Arthropoda; class Arachnida; order Araneae; family Salticidae; genus Salticus; species Salticus scenicus. The sequence goes on along the minus strand of OZ005654.1, from coordinate 41,608,883 downwards.
GATTGTGAAAACATTAATGTTTCCTGTAGCGTTCGGTCGTAGTTTCACTGCGAAAAATTTCTTGTGTAACATATACCCTACATTTTAGCAAAAAAAAAAAAATTACAATACACGTAATTGCGGTACCTTTTTAAACAAAAGGCATACAAGCGCATTTTTAAAAAAATAATAAAGGTTACTCCATACAATCCCCTAATTCTTAAATGATTATTTTTACCAGATTCAACAAATGTTTGAAGATTCCACTTGCTTTTCGTTTTAACTATACGCTTTTTTAAAGAGAAAAAAGGTATAGATAAAAGTTCACATGAACGGGTTATAAGTTAAATATTCATAAATCTTTAAAATGGCACTTCAAATTTTTTTTTTTTTTTCTGCTTCAATAATTCGAAATATTTGCTCTTGCGAAAGTGAGATTTCTTTAAGATATTTTATGAGATGCAACGGCTGGAAATTAGTATATGGACTTATTAGATAAACAAACAAATATATATCATATCATGAAACAAAAAGCTAAGAAAAAACATGAAGAGAATTTTGGAATAACACTAACAGTTGTGTTATCAAGTTGATCGAATTGGTGATTTGAGTGGTTAGCTAAGTTATAATGTAAACTATTGTTTAATTTGATATCTTTCTCACAGGCTATTATAGTCAGTATTTGGAATTTCTGACTATTATTAGAGATTAAATAGTCGGCAAAATGTCGACTGCGTTAACAACACAACGATTATAAAAAAATATCTTTAAAAAACTTTATCTTTAAAATACTTTAAAATACTTATCTTTAAAATACTTTTTTAAACTTATCTTTAAAATATCTTATAAACAATCCTTTTTAATTTCATAATGGAGTGATTACAAAATATTTCTCTTTATGTACATTTATATGAAATTTTGCCCTACACCGCCGTGTTAAATTTTGAGAAAAAGCGGGATGGCAATGTCACCTGTTGGACCATTTTCCTCTAAAGTTGATAGGCATTAATTTATATCAGTTTGCAACTACATATCAATTTGTATGAAATTTTGTGGTGTAATTCCTGAGATACGGTTGTCGCAAAATTTTGTCTCATACACACAGACATTTTCTAAAACGGTCAAATCGTGTTTTACACCTCTCAAAAAGTGTAAATCCATGAAAACCCGAAGTCAAAAATTTTTATGAATCTAATATTTTCTTCTATTGAACGTAGAAGAAAAATAAAAACTGTGTTTATTATAAAAAAAAAAAAAAATTTTTAAATATTGCATTTTTTATAGTAAAAAAAATAATATTTATACCAGTATCTCCCAGTCTCGGTCATATATGCTCCAATTCTTCGAAGTTCGATAAATATAATAAACTCTACTAGCAGATAGATGTGATTTGTGTCTCTTAAATTGCAATCACCCTGTACATGACTTGAAAAAAAAAAAAAAAAAAAAAAAAAAAAACAGGAGAACGTTATATTTAAAAGAAAATATTTAAAAAATTTAAATGAAGTCATGTTTTTAATAAGTGTTTCTGTATAACATGTAATATTTTTAATTATTAAACTGATTCTTAAAGTTAAAAGAAAATTTTTTAAAAGGATAAGTTAAATGAAAAAAAAAAAAAAAAAAAAGAAGAAGAAGAAGAAGAACGCAATAAAAAAAAAAAAAAAAAAAAAAAAAAAAAAAAGGCTGAAAAAAAAAGGCTAATTTTTTTATGTATTTAAGATTTTTCAAAGTAAAAATAAATAAGAACTTTAGAATTTAAAAGTAATAAGCTAATTTTTTCATGATAGACTCGTTTATCTAACATAATGTTTTTCATAAAAATTAAATAAAAATTTTGAGTGAATAAAATAAGTCAAAGGTTAGTAAATTCCTTTTAATACTTATAATAGTAAGTTTTTTTTTTTTTTTTTTTTTTTTTTTAAGCAGTTATAATACTGAAGTATTTGATTAGCACTCAATGAAATACTTCATTTTATACGATGTTTAAGTTTAAATATATATATTTTTTCTAAATTGATACGAATTTTTCATGTTAAATTCATTTATATAATACAGAAATTTAATGATCTTTTATTTAAAATAAATCAAAGTTTTGAACGAAAAAAAAAAAAAAAAGTAATTGTATTTATTCAGAAAACTTTTTAAATTTTTATGCGTTATGAATTGGTTATGATCAGTTTTCATTAAATATTCAATGTGTACGTACTTTTTTTTTTCGGAGGGGAGGGAGGGGGGATTACAGGAATAGTACACCTTTAAATGGACAGAAAATCAAATTTCAGATTTTTATGCATTTGAAAAGTTTTTTTTTTTTTTTTTTCTTCTAGTTTTATACCAAAATTTTAATAAGTACAGACAATAGTGCTTACTGAGATATAAGTGAAAATGCAAATAACCTTCTTTCATTTCTGCAAATAAATTGGCATTAAATGCCTATTCCTCAAATTGTAGTTTTTTACACTTACGTGCATAATATCTCAGCCTATTTAAAGTTTTTTTTTTTTTTTTTTTTTTTAAGAAATATTTTTCTATGCATAATAGTATACCACGTACGAATAAGAGTTTTATTTAGAAATAAAAGAGAAAATATAAAACAAATAGTTATATACACTATGAGTCAAGGTGAAAACCGAACCCCAAAGAAAATGAAAACGGTTTGTACATACAATGCAAACAAATACAAAAAAGAAAAAAATACAGACATATAAGTTAAATGTACACTAAGAAAGTGTTTTGAAACACACATTTCAATGTATATAAAGTAATTCTTAGGTTAAACAACTTGGTGTTTCCTTTATCTAGTATTTCACTATAAAGGCAGATTTCAGATTAAGGAGCAAGATACTGAATGTACTAAACCTAATTTAAAAACAATTCAAAATAGATTTATACGAATTCACAGGTATAATGGTGCAAAACGAACAATGAATTGTAAAAAAAAATATTCGATTGTTAAGTTTTCACTTTGAAATTTATTTATTTATTTATTTATTTATGTGTATTATTTATTTATTTACTTATTTATTTATTTTATTTTATATATATTATTTTATTTATTTGTTTTATTTTAATTAATTAATTAATTATTGTTATTTATTTATTTGTTTATTTTTTGATATTTCAAAAGGTAAACATTTTGGAATCTATATCAAGAAATTATGATAATAAACCCTTTATATTTTATTTTTAATTATAATGATACATTAAACATGTTTATTTTTAATACATCCAGCAAGTATTAAAAATTATGATCTATTCGGTTTTTACTTTGAGTTACTGTACATAGAAAAAGGGGGGGGGACATTTACAAAATTTAAACTATAATCGAATTTTATAATCATAAAAAAAAAACTTTAATAGCCTCAATAATTTTAACCAAGTCTGAAGGAATAGATAACGAAGACATGGAGAGAACTTCCATAATGAGAATTTCTATCGCGGATTTTATGTTTTGATGGTGAGGCTAGAAATGTTCTGGATTTTCCTGATCTTAGCAACAGTTACTTAAATTACAATGATCTAGTTTATTCAGATAGTTTTTATAATTTCTGTGTCTAGTAACAAATTTTGTTATCAAAAAATCAGTTTTTAAATAAGTATTTTTTTTTCCTAAAATTATTACTGGGGAAAAAAAACCTCTTTGTTCAGGTTTTTTTTTTAAACTAAATATATGTTCCATGGTTAAATGGTTAAAACAAATGTTTTCCAGAAGGAAAAAAAGTTTTTTTTTTTTTTTTTTTTTTTTATGTTTAAGGTAAAGGGAATAAAAATTACATCTTTAGCAAAATTGTCTGTCTTCTCTGAATCCCAATGACTTTGCGTATGAGAGTAAAATCCAAATTAACATCATGCTTTTCGAAATTGCTCATAATATATTTTGACTTTCAACCCCACAACTTTATCAAAATATCTAAGAATTATAACTTCGAAAAAAAAAACATTTTTTTTTTCATTTAACGCTTCTTATAAATGTACTAGAATCACGCACGTATGCACATTTTTTTTTTTTTTTTTTTTTTTTTTTTACTTACTTCTATGTTTAATCGAAGAAAGCATTAGTTTTATAAAAATTTTAGACCTCGGATTTTCGATGGATTCACATGTTTTGAGAAGTCTAGAACACGTTTTGACCATTTTTAGAAAATGTCTCTCTGTATATCTGCCCGCGTGTGTGTGACAAAAGTTTGTGGCAACTGTGTCTCAAAAACTACTGCACAGAGTTTCATACAAATTACTATACAGTTGCACCTTTACATAAATTAGTGTCTACCAACTTTTGCTGAAAATCGTCCAAAAGTTCGCATTGCAGAGCTGCTATATTTACTTTTTTAACATGGCGGTATAGGACAACATTTTGTATAAATGTGCATAAAAGAATTATTTTTTAAGAAATCATTAAGAAATTAATAATAGTGATAATCGACTAGGAAATTTTTTCAGGCATGTAGGGACATCCCTCCCCCCTCCCTCCCCGAGGGAGACAAATTTCCATTATGGATATCTTTCAAAAGATCTCGCCAATACCTTTAAAACGAATGGCTAAAACATCGATCTGTGATAATTTAAAATAAAATTATCGATTTCTTTTTCATTAAAAAAAATAATAATAAATAAATAAATAAATAAATAAATAAATAAAATGTTTTATTCATTTATTTATTTATTTTAAGATGTCATAGAGAATAAAATTCGCTTTCTTTGGATGTTTTGTGTTATACTTCTCTAGAATGAAAATTGTCTGCGTTTATCATTGAAGATAATTTTAATAAAGTCCTGTGGTGGCCAAAGCACACTAGATTTTTAAACTTTTAATTACAAAATTGAAAATGCTTTTAAAAATTCCTGGTTTTCGCTTTTTTTTTTTTTTTTTTTTTTTTTTTTTTAAGATAGGTGATTTTTTACACAAACAATTATAAAGTTTTTGTTAAATTTATACCCTAAATATTATGTTTAAGTTAAGGTAAAGTTTATGCAAATTACATGAAATTTAGAAGAAATATCTTGCAGGCTGTGAAGTGTAAAAATTTTTCAGGCATTACTTCGAAAATTGTCCTTTAAAATTATTCAGCATGCTGTTTTCAAATTTAATGCTCTTAAAAGAAAGTTAGATTTCACTTAAAAATACACTGAAATTTCCACATTTCTATAAAGCTATTTCTCTCTCTCTCTAAAAAAAAAAAAAAAAGTTATAATTATTGTACTTTTAATGACTGTTAACCTTTCACCACCACTGGGACACATATGGACGACTTAATGTAAAAATAATGTAACTCCATATTTTTTAAATATGTATATTTTTGCTTAATTGTATCACATTTTGTAACACCTTTCATTATAAAAAAGAAAAAAATCCAATAATTGCATTAAAATCCCATAAATGACATTACTTGTTTTTCTCAGAAAACTAAAACTTCTAAATATTCATAAAAAAATGAAGTTTCTAAGTTACTTCAAATTATTTTTAATATAATTTATAAATTCTCATAACTTATCGATTTTTGCGTTTAATACAAATCATGACACTTGCTGAATCTTGATTTTTTTTTTTTCCTGCGCATAAATTTGAAAAAAAAAAGCTTGTTATTTCAAAATCAATTTCCAAGGAGATAATTCACTTTTACAATGAACGACCCATACGTCCCGCGCAGTGCTGCAAGATTAAGAATTTTTTTTAATTCAACATCCACCACTAAATTTTAATTATAACGATTGCCTAATAACTTCGAAGACTTCTACGTAACGACTTCGACTTCGAATGATGTGGGACGGAAACACCTGTGAACTAGATCACGCATCTTCCTTTGCATAAAGATGAAAACTGAACGAGGGGGGTCCTGAAAATCAATTTCACTGCCAAAGGGGAACAGAAAACATAAAAGTACAAATGTAACATAAAGGGTTGTGGAACTAATACAGAAATAGGAGACACAGATAATAATAAGAAGAAAGTTTAAGGAAAGCCTTACAAAACTCAAAGGAAAGGACGGGGATAATAAGAAAAAAAAATTGGATTTTAATAGCAAATATTTTAATTTTCATTTTAAGTTTAAAATAGGAAACGTAAGCAGTTTGAACCCACAAATCTGCCTGGACAGTAATTGCCTTGAAATGAGCACTTCTCGGCAACCGTAAAACTGTAGAAAACCTTTTTTTTTTTTTTTTTTTTTTTACTCAAGAGGAAAAAAAAAGTACAAATCAGAATCTATGTAAAATGTCTCCGAAATGATTACATAACCGTAGCAATTAAAATTTATTGGTGGATATTGAATAAAAAATTACCTCAGACTGACAGCACTGGTCCCAAGAGCAATTTATATTGGTAGTGAAAGGATTAAAGAAGTACTGTCCTATTAATTATAAAAATTGTGAGGTCGAGACTGTAGTAGGTCACCACAGGTTTTGTTTGAAATTATGCTGGATCCAGCGAAGTAATAAGTTCGGATAGTTAAAAATGCTTCGGCGCCAGTAACTCGGCGAAATTTTAGGTTAGAATAGTTTTGCGTCAACATAGCGCTGCAACGGAGGAAGTAAGTTGCGAAGTATAGGCGAATGCAAAGCAACTTTAAAGTTTGGTTGAAGTGAAGAGACGGGAAGTTAATTGAAGGAAGTATGAGGTTATTTTCGTAAAGTGTTGTGGTGTGTTGCGGTGTATAGTGGAGATCATTCCGACGTCTGGATACGCTATAATTTAGGGCATAGTGCCTGAATTAAGTTATTGTCTGATAGTTAAGGTCTAGTGCTATTGAAGCTAATCGGTTTGATGTTTGTAGAAGAGCGGTAGTGTTAGCTATAGTGAATAGAAAAGTCATCCGGCTGCAAAGCCACTGGTTATTTGGAGTTCACGTCAGCTAGTGAAAGGAGTGCACTCTGCTGTCTTCTGTGGTGAGATATTTAAAATTATCTAAATTATTTCTTATGTGTATTTGGTAAAGTAATTAAATCAGAAGATTGAGTTAAACCAAACCAGTTCAACACTCCCTCTATTCAAGACTGAATAAACTTTATTCTTCATTTTAACTGAGTCTCGTACTATTTCTTACTTAGACATTTAAGTTAAGATGGGGTCTGCGGCAACGCAAGCCTCACAAAATATGTATACATATACATACATACATACATACATACATACATATATATATATATATATATATATATATATATATACACCTTGTGCAAAATAAAAAATAAATAAAACTGTAATAACATAACAAATGAAGATATGAAGATGAATCCAAAGTAATTAAGAAAATAAGAGAATAGTTTTTAACAATAATTTATAATTATACATTTATTTAGTTTTTATTTTGCTTATTAATATGAAAACTTTAGTTGCTTGGGCTGTATTTGAAATTATTAATTAATTTTATCAAGCTTTATTTCCTGATCTTGACACGATGTTCTGATGAAATATGATTTATCTTATGACGTTCAAATGAAACGTTGCAGTTGCGATGTTAATTTAAAAATATATTTCTTGCTTTCTAATTCTTTGTGAATTAATTTCATTTTGAATTTTATTTTTCAAAATGAAACTTATTATTTTAATGGAAACTTCTCTTTTTTTTTTTTTTTTACATTTGTGTACTCGAAATAGTATGTTCTCTTCCTTGCTAATATGAGTATTTTATTGTGTTGTATACTTAGATATGAACTGCATATGTATTTGTATACTCTTTAGGATTGTATTATCCTCATGTATTTTGTTACTTTTTATCTATCTATTGTCACTTAATATGTTTTTCTGAATAACTTTCTGGAGTACAGTTTTCAATATTTATTTAATTTTTATTGTGCTTATTAGTAATATGTAATCCCCGTTGCTTGGGTTTGAAATATTTAATGATTTTTATCAAGATTTGTGTCCTGGACTCTGCGCATTGTTGTGATGACTTGTTTATTGATAAATCTTTCCCTTTCTTTTAGACAAATGGCGGCAGGATGTTGGTATAGCTGGAGAGATGGTGGAACGACACTATGTATCTTTGAATAGCTCAAGAAAATCAAAATAATGTTATTTGAGAACTTTAATTAATCGTAAAAATTCGTTTCATATTATTATATCGTTTAATTACATTTTTATTATTATTATTATTTGGTAAAGTAATTATCAATGTAAATTAAATGACTCAATGTATTCTTCGATTATTAGTTTTCTTTGGATTCACTGTGCATTTAAAATGTCTGGATATTAAACTAATAATAATAATAATAATCTGTAATTTAGTTAAGTATTTTATAAATTTTTTATATAATTAAATTAGTTTGAATTTATCTTTAAAATATTGAATCATAAATACTAATTCTTTAATTTTTATTTTCATTAAATTAATTATATTCGATACTTCTACTTTAATCTTTAAGTACATCTCAACTTGTTCTCTTAGTATGCATTTTAACATTTGCTTTTAAGTATCATATGTTTGTGTTTAGTACTGTATTTTTATCTTCTCATTTACACTTACGTAAATTTTTTTTATTTAATATTCATTTTTACCGTCAAGTACATCTTTTTTGTTTATAATTGATAGTACTGATGGTCAAATTCTACTAAAAGCCTTCGCAATTAAAGAAAGAATGTTATTTTTTTCATCTAAAGAGTTTTAAGTATCTTTAATGGCTTTATAAAAGTTTTTTTTTTTTTTTTTTTTTTTTTTTCCGGTGTGGGGAGGGGTTTATAGTTATTTCATGAATTTTCATTCTTTTATCATCTTTTAGTTAAATTATGAATTTTCCAAAATGTAATCTTCAGTTGTTATGGTTGTATTTTAAATTCTTAACAATTTTTAATTGTGATTTGTTTCCTGGTTTCTTCGCATTGTAATGATGAAATGATTCATATATATACAGTCGGTAACAAAAGTGTCCGAACACTAGCAAAAATTCCTATGTAAAAAAAGTACACTTCATACGGTTTTGTTAAATAAATCCGTATTGAATCATGTTCTTACACTGACTAAGAACAGGATTCGACAAGGATTTATTTAACAAAACCGTATGAAGTGTACTTTTTTTACATAGAAATTTTTGCTAGTGTTCGGACACTTTTGTTACCGACTGTATATTTCAAAATAATAAATAAATAAATAAATCTAATATCTTCAGGTGTTATTTGTCATTTCATTTTCTGTAATGTTTGAAAAGATTTTCATTATATATATATGTGTGTGTGTGTGTGCTGACATTTTTTAATAAAAATATATTTAATATTTAAAAAAAATTACTTGTATTTATAAATTAAAAAGAATCGTAAATTTCATTAAAATGCTAATTAAAACTCTTAAATAAATTAAATTATCTAAGAGTATTAAACACTTTGAGAAATTTTAGCAAATTTTTTTTTAATTATTTATTATTATTATTATTATTATTAACATTATTATTTTTTGTCTTTAATGATTTTTAAAATACTAATAAGTTTGATTGGCTTTGATAATTCATCATTCCATCTTATTTATCATTTGATAGTTTAATGTACAGTTTGATCCTCTTTACAAATAAGTAAGTCCTTCCGAAAAAATATTTTTTAAAAGTTAAATATATTAATTCATTATAAAGATTTAATATTATTTTAAAAATAATAATTAAATGAATGAAAAAGGTCAAGCAGCAATAAACCCTTTAAATATTTTTTTTCTCGAAACCTTTTTTCCTCTTTTTTAATGATACTTAAAGTACTAAAAGATTTGACTGGCAGTTCTTTCATTACTTCCATGTAACATTTACGTTCTTTCGTCCTGAAATACAAGATTTGATCTTCCTAATTGCAACTCAAAGCTTTCTATTTTTTCATGTCTTTTTCTCTTTTTTTTTTTTTTCCCAAACAAGAACTCTGTCTGTTAACATTTCAGGGATGTTATCAAACAATTCTGCTCTCTCTATTCTTTTTTTTTTTTTCTCTCTCTCTGTATCTCTGTGTGTCATTTGGCTGCGTCCTATTCATCGCCAGATTTGGCTTTTTATTTTTTAGATCATATATCTTTTCGCCATAAAGGATTAAATGTCGCGACGGCTAACGTAAATGTAACGGTGAGTAACATGAGAGAGAATAGATGATTGCGGTTTTTTCCCCCAAGGAGCGCCCGGAGTGATGTACTTGGCTCAGGTTTGTGACATCGGTCTGCATTATCAGTTAGTTTCACGGTTACAGAGAAAGAAATGAAAATGCCTTTTTTGTTCGTATCTATTCCTTTTTGTATGGCCTTTCATCTTCATATAATCGAATGCATGTTATTTATATCTTTCTGTTTTGAAAAAAAAAAAAAAAAAAAAAGAATAATCAAATGTTGATATAGTGTAAGACTGTGTGACGCAGTATTTAATGTGAGCCCGTCAATTTTTCCTACAGTATGCTTCCGATTTTCTCCGTATTTTCATATAATTAAATCGGCGGTTACAAACTTTCAAGTTTTATTCAAGAATGGTACAATATATACAACGAAGAATTAAAATAATTAATAAAATGTACTGTTTAAAAATTTAGGATTTCTGATATAATTTAATATGATTGTAATAATTAGTGAGTAACATTATTGCAAATACTAACCCTAACTCGAAGTAAAAAAAAAATGGAAGAAAGAAAGAAAAGAACATAATAATAATGAAAAGTATATATAAAACGTTACAGAGTTTCTATTATTATTACAAGTACTTCCAATATTATGTTTTCTAATGGTTCCAAAATAACAAGTTATGGATTGGATTTCACGGCTCTTTCCAAATTATTGAGATACAACTGCTAAATTTCAAGACATAGCCCTAATTTTTTTCGTATATGGGAAAAATGAACATCAGTTTAATGTCCACAGGCGTTTTGGGATAGTTTTAAGTAGACTTGAAAACGACCATTCGCAAAATTAGGAAAGAAATTTTGCAAAACTATACAAAACAACTCGAAAACTGAATCGTTTTTCTTTGGAGACCATCTTTTTTTTTTCCCCTTTTTTAAAATCAATAAATTTTAGATTGATATTTGCAAAACATTTAAGTGTTAAGTTCTTTTTTTCACCATTCTTCTCATGCGTCGGTTTTTCTGCTCTCTCGTTGGGATCCTGATTAATTCCTCCGCGAAGGATAAAAATTGTGAAGACATGTACAGTCGGTAACAAAAGTGTCCGAACACTAGCAAAAATTCCTATATAAAAAAGGTACGCTTAATACAGTTTTGTTAAAAAAATCCTTGTCGAATCCTGGTCTTACACTGACTAAGAACAGGATTCGACAAGGATTTATTTAGCAAAACTGTATTAAGTGTACTTTTTTCACATAGGAATTTTTGCTAGTGTTCGGACACTTTTGTTACCGACTGTATCCAAACCGCCCTATTCCATACTGTCATCAATAGCCTATCACGTAGCTCTAGCGCAACGAAAAACTCACTCAACTTGATTAATGTGTCATTGAATTTGACAATAACAATTTTTTCTCTCGAAAATCATTATGGAAACATATTTAATTGCATTAAATGACCTCCATATGAAATACTCTCCGAAATAGTTATGCATCGAATGTGTTTTCAGGTTATAATTTAATTTAATTTAATTTGACTTCCTGTTTCCGCAGCTGTATTCTTTCTGTATAAAATATGTATATAATTTCTTCAGTCTTAAAAATCCGAATGATATCCGAGCGTATTAAATAGGCATATATCTATTTATTTATTTAAAATTCCTATTGTAATATGTGTAGTTTGGTTTAATTTTAACATCTTAAGATTAATAAGAAGCAATGTAATATTTATGGACGCTAAATTTATTTATTTTTTAAATCTGTAGTAATATCTGTAAAAAAAATCAAGTATGTTTCTTAAAAGTACATCTGTAACAGAAATCGACATACAATATTCAACATTTTTTTTTTTTTTTCAGTAATATTAATAGCGTTGCCAACTTCATTAAGTATTATTTATTCTTTGGAACTCAATACGTAACCTCATTTTTATAATATATTCAAAATACTTTATAGCTTTATTGTAATTTCTAAAATTTCTTATTTACTTTTCTTCTCTTATACTTTTATCATTCTGATAACTGTACAACAATGAACGTTCGACGTATCATTTCTCTTTCTTTTTTACATACATGCTATCTATTACAATATTTTCCCTGTACTATTTTCTCTAGAAATACTACTAAAACGCGTTACATAACTAGAAAAAATTATTAATGCTTCTAACACCATCATTTTATGAACGAGCTCAGAAGCTGATATCAAATCGAATCTACTCTAACACTTCCTCTCTTTTTTTTTTTTTTTTCCCAATAGGTTCTACTTCATCTAGAATGCGTCGATGAATATTTTAACCATTTGTCAAGATCTAGCACACGTGGCGAAGCCTATTTTTCTTTCAAAGTTGTGCAAACGTGCGATCAGAATTCTTTTTCCTGGGTGAAACCGGAACGTATTTTATTTTTCCTCTTTTTCCTTTTTTCGCTCATCTAAACTTTCTATCTTGCAGATTCCATCTTCGGGTAGATCTCTCTTCTCCCGGTAATAGCTCAGAATCAAAGCTATGATTCTCCATGACCGTTTCCATAGCAACCGCTGTAAGGAAGAATCTTGTTGCATCAGGCGCCGCGACTGAAGTTTATTGCATAACTCTGAGTTATATAGGCGGAAACAGCATTTGCAAAATTTTAACTATCTTTCTATTACAATGTAAAACGGAATATTGGAGTGTGCGAGTAAAGTATTTAATCATTTTATCATGCATGTTAAAGAATATATTTAAAAAATAAAAATATATCTATATATATAGAGAGAGATAGATAGATAGTGTTAATATATTGCTATCTATCATTTCACAACGTTCATATTTTAATCATATAAATGTGATTCAAAGTTACGTATTGAGAATTGACAGTCTTCAGTAAACGCTTATAGTTAAAATTTAAAATTAAGATAAAACTTCTCAATTGGCTACAAAACATGTATGTAATATTCAAATTGTCAGGATTATGACAATTTACTTAATTTATTAGCTTGATTACATAAAAGTAAACATTAATATACCTAATCGCCATATAAGCAGGAAAAGAAACATTTTACTATTTATATTATTTATCTATATTATTTATTTGTTTTATTTCATTTCATTGTAGTTATTTATTTATTCTAATTCAATTAGAAACTTTCTATTGAGCTCAAATTAGGGCGTTTTGCTTTAAATTAAAATAATACATACAACTCAATCAAAATTTTAAATTTTAATACCAATTATTTAATTTTATTATTAATTTTTTTTAAAAATAACACTAACTTTATTATTACAAATCCATATAAAAGTATTATTATAAATAATGTATACATATATTAAATTATTTTATCAAAAATGGTGTAAAACGCATTACGAATGCCCTTTAAAACTGTTGAAACATATAACAGCATTTTCTCTTCCTTTTTACTTTCTCTTACCCATGTAAATGGTAGAGAAAGTATTCTTTTTGGATCAAACTTTCGAAATCGAGTTTTTGTTATATTTAAACGTTTTGGGGTCCCCTGAATCCAAAAATAATGTTTTTAGCGGTTGGTCTGTGCATGAGTATCTCTTATCAGCATATCTCAAGAACAAATAATAGCAGAATGTACAAACATGGTTTTGGGAATGTGTATCATATAGGGATGCTACACTAAACTTTTCATTGAGATCAAGCAAATGGATCGTGTACAGAGACACCCAAGAAAATTGAAATACATTACGTCTATGGGGGAAATTGAAGGTAAGTAGAGCTTAACATCTATAGACTGCACTAAACAAAATGAAACGAATATATATTTTTTATATGCATAAAAACATGTTTCATGTAGAATACAGTATGTAAATCATTCACTGTTCGTTTACAGGGCTACTCAAAAGAACTAGATTATAGTGCGACAATACTTGAAAATTGATGGAAGTGTATTTCAGGTTGTGCCGTGTGTTACTAATGGTTATATTTATGTGCACCATGTGGTGTGTACATAATCTTCAGACGATATACAGGGATGCTAACATTTAAGCTGTAACATTCTTTTTTATTGTTAGATGAAGTGCTTTACTATAATATTTTACCATGTCCAGGAAAGCTACTCATAAATTTAAATTAATTCTACATGGTTATATGGTTAATAATGTATTGTTTTAAGCTACATATTCATTGCTTGGTTTTTTGTACATTTACACGTTTTGAGTCTTCCTGAATACCGAAGTCAAGTTTTTAACGCTTGATCTTTGTCTGTCTCACTTAGAGTAAATTAAAAATAAATAATTTTTGGCGATCCAAATGTTGTATTTTGAAGTTAAAACGTTTGTTACTAGAAAACTTTGCTCAACATTGATAAGTTTCAAAGAATGTTGCCCGTGAAAGTTGTCAGAATAATTTTAAATGAACTTTAGATTTTAGTAACAGCTTTGAATTCTATATAAATGTAGGTACAATAACGAAACGGAGGATTGAGGGAGACGATAATAAAGCTCTTCCGAAGCCTAATTTGCATTGTTTTAACATAGGTTTGCATAACAGCACCCGTTATCTTACCCCTTAATCTCCAATCTATATTTATAGTATTAAATTTCATGGTAAGGGAAAGTCGTATGAGTGACACACCAGATTATTTTATTTTCCAAATATAAATGAAAATATTTGATTATATTTTAATTCGGTGAGTTTTATTAACGGAAATAATGCGATTCAGTCAAAATTTGGAACAATGTTAATAATGTTTTACTTTTTATTAAGTTTTGATTGATATGTATTTTTAAAAGGTACACTAGCATCTATTTATAAAATTTACAAGAGAGGAGACGATTCCGGTTCGTACTCATCTATATAGCAAATTGCCTTTCATACATTAGTTAATTTTAAAAAATCTAATTGCCCGATCGATAAGCTGTTTAGTCCGACGGATTCAGAAAAATCGCCCCTTTCATTTGGTTCCTTATTTGTAACGAAGTTTTGATTAGATTTTTTAAAATTAATTAAAATATGAAAATAATAACGTGGTAACCAACTACTATTAACTTCAAAATTGGACATTTAAATTTATAATTATTGCCAAAAAAATTTACCAGTTATTATTATTATTTTTTTTTAAAGCATAAAATGAAATATGCTTTCACGCGAAAAATAAAAAAATTATAAAACATTAAATTTGCTCATGCATATAAAAAAATAAAAAAATGAAAATGGAGCAAAAACAAAAAAAAATTAATATACTTCAATTTTAGATTTTTTTTTTTTTTTTTTTTTCTTGTTTGTTTAAATAGCATGTTTTTTGGCACGGATGAATCGCGCTTGGAATGAAAGCAAATTCATTGATGATCCTGGGTAATATTTTAAAATTTTGATGCTGAAATAGATCGGACATTTTTCGCCAAGGACTCTACTTTTATGAAAGCCACTTTAAGCCAAATAGCACATCAAAAATATAAATAAATTGTAAAATATTGAAAAAGAGAAAAGAAAGAAAATGAAAGGGAAAAGAAAAGAAAAGAAAGAAACAGAAAAAATATTCGCATAAATTATGCATTTTTGTCTGAAATGGCGATAAAAATTCAAAAGTCGACAAGGGACTGTACTATGATCATTATTTACATATTTAATTATTTATTTTTCTATATACCAACTACTATTAACTAACTCAACTACTGTTATAACCACAACAAATTAATTGTCTCACGTGATAGATGTAGTCGATCATAGCATATTGTAATATTATATTTGGCGTGAAATTGTTGTCAGTTTATAGTTAATCGAATAAATAAAATAAACATAGAAAATAACGTGAAAAAAAAATATTATTAACACCACGTATAGTGTTGTTCATATGTGGCTGGGATTCAAATATAAAATTGCTACTTAAATTTTTCGATACTGCCCGTTTCGAAATTGTCATCTGATAAGCACCCAAATAGAAGCCCACTGGTATGCTATTGTCACAGGCATAGGGATAGGCTCCTGAGAGTCTGAGAATGAGTGGGTTGCTACCGAAGGCAGCGGGGACAGGAAACGGGCCTTTGAGCAATTTCAGGATTTTGTAAAATTTTATTTTTGTTTATAAAGCGATATAGAGTTCCTTTAAATATAGTGACCAGCGAAGCAGGCAAAGCTTTCGTTGATTAACTACCTGAATTGATTTCAAATTCCGTCATTTTTGACGGGGTTATATACTAGTTTTATAACATTAAACTTTTTTAACATATTATTTTAATATATTGTTGCGTACTCGGGGCTCGTGAATTATCCGTGAATGAATGACATTTCTTGAGAGATTTAAACATTTATTTACCGAATATTCCAGAAGATTACAAAACTGCCAACCAATAGAATTACTACGTGAAATTTGGACTCGTGTACAGGGGCAAACGAAACATTCGCATACATTACATCTATGGAAGAAATTTCTCATTTGTACAATTTAACATTTCTGGGCAGCATAAAATATAATGAAATAAACGTATCGGTTTTATTTGTACAGAAGCATATTTCATGTAGAATTTGCTATGAAAAGTATTCCCCATTCCTTTACAGGGCTACACAAAACAATCCAATTACATTAGAAGATGTGATTAGGAAAACTCGAAGTGCTCTTCTAGTAGATTTACGCGAATTTTTTATAGTGGTAAATTTAAATACACTCTATGGGGCGTATATAATTTTAAAACTATATACAAGGTTACACAAAACGAGTCGAATACTATTAAATGTATACAAATGTTTTATATAACTTGCCATACATAAGAAAGCTATTTATACAAAGGCTTTCATCTGCAGAGCAAGTTTTAAAATATGCGGCTGTTGATAGGTATTTCATCTATTCAAATGCTGGGTAACAGAAAGTAGTGTGAGTGCCACACCTATTTATTTATTATTTAGGAGAAACGTTTATAAAAAGCCTCTAATAAATGCATTTTATTTTGAAGCAACAAGATTACTTATCTTGTCAACAACAGCATCAAATTTACTCCTGATTTGTGATTGATTCTGTTCATTTACGCTGTCATTTCTTATCTACGTTAGAAAACACTTATAAGCAATACTTAGTGGTGTTATAAAAGCATTCCGTATCATTTCTTTCCCGCTATTTGCCTCCAATACAAATCTCGTTACGTAAAAATCAAATTTGTTAGCCTCGTCGCGGCAGAAAATTTGTCGATGAATATTTAAATACTTGTCTTTCAAGAGAATAAACACCAAGAAAAATAAAAATTTCTTCTCTTCTTTATTTTTTAATTCGACGGATGTAAGAGGTAAAAAAGAATAAACCTCAGTTGTCAGTTATTAAAAGTTTTGATATTTGAGGTTTTTTTTTTTTTTTTTTTTTTTTTCCCCAACGTAATTTGAATTGTATAGCTATCTGCAAGTTTTTGTTGTTCTTAGGCTTTGAAATTTTCTGTTGCTTTTTTTTTCTTATGCAACTTAAAATAATTTCTATATTATTGAACTGTAAGAATTTCTCAAAAAAAAAAAAAAAATCTCTATACTTTCTGTTGCATTATACTTTAAAATTATTCAAAATATTTTGCAAATGTTTACATTAGTTTAATTTTATTGATGAATAGAAAATTCTTAATCAAAAACTACAAATAATTGAGCTCGATTTCACATCGCATAAAAAAAAATTAGGCAAGGGTGCAGCATTAAGGTAGACATGTAAAAATGTCATGACACTTTATTTGAGGTTAAAACTAAATACATTTAAAGCTTAAAGTTGTAAAACAAAATATTTTTTGCAAAAAAGGGATGCGTGTATGCGTACACTGGCTGGAAAAAAGTTTTTTTTTTTACCAAAAGGAAAAAATGCTTATATTGATACTCATAGATGGTAGCATGGTACTTCTTGTATACATCCAAAAAACCACATGGTAAATGGTAAGGAAGCCATTTTATACAATTTTTATGTTTTGAGGTGCTCAAAATAATTTTTCATGTTTGAAGTTTTTTTTATTTTATCAGGACTGAACAATTGACTACAAGTATTAGATAGTTGTTAAGGTAAGATATTGTTGTTTTTAAATTTATAAAATTATTAGCATATTTATAGTCTATATATAATTTTAATATTATTATTTGTTCTGTCTGGACATGGAGCACAGTGGACCGCCTTCCAATTCGTCTAAAAGTCCAAATTATATTTAACACCTTATTTATTTTAGTTAAATTTACATATACAAATATAATTAGACTCAAAATAATTAATAAAAAATAATAATCTTAATGTTATAGTAAAATAAATTTCTGAAAAGAGAAAATAGTTGAATGGTAGTATAATAATTATGAATATCTATATTTAATAACTATTTGAATTGTTTAATATTAAAAAAATAAATAAAATTATTATGTGATATAATAAATAGTAGGTTATATAAATTTATTGTTTTTGTTTTTAGAAACAACATATAAAATATAAAAGTAGAATAATTTTAGTTAAATTTATCTCACAAATATAATGTAAAGTATTAATGTCTCAAAATAATTAATAAAAATGTTTAAATAGTAATATAAGATTTAATTATATATTTCATAATTTTTATAACTATATAACATTAAAAAACAAATTAAAAATATATCTTATTGTTTTTAGTAATGACACGTAAAAGACAAAAGAAATCTGATATAGGATTCTTCCTCTAATTTGATTTCTTATTTATTTTGATTTCCTTTAAATTTTGGTAATTTTATTTCATGAAAATGTTCGAATTATGTTATTTAGATAGAATTGCATAAGAAACTAATTTTAGGAAAACAAAATAAGTAAGTTATATTATTTGAACATGAACAACAGAGGTTGGTCTACTGTACCCCGGGTTGTGGACCCCTGTGCCCCGGTGATGAGGCACAGTGTTCCGCTTTGTGATTGCACACAATTAATTTTTTTATTCGTAATGTATTAGAAGTATTGTTATAAAAAAAAATTAGGACATATTAAGAAAGGTTTAAAAAAAAAATTCTAATTTTCTCAAGTACCTTGCTTTTTTAGTTTTGGTGCAAAAAAATTAAATGTGTAAAAGTGGTCCACTGTGTCCCGGTCTCCCCTACTCTAAATAATAATAACATCTGTGAATATATATATATATATATATATATATATATATATATATATATATATATATGTGTGTGTGTGTGTGTGTGTGTGTGTGTGTGTGTGTGTGTTATTCACTGTAAACCGTCTTAGATGCAGCAATGTTTTTTACAATATTTTAAATCTTTTATTTATTTTTCTTTCTAAAAATACTAGAACATCTGAAACTATGACTCAAAATACCATGGAAAAAAAAATTAATCGTATCACCTTGAGTAAGAAAAAATGATGCTTAAAATTTATTATTTTTTGTTTCTTCTTTTGTTCTCAATATGCTCTTGTCAGTTAATAAATTATCTTTATGATCATTCATAATTAATTTTTTACTTGAAAGATAATTATTGTTTTATTTTAATAATTCTTTTGAGCTTTTTTATATAATTTTTATCGATAATTATACAAATAATACATAATTTATAATTTATGTTTTGAATAATTTCTGGGTAATCAAACAGAAATATTTTCTTGTTGATGTCTTGCTGCCTTTTTTGTTTAAAGAAATTTCTAAGTTTTTCGAAAAAAAAAATTATTCGTTTAATTTTTTAAGATTATTTAAAAAAAAAAAAAAAAAATCATGCAATAATTAGCTTAGAAAAACTTTTCTATAAAACAAATTTAGTAAACTATTCTAAAAATTATATTCACCAAGTATATTTCACCGAAATTTTTTAAAGGTTTTTTGTTAATTCCTATAATAGTCACAATGTTAGCGCAGTTTTCTGAGGAATGTAAATCATTATGTTCTTGATAATATTAATTAAAAAAAAAAAAGAAGAAGAAGAAGAAAGAAAGAAAAAAAGAAAAGAAAACTACGAAACTTTTCTGATATTATCGTTATTGTTTAAGAGAGGAAACTAGTGTAAAAAATACAGCTTCTTAATACTTCAAATACTTATAATTTATCTCAATGTTTTTAACCGAAATATTTTTATGTGTGTTTATCAGAAAAATGCGTATTCAAAAAACTCTTGTAATTTATTTTATTTATTTATTTTTATCCTGCATAATGCGTAAAAAAAAAAAAAAAAAAAAAAAAAAAAAAAAAAAACTAATATCCTATGCTTTTTTTCTATTGAATATCGAAGAAAGTAAAAATATTTATAAGCCTTATAAATTCAAAGATTTATTTTCGTTACAAATGCAAGTTGCAATAAAACGTTTCATTTATAAATTTTTAAACCACCTTTTTTATTCATTTTTGTAATAGGGTCCCACCAGTGGCCGGGAAGTTTTGCTGTCAAAGCGTGAGGTGCCGGGTTTGATCCCAAATGACGCTTGTCGATCCAGATGTTCGGATTTTTTCGTGGTTTACTCCAAAACTTGTGTAAATACAGGCTAGGTCTCCTTAGAAAGACCCCCATGGAGAGTACTCCTCCTCAGGCCTAGGAACCTAGCGCAGCCAATTGTCCTTAAACCTAACACCAACATACCATTTCAAAGTATATTTTTTATTTCTATTATCCATATACGTAGTAGAGAAAGTATTGTTTTTAGTCAAATTTTCGAAATTAAGTTTTTGGCATAATTATACGTTCTGAGGTCCCCTAAAACTGAAAATCTTGTTTTTAGCGGTTGTGTTGTGTGGAGGTCTATTATCAAAGTACGAAAAGAGCAAATTGTAGCAGAAGTCCAAACTCGGTGTTCTAAGTCTGTCTTATATGGGGATGCTATTTCACCAAACTTGCAATCAACAACTTTGGGATCAAATAATTATTTCGTGTACAGGGCCTTCCAAGAGGATTTAAATATTTTACGTCTATGGGTGAAGTTTTTGATAGATACAGTTTAGCATCTCTAGACCGTACGAAACCAAATAAAATGAGCACATGTTTTTATATGCATAAAAGCATATTTTGTGTAGACTATGGCATGAAAATCATTCATTATTAGTATGCAGGGCTTCTCTCCAAAAAAAAAAAAAAAAGAATATAGTCGGACTATGCTTGAAAATTGTTAAAAAACTGTTTCTTTACCTAACTTAAGTTTTTTTTCAACGTAGATTTATGTACAGTACAAGTATTTATTATACGCCTGTAATTTGTCTTTATGATATTGAAATGCAGGATAAGAGAAACTCGTGTGAGTGTCACAACAGATTATTTCATTAAAGTCAAAATCGATGCTTTAAATTTCCTGAGTGAAGCTGCCTCATTTCAAAGAAATGCATTAAAACGAGCAGCTCTATTTCATAGCAATAAAGTTAGAATGGATGACAACTGCAGATTTGAGATTCTAACTCCAAATGCGTGTCTGGAGATGCTTTTGTTTGATAAAGAAATAGGTAAGATTATATTTGCAAAAATTATTCACTTTTGGGGGGAAATTATAATTTATTTCCTTAATATTTTCTTCTGTCTTAATAGGAGAAAGTAATGGATTTGCAAAAATATAAAACTTTTTTTTTTTTTTTTTTATGGATTTACACGTTTCGAAATGTTTTGAGCACGATGTTACCATTTTTAGAAAATATCCGTCTCTCTGCGACGAAAATTTTATGGCAGCTCTAACTCAAGAACTAATATGCAGAAGTCCTTAAAACTTTACTTTTACCAATGATATAAATTGGTTTCTGTCAATTTTTATATCAACTCACCTAACAGGTAATGCTGTCTTGGTGCTATTTCTCCCATTTACGAAAAGCTATAGATCTGCTTCTGTTCCGTATAATTTCACAAAAGTTGATATATTAAAGAGACATTATGAAACACTACGCTTTCAATTTGATGTATATCTACCGACAAGCGTAGCTGCAATGTTGTGATTTCACCCATTTATGGAAATCTGTATCTAAGTTTCTATAGCGTATAAATGCTCCAAACATGGTATGTACCATAAAGTAAACAGGATGCTAATTCAGTGTGGGTGTATAGCGACCAACAAGTGGTGTTACATTTACTCAATTACTGCGATTTTCCATATGGCTTTATCTTAGCATTTGTTGGTTATAATTACACCAACCTTCGCATGACAAATATTTATTGTGAGAAGCCAAGATTAAATATATATTCATGTTAACCGTTAGGCGTTGTTTTATAAAATAATATAGAAAACGATTTGTGGTGGCCCCAACGTACTAATTTTTATCTTTGTGTCTCCCACATTATTTCCTCTCGCCTTTCTGTTCAGTCGACATAGACTGTACATTTTCTTCTAAAGACTATATTGATACACTATAACGAAATCCGGCAACAAAAGAGAATAAATATTATTATTTTCCAAAGGGCATCGATCTCATCTCGAGCAAAAGCTATGTCTGAATTTGCTCGACGTAATCCTCCTTCGAAAATCTGTCAGCGAAGTGACCCATCAATAATTGTGTCTAGTCCATGCGTCTTGGGACAGCCGGGCGTAATAACTCTGGGTGACATTCTTTTTCCGTTAGGACTCTTTCCCAGAGGATCTTTCCTGACAAATCATTTCATACTAGTTTCATATGAGTCACATTATCTACTTTTTATGGTTATTTCATGCACCAAAGACTCGCTTAAGGCGTAAATTTGGGCATATATGTATAATATAAAATTCTGTATTTGTTCTTTTCATACAAAGAATATTTATTTAAGTATATTAATTTTAGAAAAATGATTTGAATGAAATTGAGTACTCTTTGTATATAAATGTATATATCTATTTCAATTAACATACTGATTTTTTTTCCACATAAATTTTAGATTGGAATTAATTTTATGTACCTTTGATACTTCGCAAGACATATATTTAAGAATACTTATGGGTTCTCTTTTTACTCTACCCTGAGTCTAAGAGGTTTAACCTAAAAAAAAGTATAGTTTTTGTAAAAAGTCATTGTTTATATATGAAATATTCTAAAGATTTTAAAGCTTTATATTTATGCTTTTATGCATTTTGGTTCAAAAGATATGAGCAAAATTGTAACAAATGTTACAAGTTAATTTTATTACGTTTCAAAAATTCAACATTATTTTTCTTAAAAGTTCTTCTTTTGCCATTATTCGCAAGATTTGACAAAAACTTCTTCGTTGCACAGAAAACAGAAAGGGAACACAAATATAAATAGATTCTGGAATTTAACAGCACAAAAACTAAAAGTAAGATAGTTTAATGACAATATTGCGCAACTCTTAGAAAAAGATAGCAACAATATTTTTGTATTTTTAAGAGCATATTTTAAAATTTTTGTTTGCATTTTGGATTTTTTATTATTTATTTATTTATTTTAGACAAAACAAAAAGACTAAAACGTGACAAAACAGGGAAAAACGCAGCGTCAAATGTCGATACTAAAAAGACTCGTAAAATGCAAAACAATAACAATAATAAGATTAAGTGAGGGAGGGAATTATGTCGTAGGCCTGTTTTGGGTCTGCGTCTAATAATAAGATCATTGTGGTATACGCAACTATTGTGTTTAAAGCAGAATTATGTAGAGTTTCAAGTGCCATATGGAATTGGACAAGTCTGTTAATTTAGTTTAAGGTAGCTTTCAGTTATTGACAAATAACATTTTATGCGGCTTATTTCATAATCGTATTTATCTAGTAAATAATTTTTACATTATATTGTTAATAATATGTTTTTTATAATTTCTTCTCTTTTAAAAACATAAACTGATAATATAATATCATTCTTAAAAAAAAAAAAAAAAAGAATTTGGATAAATATCCAACAATTTTTATATATATTGTTGTGAGATAAGTTATTCTTAAATTTTCTAACACCAATTTATCTATGCAAATTTCTCGATATGAATGGCATTTAAAAAATACGATTCATAATGAGCACGTAATAATTATGGCCATAATAAAAAAAAATATAGAGATTAAAAATAAAGGAGAAAATAAAAATATCTAAATATATTTAAAGTATTTAGCTGAAATATGTATCGAAATAATCTTATTTTTATAAGAATTTTAAATATTTTATTTTACCTTATATTATTTTGAGTTTTAATTTCCCAACAAAAACAAACAGATCTTTCTAAATTTCTGAAAAAAAGTTGCATTTTTTCAAGAAGTGAATTCTAAAATCTTTATTATCATATAAATTCAATAAATCATTAGCAAGTGATTTAAGGAAAATGATTTTCTTTTCTTCGAAATATTTCTTTCATAAATTAGTCATTATTTACATTTATTAAATTTTCGTTGAGCTTGTGATTTACATTAAACAAGATTCTCTAAAATGTCAAATTATTCATATTTTTCTAACTCGGAATATTTTTCAAATTAACACCTTTAGAAACATGCTTATTTAAAATATTTTTAGTTGATCATTTCTTTCCAGAAAATTTTGAAAATTTCAATTTGTAAAAAAGTTGAAAGAAAAAATCAATATAAATTGAAATTCATCGCCAAATCCTGGAAACCTGTCAGGTGTTTCCAGCAGCCCTTTGAGCAACATGGCGATTTAATCCAATTTCGCTGAAAAACACTCGGCTCAAAACAATGAAACAGAAGAAGGAGGGTGATCTGTTACATACTCTCTTTTATAGGATAAACCGGAGCAAAGTATAGGGCTCGAGAGCTTGCCATTTTGTACCGCCGCATTTGTTGGAACGCCGTAAATACGCTACTTGTATATTTATTCAAAATGTATTCCGGAAAAAGTGAACTATACGGCAATTGGATGCAGATGCCCCGTTTGTATATATGTATGTTACTTTTTACTCAACGTAAATATGAAAGAGTTTTTGCCTACATTATGCTTCTTTTTGGGTTTTACTGTCTTGATTATATTTTGGGGATTTAAAAGAATAAAGGGAAAAAGTGTGTGCAATAAACCTATTGAGTTATTCTTTTTAAAACTCGCCGGTAAAAATCAATTCAGGTGTATATTGGGATGTATTAAAAAATATATACATGGCAATATATAAATGATGGCAATATAAAAATGTATCGTTAAATTTTTACCTAATACACACACACACACACACACACACACACATATATATATATATATATATATATATATATATATATATATAATTTTTTCCAAACATTTAAAATAGGGATTTTGTATATTTGCAAACATAAATGTGAGTGTGTGTAAGTTGGAATGATTTTAAAATTTATGATTCCTTTTTATATTACTCTATATTATCTTTCCCTGTTTTACCTCCTCTCTCTCTTAGTGCTAAATCCACACTTTCTTCCAATTTGCAATTTTGTGTTTTCTCTAATTTTGTAGACTACTTCAAAATGAATTTTCCCACTTGGCATCAAGTTAAATTATATAATTATTAACTAATTTTAAAATAAATAAGTAAATAAATAAATAATAATAATAATAATAACCTAAAGAAATTTATACAATTCATTATATTTTTCATTTTAATATTTGTTTCCCGCAATAGAAGAACAATGGCATCATATCAGCATCATTTTAACAAATCATAGGGTAAAATTAGGCAAGGTTTATATTAATTATTCGATTCAAAAATATTGTTGAGTAATTTTTAAATTAAAGGTGATGGCTTGAGGTGATGTCTAAAGGTGATGGCTATCATTTTTCTTATAGATCAAAATATTTTATTTCTGAATTGAGATCTTTCGTAAGCTGCGTTGCATTTAAATAAATACTTTTTTTTAAGGGGGGAGGGGGTGGATATGTGTGTAGAATTCGTGCAACAAAATTTAACACTTTTCATAAAATGAATTAGTTCTCTCGTTCCAATAATTCTGACTTTTACAGACTTTTATTTATTGACAAAGGCCTCCAATAATAATTTCAACGTTTTTCTAAAATCCAAACAAAATCTTGAAAAACATATGATGGCATATATCTAAAATTTTCCATAGGCTACAAAATTGGTATTTATAAAATTATTAAGTTTTTTTTACGATTATATGAACTAATGTAATTTTTCGTCATTTGATATAATCAATCTTTTGTGCTGAAAGAAAATGTTAAAAACTAACGTAACCTATTTTTTCCCCCTGTTTTTCCCAACGTTTTATTAATTTTACTTCAAAAGGAATTTAAAAGTTTTAAAAAAAAAAAGTTTTATTTTTAAATTGTAAACATTTTTCTTTTCTTTTTTAATATCACATTAGACATAAGAAAAAAGAAAAAAGCCCTTGACCAAACTTTTTCTGTGTTAGTGTCAAAATGACACAGTCATAGAGACACAACAATTACAGTGTCAATTTTCCATTATTGGATGTCATTATCCTTTGTTTCAGAATAATTATATTTAAAATAATAATAATAATAATAATAATAAAATAAAATAGAGTTCATTCCCTAAGTTTTCTTCTTATAATCAGTCAAGTTCTTTTATCTTGATTAGAAAGAAAAATAATTATAAGATAAAAAGAAACTTTTTATATACCATGTTTTTAAATTTTCTGTTGAATCATAGCTATAGAACTACATTAGCACTTTATCAATGCGTATAAAAATTTAAAGTGATAATGATGTCCATTTTTTTGAGAGGCATAATTAAACTTTTTACAATTTTTTAACGTTCACGTTTAATTAAATGTATTTATTTTTATGTCGAAAGAAAATGAACTCGTAATTTTTTTTTTTTTTTTTTTTAGCAACACTTAAATTATAGCTTATATTTTAATGGCTATTTTTATGACTATTAGGATGTTATTATTTTCATATTTTAATTAATAGAAAACTAATCAAGAACTTGAAAATCGGGCTTCGAAGTATTGTGTTGTCACCGGGTTCTGAGCTATTCTGAAAGTTTCAAATGTAGGGAAGTTAGTTCTAGTAGGGAAGTTAGTTAAAAATCGATTGCAAAATTTGTACCAGTCAAACAAACAAACAAGAATCGAAGTTAATGAAAACATGGTAAAAAAAATTCCGTTTTCATTTAGTTTATTTTGTCAATCCTCTTTTCCTAATAATAGCATATGTTTAAAAAAAAAAAAAAAAGAAAGAAAGAAAAAAAAGCTGAATTTATTTAAGAAAACTATCAGTGCAAGTAAATAATAGTTTTAGGCAAAAGAAATTATTTTTGTTTATTGCTGTTTTAAACACTTTATATGTGGAATTCGTATACAATTGTATTTTTATATATTATATAAATAACTTTAATTGTATAATAATATACCATAACTTATTAATGTATATTCAGATACTTTGTAATTATAATAATAATAATAGTTACTATACGTAAATCAAAAATTTTATTAAAATATGTTTACACCACATATATATATATATAAGCTTTTTTTTTTTTTTTTTTTTTTTTCCTTTTACGGAAATTTAAAAGGACAATTTAATAAAGATAATTTTTAATAAAACATAATTATTGAATAAAGTGTAAATAGTTTCTTCTATAATTCTTCTATAAAATAATATTTAATAAAGACAATGTATGTTGAGTATACATAATTGTTACACAAGGTTTCTCAAATATAAAAAGAAATATCCTGAAAAATTGTTATAAATCAATATTTTACTTTTAAATTATTATATGATACAAATTTATGTAAAACAACTTTGTTTTAAGCATGCTATATATTGTTATTACTACTTTTTTTGCTTTTTTCATTCTTCTGGCGTTTTATAATAATAAAAGAGTTTTTTTTTTTTTTTTCTGTTTAAATGGCAATCTTGGATTACCTTATGTTATATCTGCTAGATATTCATTTTTTTTTATTATTAATTAAATCTTGTTTTTCTACAAACTAATACCATTAAAGAGACAGAAAAAGGAAAGACAATAAAAGAACTCGTTAAGTTTAATGAAAAAAGTTTCAAAAAGCAAAATTTTAAGTTTAAACTTTAAATAGTGGGTTAAAAACTTATTGTATCGAATTTTATTAATTAGATTTCATTATGTAATCAAACGAAACATTTTCCAATATTGTAAATATAAAAAATTACAATTAATATTTACCATTTAAGAGGGTAAGTAACTTTCACATATCTTACAATCCGAAAAATGCCTCCAGCAATAATTAATTTTTAAGAAATTTCAAAATTATATTATTCCCATTAAATTGTAATATAACTGTTTATAGGGGCTGTTTCTTGCACATTTTTCTTTGTTTAACTAGAGCCGCTTCGTACTATTTGCTAAGTATGACACAAAATTTAATTACAGATTATTGTCAATGATTTATAAAAAAAAAAATAAATCAATACTTTTGACAGAAGTATGGCATAAACTCTAAATATCTTTCTAAACCTATCTGTTATTACTATATTTCAGACGCACACACATAAAAAAAAAAATCAAGTTTATATTGTCATGAAGAAGTATTACTTTTTGAGATTTTAACATGTATATAAATAATAAACAGCATCTTTTTAGTAATAAAAGTCCAAGTTTTCCAAAACTAAGGTCGAAATAGCTGTCATTTCTAAAATAGCTTATTGAAAAAAAATAATAATAAATAAATAAATTTTTATCCCTCATGAGCAGAAATAAATTAAGTAATGGAAGAAGGATAATTTAGCAGATATTAAAAAATAAATAAATAAATTTAAAAAAAAAAAAAAAAAAAAAAGGCGTCAAAATTGCTACAATTTATAAGTAATAATAGTAAATGCTACCCGGGATTTGTAAAAATAATATAAAATTAATTTAATTTAAAAGCTAATTTAAAAGAATAGATGCAATTCTATTTAAAGACCTTTGGCTGTTTTCTTTTCAGGTTATCACAATAAACAGCCAAATGAGGGTCAAAACGTTTAGCTAAATTAAAAGGAAAAGGTTAAAAAATTATTAATAATAATTAAAATTGTTATAATCAACAATAAAAAATTAATAATATTAAAAATAATATGAAAGATAATAAATTCAAACCTAAAAATATTATGAACCATTTCTGTTTCTGTGTTCGGATTTAGGTAAAGTCAAAAAAGTAATAAATTTGGGGTAGTTTGGTTTGTTCTACAAACTGATGAATTTGCACTGAAAATAATTTTCATAAATAATTGTATTCAAATTACATTTTATTACTCGAATTTAATATTTTAATAATAATAATTTTAAAAAGTCACAGTTAAATTTTAAATAATTGTTATTATTATTATTATTATTATTATTTGTTGTTGTTTATCACAGCATTTGACCAATGTTTCTTATTTGGATAAGATAACATTTGAAAACATTGATCGCTCGGCGGGCGAAGACCGACTAGTTAAACATAAAACGAAATACATCTAAAACTTTATCTTTTAAGAGTAAAATGTATTCATATCACACAATAACTCAGAATAATAAACTGTTTTTAAAATAATTAAAGCAAAAATACATTTTTCTAAATTATTTCCGTAAATTATATTTACTAAATAATGAAATTTCAAACTAGTTATTTATATGAGTAAAATAAAACTTCAATAGATTTAGTGTGGCTGTAATTTTCTGTTACAATAACAAGATTCATTTTATGCTTGTCAAATTTGACAATCTTTTGGTATTATTATAGTATTATTCGTTATAATCTCTGAAGTACCAATCGGGAAACGAACTATGGCATTCCAGTAAGACTTGTAGAGTTTAAATGAATGCTTGTTTTGGTGATAATCAATCCTAACATACATTCTTTTGACTTCTACATTTACATACATCTATTTATGAGTAGATTATGGGCGATTCATTGTGATACTGGGAAGAGTAATCCTCCACCAATCGATTTTTTGTGTCCGCCCGCTGTTAATCTACCGCCAAGAAAAGAGAGAGAGAGAGAAAGCGAGGGTATGCGAAGGTGGATGTAACGTGCGACCAACTGAATTGACTCCGCTGTTGGATAATGGATGCAAAATGAGCGTCTTCAGCCCGACGATCAGCTATTATTTTTATTGGAGGATGAAGTGTAAGTTCATTAGAAGCGCTACCTTTTCTCGTCGCTTATTTAAAACTGTTAAACTATCCTCACTTAAATTATATATATATTTTTTTTATGTTAAAGAATTTCGTAAATGTGATTTCAATTAGTTCATTTACTTGTACACTAAAAGGGCTAATTTTGGAAAACAAGTTTTTTTTTTCCCTATCTTACAGATCATTAATGAATTTCAAATCTTATGCTTATTGAAAAAAATTACAATTGGAACCATTTTTACCCAAAATCTAGAATAAAAGAAATAAATAGATAATTAAATACAAATTAAAAGACTGCAATTTTATTTTAATTAGTTTTGTATTTTTTTTTTTTTGTTCCTATTACGTAACAAAAGCAAAATTATGTAAATAGTAATAATAACAATAATAATAATTATTATTATTATCATCGAATTTAATAAATTCAACGGAAAATTTTTTTAAAAGTACATTAAACACATAAAGTTAAAGTTTAAAATAAAAATATTGCATTAAAGTACAATTTATATAATTTATTAGCTTTTTCTATACAAATAGCAGGTAATACTTTTAATGCTGTAAAAATCAAAACTATTCTTAATATTACTATCCGTACCATTAAAATAGTTGTTAAAATTAAAATGTTGGAAACTTAAAGAACAGAGATAAGGTATCGTAACTTCGTTACACAGGGAAAATATATTTTAAAATAAATCTCAGCATATATAGATAGGGTCTCAATAAACGTTTTTGCCAATTAGGCTTACAGAGTCACAGAAATTACATCTATTTTCCATACAATATTCAATCAAAAGCATTGATATTGTATGCTTTAATCATTTGTATTCTCTCTCTTTTTTTTTTTTTTTTTTCAATTTTTTCTGTGTCTTTTATCTTTTTTTCCTGTGCAATGTTCGAAAAGGTTTTCATAGTGTATATATACAGGGTGTCCCTGAATTCATGGGCCAAACTTTAAGGGGAAATAGGGCACTTTATAAGGATTCAGAACAGCATAGGAATCCATGTCCCCAAAACATCATTTTAACCCTTTAAGAACTGGATATTTTGCGCTACTTTGTACTACTAACTTTGCCCACTGTGTAAATTTATAAGTTTGCAAGCATTATTCAGGATGTTCGTATTATTGCACAATGTGCGTATTATTACAATCATTGCGATAAAATACATCGATAAAAACAGAATTTATTTATTTATTTAAATACTAGCAAACCCGTGCGAAATATTCTCACTTTCTTATTTACCTTTAAAATTTGAAACTCATAAATGTTATACCAATTTCACCACCTAATTAAAATTCTAATTTACCAGAAGCCAAATTATTAATAAAACCAAGTTAATATTGTACAATAGTGAAACCAAAATCATTCAAAGAAAGATTTCCAAATAAAATTCATGGTTCACGACTCAATTTTCATACTTCCACAGGCAGTGCAGTTCTAATACCCACGACGTCTAGTTCCGCGTTCTATTTCCCACGACGCCTTTTAAATTTTTGTCGTCATGTTGGCGATGACTTTTTATTAATTTTTTTTTCTTGTTTAAAAATAAATAAATAAAATAAAGTAAAGTAATTCCTATTTTGATTATATATTTTATGATTGTGTTTCAAATGTCGTCATTTTTTTTTGTTAGTCCATTGAGCTAAATCCGCATGCTTAAATATTGTCCTTGTATAAATATTATTTTTTTTTATCCTCACGTATCGTATCGTTTCGACAAAAAATAATTGAAACTGGTCCACGTTAGAGAAATGTTATATAGATTAGCATGTAAAAACTTTTTAAAAAATGCAATATTGGAGTGTCATGCCCATATCCACGCAAAATCATCCCGTTCTTAAAGGGTTAAAATGACGTTTGGGGACATAGGTTCCTACGTAATTGAGAATCCTTATAAAGTGCCCTATTTCCCATTAAAATTTAGCCCATGAATTCAAGGACACTTTATACATATATATAGACCACCGTCATTTTTTTTTTTTTTTTTTTTTTTTTTTTTTATCATATATTGTAGCAAAGTTCTAGAATGTATAAAAATTGATAATGAAATGCCACCATAATACACAAAAACCGAAAAAATAATTAAAAAATTAAAACTAACAAGAAATAATTTTAATAAATACATGAGAAAAGGTATAAATGGTTATATAACTGTTCTTTAACGCGTGCGCAATACATTGCTGAGTTATATAAATTTATTTTTTAGCATTTTCGATATATAACTTTTCTTATTTCTAAGTATGATTTCTTATTTAAATTATTTATTATTATTATTATTATTATTTTCTTTGTTTAATTAAATAACTTTATCAGTATCATCAATATTCAAAATCTTTCAACATGAAAAAATATTCATCAAACGATAACTTCTATCATTTTTTTTTTTTTTTTCATTACAATATAAAGAGGTTGTACTTTAAACAGTCTCTGATCAATTGAATTTGCCCTTCTTGTTATCTTGCCAAAATAGTCTATAATTTTCTTAAAATATTCAGCTAAAAAATATATATATATGATTAATATATAGCTGTCTACAAGTAGTGTTTAGAACTTCAAAACGTATCACAATAAATAAATAAAATAAAATAAATAAATAATATGTATACAGAAATACAATATTCGTTTACTTGAACAAAAGCAAATTCATTCATTATATACATAGTGATAAGATCATATCACAGATAACAGAAAGAAGCGATTCAAGAGGATGTTTTTAAAGAGGGGTGAATCCAATTTTAAATGGATTATATTAAACTTAACCGGACAGTGCACGGGTGGGGTCTGTGAGATTCATTTTATTTACTAGAATGCAATGTAAGAGAAAGATTTTATATATTCTGAGAAAAAAAATTATAAGA
The DNA here is from genome assembly GCA_963930645.1 of Salticus scenicus. Lineage (NCBI taxonomy): Eukaryota > Metazoa > Arthropoda > Arachnida > Araneae > Salticidae > Salticus > Salticus scenicus. The sequence continues at coordinate 41,576,220 of OZ005654.1, read as the reverse complement.
AACGTAAAATTTATACTTCGTATTTTTTATTGTGTGATTTTATTTTGTGGGTGTTATACTGTAACCATTCAAATATTGAAAGAAAATTGTGTCTTTTTCCCACCCGTGCGCTGGCGGGTTAATTTACTTAATTTTTTAGGCATTATTTTTTTCAATACACTGAAAAAAAAAAAAAAAAAGTAAAATATTAGCATAAAAACCGTAAATTTTACTATACTTGTGGCGTTTGATCTTTTACTGTATAAGCACAACATTTTAACGGTACATTAAATATAAAAAAACGACATATGCACCACTTCATTCTTAAACTGCATTTATACTGTAAAACAAAAGCATTCGAGAATTGGAGTAAATATAAAGTATATATACCGCTAATTTAGGCAGTATAGGACAAAATGCAATCGGTTAGACACTTAGGATTAATCAGTTGTTAATCGCGAATTATACATAGATTAATCAACCATTTTCTGTAAATTTTGCAATTAAAGATTACGTATTCATGATAATACAAGTACTGATTGATCAATAAATAATCATGAAAATAGAATTAATTATTAATCAATCAATAATCCCAAGATTAAGTGACTGAAGAAATCAACGATTAAAACTAGTGAGACTGGGACTTAGCCCTTTATGTTTTATTTTGTTTTACTTAATTTTATTTATTTATTCGTCGTGAGGATGAGGGGGGAGGGAAGAGGGTTAAACTTAAAAATAAAAGGGGTTTATTTGTTTATAAATGAGTACATACTGTTACCTTCCTGCTTTGCCTAAAAAATTGACTGTACATAATACAGTAAACTCCAACTTTCTTTTTTTCCCGTACAGTGCCGATTACTATTGTATTATATACTAGTCGTATTATTCATCTTTCATTACATAACTTAATCTAGCGTACCTTTTTCTTGAATGTAAAGAATGTTCTAGCTGTACTCAAAAATTAATTCACAGATTAAATATATATAAATAGCGCACAGGCAACATTATTTAAATAGCAACTATCTAGGAATAATATAAAGGCAAGTTTCAAGTTGTAAAATTTATTGTTTCAAAAATCAAAAAGTAAAATTAATTGCTTCAATAATGAACAATCAGTCTTCACAAGTAATTTTAATTTGATGAAATTTTATTCTTATTGGTCTATGGGGTTTCACTGATCTCAAATCTGTTGCTCGGCTTTTACTATGTTTTAAAGATTATTAATATTAATAATAACCTTGGATTTATTAAGTATTTATCTAATATGTAGAATGCTTAACTATTTAGATGTTAATTATATCCTAGCCTCTATAGCACGGAATCGTTCAAAATGCGATATTTAATTACCTTACTGTTAAAAACTCTACTCATCCAATGTTCATGCATAACACAAAATTTGGGTACTTCTAAACAGCAGTATTCATAATATACTTCATATACCTCAGCATTTATGGCTTTGAATTATAACAAGCATGATACGGATATTTTCCTGATAAAGTTATACAGATTTCTTTTTCTTTTTTCTTTTAAGCTCTTATTTATCGCTAGAAGTAATTTTCATGCTTAAGGTTGATTAATCCTCACTATCATCTACCAGATTTAATTTCAACGTTTCCCCTTTCCTTTTGCTAAAGAAAGTCAAATAGAGAGTGAAAAAAATAAATAAATAAATAAATAAATAAAAATAAAAAATAAAAGCATAGTGGGAGTGGTTTATTATCTTTATAGTAAGTGTTCAAAAAATGGCAAAAAGCAGCAATTTATTGTTATTGCCCTAGTCTTTGAAAAATTGCAAAAGATTCTCATTTTAGTTTTTCCTCCAAAGAAAATGCAGATGTAGGACCGTTCATACTATTGTACGACTTTAAGAAAAACTTATCAAAAATCTCTTTGATTTATCAAGAAGAAATCTGGAAATGATTTTTTTCTTGATTAGAAACAACATATATATATATTAAAATAATAATAATATAATTTCTGAATCAATTGAAAGTACATTTTCGATTTAAAAAAATATGTTTTATATTTTTCATTTAATATCTTCTTGTGCTTGCTCATATAAATAAGCAATTATCAACCATAAATTCTGCATTATAAAAACATACCAAAAATTGTTCCCAAATGAATAATTTATACGGAAAACTTAAATTTTTCATAAAAGTTTTAGGCATGTTCGTCTGAAACATGTTAGATCAAAGAAAAAATCGATTTAAATACGCTATGCTCGATGTTGATTTGAGTATTACTACTTAGACACATTTGTTTAGTCAATGATATATAACATAGACAGACCCAAACAGCTGTCACGTGCTATAAATTGTTAATTAACCATAAATAAACATGCTGATAATATGTAATCTCTGAACGTTAATACATATTAAACACATTTTTGTGAAGTTTTTCTATATAACTTTCTTTTACCTGTTACATGTAGTTAATATAAAAGTTTTACTTTAATTTTTATTTTAAATTATCATTAATTTATAATAATATTTAAGGTGCGGTTCGGTGATAAGATTAAGGTCAGGGTCCTAGGGCTGGGGAGGGGGGGGGGAGGTAACTGCCCTTCACGGGAGGTCTTTCTGAAAAATCCTAGTATTTACACAAATTTCGGAGAAAACCACTTAAAACTTCGAAAGGATAGGCCGACGAGCGTGATCTGAGATCGAACTCGGCACCTTACGTCTATCAGCTTCGAGGGAAGAACCTCTCGACCGCTAGCTGGACAATCGCGTTTAAGAGAGTGCTTAATAATGGAGAATAATACCCTTGTAAGCTCATACAATAAGCTGCCAAAACGCACTCTATAAAATAAATGTTTCAGTCCGATATAACTAGGCATTGCGCTTTATCATTCAATATGTGTAATCTGGTATACCATTCACACCTCTTTCTCTTACCATACACTAGTATAAGCGTAACAATATGTTATAGAATTTGTATCTAAATAGTTCTGAAATTTTAAGCAGTAGTTTAAAATAGTTTTATAAAATTCTTCAGTTGACAAAACTGTGGGTGTGAGGGGGCATACAAACCCCTCAACCTACGTTTGAATATTGTTGATACATATATAAAATATCTAAGGCTGCTATTAAATTTCAAAATTTATTTGAATATTTGTCTGAGAATTTCCGACCACATCACACTCTGAAATTTATTGGATCAATTTTGAGTAATTTTATCTATATATTACATACGTACCAAACAATGTACTTAATCTTAGCACATCAATAAATACTTAACAAAAACTTAAAATGCTCTTCAAGCAATTTCCAAACATGGCAGTAATATATCCATATCCTTTTGTGTAGCCCTGTAAACGAAGCAGGAATACTTTTATACAGTGTTCTATGTGAAACATGTTTTTGTGGATATAAATAGTGTACGTTGGTTTCATTTTGTTTAGTGCAGTCAAAAGATGTGAATTGTAGTTAACAGAAATTTCGTTCATAGACGTAATGTATGTAAATATTTTCGTAGATCCCTTTAAACAAACCATTTGTACGATAAAGAAAATAAAAGTGTATCAAGTAACATTATTACATAAGAAAAATTTAGAATACCGAGTTTAAACTTCTTGCTATTACGTATTTGTTCTTGATTTATGCTAACAACACACACACACAAACTGCTAAGAACAACATGATCTTCGAGTTCAGGGAGCCCTAAAACATGTAAATATAGAAAAATCACAATTTAAAAAATTTAATCCCTAAACAATATTGCCACAAAGTCAGCATTCTTCGCAGCCGCCGTGGCGTAAAGGTATGTCGTTGGACTGTCTCCCAAACGGCCTCGGTTCGATTCTAGCCGGGGGCATGTAAATCTACAGACTCTAAATAATTATTTCTAAATTCTTATAATTATCTTTGCATATTTAATTTCCTATTCTAGCAGTTTCTAGAATATTCTAATTTATGTTAATTTTGTATTCTAGAATATTCGAATATTGTATATAAGTGACTTGTTCCTCAGTTTGAGTATGTTCTCAGCCAAGTGTAGCTGTATTGTAAGTTTGTTCCGCTAATAAACTACGTTTGTTACTTCACTTCGAGTGTTCCCTTTGGCTCTTCCCTTTGGCTCCTCTTTGGCTCTTCTCTACGTGACAATATTTTTGATACTCTGTCTAATCTATGGGTAAGAGAAAGTAAAAAAGAAAGACTTCGATAGAGCGTGAATGCGGCAATGCATAAAATTTGTAAAAGGGGCAAGTTAACCCTTTACCGGCCTAACGCTCAAAAGCATTCTAAACAGTGTTTCCAAATTAAGGAACTCGTTTATTCAGCTACCACCAATAATTTTGAGGCGTGATATTTGATATATATAATGAACGAATATATTTTGAAGCGATTAGGCAACCGTTACAGTTAAAATTTAGTGGTGAATATTGAATTAAAAAGATTCCAAATTTGGCATCACTGACCACAGTAGTGAAATTAAATTGGACCGGCAAAGGGTTAAAGGAAAAGGTAAATGTTTTAAAATGCAAAAAAAGAAAAAGTTAATAAAAGGAATGAATATTTAAAAGGAAAAAAAAAATAAATAAAGTAAGGTTAACTAAAAAGCACAGTAAACAAATAAAAACTGGAAAACAAAATGATAATGTAAGTAAGTTCCTGGAATCAGACATTAACACCCATTTTTTCACGTATTTTATTCCGGTTTTAATAATACTCAAAAAAGGAAATTTAAAATTTACATTGAATCTGAGGTTTTATTTTCCTACTTGAATAACATTTTTAGTTATGTAATAAATAAATAAATAAATTATAGGCATAAAATCTCTTTCTTCGAAAATACTTTTATAGTTTATGGCTTTGTGGGGCTTTGTTCAATAGAAGATTTCTATTCCCTTTCAGCAGGTTATCGAAACAGGGTATAGGTTTCTCTTTCACTTTCTCTCTCATTCTATTTCTGGGTGACTAACGACCTGATACACCGAATAAGATAAGGTGGTTTGATATTGCGGGGTAAAGTTTATCAGGAAATGCTGAGTACAGTTCATTAATCGGGCCGAAGATTGTAATATATACCAGTGAAAAATAACACACTGAGCTATTCATTGTATCAGCAGTGTTATAAGAAAAAGCTATTCAAGAAAATTGCGCTACAAACGTTGGTAGACGAGAGTTCAAATTCTTTATCCTATATAAGAAAAAGTGAAATGTATTATATTTGCTATATTTTCACTTTACGCAGAAAAATAAGAACAATAATTATTAACGTTATATAAAATAAGCATTTTTCTTAAAATATATGTAAAAAGCAAGAGGGTAGTCAAGGAGGGATTATGGACAGTGTTGCTAATTTTAGGGACTTTTTAATTCAATATCAACCACTTTTTTTCAATTGTAATGTTTGCTTAATCACATCAAAAATTAATAGTCTATCGTGTATTTCAAATATCATATTTCAAAATTATTTCATTAAAATCGGATAAAAAAATTTCCAGAATTTTGCAACACTGATTATGGAGCTATCGAGTCCTTTTCTTTACTGGTCAAATAAATAAATGAACTTCTAAATTAAATTAATTTTCATTTTGATCATTGAAACAAGCTAGTAAATCTGTTTCAACTTCCTCCCCCTAAGCTACCTTAGCTCGCTGCAAATATTGTCTCAGGATACGTCCATCACAAAGAGTTAAATTGTTTAAAGTGTCAGTAAAAGGTACCTACATCTTGGCATTGTCTTTGTTGAAGTTTATCGGAATATTACGTTTTTGAAAATTTGAGGCTAAATAAATATTTACAATCCTCCTTTTCATTAATTCAATATCATTTTAAGTTCGTTTTTAATATTTTCGGTATTTAAAAAAAAAAAAAAGGGGGGGGGGGGGGGGCAACGGGAGAAATTTTCAGTTGAAAAACACACTAAGTTTAGAGACATATATAGATGTTAATTGCTTTATTTATTTTCATTTATTCATTTTTAAGCGTATGTTGATGATTACTTTTGCCTTTAATGACTGCACACATGTCTCAATGAGATTAAATTCTGTACAACATAGAAGAGGTAAAAGAAAAGAGAACAGAAGTGAAATAGGAATTGTAGAAGAAAAAGAACAATTTAAATAAAATTTAAAAGGTTTATTATTATTATTATTATTATTATTATTATTATTATTATTATCGTCAAATTAAAGCGTTTTGCAATAAAAACAAAGATTTTTTTTATCTTAACATAAATACATTTTTGTTTACTATTGAATGAATTAAAAAATTCTTCTAATATAAAAAAGGTTAAGTTTTGAAATTTTTTTAAAGGATTTAAAATTTTTTAATACAAATTTTAACATGCATTTCTAAATAAATTAAAAAAAAGGGGGGGGGGCTTTATTTTTTATTGGAAAGAAAAAGGCTTAAAAGGAAATTACCAAAATAAAATAATTTAAGAAAAACTAAGGAACTTATAGACTTTCTCTTTTTTGTGTGTGTGTGTTTAAAATATTTGTTTAATAGTTTTCATTTTCAAAGAGGAAATATATATATACAGGTCTATTTTAAACTCTGATGCATTTAATAAGAATTTTTTTTTCTTTTTTTTTTAATAATTGTATTGAATTTCAACATTCTGAAAGTAAAAAAAAAAAAAAAAAAAAAAAAAAAATTCAATAATACAAACAGATGATAAACTTCTGCATAAACAATTCTTAGTGCGTGATATTACAGGAGGCATTTGAAATTGTCAATTTTGTTTTACTGTTACATCAGATAGCGTTTAATACGAGTTAAAAATAAAACTGATTATTAATATTTACGATATTTGTGGAGTTACAATAGTTGTACTTCAAAAATATCAGAATTTTAAACACTAATACATCACATTGTTTATCTTTAGAATTACAGTCGAAAAAAATAATATTAATGTATAAAAACCACATCCTAAAAAAAAGAAAAAAAAAAAAAAAAAAATCCATAATAGATATCATGATAATAATGATTTTAGTAACAAAATTTTATTTATTTAAACTAGTAAGCATCTGTCAGATATGAAGGGCTAGCCAAATTCCTATTAATAAAAATTGTGATAAGTTGATTTTGATTTGTTTGTTTCCAAAACGTTTTAGGGATGTTGTGATGTTGAAAAACATCACATATCCCTTTTTAAAATAAAATAATAATAATAATATAAATTACATTTTATTTATTTATTTATAATACAAGCAAACATTATATTTCTTATCCTAAAAGAATTTAATACAATTTTGTTTATTTCGCGTATGCTATTTTATTTTTATTTCTATTGCATTAATCTGTAATTTCATATAATTTATTGTTCTTTTTCCTGCTCTAAATCTCATCAAGTAATAATTAAATAAAATATCAAAGAAAGAGAAACCCATTCGTTTTATGCTTTAAAACCGCAGACGATTTTTTTTATTGTAGCTTCCTGTCTCCAATCAAACGTTTATAGATTCCGTTGAATCATCATAGCTGAAAATAATTTCTAATATTTTTTTATCAATTGATTTTGCACTTTTAGCCAAATTCTGGACACCTGACAAAATTTAATCACATCATATGACGTAATTTAATTTTTAGCCAATCTTTTAACTATTATTTAGGTTTACCAGATATAAATTTAAAATGTGTTCAGCCAACTTGATTTTTGATGCCAATGAGATTTGGCGAAATAAATTAATTAGCTTGCTGTCTGTCTTTCTGTAAAGATGTTATTTTTTTATCTTTGAGTCAAAAATGTCGAAATGCTTTCGGTTTAGAAAAGTATATCAAAATGGCTTCCATTCTTCATTCGATGTCTCTCTATTTAATAAACTGAAATTCTTCATCATGAATGTTTGCGAATCTACTCATTCGTTTTTGTTCAAAAATGCATTATATATATCTTATAAGAGTAATAAAGAAATGTAATTTTCTAAATGGAAAATGACTTCATGCTACATTTTACGGAGCTGAGTGAACCTGCTACGCTGTACGTCATGGCCGCTTCATATTAGATATCTCCATCCCAGCTCTTCATTAAATATATGTGGTGCCAGACTCAGGCCGGATAATATATCCGGATATCCAAAAAATTTTTTTTCGTCTTGAAAAATTTGTGCATCGAAATTAAATTATTATTAACAAATATCGTGAATGTGACGTTTTACGTTGTTGTTATGTTTTAAAAACAGCTGCCCCAGTGATGATCCAAAAAGAAATTAACTACGTTACGGTGAACAGCACCGAATGTACCGATTTGTTGATTGTTGTTCATCTTTACTAAAGGCTAGTATGCTGCGGGATGTCATCTGTGATTTTTTTTAAAAAGAGATTACTTGGTGTCTACGGTACCGATTCTTATCGCCGATATTGTGTGATGCCATGCCGGTGGACTTTCTACGGTTTCATTGAATAACATCCTCTCTACAGTCTGCAATGTTCGCAATTTGTGACCGTCTTATGCATTTACCGTTCGGTATTAAATGATCGTTGATTCATCGGTGCAAGGAGAATTGCCAAATATGGGTCGTCTTTCTAGAATCTGTGCAGTTAAATTACTGTGTTCATTTGTTTTCTCGCGCACTCGTACAGGAGAAGAGCCTTACAGTTTTAAATAAAAGAATAAATAAAATACCGTAAATAAATAAATTTATATCTATATATATTTTTGTTTTAGCTAAAAGAAGATTCGGAAACAGGGTAAGTTTCCTTTCGAATTATTTTATTGAGTCAATAAAAAGAAACATTTCTCACATTATTTTTTTTTCTTAAATATTGACAATAAGAACTTTTCGTACATTTTTCTTAAATATTGACATTTATTTAAACTTTATATATAAATTTTTACTTATAGGTAAAATCTTTTATTCTTCATATGAGTATTATATTCTACTTTAACTTTTCATTTCAATTTTTAAGAACAGTTAAAAAGTTATATAAATGATCAAAATTTGCTTATATTATTTTTGAAATATCTAGGTTTTGGATATTCAAGTAAAGATTTATTTCATTTGTGAAATTAAATACCAGATCATAGTGATATTTTTTTTTCTTTTCATCATACTGCATAAAATTTTTTTAATTTTTTTTCATATTTTGATTTTTGTGTTTACAATTTAATATATCTTGACAATTATTTTCATTTGCATATATATCCATTTTTAGTATTATTCATTATATATTTTTAAATATATCTATAATATATATATACAACAAGACGTATATAAGCCAATTTCATGGTTGCAAGGCATAATGTTATACAGGAAAATATTACAAATAATTTATACATATTTTTATTAATCTTGAAACTTTATCATCCAACTTTTGCAGGCTTAATTAAAAAAAGAAAGTATTTAACAATTTTATTCATTTTTAAGTGTCTTGGTAACTTATTTGTTTATATGATATTCAATTGAATTCTTATGCATATTATTTTTATTTAACTTGGTTAACATTTTTATATTTGAAAAACATGGCACAGAATCGAAACGCGTTTTGCTCCGTTCCTAATTTCGATGGGGACGCGAGATTTGTCAAATTTTTCTTTGATCAGTTGAGATCCTTTGCCATGTTAAATAAACTAACAAATGACGCGACATTACATGTAATGAAAGAAAAACTTCGTGATGCTGCGTTGGCATACTTTATTGAAAATGAAACACTATATAACTCGACAGATCTTAAATTTATCGAGGAAAATTTCTGTAAGTTTTTCAAGGAATCGTCATATAACACTGGAATATCAGAATTTCATAATTTAAAAATTTTGCCGGGAGAGTCTATTAAAAACTTCGCCCATCGTGTAAATGTTGCTGTACCTAAGGCTTTCCCTGACCTTAAGGACAAACAATCCCTTGATAACATTAAACTTCCGAAATTTTTAGAGTGTGCACCATCAAATATTAAAATTAAGTTAATGGAGGAAAACATAAGAGACTATAATAAGGCAGTTGAACGAGCTCAAACATTATCCGAAATATATGATTCTTTCAACAACACTACTAAGACTGTTCTTTCTTGTGATAATAAAAATGACTCTGTAATATTAAACACATTGAAAGATTTATCTGAGAAAATTAATAGCATTTCACTTACAAACAACAATCCACCCTCCCATAATGAATCCTTGAACGTAGTTCAGTCAAGCAGACCCAAATTTGATCAAAGAAATTATAGAAATAATTACAAAACTAGACAGACCAATTTTCGTTCTGTCCCTAGAAGAAACTTTTCTAGAAATAATTTGATTTGTCAACTTTGTTCCAAACATGGTCACGTTGCTTTAAATTGTTATAAATGGAGAAATCGAGATAATTTAACTTATAAAACACGTAATTATGAAAACCGTAATTTAAACTAGAAAAGAGGTATGGAGATGCTGATGCTGCCATATCTCGAAAACTAAGGGTCTCATCAGCAAACGAACATAAATTCCCGAATGTGTCATCTTCAAATTCTCTTCCAAAAATTTCACATACTAGACTAGTAAATTCAGTTGGATCTCAAACTGTTGCTAATATTACTGTAGCAGATAATAAAGCTACCCAAACATTTCAAAACTTTAGTCATATTTCTAATACAGGGTATATTCCAAGTGACAACAATGAGAGTTGCACAAATAATAATGAAGATCATATTTTATTTAATGTAAACAAAAATTTTCATACACTTCCTATAATAAAAGCTAAATTAGCCAATAATGATATAAAGTTTCTTATTGATACCGGAAGTAGTTGTTCACTTTTAGCCCAATCAACATTTGATAATTTAAAAGCAAATTTAAAATATAAAAGACTAGGTTCGTCTATTACTCTTAAAACGGTCAATTCTTATGTTGAATTTTCTTCATGTATTCGTGCAACTTTCAAAATTGAAAAAAAGTTTTTCCAACACAATTTCTATATTATTGACATACCACATAGCTCTAATTTTCATGGAATACTTGGCATGGATTTCATTAAAGAAAATCATGTCACTATTGACTTTTCGAAAAATTCCATGAGAATTGGAAAATTAGACTTTACTTGTTCCTTATTTGATTCGCAAAATGAAAAATTAGATGTATATAATGTTAACTCTGACGATAATAATATGAATGTTTATCTTCTAAAGAAAGTTATAATACAAACTGGTGAAAATATCTACATTACTGCAAAAACAAATAATAAGTTACAAGAAACGAATTACATATTTTGTACTGACTTAAAGGATCCTGATATAGAAATTTTAGATTCTATTGTATCACCGAATTACAAGAATGAAATTAATTCTGAAAATAATAATTCTCTTTTTACGTTACTTATCTCAAATAAGGGTAAAAATTCAATTCACCTCAATAAAAATATGCATATTGGCAAATTATTTTTAATTGATGAAATTAAAGAACCACATTTAGATAAAATTGAAGACTCTTGCTCTAGTAATAATAACATACAAAATATTGAGGACCATATCCACTTAATTCAAGCTTCAGAGGATATATTACTAAAACGTAAAAATGATTTATCAAGTAAAGATTTTTGTTTGAATCATTTAACCCTTGATCAACGTAACACACTTGAAAATTTATTTTTAAGCAAATTTGCTGCTTTTTCCAAATCTCTCAGTACTCTAGGACATACTGATAAAATAATTCCTAATCTTAAGTTAATTAATGATTTCCCTATTAAAACACTTCCATTTCCGATTCCACAAGCTTTACAAAAAGAAGCCCAAGAACAGATCAATGAATTAGTAAACGCCGGCATAATTGAGCGTAATTGCTCCGAGTGGGCTTGTCCCATATTGCTGGTAAAGAAAAAATCTGATGGTTCAAAGAAACAACGTTACAGACTTGCTTTAGACCTTAGAATGGTCAATACAGTCATACAAGGTTCCTCATACCCACTCCCTAAGATTCAAAATATTATTTCAAATCTTTCGTCATTCAAATACTTTACTTCGTTAGATTTCATGCAAGCATACCACCAAATTGACCTGCCTAAAAAATATCAAGATATGTTAACATTTACATCTATTTTTGGCAGTTATCGATACAAACGTGTTTGTTTTGGTTTAAAGAACGCCAGTTCTATATTTCAGTCTCTAATGGACACAACACTCGACGAGATAAACATTAATGGCATATATGCTTATCAAGACGATCTTATTATTGGATCAAATTCATTTGAAGAGACTTGTGAAAAAGTAAATAAAGTTTTAGAAATTCTTATCAAATATAATTTAACATTATCCCCATCTAAGTGTGAATTCCATAAATCAGCAGTTAATTATTTAGGTTTCCATATTGAAAACCATACTATTTCACCTATCACCGCTAACATCGTAAAGATCAATTCTTTTCCACCACCGACGACAAAACGACAATTAAAAAAAATTCTTGGACTTGCTAATTTTTACAAATGGATTTTACCATCTTTCTCAGAACTTGCGCAACCCCTTGTGGAACTCACAAAACCCAAAACAACATTCAAATGGACAGAAAAACATCAGAGTATTTTTCAAAAAATTCAAAAATTATTCTTTCTTCCCCCAATAGTTCGACTTCCAGATTGGGAGAAAACATTCTATGTCAACACGGATGCATCAAAAACAGCCATTTCAGGAGCACTTATGCAAAATTTTAATGGTAAATTACTTCCTATAGCATACTTTTCCAAATCTTTAAAACCTTCTGAAAAGAAATATCCTGCGTTAAAATTGGAACTCATGGCAATTCATAAAACTGTCACCGCCTTCAAATACTATTTATATAATCGTGAGTTCGTAATTTTGTCAGATAGTGCTCCCCTTGAAAAATATAAGAAAACTACCAATCCCGCTGACGTTACCACCCGATGGTTAATGGACTTATCTGAATATACTTACGTTTTCAAACACATTCCTGGAAATTTGAACATCTTAGCGGATTATTTATCACGTTGCAATTTTGAAAATAATCAAGAGGATCTCAAAGATAATCCAAACTTAATTCATGACATACAACCACTACCAATTGTTGATGTTGATGAAAATGAAAACAGACTCAAAATTAACAGTAATGATAAAATTAGTAATGATAATCAAAACAAATGCTCAGAATATGTTAATTATATGATTTCTGGAAATTCGAACTCTAAAGACCCCTTGCTAGAAATTTCAGACCAAACATTTGTGTCCGAACAAATTAAGGATTCTGAATTAAAAGCAATTTACGAAGAAATCTTAAAAAACGGAAAGTCAGAAAAATTTCCCAATTACTTTATAAATCCTGATTCTAAAGTATTAATGCTCAAGAAAGAGAATATTCATAACAATTCATTCAGTTATTTAATTATTGTCCCAAATTCTTTAAAAGCGAAAGCATTGTCCATTGCGCATTTATCTCACTTCGGTTTTGCTAAAACCTATGAATTTCTTTCTAGAAGATATTTTTGGAGGGGCATTTATACTGATACCCTCAATTTCGTCTCTTCATGCATTAAATGCTTACAAGCGAAACATCACAAAACACCTCCTGCTCCATTACAAAAAACATATACACCCACTCATCCAAATCATACAATCTCCACAGACTTGGTAGGTCCTTTTAGTAATGGTCAATACGTCTTGACAATAATTGATCATTTCAGTAGACACTTAGAACTTTACCCGTTATCTAATATTACTTCTCCAAAAATAGTTCAATGTTTGTTTTCATACATTACAACCTTTGGTCGCCCTGCATGTATTCTATCAGATTTAGGTCGACAATATACATCTCAAGTTTACAATACATTTAATGACACTCTAGGCATAAAAATAATACATTCGTCTGCTTTTCATCCTCAATCGAACTCTATTAGCGAACGTGTAAACACATCAATTAAGTATTCAATTAATATATTATTAGAAGAAGGTCATTCATTTCAAAATGCACTATATATACACAAATCTCTCTACAATGGATCTACGCATTCTTCCACTCAATTCTCGCCCAATCTTCTACATTTTGGTAGAGAACTGGCACTAATTTTTGACACCTATAATTCAAATTATAATTACACTTACCTGGACTCTAATGTAAACATCTATAAATTAATGCAAGACCTTCAGGAAATTTATAAAAAAGCGTACAATAACATTCAAGATTCCCAATCAAAAAGAAATAAATATTTTCAAAGAAAAGCTAAACTAAGAAGCATCTGCACAAAAGATATTGTGTATCTGAAGTCTATGGATAAATTTAAATCTAAATATACAGGTCCTTTCATTGTCACAGTTAAACATTCCCCTGTTTCATTTTCAATTAAACGGTTACATGCTAGTGATGATAAGGCATTTCGTGTGCATATTGATAGAATTTTATTGGCACCTCCACGTAATAATCACTTATTTGACATTTATAATAATTCTAATTTTAATAAGAATATTATTATTTCCAATGATACACATCAATATAATTTACGAAACAGAAAGTAATTTTTCATCAATATTTTTCCTTAGGTTAAAAGTTAAGCAGTATAAATTTTTAAATATTTATAAAGATTAAAGATAAATTAAATAAAATTTGATGTATACTTTCATCGCAACAGACCTGATCAACCTGTTGTGATTTTTATTTGTTGTGAAATTTCGCAGCTTGGATAATCAATGGCTGGTCCAGAAAATTATATCCTAAGCTGCATTGTCTTACAACAGCAGTGTATATCACTTTTGTTATTTTTCTTTAACTTACTTGTTATTTATAATTGCATTTTATTAAAAGTTAACATACTAGAATAATATTTTGATTTAAAAAAAAAAAAAAAAAAAAAAAGTGCTAATGGAATTATTAAAAAAAAAAAAAAAAAAAAAAAGTTTACATAGACTTTTGGTGCAGGTAATATGTTTTTATCACACACATATGCATATATCTCATATATTCCAATTACAATTACCTATAAAAAAAAAAAAAATGAATAAATAAAATCATGTGTTATTATTACTTTCTTTCAACATGTATTATTTCTTTAAACATTTTAATGAATATAAAAGGCTCACTATACATATTTGATAACATATAAATATACAGGGTTTTTGTTTTGTCAAACTTTCATATTCAGATTGCTTATACATTTGAACTATGTATTTATTACAACGAATTCTTGTCCTCTCTGAACTGAAATGGACTCGTCAAAGTTTCTCGCCATGCATGGTAACATAAAAATTTACTGATTTCAGCATCTTACCACGAACTGATAAAATATATGATGACTGAATTATTATGATTTTAAATCAAAGGACTAGAGCTCATTTTGTTATATATTCTAACGACTTGTGTACACAGACGTATGGCCATACAACATTATATTACATCACCGTATAATATCTTTATTTTCTGTATTTGTATTTTATTATTGCATAATAATATTTTTTTTAAGTATGCATACAAGATTTTCTATTAATAATATAACAATGTACGTATTTTATTTGTATTGGAAGCCATTCGTTTTTGTTTTTGTTTTGTAATCAATCTATTTTACAAGATTGGAAATAATTTGATGTAATTTTAATTTTTGCTGAGCTGTCATATAGACGATGTAATGGCTGAACCCATTTTTTTTTCGGTCGACGGGGAGAAATATGTGATGTTGAAAAACATCACATATCCCTTTTTAAAATAAAATAATAATAATAATATAAATTACATTTTATTTATTTATTTATAATACAAGCAAACATTATATTTCTTATCCTAAAAGAATTTAATACAATTTTGTTTATTTCGCGTATGCTATTTTATTTTTATTTCTATTGCATTAATCTGTAATTTCATATAATTTATTGTTCTTTTTCCTGCTCTAAATCTCATCAAGTAATAATTAAATAAAATATCAAAGAAAGAGAAACCCATTCGTTTTATGCTTTAAAACCGCAGACGATTTTTTTTATTGTAGCTTCCTGTCTCCAATCAAACGTTTATAGATTCCGTTGAATCATCATAGCTGAAAATAATTTCTAATATTTTTTTATCAATTGATTTTGCACTTTTAGCCAAATTCTGGACACCTGACAAAATTTAATCACATCATATGACGTAATTTAATTTTTAGCCAATCTTTTAACTATTATTTAGGTTTACCAGATATAAATTTAAAATGTGTTCAGCCAACTTGATTTTTGATGCCAATGAGATTTGGCGAAATAAATTAATTAGCTTGCTGTCTGTCTTTCTGTAAAGATGTTATTTTTTTATCTTTGAGTCAAAAATGTCGAAATGCTTTCGGTTTAGAAAAGTATATCAAAATGGCTTCCATTCTTCATTCGATGTCTCTCTATTTAATAAACTGAAATTCTTCATCATGAATGTTTGCGAATCTACTCATTCGTTTTTGTTCAAAAATGCATTATATATATCTTATAAGAGTAATAAAGAAATGTAATTTTCTAAATGGAAAATGACTTCATGCTACATTTTACGGAGCTGAGTGAACCTGCTACGCTGTACGTCATGGCCGCTTCATATTAGATATCTCCATCCCAGCTCTTCATTAAAGATGTAAAATCTAATTAGTCGAATTTAGTTAAAGTATAAAAGAGATGATTTGAACTTTTTTATATATTTTTTTAATCATTAAAACTAAAATCTCAAACAAATGAAAGTTAAAATTAGTTAATATAAAAATCAATGAATTAAAATGAAATTTAAATGAATTATATTCAAAGAATAAATTGTCTTAATTTTTTGCGTTGAAGTTATATTACTTCAATAGAGATATTTTCCTAAAAGGTTTATGCTTTTACAATTACTGCACTGAGAAAAAATATATACCGCCCTCCTCTAGAATAAATAAGTGGTCATTTTCTATATCTCTTAACTAGAAATATAGATTTTCGAGCTGTGCGCATAAGGCACGCCAATAAACTGAATAGACGAAATGATCGAGAATTTCTAGTCTACACATTTCTTGATGGTGAAACAATATTCTGAATCTTTTGTATTGCGAGAAATTCTCGCTTGAATATCTAGAGTTGGGTAATAAAGCAAGATTATAGCTGCTGAAACCCGCCTTTTGTATTCGCATTTATTTGCAGAGATTTTTAAATAACTTTGCCCTCGAGAATATAGGCAAACGCTCTAGATTTCTAACAGGGGTTTCTAGAACTCGCTTTCAAAAAGGACTAGAATTTATAAGGATGACATAGAACTATTTTTTCAAGAGAACCAATTTAGATTCTAGATGTCAGTTACAGAATTTTTTCTCAGTCTGACAATGATAAAATATAAATATGCAATTATTTTCTTATATGTATACTTTTCCTTACAATTGAAGCTTTGTGCTGTTAAAATTTTACTTCTTTTTATCATAGTAGTAACGTAAAATTAGAATATTTTAAATTGGAAATTTTTTAGTAGCTTTGCAACTGTTAATTAATCATTAAGAAACAACTTAAACACAATCAATATATTTAGCTCAACCAGCAATGTAAAATTATTTAATGTTAACCGAAGTAATAAAAAGCACTTTTAAATAAATAAATAAATAAATATATATATATATTTTTTAAGCGTCATGATTTGTATTTTAGATCAGCTGTCCCACGTTTTATTGCTTTTAGAAAAAACCTTTTTTGTTACTTTTCATAAACTGCTTCAACCAAATTTTTCTTTTCTATCATTAAAAGAACCCTTAAATTTATTTTACAAGTGTACCACATTTAGCCAATTATTGTTCGAATAAAATAGTTAATTCAATCAGGTCAATGGTTTTAATAATTATGAGTAAATGTTTTAATCGAGTGAAGTAAATCCTGTACACTTTAAATTTAATGAAATCTTCCTTTTTCCTTAAGTATACTGGTTGCATTAATATTTTATACTACTCCGTGTCTTTCTTTCTTTCTTTTCTTTTTTTATTTTAATTAACTACACCATTTAATGTATAGAGTTATTTGTTTATAACATTTTTGTGTTTGTCAAACTGTATCCGAAACTACTAAATTTATTTGAAGTTTTCTTTGCATTGTGTGCAGTAGGCTTAGAGTCAATTCTGTTTTTATCAGCTATAACGTATTTACAAAAAAAGAAAAAAATAATAATATGCAAAAATAAATAAATAAAATATGATAATTCAAATATTTTCTGAATCTCCATGTATTCATTTTATTTTATTTTCATTATTTTCCTTATAGTTTACTTTTAATTGATTTAAATATTGAGATTATTTTTTATCTAATTGATTTAAATATTGAGATTTCTTTAATTGACTTAAATATTGAGATTTTTTTTTTTTTAAATAATTTAAATTTTAAACTATTGTATCTAAAAAAAATTATGCAATTATTTTATTTCAAATTCACAATGTTTATTGTAAACATTGAATTTACAGCCTTAAATCTTAAATACTTCTTTACAATTTATTTAACGGAATAAAATTTTACTAGTGCAAACTTAACTTCTGATATATATATATATATATTAGAAGACTGGGGATGAATGGGACATTTTTCATGTTTTTATTAATAACGTTCATCATATGTAATTCAGAATTTTGTAACATTGCTCATAAGCACACTTCACAGTAATCAGTTACAAATAAAAATACTAACTTTAATAAAAAGTTATCATTTTTAATAAATAATATTTTTTTTTTACGTGCATGTGCATTGTCCCATTCATTCCCACATTCGGGGATGAATGGGACAGGACTGAAGTTAACAAAGAAAATAAAATAAAATGGAAAGTAAATAAATTTATAAAGTTAAATTGGTTTATGTGATTTTATTATACACTATGAATTTACTGAAATTAACAAAAACTGATGTATTGACTCAAATTAACATCGAAAGGCAGAAGTCTTTGGTTCGCTCAGTGCCTAGTGATCTAGGCTTTGGTAATTTAATCTAATAAGATTTAATCTAAAAATAAATAAATAAGACACTAGAAAGATATAAATCATTATAATAGAGTACAAATTATCCAGATAAATTTTTGTTTCGAGTGCTCGGGAAAAATAAGCATTCTATTCTGTATTACGTTAATAATCACCAGGATTTATTTAATTAGCTTGATTGAAATTGTAATTTTAATCAAATTGTTATTAGTTTATTTTTTTATTTATTGATATTATTGATTTAAGTTGCATTGAATATTCTAACTTATAATTTTTTTAATCATAATTATTATAAACAAAAATTGGAACAATTAATTTCAATCTATTTTTATAACTCCATGCTATAACTACTGAACTACAGGTTATAAAAATATTGAAAATCTATTTACGATTTGTTTTAATATAATTCTTGTGTACAGTTTTAAATTAGCACATAGTGGGGAATGTCCCATTCATCCTCATTCAAACCGTCCTATTCATCCCCACCACCACATGATCATATAAAACAGGAAATATGTTTAATGAACAATCGTCAATATTCTTCTTGAATATCATAAACACAGTGAAAGATTATGCCTTTTCACCATATAAGAGTTATATTAACTTTAAGCAAATAGTTAATTTCTTAACTACTACCTAATTGAATCAGTTAAAGTTACTTTGGCAGCAGAAAAAGACACTTTAATTTTTTTCTACCCTTCTATAGATATAAAAACTTTGCTACTGTCCCATTCATCCCCACTCTCCCCTGCATATGCATATATAAAGAAAAAGGTGTGTGTGTATATATATATAGTAAAGAATTTAAGAACGTTATAAAATTTAGCAACCAATAGATACATGATAATCCCAACAACACTCAAATAAAAGGTTATTTTAATTCAATTTAAATGTTAGTACTCATTTTTTTTTTTTTTTCAATGATTCATTTACAGTATATCAATTAATAGATAAATTCATTTTAAATTACTTACGCTAATGTTAGCAATTAGGACCGTAACACTAAGCGGAGCAAAGTGTGATTTTTATCATGCGATATGTAAACAGATAGATAGAAAAAACACTTTTATTTTACTTCAAAAAGAAATTAATTTATCACAGTTGGATATACATACATATTATAATGTAAAATATGTACTATATTTATGCATTAGAGAAATTATTCATAAAGAGGCATATTTTCTAAAATTATTACAGTTTTATAATGTTAAAAAAAAAAAACTGTTTTTACATTTGAAATACTGTTCTGTGTCAGCGTCTTTATCACAATCTTAAGAACTGAGTTTTTTTATTTCATTTAAGAACATAAAATTCAAGTTTGACTTCTAGTTGTAACTGTATTTTCATATACGTTTACTACTATGAAAATTAAATAAACTATGTCATAGGTTTCAAAATCAATAAACAAGAACATTTTTCAATATGAAAAGTTATGAGTGAAAGCACTAGTAACAATTTATATGTTTTAAACCGGGCGCAATGGAAGAATCTTTAAAACCTGTAAAACTTGTTTCACCTTCACAAAATATCTAGCGCCATGAAAGTAAGGAAAATGTTTACGAGGGATGATCTTTTTCCTTTGGGGAAAAAACAAAACATAAATAAAAATAAAATAAAATAAAAATATTCTTTGTACTTTTTCATAGTTTTATTTATTTTATTTTATTTTAATTAAAAAAAAAAAGTTATTATTTTAAAGCTTTTTTTTAAAACTCTTATTGTTCATAAATTTAACTGAAAATTTACCTTTTTGAAGCTATGTTTTTCGAAGATCAATACTCTTGATATTGTAAGTGATGCTGTTCTAGTAAATGTCATATTACTTTAATTTAAGTAGTAGAAGAATATAGTAAAGTGGTAATTTTAATTCGTCTAAAGTATTTAATCGAAGGTAAAATTTTTAAATTGAAATCTTCTAAATTAATAATAATAATAATAGTTTTTTAGAACTTATTTTACGATTCCATAGATTAGTTTCCTTATTTTTATCTATTTATAATGGAAATATTAAAATAGTTAAAACAATTAAGACATTCTTTCTTATTTAATAATTTTACAAATTCATTTTCCAAGTATATTTTATATATCAGCATTTCTGTCAATATTTATTGTTATAAAAATTTTAACATGTTTTATATATGTTAATGTTTTATTATACTAAGCATGTAATAGGTTTAATTTTTTATTACACTGAATCGAGAGACTTTAATTATACAGATATAAATTGAAAGTATATATTAAAATATATATATATAATTTATTTTAATTTATATATATATATATATATATATATTAAATCATCATTGTTTCATGTCATGCTTTTGCCAAGATGTTTCTATCATTAAAATCACACAAGGTCGTGGGTAACTAAAATAATGTTATTAAAATTAACCCTCACTTCTCTACAATCACCAGGTTAAATATATATATATTTAAATAAATAAAAAAAAGCATAAACAATAAAACTGGAATTTGTTTTCTTTAAAAGAAAAATTTAGTTATATATTTCAGTTCAGCACATCGAATTAAAATCTCCTTGATTCCTTTAAATGATTAAGTATTGCTTAAAATTTGTTTTATTATTATTATTATTATTTATTTATAAAAAATGTCAGAACAATCCCAAGTTTAGTTATGGAAGTTGTCAAAGTTTGAAACATATATATACCCCTTCAAAAATGTTTCTGTATAGTCTTTAGTTTTTTAATTAATTTTAACTGAAATAATTATTGTTGAAATATATAAGTACTGTTAATTAATTAATTTTTATTAAAAATTCAATCAGTTAGATGGATAATATTCAAAACATCTAAATAGGAAAAAACAAATTAGCAAAACTTTTCCATATTAAAATAATTTTTACATTTTTATTAAAACTTATATTAAAACTTATTTTATTAAAAATTATATATATATATATATATATATATATATATTGCGTAGTATTTAAAAAAAAAATTAATACTAAAACTTTAAATTTAATTTATTTATAAATACTTAGTAAAATACTGTATTGTACTTAAGAGCTATTATGGAGAATACATTTTTCAAAAATGAAGAAAACAATTTTCTGGTATTTCCTTGGAGGCGGAGGGGGTACAGAAAGGTGTATAAATGAATGGAATTAAAGATGCACAAAAATCTCAGCTAAGCTATTTATCTTTTCACTCTCTCACACTTTTGACATAAAATGCAAAAATTCTTTCGCCAAAATTGTGTATAACACTTAATAGTATCACGGAAATTATGTAGGTCAATAATCCCAAAGGAGATACTAATGTATAAAAATGCCAAAAAAGAATAAATATTCATTCATAATTAGCTTTCCATCTAAAGCTAACTTGTATTTCTATTTTCCAGATTTTCACTTATATCATGAAATTATGAAAAATATCGAAAGGTTAATTAATCGTCATCGTAGACCATTGAGTAGAACCATGCGTCTGCGACAATGCGCATGGTTGAAAGTAGTACATTTTGCTACCGAAAACAGTCAAAATAATTCCTCATTCTCTGCTTCCCCAACTCCCACCTCATTAAGCGCTTACCTGTGACCGTGCTCATGGCCAGTGATCGGTGTTTAATCCGTAACAAGACGAGAGAGTTCGCGGAGCTTAGTATCCTCTCTTCGGTGGCAGATGGGATGGAGAACCGGCATTTCTCTCAGGAGGGACGGGCAAGAATTCCGAAATCTTGCACGTGCGACAGGAACTCCACTCCCCGTTGCCACAAGGTCACTTCTCCGAAAAAGATGAGTTTTCGATCGATTATTTTGAGTAGAAACGACCAACAGTACACACACGCACGCACACTATGTATTAAATTCTCGGACTGTGTCCACAGATTCGAAATTTTGTTTATAGTGCTAGCCTTTTCAAAAGGGACAGAAAAAAGGGGGTAGGTAGGTTCTTGATACACGCACACCGTTTGTTAAGTGTTCGAAAAGGGGTGGCGGCGCGCGAACGCGGCGGGTGGTGGTGCGCAGGGGGCTCCGCGCAGCTGCAATGTCGGGGAATGCGCCAAGTTGCACGCGCAGGGATCCTGTGATGGGAGGTCGGGAATATTTTTTTGAAAAGAAAAACGTGGACCCGGTGAAAAGACACTCGGGAAAAATGGCAACTCCGGGGAAAGGAACAACTTCCTCCTCCCCTTCATCACATAAAACATTCAGATGTTCAGAAGGTGTGACAGAATTTTACATCACATTTATTTATTTTATTTATTTACTTATTTATTTATTTTTTAATGCGCAAAACATATTTTAAAAAATATATATCTGCAGGAATTTAAATAAAACTTTACTATTTTTAAATATATATATATTTCAACTAGTCAAACAAGGTTCGGTATTCTATGTATGGCTTTGATTGCTTTAGTAATTATTGATTTATCAATGAGTTCTAATGATGCTAATTTCCGTAAAAAATGTTTATTTTCTAAGTTTTGAAGAGGAGACAATTAAATATTGATGTATAGTGTCTTATTTTCGCAATTAAATGCATGAATTAAGTATTTCATATAAAGTATGTGTTTGCATCTTATAAGAAAATTTTCTAACAAAAGATATAATATTAAAGTAAAAACGGAATAGCCAGGTTAATTTCGGTTATATAAATTCTATTCACACAATCTAAAACAATCAGATAAGTTGAATTATTAAGTTAATTGGGATTTACTATCGAGTAAAGAAAATTTAAACTATAGTTGAAATAATTTTTTTAAAAATAAATAAAATAAAATAAAAATAATTTTAATTTCACAACAATTGCATCATTTTTCATAATTTTATATCTGAAAAATATTTTTATCTAATTAAAAAAAAAAAAAAAAAAAAATGAAGAAGAAGAAGTAAAAGGGTATTTTAAGGTTTTTGAAAATACATAAATATTCAAAAGTTCGGTTTAAATTAATTTTTTTAATTGAAATAAAATTTTTGATATTTCTCATTTTAAATAACAAAGTAGTTTTGCATAAAAGCCATGTCATTAAAAAATCACAAAAATATTTCGTTTACTTTTATTTTTTCTTTAATTTATTTTAACGTGAAAATATTTAATTATTTTTATTATTACGTTTATTATTTTTTTCTTTTATTTCGTGTCTTTCTCTGCTGAAGGCTTCTCTTTCATTAAAAAGAAAGGGGGGGGGGAATGGAATTTATTTTGGAGCACGATCAAGAAGTGGAGAAATGTTGCTAAAATAAGACGAAATAACTAACTGCATTGAAAGCATTATTATTTAAATAAATAACTATAAAAATGTATTTTGTTTCAAAAACATCAATAACTGTCAACAAATATAATGTGCATTGCCTGAAATTTTTAAATTTTACAAAATTATATATGCTACAAAATGCATGAAATGAATAAATCTTAAAATAAATAAACACAAAATAAATAAACACAAATAATTTACTTTATTATAATATTTATTTGTAATGAAAATGTTTGAAAATGTTTATGAAAGTCCTAGAGGCTGATTAAGCATTTTCATCTGACGGAAAACCCCAGCTGTGCCTTTAAAACTTGTTCTGCCTTTACAGTACAGCTACTGCAGTGAAAGTAAGAAAGCGTCGCTATCATTCAACTTGCTTACTTTCGAAATGAATAATAATGTTAAAAGAAAACTTTAAAACTATGGAGTACTATGCAAAAATAGGTAAATTAACTTTTATTTAGATAAAAGATGTCATTAATATTATTAAACAGTTTTTATTTTTATTTTATTTTTTATTATTAAAAATATTTTCCTTTTGGAAACTGAGGCTGCAAGTGAAGCTTATTTCTCAATGTTTACAACTGAAAATACCTCTATAATTTTTTAGCAATTCTTGTCATTCTATTTTCATTAATATGGATGACTATCTATTTTTATGAGCAATAAGCAGAGTTTATTATTATTATTATTATTATTATATTACGAGTGTTTTGTCACATATTTAATGGTTTGGTTAAAGCAAATATTTGCATATTCACAAAAAAAAAAAAAAAACATACAGAAAATGTTACATGTAAAAGTGTACTATGCTTTTTTCGTTTTTAAATTACTTATATTTAAAACGAAACGAAAACTAACTTATTTTTTGCTAATAAACAATTTAAAAAATTATTTTATTTTATTTTATTATCATTTTTTTTTTTTTTTAACCTAGAAAATTTCTTTATCAATACATGCATATATCTGTAAAAACAATTTTTTTTTTTTTTTTTTTTTTAACAATATATTATAGGGTAAAAGCACCAGCTGTACCAGTCATAGACACTTTCACATTTAAACACGTAAAACAAGATTTCTAACGCTACCATAGGTTCGGGCAACGCTTAGGGTTGGTGTTACATTCCTCTACTATTAATTTCTAGAATTTAAGTATTTCCAGCCTCCAATTTCAGAATAAGATTAGTCTTGCTGGGAAAAAAATGTACTTTTTATCATTTTGACGTTTTTTTTTTTTTTTTTTTTTTTTTTTTTTTTTGTCTAGTTTTGAGTAAGGAAGTGCAATTTTGTTTGCTTTGTCACTGCTTATTTTTTAAGGATTTCCTGTTCCTTTTACTTCCATATGACAACAGTAAGTATGGATAATTCATTTATTGAACTACATTTTTAATTTTGTATTAATGTATGGTTAATTTTATGTGTGAGGGGCTGGACATCAGACAATTTTCTTGTCCAATTTTAAATACGAAATATTAATTTATTTTAATGAATTTTGGTGTGCCAATACATATGTACGCATTGCTTATAAGTAACATTAAACTTTTAATTTAAGTAAAGTAATTTACACGAATAAGGTAAAAATGTAGAGTAATAGACATGACAAAAAAAAAAAAAAAAAAAAAAAAAAAAAAAATGAGAGAAATTTTCACTGACTCATCTTTAACACTTAGTTGCTCTAAATTGAGATACATTTGAAATTCAGAAATTTTAATTTACACAAAAAAGATACTTTCGTCTGATATGTAATTAAAAAAAAGTTCTAATATATATATATATATATATTTATATATAGTAGCTGGACAGACATGAAAAGTGTAAAAATTTAAATTTTCTTTTGCTTACTTATCTTTAAATTTAAATATTCTTTTTTAACAATTGATATATATATATATATATATATACAGTCGGCAGCAAAAGTACCCGAGCACTAGCAAAAATCCCTGTCTAAAAAAAATACACTTAATACTGCTTTGTTAAATTAATCCTTGTCGAGTCATGTTCTTAGTCAGTCAAGAACATGATTCGACAAGAATTTATTTAACAAAATAGTTTTAAGTGTACATTTTTTATATCGGAATTATTGGCTAGTGCTCGGATACTTTTGCTGCCGACTGTATATAGTGATATATTATCTTATCTGTTTCATATGTTTTCTATAAAGAAAATTTAATATAACTGTGTTAGTTAAAACGCAAAAAATGGTCTTTTTGTCAATTTTTGCGTGAAAATAACCATATAGTGCTTTCATGTAGTACTGATACCACAAAATGTTATCATGACCAATAGCGGACAGACATGTCAACTACTGACTTATTTTACTTTTAAGTAAGCTTCAGTAGTGAAGACAGCCTAGTCTTCCAAATTTGGAATGTGGAACGAATATCAATTCATTTCACTTCTGAATACTTCAATGTTTTTATATCAGAGATTACGTTTTTCCACATTTTTAGAAGAGATTTGACTTTTTTGAAATTGACATGCAAAATTCAAGTAAATATATGGAATAAAGACCGACTAGCCTTTGTATCTATAAAATTATCACATAACGGGATGATTAAAGTGCCATTTAAAAATTAAGACTCATTTTAAATAAAACAGTATGTTATTGAAGACATTAAAATTAATACATCTAATTTGTTTGCAATTTATGATACAAGTTTATGCAACTTTTTCTTAATTTTGATGATCAATGAAAAAAAAAAAAAAAAAAAAATCTGTAAATAACTAAATATGTATTAATTATTAAATATACATTTACAGTCTGCTTGCATTTTATTTCACCTTTTATGAAAGACATTCAAAAGTGTTTACTACTGGTGCATTTTCTGCTCCCTGAAAAATCAAATTTTTAAGTAGAAGTAACATTTTTCGCAGTACAGTCATGTACATAAAAAAGTTATTGGAATATCGAACACTGATTGTTGTTATAGCCTTTAAAATTATGAAATTTACAAAAAAAAAAAAAAAAAAAAAAAAAACCTAACCAAAAAATTATCTTCAGAGTGTTCACTAGTATTGCAATAATCCGTTAAATGTTATTGGTCCTCTGTTTTCAGCTGTCCGTATTTGCTTCTTTCCAATTTTAAGAGCTTTCAAATAGATTTAATCAAACTTTTCTTGTTATTAATCTTAATATTCAGTGGCCATTTTGTAAAATGTGTGAATGACTGTATTTAAATGTGTCAGGTAATTGTATCTTCCACCCCCCCCCCCTTATTGAATATGTTAATCTTTTCTGGTTGTAATTTAATAGTGTTTTTGTTGTTGTTGTTGTTGTTGTTGTTATTGTTGTTTTTCCCGGTATGATACATAAAATCGTGCCTAATAGCCCACCCACATACATTTTAAATAAAATCTAGTATCATGTTCTTTAACTTTTACTTAGTAGAGTAAATATTTTTTCAATAGAATAAGCATTAAACATATTATGATCAATGCATTATAGTAGACTTATTTTAGTTTTTTTTTTTTTTTCCTTTATCGCTTTTTGTTCTTTATTCAGTTATTTTTATCTCTTCGGAAATTGGCAGATAAATATCTTTCTTCCAATCTCTCTTTCTACATTGCTTTCCAACTCTGGTTGTAATATTTGATTGATGGTACAGCTTTAGTCTTTAGTATAGGATTCTATTGGTGAATTTAAAATTTTTGTCGCCATTTTGGCGATTGGTGTAAATATATAATTTCTCAAATTTTTTTCCCCTAACTGTTTCTATTTTAATTATACTTTTATTACTGCAATTTTTAGTCAATTTATGTTAATATTTCATATTCTATTTATATTTCTAACGTATGAGTAGGCGTAAAACGGCACTTGCAGAAGTAAAAATGCACATTTCCTGTAAAATGATCTAGTCAAACACATTGAATATAGATAATTTACGCGATTGTTGTTAACGTTATTTTATTTTATTTTATTTATTTATTTATTTTGCAATATTTTATAAATTATGTATATTTTAAATGCATAGCTAAAGTTACAATAGCTATTGAGGTTTTGGAAATAAAGTTCTTAACGTATAACGCTCGAGCTAATTTGGTGTCAAATTTCAAAAGTCGCCAACAAGAGTCCTGCACTAAAGCTGTTACTGATTGATATTTGATATTTAATTATTTGTAGTTAAGTTTGAAAGTGAGGTACGTTTATACTTAATATTGAAAAATAAAATAAAAAGAACATAGTTTCTTGATTAATAGGATTAAAAGAATAATTTCAAAATTTTTAAGTTTAAGTTAGTTTAAAGAAAAAAAAAAATGTATTGTATATATTTATTTATAATTCTCGGCATATGCATATAGTACAACAGAAATTTATACCATTTCCATACAACATACAATAGGGCCCTGATGTTGTATTGCATTGTCGTATTCTTACATTTTATAGGGTTTTCATTCATTTTTCTACTTTTTCAGTTCCTTTTTTCCAAGTGGTATCATTTCTTTTTATGCAATGTCTGAGAAGGTATTTATTACATATATCAGGGTGGCTAGCATTTAAACCTTTTCAAATTCCCTGACTTTTCCCTGACTATTTTTTGAGATTTTCATCCATTTTTCCCTGACTCTCACTGTTTATTTTCGATGAAAATTTCACGACATTAGAAAAAAAAATTAGCGATTTAAAATATCATTAATAATTTACTGATTAATATAGCTATTTTCACAAAATTTGTTAAAATTCCTTGACTTTAAAGGAAATTCCCTTGACTATTCCCTGACTTTCCAGATTTTCTAAATTCCCTGACTTTTCCCTGATTCTTGGACTTTCCCTGACTGCTAGCCAAAATGTATATATATATATATATATATATATTTATATAGTATATATGGATGGGGATAAATAAATATATAATAAGTTCATCTCTACTTTTACTTTTAAGTTTATTACACTTATTATTATTATTATTACTATTCTTTTTTTAAGTACATAAAAATCTTATATCTTCTTCGCTTTAAAACTCCGGAAATAATATAATGATATTAGTATTTAACATTGGGCATGTAAATTTACATTTAATATTGAAGAATATAATGTACATATTGGCTACTATATTATAGAATATTTTAAAATTTTCTTTTAATAAGATGGTCTCTCTCTCTCTTTTTTTCCGTTTTTTTTTTTTTTTTTTTTTTTTTTTTACACTTATTTTTTTTCAAACATTTATTTTACCCCCCACCCCACCTCAAATAATAATAATATTTAATAAATAAATAAAGTAACTAAATAAATAAAAATAAATAAATAAATAAAACCTCTATTCAACTATTACTTCTTGCCCACTTTGTATCCTGAAGATAATATAGCGATTATTTATTTATTTATTTTGATTTGGATGTTTTAGTATCTTATATTTGCCAAAAAAAAAATAATAATAATAATAATAAATAAATAAATAAATAAATAAATAAATAAAAATATTTAAGAACCTTCTAAATACTTATTATTTTTAGTTTTTCAGTTTGTCTTTCTTTTCTAAAAATGATGATGATAATAATAATAATAAAGCGAATGAATCGTATCCACTTCTCCCTGTACACTCCACCCTTATTTTCATTTTAAATTCTGAAAATAATGTTAAAATATTTTTGAAATTTAACTTTTATCAAAATAATAACTAATTTTAACTGGCTTATTGCATCCGATTAGATAAGTAATTATTTTTCAAACAGCAAAACCTTTGAAAAGCGAATATAAAATAAATAAACTCTATAGAATGATATGAAAAATCGAAATTGAATTAAATTGTCAGCAATTCATTCACATGTAAACTAATTAATTATTTCATTATGTGTGAAAAAAAAAAAAGGATTTAACTTGAAATGGTTTCTGAAAACGGATTATAATTTGTTAAAAATATATCTCTTTGCATTGAATTGTTTGCAATTGTTTCTTTTATTTTCTACAGGCTAATGATTTAAAATAACACAACTTTTTTCAATACGAAAAATCCTTCTTCTAGTGATGTAAAAATTCAATTTTCTTCACTGAGATAAGTACGCCTTTAAATTGTTCTATTTATTTTTATTAGATTTATTTATTTTTAATATAAGTTAAAGGAAATGACGTATTCTTTCACATGATAAAAAAAATATAACTGTTTTGGTAAGTATAGTGGACTTTTTTCAAATCTTTATTAAAACTATTACATGCTATTTTTTTTTTTTTTTTTTTATCGTTTTAAAGATGTCACTGGTTATTTAATTTAGTTGTATATATTAATTCATATTTTGGTTCTTGAGAATTTTGGTGAGATTTTACTAATGTTTACTAAATTTTAATGTTTTTTTTTTTTTTTTTTTTTTAATATAAATTCTGCTATTTTGTTACAACATTTACAAGTTTATAATATTTAATATTTAGGATAAAAGTTTTTTTTTTTTATTTCTAATAAATGGAGAAATATTTAGGTGAAACATTTTAGCAGTTATTATTATTTTTTATGAGCAAAAGAATCCTATTTTTCAAACTATAACTTTTATTTCTAAAACTATTTTTCATTTATTTTAAATATGAATTAGAGTTTCATTTCAAAATATCAGAAGTTTAGGTTAACCTATAACACGTATTCTATAACAAATACATATTGGAAGTCACATGAAAAATCAGAAATGACCATTTATTTCATTTATTTCATTTGTTAATTTATTTTTATAAATTAACATTTTTTGAAAGTAATAAATAATATTTTCATAGCATTTTTATCGAAAATTAATATCTTTTTTTCTTCTATATTTCTTTCAAATATTTCTTAAAATAAATTGCTACTTCTTAAGTTTAATTTTTCGTGTCTTTTTCTTAATTGTTTATTTATTTTATTTTATTTTATTTTGTGTTATTTTTAAAGTATATACAAGATATCATGATAAAAAATAAATAAATAAATAAATAAATAAAATAAATCTTTGATATATATTTTTCAATATTAAATATAATATAATATTATTTTAATATTAAATATAAATAGCTCATTCAATACTGACTAATTTATAAGAATATTAAAAATAACCTATTTGATAGCTGAGAGAAAATTAACAAACCCTGCCGACAGTACCAGGATCGAAAGGTCACCTTTCCATTTCGGTGTCTTATTTTTGACTACTTTTCTTGCATTTTCTGGCCGATGTTTTTTAACACTTATGATTGTCAATTTATTTCGCGTGATTTTCTTGAATTTTTGATTTTTTACCATGTTTTTATTAACTTCTATTCTTGTTTATTTGTTTGTGTGTGCGTGTGTTTTGTCCAGTAGTCCAGTACAAATCTTGCAATCGAATTTTAGCTAACTTCCCGACTAGCTAGACATTTGAAACTTTCACAATAGCTCACAACCCGATGACAATACAATACTTCGAAATCCGATTTTCGAATTTTCGAATAGTTTTCTTATAATTAATTAAAATATGAGAATAATAACCTCTTAATACCTTATAAATAGCCATTAAAATATTAGCTATAATTTAATTGTTGCCAATAAATAAATAAATAAATAAATAAATACGAGTTCATTTCCATTCGACATAAAAATAAATAAACGTGATTAAATAAATAATTTAATTAAACGTGAGCGTTAAAAAATTGTAAAAAGTTAAATTATGTATCTCACAAAAATTGACGTCACTATCGATTTAAAGATTTCATACGCATTGATAAAGTGCTAATGTAGTTAGTTCTATAGCTATGATTCAACAGAAAATTTAAAAACATGGTTTATAAAAAGTTTTTTATCTTATAATTATTTCCTCTCATGTTAAAGTGCGGTCGGTGGTAAACTGTTAATTAATTGTTAAAATTAATTTATTAAACAGGGCAATTTTTTTTATGTAGGTTCGTTTATGATCTAGATAAGTTTTCGAAAACAAACAGAAATCAACCAACCAACCAATAAACACAACTTTGAAAGCAACATTTATTAATGCATAATTGATTTCACCCTCACCCCACATTTTTACTTTCTCTTACCCATAAGGTAGAGAAAGTATTGTTTTGGGGTCAAATTTTCGAACGCGAGATTTTGTTATATTTACACGTTTTGAGGTCCCCTGAATACGAAAATCATGTTTTTAGCAAATGGTCTGTGTGTCTGTGTGTGTGTCTGTCTGTTATCAGGATATCTCAAAAAAAAAAATTATGGCAGAAAGTTCAAACTTGGTATTCTAAATGTGTATCATATAGGGATGCTACAGTAAGCTTTTCGTTAAGATTAAGCAAATGGTTCGTGTACAGGGACAATCAAGAGAATTCTAATACATTACGTCTATGGGGGAAATTGCCGGTAAGTAGAGTTTAACGTCTATAGATTGCACTAAACCAAATGAAACGAACATATATTTTTTGTAATAGAGATAGTTAACTGGGAAAAAAAATTTGTGTATGTAGGAGCCTCGCCTCCCCCTCCCCCTGGGGGGGGAAGTCCCCCCTCGAGGGGAGTAAATTTTCATGATGAGTATCATTCAAAAGAGCTTGCGAATACCTTTAAAACGAATGGTTGAACTATAAATCTGTGATAATTTAAAACAAAGTTATAGATTTTTTTTTAATTTTAACGAAAAAAAAACTTAGAAAAAAAAATCTTTTTTTTTTTTTTTTAAATATTGAGAGTAAAATAGACTTTTTTTGGATATTTAGTGTTACACTACCTCTCTAATATGGAAATCGTCTGCATTATCATAAAAAATAATTTTTTTAAATAATAATTTTAATAAATTATTTTTAAAAAACAGAATTATTTTTTAATAACCGAATTAAATTCTATATAAATGTAGGTGCATTAATGAAACGGGGGGTTGAAGGGGGCGGTAGCCCCCCTCACACAGAACTAATTATCATATAAAACTCCTCTGAAGCCTAATTTGAATTGTTCAGCATAGGTTTACATGACAGTTCTCGTTATCTTACCTCTTAATCTGCAACCTGTATTTATAGTATTAAATTTCAGGGTAAGAGAAAGTCGTGTGAGTGACACACCAGATTATTATTTTTTTTTTTAATTAATGGCTGAAGCTTTTTAAAGTGATTTTTGAAAATCATTATTATAAGTTAATTAAAACTCGAATCTTCTAAAAGTATAGTTTTCGTATAAAGTCCACGTGTTATCATTGTAATTAAAAACACTTTTAAAAACACGGCATAAAAAATTTATTGAAATCATATTATACAAACATTTACTAAGCTTTTCGCCATTAAGTCATGGCATCATCAGGTAAATATTTTCACAAAAAAAGGGAGAAAAGACGGAATCTTTATATATCCGAGTACCTTGAACGGTTACAGCAAAGACATCTTGAACTGACTTGTTACTTGAATTCATAGGTTTTGGTTGAGTTCGATCAAGGTAGCACCAGGACTACTTTCCGCAAATTAACATAATAAAATTTATTATGTGAATCAAATTATTAACATCCTTATCTTTTCAGTTTACCTTGTATTAATAAGCTGTTTGCTGCCTGTTGCAACCTTAGAATCTCCTGTCCCTGACCTAAGATAAAGTTTCTCCTACAAGTATTTGCGGAAAGTAGTCCTGGTACTACCACGATCGAACTCAACCAAATCCTATGAATGGACAGTATCCGTTTTCTTGGGTTCGAGGCTAAATCATACCCAACATGTGATTTCTGATTCTCCATTTCCCTATGAATTTCCTTCTAGGATACAAATATTTCCCTATAGAATGCAAACATTTCCTCATAAAACACAAATGTAAACTTTATAATTCTGCCTTTTTTCCTGTAGCAGTTACGTGTCAAGGGTTTATAACGCGGATAAAGTCCATCAAAGTAACATGTTGACCTTTTCTGTTCAGTTTAAGATGTCTTCCCGTCCCTGACCTAAGACAAAGTTTCTCCTACTGAAATTTGGGGAAAGTAGTCCTGGTGCTACCTCGATCGAACTCAACCAAAACCTATGAATTCAAGTAACAATTTGACCTTTTCTGTTCAGTTCAAGATGTCTTTGCTGTAACCGTTCAATAAGATCCTCGGATATATAAAAATGCTGCATATTCTCTTTTTCTTGTAAAAATGTTTACCTGATGATGCCGTGACTTAATGGCGAAAGCTTACTAAATGTATGTATGATATGATTTTAATAAAAATTTTATTAAGTGTTTCTAAAAGTGTTTTTAATATGTTTTTAATAATTATTATAAGTACCAAATATGGGAATAAAAATTGAAAATGCCACACTGGAATGTTTTAGAGAGGGGGTGTTTACTTTGAAACTTACTAAAGTGAAAGTACTTTTTTCTTTCTTTTTT
This sequence comes from Salticus scenicus, assembly GCA_963930645.1. Taxonomy (NCBI): domain Eukaryota; kingdom Metazoa; phylum Arthropoda; class Arachnida; order Araneae; family Salticidae; genus Salticus; species Salticus scenicus. The sequence goes on along the minus strand of OZ005654.1, from coordinate 41,541,996 downwards.
TAAGAAATGTGTAATTGGTATTTGTATATTATTGCGTATTAATTTTATTATTTTATCTCAAACAAAAACACCTCTTTTCTTTATTTGTTTTTCTTTTTAGTTTTGAATGTGTTCGGACATACAATAACCAGTATATTTAAAACACAAAAATACATATATTCCCTTTGCTTTCCTCCAAAATTCTACTGATAAAAATTTGTGTTTTTCAAAAATAGTTGTTATTATAATTATTGTTATTATTACTATTATTATTATGAGAAAGTAATAGAGTAAAATAATATTAATTCTTTCTTAAATTATTTTGAATAATCAGTTTTTAAAAATAAAATTCAATGCAATTATTTTTTAATATTGTTTAATAAACCTCTACAAATTGCAACTGCCCTCATTAATGTCTAAGATTAATGGTAAGATCATTAACATGTAAAGAATTTTTTATTCTACATTTGTAATAGATGTTATGAAAGAGCTTAATGCTAAATTGTCTCGTTATTTGTTTATTTATTTATTTATTTATTTTTTACTTTATTTATTTGTTTTTCAAAATTTTTTACTCACGTTTGATTTGGATAAGAGTACTTGTACTATTAACGTTAAAATAAATAAATAAATAAATAGATTGCCTTATTATTTTTAGAATTTGAATTGATTATTTTAGATTAGATTTTCTCTTCTGCGTATGCTTATTTATTAGCGTAATTGTTTAGCGAATATTATGATCAAATGTTTTCTTTTTTCAAAAACAGAATATATTAGTTGAATGTCATATATTCTTTGATTGTCATCTTTCAGCTCCTAATCCTCTCCGTTATTTAACTTTTATGTAATAGAATTTATATTTCCATTATATGTAGTATCCATTTAAACAAATATTTGAATTGAAACTACACGCAAAACTCACAAAAGTTATTTAGATATGAATAAGTTATGTAGAATAACAAGTATTTGTTTTGCATTAAATTCGTGAGAATATATTCATATATATAATCCAATTAATCATTTCGTTGTGTGCAGAAAATAGTTTAAAATGAATCACTGTTGAAAAAAAGATTGAAATGGCAGGCAAATGTATCAATCAAATATAAATCTGTGGTATTTATTATATATTTTGTTTTGAATTGTGGTTTAAAACGATAAAATTATAAAGAAAATTTCTTCAAAAACTTTATCTCCCTATTATTTGGGTTACCGTAATTTAGTGAAGATAAACCGCGGGCTATCTTTTAAAAAAAAATTGATTTTTGGGGACTGTGGCTTATCTATCAGTGCGGGCTATCTAATGAAAATGCCAGATTCCGTCGTCCATACTTCTTGGAACAGTCGATCTCCCCCGAAAACGGAAGTTTAGTATTCGAGTTTCTCGAGCACTGATTCACGCTTATAATCTCTTATTTATTAACTAATAATCTCTTATTTGGATTAATTTGCTTATACGTCTGGAGTTCGCCATCTTGTTCCCTTATTTTTGATTTTTTGCATCGTATTTGTATACTGGCTTTAATTTTGGTTTTATTTTTTTATTTATTTTATACAGTGCCTTTTAAAATAATTTATTACTTTTATTTGTAATTAATTATTTTTATAACTTTGTATATATGCCCGGATTCCCCCATCTTGTTTCCGCGTTTCACATATTTGTTGCATTACATCTGCATACTGGTATAGTTTGATTTTATTTTCTTTATACTGAATTATTTTTTTTAATAATTTATTATTTTCATTTATAATTAATAATTTATTATTTCTATTAACCTGCGTAGATGTCAGAAGACTGATATCTTTTTCCCTTATTTATCTGTCACATCATCGTAACAGTGCTTGCATAAGCCGCGGCTTACCTTCCGGTGCGGTTTATCTAAGAGCATTGTCTTTTTTTTTTTTTTTTTTCACAACATTTTAATAAGCTGCGGCTTATATACACTAAATTACGGTATCTTAATAAAATATTTTGCCAAAGTATACGTGTGTTATAATTCATAGAAAATTAGTATGATTTTTTTTAATTACTCTGTAAATAATAATAATAATTATTATTATTATTATTATAATGAATGAATGAATTTTTCTTGGGTATAGAATTATGTTGTTCTTATTATTGCAAAGATAACTCTATTTTCTTGCGCCAAATTGAATCCGAAAAATTGAAATTCCATTTCAGTAAAGAATATCTGGGTTTCCCCCATCGTATCAAATTCAGTTTTGTATATCGTAATTGTGTTTTTATTAATTAGCCATGCCTGTAAGTCCAACTATAAACCCATATTCTTAAGTAAAACTCTTTTTTTTTTTTTTTTTTTTTTTTTCTTTTTTAAGTGTAAGCGGAACCACATAAAATTCTTTCTCCCTTTTTAAATATTTAATAAATAAAACACTTTAAAACACGTATATAAGTTTTTAAAACATATATTAAATTAAAAGCTGCATATTTCAAAGCTTTTCGCCCTGAAAGGCAGGGCATCATCAGGAAGACTACATGGTTTTACACAATGTGCAGCTGTGTTAAAAGTATATATATTATAAATCAGGTTAAAGTTACAGTTACAGTTACATCGCTACTTTAATGCAAAAAAATTTTAGTTCATTGGTTGGAGCCATTCTACATTAACACTGAGGCGATACTTGATTACTGCAACTTGCGTTGGAAAAGTCAGTTTTGGATGGCTATTGGAAAGGCTGGCAAATATTATTACAGTCATAAAAGTCATAATACTTTTTAAATATTATTACAGTCATGAAAGATTTGGTGCATATTTATACAATATCTGAAAAAAATTAAGTTGATTAAAAATTGTTTTGACAGATTTTTATTTATAATTTAGTGTGGCTAAAATAAAAATAAAAAAGAAATAAAAAGAAATAAATTAAATAAAAAGAAAAAAAAAGTTGTATAAATAATAAGTTTTTGACTCATTAGAAAAAAAAAATCTTTGAATATAGTATGCTTGAATTCTGTCTATATTAATACAAAATGGATTTCCGCATGAGAAAAATCCCAGTTGAAATCTTGAAAGCGTCTTCCAGCTTAAAATATTGACATAATGTTGAACATGCGCAATAATAAATTATTTTCTGTAGCTGTTTCTATCGCTTTGAATATTCAATGTTTCATTTAAGATTTTAGTATAATGACTGTCAATTTTTCTGTAGTATTGAGAAAAATTTGTTAGAAGCTCTGCATTTTATAAATAAAGAACATGCGAGAAAATCTTCAAAATAAATGCTTATATAGAAATATAACCTATATGTGTTGACCTGTAATGAAAATGTATCCGTACATTATATATATATATATATATATATATATATATATATACAGTGGAACCTGTCTAAAGTGACCACCCTAGGGACCGGCTAAAATGGTCACTATATGCAGGTGGTCACTTTATAAAGTCTCTTTAAAATTGGAAAATGGTCACTTTCGTCAGGAAAATGGTCACTTTAGTCAGGTGGTCACTTTACCAAGGTGGTCACTTCTACAGGTTCCACTGTATATATAACTGAAATAATTTTAACGATAGCAGACCAACTCGAGATTTATATATCATAGAAAGAAATCAAAAACTTTATAGGTTATTTTTCATAAGCTTCTTACATATTTTATGGTTGAAATAGAGCTGCAAATGTAATTAAGTAAAATTATATCGAATTATGTTATTGATTTTTTATTCTCGAAGAAAATTTCACTGTTTTTTATTCTACTCTATATTATTTTATTGCGTGAAAATAATATTTTAAAACAAATTTAGAAAATTTTAATGAAATATACAATACAATTATCCAGAGAATATATTTTTATAACTATTCTTTATCAAAATGTTTATAAATTATAATGACAACATAAAACTAATTGGCATTAGTAGACTCTGCTCCAGTTCCTCAACACAAATTTGTTCTCATAAATTTTTAATACAGGGAATACTGTTTTAGTCACAGTAAGAAAAATGAATTTATCTGATCGCTCCAAACGGTTGCAAATTAAAATGCCCCACCTGTCAAATCGCCAGCCATTTAATTCGATACATTTACCTTATCCTAATTTACTTATTATTTTATTAGGACCAGTTTTGTATTTTATTTTTCATGAAATCCCATACTATTTCAGACGCAACAATCTCCATAATGCAAGTTTATGTGAAAAATATCTTTTTTTCTGCCACGTTAAGAAAATTTTAAATTTCGAATACCTTATGAAATTTTGAAAGAAGAATTGTCATAGTTAATGTGCTCATACCAGTATCCCTTAATGATGTTTCTAAAATTTTACATAAATGACATCTTTACAATAAAAATATTCCTAAAAATTGTCATTTATGTAAAATTTTGTCCCATTTTACAAAATTCTTGTTTCGAATAACTTACAAAGTTTTTAAATATAATGCTCCTAGTTAATGATGCTCTTGTTAGCATCATAACTGATATTTTAAAGCTAATCCGACATCTTCGTGATGAAAATATTCCTCCAAATGCGCATTTAAAAAAACTTTTGCCTAATCCTCGAGAAAATCGTGAATAATGGCATTTTGAACATTTCATTTGAAATTATTAATGAAAATAAACAGCATAAAAAATTATCAACATTTATGTTAAAAAAGAAATCGCAAACAATAATGAATAGTTGGTATTCCATATTACCCAAATCGCCATCTTCAACCAACCTTAACCCCCTGTTGGTAGAAATAAATTCTTAGGAATCTGACTTCTACTCCCCTACAGAAAATGACACTAGATTCTCACTTATTTTACTGAATAACAAATTGATTAAAGAATTCATAATACTTACCTACGAAAAAAATCTGAATTTTGATAAACCAAAGAAGTTGTATGACACAAAAACTACTTTTCATTTCACCCGATTATGCCCTATTCCCCTGCGCTTTCTAATGACTATCGTACTGGCAAACTGTATAATTATTAACTAACCTGCAAACTAACCCCACATCCGTTTTGTGCTTTTTAGATTCTTCACAACTCAAAACGGATAGAAGTTTTTTTTAAAAAAAACGAGATCGAAAATTTTCACGTGTACCTAAGTTCCCTATACTTTCAGTATGGTGGGGTAGTTGGCTGGTTGGCTGTAGGTTTTAAGGCCGATTGATTATGCTAGAATCCTAGATCTATAGTTGGAATGCCCTCCGTGAGGGTTTTTCTAATTCAGTATGATGGCAAACTAATACTTTGAAAAACTAGTTTTAAAGGAATATTTTTTGATAAATTTTAATTTTTACAATTTTCTTCTCTACATCATTACATATTTTAAAAACTACTATGTTGTGGCCACCACATAACTTTCTTCTATATTTTCCTATACAAATTCACTCAGTAAAAATACTTTATTCTCAACATTACATTTTAAGATTTTTTTTTATTTTTATTTTCTATTTTTGTGAGTGTTAAAAATGAAAAAAATCGATAACTTTATTTAAAATTATCGCAGATCGATGGTTCAACCATTCGTTTTAAAAGTATTGGCGGCAAGTTCTTTTGAAATATACCCATCATGAAAATTTACTCCCCTCGAGGGGGAATTCCCCCCAGGGTGGCAGGCGAGGCTCCTACATACACATTTTTTTTTTTCCAGTTGACTATCTCTATCACAAATAATTCTTTTAAATTTCACAATGATTATTAAAAAATAATTCTCTTTATGCACATTCATACAAAATTTTGTCCTATACCACCATGTTAAAATTTTAGAAAAAGCGGGATGGCAACGCAAGCTGTTGGACAATTTTTACCAAAACTTGATAGGCACTAATTTATGTCAATGTGGAACTACATACCAATTTGTATGAAATTCTGTGCAGTAGTACTTGAGATACAGTCGCCACAAAATTTTGTCACACACACACACACACAGACGGACGGACATTTTCTAAAAATGGTCAAATCATGACTTAGACAGCTTTCAAAACGTGCAAATCCATCAAAAACCCGAGGTAGAAAATTTTTACGAATCCAATATTTTCTTTTATTAAGTACAGAAGAAAGTAATAATATACTATACATTGTTTATAATGTGAGATTTAAGATAGCTTAAAAATATTTTAGGTAAAAATTTAAAAGGATATTTTTTTATACATTAACAATTAACGATAAAAATATCTTTATATACATATATATATATATATATATATATATATAAATTACCAATTATACAAAAAAGAAAAGAAAGAAAGAAAAAAAAACCCATATATATTGTTTGTTACAAACCGAGTTTGTAAGAGAAAAAGATAAATTAATAATTCTTAGGAATTGGAAAAGGAACAAAACTTTGTTTCAAGTTTTAATTTAAAGATATATATATATATATATATATATATATATATATATATACTTTACTAGAAAATACTTTTTATTTCTGTCGAATATTTTACAGCAAATATTAAACAGTCTTATAATTTATATAATAACTGTTCAAGGCTTATCACTTTACGTGTTATATTTAAACCATACACAAAACTCTTTAATTATTATTTTTCCAATACTTTTTTTTTTTTTTTTTTTTTTTAGCATTTTATCTAATTTTTTCAAATATTTTCTAGTTTGAAAATTAAACTTTAAATAAGAAAAAAGTAAAAGAAAAAAAAAAAAAAATATATATATATATATATATATATATATATATAGTTTTCTTATTAAAAGTTTTGTAATTTTTTTTTTTTTTTTTTTTTTTTTTTTAAATATAAAATGTAATTTCACATATCTGTACACCAGAGATAAATGACACCATGTCCATTTTGTGAAGAGAGTTAGCACCATGTCTTTCATGTCCTACAATCAGGTTTGACTTGATTTTGCCCGACCCGAAAAAACCCGGGTGGGTTTTTTAAATAAAACCCGGACTTGAAAAAACCCAAGATAAAACCCAAGTGGTTTTTTTTCAAAATCCTTATTTAAAATTACACTTTTATCTAACTTACAATAAACATATAAATATAAAACAAATATTATATACATTATTAGAACATGAACAAAGAATTTCCGGAAATATTGGAAGTGCTCAAACGTCTTTATTAAAAAACTGAAAAATTCCACATGAAATAAATAAATAAATAAATAAATAAAATAAAATACAATTTTATCTTATTAAAATACAATAAGAAATTATACATCTTATACTATTAAGTGAGCAATATTTGTATATATATATATATATATATATAATGTATATTTTACTGTTCTCGAAGACGGTAGCTCGGACAGTCACTTGATTTAATACAAAGGTGCCCCCCGAGGGGTCTTTGTGGACATCGAAGTCAGATTTTAGAATTTTTGTTTACTTTTCTTATAATTAATAAAAATATGGAAATAATAAGCTAATAATAGCAAAAAATTAGCCATTTAAATTTTATCCATAATTTAATTGTTGTCAAAAATATTTAAGAGTTCTTTTTTTTTTTTTTTTTTTTTTTTTTTTTCTTTTCCGACAGGAAAATAAATACATTTATCTAAACGTGAGAAATAAAAAAATATGCATTTTTATTTCTCTAGCGTGGTCCAGTTACGATTATATTTTGTCAAAACGATACTATAGTGATATAATTAATAAAATACGCGAGGATAAAAAATAATATTCATAAATGGATAATATTTAAACACGCGGATTCAGCTCAGTTATCTAAGAGGAAAAAATGACATTTGTTTGATGAGATTGTTTTATAGAAAAATGTATTTTTAAAATGTGCATCACGAGAATGTTTGTAAACGCTGTTTAAAACCTACCAATACTTTAAAGATATATACAGAATATGAATTATTATCATAAATTGACTAAAAACACAATCATAAAAAGTATAATCAAAAGAGGGTTTATTATTATTATTATTATTATTATTTATTTATTTATTTATTTATTTATTTATTTATTTTATTTATTTTTTTTTTTTTTTAACAAAAAATTGTGCCAAAATAAATAAATAAAAAGTGATCGCCAATGTGGCGACAAAAATTTAAAAGGCGTGATGGGGGTCCTGTACTAGAACGGGAGGAATGAAAACTGGGTCGTCGAACATGAATTTTATTTTAAAACCTTACTTTGAATGATTTTGGCTTCACTTTTGCACAGTGTTAATTTGGTTCTAACAATAATTTGGCTTTTTGTAAATAAAAATTTTAATTAGGTGGTAAAATTGGTATAATATTTACGAGTTTCGAATTGTAAAGGTAAATAAAGAAAACAAATAAAGTGCGAAAATTTCGTACGGGTTTGCTAGTAAAAAAATAAATTATGCATCTCACAAAAATTAACGTCATTATTACTTTAAAAAAATTTTACATATTGATAAAGTGCTAATATAGTTTACGATGCTAATATATGTTGTACTAAAATCAGTTTTATTTATAGATCCTCCTGGGCGATTTTTTAAATTTTTGCGTTGAAGTACACCAAACATCTTTCGCCAGAAAGTTTAATTTAGCAACAGCGTTTTTAATCTAGGTAGCGCATCAAAAATATAAAAATTATAAAACATTACAAAATTAAAAAAATAAAAAATAAACTGAAATAGTAGTCACGTAAATGATCCCTTTTTATCTGAGTAGATAATTTTATAAAAAAAAAAAAAGAAAAGAAAAAAAAAAAAAATGCAGTTTTAAAAATAGAAAATTTATTTCAGCATGCATTATTTTAACCTAAAAACCATTAATAAAATAAACAGAATATGAAGGATTGTTATATATTAATAAAAAGGTGTCCGATAAAAGTATTAGCAAAATAGGCTTTCTATTTTTATGCAAGAAATCATACAAAAAAAAAAAAAAAAAAAAAAAAAAAAAAAAATTCATCGCTAATATGGCGACAAAAATTCAAAAGCCACCAAGGGAGAAATATAATAAAGTTATGTAGCACGATAATGTTTACTTATTTATTTATTTTTTTATATACCAATCATTACGCTAATTTAACATACAAATAAATCAGCTGCTGTGTGCGACTGCACTTGCGCGCTGTCGGGCAGAAATATTTAATTAATTCAAATCAGTATTTAAAAAAATAAAAATATGTTTAATGGGAAATATATATAACCATAGAAACATTAACTGTCTAAAATACGGCAGAAATAGTGCTCATAGCATATTAATACAAGGGATTAAGCCTTTTTCCTGCATCAATTGTACTGTGGAAATGAAAGTATTTTTACAGGCAAAGTGAAAATAAAAGGGCAGATAATTCACTTCCAGTTGGTCAGTCTTCGCGACAAATTTGGCGAGTGGGCGATCAAATTTTGTGAAAAGTGATAGTTTAGAGTTCCTGAAGTTTCGAAGCTCTCCGACACACGGGAACATAGCTCTCGAGCTTACCATGGGATTCTCGATGGAGTCATCGCCCAGCCCCATCGCCAAAAGTTATAAATAGGAGTGAGTTGACTTTTAGGAAAGAGTATGTAGTCACTGCGATTCAGAGTTATTCATAGACCTATTCTGAGTGATTGCACTTTGGGGATTTGAGCTCAAAGCGACTGGAAATTTTTCATGAGTGAGCGAAAAATTCGGTTCTGTAGTATTTGATGTTATTTGCTTTACTCCTGTGGAACAAGTGACTATTTTTTGGACTGTTATAGGCCTTTCATTGAATAGTGACTTTTACTGTACGAGTAATAGCTCCAACTGTTTTCAGAGTATTCTAAGAATTAACATTTCTATTTGACTGTTTTCGAGAATAATCGTCTTAATAATATAGCTTTGTTGCACATATTCGAGAAGTTCAAAAAGTGTTTGATATTGTCAGGAGACCCCATACTAAACCTGTGACGAAAATAGTCGCCGATCGAAATATATTTATTTAAAAGTTTCAATTATTCAATTAAAAAGAAATCCTTTAAATATAGTGCAGAATACTATAGTGCAGAATACTATTTTTTACTAGCGGGCAAAGCCTGCTAGTAAAAAATATAAGAGCAAGAAAAAAGAGTTGTTTGTCAATATAAAGAAAATTATTGGACTTCAGGAATGCAAAATATAAATAAATAAAAATCAAATTAAAAAAAATTTCTGAAACCTTTAACAGTGTAAGACTGTTAAGTAATGTATAAGGAACAATAATTAAAATTATTTTATGGAAATCTATTCGGTACAAAAAAATTAATGAAGCAACACTAAATAATTATTAAAATCCAGTTTTTGTTGTAAAGGGCAGATAAACAGAATTTTAGATAATTAAAGTGCAATTGTTTAATAAAAAAAAAAAAAAAAAAAAAAAAATTGCTTTAACTTAATCATAAAAAGACTAGAAATTTTAAAATTAAAGTTTTAAAATTTTGATTTTAATGAATAATTAAAATTTATCTTTTTAAATTGTCCTATTATGAATGATATATTAATGTTTAAAAACGGCAAGAAAAAAATATTCTTGAAAACTCTGATAAAACCGAAAATACTCTGAAAAACCCCTGATAAAACCCAAAAAACCCTGATTAAACCCAATAAAACACAAAAAAACCCTAATAAATCCCAATAAAACCCATTGGTGTGGGGTTTTTTCCTACCCTGCCTACAGTGAAACATATTTGTCATAAATAAGGAAAATGGACATGGTTTTATTTTCATCTGTCTTATCAACACCACCTGTATTACAGGAGGTGTTGGTCTTATCCCCTGTATAGTAACTGCGCATTAGTACTTAATGGCTCTAAATAAAGAAAAAAAAAAAATGGACATAAAGGACATGGTGCTACCCTTTCACAAAATGGACACTGTTCCCTTTATCTTTGTGGTGCAGATATATATAAAGTTACAAATTTTCTTTCTATTACAAAGACATTTAAAGCAGTTGAGCAGTGTTGAATAAATGCAATATTTAAAATTACATGTTTAAGAAAAGTAATGCAAAATAAAACAAAATTAAATATTAAAAGTCTTATTTTTCAGCTTCTATTTCATAATTTTGATAGGAACTTTGGATGAACACTAGCGTAATGTTTATTTATTTTTTTCTTATTTTCTTGATTTTATTACTATAATGGAAAATAAATAGATGATTAAATTGCCACAACAACCCATAAAAGCCTTATAAGTTACTTGCTAGCTAAAAAAGAATATTTAACTAATTTGACCAGTAATATTTTAATTTAGATATGAAAAAGAGAATTCTCACTTATATATACTGTCTTTTTTTTTTTTTTTTTTTCCGAAAACAATAAGTTTAAGTAACTTTTAAACTTTTAGAAAAAATTACTTTTTATTTTTTTTTTAACAAATTTATTTAAGGACTATAAGTAATTCGGAAAATACTCAATGAATGAAAACATTTATTTTCTAATAATCGAAGTTTGCTGCTGTGTCTTTAAAACTTGTTTTTCCTTCATAAATGAACTAGGACTGTTTTTGCTGTAAAACTTCTGACTTCTCCTCCTACCTTTTTTATCTTTATTACTTTCCTTTATATTCAATAGAAGAAAGTATTGGATTCAAAAATATTTTCGACGTTTGATTTTCGATAGATTGACACTTTTGAAATGTCTTGAACATAAATTGACCATTTTTAGAAAATGTCTGTCTTTCTCTCTATCTCTCTGTATGACAAATTTTTTCTGCTAACTTAACTAATGTACGGAATTTCATGAAAAGTTATATTTAGTTGCACGATGGTAGAAATTGGTATATATCACTGTACAGTTTTCTCATAATTTTTAATGTGGCAGCATAGGCGAAAATTTCGTATAAATGTACACATTTAGGATTATTTTCAATCAATAATTGTAAAGTTAAAATAAATTATTTATAATAGTAATATTCAACAAGGATAATTTTTCTTTTGCTATATGAAGGAGCATGGTTTCCCATTTACCTTTAAAATGAATGATTGGGCCATGTATCTGTAATAATTTGAAACCATGTTAAAAAAATTTTCATTAAAAAATAAGCAAATAATAAAAATACAAATGCATTTCTGTAGATGTCGTTAATAAATTACAAAATTTACCTTCTTTCGATAAGGTTATATTCTTATAAGATGAAAATAGTTTGTATCCACTATGGAAGATAATTTGTTAAAAAATAATTTAAATAGTGAAAAAAAGTGAAAAAAAAGTTTTGTGATAGGCATAACATACTAGTTTTATTTTATTTTATTTTACTTTCTAAGAATTTATATATATATATATATATGAATATATATATATATATAAAGTAAAATTCTTTAATTCGGTAGACGCAATAAAATACTTTTAAGAAAAATACCATAAAAAATAACTTTAGAAGTTATTAAGAAGTGAAAATGTTAAAATTGATGATATTCTTTTATTTGTGAAACATTCAGTCAATCGGTATATCTATTATCCGAAAGTGAAAGTAAATAATTCGAAAGATTTGTTGAAACGATTTTTAATTTTTGTAGAATATTGGAATAGAAAGTGAAAAAACACATTGTTTCTATATTTACGTACATGTTTTTGGTGAATTGCTTTTTTTTTAAACATCAATCACTGATCTCAATTATTTTCTAAAAAAAAATAATCTATAGTAAGTTAGAGTTTTATATATTTTTTAATCAGATTTTAGAAAATTAAATCAAATCATATCAAATTAAATCAAATTACATAAAATAATAGAAAACTGATCAAAGCAAATGTGTTATGATAAACGGTTATTTATTTAAGTGAATTGTCAAAATTAACCCTTTCTTTTGTTCTGAAAATTACCAAATTAATAAATTATTTAGGCTCAAATTTAACTCGAAATTGGGTTTTTTGATTAATATGTAAATTATTTCATCATTGATCAGTATTATAGTATGTTTTTTTCTGTTTTGCAAACGGAAAACTTAGTACCAAATGAGAATCGGGAGTGATAAGTAGCAGATTAAGATGGGTTTCCTTGGCTGAGTACTAACGTCGTCACTGGTTCAATTCTGATTGGCCGGACTAGAATATTCCATTTAAAGTGAAAAAAAAAAACTGTTTTGTACGAATATTTTCTCTAATTTTCTATTAAAGAGAATATCTGCCAATGTACAAAGTGGACATAATTAAACTGGCGGGGCTCACAATGCTCTATAATGAAGTCTAATTGCAAAAGTGGCACCGAATTTTGTAAGAAGATTATAAACAAGACTTGAGACAAAGGATTTCGCAAAAAAGAAAAAAAAAAAGTGACCATTTTCTAAATCTCTTAACTTGAAATATAGATTGACGAGCTATGCGCATAAGGCACGCCAATAAACTGAATAGACGAAACGATCGAGAATTTATAGTTTACACATTTCTGGATGGTGAAACAATATTCCGAATATTCTGAATATTCCGAATCTTTCATATTGCGAGAAATTCTCGTTTGATTTTCTAGACATGGGTAATGAACAAAGATTATAGTTGTCGAAACCCGCCTCTTGTAGTCTCATTTATTTGCAGAAGATTTTAAAATAACTTTGCCCTCGAGAATATAGGTAAACGCTCTAGAATTCTAATAGTGGCTTCTAGAACTCGCTTTCCAAGGGGACTAGAATTTATAAGGATGACATGGAACTATTTTAGATGGACATGGAACTATTCTAGATGTCAGTTACAAAATTTTTTCTCAGTGTTGAGATTCACGTTAACGATGTTCAACTGCATATAACTGATGATTTTGCACCTTTTTTAAATACTGATTTTATCCCCCCTTTTTTATTTTGAAATTGGAGACACCATGATAATTTATCGCCACTTTTTCTATTTTTCAAAAACTCTCTTTTCTATTACACAGCGCCATATATTCCCTAGTGGTGACTTTTGGTACTATATATATACATATATTCGCAGAATCCTTCGTCCCCAGAGTTTTTTTTTCTTACAAACTTTGGCGCCATTCTCGCAATTAGATATCTCTATAGAACACTAAGCACTGTCAGTTTAATCATGGCCATTTTATGTTTTTTCCATATACTGATATTTTTTTTTTTCGGCAACTTTGCTGGCCGGAATTTTCTGTAATGTAATAGGATTTCTTTTTCAGTGTACAGGTAAGAAATCATTTTTAAAGAAGCTTTTGGAAGAATCCTTGTTTTTTCTAGCCATGCTGTTTTTTAAATAATATACAAGGATACGGAAAGCAATGAATTGTATGGTTTTTCTTCTTTAAAATAAAAATTATGTATCGATATAATTTTAGAAAGCTTTTTTATATTATTATTATTTTTTATTCCTAGTTAAAAACCAAATGTATTTTAAGGTATCACGACGGAGATAAAATGCAATTGAAAGTTAAACAACGTAATGCGTAAGAAGGGAAAATCCTAAATTATAAACACAATTGGAAAATGTTTATGACCTAGGATTTTTCATTCTTGCTTAAAAAAAAAAAAAAAAAAAAAAAAGGTAATTTAATTTAACCATTTGAATTCTCATTAAGGGGGAAAAAAAAAAAGTTGTACATTTCGTTTAAATTCAAAAGTGTTAAAATTATGAGGGGAAAAAAAATTAAGAGATAGATTTTTTTTTTTTTTTTTTTTTTCCCAGTGAATATTTACTTGCTGATGTAAGCATAAAAAAAAAAAAAAAAAACAGAATACGAGGCTTAAAAATTAAATAAAAAAACAAAATAGATAATAATAAAACAAAAAATATAATAAAATAAAACTAAAACTAAGAAAATAAACTAACGAAAAGGAATTAGTTTAAAAAAAAAAAATGTTATTATAAAATATATTTAAGTTTCTTTAAACTTAAATTTTCTGCATCAATGATTGTATTTGCTTGGAAAACATTTTCTACAATAGGAATAAAGATAAAACATACACAAAAAAAGAATATATTTGCTTATGTAATTAACATCGAGGTTTTTTTTTTCTTCCTATTCAGCTGAAATCAAAAGAAAAGTGCGAATGTATTAAACAAGTAGAAAAGTTTTAATAATTTAATAACTAATTTTTTTTTCATCTATCATTGTTGTTCAAGAGGTGATAATTTTTTTTTTTAATTAAATCATACACAAAAGAATTCTTTAAAAAAAGGAATTATTAGCAATAATGTGTGTGTGAGAGAGAGATAGAGCGTGTTTGTAAGTGCATGAATATGTGTGTGTATGTGTTTCAATATATGAAAATTCCATTCGCAGGTTTTTATTACATTCGCATAATTCTTCTAAGGTGTGTCGATTTTTTTTTTATTATTTATTTATTTTTTAAAAAATGTATTTATATTTGTTTTGTTTTTTTTTCTCTCAGTTTATTTAATATTTTTTTTCTTAAGTACTCATATAATTACACATAAATACACTGGTTTCAAAAAGTTAAGCAACAAACGGTTTTCTCATTTTAATTTTTTAAACATAACTCTTAATAAAAATGATTGCATAAATTTTGAGTGAAATGTTTTATTTTGGGAACTTAAATTAATTATTTATCTATAATTTTTTTAAGAAATTGTGTTTGAAGAAAGAGAAAAAAAATAAATGATCTTGAAAAGAAAACCAAATAAAAGATGGTACTGAGAAAGCCTTATAGATAGAAAACGATGGACATCCCATTAAAATTTTAAATCTTTTCCTTTTTAATTAACTTTTCTTTTGCTTCCATAAAGGACTTTTTGAAAAATATAATTACTAATTTACACACTACGAGCAGCTTCATTATGATAAAAATATCAATATAAATATTACTTTAGCCAAATTTCATATTCTTGTATTTATTTTTTAAAAGTTATTTGCATATGAAAAAGATGAGAGAAGAAAAGATTAAAAATAAGACAAATTAAAACTAGCATGTTGTGGCCATCACAAGACTTTCTTCTATATTTTCCTACAGAAATTCACTCAGTAACAATTAAAAAAAAAAAAAAAAAAAAAAAAAAAAATTGTGAGGGGGGGGGGGCGATGCCCTCACATGCACAATTTTTTTCTAAGTTTTCTAAGTTGCACGTTGTTTTATAAGTTTTCTAAGTTGCACGATTTATTTTCTAAGTTTTTTTTTCGTTAAAAGTAAAAAAGTCGATAACTTTGTTTTAAATTATCACATATTTATAGTTCAACCATTCGTTTTATAGGTATTGACGAGACCTTTCGAAAGATACCCATCTTGAAAATTTACTTCCCTCGAGCCACCCCAGAGGGGGTGGTGAGGCTCCTACACATACAAAAAAATTTTCTCAGTTGACTATCTCTATTATAAATAATTTTTGTAAATTTCATAATGATTACTAAAAAATAATTCTCTTTATGCGCTTTTATACAAAATTTTGTCCTATATCACCCTGTTAAAAATTTAGAAAAAGCGGGATGGCAACGCAACCTGCAAGACAATTTTTACCAAAAGTTTATAGGCACTCATTTATGTCAAGGTGCAACTACATACCAATTTGTATGAAATTCTGTGCAGTAGTTCCTGAGATACAGTTGCCACAAAATTTTGTCACGCACACACAGACAGACAGACATTTTCTAAGAATGGTCAAATCGTGTTCTACAGCTCTCAAAACGTGTAAGTCCATCAAAAACCCGAGGTCGAAAATTTTTACGAATCCAATATTTTCTTCTATTGAATATAGAAGAAAGTAAAAAGAGTTTAAATTTAATCTTTGTACATTTTCATTTATCTGTAAGCTATGCTTAACATCTCTCATCTAGTTTTCTTTTCTTCTTTTTTCTTCAACTTTTTCCCTTCTTTAAAAGTGTACTTTTGAGAAAATTTTAATTAATATGCGTTAAAAAATCATTTGCAGCGTTAAAGTAATATGAAATTCGATTAATTATTTGATAAAGGGATGAATATCAAATTATTTGATTAAATATTTGATAAAGCGATCACACAATTCGGATTTTTATCTACATTTTAATTTCAGATGCTATTTCTGTACTGATAAGTATAAAGGATTTAAGTCCAAAAATGTCGATTTTGAGTTAAGTACATAGTCAGACTCAGAAAAAAATTCTCTATCGATTGGTATAAAGGATTTAAATATTTAAATCCATGTCATTTAGTCTTTGAGAAAATCCATTGGTAAAAAAAGGACCAATTCAGAAATTTACCATTCATGTATGGTATAAAATATTTAATTCAATTTTTCCCGTTATTAAATGAAGGTTGACAACCACTGAATGGTATAAAGGGTATAAATCAACGAAATACCTTTTTCCTAATCGATTCTTCTGATTTGTTTTTAGCTAGTTAAACTTTAGTTTTCGTCTCCTGAAAAATCAAGAATATGGACTTAAATCCTTTATACTTATCAGTACAGAATTTATATAACTTTTTAACGGTCATTACAAATTTTCTTTTTAAAGTTACTAAACTAATTTAAAAAAGTTGATATTAAATATACGGTTCATCATAATTAGGTAAAATGAAAAAATAGCATTTTTTTTTATTTTCAGGAAATATTTGGTTTGAAACATCTCTACGTTACCCTAATTAAATTCAAATAAAAATTAATTTAATGAATTAATAACTTAGTAAATAAATAGGATAAATTACAATCGTAGTATAAATTAAATCGTAGTCGTAATTAAAAAAAAAAAAAAAAAAACTTGTAATTGATACTTAATGCAAATATAGTTTATACCTAATTTTATAAAACTGTTTTTTTTTTTTTTTTTTTTTACATATAGCAAATAGTAATATGAAATGTGAAAAAAAATTAAAACTTATCGAAACTAAATTTCGTAAAAGTAAACAAAAAAACGTACATTAATGAAATAAGTAAAAGAAAGAATAAAATGGTACATTTTAATCAAAGTTTTTTTTTTTTTTTTTCAATGAGACAGATAACAAGTAATTTGTAATAAGATAAAAAAAATTTTAAAAATTATGCCTCATACAACAAATGAGTATACGTGGCAAGTTGGAAAGAACGTTTTCGTTTAAACAGTGTGAAACATAAATTTACCATTGATATAGTAATAAGACATTGATCAGCGAGAGGGAAAAAGTGATGCCTTTTCTTTCGGGAAAAGTCACTCTATTGGCTGCCTTTCTCCGAGTAAATCACACGCAGGAATACACACGGATAACTAAGTAAATAAAATTTATGAATATTTTATTTACTGAAGGTGAATGAAAAACTCCAGATACAGTTTCAAATTCATTTTTCTTTTTATTCCTTTTTTCAATACTCTCTAATGGCTGATTTTAGAACTTTTTTCCGGCATCAACATTTTTTGCTCGATAACATGGGGATGATAGATCTATATATATTACTACATCTATGGACTTTACTGGTTTGTAATGTCTTATAAAAAAAAAAAAAAAGAAGAAGAAGAAGAAGAAGAAGAAGTAAATAAAAATCTATATAATCAGGGGTAAATGACAAATATTTTATAATTGTAATAATCATAAAATAAATGAATAATAATAATAAAAGTAAATAAATAAATAACCAGGCTATCTTATCTCTTAATTCCAAAATGTGAATTTAATTTTGAGATTTATATGCTGTAATTTTTATGAATCTGACTATCAGTCACTGAATTTTCATTGTATTTTCTAGGTACACGGTATTGCTTCGTTTTTTGTTTGATCACGCACTTTTCAAAAGAAGTTAAAATTTACAATCTGCCTTTATAAACATTTTCTACTAAACTGCTTATATTATACCAAAAATATACGTACCTTTTTCGTATTATTTCTTTTTAAATATTTTATACGAAATTTCATATTTTGACTCGACAAAATTTCAAATAACGTTCGACAACGTGCGTTTCTATTTACATAATCCGAAAAGTGCGGAATAACTCCCCATGATTGTTACAAATAATCCTTACTGTTTTCCTATACTAATTAAAATTTGAAAGTCCAATTATTAAAGGAAAAATAGATTAAAAACCTAGTATACATTAACCTAGTAACCATTAACCTTAAATCTAGTAACCATTATAAAACTTTCGTTTGCATAATAACGCCACCTGTTGATTAATAGGCACAAAGAGTTAATTAACACAGCTAATCATAAAAAATTTTACTTTTGCATTTTGATGTAATTTTAATCAATAAATACTGAGATATAGTCATGGAAAATTACATAAATTGAATTATAGCTGTAGTTCGATATACATCCAAACTGAATCAGCGTAATTATTCTTAATATCTATCTCACATACGATGTTTGTAACATTTATATGTCATAGAAGATAAGACATTGCTTTCCCGTAAATGGAGTTAAATTGCTGCATAGCAGCGCACCATTTAGTCCTTTATCCCCCCCCCCCCCCAGTCAAACCAATACAGTTTTTTAAAATATCGGTCTCACATACCAAGTATGTTGCATTTATACATTATAGAAGCTGAGATATTGTATTGCTATAAACGGAATTAAACTGCTGCATAGCGGTGCCACCTGTCTTCCGATATACATTCAAATTGAATCAAGATAGTTTTTCAAATATTAGTCTCGTATACCAAGTTTGGTACATTTATATATCTTAGAAGCTGAGATATATTGCCTTCATAAAAAAAAAAAAAAAAAAAAAAAAAAGTTCAACTGCTGCATATCAACGCAACTTATCGGCCAATATGTACTCGATTTTAATCAATACAGTCTTCCAACATAGACTTCATTTCATACTTATCAAGTTTTGTGCATTTTTACACTAGAGAAACTGAAATATATCCTTACATTAAATGAAAGAAATTGCAGCATATTAACTCCACCTGTAGGACGATATATCGCAAAAGCTAATCAACGCAAACTTAAGTCCAAGGATAACCAAATATAAACTTATATTGAATTCCGCAACTGGTTCGTGAGATACAGCGTCCACATTTTTTTTATGCACACCCACACATGTCAGACATTTTTTAAAAATAGCCAAATGATGTTTAAGACATCTAAAAACGTGTAAGTCCATAGAAACCAAAGATAAAGCAAATTCACGAACCTAATACTTTTTCCTTATGCATATAGATGAAAGTAGCATTGTAATAAAAATCAGGCTGAACACTTTATAATTATTACAAAACAGTAACAATAACATTTTTATGTGTCTAATATGCAATATTTTAAAATACACTTTAAACTTGTTTCCATCCCTTTGAGTAATTTTAAAAGAAACTTACATAATGTTTAAATGCTTTCAAATACAATAATTTTTAATCATCGTTAAAAGTGAGGAATAAAAACGAGAATAAATAAAGCAGTTTTTATAAAGTCTTTAATAGTGGATTATATGAAAAAAAAAAAAAAAAAAAAATTATTTCAACAACTCTATAAAAAAAAAAAAAAAAAAAAAAAATCTGTTAAGGAAAAAAAATAAATTAGGGATTAATATTAATGCTAATAAAGAGGAAAATTGCAATTTTTTTCTTTCATTTTTTAACTATACGCAATGAAATTAACCAAAAGTTTATTTGAACAAAGAAAATAATTAAATATAAATTTGTACAAATAAACGAACTAAATGCAAATTTACTGCGTTAGATTTCTTTGTTAACGAAACAAAACAAAACAAAACAAAACAAAAATAAAATAAAATAAAATAAAATAAAATAAAATAAAATAGAAAACTTAAAGAAAAAATTGCTTTACATCTTTTATTTATTTTTTATTTAATTTATTTAATTTTATTTTTGCAGTCGATAAAATATATATATATTGTTGTTTCTGTGAGTTTTTATTTATCAATTTGGTTTCTAAATTTGTTTAAATATTTATTTAACCGCTTAAATAGTCCTTAAATATTTTCTAAAAAGCTGCTTTCATAATATAAATACAATACTAGCTATATACATTTTATTTCTTAATAAAATAACTGATTTTTTCTACTCGACATGTTTTTATTTCTACCTCATAATTATTTTTTCCACATTTTCCAATAACACGTGATAATTTCTCGATAATGAAGCCATTGTCAGGCCTGCGAGTTTAACCTATGGCCTCGGCTTATTATTTTAAGAAGTTTGGAAAAGATTATCTGAAACTTCCAGATATTCTTTCTGAGAGTCTTCCAGGCTAGCCTTTCTCGATTTCCTGAAGGTGTCCGAATTCTCTCCGAGATCCTCTTCACTCGAGGATTTCGCTTCTTTTGTTTCGAATTCTCTCTCCTATCTCCTCTTCTTACCACTTCAAAATTCTCTTATTCATTCCTTTTTTCTTCTCTCCTGACAGTGTCTTTGCGAGTGTTTCGCTTTTGCCCCAGAGTCAAATACAACTCGTGAGAACTTATTTCATCCTTGCTCTCTAATAAAAGATTAGCTTTGGCACCAAAGCGAGCATTTGATCTGACTTACTTTGATTTATCACTCGGATTCCCAGCATTGTTTTTAATACTTATTAACACTTTTTAAAACATCTGAGATTTATTTTTCTGTGTTGGTTTGTCTTTCAATCTGATTCTAATTTTCATTTGTGCATAATGAAACGGAATTTAATAATAATGACAAGCTTTCTTAAAAAAAAAAAAAAAAAAAAAAAAAAAAAAAAAAGTTGAGCACTTTTTATACGTTTCTCATTCATGTATTTTTTTCTCATTTATACGTTTTTAATTTCGGTCCTAAATCATTCCATTGTGTTGTAATGTTAAAAAAATTTCATGCATACAACAGGAGTTAATTCATAATTTCAACTGAATGTTTTTTCTTTGAGGAATCTGAAGTTCGAAATTCAATTTCCGAGTAAAACTTGTACTCTTCCTTCGCTTTTTCCTTATCTTTTAAAATTGCCTTTTCTTAGAACAGTACAGATTGCAATCCAAATCATTATCCTCGAGAAATTTACACTGAGAAAAATAATATACCGCCTTCATCTAGAATGAATAAGTAGTCATTTTCTGAATCTCTAAACTAGAATTATAGATTTCCGAGCTATGCGCATAAGGCACGCCAATAAACTGAATAGACGAAAGGATCGAGAATTTCTAGTCTACACATTTCTAGATGATGAAACAATATTCTGAATATTCTGTATCTTTTGTATGGCGAGAAATTCTTGCTTGATTTTCTAGAATTGGGTCATAAACCAAAATTTTAGTTGCTGAAGCCCGCCTTTTGTATTCCCATTTATTTGCAGAGATTTTTAAATAACTTTGCCCTCGATAATATAGCCAAACGCTCTAGAATTCTGATTGGGGTTTCTAGAACTCACTTTTGAAGGGGACTAGAATTCATAAGGATGACATGGAATTAATTTTTTAGAGCCACAATTTAGATTCTAGATGTCAGTTTCAGAATTTTTTTCTCAGTGTAAAGTAGAGGTCTCCACGGGACGGAATTTTGAGACCCGGGCCCAGCCCGGCCCGGCCCGTTTATTTTTTGCCAGTGTACGGCTAGGCCCGGCCCGGACCAAAAACGATAAAATCAGACCCGACCCGGCCCGGCTGGATTCAAAAATATGAAAAAAAAAATGCTTGCCTTTCTATGAAAAAGATTTTTAGTATGTGGTTTGCAGAGATTTTATATAGCGAAGCAATAGAATCTTATTTAACAAAACTACTGAACTTTTACAAGATAATTATATATAAACAAAAGTTCATTATCACCTAGTATACTGAATTCGGTTTTTCTACTAATAGTATGTATTCTTGAGTTATGCTGAAAACACATTCACAGACAGATGCGCATACCAACCGCAAAAAACTTATTTGAAGATTTATGGAATCACAAAACGTATAAATATAACAAACACTGTAAAATTTTGAACCCAAAATAATATTACCCTATGAGGATAAAAATAAAGTTAAAAATATCAAATAAATATGGAATAGTTTTTTTTTTTTTTTTTTTTTTTAAGTATGTAAGCATTTTAAAATGCATAAGAATCGCAAACATAAACTATACTTTGGAGAGAAAAAATTATTTCTATGTTTACTACTGAATGATCCATGCTTAAAATAATTACATCTATTCTTTAGAAAAATGTTTAATAATTAATTAAGGAATTAATTTCTTAATAAAAAGGAATTTTTGCTGTTAGAGTCATTAATAAAAATGTTGGCATTTTTCTTGCGAATCTCCCATAACATAAGAGAACATGTTAAATTCAGCATGCAAATTTTCAAATTCAAAAAATTATTTTCAAGAGTTTGGCCATCGCTCAAGTACAAATGTTGTGCATACAGTCCTAATTAGCGGAATTAGCTCCATTTTCATTCACACCACTTATTATTTTGCGATAATTATGCTACAATTACGTATTATTAATATGTATCCTAATTTAAATTTTTAACACCCGTAGCTTACTAACAGAAATTATTTCATTAAACAGCATTTAATTAATAAATGATTTAAACATATTTTTCCTGAATAGAGTCTGGTATTGTTTTGCATCAATAGATTTGAACGAAACATTTTCCCCCTAAAAAAAAAAAAAAAAAAAAAAAAAAAAATGTTGAAGTTATGTGAAAAGTTTAATACTGAAAATAAGCTAAAGTGACAAAAATTATTTAAAATATTGCAACTGCAATGTAAAATCCTTTTTTGTAGCTTTTTGTATTAATCTCATATAACGTACACTGTTCAAAATTTAGTACTGAAGTACAGTCGGTAACAAAAGTGTCCGAACACTAGCAAAAATTCCTATGTAAGAAAAGTACACTTCGTACGATTTTGTTAAATAAAGCCTTGCCGAATCCTGTTCTTAGGCAGTCTAAGAACATGATTCGATAAGGATTTATTTAACAAAACCGCATGAATCGTACTTTTTTTACATAGGAATTTTCGCTAGTGTTTGGACACTTTTGTTACCGACTGTAGCTGCAACCACCCCTTTTACCGTGATTTGGTAATTTTATGTTGAACCAAATATTGTTATTATGTTTTAAATAATTAAAAAAGAAAAAAAATCAACATTCGACCGAAGCGGTGATCGAACTGAAGACCTTCTTGTCTCGAGTCCAATACTCTAACACTGTGCTACGCTTTCTTGCCCGGTACTACTGTGTCGTTGATTTTGATAAAAGGGCCTAAATTTTCTAGGGTCTTATCTTGACCCATGGTTAGTTGTTGCACAAAATTTGCACTTTACCCTATGTTTTCGATCACGTTCATTAATTTAAGCTTGGTTCGGCTTCAAAAAGAATTTTACTGATTCATATTTCCTGGACTGTATATATAATAGATTTTTCTCTCTTCTTAAAAGGATATAATTCAATAAACTTTCTTATAGTAACATCTGGTTAGTGATTAATCGAATAAAGAACTTTTTTTTTTTCTTGTAATGAATATTGGTTTTGAATGACATAATCACACGCGATATCACTTCACACATTTTATTTTCACTCTCCGACTTACAGCCGTTGATTTTAGCGCGATCTCTTAAATAAAAAGGAATTACAATACGCCGAAACACTTCTCTAAGTTTTGGTGCAACTGAAATTCAATCGCAAGAAGTAGAAAACTAAAAACTAAAAAGTGAAGTTGAAGCATATTATGGTATTACCGTAAAAACTGGCGTATGGGCCGCGCTCGGTGCTTTATTCAGTAGCCAACACTAAAATTCAATTGTAGCGTTTGTCTAATCACTTCGAAAAGTAGTCGCCTATTACATAAATGAAATGTCTCTCTTAAAAATTATTGGTGTCTATTGTTTTAAAAATTCCCTCAGTTTGACGGTACTGACTGCGGCTCATATGCCGGTTTTTACGGTACTTATAACTTTACTCCATATAGTGGTTTAAGTTTGAACTGATATTTTTAACAAAACTGTAATATACTAAACAGAACTTTTAACATACTTGGCAGAATGGCAACCACATTAGTTAGCTATATTATTAATCGTATGTTATATATTACCTCACGCCCTCACTTTTTAGTTACTAGAAAGGTCTTTTTTGCAAAGAATTAAAATATTTGTATTCTAAATGTTTATTCTGGTTAGCTATACTTTTCTTAGTTTTATCTATTATATCTATTTTTATTATGGCTATTTTTATGCCTTTTTTATATAATGAATGTACAATGTATTAAAATTCTAAATTTTCACTGCAAAACACTACCATTAAGGTATGAAAATAAAGTTCCTTAATGTTAGAAATGTATCATATTTTTTTTCTTCCTACATCGTTTAGAATTATTGTAGAACACGGTAATTAGAATAGATAATTAAAAGAGTTACGGATTTAAAAAAGAATGCTTAATAGCGTAGAAGTTTCCCTTTTTTACAATATTAATTCTTATCATAATGCTAAGTAATCAGATGAACAACAACATAGGTTTTAAATCATTCAAAAAGTCTTTTTGTTGGTTAAATTAAAATAATAATAATAATAATAATAATAATAATAATAATAATAATAATAATAATAATAATAATGGACATTTCGTTATAATAAAAGGAGCAAATAAATGCAAACAAGGTTCACCCCATTAAGAAGTTATATCAAGCGATAAGGCAATAAATAATGTGTGGAAAACTAGTGATTTCTTTATTTTTCATATTTAATTCTATGTTCAAAGTATCGACATCACTTTGTGAGCTTTTTTGACTTATTTTCCTTACATTACACCTGGAAACATATTAAAAAATATAACTACTACTTTCCACAAAAGCCTAATGGTTGAGACAATAGAAAAAAAAAAAAAAAAAGTGATTCGACCTGTTAACATAGGAAAGCAAGCGATTTTCTTAAGAGAAAATGATACAAGGTTAAGACAGTTGGGGAAAAAAAAAAAAAAAAAACGCACAATAGTTAATGGTAAAAATAAGTAAATGGGCAAAAAAAGACACTCAAATTTCATGAACCAATAACTATATTTTAAGAACGTAATTGAAAAATATGTAACTAATGGAAGTTTATCTAAAGTAATATAGAAAAAAAAAGGGTATTTTATTTTCTAAAATTTTTATTTTGGATTAACAAATTTTTCTTCCAATAATAACATTTCACAATTCACGTCATAAATATAAATAAACTGCGACATTTTTTTTTTTTTTTCCTTTCCCATTACAGCTAGTGCAAGCTCAAATTTTTCTTCAGTCATGCCCTAAATTGTTAAAATGTGTTGTGAATTACGTTTTGAAACGCTAAGTGATGCTTACAAAAAATATCCCCCCCTACTCCCCCACCCCCCGGAAAAAAAAAAAAAAAAAAAAAAAAAAAAAAACTTTCTTCCTTTCTTTCTTTGCTTCCTCTTCCTCTTCTTCTTATTATTATTATTCTTTTTTTTTTTTTTTTTTTTTTTGCTTAATTATTAACAAAATGAAAAGTTATATTTAATAAGTACAGTTGGTTTGACATAAATTGAAATACAGAGCTGCTTTCTATGAAATATTTATAATATTTAACATATCGTAATATGACTAAATAACTATTACAAGAAAAATCCCAAAATAGATTATGTAAATGCCTATTAAGCTTTCCCCATTTTTATAAGATGAGCTACTAACGTTTAAATCTTATCATGAATAGAATAAAAATTCAATAAAATTCTGATTATTCTTTGTAATTTCTTTTATTAGTTTAATGAATGAATTAAATGTGAAAGAAACAATCATTTGAAATTATTTCTTTTTTTCGGTCTTTTTATAATTTAAATTATTATTTTTATTACTTTATCATTTATTCATTTTTCTTTTTCCAAATTAAACTGACAGTAGATTTAACTCTTTCAAAGTATTAACCAAAAAATCTATATAATATTTCTCTAACGTGGACCAGTTTCAATTATTTTTTGTCGAAACGATACTATACGAGAGGATAAAAAAATAATATTTATACATGAACAATATTTAAGCACGCAGACTTAGCTCAATGGATTAATAAGAAAAAATGACGACATTTGTTTGAGGAGATTATTTTACGAAAAAAAATTATTTTTAACAGTTGTCTCTTCAGAATCTTTGCAAGCGTCATTTTAAACCTAGCAATATTTTAAAGTTATATACAGAATATGAACTTTTGTATCATAAATTGACTAAAAAACACAATCATAAAAAATATAATCAAAACAGGAATTATTTTATTTTATTTTATTCACTTATTTATTTAAAAATAATAATAATAATAATAATAATAATAACAAAATTAATAAAAGGTCATCGCCAACATGATGACAAAAAATTTAAAAGGCGTCGTGGGAGTCCTATATTAAAATTGTACTGCCTGTTGAAGTATGAAAATTGGGTCGTGAACCATGAATTTTTTTTTGGAAACCTTTCTTTGAATGATTTTGGTTTCACTATTATACAATATTAATTTGGTTTTATTAATAATTTGGCTTCTGGTAAATTAAAATTTTAATTAGGTGGTGAAAGTGGTATAGCATTTATTAGTTTCAAATTTTAAAAGTAAACAAGAAAAGAAATAAAATGCGAATATTACGCTCGGGTTTGCTAGTATGTTATAATATATATATACATATATTTATTTATTTATTTATTTATAAAATATGTTGAATTTAACCAAATAAATTGTATAGCTCTAAGAGTAATTTCAACAGATAAGTGTAAAAATTCCTTTTATATATACCTTTTCTCAAAACAAATAATTTTCAGAATTTCATATCTTTAAAATGTTCCATGAGATTTAAATTAAAGATTATGGTGGACACACTTTTTTAGCTATTCAAATAAGTCTGTGCACAAAGTTAATATTGTGTATTAAGATTTTAAAACCCAATTTAAAACTTTTAAAAACCTTGAATTTCAGTTAAAATTTCATCATTTAAACATAAGAGTATTCCATATATTTGTCAAAGGATTCACAAAATAATACCCAAATGAGTTTTGATATTAATACTATTAAATTTAGCGAAATAAATAAATAAATAAATAAAAATAGCAAAACTGGATCATTTAAAAAAAATTAAAATTTTATTTATTTAGGAATTTTTAATACATATACGATTATTATAGTTTAATACACATATGTGCCAAATTTTATAATTTAGCACGGTAATTTAGAAAAAAAATTCATTATATTGTCCAGCAACACCTCAAAACTACTGTTATGAATTCTGATATTTCATTTAATTCACGCCTTTATAATCTAATATTTCAAAATTTGTTTCAAAGTTATTTTTAAAAATTTTTGTTTTTCGAAGAAGTTAACTTCGTATTATCTTTCAGTCATATCTTTTTATTTAAAGATATTCTAAATTTGCATTCTGTTGCCAACACAAATTATCCATCATCATTCTAATGAAGAAAATTGTCGAAAAACTACATGAAATCGGGAAGAGCTATATAACAACACCTATCGGTCAATATGCCCTTAAATTGAGTCAGCATCATTTTTCATACTAATCATTTAATATATCAAGTTTAGTACACTTATATTCCACAGAAGCTGAGATATAGCCTTTCAGTTAAGGGATGGAATTGCATAATAGCCGTGCCACCTGTTGAGCACTATGAGAATCCAGCGAAGGCCCATCACAAACCGGCTCATTCCCTTGGTGGAATTCGTTTTTGATAGAAATTTATCACTTTTTGTAGACAAGGAATGTTGAATGCAATGTTCGCTGCAATGTTGAATTTCACACAAGCGAGGTCCCCCACAGATATGTCCAATCAGAATTGAAGGAATCCTATATAGGAAAACGTGGTCTTAATTCACCAAAAGCTAACAGACACCAATTTATGTTAAGATTCAGTTAAATATAAAACACCATTAAATTCTGTGCATTAGTTTTGATCTAGAGTTGCCACAAAGGTTTTCTCACAGACAGACAAATGCCATTCTAAAATAGGTAAAAACACATTCAGAACATTTTAAAATGTATGAAAACATAAAAAACTTGAAGTAAGAAAGTCTTACGATTCTAGTACTTTCTCTTTATGACTACAGAAGAAAGTGAAAATATGCATAGTGGTGAAAAAAAATTCGAAATTTAACTTTCAAAATTATTTAAGATTGTTTCTCATACCATATTGATGAGTCCTTTCTCCATTTTAAAAGTGTTATTTAAATGAAATACGAACCGGTTTAATTTCTGTTTCTCGGTTTAGAAGTTCGATTTTAAAAATGCGTTTAATCATTAAAAGAGAGAGAGAACCAAAATATATTTTCTATTTTAAATCGAATTTCTATATATACATTCTCCTTTAAATCAGGCTTTAGAGTGTGTTAAAAGATAAATATTTAACGAAATAGCAATTTAAAACACATATATTTTATATAACCTACATAATTACCAAGTTACAATGAAGACTAGATTAGATTCTAATCCAGAATAATAATAAAAAAAAAAATAATAAATAAATAAAATTAAAAAAAAAAAAACCTCTGTCCAACCTTTTCTAAACATACATTTGAAAGAAACGAAACTTAATCTCCGAACCTTTTCAAATTATCTTACAAACGAAATTCACTTTCTTAAACGATATTTATAATAATACAATGACAATTAGAATCTCTCATTATACGCGTAAGGGATGTTACAGAAAAAAGGATTTGTGAATGATGAGGTGCTGTTACTTTTACATCTTGTCCTTGATTCTAGTCACGATCTGGGGCATCATCTCAAGCATTCACACCCTCCCTGTTATATCTTGATAAACCTCTCATCTCACGTCTTGTAGAAGCAGTTCTTTCTCTCAACTCTTTGAATCTGAATTGGATAAGAGAATATAGATATCGGAGAAAAGAATCAGTGTCTGCATGTCTATGGTATATAGGAAACCCGGCACAACACATATCAACGGGGTGCAGATTTATAGACATGCACGAAAAAAAATAAAATCAGAAAGGATTTTCGTAAATCCGAAACATCCAGTAAAGTTGTTGACGCAACTCAGCAATATAAAAAACATATTTCGTTCTTTATATCGCAAGTAAGGGAAAACACATTTTGATATATATCTTTAATATTCATTACCTAGCATAATATTTTGAATAATTTAAAGCATTAATGGTTTCTTTCTTTCTTTAATTTTTATTTTTAAATACGAAATTCTCTTATTTATGAACTGATTCTTTTTTTCAGAATCTAAATATTTTTCTAGGAAAATACGGTTTAATTACGTAATTTTCTAATTAACAAGTTTTCTTCATAGTTATAGTAGGATAAATTTAATTATAATATATTTAAAAAATAATAAGACATTTTATTTTAGTAAAATAATCAGTATGTACTTAATTAAAAATTTTTGTATGAAAATCAGTAGAGCAGCTTTATTGGCTCAAGTAAAAATTTTAATTAATGTTGAGTGTGGGTGTAATTATTAAACGATTTACAAAATTTATAAACCAGTTAAAGAGTGAATCAATCCTAAAATTAAAAGTAATCATAATATGTAAGATCTTTATTTTTCAAAAAAGTCATTAAAAACTGGAGTATTCAAATAATCATGGAAATATTTTTTTTATTGAGATTGTGGTTGAGTGTTATTACAAGTCTATAAAAAGCCTTGCTTTAGATGGGCGCATTTTGATCCCATGTGTTTAAATTTTACAGCCATTTAAAGGACTTTAAATACAAACAAAAGTAAAATATGTTTTAATAAATATTTTTCAAAAAAATTACATGTATAGCAAAAATTATGCTAAAAAAGCTTTTCAATCAGTTTTATTGAAATTAATTTGAAAAATATATACTTTCGCACAAATATTTTTCTTATAAAAAATCCAATTTTATTTTTATACGCATAGTCAAAAATGAAAAACAAAACGTTTTCATATTCAATAACAAATTATTCAGTTCCCGAACGCAAAGTTTAAAAAAAGTGAGACTTATTGTTTTAAAACAAAGTTTAATTTTTATCAGAAAATATAATGAAATTCTAAAATCAAGATCTATATATATATATATATGTGTGTGTGTGTATATATGTATGTATATAAAGTTTTAAAAATGTAGTGAAAAAAAAAAAAAAAAAATCTTTCACTTAAGAAAAACTTTTCGACAGAAAAATATGGAAAAGATAATTTTAAGGCATATAGATATCGGGATTTTTCAGTCAATCATTTTAAAAAGCCTAGTTTTAACAAAACAACGTTTTTAATTTAGCTTTGAAGATTGTAATATTTAAAGTGTGAAAAAAAAAAAAAAAAAAAAAAAAAAAGTCTACTGAGTTTTATTGATTTTCAACAGTTTCTTTTAATACATATAGATATCGGAATTTTTCAGTCAATCATTTTAAAAAGCCTAATTTTAACAAAACAACGTTTTTAATTTAGCTTTAGAGATTGTAATATTTAAAGTGTGGAAAAAAAAAAAAAAAAAAAGTCTACTGAGTTCTATTGATTTTCAAAATTTTTTTTTAATACATATAGATATCGGGAATTTTCAGTCAATCATTTTAAAAAGCCTAGTTTTAACAAAACAACGTTTTTAATTTAGCTTTGAAGATTGTAATATTTAAAGTGTGAAAAAAAAAAAGTCTACTGAGTTTTATTGATTTTCAACATTTTCTTTTAATACATATAGATATCGGGATTTTTCAGCCAATCATTTTAAAAAGCCTAGTTTTAACAAAACAACGTTTTTAATTTAGCTTTGAAGATTGTAATATTTAAAGTGTGAAAAAAAAAAAAAAGTCTACAGAGTTTTATTGATTTTCAACATTTTCTTTTAATACATATAGATATCGGGATTTTTCAGTCAGTCATTTGAAAAAGCCTAGTTTTAACAAAACAACGTTTTTAATTTAGCTTTGAAGATTGTAATATTTAAAGTGTGAAAAAAAAAAAAAAAAAGTCTACAGAGTTTTATTGATTTTCAACATTTTCTTTTAATACATATAGATATCGGGATTTTTCAGTCAGTCATTTTAAAAAGCCTAGTTTTAAGAAAACAACGTTTTTAATTTAGCTTTGAAGATTGTAATATTTAAAGTGTGAAAAAAAAAAAAAAAAAAAAAAAGTCTACTGAGTTTTTTTTAATACATATAGATATCGGGATTTTTCAGTCAATCATTTTAAAAATCCTAGTTTTAACAAAACAACGTTTTTAATTTAGCTTTGAAGATTGAAATATTTAAAGTGTGAAAAAAAAAAAAAAAAGTCTACTGAGTTTTATTGATTTTCAACATTTTCTTTTAATACATATAGATATCGGGATTTTTCAGTCAATCATTTTAAAAAGCCTAGTTTTAACAAAACAACGTTTTTAATTTAGCTTTGAAGATTGTAATATTTAAAGTGTGAAAAAAAAAAAAAAATTCTACTGAGTTTTATTGATTTTCAACATTTTCTTTTAATACATATAGATATCGGGATTTTTCAGTCAATCATTTTAAAAAGCCTAGTTTTAAGAAAACAACGTTTTAAATTTAGCTTTGAAGATTGTCATATTTAAAGTGTGAAAAAAAAAAAAAAAAAAGTCTACTGAGTTTTATTGATTTTCAACATTTTCTTTTAATACATATAGATATCGGGATTTTTCAGTCAGTCATTTTAAAAAGCCTAGTTTTAAGAAAACAACGTTTTTAATTTAGCTTTGAAGAGTGTAATATTTAAAGTGTGAAAAAAAAAAGTCTACTGAGTTTTATTGATTTTCAACATTTTTTTTTAATACATATAGATATCGGGATTTTTCAGTCAATCATTTTAAAAAGCCTAGTTTTAACAAAACAACGTTTTTAATTTATCTTTGAAGATTGCAATATTTAAAGTGTGAAAAAAAAAAAAAAAAAAAAAAAAAAAGTCTACTGAGTTTTATTGATTTTCAACATTTTCTTTTAATACATATAGATACCGGGATTTTTCAGTCAATCATTTTAAAAAGCCTAGTTTTAACAAAACAACGTTTTTAATTTAGCTTTGAAGATTGTAATATTTAAAGTGTGAAAAAAAAAAAGTCTACTGAGTTTTATTGATTTTCAACATTTTCTTTTAATACATATAGATATCGGGATTTTTCAGTCAATCATTTTAAAAAGCCTAGTTTTAACAAAGAACGGTTTTAATTTAGCTTTGAAGATTGTAATATTTAAAGTGTGAAAAAAAAAAAAAAAAAAAAAAAAATGTCTACTGAGTTTTATTGATTTTCAACATTTTCTTTTAATACATATAGATATCGGAATTTTTCAGTCAATCATTTTAAAAAGCCTAGTTTTAACAAAGCAACGTTTTTAATTTAGTTTTGACGATTGTAATATTGAAAGTGTGAAAAAAAAAAGTCTACTGAGTTTTATTGATTTTCAACATTTTCTTTTAATACATATAGATATCGGGATTTTTCATTCAATCATTTTAAAAAGCCTAGTTTTAAGAAAGCAGTGTTTTAAATTTAGCTTTGAAGATTGTACTATTCAAAGTGTGAAAAAAAAAAAGTCTACTGAGTTTTATTAATTTTCAACATTTTCTAGATATATTTTAATGTTTTCACAGTTATATGAAAAGGGAAATTTTAATTTAATGAAAGTAAAATCTGGAAGAAATAACAGTATTCCCCGAATGCTAAACTAGCAATGATAAAAACTGCTTAAAACCGATTTTTTCACAAAGGGTTAAAAAAAAAAAAAAAAAAAAAAAAATCACACAATATTCTAAGTTTTTCTATAAAATTATTATAAAATTTAGACACTTTTAAAATCAATAAATGAAGATAAAATGTTTTGAAAAAGAACTACAATTTGTTCCATAGCTCGGATAGTAGTCCATGAACACTAAACTATCAGTAATTAGAAATAACAGCCTCTTTCTTTTAATTTATTGAGATAGAAAAGAGGCAAATACAAATACATATATCCCAAAAATTTCTTAAAATATTGTTTGGAAATATATGACTATGCAAAAACAAACAAAATGATAAAATAAACAACTGTAATAAAACCTCTTAATAATTCTGTAACAATAACAGAATTATTACATTAACAATACTATGTATTAATAAGATAATTATTATTGAGAATAAGATTCAATATTATTTAAGAACTAATTAATAATTAATAAAATTTAATTATTTAAGGTGAATAAGATCTAACGTTCTACAAGAAATCAATCAATTAATTAATACCATTCCCTAAAAATAGCTGATTTTTGACCAAGTCCATCTATTTGTATTTTATGTTAATAATTGTTGAACATAAAAGTGTGAAATGAATAGTATTTAAATTTCACTGCGCTGACATTAATACTAAAATAAAAACAGTTTTAAAGTTAAAACAAAATTCTTCACTAAAGAAGAAGACATTTTTAAAAGCAAATTTTCAGAAGTTTTTTCTTTCTTTTAAAATGTCAAAAACGATTACAGTTCCCATTAGTATTACTTCAAAATTTGTAAATATAGATTGATGACTCTCATTTATGAAAATCTCAAATAAAGATAATAATACATCCTTTTTTTTTTTTTCTTCTTTTTTGCAACAAACTAACTCTTCTTTCGTCAGAAAGTGTATGTTTTATAAAACTTTACGATACAATTTTTACTCATTAGAAAAAAATAATAATAATTAAATAATTAAATCAGCGAATTAGTTAAATAATCCGCTGGTGTTAATGACTAATCGAACTAGAGTATTATATCAATCATTGGTTAATCGAACCAATTTATTATATATTAATCAATGATTCATTTAATTATACACTTCTGCAAATTGTTGGTTAGCTAAGTCATCTGATTACATTTAACAATGGTTTACTAAATCAGATAATTATATTAATAAATGTACAGAAAATAAAACAAATAATATAATATAATAAAACAATAAGTAAAAGGTGAAACTGAATCAGTCGCTTCTATGAATTAACGATTAGTCAATTACATCAATCAGTGATTGATAAATTAGACAGTTATAATAATGAATGATCAACTAGATGAACGAATTATTAGAAACAAAGTTTAATTAAATTATATACTTACACTAATCAATGAATTGTTTACTAAGCCAATTATATAAAACAACAGTGAACCAAATTGGACAATGGTTAACAGAATGGGGAGAAAAAGCATTTAATCAATCGTTTACAGTAGCAATAATAATTTCAGTCAGCCAGTTTTAAATTAAATTTACCAATTTTACGGCCCAGCGATTAATTGAATCATCCTCTTTTATGAATCACTAATCCATGAATAAACCCTGCATTAATAAAAACCAATGAATTATTGAGATAGTCACTATGTAAATTAACGGTTAATTAAATGATCCTCCAATACTAATCAACCATTTGGGGGAATCAAGGGTTAACAGATTAAACTACTTATATGAAATAGAACTTCATTTCATCAATCTTTTATATGAATCAGTTATCTTTTATTATATTTATTTATTTATTTAATTTTGTTATCGAAAAGTACAATCTACATAAATAAAGAGAAATGTCTGAGCATGCTCTGAAACGAAACTCGTCGGAGATTAGTTAGGACCATGAAGGGATGCATCTCATCGATACTTTTCTGAATTTGAGAGGGGGGGGGGGCTTTTTACTTTCTTCTATACTCAAAAGAAGAAAATATTAAGTTCGTAAATATTTTCGACTTCTGTTTTTCGACGGATTTATACGTTTCGAGAGGTCCGGAATACGATTTGACCATTTTTAGAAAATGTCTGTCTATATATCTGTCTATCTGTGTGTGACAAACATTTTGTGGTGTCTATATTCAGGAACTATTGTACATAAATGCATATCAATGTATGTGTAGGTGCACCTTGACATAAATTAGTGTCTATTAAATTTTGGTGCCAACAACTTAACAGGTGGCGCTGCTGTACAGCTATTTCAGGGAAGGCTATATCTCCAGAACTATAGCACATAACTGCATATCAATTTATATGTAGATGCAACTTGAAATGAATTAGTGCTTATCAACATATGTTGCCAATCGTTGAATAGGTGGCGTTGTTGTACAGTGATTTTGGAAATTTAATGGAAGGCTATATCTTTGGTTCTATTTCTTATAATCGAACAAAATTTGATATGTGAGGAGACCGCCATGAGACAGTATGCTGATTTAATTTGGATGCATAACGGCTGATAGATGGAGCTACGCTACTATACTTCGATTTCCCCCGACAACAGGAAGTCTCAGATTCTATTTTATATAATTGCACAAAACTGTATGAGAGAGCCTTTATGAAACACTTTGGATGTATATCATTCAACAGGTGGCGCTGCTTTGCTGCAATTTATCCCGTGAATAGGAAGACTAAATCTTAACTTCTATGGCATATAACTGCACAAAATTTCATATCTGATCTTAGATAACCAATATGAAAGCAAATGCTGACTTAATTTGGGTGTATATCGGCCGATAGGTAAAGCTGATATTGTGATATTTCGTATGGATACATCTCAGCATCTGTTGATTATAATTGCACCATACTTATTATGTAAAAATTTTATTGTGAGTTTTTTTTTTTTTTTTTTTTTTTTGTTAATCTTTTGTATACATGTTAAACAGAAAGTTGCGGTATTATATAGAATGATATAGGATAAAGTTTTGTGAGGGCCATAACATATCAGTTTATTTATTTATTTATTTTTCGCTATTTTCTTTTACATTTTTAGCATAGTTCTTTCAGTTGGAAGCTGAAGCGTTATTCATTTTATCCGTTTGATTTCCCTAAATTTTAATAAAACTTGAGCTGTTCATTCATTCATTTAAATTGTATTCCATGTTGATTGCGCAAAAAGTACATATATGTTTTCTAAATTTAGAAATTTGTTTTTTAAAATATTTTGTATTGGTAAATAATAAAAGAAAAATATATAATAATAAATGCATAATAATTTTTGTAAATCTATTAGGCTTAAATTCATGATTATTCAATACTACTAAAAAATATTATTCAAATTCATCATAATCATTATACTTTTGGGGGAAGATTGTATCTAATTTAGCTAAACGTTTTAAAAATGATTTATTAAGGGAACTATGAATTAAAAACTTGCCAAATTATATCTGTCTTTTTGAACGAAAGAATAGCATAAATTCAAATTTAGTAACTTAAGAATTGTCTTACATATTTCATAATTATATAAGAAATATAAATTAAAATCAACTTAACCCTTATGTATCAGACATCAAATGCGCCAAATAAAACCTAAACCTTATGTATTAGTCACCAAGTACGCCAAATAATCTTAAGGCTTTCGTATCAGTCACCAAATACGCCAAATAGCGTGACAGTCATCTAAGAGAATGACTTGGATTTTATTTTTCAATGATCTATCGCTACAATGGTTTATTTTGTGATTAATTCCCTTTTTTTTCTCCCTTAGATTCAGCTACTAACAAATAATAAACATTTGTAGTCGAACAATTATGTTACAATCTCAGATTTATCTAGAATTTATTTAATCAATAGAAAATTTTTAGAGAAATGTATCATCTATACTCGGTAGAGTTTACAAATTCAAAATATTTTTATTTTATTGACTCTTTTGCGTAAATAAAATCTACCAATCAGACAATTCTGTTTATTATTATTTTATAAACGTGTTTTTTAATCTTATTTATTGCCGCAAGTGGAGCAGAAAAGAAATTGACACATTTAAACAAATAAATATAACATAATCGATTCAAAAGAAATAAGATATTCATCTTAAACCTGTATGTTTAAAACTAAGCAACTAACTGGATTTGTAGCAAAATGAATTTGAGAAAATAATTATACTTACTGATTTTTTTTTTTTTTTTTTTTTTTTTTTTTTTTTTCGACTGAGTGAAAATAATGCCTGGACCGGGGGTCAAACCCCGGATCTTTGACCTACAAGGTCAAGGCTCTACCAATTGAGCTATCCAGGCCGTGATGACTCAATTGGTAGAGCCTTGACCTTGTAAGTCAAAGATCCGGGGTTCGACTCCCGGTCCAGGCATTATTTTCACTCAGTCGGAATTTTTTTTTTTTTTTTTTTTTTTTTTTTCAATAAATATGATTTTCTTCCAATCAGTTGATTGTGTGATTTATAAAAAAATTGTAATCATACTTACATCTGAATTAATATTATTGAAATGTAAGTTTTCGACATTAAATTTTCACTTTACACGGGAATCACAAGAGTAATTCATATGATAAAGACATATTTAGCTATTTCTTTTTAAATCTGTTATATCTGCAGGAACTGATAAAGCTTCTGTTTTTACTATTATTTGTAATTGATTTAGCATTTAATTTAAAAATCACATGTTGAAACATATAACAATATTTCATAGTAATATATTATATCTGTAAATATCTAAATATTTTTGTAAAATTTATAAATGTAATATCTCTCTAAGTAGTCAAAATTATCTAAACTATACACAATATTCTTTATATTTATAAAATAAAAAAAATAAATAAAAAAAAATCATTATCAGCATTTTTATTTACATAACAGTGTATATATCCCTATGAACTTCTTTATCTATTTATCTCTCTGTCGGATCATTCAAAATTATTCTTCTGGGCATTTAAATAGCAAAGAGTACTGTCTATAGAGAAACAATATATCGACAGTTTTTAAAGAAAATAAAATTCTATCCATTTCTGCTGCCATACAAGCAAAT
Source organism: Salticus scenicus (assembly GCA_963930645.1). NCBI lineage: Eukaryota > Metazoa > Arthropoda > Arachnida > Araneae > Salticidae > Salticus > Salticus scenicus. Next base: position 41,503,784 of record OZ005654.1, on the reverse strand, counting down.
AAATAAATAGATAAATAAATTCATTTCGGTTTTCAATAGGTAAATGATTAAAAAAAAAAAAAAAAAAAAAAAAAAAAGTTAGAATAAAGTAAAGAATAATTATCCTGTGTGGCGACATGTTTGAAGTTTTAAGAAATAAAGAGTAATAAATAAATCTAGAAAATAAACTAAACCTCGAGCATTACATTTTAAAAAATTGCACTTGCAGATTGAACCACTTTCTACAATAGGAATTTTAAATGCAAAAGATTAGGTGTATAAATAAAAGCGTTTAAAAAAAGAAAGGTATTTTTGTATGCCTTCTTGACATCAAAAGAGTTTATTTTTTCTGTCTGCAACGCATGTTAACCATATCTTCGGAACGATACTGCTTCTAAACCTCTTCTCTTACTAAAAATAGGCTAAAAACGTACAATGAATATCCGTTTGCGCATTAATATACAGATGAAAAACTTTACTGACAGTAAAGACTTGATGGATGCACTCAAATTCACAAATTCAAATTGAATTTAAAGCATTTCATTTATAAATATAACATAACATTTATTAATACAGTTATTCTACCAAACATAAATTACTCTAACATTCAGGATATTCTTATATTTCCGCAAACAATCCTCATATTTCCCGCTTTTACAGAAAACTTTCAAATTATTTAAACAAAACACTTTAACTAACTCATTTAAGAAAAACTTTCAAATAATAACTTCTGCTTAAATTTACACCGAGTGGCCCATCAGTCTGTAGACATTTTAAAAATTCATAATAATTGAAGGAATTTGCAGACTTGAACGCGGTTTGGGATAAAGTTATTCTCGTGAAGGGAGATTTTCTTCTTCTTCTTTTTTTTTTTTTTTTGTAAAGAAAAAAAATAATAGTTAAATTTTTCATCGATAGAGGGCGCTGTACGTGAGCAAATCACACATTTCTGTGAAAACTATATTTATTTGCTTGCAAATGTTCACAGGCAAATAAATATTATTGTATGTCTCCACCATCACCACAAATTACAGCTTTTAAGCAAATTATAGCACCGCTAACTTCAGCTTCATTCGGCGGTTCTTACCTCATCTTCACCAGTAACGCTTTATCCACCAAGTCAGCATTGTAATTAAAACTTCATGTATGCACAAGTAGGGGGCAAAATAAGAAATAAGTTGTGTTAATTGTATAACCATGCAATTTATAGGCCTCTGATTTGTATGTTTCTCGTTACGCATTCATGCAGCGCCCTCTGTCGACGAAAAACTAAACTATTTTTTTTTCTCTGAAAAAGAAAAAAAAATCCCCCTTCACGAGAATAACTTCTTCACAAACCGCGTTCAATTCTACTAATTCCTTCAATTTTTATGAAATTTTAAAATATTTACAGTCTTATTGAACACCCAGTACATATATGTACCGGGTGCCTTATATTTGTTATATTCGTTTCTATAACTTGGTATATTCATTTTTACTATTTTTCTTGGTATATTCATTTCAATTAAAAATAATCTTTAAAAATTGTTTGTAATATTTTAATTTATTTTACAACATATATTATTTAATTAATTTTAATTAGTTATAAACAAAAATGTTGTAATTATTTCAAATTACGAATCTACAATTTTAGTAGTAAATTACTTTTTCGAAAAAAAAAATGTACGTTATTTTTTCTAAGTCACATAACTTTACTTAAGCATCAACATGTAATTCATGCACTATTTATTTCATTTAACTTTCAAATTGAATAAAATATATTTCAATCATAACTGATTGTTTCTAATCAAACACATAAAAATACCTTTTTTATAACATATTCTTTCTAAGGTACTACTGTAATCTTACGATTAAAGCAATTCTACTGCAATGTAGATACTAATTGACCTAGGCTCAGAAAAAACCTGCATGTTAAAAATAGTTATGCTCATGTTAAAAATAATTCTGAAAATCAAATATTTAAATTATCCATTCATATTCTACGTTTTAAAAGCTAAATAATTCTTCAAAGCATTCTTTTTTCTTTTTCTTGAAAACAAGTGAAAAACTTATCCTATTTCCATTGCAACAATAATTTTCTAAAGAGCATGTTACATTAAGCATTACTTTATTTTAATTAACATTCAATTAAACATATTTTAAATAATTTTACATTATATTACTATCGCATGACAACAGCAGTATAAATTAGTTTATTCAAGACGAAAACATTCTTTTAAAATCTAAACCTTGCCCCTTTTTAACATCTGTATTTTACCTTTTAAACGTCTGTTTTCATCCCGCATTTTAAAAGCTAATGATTCGGCAAAACATCATTTTTTTCCCCCTCAAAGAAATACAACAAACAAATAATCGTTCATTGCAATAAATTTGCTCGCAAATAAGTAAACAGGAAGTATATCCAGAAGAAACGAAAATATATTTTCATTTTCGTCCATCTTCCACCCATCGTCATTAATAGTAAAGATTCAGAAAAAAAAAAAAAAAAAAAATCTCAAACGAAATATAGAAAAAAAAAGAAGAAGTTTGCAAAACATGACATTTTAATTAATTTTTATTGGAACGAATGCAGAAATTTTTATGAGATGCCATTCGTCTTCAGATTCAACTTTCGGGAGCAGCAAAATCTCGATACATTTATGAAAATTCTTAATTAGTTTTCGTGTGATATTTTCAAATATTCATGTTCTTCTGAATGAAAAATTAATGTTAAGTATTTGGAAATGGCAACATATATTTCTCATGGCTTGTTCATATATTAATTAGTTTCTTCTCCGAACTATGGGGGAATGATTTAGTTCTGTTAATTTAAGTATTTTTTCTTTAATATTATCATCGATATTTATTGCTTTCGGATTTGTATCTCCTACTTGGCTTTTTCTCCCTTTCTTTTTTATTTATTTCTTTTAGTCTCTCGCTTACCATTATATTATTGCTAATAAAGAAAGTAAACTATATTTAATTTTAGCGTTAATATTTTATTGTTTTCAGTATCAAAATAAAATAATAATAACAATAACAATAATTAACGGAGTATAAGAAGAGATATCAAACAGAAATTAATAAACATTTAGAAAATTTAAGGTTGAAAAGCGAGTTAAAAATTCCGATGTAAAATGTAACACTTTGAAACTTTTAGTTCGATAATTTTTCTATTTATTACAAAATTCTTTAAAAATTTAAATATTTCTAAAGTGGGAAAAGCAGCCGCTTCATGAACTAAAAGATAATTTACACTTACAATAGAAAGTAATATTCAGAAAATCATTAACGATATTTTTATTCAAAAATTAAAAAAGAAAAGAAAAAAATGTGCGTTACGCATCAATTGATATTCATTTTCTACTTTATATGCATATTAAATCTATCTTATTAAATGAAATGTAAAATTTCTTTTATTGTGAACTTAAATTTTTTTTATGAATTTATGTAATCGAAATTTTAAAATATTAATAATGAGTAATAAATATACAATTAATTATATTCTTTATACTTTTAAAAGAGACACAGAAGGAAAACTACCTCACGTTAATTTTAAAACAAATTAACCGATTATTACCCCGTAAATTTAATTATTAAAAAAGAAATCTTTTAGAGCGATCACATTGAAACCTTTGAAGCTCAATACGCCAGAATAAAATTTAATTCGGAATAGACTTAAATAATTGCATACTTCAGAAATTAATTTGAATGTTAACTTTAAAATAGTTACTCTTTAATTATAAAAGCAAATTAGTCTAATTAGTCTAAATTATGTTCAAATAATTAATTACTTATGATTATGTTCAATTCGCTCTCTACTGAATAAATTCAAATAATCAATATATATGTCCGAATAATAAAAAATGAGGAAGCAAAATTTTAAAATGTTTAACATTATTACTACGTTTAACTCAAAAAAAAAAAAGAAAGAAAAAAAGGAAAAAAGAATATTATTTTTGATTTGTTAATGATAATTGAGCACGCAATTAAGATATTATGTAGTAAATCATTCAAACAATTCATTTTTTTTTTTTTTTATGTTTTTTCATGAATGCGTACACAGGTTTGAGTCTAACATTTAAATAAATCTTATCTCGAAAAAGAGATTGTGTAGTAAGCAGCATTGCCAAAAGCAAATAACTGTATCACAATATTATTACTTTCTTCTTCTTCTTCTTTTTTTCTTTTAATACGGTGGACTGTTAATCTTAATCTACGGATTTTTACGATACCAGTTTTACGATAGTCGGACATTTATCGAAATCAAAAATTTATCGAAAATATAATTGAATAATTTGAAAGCGATCGTATAATTAAAAATAATAATAATAATAATAATAATAGTCCTACATACTAAACTAAATTCTGCTTTTGCCAGAATTTCACCAAAATCATTTTTTTTCCCTCTCTGTCTGTCTCTTTTTTTTTTTTTTTTTTTTTTTTCCTTTTCTTTTAAGAAAAATAAAAGATAAATTTGATTTAAAAAAAAAAAAATTAATAATACGAACATTAAATATAGATTTCTTTGTTTAACGCATAGCACAAATTTAACTGTTAACTTAAATTTGAATGTTCTCTTTCTTTTCTTTCGCGATAGAATATAAACAAATTTGAAAATGACCCAGAACTATTTTAATGTTAGTCTTTTTCTTTTTCTTTGGTCCTCATAAAATTCGTTTTTCCGTCCAAAATATTAATTAAATAATCAATCACCATAAAATAAAATAATTTTCCTCGATTTTTAGTAATTTTTTACAAAAAAATCCAATGGGCGATTAAACTAGGAAATCTTTTTCTTGCATCCACGGACGACCAGTGACGACATGACTTCGCTTGCATATAGCTATGATTCAGCAGAAAATTTAAAATCATGGTATGCAAAAAGTTTTTTTTTTTTTTTTAGGACTGAGGACTATTCGTCTCAATCTACGAATTTTTACGATACCAGTTTTACGATAGTTGGACATTTATCGAAATCTAAAATTTATCGAAAATATAATTGAATAAATTTAAAGTGATGTCAGAATTTGAAGAAAATAAATGAAAAATAAAAATAAAAAAAATATGGAACTTAAATATCTCAAAAATTCTTAAATATTTTAATCGATAGAATTACGCGCAACCGCATACATTAATAATTTTTTTTTAAAGATTTGAGTCAGAGAGTGGATCTCAAATATTCTCATCCCACGTGGCGACAAAAAAAAAAAAAAAAAAAAAAAAAAGAAAGAAAGAAAAAGAAAAAAGAAAAGTAAAAGAAAAAAAAAAATCTGGAGTGACTTCACTCGACTTTCCGAACATTAACGGTTTTGTAGTAGATAAAGTAAAATAAGAGGAGTTGTTAAATAGACAAAAGAGAAAAAAAATGTAGTAGGTTATTGAGTATTTTTTTTCCCTTATAGTACACGATGTTTAATTTAACACTATTGAAATTTGAGCCCATAGATCACAATGATAAAGATGTTTTCGTTCTGACCCTGTAAAAACCTGTAAATGCTAGATTCACCAAAATGTTTGTAGTTAGTGCAACAGTGACTTATAATATTCATATAAATTTTCAGCTCAATTGAATAAGGCATTTAGACGCTATCACACTTTTAAAAATTTGGCTCCATAGGCCATAATGATAAAGAACTTTTCTTTGTGTCACTGTAAAAAAACTGTAAGTGTTAAATTCGCCAAAATCTATACAGTTTGTGCAACTGTGACCTATAACATGCGTATAATTTTTTTGCTCAGTTTAATAAGGCGTTTTGAAGTTATCACACTTTTAAAAATTCTACCCCATAGGCCACAATGATAAAGAATTTTTCTTCGTGTCCCTGTAAAATATTATAAGTGCTAGGTTCACAAAAATCAATAGAGTTCGTGCTACGGTGACTTATAACATACATGCCAACTTTCAGCTCATTCGAGCAAAGCGTTTAGATGCTAGCGTGTTCACTCACACACATACACACACACACATACACACACGCATACATACATCATCATAAAAATAGTGAAAACGGACTCAGGGGACCTAAAAACGTATACAAACATCAAAATCTCAAATTCGGATTTTTTACACGATTATAATACTTTCCTTACAAATGTATGTTCAGAAAGTAAAAAATAAATAAATAAATAAAATAAAATAAATATATCGTAAAAATAATATGGTTATTCCATTCAACAGAGACTGAAATATGCAGATTAAAACAGAAACAATTTTTATAGATGCCACACGCACCACATAAACTTTAAATTTTACATTTACTTTTTAAGATAGCACGCGACCATGTTTTATATAAAAATTAAATGATTAAATTATTTTTTTACTTATTTTTATTTCATTTTGCACGCGCACTTTTTATTTCCTAATTCAAAATTATATTAAAAAAAAAAACTTTTTCGATAGTGTTTATTTCGATACTGATTATTATTATTATTATTATTATTATTATTATTATCCTTATCTTTTTCTTTTTCATAAAAAAAAAAAAAAAATCATTTTGAGGAAATTCTGGCAAAAGCAGAATTTATTTTAGGACGGAGGACTTTTTTTTTTTTTTTTTTTTCAAATTATAACATCGCTTTCCAATTATTCAATTATATTTTCGATAAATTTTAGATTTCGATAAATGTCCAACTATCGAAAAATGACACCGCAAAAATACCAGATTGAGACTAATAGTCCTCAGTCCTAATAAAATGTTTTAATAATTTAACAGAATATTTATTTTTATGTATAAAAAATAACAAAATTAAAAGCAGACGATCAGCATTTTCAAGTAGCGGCTTTGACGTAAAATGTTACTAAAATATAAACATTTTTCGACCTTCTCACCCTTTCCCCTCAAAAAAAAAAAAAAAAAAAAAAAAAAAAAAAACTTTTTCGATACTGTCCGTTTCGATACTGATTATTATTAATTTTCTTTTCTTTTTCTTACAGTGAAAAAAAAAAAAATAAATAAATAAAAAAAAAAACGATTTTGATGAAATTCTGGCAAAAGCAGAATTTAGTTTAGTATGGTGAACTATTATTATTATTATTATTATTATTTTGGTTTTTTTGTTTTGTTTTGTTTTGTTTACAAATTATAACATCGCTTTCAAATTATTCAGTTATATCTTCGATAAATTTTCGATTTCGATAAATATCCAACTATCGTAAAACTGGTATCGTAAAAATCCGTAGATTGAGACTAATAGTCCTCTGTACTAAAACGAAAATTAATAATAATCAGTATTGAAACGAACAGTATCAAAAAAGGTTTTTTTTTTTTTTTTTATTTTTTTTTTTTGAGGAGGGAAGGGTGAGAAGGTCTAAATGTTTATATTTCATTCATATTTTACGCCTAAGTCGCTTGTAGGAAACGCTGATCGTCTGCTTTTAATTTTGTTATTTTTTATACATAAAAATAAATATTCTGTTAAATTATTAAAACATTTTATGCTACCATTGCTTTTACTCATAATTTGTTTATGTAGTTTGAAATGCTTTCTGTAGACATTATATTTTATTTTCGTATTTATTCCCCCCCCCCTTTTTTTTTTTTTTTTTTTTTTGGTGGTGAGTGGGTAGGTGGGTGGGTGGGGTGTAGGGAGGGTAGGGATTATAAAATACTTAATAGGCAAAGGCATACGCTCTGTATACAAGACGGAGAAAATATAAATTCGGCAACAAACTTTAAAAAATAAACGGATAAAATTATTTTTTTTTAAATATGAAAATAGGAAATATAAATTAAAGAAAGAAAGAAAAAGAAAAAAGAATAAGAGAAAGAAAACATAGATACACTGAGAAAAAAATCTGTAATTGACATCTAGAATCTAAATTGTGTCTCTATAAAATATAGTTTCATGTCATCCTTATAAATTCTAGTCCCCTTTGAAAGTGAGTTCTAGAAACCCCTATTAGAATTGTAGAGAGTTTGTCTATATTATCGAGGTCATACCTGTTTGAAAATATATCCAAATAAATGCGAACACAATAAGCGGGTTTCAGCAACTATAATCTTAGTCTATGACCCAATTCTAGATAATCAATCGAGAATTTCTCGCCATACAAAAGATTCAGAATATTCAGAATATTCGTTCAGCATCTAGAAATGTGTAGACTAGAAATTCTCGATCATTTCGTCCATTCAGTTTATTGGCGTGCCTTATGCGCATAGCTCGGAAATCTATATTTCTAGTTACGGAATTTAGAAAATGGCCACTTTTTCTTTCTAGATGAAGGCAGTATATTTTTTTCTCAGTGTACCTTAAAAATTAACTTTTAAATGAATTCAGAAAGTAATACATACACATTAAGAACATGTTTTTAATCTATAGTAATGTAAAATGGAAAGGAAAAATAAGAAAAAAAAATATTTTGAAGTTGTATGTTTTTTTTTTTTTTTTTTTTTTTTTTTGTAAACTTTATATTTTCAAATTTACTAAATCCAAAACGTACCCTTATTCTGCCAAGGCAATCACGTGCTTTTTTCCTTTATTCATTTTAATAGTAGAAGTTTAAAAAAAAAAAAAACTCTAATTTAATTAAAATTGACAAAACATATTTTTTTTCTCATAACTAAGCAAACAATTCTTTCATGTTATATTTAACATTCTGTGTTCAGTCTTTTTGGGAAGGAAAAGCTGTTTCATCTTTTTTAAGCCCCACCCCCCACCCCCCACCCTCGAACATCCTTTCTCCACTGCCCCCTAGTCCCACTTTTTACTTTATTTTATTTTATTTTACTTCATATTATTTTATTTTTCAGATTTTCTGTAATGAATAAGGGTCTAAAGTAAGAAACGATTACACAGGCCTACAAAATTGAAATTGACAAAATTTGATTTGATGATTTTAGCTGATCTTTATGTTTTTTGATACGCTGAAACCGAAAATGCAGCTTATTTTTCTCTATCACGTATAATGTTTCGTCGATACAGGGTGTTTACCGACACGATTTCTTAGATATACCCATCATAACAATCGATTGGTTGGTTGACTGGTATGGTTTTACGCCGCATTAGTGCTTCGCAATTACAATAGGCATCCATGGTTAATTAATCATGTAAACATTCTATACAACGTACAATATTATTATATTGGTGGAAGAGTAATGGAAGAAATTATATAGTTAGGCACCCTGTATTGACAAAAATCTATACGTGATAGAGAAACACTGACTTCATTTTCGGTTTCAGCACACCAAAAACATAAAGATCAGCAGAAATTATAAAATCAAAATTTCACATGTCGACCTGTGTTATTGAATAGGGTTTTTATAACCAACAATACGATACCAGACTTCAGGTTTTCAAGCAAAACTAGATAAAAGTATAAGTTTTGCAAAAAAAAAAAAAAAAAAAAAAAAATGATGGGCTGGACATTTTTTCCTATTATTTTCCATTTTAGTGAATAAAAATCTATAATAATAATATTAATAATAATAATTATTAATATTAATAATTCGTACGCCGTTTTTTTTTTTTTTTTTTTTTTTCGTTTTTGTTACATGACTCAGTTATCAATATTAGTAATAATTTCTTTAAAATATGACTTATTGTATATGTATGCAAAATTTAACAACAATGAGACAGTAATTTACCAAAACAATTTTTAAAATTCGCCATTTAAATCCGATTTCTTTCAATCGCTCTTTAAGACAAACATATACTAATTTCATTTAAAACTGACCGGGAGAAAATTCGCTGACAATGATTATTGCACTATTTGCATTTAATGTATTTCCATGGAGTCTAATAAAAAATTTATTATTAAAAATATATATACTAATATTACACAGTGATTAATAAATAACAATCGATAAAGTATTGAACTCAAACTGAATTTTGCACTGTCAGATAAAGCGAATCAAATTCGTCAAAAACTTTTTTTTTTAGCAGGGAAATTTCAGATTCTTTCCTTCTCTAATTAAACACATTAAAATTTTATTTATTTTGAAAGTGTACGTAGTCAGAAAAAAAAAATGCTGCAAATAATGATTTCCTTTACGCGTTGAATGTGCTTTCCCTTTTGTTCTTTCCAGGCAAAATGAAAATTTTAATTAGAAAATAGGTTTTAAAAGTAGATGCATATTTTTGCCCCAAAACATATTTTTAATATAATCTAGGTTTTTTTTTTTTTTTTTTTTTTAATTCTTGCAATGTATAGTATCAATGGGAAGTCAGGTTTCAATTTATAATTCATTCATTTGCATAATAACAAAAGGAACAAGTTAATAAGAGTATAATAAATGAACAGAGAGGAGGAAAAGAAAAAAAATATATTCTCAGCGTTATTAAAAACCATGAAAAAAAGATTCATTTAGCGTAAGATTAAAACAATTAAATTTAAGGTAACATAGTTGTCTATCATGGAACTTCATTAATAATACAAATCAAAAGAGAAACTTTCATTTCACAAGAAAAGCAAAAATTTCTTTCAAACATATCATTAAAATATTTGAAATTAATATTTTACCAAGTTTTTTTTTAAATACTTATGAATTAAATAAACATAAAAATTTAAAGCTTAAGAAAACGCTATTTACTTTCTCTTACCTATCAGGAAGATAAAGTATTGTTTTAGAGTCAAATTTTCGAAAGTGAGTTTTTGTTATATTTACACGTTTTGAAATCCCCTGAATCCGAAAATCATGTTTTTCGCGGTTGGTCTGTGTATCCGTGTATCTTTCTGTTATCAGCATATCTAAAGAACAAATGGTAGCAGAAATTCCAAACTCGGTATTCTAAATGTGTATCATATAGGGATGCTACAGTAAGCTTTTCGTTGAGATGAAGCAAATGGTTCATGTACAGGAACACCCAAGAGAATTTAAATACATTACGTCTATGGGGGAAATTGCAGGTAAATAGAGTTAAACATCTATAGACCGCACTAAACCAAATGAAGGGAATATATATTTTTTATAGGTGTAAAAACATGTCTCATGTAGAATATGGTAGGAAAATCGGGCTACAGAAAAGAACTAGATTATAGTGCAACAATAGCTGAAAATTGATGGAAGTGTATTTCAGGTTGTGCCGTGTATTATTACTATAGGATTACATTTAGGTGCACCATGTGGTCTGTACATAATCTTCAAATGATATACAGGGCTGCCAATATTCAAGCGATAACATTCTTTTTTACTGTTAGTGGAAGTTCTCTACTACAATATTTTACCATTTCCAGGAAAGCTGCTTAGGAATTGAAAAGAATTCCTCATATACATATGGTAAATAATGTATGTTTTTCTATATTTATACGTTTTGAGGCTTTTTGATTACCGAAGTCAAATTTTTTAACCTTTAATCTTTGTCTGTGTCTGTTAGAGTAACTTAAAAACGAATCATTTTAGGAGATTCAAAAGTTGTATTTTCAAGTTAATATAAGTTTGTTGCTGGAAAAGTTTGATCAAGACTGTTAAGTTTCAAGGAGTGTTGCGCGTGAAGTTGAAATTTTAAATGAATTTTTAATTTTAATAACAGATTTAAATCTTATGTAAATGTAGGTGCAGCAATGAAACGGGGTGTTGAGGGGGGCAGCAGCCCCCTCTCACAGAACTAATTATCATATAAAAATCTTCCAAAGTCTAATAGGAATTGTTTTAACATAGGTTCACATAACAGTACTCGTTATCTTACCCCTTAATCTCCAACCTGTATTTATAGAATTAAATATCAGGGTAAGCGAAAGTCGTGTGAGTGACACACCAGATTATTCATTATCTTTACTTAAATTCCTTCCAATGTAAATATCTGTAATTTTGTGCTCAGTAACCCCGATTGAGCTTAATCCATTTGGACGCCAAAGTAATATTTTCTTTATCTAGAATATGAGAAAATAATTATTATTCCTTAGCAGTTTTCCTGGAGTTAGTAAAATTTAGCAAGGCTCTTCCATTACTTATATTCAAATAAATTCCCTAAATTTTGTGAAGCCTTGTATATTTTCTAAAAGTTATATACCATATGGTATACTTATGTACAGTCCCAATATATCTGCATTTTTTTTTTTTTTTTTTTTTTGTGTGTGTGTGTGTGTGTGTGTGTGTGTGTGTGTGTGTAAATGTGTGTGTTGCCCTGTAAACAAACGATAAACTATTTTCATACCATATCTTATTTTAAACAATGCTTTTGCGCATATAAAAAATATACGTTTATTACATTTTTTTAATACGGTTAAACAGTACTTAGCAGAAATTTCCCTCATAGACTTAATTTAATTGAATTCTTTTGCATGTTGCTATAAACGAACCATTTTATTGATCTCAGCGAAAAGTTTAGTGTACCATCTCTATATAATAAAGATTTAGAATACGGAGTTTGGACACCTTGCTATTATTTGTTTTTGAGATATGCTGGTAGCAGACACACAGACTAACGGGTAAAAATTTGTTTTTTTCCCTCCAAATTCAGGGAACCTCAAATTGTGTAAAGATAGCAAAAACCCAATTTTGAAAATTTCGCTCAAAACACAACACTTTCTCTAACATTATTTGGGTATGAGAATATAATAAAAAATTATCCTATTATCATATTGATCGATACCAAGAGATCTTGCCCGATATTTCCCAGATGATTTTATTCTTGATTTAGATCATTATAATTCACTTATTACCAATAAACAAATTACTGAGGGACTAAGTATTAATAATTCCATTGTATTTTACCATTTAAAAACTTAGATACACTTCAAAACTCGATACGTTCTGACAAATATATATATATATACAGTAGACTCCCGATTATCGGCGGTCGGATTAACCGCTTTGCGGATTATCCGCGGTCCACAAGGGCTTGGATTCAAAAGAGAATTTAAAAATACAGAACAAACTTATTACAAAAAGAGATCGAAGAGAGTAATGACCTTCAAGGCTTTTGGAGATATTACACGATTCTTGACAGCATTTATGCCATACACACTGCTTGGGAGTCAGTTAATCAGTCTACATTGGTAAGATCTCGGAGAAAAAATTTACCAAATGTGGAAAATACTTTGGTAGAGTTTATGGAGGAGGAAGAAATTTCTGCTCATGATTTGGCAAATTTAGCTAAATCTGTTACTGGAGGAGAAAAAGTCAATGAAGGAAACGTTGAAGAGTAGATTAATTGTGACGCCAATGATCCAGGTATTGAACACCTTACAGATAAAAAAATTGTGGGCCAAGCATTATACCCAGTTTCAGAAGATAGTGAAGAAGAAGGGGAAGAAGGAGATAAAACTCAGCAGAGGAGGAGCCACGACGCAGCCCTAGCACATGCAGATGGACTTATAAAATATCTCGAGGAACAGGACGATGTATCACTTTGTGACAAAATGCTGATAAAGAAACTTCAATCGCAAATTAAGAAAAAGTGTTTTAGTACAAAAAAACAAAAATGCTTGACCGATTTTTTTTGCTAAAAAATAGAGCAAAATGTAAGTAGAAATTTGTATTAGTATGTTAAATTGTATATGTAGGCCATGCTTAACTGTTGATTAAATAGTATTATTCAAAAGGCTTTATGTGTTGATTCATATCCCCTTTTTGACCATTTTGCGGATTATCCGCTGATTCGATTATCCGCGGTTGTCTATTCCCCGTTCACCGCGGATAATCGGGAGTTTACTGTATATATATATATACACCCGGCGACAGAAAGATAAGTACAAAGGGTTTTTTCTTTGATTTTTCATAAAATAGCATTATCTAAATTGCGCTTATCATTTATTATTATCATAAAATAACACTATTCCCGGACTAATTTTTGGTTTAAGACTCATTTAGAAAAAATTTAAGACTAAAATTTTTCTAATTTAAGACTGCACACCGCGACAGAAAGATAGGAACAAAGTTTTTTTTTTTTTTTTTTTTTAATTTTTGATGAATATTTTGAATATGATTGAAATTTGAAATATTTAATATGTTTTTGATATGATAATATTTTGTTATGATAATAAATAATCAGCATAATTTAGATAATGTTATTTTATGAAAAATTTAAAAAAAACCTTTGTTTCTATCTTTTTGTTGCGGAGTGTAGTCTTAAATTAGAAAAATTTTAGTCTTAAAACTTTTCTAAATTACTCTTAAAACAAAAATTAGTCCGGGAATAGTGTTATTTTATGGTAATAATAAATGATAAGCACAATTTAGATAATGTTATTTTATGAAAAATCAAAGAAAAAACCCTTTGTACCTATCTTTTTGTCGCGGGGTGTATATATATATTAATACATTCTCTCATTTCTTTTCATACAGGCATTTTTTACTTATAATTGGTACAGGCATTCTCACTTTTTAATTAATTGTTTATTTCTTATTACTTCCTGCGTTATGTTCGAAAAAGCTTCCATTTATATGTAGATATATTAAATAATATTGTATACATATTAAATAGTTTTAACCAAATATAAACTAACAATTTCTTTTTTAAAACATAAAATATAACCACTTCCTTTATTTATCATTTATGTATTAACTTACTAATTAAATCTTGAAACTTGTAAATATGTGTTTTTGATTAATGTGAAAAATAATTTATTTTACTCCAAAATCGAAACAGACATACAGTATTATTTTCTTATTTCTAACAAAATTTCCAATATTCATAAGTTTGAAAAACTTTGTCTTAAAATACAGGGTGATTACGATTAAAGTTATGATTTTTCAAAACTCTATAATTTTAAAACTACCCATCAGAGCGATTTGATATTTTACCTGAGCAATCGTGAGGCAATGAATTTTTTATTTTTATTTTTATTTTTTTTTTCGGCAAAAGAAAAAAAAAAAAAAAAAATGGTTCCAAAATGTGCCGTTAATTATCCGTAAAGTTTTTGCTTCATGAAGCTCCTTTTTTTCTCTTTTCGCTAGGACTGCTTCCGCTGTAAACACGTATTCTTATCTTTTTGCTAAAAAAAAATTGTAGTAAACCCTTGAAGTCTATTGTTTCCTGCTATTCCATTGTGTTGCTAACAACATTCCTGTGTTTAATGAGTCCATTTACCCTGATAGCGCCATCTATAGGGGCATGTTGGAACTAATTTTTTCCTCCCCCAAACAAAATTTCATTGCCTCATGATTGCTCTGGGAAAATATCAAATCATTAAACACAGGAATGTTGTTAGCAACACAATGAAATAGCAGGAAACAATAGACTTCAAGGGTTTACTAGAATTATTATTATTATTATTATTATTATTTTAGCAAAAAGACAAGAATACGTGTTTACAGCGGAAACAGTCATAGTGAAAAGAGAAAAAGAGGAGCTTCATGAAACAAATACTTTATGGATAATTAATGGCGGTACATTTTGGAACTATTTTTTTTTTCCTCCCCCAAACAAAATTTCATTGCCTCACGATTGCTCTGGTAAAATATCAAATCGCTCTGATGGCTAGTTTTAAAATTATAGTGTTTTGAAATTGTAACTTTAATTATAATCACACTGCATATGGACAAACATTATATAATCGATTTAAAAAATTAACTAGTAATAATAGAAACGCTCAAACAGATTTTTTTAATACAAATTGAAGCAATTAAATGTAGCCCAAGGGGGTCAATTCGTCTTTTAATTTTCCTAGCCTGACAATCCGCTCACAAAGAGAAGTCCTATGTAAGAAATTCTCCAGCTTCATAATTAAGTTCAGTTTATTACTTTGAGAGGCTTACTGAATAAGCAATCGGGAACCTCTCCCACCTAAACAGAGTTATGTATAAAGGAGTATTAAACGCTTATAAGTAGCTTACGAAAACGGCTGTTCTGCTAGACAGAAGGTGTTCGTAATTAAAAGTCCGCGTTTTCGATACGAAGAAAGCGATTTATTTCCTTATCTTATTCGACCGGCAAATCTCTGAAAGTGTTTATGAGACGAGGGGATAACCGTCTCCAGAAAATTAATTGGAGAAACCAGATGCGAGACGGCTGAAACTAAAGAATTGTTATTCTTATGAATGGTGTCTCAATAGAAGATGGTGCCGCCAACAAAAAGAGAGAAAGAAAAACAATGTTGTTTTTACTACTGCGAATGATTGAAAGTTGATAGAAATAGTTCTTATTTAATGCATTTAAGATTGCAAAAGAGGAAATTAAAATTGTACTGTTTCTCACTGATTAGATGAAGAATTATTTTAGGTTAAATCTACAGTTTCGTTTAAAAACATTGGTTTACACAAAAGAAAGTATTTGGTTTTAAATTTAGCAACTGAATTATGAGAATTATAAATGGTGTAGTAAAATCAGATTTTGTAATTGTACTTTTAATATATATTTTTTTATTGAAGTAAAACATTCTTTTTCTTTTTTCTTTATTTCAACAGTCGCAGTTTCTGTCATTTTATTTTAACTTCAGTAGCCAATAGCTTCAAATTTCTGAAAGGGAAAAAACAAATAGCATTGAAAAGTTTTGCAGGCTGCTGTCGTAATAAAAGATCCTTAATTTAAGTAAGTATTATTCCACAACAGAATACTTTTTCTTTATGAAAAATATCAAACTTCTCATGTACGATATGTAGATGTATGGCAATTGATACATATATATATATATATATAGATAGATATAGATATATATGGTTTTGGATTTCTGGCTTGAATAATTTTAAAATTAATTTTTTTCTTCTTGTTCTTTAACACTGTTAAAATTTTTATTGTTTTAGTTGTTTGCACATCCCACTGTCATTTTTCTATATCATAATATAAACTAAATTTATCTTTTTGTATAGAAATTAAGAGCTGCTTTATTCGCCTAGTTTATACAAATTCAATTTATTATTGTTTACAAAATTAATATATGTGTGTGTGTGTGTGTGTGTGTATAATTTGAATAATTTAATACCTTTGTAACACTCAGCAAACAAAAGATAGGTGAAAATACCAACATATAATTAAATTTTAAATGAGATTTATTGTGAATAAAATTATTGTCACGGTGATAATTTAATTTGAGTACCAATGATTAGTAAAAACAAGTTAAAGTACTTACGCAGAAGAGAAATGACACAAACATAACACATAAGCCTAACGATGAGATAATAGTTTGCAAAAACCATTAAAGTAATAGAAACAGTCAACATTTTATAGAAAAGAGAAAAGGGTAATATTACCAAAGAGATCCGATAAAAGGAAAAAAAAAAAAAAAGAGAATTCATGAATTGAAAATTGGAATTTTAAATGCTTAAAAATAGAAATGTTCATTCATCAGGAAACTTGCATTTCTATCAGCAGAGTGCAAGATTTCGGAAAACTATATAGCTAATTCAAGCCAATATACAGCTCAAGTCTCTATCTTGCAACAAAACAAAATAAAAAAAGGAAATTAGATTAAACAATAACACAAACCAAAATTGATACAAGGAATAAGTATTTTTAAGAAATCCACATGTTAAACGATACATACTGAGATAGTAGAAATAAACAGGTTGTCATACGAACATTCGTAAAACGAAAAGATTAAAGGTAAAGAAACAATTAATCGATTTAGGTGCTACTGAAATGCAATAATTGAATGCATTAAGTGATAGTTATTAATCTTTAAAAGCTAATAACTATATTAAAAGGTGATTTTTAAAAGGTTTATTTAATTTTAACGTTAATTATTTTTAAATTTCAGTATAAATTTAACTTTCAACGTAACGTGGGCAAGCGCCATCTTACGTGAAAAAATAGATTTTACTATTAAGTAAATACAGAAAATGTACGATTTAACTAATGTTTAGTTTAATGTTTAGTCTTAAGCAATCTCATTCAAAGGCCAACATATCATGATTTAGGCATTATGATTTTTGGTGAATTAATTATTATTTTTATTTGTATTATTATTATTATTGTTATTGTTATTGTTATTATTTATATTTTATTTATTTTTATTAATTTTTTATTTAATATATAGAATTTATTAAAATTAATGAAACCACCAAATTTGATTATGCATGGAATGAAATCTTAAGTGTGAATAATTAAACAAATTTTAAATTTGAAGAGTTGAAGAGTTGAAGCTTTCATAATATCAACCAGAAAAAAAAGGATCAATCCTGCAATTGCAATAATACTATGCTTCCTTTTTTTTATTAATTAAATTCATCAACCCTCCCAACCAGCCAGCCATACAATACCATCCTTCCTCCTTAATCAAACATCTTCCCTCCCATCCTCCACATTTTTTGTTTTATTTTTTATAAATTTATTTATATATTTAAATAAACATTATACTTTTTTTTACGCAGTGACATTCATTGATAGATAATAGAATAAATAAATCGCTTGGGATAACCCATACCAGTAGCAGTTTTAATTAAATGGTTAATATTTTTGTTTTTGTATGAACAAAGTCTATGTATGCGAAATAGGTGATTAAGAAGGATATTTCTGTACACAGATAAATGAAGACAAGAATTAAAGTGTGTAAATAAATTTACTTTAAAACAAAAATCTTTTCGTTTATCATATAGATCAGTAGAAATTTTACCTCCATTAAGTTTAATTTTTAAGTCTAAAAAACTAATGCAATTATTGTTAATAAAATTATGAGTTCAAGTAAGGTGAGAGGGATATTGAAATTTTAATGAAGATGGACTATAATTATTAACATAAAAAATTATAATGTCATCAATGTATCTGTAGAAAATGATATTATCATTACACAAACTTTCTTCATAATGGTAATATATATATAATTTTTAAACAAACTACTTTAAAAACTGATATAAATAATAATAAATATATATATAAAAGTTTTCATAAATTATTAAAATTAAAATGTAAAAATTTTAACTATCTATAATATGCTATTACTAATTACTATTAATGTATTAAAGGCATTCCACAAGGTGGAACTGCTAGTAGTCTTCTATCTGATATGTACCTGTATATTTAACACGCTTTTATTAGCTTCACCTGTATGTATGTTTGTAACCGCTCTGGGAGCAAACGAAAAATCTATATTGTAAAAAAAGACTTTCCCTACGTGAACGCTGTGGCTGTGAGGTAAAGCTCCGGGCTATGAACCTAAAGGTCAAACGCTCGAGCCCAGTCAGGGGATATTTTTTAAAAATGGTTTTTGTTTAATTATAAATTATTTATTTCTCATTCCTTCATTATGTTATTTATTCAGTTAATATTACGTAATTTCTAGACTTTTTTTTTTAATTAATTATTGTTTTTAAAAAGTATAATATACAATTACTAATTTAAGAAACTTTATTAATTAGTATTTTCAAATAAATTTTACTTAAATGTCATTAAATTTGTAATAATCAAAGTGTTATTATTAAAATTTCGATTGAACGTCTTTTCGTTTACACGTCCTTTTACGTCAGTCCTTTTACGTCAGTTGAAGGACGTACAAATGGTGCTTTACTGTAATAATAATAATAATGAAAAATTCTATATATTTAATAATAAATACACATATTTGTCAGTTTACATGATGATATAGAAAAAATATGCATAAAATATGATGGATAAAATTCACATCGTTGACATCAATCACAAAATTCTTTTTTTGATTGACCTGAATCTCATTTGATTGACCTGAATTTTTGCACACGACTTCATAGTCGATGACAATACTAGATGCAAGTGTTTCCAGGCTCTTATCACATCAGGGGCAGGTTCTAGGGGCAAAAAAAAAAAATCTATATATATAAAACTCTATCGTACGTGGCACAGGATTTGTCCGTATTTGTATAACGTTGAGTGCCAACAATTTCAATTATTATTATTATTTTTTTTATTATTATTATTAAAGATGTAAATATTATGGTGAGTCCCTCACTTGATTTTCTCTTAACCTGCATTTTAATTCTATAAAGACATATATTTTGTGCTTTTCAGTTCACATTTATACAAAAGCGTGTTCTTTAATTTTTAAAAGTACAATTTTATTATGAAATAAATTCCTGCTCTAAGTAATGGTCTGTTACTCTTAAGAAATGTAAAAGACATTATAGTTTTTTTTATTTTAATTTTAATAATACTAACTCTTTACCTGTTAATTATCCTCCTAAGATTACCTTAAATAAATATGTTATGATTTTAACAATGAAATTAATTTTTTAGATATAAAAATCAACATTGTTAAAGAAAATTTACAATTTGATATTTTTGATTAAAATAAATAAAACGAATAAGTAAATAAATAAAATCTATTTAAAGTTAACTTATTTACTAATTTTAAATCTTGTTTATATAAAAATATTTATTAAAAATGTTCTAATTAATTTCTTATATAGAATTAAATACCTTTGCTGAGACAAATACAGAAAATTTATATATCTGAACTTTATGATTATCCTAAATATCTAGTAAATTCTATATTCAAATCTTATTTTTTAATGAATATTTTTAGCCTTGTTGAAGTGCTAACGGTCCTTGGGAGGGTTTAGTGTAATTTATTTACATAATGATAATAATAATAATTATTATTATTGCTATTATTATTGAAAAAAAAATTGTTATTTTCTTATTTTTTAGTTCTGCTCAGTTTTCTTATATATACATATACTATTAACTATATTTTAAATTTAAATGTTCTTTATCATCATAAAAGTATTGCATTAAATCATAATTTAAATAAAATAAATCTTGTTTGTTTAAAAAAAAAAAAAAAAACTAGACTATGCTTATAACTAGACTATGCTTTTGCTTCAAGTTATTTTTTTAAATTTTGTTTTAATAAAATAATTTAAATTTTTGGTTTCATAAAATAACTTAATTTCAATAAATTAAATATAATTATATTTTAGTTTTTAACAAAATATTTTTAAATTTTGGGTTTAATAAACAACTTAATTCCATTAATTTTTGTTTTAAACTTTTTCGACACACTAACCTTAAAAGTTGAAATTTACCAAAAAGTTTGTAGGCAGTCTAGTCCTATCTAGAACAGTTCACATGTACAGTCGGTAACAAAAGTGTCCGAACACTAACAAAAATTCCTATGTAAAAAAAGTGCACTTGATACGGTTTTGTTAAATAAATCTTTGTCGAATCCTGTTCTTAGTCAGTCTAAGAACATGATTCGATAAGGATTTGTGTAACAAAACCGTATCAAGAGTACTTTTCTTACATAGGAATTTTTGCTAGTGTTCGGACACTTTTGTTACCGACTGTATCTTCTTGTGATGATTACAGCTACCGTTTAAATTTTTTGGATACACCCAAAGAAGACCCACTGACTTCAGATGAACTTCTGAAACTGGACAGATACATTTGAAATTTCAGTAATAGTATTTGTAAGCAGTCTAATCAGGCCTAAAACAGTTCACATGTATCATTTTATAAAAACAGTTAGCGCTTAAAATTTAGGGTGCAACCGCTATGTCACAGAAAATTCGGAAATCATGACTATTTAAGCAATGAAGTTAAGCTCATATAAAGGGTTTTTAAAGAATTGTTGTAGTTAAAATGTGTGGATCGATTTTTGTAGTGCATTGCACTGACAAAAAAAGGTTAAAAATAAACTCTAAACTGATTTTCATTTCGTTTGTCGCCTATTTTCAGCATTTAGAAAGATAATATTTAGGTGGTCTCAAACCAGACTCACTGAATCTCAGAAATAGTTAACAAAATAACTCAATTTCAATAAAATAAATATCGTTTATTAATGAAATCGTTCTATATTAATAATTAACTACTTTTTAAAAAAGAGGTGTTTTTGCTTTATTTTATTTTATTTTTATTAATTTTTATTATTATTATTATTATTATTATTATTTATTATTCTCTACATTTTGAGAAATTCTTTATTATTTCGCACAAATCACTTCGTTTTTTACTCGACGAGCTACTATCAACTTTTCACATCACATTCCATGTGTTACATTTACGCAAGGAATTTAATATTGAAATTAAATAAATTTAAATATAAACTAGGTGTGACTATATTATTTTTAATTTGGATTATTATTACACTGTTTATTTATAAAAAATACCAATTGAACTCTTTGTTGATTATTATTATTATTATTATCATTTATTTATTTATTTATTTATTTATTAGTAATTGTATTTATACTACAACTTCTGCTTTAAGTTAGTAAGTTAATTAAACTTCTTATGTTAACGGCTGATCTTGAACAAATTATTCTGATTGTAAATGGTTTTTTTTTTTCCCACGTAAATTAGTAAGTGGTTTTTTTTTCCGTAAAATGAAGATAAATTTAATTAATTAACAAAGCTATTATATGACCAAAATGTAGAAAATATCGTTTTGTGGTTTAAAATGATATTCGAAATTATTAAATAATATTAAAAATATCAATAATTACGTTAAGATAAGTTACATTATATTAAATTGTTATATCATATAGAAATTAAAATTAATGTTTATATGATGTAATAATTTAACAATTTTCTAAACAACTTCATAAACAACCTTACCTTTTAACATATATAATTAATGTGATGTTAATTTAAGCTTATGCTATTTATAAACTACGTTTTAAAACCCTTCTTTTTAAAACAAAATAGTTATTTAAATGCATAAATGTTGCATAGTAGGGGTAATTATTAATAATAAAGTGTTATAATTTAAACCAATAAGTGTGCAGAATGAAATACATGGGATAAAAAATTAAAAGATAATTAAAATGCAGAGATTTTTTATTATTATTAAGTTTAACAACCCACCTATCCAACCTATCCAACCAATCCAATAACACCATCCTACCTCCTTAATCAAACATCTGCCCGTAAATTCTCCAACTATTTTTATTGTTTTTACTTAATTTATTATTTTCACTTTGATGATTTTTTTTTTTTTTTAATTTGACAAAGATCATAATCCTAAGGATAATGTAGAGAATAGACAATTTTATTGAGATATGCAGAATGTGTTGTATCATAAACAGTTTTTGTTAATATGTTTATTTTTAAATTTTGATGGACACTTTTTTTTTTTTTTTTTTTTCTAAATTGATGGTTAAAAATTATATTTCAAACATATATATATATATAAAGACAAGGTTAAAAATGTGCATATATTAGCTTTAAATTTAAAATCCTTACGTTTGTCATGTTAATTGGTAAATATTGTCGTATTTTTTAGCTTAATATTTAAATATAGAAAGTTTATGGGTTTGATAGTTAGACAACTTATAGCTCATGTTAAATTAGGAGGATACTTGAATTTAAGATCATTAATATTACTATTATGTTATCAATATATCGATTAAATTGTATCGTGTTAAAGTTTAAATTGCGTTTATTGTAATAAAGATAGAGATCAGTTAACATACTGAAACTATTACCCGTGGGATGCCGACTCACTGAGCATAAATTTGGTTACTTTTAAGAAGGTAATTATGATTAATTATATAATTCGTAAAGTGTGCGAAAGTAATTTGAATGAATATTACTTGAAATTTGTAACTTATTTTTATACGGACTAAATAATAAATTTATGACATTGTTCAGTCAGTTTTATATTATTAAATAAATCTTTAAATCTAAAATTTTGTGTATTTACATTACACAGGTCGACATGTAAAATTTTGATTTTATAATTTTGACTGATCTTTATGTTTTTTGGTGTGCTGAAACCGAAAATGAAGTCAGTTTTTTTCCATCACGCATAGATTTTTGTCAATACAGGGTGCCTACCTACATAAATTCATCCATTACTCTTCCACCAATATAATTATATGGTTAAGTTTTATAGTATGTTTTCATGATTAATTAATTATGGATACCTATTGTTGTAATAGCGTAGCACTAGTGCGACGTAAAACCATACCAACCAACCAACCAACCAATCGTTATGATGGTATATGTAAGAAATTGAGTTGTTAAGTACCCTGTATTCATAAAATTCTATACGTGATAGAGAAAGCTGGGTTGCATTTTTGGTTTCAGTACATCAAGAAACATAACGTTCAGCTAAAGTCATCAAATCAAATTTTGTCATCTTCAATTTTGTAGGTCTGTGATTATTAGTAATTTTAAGACAAAAAACAAGTGCACAGCTGTTCTTTAAACAATGCTTGTTATCATCTTTAATTGTTAAAGATATATTTGATTTAAAATATTAAGAAGGCGTTTATTTGCAATATTATTATAAGTATTATATCCTACAGTAACAGTACGGAATTTAAATAGAATTTTATGAAATTAGAAACTAGTACTAAATAGAGGTAATTAAACTTTGCATTTGAAAGTTTTAGTAGTTTACGGAATGCATGTATATATCTACTATTATTAATAATAGCATTGCAAGATGTTAATTAAAGTTTTGATCTCCGGATGTAGATGAATTTAATGATTTATGATAATAAGATTTGCAGATAATAGCATAACTATAGAATGACTTATCTACATAAGTTATTGCAAAATTTTCTTGGATTTTTCAACTTTTTAAAAAAGTAGAGCTTAATTGTATGATGGTATGAATTTTGATCAATATAGGTGGCTTGACTGGTAGAATAAGTTGTATCACTTAAAAAAAAAAAAAAAAAATATTGCTTTTTGATTTTTTATCTTCGCATTTCATTCTGCACACTTATTTGATTTGAAAATATTATAAAAATTTTATTGTAAATAATTATCACTACTGTGTAACATTTGTGGATGTAAATAACTATTTTAGCTTTAAAATGTGTGTTATAAAAGCAATACATAAATAAAATAAGTTTAAATTAACATCACAGTAATTGTGTACTTTAAAAAGTAAGGTGAAGTATTATGAAGGCGTTTAAGATAAATGTTATTACATCAAATCGAAATTTTAATTAGTTTTTTAATTTTGTTTACTATGTTTACATAGTATGAAATATTGCTTAACATAATTATTCTTTTTTTTCTGTTATACATTGTTCATATCAGCTATGCATCATCGCATATATCAATGTCTCAGAAACAACTCATATTAAATTTTTCAATGCATTTTGCTTTGTATAAAAATCTTCACTTTCATAAATAATTGTTTATTGATTAATTCAAGTCTTTCTTTCTGGCGTTTGATAATTCTAATGATAAATTATTATTATTATTATTAATATGTGTTATTTTGTTCATTGAAAGATGTAAAGATGTATGCATGATGAGCTACAATCATATAGATATGCGTTTATAAGTTCCATGTTATTAGATGCAATGACTGATTACTTTGTGGAAATGTAATAGAATGTTAATTTATTTTATTTGTAGAAAGATGCATGGATAAAATAGCCGATTTATTGATCAAAAAATTAGAAGTATTTGATCACTCAGGTGAAAAAAATATCTGCTAATTATACATTAGTTCTTTACAGTTCTCAATTTTAGTTGTTGAATCAGTTAATTAATTTTATTTTATTGCTCCTTTTTATTAATCCTTCTAAGATTTTTTTTTAATTCAACTTCTAATTCAAAATTTTCTCATTTAATGTATGTCACAGTAATACATATAATTTGTCCTTGTAAAGATTTTTAATGTTCCAATAAAAACTTCAAACAGGGTTTTATTTTCACAAACAAAACAATAAACATTTTTCTCTTCCTGAAAGATAATACATAGAAAATTTAACTATAATTAAAATATCGACATATTACACAGGCCCGTATATGTGATTTTTAAATTTAATTTAAGAAGCACGTTTTTATTTATTTATTTGAGTTTTAAATCGACGCTATAGTTAAATGTTATTTTGTCATTTTAAAGATTGTAGAATTTTTTTTTAATATTTTAAAATTTATTATATATGTATTTTAATGTAGGATACAATTTATTTTAGCTATTGAAAGGCAAAATAAGGTAAACTTAATTTTTTTTTACCTAACTTTTAATAATATTTTGTATTTAAAAATTTGTTTAAAAAATCTATTTCAAAAATTTATTTTTGAGTTTATAGCAATATACATAGGTAAATAATTTAATCTTCATGACTTCATTTATCATTTAAAAGAAAAAAAAAGTGATGAAGGTAATTGTTATAAAATAAGATAAATTAAAAAAAGAAAAAAAAAAAAAAAAAAAAAAAACCTTAATTTTCCACAATATTCTTTTTATTATTCTTTTTTATTATTATTATTATTGAAATCTTTTAATGTATAAATGTATATACGTATGTGTTTATATGGCGAGATAAGAAAAATGATAACCTTTTAAAAATATAAAAATTGCATGCAACTATTATTGGTCAATTTAATTTAATATATATTTAATAGTAGTTTAGAGAAAGATGTTAGTTAGAAAGTGAGAACACTTTTTTTTTCATCTTTATATGCAAATGAACATTTTTTACATAAGAATTTAAAGTTCTACATTTTAAAGAGCTGATATTTTGTGCATCAATTGTTGTATTATTATTTATTTTCATACAACATTTCTTTATCTTTATTGCTGCATCGTTGTAATTGATTTATTACCATGCTTTTATTAACTTCTATACTTGTTTGTTTGTTTGTCCTGTACAAATCTTGCAATCGAATTTTAACTAACTTCCCTACTAGCTAGACATTTGAAACTTTCACAGTAGCTCAGAACCCGGTGACAACACAATACTTCGAAGTCCGATTTTCGAATTTTTGATTAGTTTTCTTATAATTAATTAAAATATGAAAATAATAACATTCTAATAGCGTTAAAATAGACATTAAAATATTAGCTATAATTTAATTGTTGGCAAAAAAAAAATTTACGAGTTCATTTTCTTTCGACATAAAAATAAATATATTTAATTAAACGTGAACGTGAACGTCAAAAAATTATGAAAAGTTAAATTATGCATCTCACAAAAATTGACGTGACGTCATTATCACTTTAAAATTTTTTATGCACATTGATAAGAGCTCTATGAATCATCAGAAAGTTTAAAACATGGTATGTAAAAAGTTTTTTTTTATCTTATAATTATTTATTATAAGTATATTTGTTTATTTATATAAAGTGATCATTAAAAAAAAATCTATTAAGGATTATGCATTTGATTTCGTTTTATTTTGATCTTTTTTCATCTGATCATATTTTGCTATCTTTCAGTAAGTTTCAAATAAATATATATGCTAAAACTTATAGAAAATTACTAAAATGAGTCAATAGAGTAGGATCAAACTCAATACGATCAGTGGGTAGAGTGAAAAAAAAAAAGATTAAAATATCAAAATAAGACAAAATCAATAGAATATATATATATACACTATCTACTAATAAGTACCTGGACACTTTCGAATTTAGACGTTTCGTCAATTATCGAGAAAAATTCTGCAGGAATTATCTTGAAATTTTAGGAGCATAAAGGACACATTGTACCTCACATATTTCAGCAAAGTTTTGCCCTGAAGAGGAAAAAGAGGACCAGTACAAAATTAAACAAAAGTCAAAATGTTTTGGACCAATGTTTTGGATAAAGCTTGAAATGTGTTTTGATTGTAGTATGTGATTATGATGGTTCTTATAATTATCTACGTATATTTTTATGAAGCTACTATATATATTCGTGGAGATATAATGGTCTTTTTTAAAGAACTTGCAAAAAAAAAGTTAAACATTTTTAATTATAACACGTAGGGTATGAGACCCTGTGCTAAGTCCTTTTTAGGAAATTTGGTGGTCTACATTAGACAAGCATACTGTAATTAGAATGTAAAAATATTAAATATTTTACGAAATATGAGCATTTTTGATAACTATTTTTTTTAACTACGCATGCGCAAGCTTTAAAAAAAAATTCATTTGTATAATTAAATAGGCAAAAGTATTGAGCTATTTATACGAAAACCCCAAACAAATATCGTGTAAATTCAAAACGTTATGAGTTATAGAAGGAACAGAGTTTCAGTTTCTTTAAAAAAAAAAAAAAAAAAAAAAAAAAAAAAGGAAGGTGATAAGGTGTTTTATCCATATTTATTTACAATCAGCAAACACTATATTGCCACTGAGCGTTCATTGAATCAAAATAAAATGTAAATATAAAACCATTCATGGATTGGCTTTCATTTTGAGAGGACCTGAAATTCTGTTCATTCTATCTCTCATAGCTTTTTGAATTCATAAGATATTTGTTTGGGGCATTCATATAAATAGCTCAATACTGTTGGTTATTAAATGATGAAAAGGAAATTTTTTAAAAGCTTGCGCATGCGTAGTTAAAAATTATTTAGTACAAATGCTCATATTTCGAAAGAAATTTAACCTTTTTGAATTCTGATTGCAGTATTCTGTTGTAAATATGAGCATTTTTATTAAATATTTTTTTAACTACGCATGCGCAAGTTTTAAAAAAATTTCATTTGCATAATTTAATAGGCAAAAGTATTGAGCAATTTATACGAAAACCCCAAACAAATATCGTGTAAATTCAAAAAGTTTGCGTTACAGAAGGAACAGTTTTTCAGTTCCTTTCAAAAAAAAAAAAAAAAAAAAAGGGAAGATGATAAGGGGTTTTATCCATATTTATTTACAATCAGCAAACACTGTATTTCCACTGAGCGTTCATTGAATCAAAATAAAATGTAAGTAAAACCCCTTATAGTTTAGCTTTCATTTTGAGAGGAACTGAAATATATTGCTTAAATATATGAGGCATAATGTGTCCTTTATGTTCCTAAAGTTTCAAAATAATTCCTGCAGACCTTTTCTAGGTACTTGACAAAACGTCTAAATTCGAAAGTGTCTAAATACTTAGTGGTAGATAGTGTATATATATTTGATATGAGAAACGAATACATATATTTAATATAAGAACTGAAAACTATGGAAAATAAGGGTAAAATCCAATCAAATGAAATATATGTGTATATATATATATATCGAAGAAACTGAATTTTTTTTTAAAGATTTTATTGTCAAATTAATTGTCTATTAAATTCCGAAACTGTTACTTTAATATTTTAAACGTGTATTTTGAAAGTATAGTAATATAACATATTTTTGAGTAAGAATATTTTTAATTACTTCTTTTATAATTTAATATTTAAAACAACCTAAGACGAAATTATTTCTAGAAAATATTATGAAATTTGTTCAAACACATTTAAAAAAATAAAGTTGCATCTAAAACTTTTTAAGAAAATCAGAACAATTTGCTATCTAAACCTTTTTTAAGAACTTTTATAAAATGGCTTTTTTTTTTTTTTTTTAGAAAAAGATCTATAATTTATCAGATCAAACACCAGGAAGAAAGACTGAATTAATCACTAAATATAATTACATATGGAAATCGAGCATTATACACCACAAAATATTGAAAATTTAATAAACGTCGAAAAATCACTTTGAAATTTTCCCCAAAACCGTTATTTCTTTAGCAAGGGCGGCAGGGTATAATAAAAGATGCGATTTTGAGATGCGATTTACAATGATATCACATAAAATCCCTATCATTTCCCAATAATTCCAAAATTTCAAAGTATAGAACACAATATAGCAAGGCCCGAAATTTCCTACACATTTTGAATTTTTTATTTTTCCTAACTAATTGAAAGGTTTTTACAAATATGCCTAAAAATATGTATATTAAAAGTGTGTCGTATATCATCACGTTTCATAACCATCTATAATTAAAAATCATTATAATGTATTGTATTTGAGATTTGAAAAAGATTAAAATATCTAATAACATAAATGCAAAGAGTCATTAAAGAAAATAAGAAGAAGAAGAAAAAGAAGAAGAAAAAGAAGAAGAAAAAGAAAAATCCTTTGTCAAACACAATATCTTGTGAAAATCTTTTTATTATGAAAGATTAAGCTTCCTTATATATCTGTTTATTTACTTAACTTTTTAAATTAGAAATGCCTTTTTCGTCTATTTATTTTTGTAATCAGATGGAATGTCGACGTGTATAACTTGTTCATTGTTGTCATTTGAAATAGCCATTTCGGAATAACTTTTTCGATATAATCGTTGCTTACAAGTCTTTACAAGCGCAAACCATTGACGTTTCAGTAAAAAACTGGAAAATATGAAGAGTTTTTTAATCATTATTCAACAAAATAAACATAGGCAGTATCTTTAAAAGGGCTCGGGCTCATTTTCCTGTGACAATACCACATAGGCAAACTTTTGCATATCTCTTCTCTCGGGTGATAGGCGACGGGCAAAGAGGCTCTCTGCTAGTCTGTTCTCGCTCTGCTTGGGGAAAAACGACACTGCCGAAGAGATCAAAACTTTTATGTATGTACTAAGCATTTTTCCTTTCCCAGGCTGGGGTGATCTTGGGCAGCGCACACACAGACTCGTCTCTCCGAAAATCAAAAGAGGAGAGGTTAAATATGAGGTAAGACGGCAAAATTTTACTACATTTAAATCTTTAAAAAGAATGTTTTCTATCACCGTATCGTGTAATAATTCTATCTATAACTAGACCAAATTTTTACTCGCCACAGTAAAAATTCCACTCGCCAATGGCGAGCTGGCGAGCGAAAATTTCGCGCCCTGATATAGTATTAATGAAAAAGATAATAATATTATACTTCTTTAAAAGTTAACATTGCGATGAGTTAAAAAATAAACGTCCATATTGATCCTCAACAAATAAAATCACAAACAGCAAAAAACAATTTCTATTATAAAAGTAGCTAATTAGAAATATATTACTATACAGCAATGATTTTCACTTGGAAATACCCAATATTCAGAAATGGAGAGACGAGTTTGGTAATTTTAAAGATATTAGTAATTATGTATATAATGTAATAAGTAGTTATGTGTATAATGTAATTAGTAATTATGTATGTAATTAGTAATATTTCATACCATTTAATGATAGTAATTAATAGTAATTTCATTTTGATATGACACATTACCTTTTCATAAATGACCGGACACTTTCAATTTCAGACGTTCTATTAAAAATCTCAAAAAGTACTGGACGAATCATATTGAAACTCCAGGAATCTAAATGACATGTTATACCTTATATATTTCAGTGAAAGTTTTGCCCCGGAAGCAAAAGGAGGTCTATTAAAAAATTAAATAAACCTTCTTATATGAAAACCCCAAACAAGTATCGTGTAAATTAAAAAAAATTGTATGCGATTGAATAAATTGAATTTGAGTTCTTCTCAGAAATAAGGAAAATGGTAAGATTGTTTTATCAATATTTATTTCTAATCAACGAACCCTATATTACCATTTATTGAATCAAAATGCAAATGTGAGTAAAATCTCTTATAGTTTAGTTTTTTTTTTTTTTTTTTTTTTTCCTCTGAGAGGAACTGAGTAGCAGGTCATTCTATCACATACAACTTTTGAATTTACACGATACTTGTTTGGGGTTTACATATAGTAGCTCATTATATTTGACTATTAAATTATGCAAATGAAACTTCGCTAAAGCTTGCGCATGCGCAAATTAAAATTATTTAGTAAAAATGCTCATATTTCATTAGATATTTAATATTTTTGCATTCTGATTGCAGTATGCTGTGTTCAATGTTGTAGGTCAAGTTTCCTCAGAATAGCTTTGCGCTGAGTTTAGTACCTTGCGTCTTATAATTAAAAAAGTGACAATTTTTTTTCATTTTTTTAAGTAACCGTTATATTTCCATGAATATATGTAGTAACTTCATAAGAATTTATACAGATTATAAGAAGCAGTCTCATAATCACCTGCTACTGCCAAATCGCATTCCAAGAATTACTTTTTCCATGGTGATCCCAAACATTTTTATTTTTATTTCATTTTTTACTATTTCCCCTGTTGCTTTCGCGGCAAAACTTTTACTTAAATATATGAGGTATAAGATTTTCTTCACACTCCTGAAATTTCAAGAGGATTCGTCCAGTACTTTTTGAGATATTTAAAAAAAAAAAAAAAAAAATTCTCAAATCGAAAGTGCCCCAGTCATTTATGGAAGAGTAGAGTATATGAACTGTTATCTTAAATACCTTCATAAATAACTTTAGTTTTTACAGTATACAATTACTATTAAGTTAGTTCATACCTATGATATTTATAAACTATATTTTAAAACTATTCTTTTGAAAAATGAAACAGTTATTTGAATCTATAGATTTTACCTAATAGTGATAATTATTAATAACAAACAAAATTGTTATAGTACACTTCAAGTTTAATAAATGTGCAAAATGAAATAGAATCAAAAATTGATAGTTACTTGAAATATAGTGATATATTATTTTTGTTATTGATTTCAACAACTTATCCAACCCACCCAAATAACAAAACCCTAACTTCTTAATCAAACATCTGTCGACCCATCCTCCACTTTTTAATTTTTTTAATTTCTTTTTTTATAATATATAAATATATATATATAACGAAGGTCAAGATACTATGGATAACTTAGTGAATAAACAGATTTATAGGGAAATTGTTATTGGGAAATATTATTAATGAATTATCTTCATAACTTCCATTTTAAACCTGAAATATTCATTTAAATCTATAAATGTTACATAGTAGTGGTAATTATTAATAATAAAAATGTTATAATGTACTTCAAATCAAATAAGTGTGAAGAATGAAATATATAGGATCAAAAACTAAAATGTAATTGAAATATAGAGATTTTTTTAATAATTAAGTTTAACAGTTCGACAATCCAAACAACATCATCCTACCTCTTTAATCAAGCATCTTCCCACCAATTCTTCACCTTTTTTAATTTTCTTTTACTCAATTCAGTATTTTTATTTTCATGATTTTTTTTTAATTTACCAAAGATCATAATTATAAGGGTAAATTAATTAATAAACAAATTTATAAAGGAAACTAGAATATGTTGTATCAGAAACAATTTTGCTTTATTTTTTAATTTTCATGAAGACAATTTTTTTCCCCCAAAATTGATAGTTAAAAATTCTTTTTCTACAAACACATAAGTGAAGACAGGATTTAAAGTGTGTATGTATATCAGCTTTAAAAATAAAAAACTTTACCTTTGTCATATTAATCAGAAAATATTGTCTTATTTTTAATTTAATTTTTAAGTCGAGAAAGTTTATAGTATTATTATTTAAACATTTTTTTTTTTTTTTAATGTTAAATTAGGAGGCTAGATGAATGTAAGATCCTTAATGTTTTCATTGTCTGCAGATATTACTATTATATCATCAATATAGCGATAAAATTTTATATTGTTAAAGTTAAAATTGTGTTCATATTAATAAAGATAGGGATTAGCTAATACACTGGAACTACTACTTATTTGTGGAATGCAGACATTTTTAACATAAATTTGGCTATTTTGTAGAAAGTATATATAATATATATGTTTGCGTGTATTTAAGTTTCACTATAATAACTGCATTATTAGAAATAAAAATGTGAAATACGCAAGTAAATGCATAATTTTTAATATAATTTATTTTTATTTTCGAATCAGTTATTTAAAATTTTAATAAAAAGAAAAGTTTTAGTTTTATTATATGGTTTCATCTACTGCAATGTTTGAAAAGGTTTTCAATATACATATATATATATATATATATATATATATATATATATATATATATATATATATATATATAAGAGTGGTATTTATATTATCTCTATAACCAAATGAAATTCTTTAAATATAACTCCTATAACTGCATTTTTTATATTCAAACCAGTTCCCAAAGTACCCAATTTTCTTTTTCATTTTTTAATTCAGAATCTAATGCTTCGGAAAAAAAAAGCATACAATGTTTATAAATATTTGCAAGAAACTAACACAGACATTTTTTATTATGTATAAACAATAGAGATAAGAATCTCCTTCTAAACTTGGAAAAAAGTTAACAAAAAAAAATAAATTTAAAAGACATTTTTAAAAAAAACTTTTAAATCAGAGTTTCTAAAGAAACTTACGAAGGTTAACGTATTAAAATGTATTTTCAAAATCAATATTTTCGAGGTTTGGTTTATTTCGTTTTGAAGGGAAGCGTCATAAAAATAAAAACTGAAATGAAATTCGATCTAATGAGGCTGTATTTAAAATTAATTTGTTTTTTAAATAAATTTCCTATAAATGAACAGTTTAAAAAGAGATCAAAGAAAGTGTTAAAATGCCTAACATTTAATGAAGTTTAAAATTTCAAGAAAAAAAAAGAGGGGGGGGGGGGTTCATTTTCAAAAAATATTCTGAAGCATGAGTAATGAGTAATAGAATAAAATAAAATAAATACTGGAAATTCTATTCATGTAAAAATATGTTTCTGAAAGGAAAAATTATAAATTGTTCGATATTTTTTCAATGTATTTAATAACATATTGCTTAAAAGCAAACAAAACATGCAATAATAAGTTATAAAAAAAAAAGGGATTTTACAATTTTTATGCATCATTATTATTATATAGAAAAAGTGATTGATTAATTAATTTTATGATATTTTATGATTTTTTTCTTACAGTAAACAATATTAAAACTTTTTAATAAAATCCTTTTTGCATTTTAACCAAAATGTCATATATTATGATTAAAACTAAATTACAAAATATTACTTTTTCTTCAGAGTGTAACTGCAAATTTTATGTGCTCCAAAATACAACTGCAAAAACATAAATAAAAATGACAGATAAACAAATACAGAGATGCATTTATAAATATATAATTCCAGGAAAACTGTATTAAATCAGTATTGGGAAAAAGGCGTATTTCCACAAACCGATGCAAACTATGCATATAATACGCGATTTAAACTGATTATAAAATTCTATACAAAATTATTTTTAAAACATACATTTTTCTTTAAAAAATTATTCTTACTTTTGTTCTCCTGTTTGATTTTTTTCTCTTTTATAGGTTATTCGTCAAGTAAAAGTTGCTATTCATTTGACTAAACAGCGTGAAGGATCTTTGAACATTTTTGTTCATTTCAACTGAGATGCAAGAACATAAATATTGTGGCTATTTTCAAAACAAAGATGCCTTAGATTAAGCTGACTCTTTTTTAGCTTTGATTATTTAAAAACCTATGCACTTTTCCAAAAGAAAAACAAAAAATAATAAACCTTTACTGGTGTATAAGTTTTATTCAATCACAGTCTTTGGAAGCAACAAATAATATCATTTAAATAACTCAATAAAAATTTCGGCAATTGAATTTCTTAAAAATGTTAAACCCCTATCTGTGTACCTATAAAAAGGGGAAATAAAAATAATGACAAAAATTTTCGGCATTAAAAATTCAAAAAGAATTCCTGTGAATTATTGAAGAATTCCATGTTCAAATTTCCAAATATGTGTTATGAGATATAGGTAATATTAGCTTACGACCATTCCAATTGCTTTAGCAAATAAAGAGAAAGCAAACCGAAGATGAAATGAATGAATAAGTGTTTTGCAATCAGATTAATTAAAAGTAATTTAGTTAATTCTTTACTTAAAGTTGAAAAGGTCAATAATTCTAAAGATAAATGAAATTTCTCTTTTATTATAAAGTGTTTCTAAATTTATTGCGTACAATTTAAAATAGTTCGAGAAATAAACATCAATATTTATTCATAATTTTATTTTATTTTATTTTATTTTATTTACCTTTACTGTAAATTAAACAGTTTAATGCATACAATTTTACTCAACAACAACAACAATAATAATAATAATAATAATAATAATAATAGCGCATCTTCTACCTGGATTTTGTTCATAATGACTTATTATAATTATTTTGTTTATATAAAAGTACAAATAATAATTTTATCTCTATTTGCATTTAACTTCATTTACAATATAATTTGCTATCGGTATGTCATAGATATAAAATATATCTATCTATTAACAGTTATAAAATATAAAGAATACTTTATTAGTTATTTATGCTATATTAATGTAGAATTAATAATACATAAATATTCTTATAAACAATTATTATTATTATTATATTTTTATCAAAGCTCAACTCTTAAATTCGATTGAGTTAGATTTAAATTACCAAAAACTAATATTGAATGCATTTCAGTACAAACCATTGATATTTTATGTAATGGGGAAGGAATAAAAAAGCCTGTTTTAATTTTTATTCATTTATGTAGAAAAATGAATTAAATACTAATTAAAATATAGTTTAGACAATATTTATAACATTCATAAGTATATTTTTTAATTTAATTTTTATAATTGATAACTTAATGGAAAATATAAGAAATTTTACAATGTTTTTTTTTTTTTTTTTAAATATAGATAATAAATAATTTATTTTCTATTTGGTTTATTTTAATAATAGAATTTATTTTATCTTTTTTATTTATTTTTAGTTTATTTTATTTATTTCAGTTTTTAATACATTTTAATTTAATTTTTACGTTTATTTATTTATTTTGTTAAATCTATCCATATATATATACAATGTTAGTATTTAACCACTAAATCTTTCCAAAGGGATTTAAAGATAAAATAGTGAACTGTTATTAAAATACATACAATTAAATTAAATCGATTTTTTTCCCTTTGAGAAATGGTATTTTTTTTTTTCTGTTGCATGAGTAATAAGTATCCACAGCACAAAAATTGTTAATAAGTACTGTTAAAAGAAATAAAACATAAAGAATCTAAATTAAACAATTTTAGTACAGATTTTTTTTTTTTTTAATTATTATTTAAACAGAATTAAAAAAAAAAAAATACTTTATGCAAGATATTTTTAATCTTATTTCAAAAAAGTTAGAAAATTAATATTAAATAACAATTGTTTTATAATATTGTAAAAGGACTCGATACAAAATACAGTGGAACCTGTAAAAGTGACCACCTTGGTAAAGTGACCACCTGACTAAAGTGACCATTTTCCTGACTAAAGTGACCGTTTTCCAATTTTAAAGAGACTTTATAAAGTGACCACCTGCGTATAGTGACCATTTTAGCCGGTCCCTAGGGTGGTCACTTTAGACAGGTTCCACTGTATATGTTTTAAGAGGTTGCAACTACAATTAAAAACCTATAAATGTTATCACCGACGTCACAAATACTTTCTATGAAATTGTATATCTGATTGATATTTACATATTTAAATACTTCAAAAAATATCTTGCATTTCATATTTACACATAAAATAATTCAAACTTTAAGTAGTATAATGAAGTTAATGTTGATAGCTTTTGAAACACCAAACCTAATAATAATTAATGCATTGTAAATACAAATAACATGCATGATTTTATTTTATTTTATTTATTTATTTATTATTTTTATTATATATCTAATATTTTAATATAGTTAAGTAAGAATCACTTTTCTGCGTCATGATATATTTCATTCTTCCTGCATAAGGATACTGAACTGGCTTATTATGTATGCATAATTCAACAAATCTTTTCATTAAAAAGAGAGATAGGAATTAAATAAATTGAGGAAAAAATAGTTTAGAATTTAATAATTTAGATAATGGTTTAGACAATACCTTAGTAAATAATTTAGATAAGCTAAGTAAATTGAGAGAAAAACAGTTTTCAAAAAAATATCAGGAAAAAGCAAGACTATAAAAAACGAAACAGATTCATATATTCATTTACTTTTACAAATAAATATTTAAGTATTATTTTGTTTGTATATGCGAAGCAGTTAAAATGACCATTAAGTTTACAATTAATAATAATAATAATTTTTAGATAAATAAATAAAGGTTTTATCTTTAAAATTTTAGTATTTGATTTTAACAAAATATTCATAGGAATATTGCTATATTAACGAAATTGTATTCAATATTAAATACAATTTTCATTCCTTTTCAGAGCAAGAGTAATAATATAGTTAAACTGATCCACTACGGCGGAAATATTATGAAAATAATACAATAAATAAATAAATAAAAGTTGTCTAAAAATGTAAAATAATGAATTATATAAGTTTGTATTTCTGTTAATTTTTAAATAGTGAAATAGTATTTAAGATTACTTTAAATTAGTACAATAATTTTTAAGAAAAATAATTTTTAGCAATAACATAACTTTAAAAAAAGTAAATCTTTAACATTTTATTTATTTATTTATTTTTATTTATTTATTTATTTATTTATTTATTTATTTTTATTATTATTATTATTATTATTATTATTATTATTTTTAGAAAAAAGGTTCCATTAAAAAATAGTCAATTCTAATGGGAATAAAAATCAAAATAGTAACACTAAGTAAAGAAATTAATACAGGTGTTTTCTTTCCAACTTCTTTAAAGTTCACATTTTCTTATATTTTTAATTAAGCTATTTATAAGTATTGTTACATTGTACACAATTATATATCTAATAATTTCTCGACACTGAATTAAAAACACATGCAGTATACTATATTTATAATTATAAAAAATACGTGAAGTCTTTTCAAATTACTTAAACGATACATGAAAGTTTAGCCTCTTTTAAAAGTTTATAAATCAACATATTTATTTGATGTAATAAAAAAGAATAGAAAATAGTATTAACATGAATAACATCGTATACACATTACTGAAATTAAAATGTATGTTGTCTAAGAAACATCCAAACTATGAAATCATATTAATGTATATATTACATTCTTTTTACATTTTTATTCTATTTTAAACGTTTTTTAGTTTACTTTCATTAATCTGTTTATTCTTTATATATTTATTTTAAGTAAATAAACTTTAAAAATTATGCGCGCATTTTTCAATAAAAAATAAGAAGAAGAAGAAGGAAGAAAGAAAATTATTGTTTATCTTTGAAATTTCCTATATAGATGTAAGACATTTATATCTATAAATTTGGATAGTTCATCAGAATATTTTAAATGCATATCTTTTAAAAAATTAGTCTTTAAAATATTGCATGTATCTTAAATTTAAAAAATAGTTTTAAATAAAGTTTATTTATGTGTATTATTATTATTTTCATATAGTTCTTTATACATATACTTTTTAAGATATCAATTATTTAGACATAATTTTCAGATTGTAATTAAAAGTATAAGCTAATATAAATTACAAATTTGAAACATACAATTAAAAATCTGAAAATAATAATTTTTTTTTTCTCATTTACTTCAGTTTACATTCAATCTCTGTGCTTCATTTTTTTTTTTTTTTTTCCTGTGTTTATTGTGTTTTTCTGAACTATTTGTAATAATGCTTAAAAAATAATAATAAATAGAAAAAATAGATTTTATATATATATTTAAAAAAAAAAAAAAAAAAAAAAAAAAATCTAAAGAAATTCCGAATCATCAAGTAAAAATGTTTGTTTATTTATTTATTTATTTTTTATTTTATTTATTTTTTTTATTTTTTTTTACGCATCTTTACAATTATTTAAGAGAACATTATTTACAAACAGATACTGTTAAAATAAGAAAATACTTGTAATTAAATGATTATGAATAATTCTGAAGAAAATAGGTAATGTTTATAATGAACAAAAGTAACTGACAAAAGTTAATAATAATAAACCTTTACACTTAACAAAGACAAAAATAGAAAGGTTTTGTCAAAATAAAAATGTGAACAAAGTTACTTAATCAAAAATTCCGTTTTAATGTATCGGCAATAAATTAAAATTTTAAGTCAAAAAGAGAAACTGGGGTGAAATTGTTTCATGGCATAGAATATAGGTCATGAGACTTTGTAATGAAAAGTAAATAAATTATTTCTCTTTCTTAAATATATATATATATATATATATATATCTTATACATCTTATAATTTTAGAACGTTATGTTATTATTACAGAATTATACATATTATAATTTTAAGCTTATTATTGTCATTACTATCATTATTTGATAACGGAGCAGACTCCAAAATTATTATTATAGATCACAGATATTTATCTATTATTTTTTAACTATTAAAAAAAATCTATGCACAAAATAATGATAATCCAAAACTTTCATTCGATTCGTCACTGTACAAGAAACATTTCAGAAAAGTTTTAGTGTAAATTATAGTAAAAGTTATACATAACATCGAATGAAGATATTGAATATTTAATGACAAAATGGCCTATCAAGTAAAATTTTTTTTTTTTTAAAGTGAAATTTAATCTAAATGATAACAATTTATTCAAAAATTAATATTTTCACTAAGTTTAATATTTATAGGAAATTTTCAACGTTTAAAACTTATTGAACAAAGAATTCTAAAGTGGAATGAAGAGGTTGAAATGTTCTTTCATTTACGTTATTGTGAGATCACAAGGGTAGATTCGAAATACTTCTATTGCATTTTAACATTTTGCAATTTTGATAAAGTACTGTTTCAAAAAATTTCTACCAGTACAAATTACTTTTATAATACCAGATTTAAAATTTATTATTGAATATAATACAGATAATTTAAAAAACTAATAAGCAAAGTAAAAGGTATTGCAAACACTTTTATTTATGTTTGGTAAAGCATTCGAAGCTGATGGTTGAAGAGAGAAGAATTAAAATACAAAATCGTGTAACATATTAATAAATTGAGGATATTCCCATTCAAAAGCAACAATCGGTTTCAGTATTTTTTTAATCATTTCATCTTTCAAGCATCCCCTAGAGTCAACTGTCCCCTCTCCCTCCCCCCACTCCCTTAACCCTAACTCATGCAATTCTGATTTGTTTTATGGAACGGGGCTTTTCGCCATCTTCGAATGGTGACCCCGAAGTTGAGGCTAATTATCAGTTAGGAATATAAATTGTAAAATAGGAAGGAATTTCACTTACTTTGATGTAAAGATGAGTCTCTGTAGCTCTGTTGGTTTGGAACCATGGGGCGAAGGTTCTTTAGAACAAATTCCTGTTCGATTTTTCAGAACGTCTAGGTCGCCGCCGAATTCGAAAGGATCCGAAACGGCGTCCCGGCGCATGTACCGCGAGCAGAAGAAGAGAAAAGAGGATGCTGCAAATCGAACGACCACCCCTTGATCGAACAATGACAACAAAGACGTCGCGGCACAGAAAATAAACGAAGGAACAAAAAAGACAAATAGATTGTCGGATTGTAGGTCGACCCCCCTTGAACCACCTGGGGTCCGAGATCGCTTAGAAATGGACGTTAGTTAGTGATGATCAGTAGGATCATAGATGCGTGGGTGTACTAGAGAAGCCGGGGAGCAGTCGCCATGGTAACTTCAAACCCCCCTCCAATCGATAGATGTGTGTGCGAGTAGGCAAACATGCGCTAGTCGGGGCCTATTAGCTAGAGGTCTGCCGGCCTAATAGTCAAAGATAGCAGGAATAGGTTGTAAGTAAAGGTGTAGTTCTCAATCGAAAAACTACTTCTTTGCCAAGGAAGAGGATATCTGAGAGAAAAAGAAAGAAAGAAAACTGCTACAGAGCATCTACCGTTAACCGTTTTGCCGAAAGATCACGTGACACATCTGCAAATGATGTGACTCTAAGAAATAAACTCGTTTCGACTAGTTATGCAACATTTAAAAAAATATCTTTTAAGTAGCAATAAAATATTAAAGAATGACATCTGATAGACCTATTCACATCAAATAACCGAAATTTCCCTATAACTTGTTTTTTAGCTCTGTCTACAGGGAAAAAAAGCCTAAATATTTAAAAAAATATATGCAGATATACATTTTAGGTAAATTTTTTTTCAAGTAACGAATGCACATTCGATTTGTTGCCTTGAAAGTATAACAAAAAAAGATATGCAATTAATCGCCGCTATTATAATCTAATTAATTTGAGACGATCATTTACAGTCTCCGCACTATTAAACTAACCATGGTCCACGTGATGAAGTAATACCATAAGAAAAAAAATTCTGATCCATTCCTGTTCATCTTTATATATGACAAAGTAAAGATTTTTTTTTCCATCATGGTTCTAAATACGTTCAACATGCAGAATTTTTCCCATTAAGTTTAATTTGATAGCGGAATGATTAACGCTCTAGCATCAGTTCCCAGGTTCCAAGTTCGAATCCCAGTTCAGATATGAATGTTTATGGTGGTTTGCAATCAATCTTAAGCCGTAGGTTTCGATTTAATAAGCCTTAATGTTAAAAAAAAGACCGTAAAGCGACAACTCCAAATTCCAAACCCTAGTAAGTTTAAAATAAAAATTTTCTATGCAAAAAAGAAGGAGTCAGTATATTTGTATAAAATGTTGAAATAAAATTAAATAAGCAAGGGGAAAAAATTAGATTGATTAATATCACTACTGCAATGTTGCCATTTTGTAAAAACATCTTATCTAATAACCCCAATTTATTTTTTATTGTAGTACTTTTACAATTTAATCTATTGCCACTACTTTTATAATGTATCATTTGGCATATATGGTATTTCATATATCTCAGCCTGGCCAAAAAAAGAAAAAAAAAGGGATACACAGCATGTCACTAAAATAGGTACAAAGTGCCGAAACCTATTAAAAAAAATAAATAAATAAATAAATAAATAAATAAAAAAGAATGCCATATTGTTATCTAAAAGACACCCACAGTTGAGAGGCAATTGAATCGGTTGTTTTATAATGCGAGTCAATGCGGTATCGTTATCTTTGAGTTGAGTTGATTTTTCTCAAATACCTGATTTTTTTTTTTTTTTTTTTTTTTGGTCACTTTTCTTGCCGGGGTGTTTTTTTAACTTAGAAATAAAAATTGATTTTATGTGAATGTTTTTCTACAGATGCATATCCTTTACATACTGCTGTTTTGGTACTTTTTTGACACTCGTTGGCAGATTTTTAAAAATCCAAAATTACTTCTTCATATTTATTGTTTTGGCATCCTCACACCCGAAAGAAAAAGAAATTACATTGATACTCAATAATAAGGTAATAATCTAATACAACAATAAAACTAGTATGTCGGAGCCATCACAAATCTTTCTTCTGTATCATTCCATATAACAGCGCCAAGTACTGTTTAACATGTATACAAAAGTTAACAATAAGCTTCTCACAATAAAATTTTACGTATGGAGTTTGAGGCAATTTTAATCAACAGTGGTTGCGATATAGCTTTGTGCAATATTACAATAGCAGCTCTACCTATCGGCCATTGTACACCTAAATTAAGTCAACATTCGTTTTCGTAATGGTTATAGTTTCGTGCACTTATAGAATAGTTGCCATAGAAGTTGAGATTTAGCCTTTCTATTCAAGGGGTAAATTGCATCGCAGTAGCACCACCTGTTGGCCGATATACCTCCAAATTAAATTAATATAGTTTTTCATAATGATTCACTCATATACCAAGTTTTGTGCAATTATATACAATAGAATCTGAGCTATAGCTTTCTCCTTCTCGGGGAAATTTGCATTATAGCAGCGCCACCTATAAGTCGATATACACCCCAATTGAATCAGCAAAATGTCTCATAATGGAGTTCTCCCATATCAAGTTTTGTTTGATTATATGTGATAAAATCTGCAACAGTAACCAACAGTAAAACTTCATAACCACGGGGAAAAAAGGATAAAACTGATGTCATAATAAACTGTACAATATACGAGCGTATTCGTTGCTGACCACTACAAATATACGTCAACATTTCTTAGCTCGAAGTTTTGAATAAATTACAAGTTTAACCACATCATTCTTGAAATTTAAAGCTTTACAATATGTGCAAACATTATCCTACACAATCACAGCTGGATGCTAGCTATATTGAATTTTCAAACTATACTGAAATGCAATACGATCAAGTTTTCC
Organism: Salticus scenicus; assembly: GCA_963930645.1. Taxonomy (NCBI): domain Eukaryota; kingdom Metazoa; phylum Arthropoda; class Arachnida; order Araneae; family Salticidae; genus Salticus; species Salticus scenicus. Next base: position 41,460,388 of record OZ005654.1, on the reverse strand, counting down.
CAGTTGATTTAACCTTTTTAATTGTGTGCTAAATCAACTAATCACACGTAGTTCATTTCAAACACTATACGACAAAATTTACCTTAATTTATAAACAGAATTCGTGCATGAATTCGTTTTTCATTACGCGCGTTCAGAGCTTTCGGATAAGACGTGCCACAGATAGTGGACTCTGGTACCAGCACACTACGATCCAGAAGATGCAGCCGAAGGTAATGGAAACTCTTGCCGAGGTTTTGGTCGATGTCAGTGGAATTACTTTTCAGAGTTTTTTTTTTTTTTTTTTTTTTTTTTAGGTTATTCATTTAAACATAATGACCAAAAGCGGGAAAAGGCCGTTAGTTTACTTGTAATTGAACGCGCAGCTGAGCATAAAATGGCTGTCACAAACATTTCCCATGGCGGAAAATGTCTGGACTATTTTTCAGCGCCAAGACTTCAAAAGTCGCAGCGAAAAATCTTACAGTAAAATTATTGCAAATAAATTGTTAAATTAAATTGATATAAAACAAATCACTTGAATTAAACTCTTAATATTAATTCATTCATCTATTCGAAAAGAAATATATACAAGGTAATTTTGGGGAAGGTGCAAGTTGAGGGAAGACGCAAGTTTGTTCCTAGTATTTTTATGTGTCAACAGATGGAAATACTCGCTTGTGCGATGAGTCTTGTCACAGTGTGCACATGGATTGTGAATTTATCTTAATTTATCGTCTTTAATTGCCCTTATTTTGGATCTCGTGAACATTTGACCTTCTGAATAAATCTCTTATAACATTCCGTTGCTCATATTTAAAGTTCATAAATGGATGTTCTATTTTAAGTAAGATACTAGTTAATACCCGTCAAAACTTCACGGATCAATGACACATTAATGTACAAATTAAATATTTTCAGTACAAAAAGATTAAAACACCTCTGCTTTAATATTTCCCATTGCTCTTAACCAGTTAAAATCCCTACTTTAATCGCCCACCAGCGGCCGAGCGGTTCTGCGCTCAAAGCTGGTAGATGGGAGGTGCCGGGTTCGATCCCAGGTCGCGCTCATCGACCTAGCCGTTCGGAGTTTTCCGTGGTTTCCTCCGAAACTTGCGTAAATGCGGGCTAGGACCCCTTAGAAAGACCCCCACGGAGGGCATTCCCCCTCTAGGCCTAGGACACATCAGGAGTCAATCGGCCTTAAATCCTACAACCAACCAACCAACCCTACTTTAATCAATTATATCTTTTGGTTGGTGGAGGGGGGGGGGGATAACTTTCATGAAATTTCAATGTTCATAATTTAAGCATACTCCAGATAATAAAATTAAAATCCCAAGCTTTTCCTAATTTCATTCTAAATATGACCAAAAAAAAGAAAGAAAAGTAAGCAGTACTTAAAAGAAAGACAGAATCAATATTTCTGAATAAGATAGTATCAATATTTGTGATAATACGTAACAAAGCATCAAGTATGTAAATTAATCCCATAATAGAATTCGTTCCTACCTTACTGAATCGTTGCTTTTCACGAAAAATGAAAGAATAGATTTACTACCAGATTATAATTATATTTACTTACTATCAACGGTAACAGATCCCTATTTTTCAGTAAAACACGACAATAATAAGTATATTTTAAGTGTAAAATCATAGCTTTGGTTCTGATTTTTCATTCCCATATTTGTAAAACTATTTGGATTTAATCCAAAATATTAATTCATTGTAAAAATAAACTGCAGTCGTTTTAAAAATAAACTGTAAATCGGAATAAATTTAAAACTTGTTTTTACTGAAAAATAAATAAATAAATAAATAAAAAATAATAATAAAATAAATATATTTTAAGATTAAATTTTATTATGATATCTATCATTTATATATATACATATATATATTAATTCATATATAATTTTATAGAATAATTTTTTAAAAATAATTAAAAATATATATAATTAAACTCTAATATTCAATGACAATATTAAGACCATTATTATGTATCACGTATTAAAAATAAACATAAAATCAAAATATTTTAAAATATTTCTTACAAATAAAATTATAAAGTTTTAGAAAATTAAAAAAAAAAAAAAATCATCAAATCAAAATATTTTAAAAGTAAAGATTATATAAAAATTAATTTTAAGGCTCATCTTTGAAATGCGACTATGATAGGTTGAAAATAAAGTTCAGACAGAAACGCATTGTAATATGTTGAATAATGATGAAGGGGGAGGGGGGGGGAGGGGCGGATCATGTATGAAATCCTCCTATGAATTGTTTATTTTTAGATTATGAGAATACTAAGGAAGTAAATTTAAGAATGAAGCTACAGAAAACACGTGAAATGATCACTTAATTAATAGAAATCAGTCTTTATCCTCTTTTAAGCCCAAGATTATGGGTTTAAAATACATTGGTTAAGATAAGAAAGAAACAGGAGACGGGAATGAGCAAAATATCTCAACGCCACTGGACATTTTTCTTTGGAAATTCGCAAAGGACATCGTTTATAGGAGGAAATTGACGAATGTTGATGACTTAAAGGCCAGGATTACAGCCGCAATAGCCTATGTGGATGTCGACGTGCTTGCCCGTACCTGGCGCGAAATTGATTACCATCTTGATATTCGCGCGACGAACGGCATACATGTGGAAGTCCATTGACAAGGGCCATAAAATTGTTTGAGTCTATCTAACCATTAGTGTTATCAATTTAAATTTATCTTCATTATTTTATGAATTATTAAACATCAAAATGTGTCCAACATTTTATAGACACCCTGTATATTTCTCAGTTTCAACTCAACGTTGAAATGTCCTACTGTTCCGTGTAACTTGTTTGACACTGAAACTGCTGAGGGATACGAGGTGACAGTGTCATGTTGATGTCTTGCGACCACTGCTGTATGAACTAATTGATGTGTATGAAACGCGCATATGGATATTTACGAAGACAACACTCTGAGTAGTTCATCTAAAAACCATTCGTGAATCGAGGCTCAGTCACCTGCTAAAAATATTGCAGATTTCAAGTTTATTGGATCTCTTGCTCCATGGTATAATATTTTGTTCAAAACCAATTTGGCCAATAAACTTCTTCAAGCAAAAGACTTACGAATATAAAACTGAAAACAAAAATCTATCTCGAAAGCTGTAAAAGTGCACTGAGAAAAATTTCTGTGACATCTAGAATATAAATTGTGGCTCTAGAAGATCTAGTTTCATGTCACCCTTATAAATTCTAGTCCCCTTGGAAAGCGAGTTCTAGAAGCTCCTATTAGAATTCTAGAGTGTTTGCCTATATTCTCGAGGGCAAAGTTATTTAAAAATCTCTGAAATAAATGAGACTACAAGAAGCGGGTTTCAGCAACTATAATCTTTTTGTTACCCAACTCTAGAAAATCAAGCGAGAATTTCTTGCAATACGAATGATTCAGAATATTTAGAGTATTCAGAATATTGTTTCACCAGCTAGAAATGTGTACACTGGAAATTCTCGACCATTTCTTCTATTCAGTTTATTGGCGTGCCTTAAGCGCATAGCTCAGAAATCTATATTTCTTGTTAAGGGATTTAGAAAATGGCTACTTATTCATTCTAGTGGAAGGCGGTACACACTTTTTCTCAGTATGATTGAGATTTGAGAAGAATGAGACGTTTCAGGAAGAATCGATATTCTGGTATCATTTGCATCAGAGGCAGAGCCGACCCGCTTATGAAAAATGGAAAAACAGTTTAATTATGAGCCTATATGTGATTTTAAATATCATTTTAAAATTAATTTTTGTTTTGTTTTTCTTGATGCAGCAACAAATTTAGTTGATGAGAGGTTCAAACAGACCAAACAAGAGTCGATCAAGGAAAAAATTGGGACTCTTTTGCTGCCCCTTCACAAAATTTAAATCTCTAAAATGGGTCCCTTCACAAAATTCAAATCCATAAAATGAGTCCCTTCACAAAATTTAAACCCATAAAATGTTTCCCTTCACAAAATTCATATTCATAAAATGGGTTCCTTCACAAAATTCAAACCCATAAAATAGGCCCCCTTCACAAAATTCAGATTCATAAAAACAACACTTCTGCAAGATTTCGTTTTATAAAAATGATAATTTTGTAAAAATTTTCCGTGTTTACAGTATTATTTTTAATGAATGTCTACAGATTGTTAAAAATTTGGTGTAAGTTTGAACCAAAACTTGGTACTGAAGTAGCTGCAACCACGTGATGGTTTAACCTTTCACCATGATTTGGTAATTTTATGTTGAACCAAATATTGGTATTATGTTTTAAATTTAAAAAATAATTCAAAATCCGTCCGAGACGGAGGTCGAACTGAAGACCTTCTTGTCTCAAGTCAAACACTTTGGCACTGTTCCATGCTTTCTTACTCGCTAATTCTGTGTTTCGTTGATTTTGATAAAAGGAGCTAAATATTTTAGGATCTTATCTTCGCCCATGGGTGAGTTGTTGCACAAAATTTGCACTTTACCCTATGTTTTCGACCACGCTCTTTAATTTAAGCTTGGTTTGGTTTCAATGGGAATTTTACTGATTCACACTTCCCTTGTGAGTGGATGTATGGTAGCTCCAATTGCAACTTAAATTCAATCGCAAGAAGAAGAAAACTTAAAAGTGAGGTTGAACCCTATTATGGTATTGCTAACTTTACTCCCTATAGTGAACTTCACTCCGTATTCAGTTTTAAATGAAATTTTTAACTGTGTACTTGGTTCAATGAAATGCTATATTAACTTGATATTAAACTTTAGATCGAGTAACTATTAAAATGAAAGGTTTCACACAATAATTCTTTTTTTCGCAAAAAGAAATAAAATTTCACAAATATATTTTGGTTTTCTCGAAAATAAATAAAAATTTCGTAAAAATAATTAGTTTTTCGCAAAAATGAGCCCCAAAATTTAAAACTTAGATCAACACCTGCCAAAAAAAAGAAAGAAAAAAAGAAAATAAAAGAAAGAAATTATAACTCAAATAATTAAAAAACCTTACATTCTTCTTGAATAAAGCCTTAGTACTTGCGGGAAGGGGCCCCTCCCATCGTCAGAGGCAGCACGTTGGCGGCTTGCTTAGTTGCGTTGACACTGTTGACTTGATCTCTTGCAGTCTTGATGGTCCTACACCTGTTACGGTTCATTTCCTGTGCTGGGTCGTTGCCATTACAGGTAAGAAATTATGTTTTCGGATGCCTTTTAATGATTATGAGTCCCAAAATAAAAATTCCAAAGCAATTTTGAAGCTGTGTAGAAGATTAGGAGAATCTCTGACTTATGGAAACTTTTAAGATATTGATGCAATAGAATTACGTAACAAATTTAGTAACTGCAATAAAAGTGTTTTGACTCTTCATTTGTCTGTGGCCAGTGGAGAACGCAGTTTTACAAAATTAATACAAACTTACCTGCGTTCTACAATGACACAAGAAAAATTTGTAAGAATGTCAACATTACCAATATAGAGCAAGTTGTAGCTAAACGATTGATTTCAATGATAATGTTTTAAGGCATAGATTGATCAGCGTGGGGAAAAATATGATTCCTTTTCATTCGGGGAAAGATGGCCATTTTACTCTCTAATGGCTGTCATTCCTCAAGTGAATACTCACGGGAATACACACAGATAATTTAATTTGTAAAATTTATGAATAATTTATGTACTAAAGGTGAATGAAAAACTCTAGATGCAGTTTCAAACTCATGTTTTTCTTTCTTCCTTTCTTTTTTTTTTTTTTTTTTTTTTTAATAAATAATGATATATATAAAGAATTATATATCTGTGAATTACTTAAGATGCATTAACTAATTAATTAATTAAAATAATTGAAATTAATTAGTTAAAATAAACTTTAAATATTCCTTGAAATACACTAACTACCTATAAGTATTTGGATACTGTCGAATTTAGACGTTTTGTCAAATATCTAGAAAAGTTATTTAGGAATCATCTTGAAACTTTGGTAGTGTAAAGAACATATTACAACTCATGTACTTCAGCAAAAGTTTTTTCCTGAAGAGGAAAAGGGGACCAGTAAAAAATTAAAGAAAAATCAAAATGTTTTGCATCACCCTGTAAAAAGCAATGCTTAAAATGCATTTTGGCTGTAGTATGTGATTATAAGGATTCTTCTAATTATATGTACAATTTTTTATAAGGCTGCCACATATATTCATGGAGATATAACGGTTTCTTTAAAAAATGGCCACTTTTTTAATTATAACACGTAGGGTATTAGACCCAGTCCAAAGCTATTTTTAAGAAACTTGGAATACTACATTAGGAACAGCATACTGCAATCAAAATCCAAAAGTGTTAAATATCTTACGAAATATAAGCATTTTTTAATGAATAATTTTTAACTACGCAAGCTTTATAAAAATTTCATTTGCATCATTTAATAACCTCAGGTATTAAGCTACTTATATGAAAACCCCAAACAAATATCGTGTAAATTAAAACAGTTATGAGTTATACAATGAACAGAATTTCAGTTTCTCTCAAAATAAAAGCTGATCTCTAAAAAATGGATTTTATAACATATTTATTTTTATTCAATCAATTGCCAGTGGTACTACAGTATTAGCTGATTGTAAATAAATATTGATAAAGCATCCGACCATCCTTTTTATTATTATTTTATTTTATTTTACTTTTAATTAATTAATTAATTAATTTTATTTATTTATTTTTATTTATTTATTTTATTTTTATTTTTTGGAGAGTAACTGAAATTTTGTTCATTCTATAACACATTACTATTTGAATTTACATGATATATGCCTGAGGTTCTCATATAAGTAGCTCAATATTTTTGCTATTAACCCGTTAGCGCTCAGTGTCCTTATTTGAGGGCAGCTAATAAAATGGCACGTATATTTTTTGTGGTTTCTCGGAATGATTTTTGCTTTTTAGTGTCAGTTTATAGCGTCACTCTAAATGATCCCTGAAAGTTTTATGTGCCTGCTATTAATTATTATTTTATAATTTGGATAGTCTTTTTATGATTCTTCATTCGTCGCACCTATATTTGCTTTTTGCGCAGGTATACTAACTTAAATCAAGTTGAATAATAATATATATTATAATACAACTTTACTTTCGAGATCTTTGTCAACATATAATAGGAAATTAATCTGTTATCTCGAAGTTTTCTCGCTTGAACACTAAACGTCAATAAATGAGGATAGGCTTTAAATTTAAAATTATCAGAAGAATTGTTTAAGCTAATATATTTTACTGTCAGTTGTCTATATTAATTTAGAAGTGAAATAATCAGCTAATAATATTTTTCAAAAATGCGTAGTTAAAAATTATTTACTAAAAATGCTTATATTTCGTAAGATATTCAACATTTTTGCATTCTGATTCCAGTATGCTGTGTCTAATGTAGTACGTCAACTTTTCTAAAAATGGCTTTGCACTGGATCTAAATAAACTACATGTTATTATTTAAATAAAAATAAAGTGGGGGCAGTTTTTAAAGAAAACTTTATATTACAGTAAATATATGTGGTATCCTCATAAAAATTTGTGCAGATAATTAGAAGAATTCTCGTAGTCACATGCTACAGCCAAACCGCATTTCAAGCATTACTTTTCACAAGGTGATGCAAAACATTTTGAATTTTCTTTCATTTTTCACTGGTCCCCTTTTCCTCTCCAGGAAAAAACTTTTGCTGAAATACATGAAGTGTAACATGTTCTATATACCCCTAAAGTATCATGATGATTCCTAAAGAATTTTTCTAGATATTTGACAAAACGTCTAAATTCGAAAGTGACCAAATACTTATTAGTAGATAGAGTATAATAGCAGCATTTACATCATAATAATAACAAAGCAATTGATTACGAAAATTATACTTTAAATGAATTAGTAAAATATACCAGATACATAAAGATATGTGGAATAGAGGTCTGCACGGGCCAAATTTTTAAATTTGTTCTCGGGCCGGGCCGGGCTTAAAAAATTTTTTCAGGCTCGGGCTCAGTTTTTTTTTTTTTTGAGTATACTCGGGCTGGGCTGGGCCGGGCCGGGCCTGAATGAAATTTTCTCTGGGCCGTGTCGGGCCAAATTTTTTTCTGGTTTCCTCGTTAATCAACGAAAAAGGAAAATGATAAAAATATTTTTTCAGCCATTTATTTTACATAATTGTACAGGCTGGTATGTCACATAAAGTTCTATTTTGTTAAAAAACAAAACTGTAACTTCAGTTTAATTGTTTATCAGTTTGTCTGTTCGAAATCTGATTTTTCGCAAATATTTTTAGCATGCTTCGAAATTATTATATTTTATTTAAAGTAATATTAGATGGTTTCCTATTCAAAATAGTATGCATGTCACTACCAGTTTGCGTACATGTACATAACAAAAGAAATTAGATACGTTACTGTGTTTAAGGCTTTGTTTCCTATGATCTGTTGAGTTTAGGTGGTATGAAGGCTATAAAAATCCTTCCGTTGTAACTTTTTCTCTAAGACTCCTTTTTCTTTTCTCCAGTGCTGGATGAAAGTATCATCATTCTTATCATGGTCAAAAACAACTTTCCTATTCAATATGGTTGGATTAACATTAAAGTTTTCTTTACCGGATCACCGGAAAAATTCGAATACATTACGGTATGTAAGAGGAAAGTGCATTTTTAGTAGTATTAACCATTTTAAATACCTTCCTGTATTGTTTGATGAATGCTAATATTTTCGATTTGACTTTCTGTTTGTCTTTGTGCCTTGTCTATAATAATGAATTTCTGTTTATATATAATTATCTTGTAAAAATTCAGCAGTTTTGTTAAAGATCGTACTATTGTTTGGTTATATAAAACCTCTGCAAAACACATTCTAAAATCTTTTTCATAGAAAGTCATGTATTTTTTTTTTTTTTTTTTTTTTTTTTTTGTTACTTTACATATTTTTGAATCGTGCCGGGCCGGGTTGGGCCTGATTTTATCGGTTTTTGTCCGGTCCGGTCCGGGCCATACACGGTTAAAAAATAAGCAGGCCGGGCCGAATTTTTTGGCTTCATACCGGGCCGGGCCGGACCCAGGCCTCAAAATTTCGGCCCGTGCAGACCTCTAATGTGGAATATAATTTATGTACGGAAAGCTATCCTACTTGCTTTAATAAATTTTTTCGAACAATTAAATGTAACGCAAATTTCGTCATTCATAATATTCATCAACTTTTTCAATAATTCTATTGTATTACTATATTGCTGAGTTTCATACTCTCTAATGGCTGATGCCAAAACACTTTTTCGGCATCAAAAATCTTTCTTCGATAACATGGGAATAATAGAATTATATCAATTACTATATGTTTTTACTATTGCTAAAAAAGATACCGAGAAAATAGTGTGTAAAGTATGCAATATAGATATATAGTTTGGTTATTTATTACAGAACTTTATTGTCTCTGTGTTTTATATTATTGTAAAAAAAATTTTTTAACGGACCACTTTCCGTCGCCGGAAGCTTGAGCCAATGTTATTCTATCAGGAAATTTTCTTTACAAATAACTTATTAACTAATGCATATTTTTAAATTCTGTTTTCTCCTTCAGAAAATTCCTAACTGTTAAATTGACGAACCTTTTTTAATAAGGTATTATATATATATATATATTGAAATTGCAAAATGAAAAAATTTCACATATTGAAAATTCGTATTTTGCAGCTTCAAAATTAAATATAAAAAATTAAAAAAATAATTTTTAAAGAAAAAGTCCGTCAATTTAGCAGCTGGGAATTTTCAGAATGTGAAAACAGAATTTAAAAATATGTATTAGTTAATAAGTTATTTGTAAAGAAAAATTTTCCATAGAATAACATTAGCTTCGGTTTCCGGCGGCGGCGAATGAAAAGGGCCCTTAAAGGGCACCATTAAAACCTAGTGCACCAAATTTGCTCGGGCTTGCGCTTTCCGTATATATGGGAGAACATGTCATATTTCCACGAATTTATTTAACATTGAATTTTTCAATCGTGTACGTACTGGGAGAGGAATTACTAAGCATACATAACCAATTAAATATTGAAGAGCATGGTGTATTTTTTTCACAATTTTCATTTAAATTTTTGACTCTACGAAGCAAAACATTCTGTTATAGGGCGACATCTCCCGGATTGTTATATATATATATATATATGTGTGTGCGTGTGTGTGTGTGTGTATATATACGTATACATATATACAGGGTATCCCAAAAATTGAAATGTATTTTAATTCTTTACTTATTAGAGGTAAGTGGGCATTGTAAATTGTAAAAGCGTTTAAAATAAGATAAGAAATATGACAATGTTATTAAAAATTTCTTCCCGCTTTTTTTTCACAAAGTTACATTTTTAAAATTTTTATACGATCCCTTTAGACACACTGAGAAAAAATTCTGTAACTGACATCTAGAATCTAAATTGTGGCTCTAGAAAAAATAATTCCATGTCATCCTTATAAATTCTAGTCCCCTTGTAAAGCGAGTTCTAGAAGCCCCTATTAGAATTCTAGAGCGTCTGTCTATATTCTCGAGAGCAAAGTTATTTAAATATCTCTGAAAATAAATGAGACTACATGAGACGGGTTTCAGCAACTATAATCTCTGTGTATGACCCAATTCTAGAAAATCAAGCGAGAATTTCTCGCAATACAAAAGATTCAGAATATTGTTTCACCATCTAGAAATGTGTAAAAAAGAAATTCTTGACCATTCCGTCTATTCAGTTTATTGGCGTGCCTTATGCGCATAGTTCAGAAATATATATTTCTTGTTAAGAGATTTAGAAAATGGCCACTTATTCATTCTAGAGGAAGGTGGTATATTTTTTTCTCAGTGCAAGTTTTATAAATTATAAAGTTTTTATTTTACATTCAACAATATCATAAGAAAAAACCGTACAACTCTATCTCTAAAAGCAATTGAGTTATGATACAGAAAAGAACTTACTTATGCCGTTTTCTGTATCATTCCCAAGGCTGTTTATTCGGTGAAAATAGGAACAATGTAGAATTGGCAATGTATCTTTAGGGTCAGAAATGAAAGACCTAGGTTTTCGATTACGTATGTCTCAAAAAAACCCTAAATGCATTTAAATAAAGTCTTGTAAAAAGAAATAAACAGTGGTTTGTGAATACAAACTACAAGTCAATTTTATTTTATGCTGTCTCGCAGCTTTGTTACATAATTTTAAAAATATATAGGCATAACAATAGATACATATTTTATAAAACATATTTATAAAGAACTCGTGATTTCTTTTAACGTCTGATACAAATATATATATATAGGGGAGACCCGTGTACCTAGGGCCGCTTTTTTTCAATGCCCAAAAACAGAGCCCTTGACCTGTTTAAAATTATCAAACTGATATGTACATATCTTTAGGAGTAATTACTTCCAATTGGGATTAATATAAATACCTAAAATAATAAATTCCGACAAATAGAAGGTTAAAAAAAAACTTCACACGTGGCCCTAGGTACAACACCCTCATTGTACCTGGGGCCAGACCTCATTGTACCTAGGGCCATTCTCTCAAATGTAGTTTCACTTTGTAATGAATAGAAAATAAGCATATAAACATGTGTTTTATTATTTTATAAAAGAAACCATATCAAGTAATATATTTAATTATCATATAATAATTATGTTGTTGCTTTAATGTCTAAATTTTCACTTTTTTTTTTCTTTGGGATATTCTAACAGAATGTTTTTTTTTTCTTCAATAATAATAATAATTATTATAATAATATAATAATACTTCATTATTATTATAATAATACTTCAATAATAATAATAAATAAATAAAATAAAATAAATAAAATAATAATAATAATTATTATTATTATTTTATTTATTTTATTTTATTTATTTATGTATTTTATTTTTTTTTGAGTGCCTATGGATTTCTAGATCTCTCTGCTTTTCGGTCACATCTTTTCTTTGATGAGGGACGTGAGAGGTTTTGCTTTAGGTAAAGGTTTGCTTAGGTCCGTACCTGTTAAAGCATGACACATGAAAAGATCTGAAGTTGAAGGTTTTGAAATTTCAACAGGACACGAAACAGAGACATCCAGTTCTATCATCATTGGTTCACTTTCTTCCTGGAAAATCCTTTTTTTTTTTTTTCTTCGAAATTTATGGTGGGATCTTGTCTTTTAGTCATATTTGAATTTAAATATTCATCCTCAGTGAATGTGTTTTGATTCATTGGCCATATGCCGGATACACGAAAGCCTGATATAATGCTTATAGGAGTAAAGGCCGACGGATAGGACTTGCCAACATTATCAGCAACATCATATATAGTGACTGGTTTACCAGGGTTTGCCAGCATCCAATTACTATAGGCTGTACTGTGTTTCTTAACACTTTCGCGACCGCTGACGTAGATTCACGTCATTTGAAAATATGAAACCCCACCAGTGGGCGTTTCTTTTGCAATTTATATGTTATATGTTTCTAAAAAATATACACAATATTCATATTTGTACAATCAGTATACTATGGATGCAAATACTTTGATTAGAGAGAGTAGGATTATAATGCATCTCCATTTGTAATATAAATGTGAATACGCAAAAATTTGTAACTTATGAGAAAAACGTCCACAGGCGGACCTTACTGTCAAAAAGACAAAAACATGCGGTCGCGAAAGTATTAAAAGGTCCAAACACACTGGCCCTAGGTACAAGGCAGCTATGTGGCCCTAGGTACAAGTTTTGGTAACTTCATTCAAAATGCCTTCCGCTAAAAAATCCACATGCAGAGAGGGCTAATTAAATATCTCATTTATTACTCAATATAACAAGCAAAATTATACACTAAAAATGAAAGAAAAATATTAAACTTCCCTTTGTATAATAGCAAAAGAGATAAGCTACAAAATTTTACTTCAAACCATGTAAATTCGTTTTCTTCATGTAACTTGTCAAAACTTTCTCCTCAAAAGTTCCAAAGTAGTTGTAAAAGTAGCAATTGGTGTTGTTACTCGCCCATGTGAATATTAAAACTTAAAATTAAATATTATTCAAATAAAGTGGGGTGGCCCTAGGTACATGATGGCCCTAGGTACACGGGTCTCCCCTATAGGGTAGGTGATTCAGTGATTGATATGCTCCAGTAATCGACATCTTTCCCGAAACAATTAATAAATAAGAAAAAAAAAGCACGTTTTACATATAAGAATTTTAACATTTTCTGTCAAACACTGTAACATAGGGTGCTAATACCTGGTAAAATGAATGATTAGCAGTGTCAATTACTGGAACATTGAGTGTGTGTAAAATAAAAATTCAAAAATAATAATTATTATTATTATCAAATGCATATATTTTAACATATATGTTGTTCTGAAAGTCTTTCATGCCATATACGTATATTAACTGAAGATTTCTAAAAATACTTTCTGATGACTAAAACATTAAAAACATCAGAAATTGCTCTAAAACTATCATTCACTGGAGCACTTACCAAATATATATAATGTATTTTTAGTACTTAATATGTTTCGAATTCATTATATTATGAAAAAAACTGTTTTGAAACTTCCAATTTTATAACCACGTGTCTGTTTATTTATCCATATAATTGATTTCTTATGGTGTACTTTGATTTTTATATATTTAATTTATTATTAATATTTCCCTTGATAAGAATTTTTGAAACAAATATAAGTAAACTAGTTAGTTGTAGGGCGGCTAAGGCCTACTTGAAAAATGATTATTTCATTTTATTTATTTCTCCCTTCAAATAATTCATTTGGCAGCAATCCCGTGCGAAATTTTCGCACTTTATTTATCTCTTCGTTACCTTTAAAATCTAAAAGTATTATTTTATAAACGTCATTTTTTCATATGCAGGAGCAAATTTAATATTTTGTATATACATATACTAATATATATATATATATATATTTTTTTTTTTTTTTAAGGGAAAGCATATTTTATTTTATACCGAAAAAAAATGGCAACAATTAAAAAATTAAATGTCTATTTTAAAGCTATGTCTATTTTAATATTTTAATTAATTTAAAAAAAAATTCTAATCAAAAGTTCGTTACAAATAAGGTACCGAATAAAAGGGGTGATTTTTCTGTATCAGTCTGTTTAAACAGCTTATCGACGGACAATTAGACTTTTTAAAATTAACTAAAGTATGAAAATTAGGTGGCAACTTGCGTTCACACACAGACAAAGTTCAAGGAAATCTCTTAGCCTTTTTAAGCGTGACAGAGTCGGTCAGTGATGAGCGTAACTATATATGCTGATGAAACAACGAGTTTTATATGTTTCATTTATTATTTAAATCAAGGAACAAATCTGCCAAAACCATGGATAAATTTTATTTTCTTTATCTCAATACTTACATTGCTGCGATTGTAAACTTTTCCATTAAATTATCCTTTTTCATTATTTTATTCAGTTGAAAGGCAAGCATGGAAACCACGGATAAAATTTTACTTTCATTGTTCTAATACATTGTTTTAACTATGACTTCATTTTCAGCGTTAATTTCTGGAAACTTGGACTTTTATCATTAAGAAGATAACAAGATTCTTTACCAATCGGCATATTTCATGCCACGAAAACCTAACACGTGGAGTTGGCATTCAGTTAATTTTACATTAAAATGCAGTTTATATTTGTTTGATCTGTTCCCTCATATGCATTCTTAAAGCAAATATATATTAGACTTGTTTATTATTGTATAAACTTGGTGGCATTTGGATGAAAAGCTAGGGGCCACACTACGATATTCCCAATCGGGCCTCGCTTTCTCTAAGACCAAGCCTGTCTATGTGTGTCCAAGCATTCTATGCCACTCAAGAATTTGAAAGGTATCTTCTTTTATAAACCTTTATACACATTTAAAATATACAGCAAAATTTTCATTTTAGCAACAGCGACAACTTCATTATTTAACTTTATAGAGCATTCTTTATATTTGAATTTCCTTCAAACGTTTATCAGCCATAGTCCGTTCAAGATAAACTGATACCAGAAATAAAAAAATGGGTTGCCAAGGTATTCCATTTTTGTGCCCTTTCTTTGAAAATGGTAATTTCTTTGTAAAAAAAAAAGTTTTTTGTTTTTATTAGCCGCTTAACCAACCGCCACTCCTCCCCACTCTACAAGGAAAAAGTCTTTAATGGACATCATTCACGAGTGGCAACGATCGGCAAAAGCCACGCCTTTGGCAGTATTTGCCTCCTGAGTGCTAATGTTAGCCTATGAGAAATTCATCACAAATTATTTAATTTTATTGTATAACAGAAACGATTAGACTGAATGGAAAAAAAAAAAAAATATTGGTCTCAAATTTCTTTTTAAGGACTTACTCATCTAAATTTCAATAAAACTAGTATCGCCCAGAGGTCTAAACTTGACCACTTTCTTGCAAAGCAATGCAAAGTAATTGCCTTTGTAACTTAGAAGAATGATATAAGAGGAATGCATGTCCGGGAAAACATGAAGCCGAAATCGTAACCGAAGAAGCCATTAAGTACATAGTTACATAACAAAATACTGCGTTGACATGGTAAAATTATGTAATATGGATCATTTGAGAAGGAAGACATTGCAACTTATAGATCTCAAAGTTCTGAAATAAATGTCACATAAATTAAATAATACAATACTAGTCAATGTTTTGGTAGACTGCTACTGAGAGGCAGCCATCTTGAGGAGACAACAACTAACTTCATTTGCCCTGTGTGCTGATACGTCCTATGCCAACACCTTTTATGTCATTCCTCCAATCTCTGTAGCCAAAGAGTAACTCACAGCTACAGCAAAGTTGGCTGGGGCAGCCAGGCAAATACAACCTACACCTCCGATCTAATTTGAAAAAAAAAAAAAAAAAAAAGGTTTCTCGCGAATCAACAACACTCAGAATATTTTCACTGTTGCCAAACGCAGAATACATAATAATCAATTAGCGATTCAGATTACCAATCGATTTTATATCAATGTGACATAATAATGAGATACTACTGCACTTACAAAAATGTAGGCTTACAGTTGCTGTCTTATATATATTTTAATGCCTCTTATACATAATATATATATGTCCGAGTATCCCTCATATTTATAACATGGAATAATAATCAAGGAAGAAGGCGCACGTCAGTACTCTCATGCTTATAAGCCCTGACTAGCGAATTACCCAGCAATTGGTCCTATAAGGTCCTATCTTTTTTTAAGTAGAGTATCCATCTTCGTTCACTTATCGCTGTTTGTTGTGGGTGTTGCCTCGCTGATTGATTGACAGAGAGACGAGACGATTCAAAAATCTTGCCAACAACTTCGCCAACCAATAAGATTGCAGCATTGTTACAACCCCAATACTCGGCATTCCTTGGTTTAAAAAACCAAAACCGATGCGCATACGCTCCATCTTGTACTATTATACATCTGTGGTTTATAATTTTGTGGACACTTACAGTTGGCAACAAAATGTTGATGCGCTAACAATAATTCGTATTTAAAAAATGTGCACATAGTACTGTTTTCTTAAAAAAATATTTGTCGAGTTATGAACTTAGTTTTTGTGCTGTTTATAAAAAAGCAAGTTAATGATAAAAATTAGCGATCAAACTATTAAAAAAAAAAGGGGGGGGGGATGTGGCTGTGTGCTTCAATAATTTTGCTGCCCACTGTAATTATGATTTTATTTCATTAATAAAAATGCCGATAACATGCAAATAAAAAACTGTCATCTCATATTCTTTGCATGAAGAACTAAATTGCAATTTCGTTTCAATTCAATTTAATTTATTTAAAATTATATATACAAATACGTACATAAATTTTTAACTTTAATGAAAATTTTGTTGTGTAAAGATAGAAAAAAGAAGTTTTACATTTTGTATGGGGTGAAAGATGCACATTTTAAAAAGAAAATTTTGAAAAGAAAAAAAAATGTTTTTAATATAATGTACAGTAATCGCATAATGCAGAAATTAAAAATTAGTTGGTTCATATGAAACTTATTTAATAAGCTAAAAATATTCTAAATATCTCATGTTTTAAAGAGACATGGATTCAATCGATAAAATTATTTTTAAATATATTTTAAATTGTTTCAGCTTATGGATTTAAAATTATAAATTAGTCACGTTTCTTACTTTAAAAAAATGAGGTATAAATGTAAAAATGTTTTACCAGAAAGGTTTAGAATTTATCATAAGAAAAAATAATCTGGTGTGTCAGCCACACTACTTTCTCTTACCCTGCCCTTCAGTACTATCAAGTTAGATTGTTGATTAAGCAGAAAGATCAGTAAGTAAGAGACTAAAGATCAACCTAATTTAAAAATAATCTAAAATATATTTAGAAAACAGTTACGTTTTATATATATAATTCTGTGTGAGGGGAGCTGCCGTCGCTCTCAACCCCCCGTTCAATTAAAGTGCCTAGGGCAAGTGCACCAGTGATTGACACTTTTAGAGCAATCGCTGATGATCTTAATGTTCTAGTCATGAGAAAATATTTTTAGAAATCTTAAGTTAGTACATATGGTATGAAAGACATCCAGAATCACATATATGTTAAAATATATACATTTGATAACAAACTTTTTTTTTTTTTTTTTTTTATGAATTTTTATTTTACACCCACTCAATGTTCCAGTAATTGACACTGCCAGTTTTTCATTTTATCAGTGATTGGCCCCCTATGTTTCAGTGTTTGAAACTGCTAGTTATTCATTTTACCAGTTATTAGCACCCTATGCTCCAGTGTTTGACATAAATGTTAAAATTCTTATATGTAAAATATATGATTTTATTATTATTTTTATTTATTAATTATTTCGAGATGGATGTCAATTACTGGAGCACCTACCCTACTTCTTTTCTTTTCTTTTTTCTTTTTCTTTTTTTTTTTTTTTTTTTCATTATTATTAAAACTCTTATTTATTTGCCTTCAAACTTGTCAATTTTAATAGAATTTTTCAAGTGGCAGCCAAATACGATCTTCAAAATACCAAATTTGAATTTTCTGTAGTTATTTCTTTTAAGTTATGCTGTGACAGATATACAAATAGATCAACCACTATAACATGACACAATTCAGGGCACCTCAAAATGTAATATATGAAATCCAGAGTTGAAAATAGAACTTCAAAAAAATACTTTGTTTACAGTATGGATATGAAAAATTATTTTTTCTTCCTCTTCCTGAGCAGTGTTCGTCGACATAGCAAAATGTAGCAAAGCACTTTCATCAATTACATTCAATAGAAAAGAATACTTAGTTTAATTTTGAATAGCCCTGTAAATTGTCTATAAACAATACGCTCATCACATTATATATTTAAATTTAGTCTTATATGAAAAACACCTAACACAAAATGAAATACACTTCTCCAGAAATTTTAAAATATATCCACAATATATCCAAATATTTTGAGTAGCTCTGTAAACGAATGATGAATGATTTCCATACCACAATCTACACAAAGCAAAAAAAAAAAAAAAAAAAAAAGGTTCATTCCATTTTGTTTCGACAACCTGTTACACTGTACTTACAATGTGTATTACACTGTACTAACCAGAAATTTTTCCCATAGACGTAATGTATTTGAATTATCTTGGTTGTTCCTGTACACGAATCATTTGCTTTATCTCAAAGAACAGTTTTATTATAGTATCACTATATGATAGAGATTTAGAATACCGAGTTTTGGCTTCCTGCTGCTATTTGTTCTTGAGAAATAAATAATGATAACAGACTCACACAAACCAATCACTAAAAACATGATTTTCGAATTCAGGATACCTCAAAACGAGTAAATATAAAAAAAAACTCAATTTCGAAAAACTGACCCGAAAACAATATTTTTTCTACCATATATAAATATGAGAAAGTAAAAAAAAAAAAAAAAAAAAAAAAGGAAAGACTAGAAAAACTAGTTTTAATATAAAAATAATGCAAATCTGTTTTAAACAAAATTTCGAAGTTATTTTTATTTTACATACTAAGCCTTCATTTCATCATTTATTTCTTTTTCTTCCACGTAAAACGTAATTAGTATGAAAAAGAAAAAGCAAATGTCTTAATGATTTCTCGATGAAATATTTTTTTCATTCCCCTGAAACCCAAGAAATGTTGCTCTCGAAGAATGAAAAGTGCCGGGTTCGAACCCAGGTCGCACTCGTCGACCTAGCCGTTCCGAGTTTTTCGGGGGTTTTCTCCGAAACTCCCGTACATATAGGCTGGGATTCCTTAAAAGGTTCCCACAAAGGGCATTCAACCTATGATAAGGCCCTTTTGTAGTCAGTCTGCATTAATAACTACATCACCACACCATCAATTCCTCAGTGCTATTCATTGGTTTAAATTCTTATATTGTAATAGAAAAAATTTCTTTAAGAAAAACAACAAGTAAGGCACAGTGAACCATGGGCAAAATGCACCATCCCCTATTATTGATTTTATTTATTTATTTTTATGCTTCGTGTTTTGGAACATAGATAACAGCACTACAGTATTTAAACTTATCTAGCAACTTCATGCCTATCTAACAATTTAGGCATTTTGCTCTAGAAAGTTTGGGGTAGCCAAAAGGAAATATTTTTGGGTACAGTCGGCAGCAGAAGTATCCGAAACCTAGAAAAATTTCTATATAAATAAATCCTTGTTCTTAGCCAGTCTAATTTTCGCTAGCGCTTGGATACTTTTGCCGACGACTGTAAACATTTTTTCTTTTCTTTATTCAAAATCTGTGATCTGGAAGATATTATTCAGCACAATAAAGAGCTAAGATCATCTACTATTATATTTAATCTAGCTAAAATATTTTTAAAATGTATATATATATATATATATATTTTTTTAAACATTTGTTGTCTAAGTATCACATGGGGTAAAATGGACCGTGGTCCATTTTACCCCGATTCTGTGTTCTATATAGTATATGCTTTCTTAAGTTGCACATTATATGTGGAGCGAGGAATTAATAAACTGATTTATGTTATCTACATTTTTGAAGTGTTATTTATACTTATATTAAGCACTATTTATATTTACAAATTCCAGAGTTAACCTTAATTATATCTATTAAGTTTTCAAAAATTAATAAGCAAGTAATTTATTACTTTGATGCTTCTTCTTATTTAGTTTTAATAAACATTCAATTATTTTTATATTGTTTTATTTTTACAAACATCATACAACTTTAACAAACTGGAATTAAATACTGCAATTAAAATGTAATAATGCACTTAGTTTCTATGTATATATATGCATATTATAAAAAAAAATGAGATAAATTTCTTTTCAAAAGTTTACAATTGTCACATAAGAGCAGTTTCACAGATCATGTAAAATAAAAAATTAAATATTCACCTATAAAGTAGTATGAAATTTTGGGATGGATAAAAAAAAAATCTGTTTGTTCAGTCTTCAAGGCATCAGGCATTTCAAAAACAATTCTTATACA
Organism: Salticus scenicus; assembly: GCA_963930645.1. NCBI lineage: Eukaryota > Metazoa > Arthropoda > Arachnida > Araneae > Salticidae > Salticus > Salticus scenicus. Next base: position 41,439,949 of record OZ005654.1, on the reverse strand, counting down.
CTATGTACAAAGGTATAAAAATTCGAAGTTACCTGAACTGGAAAATGTTAATAAATCAACCATTAGATTTAGCCCAAACTTGCACATAAATCGATATTTTCAGAGGATGAAGAAGAAATGCTGGAAAATGGTAGATTAGATGCTTGTACAACCAAGCACACCTCAATGATTCAGTAAAAATCACCAGTTTAAAGTAGCATCATCTTTCGAATTGCGTCCTTTGCAGAAAGCTTCCTTGGGCAAGACGACAATTAAATAAAGGTGCACCAGTAACTTTAACTGGTACGCCATTAAAAAAAGATTACTGAAGAGGAAGCAAACAAGAAAATGAATTAAACAAAAAAAAAAGTATTTCCGGATCATTTGGAAGAGTAGGTTGATTTCTCTTTTCTTATCAAGTAGCCGGCGTTTTGTTTTCAAAAGGGCGGCTACTATTTATTAATCGACTTGGTAGAATCATTGATGTGGGCTATGTACATATGAAGTTTTAAGCAAATCGGTTCATAAATACCTTTGTATGTGAATTTAAAATTTTCAAATGGCCGGCACTTGGAAACAAGATGGCGTGTTAAGTTGGCAAACAAATATATCAAATGCATTTGTGAGATAAGTCTGCTGTACAAATTTAGTTCGAATTAATTCAGAAGTTCAAAAGTTATCGTGCTGAAAAATTAATTCGCCGCCATTTGGACCAAAATGGCGGAGCAAGTTGCTCAGTGAACTAATGATATTTGTCAGATAAGTCCGCTATCCAACTTTGGTTCGAATAAATTTAGTATTTCAAATGTTACCGCGATAAAAATTTCTCAAGTGGCAGTGATCAAGTGGCCGCAACTTGAAAGGAATTTACAGAAACTTGCCCACCGAAATCATAGATATTTTAATGATAAATTTATTTTCCAACTTTGGTTTGAATTGATTAAGTATTTCAAAAGTTATCGTGATAACAAATTTTCAAATGGCCACCACTTGGAAACAATGTGACGGAGCAAGTTGCCCAGCAATCTCATCCAAGATATTTGAAGTATAAGTTCGTTGTCCAACTTTGGTTCGAATCACTGCAGTATTTTAAAAGTTATTGTTATGACAAATTTTCATGTGGCAATCTAAGTGGCTACAACTTGAAAACGAAATGACGGAGCAACTTGCCCAGTGAAATCATCCAAGATATTTGTATAAGTTCACTGTCCAAATTTGGTTCAAACTAATTCAATATTTCAAAAATTATCGTGATAAGAAATTTTCAAGTGGTACCGTGATTTCAAGTGGCCACCACTTGGAAACAAAAAGCAGAGTGAGATGCCCAGCGAACTTATCTGAGATATCTGAATGATAAATACACTACCCAAATTTGACACGAATTGATTCAGTATTACAAAAGTTATCACAATGACAAATTTTCAAGCGGCCGCCACTAGGGAATAAAATTGCGAAGCAAGTTACCTAGCGAACTTATCCAAGATATTTGAATCATAAGTTCCCTATTCAACTTTGGTTTGAATCAAAGTTTAGTATTTTAAAAGTTATCGGGATAGCACAAATTTTCAAGTGGCAGCCTTATGTCAAATGGTCGCAACTTGGAAACAAAATGTCAGAACTAGTTGCCCAGTGAACTCATACAAGATATTTATGTGATAAGTTCACTGTCCAACTTTGGTTCAAATTGAATCAGAATTTAAAAAGTTATGATTATAAATTTTCAAGTGGTAGCCTGATTTCAGGTTGCCCCGCTTAGTTTATAACATCCGCACTTTATTAAAAATAGCTGATAAGTTCATCGATACACTTGGTCGAAACCCTTATATGGTCTATGCATACATCAAAATTAAAGAAAATCCGGTCTTTAATACGCTTTTTACAATGTGAATTTGAAATTTTCAAGAGGCCTCTACTTATCCAAGTTTGAATCAAAGTTTAGTATTTTAAAAGTTATCGGGATAGCACAAATTTTCAAGTGGCAGCCTTATGTCAAATGGTCGCAACTTGGAAACAAAATGTCAGAACTAGTTGCCCAGTGAACTCATACAAGATATTTATGTGATAAGTTCACTGTCCAACTTTGGTTCAAATTGAATCAGAATTTAAAAAGTTATGATTATAAATTTTCAAGTGGTAGCCTGATTTCAGGTTGCCCCGCTTAGTTTATAACATCCGCACTTTATTAAAAATAGCTGATAAGTTCATCGATACACTTGGTCGAAACCCTTATATGGTCTATGCATACATCAAAATTAAAGAAAATCCGGTCTTTAATACGCTTTTTACAATGTGAATTTGAAATTTTCAAGAGGCCTCTACTTGAAAACAAAATGTCGGAGCAACTTGGTTAACAAATTCATTGAAGATATTTATAAGGAAAATTCGCTGTCCAAATTTGCTTCGATTTGGAAAATGATTTTGGAAGTTATTGTGATTATAAATTTTCAAGTGGTAGCCTGATTTCAAGTGGCTCCGCTTAATCCTTTAAGATATCCACCACTTAGTTTAAGATATCCACTTCTGCATCTAACTGCATCTATATGTTATCTTACAACAAAGGTACATTAAAAAAATAATAATAATACAAATAAAGGTACAACTATAGAGTTGGTCCATAACTGGATTTGGCGATTTTTCTTTGGCACCGTTTTGAACGATAACGATGTCTTTCTGAATTCTTTGCAATACAATACGCTTTTGTTTACACTTGGAATCCACCGCAATCATTTGCAAAAAATGGCATTTCGCCATAATCACCAAAGAAAAATTACCAAATGCACTTGTGGACCAGTACTTATAGTTCCAGTTCCATGGCATCCATGAACTGTGATCATTTTGCTTTTGCTCGTTATCGAAGGAAACGATCAGCTTTATCTAAAATATTTTATAATTAAAACAAAATTAAACGTATTATTACTTGTGAAATAATCAGGTGCGAAATGTTTCGAACAAACAGTCATTCTTGACGATACTTCTTTCTCAATTCGTAAACGTCTAATCCATTCAGACTTTCTACTAACTAAAGCTTTATTTCCATTAGCGGAGGCAACTGAAATTTTAAATTTGTCATTTGGAAACAAATGGAAGCTTAATTCCGGATTTCTTGATCCATTGGAGTTACATTGTAGCACAGAGCAGCATTTGTAGTCTTTTTTCCCGGATTTATTCATCCTATCGAATATACAGCAGCAGCAAGCAATGGCGTCTCGACGAAAGCGTGAAAGCTATCCGTTCAGTGGTAGTCTTAATTTCACCTTAGCCCACCTTAGGGCGAGCATTTCATTACAATCGCGGATTACTAATCCGCGATTGTAATGAAATTCTCGCCCTCTGGTGGCCTAAGGTGAAATTACAATACGTGGATAGCTTTCGTCAAAACGCCATTGCGTTCTGTATATTCAATGTTTAGTTTCACTTATTTATTGAATAAAAATTTATAAATCCGGTAAAAATGACTACATATACTGTTGTGTACCACAATGTAATTCCAAAGGATCTAAAAACCCAGAATTAAGCTTTCATTTATTTCCAAATGACAAATATAAAATTTCTGTTGCTTCGGCTAATGGAAGTATAGCTTTAGTTAGTAGAAAATCTGAATGGGTTAGACTTCTACGAATTGGGAAATAAGTATCACCTAGAATGACTGTTTGTTCAAAACATTTCACACCTCAGGATTTCACAAGTAATAATATGTTTAATTTTGCTTTTATTATAAAATCTTTCAGATAAAGCTGATCGTTTCCTTCGCTAACGAGCAAAACGATCACATTTCATGAATGTCATGGAACAACCACACGTGCATTTGGCGATTTTTCTTTGGTGATTATGGCGAAATGCCATTTTTGCAAATGATTGCGATGGACTCCAAGCGTAAACAAAAGCGTATTGTATTGCAAAGAATCCAGAAAGTCGTCGTTATCGTTCAAAACGGTGCCAAAGAAAAATCGCTAAATCCAGTTATGGACCAACTCTATAGTTGTACCTTTTTTTTTTTATGTAAATTTGTTGTAAGATAACATATAGATGCAGTTAAAATACAGTGGAATTATTAAATAATATAACGCAATAATTTTCATTGCATCCTATTATTATGTTTCATTTCATACATATACTCTTTAGTAATTATTTTTATTGCATTAAAATAAAATGGAACGACGATGTATTAAGAAAATAACAAACTACTTACCTATTACAGTACAACAAAACTGCAACGTAATGTTTGCAGGTATTGTTTTTACCCGCTTTGCAGGAACATTCAACATCTTTAATGTCCCACACATTTTCATTGTTTATTAAAGAACAATTAATTGTGTGTGGGGGTTTTCCTTCACAGCAGTGGATCTGAGGCAAACTGCTTCTATAATAACAGTATTATTTTCTTTCGATTTCACGCCGCACAAAATCAGATGATTAGAAACTAGTATATGTTCAGCTTCGGTTAGGCTACCGATCGAACTTTGAATAAATTGAAATATTTTTTTTCCAAAGGACCACCTCTAGGGGTGTGTCCCAGACCGTCGCCAATTTCCCATCTGCGCAGCACTAGTGCGACGTAAAACCCAACCATTCATTCCAAAGGCAATTGATATTCCCTGATGTGATGGCAGAAAATTTATAGAACAGGTAGCAAGTAGCAACACAAACACAACAACAATAAATACACGTGGCTATTATATTTACTAACATCAACACTTGTAAAAGCGCCATCTATCGATCATTACAAACGCGGATAGCAATATTGACATTTATTTTATTTTATTTTTACACCATGGATCACATTTTTATTTTCTCTTGGAAAATGACGTAATGTCATAAAAAACACGTCATAAGAGAAACTTTTTTCAAAGAGACAAATAGAGTACCTTTATACATCCGACGTTTTAATTAATAACTTCGTTAATTAAGATGATAGAAATTTGTAACCAACTGAAATGTCTTCCTTGGAATATTCTACAAACATTGATACCTCTCATGACGCGAAGGAGGCTGCTCTCCGTGAGAAAATGTGGTTGCAGACAAAAAAAAAAAATGACGCAAGTGACAGCAACGTTTTTTACTTTCCGAACATACATATGCAAGGAAAGTATTGTAAGCATGTCAAAAATCTTACTTTGATATTTTGATGTTTCTATACATTTTGAGGCCCCCTGCGTTCATTTTTACTCTTTTTATGATGATGTATGTATGCATGTGTGTGTGCAAACACGATAGCGCCTAAACACTTTATTCAAATGAGCTGAAAGTTGGTACCTATAATATTGGTCACCGTAGCACGAACCCTATTGATTTTGATGAATCTAGGACTTATAGTTCTTTTACAAGGACACAAAGAAAAATTCTTTATCATTATGGCCTATGGGTCCAAATTCTTAAAAGTGCAATAACGTCTACATGCCTTATTCATCGGTGCTAAAAATTTATATATATGTTATAAGTCAACGTTGTACAAATTGTATACCTTTTGGTGAATAGCACTTATAGTTTTTTTACAGGGACACAAAGAAAAATTCTTTATCATTATGGTCTACGGGCTCAAGATTTTTAATGTGCGATAGAGTCTAAATACCTTATTCGATTGAGAAGGAAATATATACACATATTATAAGACACAGTTGTATGAACTGTGTAGATTTTGGTGAATCTAGTCATAATGTTTTTACAGGGACACAACAAAAAATTCTTTATCTTTATGATCGATGGGTTCAAATTATTTCACGTGCAATAGCGTAAAATTAAACAATGGAGAAAAACACTCAAACACCCTATTATATTTTTCACTTTTGTTTATTTAGAGGCTTACTTGTTTTATTTTAATTTATTCATACAACCGTTAATTACTTGATGTTCGGAAAGTCGAGTGGAGTCACTCCAGATTTTTTAATATATGTATAGAGATATTGGTTTACAATAAATAAATAAATGAATAAGATAAAATAAAAATAAAAATGCATAAGAATATCGTATTTTAATTATTATTTTCATATATTGTGCTCTAATTTGAAAATACTGAAAATTAATGAATTAGAAAACAATCATTTTGGAGGCATAATATATATATATATATATATATATATAAGAAATATGACTTTTTGTGTCATTAAAAACTTCGAATAATGTAATGAAAATATAATAACTATACATTTTAAAAAACATATATCTATACCTATATATATACATATTTTTTTTTTTTTTAACTTCGTGTAAAAATTAGCAAAATTATGCTTTTTTGCAAATTATCACAACTTTAAATCTATTAGATATTGTAAATTTTATTATTAATATTAAACAATTTTCCAGAGAATAAACAATTCTCATGTGTGTAACTCAAGTTTTTTCTTTTTTTTTTTTTTTTTTTTTCTTTTGTAAAATTGATTCTGCAGAGCCTTTCAATAGTCATAATAATCAAAATAAAACTAGTTCGCATAGATGGACTCTGCTCAGTTCCCCATCATATGTATGTTCTCATAAATTTCTAGTGCAGGGCATATTACATTAATGTTAAGAGAAATGAATTTGATCAAACGCTTGTCACAATGATATAATGAAATCCTCGCCCAATAGGCATCCCACCATTCAGTTCGATATATTTATCTTATTCTAATCTATTAATTTATTTTATTGGGGTCAATTTAGCAGGTCAGTTTTCATGCTGCTATTTTCAATGCAACAATCCCCGAAATGCATATTTATATGGAATATCGCCCAATTTTACTATGTTGATAAAATCTTAAATTTCGAATAACTTACGAAATTTTCCTATTACAATATTTGTAGTCAATCCTGTTCAAACAAGTATCATAAATGTTATTTTGAAGTTGTTCGATAATATTTATGATCCTTAAAACAGACGTTTATGCACAATTTTAGCCCAATTCTGCCATGTTAAATAAGTCGTAAATTCCAAATAACTTACGAAATTTTTAAATTAAAAAATTCTTAGTCTTGGATGTTTATGTCAGTATCCTAAATAATATGTCAAAAGTATTCTGACATATTTACGATGAAAATATCCTTCAATATGAACGTTTATACGAAAATTTAACCTATTCTGCCATATTAAGTAAATCGTAAACTTCGAATAACTTACAAAATATTTAAATTGAAAGATTCATAATCAAGGATGTTTATGCCAGTATCTTATATAATATTTTAAAAGTTGTCTGATATCTATACAATGGAAATGCTCCTAAAAACCGACGTTTATGCGAAATTTTGAAGTATTCTGCCATGTTACGAAATTCGTAAATTTCGAATAATTTGCGAAATTTTCAATGAAGCACGTTTATAGTTAATGATGTTCATCCCGGCATCAAAACTGATATTTAAAAGCTGTTCTTACATCTTTACGATACAAATATTTCTTTTTATGCACGTTTAAGTGAAAATTTGCCCTAGTCTTCCACGTTCAGAAAATCGTAAATTTCGAATAACTTCTGAAGTTTTTTAATTAGAATGTTGCAAATGAATAGAGTTCTTGCCAGTGTCGAAAGTAATATTTTAAAACTGATCTTACCTCTCTGCGATCATTTGTTCGTGAGATATCGTGTACACAGACTAACGTACTAACACACTAACGCACGAACGGACTAACAAACTAACTGACGCCCTACAGACGGACACCATACAAATTTTGTCATTTTCGGATTCCTCATACCTGAAAACTTGTAAAAAAGTAAAAAAAACGAGGTCGAAAATTTTGACGATTACCTAAGTTCCCCATATAGTACGTTGGGTACACGACAAAAAAAGCCAAAAAGCTGCACTTTTTGATTGGAATATGCCACCTTCTGTGGTCAAAGTTCATGCCAATATATAAATTTCCAGATAGGGAGCCACTTGAAAATCCGTGTAGAACACCTCCATGGCGGCCATTAAAGATGGCCGCCGTCAGCTGCCATATAGGGGCGCTAATTGTTTTGTATCTGAACTCCTAATCATCCGATTTCAATTTTCTTTCTTTTAATACCTTGTGAATAAGATACTTTTTAACTTCTATGCATTTATCTATGTATATTATATGGTGTGACACTCACACTACTTATAATACGTTGGGTACACGACGAAAAAAGCCAAAAAGCTGCATTTTTTGATTGGAAAATGCCACCTACTGGAGTCATAGTTGATGTCAAAATATAAATTTTCAGACAGGGAGCCACTTAAAAATCCGTGCAGAACACCCCGATAGCGGCCATTAAAGATGGCCACCGTCAACTCCATATAGGCGCACTAATTATTTTTGTTTATGAATCCTAATGGTCCGATTTCGATTTTCTTTACATATATTTTACAAGATATATATATTAAATATATCTTACGAATAGGATACTTTATTATTCCTATACATTTATTTATGTACATTAAAGACTATGCGCATTTTGGAAAAAACCTGAAATTTCATTTTTTTTTTCATGATTTTTATTAACAAATAAGTTTTTAATTGAGCTCAATATTACTTTCTTCACAACAAAGGGTTTATGTGTGTGGAGTTCTGCGTATTTTTCTTCTTTTTACAAACAAACGTAACTCAAATTACTAATTTTTCAGATACAATCCATAAATTCCTTATAATAACTAGGCAGCCAATAAGGTTTGATTTATGCATCTTTGTATGCCATAGATGCCATCTTAGTTTTTTTTTTTTTTTTTTTTAAGGGCTTTAATCAAAATCCTGATTTTTTTTTTTTTTTTCAGTTACTTAAAATTTTACTTTAACTGTTTTACTCAAAATCGCTATTTTTTGAGTTATGACTCTTTGTCATGAGAGCGACGATATGTCAAGAAATATTCATTTTCATAAACAACAGCAAATTTTACTTATTATGGAAACATTTATTACGTTAAGAAAATATTTTAAAGAAAGAAAAACAATATCCATAGAATATAAATATTAAGAAATTATCCATCTAAATTAATTCCTTTTCTACTGCTCTTATGACTTTAGATCATGCTATCACAGTCTTCATCTTCCAATTATTTCCTGGAATAAAATATGTATTATATGTTATAATTTTATGGAGGTATTCATTCAGCAAGTAATTATTATAATTTGAAATTGTGGAACAAACTTAAAAATAATCAATTTAACGCATACCTTTTATTGTATTTGTTGCTACATTGTTGACCTCCAGTGCAATTCGTGCAAAGTAGTGTACATGAAACCTTTGCCTTTACACAAGAGCATCGTGTGCGGCATATGGAGTAACTACATTTAACCAGTTCTCTGCAGGCTTCCATAATAGAAGGAAGGGAGGACCAGACAGGCGTCCATTCCTCATCAATCATGGTCCAGCCCCATCCTTCTGGTCCTGGAATGTTGTCCATCACTGAGCATGCACGACCCCAAACTTGTCCTGCCTGGTATGCTGAACGAAGACAATGCTGCTTTAATACTTCTTTTGTTGGGGGCAAACTTTGTAGACTGCGACTTTTTGAGGTAAAGAGAAATCTTCTAATATGATTAACTGAGAAATTTTCTGCGTCTTTGTAATAAAGCAAAACAGCAAACTTTTCTAGAATTTGAAAAGTCTTGTCCGAAATACACTGCTCTGGTAGAGAAATAGTTTGGAAGGCTTCAGTAGCTTCAGGAAATGATTTCCATACTTTCCAGGCTGTCTGTTTTCCTTTCATTGCAAATGATGACGTCACATCTGATCCAGTAAATGCATGGAATCCTCTTAATGCAACAGCTTTTTGTTCACCAATACTTTCAAACATAGCATTAATGCTCATGTACCTCTGACTCTTCCCAACACCAAAAAGAATCCACATTTCTTCAAGCCCAGCTATTTTGAGAATATTAAAAAAAGAGATTGCCAATACAACTACATCAGTATCTACTGTGTAAATAATTATTTTTTTTTGCACCATGTTCAACACTGTCTTTAGCGTGGAGAAAAATCCTGCCGTCTGCTTCTTCCTGCTGCCTAATTTGTACTCCATCAACTGAAATTTCATTCTGCCGAGATGAACGTATAGCGCCATCAATCTCAGTAATGATGTGAACCCAATCAAATTTCAAAAATGCGTGATCCCCAAGTAACTTGAAGAATTCTGTCTTATTTTGATCGTAACAGAGGAAATTGTTCCAATTTTTTGGTAGCATATTTCTTTTTGCTACTTGGTGACGTAAACCAACCCCTCTCTTATCTCTCACACGTTTCTTAAGGCATGTTTTTGTATAAGTATCCCAAGAAATGTGTATCCTGTTTGCATGGAACAGTTCAACATCATTCAAAATTCGGTTTTTTGAATTCTGTATCACAGTATTCTCCAAAGGTTTGTGATATTTTGGGTGGAACAGCATATGCTAGTGCTGCACCATCGTAAATGATTGTATCGCAGAATCCTTTGAAATATGGTGGATTAATGGCTTCTTCCAGGATTTTAAGTAGCTGAGATTTCTGACATGACCGCATTACAGGTAGGGCTGACCTCTTCTTTTTTTACTTCACTTGATGGGCGTAGAGAATTCGTTAAGTTTGTGTAGCATTTTGAGTGATACTTTGCTTCTTTAGCAACTAAATCTCCACCCTCGAGGAATGCTTTATTTTCAACATTATTCGTAATTTCGGCACATTTCTTAAGTTTATCGTCTTGTAAAGAAGCAACTTTATACAAAGACCTCCGAGCAGTGCCCTTTCCATTGCATATGAAACAAATTTCATCTTTCATCTTAATAGATAATGTTGTACGGACACCAGACCTTACCTTGTCTTTTTTTCATTTAGTTCTATTAAAGACTGTGGACTACCCTGAGATGACATACTGGGCACGGACGAAGAATGTTTGTTTTGTTAAAGTTAAGGGCACACATTTTGTGCCACTTTGCTTTATTTTTTCTAAATGTTTCTTCTATTTCTTCTCCTTCATTTAAATTGTTTAAATTCAAACCAAGGGGCACTGAACCGATATTCTGAAATTCCATTAAATTTTCTGCAAGCGTCCTGTAACCTGCACCAACAAGTGATTTAGAAGTATGTGTGGCAGGGCAAATCAGTTCTTCATCTCTATGTTCTTGACATAAACAACATTTGGCCCAATCTATGCCACAGAGAGGAAATTCGGATTTAAAATCTGCCAGTTGCAAATGTACTGAAGCCATTTTCAAAAAAATTCAAAAGAGTTCAATCTGAAACAAAGAAAGTTCAGTGTTTAAAATGAGAATAACATTATAATGGAATAAAAAAATTTCCAGAGTGCGTCAGAAATCAATAAATTATAAAAATATCTCCTAAAAAATTGATTTTTAAAAAATTGCGTGGAATTTTAAGCATGTAGAGGTAAATGTAATAAGACAAAATGTGCCCTCTACATGCAAACTGAAAAAAAAAATCAAAATCCGATCATTAAAAGTTGAAATACAAAGAAAATTTGGTGCGCCTATACGGCGGATGATGCTGTCCAACTATGACCACCATCGGTGTGTTCTGCACGGACTTTCAAGTGGCTCCCTATCTAGAAAGTTATCTTTTGGCATCTACTATTACCACAGAAAGTGGCATATTCCAATCAAAAAGTGCAGCTTTTTGAATTTTTTTGTCGTGTACCCAACGTACTATAAGTAGTGTGAGTGTCACACCATATAATATACATAGATAAATGTATAGATTTTAAAAAGTATTTTATTCACAAGGTATTAAAAAAAAAGAAAATTGAAATCGGATCATTAGGAGTTCAGATACAAAACAATTAGCGCCCCTATATGGCAGTTGACGGCAGCCATCTTTAATGACCGCCATCGGGTGTTCTACACGGATTTTCAAGTGGCTCCCTATCCAGAAAATTATCTTTTGGCATCTACTATGACCACAGAAAATGGCATATTCCAATCAAAAAGTGCAGGGTTTTTTTGTGTACCCAACGTACTAATACCTAGTATGATGGGTATCTTTCGAAAGAGCTCGCCAATACTTTTAAAACGAATGGTTGGACCATCGATCTGCGATAATTTAAAATAAAGTCATCAATTTTTTTTTCATTTTTAACAACAAAAAAAAAATATATATATATGTATGTAATATTGAGAATAAAATTGTCTTATATATATATATATATATATATATATATATATATATATATATATATATATATATATATATAGTGTTAATACTTCTTCTCTAATACAGAAGTCGTCTGAAAATTCCATGAAAGATAGTTTTTTTAAATAATAATTTCAATAAATTATTTTTACTGAGTGAATTTGTGTAGGAAAATACAGAATAAAAACATGTGGTGGCTACAACATACTCGTTTTTACTTTGTTGTAGCTTAAATCTTTTTTTTTTTTTTTTTTTTTCTTTTTCAAAATAAACTAGTATGTTGTGGCCACCACAAGACTTTCTTCTATATTTACCTATACATATTCAATCAGTAACAATATTTAAAAAAAAAAAAAAAAGTACGATTTTTTTTCTGAGTTTTTTTTTTTTTTTTTTTTTTTTTTTTTTTTTTTTGTTAAAAGTAAAAAAAATCGATAACTTTGTTTTAAATTATCACAGATTTATGTTCAACCATTCGTTTTAAAGGTATTGACGAGACCTTTCGAAAGATACCCATCTTGAAAATTTATCCCCCGAGGGGGGGGAAGCGATGCCCCCCCATGCAGAAAATTTTTTTCCTAGTTACATACTACTATTATCAATAATTCATATTAATTTTACAATCACAAGTTTAAAACAACTCTTATTATGCACATTTATACGAATTTTTGTCCTATGCTGCCATGTTAAAAATTTAGATAAAATGCTATCACAGCGCCACCTGTTGAGCTATTGATCCCCAAACATAATCAGCACCAGTTAATGTCGGGGACAAACTAAATACCAAGTTTGGTTAAATTTCGTTTAAAAAAATAAAAAATTGAGATTTTTTTTCTAAGTTTTGTTTTTGTTAAAACTAAAAAAAATCGATAACTTTGGTTTAAATTATCACAGATTTATCGTTCAACCATTCGTTTTAAAGGTATTGACGAGATCATTCGAAAGATACCCATCTTGAAACTTTGCCCCCCCGGGTGGAACCGATGCCCCCACATGCACAAAAATTTTTTCCTAGTTAACTACTACTATTATCAACCTGATCTTTCGAAAGATACCCATTGTGAAAATTTATCCCCCATGGGGGGGTATTTCCCTTCTAGGGGGGGGGGGGGCGATGCCCCCCCATGCAGAAAATTTTTTTCCTAGTTACATACTACTATTATCAATAATTCATATTAATTTTACAATCACAAGTTTAAAACAACTCTAATTATGCACATTTATACGAATTTTTGTCCTATGCTGCCATGTTAAAAATTTAGATAAAATGCTATCACAGCGTCACCTGTTGAGCTATTGATCCCCAAACATAATCAGCACCAGTTTATGTCGGGGACCAACTAAATACCAAGTTTGGTTAAATTTCGTTAAAAAAAAAAAAAAAAAATGCAATTTTTTTCCAAGTTTTTTTTTGTTAAAAGTAAAAAAAATCGATAACTTTGTTTTAAATTATCACAGATTTATGGTTCAACCATTCGTTTTAAAGGTATTGACGAGACCTTTCGAAAGATACCCATCTTGAAACTTTGCCCCCCCATGGGTGGGTACTTCCCTCCCCGGTGGGGGGGGGAACCGATGCCCCCACATGCACAAAAATTTTTTCCCAGTTAACTATTACTATTATCAACGAGACCTTTCGAAAGATACCCATCTTGAAAATTTACTTCCCCGGGGGGGTACTTCCCCCCCAGGGGGGGAACCGATGCCCCCACATGCACAAAATTTTTTTCCTAGCTAACTACTACTATTATCAATAATTCATATTAATTTTACAATCACAAGTGTAAAATAACTCTCTTTATGCCCATTTATACGGAATTTTGTCCTATTCTGCCATGTTAAAAATTTGCATAAAATGCGATCACAACGCCACCTATTGAGCGATTGATCCCAAAATCTAATCAGCACCAGTTTATGTCAGGGTGCAACTAAATACCAAGTTTGGTTAAATTTCATTCATTGGTTCGTGAGATACAGCGTCTACAAAAAAATGATACAGACAGACAGACAGACAGACATTTTTTAAAAACTATTAATTCGTGTTCTCCACATCCCAAAACATGTAAATCCATCAAAAAGTGGACTTCGAAAATTTTCGCGAATCCAATACTATCTCTATATTACATATAGAAGAAAGTAAAAAAAGTTTAATGCCAGCTACTAATTGAACTAGTATGTTGTGGCCACCACAAGACTTTCTTCTATATTTTCCTATACATATTCAATCAGTAACAATATTTTAAAAAAAAATAAAAAAAAATACAATTTTTTTTTCTAAGGGTTTTTTTTTTGGAGGGGTACTTGTTTTTTTTAAGGGGGATACCTTGCACAAAAATTTTTTCCTAGTTACGTACTACTATTATCAATAATTCATATTAATTTTACAATCACAAGTGTAAAATAACTCTTATTATGCACATTTATACGAATTTTTGTCTTATTCTGCCATGTTAAAAATTTAGATAAAATGCTATCACAGCGCCTCCTGTTGAGCTATTGATCCGCAAATATAATCAGCACCAGTTTATGTCGGGGACCAACTAAATACCAAGTTTGGTAAAATTTCGTTAAAAAAAAAAAAAAAAAATACGATTTTTTTTTTCTAAGTTTTTTTTTTTTTTTTTGTTAAAAGTAAAAAAAATCGATAACTTTGTTTTAAATTATCACAGATTTATGGTTCAACCATTCGTTTTAAAGGTATTGACGAGATCTTTCGAATGATACCCATCTTCAAAATTTAACCCCCCGGGGGGGTACTTTCCACCCAGGGGGGGAACCGATGCCCCCCCCATGCACAAATTTTTTTTCCTAGTTAACTACTACTATTATCAATAATTCATATTAATTTTACAATCACAAGTTTAAAATAACTCTCATTATGCCCATTTATACGGAATTTTGTCCTATAAAATGCGATCACAGCGCCACCTGTTGAGCTATTGATCCCCAAATCTAATGGGCACCAGTTCATGTCAGGGTGCAACTAAATACCAAGTTTGGTTAAATTTCATTCATTGGTTCGTGAGATACAGCGTCCACAAAAAAATGATACAGACACACAGACAGACAGACACACAGACAGACAGACACACAGACAGACATTTTTTAAAAACTATCAATTCGTGTTCAGGACATCCCAAAACGTGTAGATCCGTCAAAAAACGGAGGTCGAAAATTTTCGCGAATCCAATACTTTCTCTATATTACATATAGAAGAAAGTAAAAAACGTTAGATGGCTAATTACTAAGTTAGTTTTCGCCGAAAAATTACTGAACGAAAATTATGGAAACTATGAAATGAATAATTAAACATTTATAAACACTCTTTTAAAAATTAGAGTAATTAACAATTAATTACTTTCTTCTATATTCAATATAAGAAAGTATTGGATTCGTAAAAATTTTCGACCTCGGGTTTTTGATGGATTTACACGTTTTGAGAGCTGTAGAACACGATTTGACCATTTTTACTTTCTTCTATATGTAATATACAGAAAGTATTGCATTCGCGAAAATTTTCGACCTCCGTTTTTTGACGGATCTACACGTTTTGGGATGTCCTGAACACGAATTGATAGTTTTTAGAAAATGTCTGTCTGTCTGTGTGTCTGTCTTTCTGTCTGTCTGTCTGTCTGTGTGTCTGTATCATTTTTTTGTGGACGCTGTATCTCACGAACATATGAATGAAATTTAACCAAACTTGGTATTTAGTTGCACCCTGACATGAACTGGTGCCCATTAGATTTGGGGATCACTAGCTCAACAGGTGGCGCTGTAATCGCATTTTATGCAAATTTTTAACATGGCAGCATAGGACAAAATTCCGTATGAATGGGCATAATGAGAGTTATTTTAAACTTGTGATTGTAAAATTAATTTGAATTATTGATGATAGTAGTAGTTAACTAGGAAAAAAAAATTTGTGCATGGGGGGGGCATCGGTTCCCCCCCCTGGGGGGAAGTACGCCCCCGGGGGGGTTAAATTTTGAAGATGGGTATCATTCGAAAGATCTCGTCAATACCTTTAAAACGAATGGTTGAACCATAAATCTGTGATAATTTAAAACAAAGTTATCGATTTTTTTTACTTTTAACAAAAAAAAAAAAAAAACTTAGAAAAAAAAATCGTATTTTTTTTTTTTTTTTTTTTAACGAAATTTTACCAAACTTGGTATTTAGTTGGTCCCCGACATAAACTGGTGCTGATTATATTTGCGGATCAATAGCTCAACAGGATGCGCTGTGATAGCATTTTATCTAAATTTTTAACATGGCAGAATAAGACAAAAATTCGTATAAATGTGCATAATAAGAGTTATTTTACACTTGTGATTGTAAAATTAATATGAATTATTGATAATAGTAGTACGTAACTAGGAAAAAAATTTTGTGCATGGGGGGGGGGGGGCATCGCTTCCCCCCTGGGGGGTACATTTAAAACGAATGGTTGAACTATAAATCTGTGATAATTTAAATCAAAGTTATCGATTTTTTTTTACTTTTAACCAAAAAAAAAAAAAAAAACTTAGAAAAAAATTCGATTTTTTTTTTTTTATTATTGTTAGTGATTAAATATGTATTAATTTTCAAAAAAAAAAAAAAAATATCTTTTTTTTTTTTTTAATATTGTTACTGATTGAATATGTATAGGAAAATATAGAAGAAAGTCTTGTGGTGGCCACAACATACTAGTTAGAAAATGTCTGTCTGTCTGTCTGTGTATGTGTGTGTGTGTGACAAAATTTTGTGGCAACTGTATCTCAGGAACTACTGCACAGAATTTCATACAAGTTGGTATATAGTTGCATCTTGACATAAATTAGTGCCTATCAACTTATGTTAAAAATTGTCTTACAGGTTGCGTTGCCATCCCGCTTTTTATAAATTTTTAACATGGTGATATAGGACAAAATTTTGCATAAATATGCATAAAGGGAATTATTTTTTTAGTAATCATTATGAAAATTACAAGAATTATTTATAATAGAGATAGTCAACTGGGAAAAAATTTTTGTATGTGTAGGAGCCTCGCCACCCCCCCCCCCGGGGGGTGGGAAGTCCCTCCTCGAGGGGAGTAAATTTTCAAGATGGGTATCTTTCGAAAGGTCTCGCCAATACCATAAAAACGAATGGTTGAACTATAAATCTGTGATAATTTAAAACAAAGTTATCAATTTTTTTTAATTTTAACGAAAAAAATACAATTTTTTTTTTTTTTTTTTTTTTTTTTTTTTTAACGAAATTTCACCAAACTTGGTATTTAGTTGGCCCCTGACATAAACTGGTGCTGATTAGATTTGGGGATCAATCGCTCAACAGGTGACGCTGTGATCGTATTTTTTCTAAATTTTTAACATGGCAGTAGTGTAGGACAAAAATTCGTATAAATGTACATAATGAGAGTTATTCTTAACCTGTGATTGTAATATTAATATGAATTATTGATAACAGTAGTAGTTAATTAGTAAAAAAAAATTCTGCATGTGGGGGCATCGCTTCCCACCACTGGGGGGATGTACCCCCCCCCCCGGGGGGGAGGTAAATTTTCAAGATGGGTATCTTTCAAAAGGTCTCGTCAATACCTTTAAAACGAATGTTTTAACTATAAATATGTGATAATTTAAAACAAAGTTATCGATTTTTTTTTACTTTTAACAAAAAAAAAATTTGGATTTTTTTTTTTTTTTTTTTTTTTTTTTTTTTAATATTGTTATTGAGTGGAATTGTATAGGAAAATATAAAAGAAAGTCTTGTGGTGGCCACAACATACTAGTTATTATTGGTATTAATGACCTGCGGATTGCATGAATATCAAACATTCTTTTCAAGTAATTACACAAAATTTCATTATTCCTTTAAAATTTGTTAAAAAAAAAAAAAAAAAAGTTAAGACATCAACAATTATTTTCATATGCACTTCAAGCCCCCCCCCACACACACACACACACACGCACACACACTTACCAGGTGTATGCAACCTCGTTGCATATTTCTTAAACTGTAATTATACAAAATTATGTTGAAATCTGTAAAAATTTTATATGAAAACTATATTTTTCTTTTCCGTTTGCCCCTAACCCTCTTGATGTATACAATATAACACTGAATAAATGATAAAGAGATGAATATATTAAAAATCTGGAAGGATCCCAATGGACTCTCCGAACAATTAGTTATTTAAATAAATTCGAATAAGTGAAGTCGTTAAAAACACAAAAGGATGGATGGTTGGGTTTTACGTCGCACTAGTGCTGCGCAGATGGGCAAAAAATAAACAAAAGGAAAAATAATAATAGTATGTTTGAGCATTTTTTCCCAAGTTGTATGTCGTTTGGTGAGTCGCTAGCGCACATTAAATAATTAGAGTCCATGATAACAAATAATTTCTGTTTGAGTTCCTGCAAAATCTATAAGTTTTGTACTGACGAAAATCTATAGAAATCGTGCATCATTGATTTGTAACCGATCTATCAACTTTTAGCTCAATGGATAAGACGTTTATCATAATATCAAGAGGCTAACCTTGACGTTCAAACCTGTTGCTTA
This sequence comes from Salticus scenicus, assembly GCA_963930645.1. NCBI lineage: Eukaryota > Metazoa > Arthropoda > Arachnida > Araneae > Salticidae > Salticus > Salticus scenicus. The sequence goes on along the minus strand of OZ005654.1, from coordinate 41,421,383 downwards.
ACTATCGACAACCGTTTAAATGTGTCCTTTGTCCTTTATATTTGCTGTTTTAACAGTTTTGTTTCAACAGGCGCGGTTTCTTATTTTTTTCTCTTTTGAGCTTTAGATAGAACTCTCTTATCATATATGAATTTTATGATTAACGCATATGTCGCAAAAAAATAATATTTCTATAATAATAATAATAAGACACACAATACAACAAAACTATTAATAAAAATCAGGTGTGACACAGCCACACGACTTCCATTTACCCACTATTACACGAATTATATGCTTTTTTTTTTTTTTTTTTTTTTTTTTGAGATAGTATGATCACACGGCATAAAATTGACATAAAGCAGTAGAAATCTAAAGTTCTTCCGGTTTGAGAAACTTAATATATGTGTAAAGGCGTATAAAACAAAGTTCACGCAACAAGTTAAAAAATTAGAAAAAAAAAATGGTAGAGTTTTTTTTTTTTTTTTTTTTTTTTTTGAAACATCATTTCCAAGATCTAAAATTAACCTAACTAAGCAGGAGGAGTGTTAATTTTCCTGTAATAACCACGTAATACATGAGAAAGGATATATAAAATGGATTTATGTAACAATTTTTAAAAAATCGTTAGAGCCGTTTTTGAGATACCAACTTTTACGAAAACTTGGCATACTAAACTATCGACCAGAAAACAATAATTACACACAAAAGGATATTTAAAAGGGAATTTACAGGACGCGTTTGAAAAAAAATCCGTACATCCGTTTTTAAAGGAACGCACTTGCGAGACCTGAAATTGAGCTATTTATATAGAACGCCTATCAATTTTCCTGAACTAACCAACTATATCATTCGAAAGGACATCTGATCTATAATATTAAAACACAAAGCATTTTCTGTAAGACCAAAATCGCACGATCTGGGCATGCGCAAGAAAATTTTGAACCAATTCGGAACGGGAATATTCCTTTCTCTTTTTGCAGTGAAATACGAATACCGATGATAGATCGAGCAGACGACATTCAATATGTCTGTGGCAGACGCCTAATTAAAGCTCAATCATAAAAATAATTCACACGATTAATTCATTGATTCATACTTTCCAAGGAAGTATATTGAAAACAAAGCAATTCCCGAATACGTATCAGTTACCGTCGTATGTAGAACTCAGGAGCCTTAGTCGTATGCATTTTTTTCCAAAAATTTCTTTACACAGGATGTGGCGCCATCTGTTGCCATGTAAATACTATATTATACCTTATTCCTAAAATTACGTTTTTCCATTTCTTAAAAGAAAGAAAAAAAAAGAAAAAAATCCGTTAAAATTATCAAATTGTCAGAGTTCGTTGTTCTTTAAAAGTTAATTGAAAACTTTGTTTAGAAAAGATAGAGATAAATATTTAAAATCAAAGGAGATTTTATTTTATTTATTTATTTTACTCTAATTATTATAATCTCTGATACTTCATTTCGATACGATATTACAGTAAAAATAATTTAAAAAGAATAACATTAAAAAATTGATATTTTATACGAGTAAAAATTTACATTGTATAATTTATTATAAAAAATCAATGAGAAAATTTATTTGTTAAAGTATTAAATTCATTCTTTATTTATTTATAACAGTATACTTTTGTTGAAATATACTGTTTTGATAGAATAAAGTGTTATACTATTCCAGTAAAAACAAATTTTAACTTTATTCCGATCTTCAGTTTATTTTTAGAATACAGTAAATTAATATTTTGGATTGTATCCAAGTCGTTTTACAAACATGGCCATGGGAAGGAAAAATCAGAATCAAAACAATTATTTTACACTTAAAATGCACTTATTATTGTCTTGGCAAATTAGAATTAATGATATATTTTACAAGTGAATGAAATCTTTGTCTTTCATGTATGTCTTTTAAAAAACTGTGACCTGTTATCATTGATAGTAAGTTAATATAATTATTATAAATCTTTTAATTACTCCTAACATTATTTTGGTCATATTTAGAGTAAAATTTGGAAAACCATGGGATTTTATTTTTATTATGTGGAGTATGATTAAATTTGTATATTGAATTTTCATGAAATTTATCCCTCCTCCCTCCAACCAAAAGATAATTCATTAAAGCAGGGTTGTTTAAACCGGTTAAGAGCAATGCGAAATATTGAAGCAAGGGTGTTTTAAATTTTATGTCGTCAAAAGATTTTAGTTGCACATCATCCGCCAAATTTTGACGGGTATTAACTTGTAGAGTGTTTATATAGCAACTTTGAAGAAAATCGTTAAAGCCATTTTTGAGATACGGACTTACCGTCCCACTTCCGGTTTCACAATTTTCCCCAAAATTTAGAAAATTCATTTGTACACTAGACCTGTTTCAATTCTGAACTTTCGTAGTTCTATCTTTATTAGTTTCGAAGATATGATAGCCAGAAGATTCCCAGATTTAGGACACTCGAATCATCAGTCGGCAGTACCACTCGTTTATTATTAAAAATATTTTGTTCCAAATGAAACATAGTTAGCATTATATATACTATATATATAATATATTGTAAATTTCTTGATTATTTTGTAAGGAAATTTTTTCTTTATACCAGTGAAGTTATTGCATATAATATATTTTTACATATTTCTCAGGCTTTTAGTTAAAAGATTTAAAAACCTTACATTCTGAAAAAATAAAAATCTTCGTTGGAATAATAATAACAATAATAAGGAAGCCTTTAAAAAGGCAAAAATGTTGTACAAAAAACAGCTGATCGGTTGGTTGGGTTTTGCGTGGCACTAGTACTGCGCAATGGACAATTGGCGACAGTCTGGGATTCTACCCCTAGGGTAGTTCGGAGACACAAAACATAGCTGAAATTATCCAAAAAGTCTTAAATTATATTCTTAAAAAAAGGGAAAATTATTAAAAGAAAGAAGCAAAATAAAGTATAACTGTCTCGAGACTTATGATAACACATATAATAAATCTATCATATTTAAGATTGTAAGATCAACATTTATTGTTTAAGATTACATTAAGATTTACTATACATTTAAGCTGTTTATTTATTTTTCAATTTCATTTACGATATAGTGACCATATTAGAGTACCTACAAAATATATTAGCATTAATAACTTTTACAATTACCCAATTACAGAGGTATAGTTTATGCTAAATAAATGAAAACTTAAATGATAAAATTCATGATAAATAATTTCCATTCTACCATTTTTAAAAGTTTAGAAAAACGATTTCAAAATATGAACTGTCCTCGAATGTCGAGGACATATGGTCACATAATTTAGAATCATGCACTGTAAAAAAATAACTATTACCAGCTGCAATCTGTGATTTATTGATTGGATAAAATAAATCACAGATTGCAGCTGGTAATAGGTTTTTTTTTACAGTGTGAATAATGCTTTTGACAGCCATCAACATTTTCGACATTTTGACCGTCAACAGATGACGCAAGATACTACAGTGAGGTTTGTATGATAGAATTGGGAAGCACTTTCGTAAGTTTGCGTTTCTTCTTCTCTTCCCCGAACCACTGCATTATTGACTCTATGGCTTTATTGGAAAAATTTATTCTGAATAACTGTTAACTGTAACCTAACCTGATAAAAGTAAATAAACATTTGATTGGAGATGGAGGGAATTTTAATGTTGATCTCGGAATTTTCATAAATTATAATATAATGTTTCTGTTTCATTTTTATCGCTATATAAATTGTTAATGAATTAGAAAAATATAATCTTTACTTTTAATGTGTAAACATTGTGTTCAGATATAAATGGTTTAATGATATACTAATTTTAATCACATTATTAAGCGATATTTTCCCCTCTCTAATAATAGCTGTAAATTTAATAGCTTATTGAGCAGTTGTTATAATTTTAATAATTTGGTGCAAAATTTAATCTTATTCAAATTAAAAACAATGGGTGTAATACACGAACTTCCAAAATCGTCTTCACGTTTATTAACTAGTTCACAAATAATTACTTCAGTTCATTGTGTTGTTAAAGAACTGGTTGAAAACGCCCTTGATGGTTCTGCTAAAAATGTAGAAGTTAAATTAGTTAGTATTTTATTGAAACATCTTATCTTTCTATGTTTTAAAGTCATATATATTAAAAGGATAAGAGTGATACTTATGTAAAAATGTAACTTTTATTGGCACAACTTTAGTATGGGACCCTAGGCGAAATTTCTTTTGCTTTTCTCACCGAGTTCTTTACTTACTTAATTGCGATAGCTATTTCAATACATGGTCAAAATGGTAAAAAAATATTGAAAATCATTTTGGGGGTTCTATACTAAAGCAGTTCCTTTTTTTTTTTTTTTTTTTTTTTTTTTTAAGTTATCCACTGGGAAATGATAATCATTGCTTTCAACTAAACACTTCTAAATTTTTCTGCCTTTATAAAGAAAAAGTAGTTTAATATATTTCAATCTTGTCTTTAAAATCGGGAGTCATACATGTCATGGCATTCCAGAGGATTTATAAATTATGAGCTCCAGTTCCTGGCCCTGTACTACTTTAGATCCTATGCAGTATCACTTAAAATATTCATCAAATAGCCACTGATAAACTGTCGAAAAAACTCGGCCAGAAATTTCTTCGAGTAAGGTTTTAAAATTATAGTGTTTATATAAAAAGTTTTTAAGTAATCTTTAAAGTTTAGATGTTTTTCCTTTTGAGGTCTATCACTTAATAAGTTGGTGGATTTCTTTTGCAGCTCCCAGACTCAAATCAATCTTTAATCTTTTTCTATATAAATATAATGGAACTAAATTTCTTTCCCTTGTCAAACCCAAACTCTGATTTGGCACTTAATATATTTGTGAGACAAAAAATTTTATTTAATGTTAGTTTTGATCTTATTTATGTTTCTCTCTTAGGAAGGTTATGGATTAGAAAAAATTGAAGTAAAGGACAATGGTTGTGGCATAGATAAAAGTGATATACCATTTGTTGCCAAACCTCATTTTACGTCAAAGATAACTTCATATTCAGATTTGGAAAGTACCAGTACTTATGGATTTCGAGGTGAAGCACTTGGTGCAATTTGTGCTGTAGCAGATGTTAGCATCACCACTAGAACATCTGAAGAGAGTATTGGATACACAGTAAATTATGGGCATGAAGGTGATGTTCTTTCAACAAAACCCTGTCCTTGTCCTCAAGGTATGAATTTCTTACATATTTTTAAAATAATATGAATATTATTAAATGTAAATTGTAATGTTAATAATTTTTGTTAGTGCTTCAGAATTTTAACTATATCGTAATATAATTTGATGCATTAGTTAAATCGTTAAAAGTAATTTGTTCACTTTCAAGCAATAATACGTTCGAATAATTTTCATTGCATTTTCATTTATGATGTAAAGATTTCAATCGATTATAAATTAATATTTCTAAAAATTTCACTTAGCAAAATAGAAAATTCTTCAACTTTACAATGGAACTTCTTAGAGAAGCACATGTAAAAATAAAAGATAAAAAAAAAGTAATTCTTTTAGTTTTATTATTATTCCCCATGTGGTATTTTTTTTTTTTTTTTTTTTTTTAAATACTTAGTTTTATGCTGTCTTGTTTTGTTTCAGGGAATTGCTACTTTCCAAGAAGTACTTCTCACAGCACATTATTCAACATAGCAAAAGATGCTAAACAGTTTTTAAAGCATAAAATTATAACAAAACAGTTAAAAGAAAAATGAATCTCAATAGATATAAAATTTCACAATGCAGCAATCATTGCCTGCATATTAAATAAAGAAAAAGAAATACTAGAAACTGCAATTTCAATATATATGAATCAAAACACACACACACAAGAAAATAATAATAAATAAGTAACAATAATAATAAATAATAATTGGTTCTTTTGTATTATCTGGTTGACCATTTCCACTAAATCAAAGTTATGTCCAAATTCTCTGATATACAGTCAATAAAGAAGTTCAGATTGTTCAAATGATACTTAATTATTTGAATTACATTATTTTTATCAGAAACACAGTTAAATAAATAAAAATAATAGATTATTATAAAAATACATTAATTTCCAGGTGATATATATATATATATATATATATATATATATATATATATATATTAAACATTTGATTAATTAAAATTAATATTTAAATGAATAAACCAAAATGAAATATTTAAAATAGGTGTTAAAGCACTTAAAATATATATTTTATTTTATTGTAGAGAAACATTGATAATCTGGCACTAAAGACTTTTTTTTTTCTCTTCCCTTTTTTTTTTCTTCATCTGTAAATCATATTACTTAACATGTTACTTATGGCTGTATTACACAAGAAATTTTCTCTCTCAACTTTTTACTAAACACAACATTATACCCAACACACTCAGCCTGACCTTGTTTAAGGACAGCACATTTTTGGATGATCAGCTTTTACGACAGGATTTACAAAAAGTTGACTATGTTTAGTGTGCTCATCAAAATTGACCAATAGGAGGGATGGACAGGATTTTTTCCTGGATAACCCTTAGAGATGAGAATACCCCACATTATCTGTTTGGGGGAACCCTATGAACAGCTGATAGGTTTTCTCGTTCGTTCAGCTTCCCCAACTTTGAACGATGCTGAGTGAACATGTTTAGTATAATGTTGTGTTGAGTATATATATGCTCCCGTGTGATATGGCCATTACAGATGACTTTGGAACAGCATACTTGCCAACTCTTATGGATCATCTTGATCAGTAAAGTTTATGGATTTTGATTTAATTTTACTGATTTATGGATTGATGTGAATTTTCTAAGATGCTTGCCGAGCTTGTGAAAACAAACCATCTTACTCAGGAATAAAAGAGTATAAGGATCAAATTAATGTTGTTAGTAGTGCTGCACCGAGTAGCACTTTGGCCGAGTACCGAGTAGTTGTAAGAAAGAATAATTGACATGAAGAATTTCACACATCTTGAAATTTAAAAAAGGCTTTTTGAACACGAAATTAAGTTAATTGACAAACAGCATGTTTTCATGAAACATTTCAGAATTTTTGTAGTGTATATACACAATTAGGTTCATTGTTATATTTGATACTTCCAGCTTAGTGGATTATTAAAACCATAATAACTGATAACCTCATTCTTTATTATATAGAATTTCTCAGATGCGAATCAATCTCAGATAATTCTTAGAGAATATAAAAGTTCTTATACACTCAGGCTTAATTTAAGATTCATGAAGTTCACATATGAAATGAGAACATTAAAATAAATATTTTATCATGAAACATGATAGATTTCATCAATCTTCAAATTCTAGAAGAGTAAAAAAGATAGGTGGTTTTGGGCCATAATTTGAAAAACAATATTTTTGATTATTAAAATATATTTTTAATAACATTTTGGTGTATTTACCTTTTTTTATAATTACTATTATTTTTTAAATTAAAAACCAATCTTTTCTTACAGTTTTAAAAGTGTCTTACTTTTATTTGAACAAATATGTAACTAAAGTTTTATTTACTATATTAGTATTATATAAGGGTTCTTTTTTCTAAAATATTTTATTTTTGTCTGTTTTATAGATACAATAAGTTAAAAAAAAAAATTGTACATTACACGCATACAAGTTGGTTATACTCAAATTCTTGTAACTAAAATGGATAAGTTCACATCATGAATCGTCTCTATACAGAGTTTGGTGGCAATCTGCTTGCTCGTTTTAACTGCAGAAAGCTGTTTGCAGCAAAAGTTTAATGACTATGTGTATATTTTCATATTTTTTAGTTTAGTTATTAATAAACAACTCTTATGAATACATTTCTTTCAATAATACATAAAAATAATGAAATTCTTACAACTACTCGGTATTGGCCGAATACTTAGTCCATATTTGGCCGAGTACTGAGTATATAACAAGTACTCGGTACAGCTCTAGTTGTTAGGGTAGCAGGAACTAATATACAAGCTCAAAATTCTTGTGATCAGCAAGAGTAAAAAGCCATGTGCATTTGCAAGCGTGAAGATGTTTCTCGTGCTTATTTCAAATGTTACTTTTAATTATTTATGTTTTTAATAGGGTATACATTACAGTAGTATACATTTTTTAATAGTATTTCTTAAGAAATATTTCTTTGGATGTTGTGATTGATCAACAATTTTGATAAATTTTCAGGACACCTATAATCCGGCAATGTCTGTTTCCCGCTGATGCCGGATTAGAGTTGTAAAATTCTCGACAATATTCTCCTCGAAGAGAATTATCAAGAATTTTCTCATAGAAGTTATAATAATGGGTAATTTGAAAATGTGTACTTTGTATAAATATTAATTTTAGGGCTGTGCTGATTAATTGATTAATCGGTCAATGCTTATTCCCAATCAATTTTTGTAATCGAGTTAATCAGCTTGATTAATTTGATTAAAAATTATGTACGAATTAAAGTAAAAGTGCTGTTCTGCCTACAAAATATTTTTTCGCATATTTTGCTAACAAACATTCTAAGAAACTGCCATCAAATAATGAAAAAGTAAATAAATAAATAAAAATAAAACCTCTTAAAAGAAGTTGTTGCACTTTTGTCAATAGAGAAAAAGGGGAGGACAGTTATTAAACAAAATGCCGTTTTATGTCCGTGCTGGGGCAACACCACCTGTACTTATCTACAGGGAGTGTTGGCTAGGGTTGTTTTCCCAGAAGCAAAAAGCTTCCAAAATATGGAAATGCTCAAGATAAAGAAAAAAAAAGCATTGTGATTATTTCCACTATCCTTTAGTTGTGGGAAATGACAACAGTTTTGCAATATCTTTAAGCGTTTATTGTATGTTCAGAATTGCTGATAATAACTATAAGCAGAAACAGAAAATATATTCTGTTTTCTAGTCTGAAGTGATGAAGAACTGAAATACTATAAAAACAATGAAGAATTTGAGATTTTTATAATAGTGATATGGAGTTTTAAGAATCCATTTAAAAATAGTGACAAGTGAGGTGGACAAGGCCAGCAAATATAAAACTAAAATATGTGTTACTTCGAAAGTCTTTATTTATCAACCTTAATTTTAGAAAATTTGGAGTGGAAGGATGATTTTTATACCAACTATGTAAAAAATACCAGAACCAGGAATCGATCCCGGGCCTTCTGCTTATCGTGCGGATGCTCTACCACTGAGCTACCCTGGGTGATAACCAGCTAGGCATTTCTCACATAATATTCATTGGCAAGGTAACCGAGTCTGCACGATTAATTATGTCACTTGATATAGCTTCGTTTGCAGACTCGGTGACCTTGCCAATGAATATTATGTGAGAAATGCCTAGCTGGTTATCACCCAGGGTAGCTCAGTGGTGAGCATCCGCAGGTTAAGTGGAAGGCCCAGGTTCGATTCCCGGCTCTAGTATTTTTCACATATTTGGTATAAAAATCATCCTTCCACTCCAAATTTTCTAAAATATGTGTAACTTCATTTAATTTTTCTTTCAAAATGAATTGAAAATTAATTAATTAAAATTAAATAAGCGAAAATATTTATGTAAAATTAAAAGTCCCCAATTATTACTCTGAAAATTGATTTAAATTTCAGTTATGAAATGGATATGATCAATTAGACAAAAAAAAAAAAAATCATTCAAAGTCAATATTATAGAGAATTTAGTTTTTAGAATATAAAAGTAATGATAAATATAAATTATCTCTCAGCTGTATTTCCGAATAAAAATTTTATTTAAGAATATATTAGGAATATATTTTTTCATTATTTATTTACACCTTTATTATTATTATTATTCATTGTTTAAGGAACCAACAATGTTTAAGGAACTAATTAGCATCTAAGATAATTTTTATGGTTGGTTGTGATCGAATTTATCTAACTATATATATATATGAGAGCTTTATTCATCATTCAAATAAAATTATATAAAGAAAAGTGAAAACCGATTAAAAATCCGATTAATTAACCAATTAATCGATTAATGACCTATGATTAACCCAGTTAAAACTGTTAATCGAACCCAGCCCTGATTAATTTATGTGCAAGTTTAAAAATTTATGAAATTTTGCTTTTAATAGAATAATCAGATAATAATCTAAGTAAATTTAATTAAATAAATAATAAAATTTACTTAGTTGTAGGTATTAAAAAAAATACTCTCTTCAGGGCTAAAAGGTGAAATCTTATAAATTATTGAAATAAAATCTAGTGATAACGCAAGTAATAATAGGACAAACCATTAAATAAGATTTTGTTTATTTCATTAAATATACTACTTTAAAAAAAAAAAAAAAAAAAAAAGACATTTAATGAAGAGTATTTCTAATTATTTATATTTTTGCTTTAAAATGTTTTATACCTTTCTGTATAAGATAAAAATGAATTCATCCAACACCTACTTAAAGAATAAACAATAAATATATTTATATGGAATTGTTCACAGTTTAAAAAAAAATCACTTGTCTGCAGAAAGAAGTTGGCAAATTTAGAGGTGGCAATTATTACGATTTGTCCGCAATTATTACGGATTTACGGACAACATATAAAAATTACGGATTATACGCTTTTAAGAAAATCGCAGATATCGATCGTTTAAAAAAAAAAAAAAGAATCCCTACTAACGATTGACGATAAAACGTACAACGGAAGCCTTCCAATTCTCAATCTTTCTCCATCCACAGCATAAATGTCAATATTCATTTTAAACTGGATTCTAGAAACTATAAAGAAATAGAATTATGCAATATTTTTTGCTGATGTAATTTCCCCCCCTCCCCCCTCTTTTTTTATCTCCAACTAGCCATCGACAATTAAAAGCTCTGCAGAAGCCTTTTTAGACTTAAAATATGCAAGATGCATAAAGAAAAGAACAATGTTTTAGTATTTAATGCCATAAAAACGATTGTCTGAAAGGAAAAAAAAATTACTATAAAAAAAATAATAATAGTAAATAAAATAAATTTTTGTAACATCCCCCCCTACCTCCCCCCCCTCCCTCCTCAAAAAAAAAAAAAAAAACTTTCATTTTGTAAGAAGGTAAAAAAAATACATACTTATTTACTTTTGTTCAGAAAATTTTCAAATTTTTTAATTAATATATTATATATTTGTTTACAAAAACTGTGCAATTTGTTATTATATTTGAGTTTGTGCATAAAAAATATTCCGTGAGGCGGTTCACGTTTCATAAATGTATAACTCTGATTACTGATAGCTGTTATTGAAACTTGGCCTCTCTACAAATTGATGTATGATGTAACTCACAATATTAAATTACTATTAAAAGCCAAATTAAAAACAGAAGCAGTTGAGTTTAAACAAAGTAATGTTGATGATAAAGAACTGGATGAGTTGTCTGTAATTAAAGAAGGTAGCTTGAATGATCTTTCATCAGAAAATATAAAGCTGACTATTAACTTTGATTCTAAATTTTGTGCAACTAGTAACTAATTACAAAATAAAATTGATTTCATTTTTAAGTTATTTGTTATTTTGGTTTTTAATTTGAATCGAACATATTTTATTTATTATTTACGTAGTGAAATTTTATTTTTAAATTAGACTTGATTTTTTTTATTTTTTAAGCATATTTTTATGTATATATACAATCAAATTATTAATTAAAAAATCATAATTATATAGTAAATAAATGATTTATATGTAGAAAAAGGATTATAGGAACATGAATTAGATTTCTTAAGTAAATCTACATGTTTTTTTTTTTTTTTTTTTTTTTTTTTCAGTATAGGAATATTCTGGTATTAATTTAATGAATCATTAAACATATATAGGTACTGAAAAATGGCTAACACTAAAAGGGTTAAAACCAAAATTTCAAGAAATTGCAACAGTGTTTTTTTAATACTTAAGTTTAGTCTCCCAATAAGCAGTTTCTTCACTGTTAAATAATTTGAAACTGGGATACATGCAAATGTGTTTTTCCTGTTTGTCCTCACCCTGCAAGAGGGAAATTTCACAAAACTCTGTCTTAGTGAAAATCGGGCTCTAAAAGCAACATTCACACCAAAATTTGGGAACCATTCTCCCACACAATCATCACAGTCATGTTCAGTCAGTTACTGAATGAGTATTCTTTTATATAGAGATTATTTAAATGTTCTAAAAAAATTAATTTGCTTATGACTGAGTTTACAATCTCAATGAGAATATATTTTTTTTATATATCAAACATTTTTCAAATGTTAAATTCTTTCATTATTTAAAAATAATTTAACTTCTCCCCTTTTATTCTTTTTTTTTTTTTTTATTATTATTATTATTATTAAAGATATGAGATTGATGTAATTTAAGTTGTTTAAATTGTAATGGTTGATTTTTTTTATTTTTTAACCTTTCTTTTTTAATTTTTTTTTTTTTTTTAATCTTAGGTTCAACTGTTTCTGTGCTAAATTTATTTAAGAATATCCCTGTAAGAAGACAATATTATCGTTCTGAAAAGAATAAAAAAGAAGATCTGAAGAAAGTTGAAGAACTTTTAACAGCTTATGGTTGCATTGTATATGGTAATTAAATTTGAATTGTATGTTTTTTTTTATTTATTATTATTTGACATGTTGCATTTTAAAAGAATAAAAAACTAATGAAATTAATACAAAAAACCCTTTAACTTACCTCATACTTTGCCAGAATATTTTTTGCAGGGCGCTCTGCTCTCGTTGACGGCAACTACTGTGCTTGAGTCTTGCTTCTTAGTGAGTGTTTGATGTTGTGAACGTTGACTTGTAGATTCCACCAAAAGGTGGCACTACATTCTGTCTAAACCCGCTACATTGTTTTCGTTGCATGAATTAGGGGTAGTAATTATCTCTATTGTTTCCCAGAATATGGGGTATTTGTGATTTTTATAATTTGAAAGATTTTAATGTTATTGAAGTTAATTTTGATTTCCTCTTTTAGTTAGGGCAGTCGTAATTTTTCCAATTTTTATATCATTTTTATGTTCGTTAATTCTTGTTTTTATTTTTATTTTGGACATACTAAAAGAAATATAAAAAAAAAAAAAAAAAAAAAATCTGGAAAAATTACTACTGGCAGTAGTAATTTTTCCAGTTTTTATATCGTTTTTATGTTCATTAATTCTTGTTTTTATTTTGGACATACCAAAATAGCAGCAATTTAAAACAATTTATTGTAAGAAGAAGGGGGGGGGGGGAGTTTTTCAAATTTTTCTGATTAGTTGAATACCAGTTAATCAAAAGTTTACTGTAAGGAATTCTTTTTTTTTTTTAATCATTTCAGCTTAAAAAAAATATCTATATATGATTTGTTTTAAAATCTTTTTTATGCCACTTAATTTTAGCAGGAAAATATGTATAAATTTCTACATTTTTGCATATTTTTACTGCTTATCTGCCTCATATCCGAAGTATATTCTGATTTTCTTTAAAGATTGAGGAGGCGCTTGAATGGTATTTCACAGTATATCTTTTTTTTTTCTTTATAGATGTTCGTTTTGCTCTGTACCATAATAAGAATCTCATCTGGCAAAAGCCTGCCTTATCCTGTACAAAGAATGCTTTAATTCATGTTTTGGGGAATTCTATTGTTGATCATCTCAAATATTCAGAGTATTTTGATGATCAAAATCAGGTATATCTTTCTTTTTGTATCTGTAACAATTAAAAATATATATATATATATATATATATATATATATATAATATATATATATATATATATATGTATATTAATGTCCATTTAATTAATATTTCATTATTCAATAATGTATTATTAATATCATTAAAAATCAAAAATCAGTGTTCTAAAAATTAACATATATTTCTAATAAGAACATCTATCATCATTTTCAATACATTAAATTTTATTTAGTTGTATAATTTAAGGCTGTGATATTAACGATTATACGTTGATTTTTTTTCACTGCTGATCACTGAAATAGGCAGTTTTCTACTGCAAATTGATGAAATTTACTTATATATATATAACTTCAATACATGATTATTTATCTAATTCCAGTTTTTCTTGTGTTTCATTGTAGAAATATATTGTATTTTTATAACTGATCAGCAAAGTACGTAATTTTCTAATCCAAGTTTTTTCAAAACTTTTTAAAGTCATTCAACGTTTGTGAAGGGTCTGTTTAAATTTGCTGATTTTTGTGCAAGGTTTTTCATTTCAAGATTGTTAATTTACTACAATTTAAACTGTTTTGTTACCTTTTGTACTTTTCTTATAAAATGTAAAATCATTTTAACTTTTTTTTTTTTTTTTTTTTTTTTTTTTTTGTAACAATGTATATGGGTGATTCACTAAAAACAAAAACACTTTTAAAAAATTTATACTTACCCTTTATAAGACACTTAACAAGGGAAAAATTAAGGAAACTTTTTCTCACTATGCCAATTATCTGTCCATGATTAACTACACTAATTATACCATGAGAGTGACACTTTCCTTATATTAGGGCTGCTATTCAGGCTTAGAGGCAAATAAGGTTTAGTTATAATTATCATCCTTTAATTACATAGAATAACAGGTATTATTAAAAAAAAATTATTTTATGTATAATAGAAATGTTGTACAGGAGAGTGATAACATAAAATATTAACATAACAGTTTAAAACTTCAAAACTAGGATAAAAACGCTCCGTGACTCAGATCTTTAAATCATTCTATGAATCCAACAAAATGGGGAAAATATATAGTGTTGTACCACGCTAAAAGTTTCCTTTTTTTCTTTAAAACTATTGAAAAATTCCCTAAGCCAGGAAAGTGACATGAAAGCCTTAGAACAAAATTTAAAACGATATACCTTGATAATAAGTTAAATGATTAAAAGGGTTCAAAAAATATTATACTACACCTTTAGGTATACCCAGTGGCAGAAACACTGTGGCACGGCGACATAGTCACAAACAGTTTTGTCTGCACTAATAAAAAAAAAAAATTGTATACAACTTTCGAACAGTCTTTGTCTGCACTAATAAAAAAAATTGCCTGCAACTTTCGGACAGTCTTTGACTGCAGTCATTAAAAAAATGTCTGCAATTTACAGACATTTTTTGCCCGTGACAATGCACTACTGATGTATGATGTGTGCTCCAAAACTTCTCCTCCACTTCAAAATTCACTTATAAAAAATTCTGTATCAAAACTAATACTTTTACTATTTATAATTATTTATATTGTGTTGTGTCAAACATTGGTATAAAATATTTAATTGAATCAGAATGAGATGAATGAATACACAATTGTCTATACTATATTGCTCTGTAGTAAAATTGTATTCGTATATTGTTGCACGAGATCACTATTGTTGTTAAGCTCCTCCCCAAGATTGTCGCTATCAGCTTTCGGGCTTTTTGAGTGTAAGCCATTTTCACCCCTGATTACATGCAAATTTTTCAGACAGATTATAAAATTTTAAAAAACCTGTTGCAGAGAGCTACAATATTTTCTGCCTCTGGGTAGGTATATATAGTTTACTGCTACAAATTTAATTTATGAAATGTTGATGTGAAATTTTTCAATTAATAAATAAAGTTTAAGAAAAAGATTTGGACAAGCCAGGATTTTTTTTTATATTAAATAGTAAATGAGTAATATTTTTTATATGCATGGGAATACACTGTAAAAATTGTGTCTTAAATACCAATTTCTATGTTCAGATATTCTTACAATATTTTGCTCGGACATGATATTATTAGATTTCTGGAGATTCACCCATATAACTTATCTTTGATGCACTTGCTTGAAAATCCAATCAGATGAATCTTGTTTACTGTCTGTGATCTTATAATGCTAGATGGTGAAATAAAGAGCAGGTTTCTTGTACAGTAAAGGATTAAGTAAATTATTTTTATTATTTCGTTAGAAAGTATTTTCTTTTGTTGTTTTTGCATGTAATGTAATTTTAATAATTTTGCTAATTTTTTGCAGAGAAAGTTTGAAATGTTTTTACCTGTACCTGAAGCGCCCTTGACTTGTGGATTAAGTTCTACCAGCAAATGCATAACTGCAATAAATAATAGGCCTGTTCGTTTGAAAGCTCTTGATAAGGTATCAATGATATCATAAACAATAAGTAAATCATTATATTTATATATAAATATATAAAGTTTTACCTTTAATGAAAATAGCTATCAGTGATGCCGTTAGTATATCAAAATCATGGGTCCCTGGGACCCATAAGTTCCAAAAGTCTGGGTCCTTTTTTTTCAAAAAAAAAAAAAAGGTCCCTGTATAAATTAATTTAAATTTATATATTAAAGATATAAATTAAAATTTTATCTTGTTGTAATTGAAAAACAATTTTTTATTAATTTTTAACCAGTTCTTTATGAGATTGTCTTAAAGCTAATATTATGTAGGAGGTGGTTGCTGTTAAGAAACAAACAAAAACATTTAGCTCAGTGTGCTCTGAAACCAAAAAGGAAAAATGAATGAAAGTAAATGTAGCATAATATATATTATTGGTTTATGTTTTAAAACTAGAAACATTTTTAAAATGTTCTGGAAATTATCAGCATTAGAACAATATGAGAAATAGGTGGTGGTTGTTAAGAAATAAACAAAAACATTTAGATCAATGTTCTCTGAAACCAGAAAGGAAAAATGAATAACAGAAAATATAGCGTAATATATATATATGAATTATTGGTTTATTTTTTTAAACTAGAAACATTTTTAATATGTCCTTGAAATTATCAGCATTAGGAAAACAAAGTGAGAAAAAAAATTTTCTTTTTAGGGAGGAGAGGTTTTGATTGAGATGATCAGACTAACTACAAAATTTAGTTGTACATACTAATTCAAATCCACTACAGGACCCTATTATCCGACAATCACGGGACTGACCCAATTTCGGTTATCAGAATTTTCCAGATTTTGGTCCCTGCCGAAAACAGAGTATCACATCTGCTAAGGCAACCCCTTTTAGGTAGATTCCTTATAGGAAATCTACCTATTGCAATGGTCCTCATGACACGACTTCTGGAAAATTTCTTCATATCTTCACCGATCATGACCCATAGAACCCAAAACCACCTTCAGTTCAAAAGTTTATATATATATATAACATGCTTTTTCCCATGTTAAGTTGTGAAGACGATAGCTGAAGTAATTTTTATTTCAATTTAACCAGCTCGGGATATGTTGTCAGGACAGTAAAAATCTTGGTCGAGTTCATAGATGGGGTATCCATCTCAAAGGGGGTGGAAATGGTGGGTGGTGGAAATTTTCATTTACTCATAATTTCTTTAATATTGAAAATAGGAAAAAACTTCAAATCAGGTGAATTACCGCCTTAACTTACAGAACAATTTTTGTATTTAAACTTTTCAATTGCTTAAAAGCTACAAGTTAAAAAGTGATTTTTCTTGTGGTGAAGCTGACTTTTTCTATAGCTATAATTGCTTAAATTTATAATCTGATGCTTACGTCACGTGCAGACGATAGTGAAAAAGATCACTAAAAATATAAAAAACATGGTAACTGCTTTAATTAATCATTTAAAAATATAAAATTAAAATAATATGTTAGTCTTAATAAAAATATCGTTTGTGTGAATAGTTTAGAATGCCGGTTTAGGCAAGAATTTAAAATTTACGATTGAAATTGAGTGAAATACATTACAGCTTCCTTTGACTTCTTATCTTGTGGAAACAAGATATTGGTCTGTAAAGGGATATGGTTTTCGGTGGGAAGAAAATCTAATGACCCCAAAGCTGCCATTCTCCATCACCAAGCTCTCCAAATTTTGTCGTCAAATAACGAATTTCGCCGTCAGCTATCAAATTGTGCTACCAAATCACAAATTTCATTGCTAAATCGCAAGTTTTGTCACCAAAATCTCGCTTCAGCTTGGCTGGGGAGGGGGCTGTAGCCCAATAGCCCCCTACTGAATTCACCATTGCTGGAATTGTATATCTTTATGGCTTCTATTTGTTGAATGATTATGAGCTTGGATTTTAAAAAATTGTAACTTTTTCTGACCAATAAATCTAGCCTAAAATTTTAAGTAGAATGAATAAAACCCTTTTGTAGTTGAAAATTAAATTTCTTGAAAACGGAATAGTGATGTAAATAATGCACTGTGTGGGAACAAAGTCATTGACTAAGTATGTGTTAATGCATGTGTAATAATTCTTTACTTTTGTAACATTTACTTAAAGGAATCAACCTTTGCCTTTAAGCTTGCCAAAAAGGGATTTTTCTTTAACCACAAAATAACTTACCAATAAACTGTACCGATGACTTAAATAATTCATTAGAGAAAAAAGTAAAAGAAATGTACTTATTTATCTTTAAAAGCAATTACAGTAGAGAGTCAAAAATTTGGCAGATTTCGGGGCCCTTAAAAAATGATTATCACTTTTAATAATAAAAGCAGAATATTATTCAAACAAAACACACACTAACGAATAATTTCACTTGAATATTAAATTATAAGGTACACCAGAGTAGCACTGAACATTAAAAGAATGTACATAACACAAATAATAAATAAAAATCAAATTTCGATAAAATCTATTCACATGTAGTTTGTTTTCAAAACTGCACTTGTACATACATCATGGAGATCATCTCCCCCCCCTCCCGTATATTGTAAATTGTCATTTATTCTTATTTTGTAACACAAATTTATTATTTCAAGTTAGTTCTTTCGTATGGTTATGTATGTCTTCATCAGATAACATTTTTAAAAATTATTTTGTTATTGTATAACTTATTGATGGATTTAATGTACTGTCAATAATTTCATTATCAGTAAATTAGTTCTGATAGTCTTTTATGTTATTAATTTTCTTTTATAATCATAAAATGCAAGCACACAATCTGCATTCGAGATAATTTTTAAAAATTCTGATTTGCCGTTTGTAATTTACTAATAGTGAATTTTATTGTTTATATACTTGACAAGCTGTGCGGATTTCGGACTTTGGCGGATTTTAGGTCGGCGGATTTCTGGCTCTCTACTGTACTGTAATATTAACATTCTGACATTAACAAAAAACATTTGATCTTTTGCTTAATGATGCAAACATATCACTTTTTACTTTCTCTTACCCATAAGGTAGAGAAAGTATTGTTTTGGGCTCAAATTTTCGAAAGTGAGTTTTTGTTATATTTACACGTTTTGAGGTCCCCTGAATCCGAAAATCACATTTTAGTGGTTGGTCTGTGTGTGTGTCTGTCTGTTATCAGCATATCTCAAGAACAAGTAGTAGAAGAAAGTCCAGACTTGGTATTCTAAATGTATATGATATGAGGATGCTGCACTAAGCTTTTTGTTGAGATGAAGCAAATGGTTTGTGTACAGGGACACCCAAGAGAATTCAAATACATTACGTCTGTGGGGGAAATTGCAGGTAAGTGGAGTTTTACATCTATAGACTGCACTAAACCAAATGAAATGAATATATATTTTTCATATGCATAAAAGCATGTCTCATGTAGAATTTGGTAAGGAAATCATTCACTCTTCATTTACAGGGCTACACAAAAGATTATATTGCGAGGATAGCTGAAAATTGATGGAAGTGTATTTCAGGTTGTGCCATGTATTATTACTATAGGATTATATTTAGGTGCACCACGTGGTCTGTACATAATCTTCAAAAGATATACAGGGCTGCAAATATTTAAGTGATAACATTCTTTTTTATTGTTAGTGGAAGTGCTTTACTATAATATTTTACCATGTCCAGGAAAGCTGCTGAGGAATTCAAATGAATTCCTCTTAAACATATGGTAAATAATGTATGTTTTTAAGCTAAATATTTATCTAATTTAGAAATTTATTCATCAACCCTGAAAGTTCATTTAAGAAAATTTTGGAGACAAAGGCTGATTTTTTTATACCAACTATGTGAAAAATACCAGAGTTGAGAATCGAACCCGGGTCGTCTGCTTTACGTGCGGATGCTCAAACCATTGAGCTACCCTGGCTGATTACCAACTAGGCATTTCTCACATAACATTCATTGGCAAAGTCACCAAGTCTGTAAACACAGCTATATCGACATTAATATTCATGGCACAACTCCAATAGGCCACGAATTTTTTTTAATTTAATTTAGAAATTTATTCATTAATCCTGAAAGTTCATTTCAGAAAATTTTGGAGTGGAAGGCTGATTTTTTATACCAAGTATGTGAAAATACCAGAGTCGGGATTTGAACCCGGACCTTTTAAAAATCCAGAATTCCAAAATCACAGAAAATGAGTTTTTTTGTATTCAAGTCTAGTCTTTCCATCTGCAGTTTCTTCACCGTGAAGTAATTTGGAACAGAGTTGTACTTATAAAGGTGTTTTTGACTTCTATCTTTGGGAAATGAGGCGGGGGGGGGGGATATTTTGCAAAATTCCATCTTAGTGGGGGTCAGGGACCTAAAACCAACCTGCTCACCAAAATGTGTGACTGTATTTCCCATAGAATCGCCACGGCTGTGTTGAGTCAGTGATCAGTGAATCAGTGAGTTTACTCGTTTATAGATAACCAGCAGAGTGGGTAAAGTCTGCTAGTCATTAATAACCCCCCCCCCCCCCCCCCCGCATATATGGTATATATGAATGTGTGCAAACTTTATCAACATCTTAAAATGAACTTTGTGTCGATGTTCTATCTCATACTTTTATTTTTTAATACTATATATATTTCAGAGCTTCTTTATTTGATACAAATTATTTTTCAAAGATAATAGTTTTTGAGTGTTTTTTTTTTAAATGCTGTAGTGTTGAGAATGACATAGTACCTACTTGGAAAAATGAATTAAATATATATAGTAATTAAACAAAAAATATTATATTTAAAATGTATAAATAGTGCAATTTTGTTTATAAACTGAACATTGAATAAATTTTATAATTGACTTAACAATAAACATCTTTACTAAAATTGATGTGGTATTCAATAATTTGAATATCTTTTACTAAGCTTTTTTTTATTATTATTATTATTTTTAGTTAATTAAAGAGTATTATAACAAAGCAATCCAAAATACTGGCAAAGCTCGCTACCCTATTTGCTTTATCTCCTTCACAATACCTTTAAAAGAAGTTGATGTCAATATTGAACCTAACAAAACAAATGTCATGCTTAATCATTCTGTAAGTATTGTTTTTTATTATTACTATAATTTCTTATTGATTTTTATATAAATAAAAAATTCTTAAATGATTATATTTTAAAACCAACCAATTTCAACGACCTTCACCCACCCCACCCCCAAATCCTTGGCTATGGCCTATGGGTATGATGTACATTGCATATTGTAGAGCAACACACTCTCTCTAGAAGATTCAAGCTTAAATTGAAACAGATTTTAGGACTGAGGGCCTATTAGTCTCAATCTGGGATTTTTGCGTTGTTGTTTTCGATAGTTGGACATTTGTCTAAATCATTTTACGATAGTTGGACATTTATCGAAATCTAAAATTTATCGAAAATATAATTGAATAATTTGAAAGCGATGTTATAATTGGAAGAAAAAAAAACTAATAGTCCTCCGTCCTAAACTAAATTCTGCTTTTGCCAGAATTTCATCAAAATCTTTTTTTTTATTATTATTATTGAAAGAAAAAGAAAAGAAAATTAATAATAATCAGTATTGTTACAAACGATATCGTAAATTTTTTTAAAATAATTTTGAATTAGGAAATAAAAAGTGCGCATGAAATAATACGAAATAAAAATAAGTAAAAAAATGAATTTAATGATTTAATGTTTTTGTTTATTGGGGGCTGCTCATGCATATAAAAAATGCGTATTAAAACGAGTCGAAGAAAGAAGCGAAATAAGTATTGAGTTATATTACGATAAATACGATATATAATAGGATACGATATATTAGACCTATCATCCAGGGTTAGTAGGCATTTTCGTTGAAAGAAATAGTTTGTTCGTTCGGTGCAACTTGCACATTAGTCCCTTGAGGTACAACTTTCACTTTAGTCCCGTCAGGTACAACTTTCACATTAGTCCCCTTTAATTTCCTTTTTTGTTCTGTATTTTATTATTATTATTATTTTACTGTGTCTTACATTTACACAATGGTTTCCATAACTAGAAATACTTTTGCTGCAAATGTTCTATGTACAAATGAGGCTATGTTCATAATGATAGCATATTTGATATGTATAATACTTGCGTCGGTAAATCTGTGTGCTACACGTTCAAGATGTCACCAGCAAATGTTCTCTGTAAATGTGTGGCTCTGAATTAGGCACAACCAATAATAATTAACCCATGTCCTAATCCAGATTGCCTAGATGGCCAAAAGTACTTTGTCAGTTTTCAGCAGGTGCTGCCTGTTTACTGTAAAATATCTCAGCAAATCTTTTGTGTGAGTATGTAATTATAACATGATAGATAATAGAGTACAGTGAAAAAAACTTTTTTCTTGAATCACGAAATGTAATAGCGACCAAAAGCTGTCTTTTAAATTGAATAGGAAAAATACCAAGTTTTAGAATTTTTGGAATATATCTTGAAGGAATTCGGTAGTTGGTCACATTTTAAAAGCCTGAGGACAGCCAAAAATCTAGTACATAAGGGAGTTCAATATTTCAAAATAGAGCTTTATTGCGCTGGGGTATATTGATTTGGTTGAATGGCACAGCCCTGATATTAAAATTTTTCCACCATTGCTTATTTCTGAAGTTGCAAATAATGAGCTGAAGGAACTCAAAGAATGAAATTAGAAAAAGATTTCTTGATCATCAAATTTGGATTGCATTCAAAAAATACTAGACAAAAGAATATCAATTAAATCATAAACACTGTTGAAATTTTATTTCCTTAATATTTACGGTCAGCAAGTAGAATGCCGTTAAAATTCATTCCTGCCTTTGACCAGAGCTGTGTATTAAATGTTAAGGAAGTAATGTTTTAGCAATGCCTTCAATGCTTTTAATTGATTTTATATTTTGCTTTATAAATAATTTTTTCATTTTCTTTTCTTTTAACGAATTTTATAATTGTATGCTCTATAATGCTTGATATTCTGATTTTTTGTACTATGTAAATTTTATTTTATTTTTCATACTTATTATTTAGTAATTATCTTAATCATCTGTACAGGAGGAAATTCTCAATCAGTTTTCTGAAACGCTGAAGACATTTTACAGTGCTAATATCACTGACAATAATAAGAGCTCAAATGTAGAATCAAGCTTAGAACCCAAGCAAAATGCTCCTGATTTTCTAGAATCTCTGAAAATTAAATGTGATCATAAATTTCAAGAAATAAAAATGTTATATGACTCTGAAACAACTGTTAATACTAAAAAGGGTCTTTCGGACAATGATGTAATCGTTTTAAACAATACTTCTTCTCAAAAGAGAGAGAACCCCATTGTCAAAAAAGATGTAAAAGAGCCTTCTAAGAAGAAATTAAAAACATCTTTTCATGCTTCCAAGAATGACATTGAAAACCATCTTACTTCATTAAAAAACTATTTTTCTCAAGATAAAATAAATGATAATAATCTGCCACTTGGATCTGTGCCAACAGTTACAGTTGAAAGAATCAGTTCTGCCCCGAAAAAATCAGATTCCAATGCTGAGATGCTTGACAATAATACTGAGTCAAATAAAAGTACTTCATTTGCTGTGAGCACGAACATTTGCACAGAGACTAATAATCAAATAATTTTTGACAATACTGTGGGTGAGAAAAGACCTTCTCTGGAGTCCCCTTTTTCTGCTATAAAATTCCCTGGACATGGCCTTAAACAGCCAATTATTGATGATGGGGAGGCATGGTCTAGAGGTGTTCATCCTACAGGTGGAGTGTTTCAGGTAATTTTATCCTTTTTTTAAGATTATTTATTTATTTATCTTCTAGCAGAACTTATGGCTGATTGTGAGCTTCTAGTTTAATGATTTACTGGTAGGTTTTGACTAATTTGCATTACAAAATTTAATTGTTAAGAATTTGTAATGCAGAAAATTAGTCATATCATTCTGTCTCTTCTATGAAATTGTCCTTAACATATGAGTGTAAGCTCATGTATTTTTTTTTTTTTTTTTTGTAATGAATTTAGAAACACACTATTAAAACAGGCAGTAATAGGTAACAATAATTTATACTTCTCTCTTTTTCTCATTCAAACACATTAAAGAAAGAAAGTTATAAACATATTGGTAAAATAATTTGTTTTCAGTAAATATGAGATGGTAGACACACACACATATATATATATAAGATTTTATTTTAAAGGGTATAATTTAAATAAGGAAAATGGGGTTGTAAAACATCTCCTTGTCACATGGAATTCTTTGCCTGGGATTTAAAAATTTGTTATGAAGAAAAAATAAATGTTATTCATACATATAATAAGGTTCTCATAGGTCAGAGAAAATCTGAAAAAGTCCAGGAATTTGAAATTAATGAAAAAATAAATAAATAAAAGTCAGGGGAAAATATCACCCAAAATTCTGTGAAAATGATGTAAACTGAAATAAGCTTTCTCATTGTATCTGCTTTGAACTCATCAGCCTAGCCGTTCAGAGTTTTCCATGTTTTTTCTGAAACTCACATGAATACACGTTAGGAACCTTGAAGAGAGATTCCCCCCCCCCCCCCCCCCCTCCAGCAACAACATTCCAACCAAGTGTAGGTCCTTAATTTAGATAATTGGCTTAATCCCTGCACCAATATCACCCAAATATATGAAGAAGTTACAGAACATAAAAGGAAGATCTTTAGTGTAAATTATACAAAAGGTTGTTTTTTTATCTCATTTCATAAATCAAAAGTAAAAGGACTTTCCTATTTATATTGTTTTTGGCAAAAAGAAAATTCACAAACAGCATATGTTTCAATTGGATTTTTTTTTTTTTTTTTTTTTTTTTTTTCTTTACACTACTTGGAAAAATGTTAAATAAATTTGGATTCAATTCGTATGGTAGAAAATGTGATAAAAGAAATTTTAGTTACAAACTATTTCTGTAATCAACTCTGTGATCCTATGTGTTTTTACCTTTTTTTACATTTTATTGAATAGATAAATATTTTGTTGCATTTAAAAAATACAAAATTTAATTACACTTTTTACAAGGCACCAGCTTTCTATTATGTCACAAATCAAAAGTTGTGACCTAGAATTTTATAAAAATGAGCCTCTAAAAATCAGATAATTTTATTTTTGAAACAGAATGGTAACCCTGATTATTGCGCTGCAATTAGCATCACAGTTTCTTTTTGTGTCCAAAACATCTGATTTTTATAATGACAGATGTTCAATACTTTTATCGTTATTGACTTGTTCAGAATAGATTCCATTTCAGATGAAAAATATGATTTATCTGAAAATGAATATACTCTTGATGAATAAAAGTGTACCAGCTTCAGCAGATGAATGCTGACTTTGTACAGAAACCATAAAAACAATTTCCCCTATAAATCTGAAAATGAAAGAAAGTCAACAAGAAATATTAATTTTTGAAGTACATGTACCGCCCAGGGTAAATATAAAACATAACTAAGAAGGGGTCAAATTAGAAGTAAAACATTAGAAAATTGTCAAGAGCAAACATTGATCTCTCATGATGATTTAAAAAAATGTTAAATGTAGCAGTAACAAATTATGAATGAATTGCAGAGAACTGCAGTTTTTACTTTCTTCTATATTCAATAGAAGAAAATATTGGATTCGTAACAATTTTCGACCTTGGGTTTTTGATGGATTTACACGTTTTGAGAGCTGTAGAACACGATTTGACCATTTTTAGAAAATGTCTGTCTGTCTCTGTGTGTGTGACAAAATTTTATGGCAACTGTATCTTGGGAACTACTGCACAGAATTTCATACAAATTGGTATGCAGTTGCACCTTGACATAAATTAGTGCCTATCAACTTTTGGTAAAAATTGTCTTGCAGGTTAGGTTGCGTTGTCATCCCGCTTTTTCTAAATTTTTAACATGGTGGTATAGGACAAAATTTTGTATAAATGTGCATAAAGAGAATTATTTTTTAATAATCATTATGAAATTTACCAGAATTATTTATAATAGAGATAATCAACTGGGAAAAAAATTTTGTATGTGTAGGAGCCTCGCCTCCCCCCTGGGGGGAAAGTCCCCCCTCGAGGGGAGTAAATTTTCATGATGGGTATCTTTCCAAAGAACTCACCAGTACCTTTAAAACGAATGGTTGAACCATCGATCTGTGATAATTTAAAATGAAGTTATCGATTTTTTTAAATGTAATATTGACAATAAAATTGGCTTTTTTTTGGATATTTAGTGTTATACTACTTCTATAATATGGAAATCGTCTGCATTATCATGGAAGATAATTTTTTTAAATAATAATTTAAATAAATTATTTTTACTGAGGGAATTTGTATAGGAAAATATAGAAGAAAGTCATGTGGTGGCCACAACATACTAGTTTTATTTTTTTTTATTTTTTTTGGAAGATGGTAACAGTACAGTGTGTTCAGCAAAGTTTCCAGACCAAACTCGTTTACCATTAGGCACATAACATTCAGGTGTGTGAGTTAATGTCAGTTATCTACATAAGAGACCTAGGCATTGCTGAGATGTCTACCATGGGAGGTTTTCTAAGAAGTCCTAGCTTGTATTCATGCTAGTTTCAAATAAAACCACAGTAAGCTCCAAACAGCCAGGTTGACGAGTGTAGGCTGAGATCGAACCTGGCACCTTCTCTCTATTAGCTTTGCGAGCAAAACCTCTCAGCTACTCATAACTCTTGAAAATTTTAAAGGCTGTTCATAAATGAAAAGATTCTGCATTGTATTAAACAGTGCACAGAGTAAGAAATTTAATGATGGCTACAGGATCCATAGAGCATACCTTTAGATAAATTAGAATTTTAATTAAACCACAAATTATTTCAATAAATAATTTGTGGTCCTGAACTTGGGATTTAAAATTTTTTCCTTAGCATAAATCCACATGATAGATTCAAAGTATACAATATTTGTAGTTAAATCTGAAGTTATGAGATTTAAAACCTTTCAAACAGATAAATTTTTATTGCAAAATAGGTAAACAGTGCTATTTTTGCATATTATAAACTCATTATATGTGTCTCACATGCATTTGCCATAAGCTGAGTGATTGAAGATGCCAGTCGCAAAAATGTCTGTGAGCAGTTAATTCTTTTTTTTTTTTTTTTTTCTCATTAAGTCAAAAATTGAAATAGACATTCCTCTTTAAAAAATTAAACAGTATGTTTTTTGATAATTTATTTTAAATTTACAACATAACTTAATCTGACATAATTTGAATATAACCATTTGTTTTGCATTTCTAGTATTTTAAAGCAGTGATAATATCAAACTGTAGAATACCTTATTTGTTTATGAATGAATGAAAACCAAGCAATTGTCTTAAATTACAAAAATACCCACAATTGTTTTGGGTTGAAATAATTAAGCACAATCCTTTATCAAGCAAAAGAAAATTTGTTGCTTTTTTATTTTCTCTTTCTTTTTTGAAAAAGTAAAAAAATAAATAAATTTAAATATATATATATGGGTTTTATTGATATATATATATATTATGTATTGTAGAATGAAATAAAAAATAATAAATAAATAAATATAGGTGAATATTTAAAAAAATAAAATCTCTACCTAGTGCAGTAATAAATTGATGCATATCTTTTTGTATAATTTTACTGTGTACTAATTTCATTATGTATGAACAATGGATTTATGAAGATATATGTATATATTAATTTTTATCTATTTTTATAATAGCCTGTTAAAGTCTTACAGCCTAAAACTACTACTGTATTAGAATCGTCTTCCAAAGATCTACAATCTAAAGCTCATTAAGTCAAAAATTGAAATAGACATTCCTCTTTAAAAAATTAAACAGTATGTTTTTTGATAATTTATTTTAAATTTACAACATAACTTAATCTGACATAATTTGAATATAACCATTTGTTTTGCATTTCTAGTATTTTAAAGCAGTGATAATATCAAACTGTAGAATACCTTATTTGTTTATGAATGAATGAAAACCAAGCAATTGTCTTAAATTACAAAAATACCCACAATTGTTTTGGGTTGAAATAATTAAGCACAATCCTTTATCAAGCAAAAGAAAATTTGTTGCTTTTTTATTTTCTCTTTCTTTTTTGAAAAAGTAAAAAAATAAATAAATTTAAATATATATATATGGGTTTTATTGATATATATATATATTATGTATTGTAGAATGAAATAAAAAATAATAAATAAATAAATATAGGTGAATATTTAAAAAAATAAAATCTCTACCTAGTGCAGTAATAAATTGATGCATATCTTTTTGTATAATTTTACTGTGTACTAATTTCATTATGTATGAACAATGGATTTATGAAGATATATGTATATATTAATTTTTATCTATTTTTATAATAGCCTGTTAAAGTCTTACAGCCTAAAACTACTACTGTATTAGAATCGTCTTCCAAAGATCTACAATCTAAAGCTGTTACTGTACCAGAATTATCTTCTGAAGTAGCTTCTGCAGTTAGTACTGATTCAAAGAGAGAATCTCCTGAGCAAACAAATTTGTCCTTTGAAAGGAAATTAACAGCTTTTGATATATTTTGTCGCAGCAACAGACTAGAAGGTAAAGTTTAAACAATGTTTCATTTTCCATAAAAGAATTATTATGTGATTTTAAGTGTATTTATTTTCTTGTAATGTAGATATCAAGATGTTTAAGAAATATGTTTGTATATCATTATTTTAACCTAATTATTTCACATTATTATTTTTATCTAATTATTTAAAACACAAAAATATTCCATCTATCTTCTTTTTCTTACTTCGTCACCTAATGACAGAAAAATTCTATAAAATGATCACTTGAGATTGGTTCAAATATTTCCATACATGCTTAGTTACTCACTTTTTAGTCTTAAAAAATAATCTTATTATAAAATAGATTATATTTTTGATTAAATGAAGATATTTTTGTAAACTTTTGTTGGAGTTTCGAACAAAACAAACCAATAATATTTATATTCTACAGCCATAATGCTTTCTTTAAAAAGGATAAAAAATAAAGATGGATAATATAGGTTTTTAAAAAGCTAATTTTTATTTTATAGTCTTAGTTTTCATATTGTAGAATTTCTCTCAATAACAAAAAAAAATTGGTGCACCAAGAAAGAATTGTCTGATAGTAATGAATTTACATATGAGAAAACATTTTGACCAAACATGCAAAAAATTAAGTTTTGGTATCCTATGAATGAATTGCGGGAGCTTCGACCCATGGAAACTACGAATTTAACAGGTGAATATAAAAAGTTATTCACCATCTGATAGTCAATTTTTCTGTTGCATTTCAACTTTAGATATCCTCGTGGACTGTAACAATGCCTCCAAAAGACTCATATTTATTGTGGGCATATATCAGAGTTTGAAAAAGGGCATGCTATCGTATTGAAAGAGGCTGGTTGAATAAATTGTACAACTGCTCAATATCT
Organism: Salticus scenicus; assembly: GCA_963930645.1. Classification (NCBI taxonomy): domain Eukaryota; kingdom Metazoa; phylum Arthropoda; class Arachnida; order Araneae; family Salticidae; genus Salticus; species Salticus scenicus. The sequence continues at coordinate 41,391,972 of OZ005654.1, read as the reverse complement.
GAGTTGAAATGATGTGTCAATTTGATGATTCTGACAAAAGTTAATCAACAATGGCATCAGGGTAGGGTCAGGTGGGGTAAAATAGGTCAAAAACAGCATATTTTACGTTTGCACTTAAACAGCAGAAAATGTATTGGTTCCATTTGTTAAAAAATTGCACAAAATATGCAAATGAATATTCCTCATGACATTTTAAGAGAAATATCTCTGAAAAAACAAAAAATTTGTACTGAAAAATAAATTTTAAAATATGCTGTTTGTGATTTATTTTACCCCATGGGTTGGGGTAAAATAAGTCATCCTTTAAAACTGTTTCAAATTTTAATACAATATACTTCATGCAAATAAAATTACAAATACACATTCCTTTTTTTTTTTTTGATAAAAACTTGATTTTGTGTTCTCTCTCTCGAAAAAAAATGTCTCTATGGTCCATCATTAGCTCGGGAAGAACATTTGGAATGTACAATGCATCTACATCAGAAATATCTTTCTCTGGAAAATCCAATAGGGGCTTCCATTTAAACTTTTTTTTATCCCTTCAAAATTTTCAGAATATTCATGATTGTATGAAAGAATGATGCCATGAAATATTTTCTTTGATCTTTTCCCAGAAAATTCTACTTTAACACATTTTCCAACTTTTACGAATTGATTAGTATTAATGCTGTCCAAATTTTCTTCTTGAGAAAGACTTATATTTTTGTTTCTTTTACAGTTGATGTTTCTGTGATTTTAGCTTCTCTGTTGATTTTTTTGTCATACACAATCAATTGAAAAATAAAATGGTTGTTAAAATTATTCCTGTTTTCTGTTGCATATGGGTTCTTTTTCTGTGTGCATTTTTCAAAGCTTCTTTGAAGACAATGTTTGACTGTGTGATAAAGTGTTTATAATAGCAGATTTTATGTACTTAAAAGGAGAATATATAAATATTATCCTGTTCCATGACTGTTGAAGTTGCACTAGAATTAATTTGTCAAATTAATTAAACTAATTAATAACTTACAAATAACTTACTTAATTTTAAACTAATACATTAAAAGAATACATATGGAGTTATTTAAAACACAAAAAGAAGTAATTAGTTACTTAATGTTTGCTAAGCCTAACATGATTCAACACCTGATCTATTTTACCCCACGTGTGTTTTTTTTACTCCAAAATATTAGTATTTTTTTTTTTTTTTTTTTTCCACAAAAGTTTAGAAAATTCATCTTAAGAATGTGCTTTTTGGAATATGATAAGAAAATACTGTAAAATTTGCTTTTGAATTAGTTAAAAACCAAAGTTTTCCTTAGCAATGCATTCGAGTTACTAATACGAAACACACAAATAATTAGTGGCTGTAACTAAAAAGTAACAGTTACAGTTAATTTTGCATACAAAATGAAGACTAATATAAATAATATATAAAACCAACAAAATTGGAATTTAAAAAATGCTTGAATGTTTTTTTAAAAAGTTTTTTTTTTTTTTTTAACTGACCTATTTTACCCCCTGACTTATTTTACCCCACCTGACCCTATTGATCACATTCTACAACCAGTTGTGTTACTGTTCCTTTTGTGACTCTCTGGACTTTCCAACAAGATAATGGCCAGCCGCCCACAGCATAAGTTGCTATGAATTGTCTTCAAGCTTTCCCAGTACTTTCTTGGCCATTTAGCTGCCCAATCTCTCTCCTATATAATGCATATTTAGGATGTTAAGGAAAGGTAATTACAGCCATCCTGGAATGTTGGCAAATTAGCTCAACAGTTGGGCACAATTTGACAAGAAATTCTTTAGGACACTATCCTTTATCAGTCTGTGCCATGCTGGATAACAGCTTGCAATTGCATTCATGCCAGAAGTGTACCAATGTCTTATTTATGTCCCCATTTTGTAAAGGTAAAACTCAGATGTAAATAATTCAATTGTTCTGAAATGGTAATAGTTTTTTTTTTTTTTTTTTTTTCTTTTTATGTGTATGATCTTCATAACCACCAATTTTTACTTCAATCAGATGAATCCTTCTTGATCCATCTTTTTCTTTTCTTTTTCTTATTATAGTGTATTTAATTTTAATATTGTTAGAAAGTTCTTTTTTTTTTTTTTTTTTGTGTGTGTGTGTGTGTGTGTATCTTTGAAATGAGTTATATTTTAGGCACAGTTCTTCACAAGCATGGTTTTTAAACCAAAGCAGTGTCATTTTTTTGAAAACTTAACATACTACATGCAACAATATGCTGCAATCAAAACATAAAAATATTAAATATCTGATAAAGTATGAAGTATAAGCATTTTTACTAAATAATGTTTAATTGTGTCTGAAGAAGCATTTCTTCTGCATAAATTATTAGCCAAATGTATTGAGTTATTCTTATAAAATCCGAAACAAATAGCATGAAATTTAAGAGAGATATCATTAATACAATGAGTTGAATTTCAGTTGTTCTCAAAGTCAAGGTAATGTGATAAAGGGTTTTATCGAAGTTTTTATTTTGAAATAATTAATGGAAATATAATGTGCACTCATTTTTAATACAAATTTAATTAGTCTTGCATTCTTTTACCTTTCCTTAGCTTTGATCCATTTACATTATGCTAAACTTGTATGTACTATTATTAGTGTGAGTTTTACTATTTTCAGTACACATTTCCCATCATAATTTCATGCCAGGGTGTTTTGAACATTTTTCTTGTGCAATTTTGTATTGCAGTGCTCAAACAACAATGACGGTGAAAACAATAATTAAACTGTGACAGTAGTTGAAGATTGTTTTTATGTACATTTATTGCCCATCTAGCCAGGCAGCCCCCTTTAATGCATCAAGTAGAAAAGTAGGCTTTATTATGTTTTATAGAGATTTTCAAAGTAATGTCAGAGGTTTTTCATAAACACAATAACTTTTGTAGGGCTTCGAGAGATATGTGCGTATGTATATAATTCATTTTTCAAGGGGGGGGGGGGGGACCGAAGTATTAATGCATAGTTTGTGGAAAAAAATATTTCCTGTTAGGAAAGTTTATGATCAAAGTTGGATGGTGTCGTGATGACATATTTTAGGTCTTACCTTTCATTTTTAGGACTTAATGTTTATGTTGTAACTTTACTTTCAGTAATTTAGGATCTAACTTTAGTTTTACAATTTAATTTAAATTTACCTATCTCTAATTGCAACATCATTTTAACTTAGAAACCTTACTTTGAGAAGCTATCACTTAAATTGTTAAAGATAATCACCTTTAATCAACGTTTGTAGATTTGATCGCAATGTTCCGTGTGTTTACAATCTTTTGGCCTTAATACTTTTCCTAATGGCTCGACCGCCCGTTTTGTTTCAGCGCATGCATGGCACGCGCACAGTTGTGTATTTTCTTCCTTCCTTCACTACTGCTTGACTCCCTTGTCTTGGTTTTTCGTGCCGCTGCCGCGTTTACCGGTTGGGGTGCGGTAGCGAGTTTTTATTTATCATCACGACGGGTGTGAGATCGCAGCAGTTGGCCAGGAGTGCGATTCAGCATAGGTGCACATGTGTGTGTTCCTTTTTCAGTTTGGAGGTCCAGGTGGAGGCAGGAAGAGTAAAGGCTAATTAATATCATCCTACTTAAATAAGAACAGGAGTAATGTCACCTAAAGTACCCGTTAAAAAGAAAAGATATATTGAAAAGTCAGTAGTCCGTTTTACATAAAAATAAAGAGTTGTCTGTGTACTTAAGCGTCATCAATGACTCAAGCTAATATGAATGGTTTCCTTACAGCTAATTCAAGACTTTCAGTTACAGGTTGTATCTTTTCATTTTTCTCTGACTTTTATTATGATTCAAGTAAAGATTAAATTTATCTACAGAGAATATAACTGGCAAATCGTCCTCACGGTGTAAGTGAACCGGCACGGCTTAGTCTTAAGTATTTTATCCAGTGCTTGTTAAAGTCACTCATTCTGATTTATTTTCGTCCCACTATACAGCAACAGACAGACATTAATATATTAGTTATTTTTACGACAGATGGCATATCTCTGAATCACCACTAATCCCAGACCGTTGTCTCTTGTGTAGCTCTTGTGTAACATTAAATTCACTCCTCAACCTCACTAAACCCAATAAAGAGTATAAAGAGTATATACTTTTTATAAAACTATTACCGGAAGTAATGAAGCAATATGTGGCGGAAGTAAAAAAAAAATGTGGCAACATCAAGCAAAGAAAAAAAAAAAACTATTAGTAAACATTACCCATTTGAATTCTTGAAAAGAAGGGGAGTGCTAGAGTGTTGAACTTAATTTGAAGCATTTTTTATTGTATGATAATCCTTCTAGAAATCCAAATGAAAAGAAGAAGGACAATATCGAATAATGTGAACAGAAGAAAAACAAGAATGTTGGATTATAGCAGAACATTTTAGATCTTGCTTTTTCTTATAATTTTTGTGTTTTCTGATTCAAATTCAAAGTGAACGTTTTGCCTGGCATATGTACATTTTAATATTTTTTTCTTTTTGTGTGTAATACATGTTTTTTATATTATATTTTTAATTCTTTGCACAAAAGAATTTTTAAATTGTTTATTATCTTAGTTGCTGCTCAAAATCCAGGATTTAACAATCAGCAACTCGCTCAACTGCTGAGTGAAAAATGGAGTCATTTATCAGTTGAAGAAAAAGCTGTATATAAAAATATGCTGGACAAAGACTATAAACAGTAAGTGATGGTAATTTTAATACATAGTAGTTTTGAATTTTGTTACATTCTATTTATTTTACATCTAGTGAGATTCTCTCTTATGAAAGCTTCAGAACTTATTAGTAAATGTTTTGGGATGAAGCATTTCTTATTGGCATTTTAACATTATTTAATATTATTCCCAAATTATTTAAATACAAATTATTAGCTTTCAGTAATTATCAATGTTCACTGATGGTGTAAATGTATGTACAGTCATATCTTTAACACATAATTATTTTATAATCTGTTTCCTTTGTTTGTGACTATACTTACTTTCTTATTTGATTTGTTTTTATGATATGTATATATATATTGTTAAGTATAACAAGAGTGTCGATTAAAATATCTCAAGAAGAAATAAAATGAAGCAAAAATTATAAAATTGGGCAAAATCACCAATTTTAATTACCCTATAACTTCATTTATAGTAAAACATATTTCATTCATTGCAATGAATTCTTTTCAATTCTTATGTTTGTTTGTTTGTTTTTTCCTGAAAAATAGCAATATTTTTATGTAAAAATATTTTAAATATACTTTAGAAAACATGACACAATAGCTAATGAATGTGTCATGTTTGGTTAAATTTGTTCAATGGGTTTAAGAATAAATATAATATATATGTTATGCCACAAACACAAACTGCATAACACACATTTATTAATGATTTATTTCAAAATTTATTAAATTAGCAAGCAAATCTTAAAATCATTCCTATAACTAAAAAATACAAAATTGCTCAATATACAAAATTAAGCAATTTTGCACATAATGCTAAATTAAGAAATAATGTTTCTTAAATAATTTAAATAGATGAATATTAAATATTTAAATATATTAATCTAATCAAATTATTGTGAATCTAATAATATTTTGGCTGAGAATCTGCACTCTCTGAAACTTTTGGAGAGAAAACGTATTGATTATTGAGCTCTACAGGAGTTGCCAAGCAATGAGGTTGATAGTGAAAGGTGGACACTTCTTGGGTTCTGTGCTGGAATCAAACCTTTTTTCTTTTTTTCCCTTTTAGTATAGTTTAGCTCACCCCATATTATAAATGTATGGAATCCTTCACTGTATTACAGATTAATTATTTTCAGCTTACAAGCGCATATCTTCTTATTTCTATGCATTTTCTATATGTCAAATTAATCTGTGAGCATCCAAACCTTTGGGTGGATGTGTTTGATAAGTCATTACAAGTACAAGTAATATATTTAAATATAAGTATCTTCAATCATGTATTGGCAATTTCAATAGATTTTTCCATGCAATATTTATAAGTTTCCTCTATTCAAGTGTAATTGTGAAGCATACTTCATCATCACATTGTGATGCTTTCTAAGATAAGGAAATTACCACACTGAACGAATTTCCTACTCTACATGACTCAAGGATATATATGAACAAACTTCTCTACCATCAGAATTCTCAGCGGTGTGAGTTCTCAAACTCAAGATCTATTCGCCAATATCTCACTGTGTATTATTAAATAATTATGGAGTGATATAGTATAATATCCAAATCTATCTTATGTATGATGCTTTTGTAGTTATGATTACAGCACTTGTTCCTACTTTGTTTGCCTGACAAAGAATCGTGTTTTCTTTCAATCCTAAACAATTGTTGCAAGTTCTTGCATTTAATTGTGTTTATTCAAATGTTTTTTTATTTATTAGGACTGAGCGATTCTATTTAAATGTTTCGAACTTATTTAAAGGCAGATTGTTTATCAATTTTTAAAATGAATACAGTCGAACCTTGTTAATGTGAATCTCAAGGGGAATAAAAAATTTGTTAATTTTATCAGTAGTTCATGTTATCAGTAACTAATCTTTGTATAACAAAACTAATCTTCATTTTGACAGGGATTGTGGAAAAAGTTTATGTTAAAAGTAATTCATGTTAACGAGATTCAATTGTATAATTCTGTGTAACCAACTTCCTTTAAAAGAAATTCAATGTAGGTGTTCCCTAGAAACATCTTACATAATTAAAAATTATTAGTAAATATTAGTGGTTTTGCATTTACAAGTATTTGACAAGCCATTCATTTAATTTTTTTTTTATGTTATTCATCATATCCTTAAATATTCTGATTTTGCTTGGAATATCATTTACACACAGAAAATTAGCGTCTTTGTTTCCTCATGATATAGCTAAGAAAAAAAAGGGTTAAATTTGTTTTAATTGTTTGTTTAGTTATCTGCAATGCAGAATCTTTGGTTGAAATCAAACTTTTTTTTTTTCACTATACAACTTTACTGCTTTTACAAATCTTAAGTATTTATCAGAAATTTTATATAACTATTTAAAATTTAATACATTCTTTAAAATTCCTTCGTTTCACATTTTATTAGATAATCTCATAAAGTTTTTATTATTTAATTTTTAATTTAATGTTTATTTTTAATTTAACACTATCCAACACAATAATAACTTTTATTTATTTATTCCAAAACCTATTTCTGCTGTGATAATTTCTTCAAAATGCTTTCTAATATATCACAATAAATTTGATAAATCATAAAATTACAATTATATATTTTTTTTCTTCGTATATTGAATATTATTAAATTATCATCATATTAAATCATAATCAATTACAGTTTTCATCTAAAACTCTTCTTCCTCAATCCAACTTTTTTGGATTATTGTTTTCTGATTAAAAATGAGATGGATAAGATTTTTGTTTTTGAACTTCAACTTTTAAGTGTTACCTGTGTAGTGAAATAAATTTACAATATTTTGCATTTCTATATTATTAGTTTTTAAACAATATATAATATGAAGGATAAGAATTTAATAAACTAATATATATATATATATATATATTCAAGTGAGAAAAAGCAGGCATAAGGACAGCATGAAAGTTTCAAATCTATAATTATCCATTCTCTTTTGTGAACCATTCTTGTTTTCATGCTCTTTCTGAAATCCGTAAGTCATTCATATTTTTTTCCCTCCAGTCCAGTTGTTTCTGATATCCAGCATGACTTACTAAAAAATTTTCTCATTTCCTTTTGTAACTTTTAGCTTTTATGTGCATTGCTACTTTCATGCTGCACATGTATCAGGGTGGCTAACAACCTGGAAAACCTGAAAAGGAATATTTTGCAACAAGGAAAAAACAAGGGAATTTGATTGAAATCTGTAAAAGTCGGGAAGTTTTGACTAAATCTTGGGGGGGGGGGGGGGAATTGTTGCTTTATAAAGCACTGAAGAGAAACTTTTCAGGGTCTGCCCCACCCTTGAATTCAGGATTTTTGAAAATTTTGCGGTTAAATTGTTTGTTTTTGTAGAAATTTCTCATTTTGAACATTTAATTTGTCTTACAATATATTTAGAGCCTTCCAAATATCATCTTTTTATAGATAAAAATAAATACTACTTTAAATGATAGCTGTATCATCGTATGTGATTGTCTCCCCCCTCCTGCCTCACCAGCAGCCGAGCAGTTCTGCACTCAAAGCTGGTAGACATGAGGTGCCGGGTTCGATCTCAGGTCACACTTGTCAGCATAGCCTTTCAGAGTTTTTCGTGTTTTTTTCCAGAAACTTACATAAATACAGGCTAGGGCCCCTTAGAAAGACCCTCTTAAGGCTTACGACCCTAGTGCAGTCAATTGGCCTTAATCCCAATACTGTACCATACACCCCCCCCCCCTCCTACCACCACCACCACCCTTCATTCTGCATGCAAGTAGTAATTATTTTTGTTAGACATTTTAAGGTCTATCTTAAACAAAACTTATATTAAGCAGAAAAAAACTGCAATAGAATTATTTTAGAAAATTTCAATTTGACTAGTATGTAAAAGTTTCAGACTCAGTAAAGACAAAAATATTTTTAAACGAAAATTAATTTATTCATGAAAATATAATAGATTAGGAAAAAACAATTATAACAATTATTCAGAAACAATTTAATATAAATATATATATAACAAAATTTTCAAATTCAATATAACAAAATTAATTTTCAACATCAATTCAAAATCATATTACCTCTCCAATCACATATTTGGGTTACTTGATAATACATGGAAGAAAAAAACGAAGTCTTTTGGTATCAAGTCCTTTTACATGGTCTACACATGACCAATGTGGAAGATGGAACATACAACATCACATCACACCAGTACAAGCATTTTACCAGAAGAACGATCAGACACATATGTTGTAACACCGAAACCATATTGAAGAAGAACAGATGAATCACTAGTTGAAAATCAAAACTCTGCACAAGAATTTTCGAAAATCGCGGTCGCCAAATGACCAGCGAATACCATTGAAAAATAAATAAAGTTCAGCTAAACTATATCACACTTCATGGTCGCCGAATGACCAATGAATAGAACGTGTAAATTACTTGAAGATCGCGGTCGCCAAATGACCAGCGAATGCCATTGAAAAATAAAGTCAGCTAAACTACACCACACTTCATGGTCGCCAAATGACCAATGAATAAAACGTGTAAATTACTTGAAGGTCGCGGTCGCCAAATGACCAGCGATTTCGATAAATCATTAAAGTTCAAGAAAACAAACTTTAGCATAAAAAATCCTCAAATAAACTAATCATTTAAACTTCTGAAGAAACTATTGCATATCAAAAAAAACCCTCAAACTTAACTGATTGTAAACAAAATTTAACATTATAAAATTATTAAACTTAACAACAACACTTTAACATTCGATTTTAAATATGAGTTCATCGTACAGAACATAATTACTCCAAAAGAACAGCCGCCCGCAGCTATTCAAAACCGGGACTCCAAGCCAAGGCTAGCAGGAGCACACTAGAACTGAACTCAGCTGAAACTGCAGTATCTCCCAAACATCACGGCCTTATATTCTATCTAAACAAACTGATCTGCATAACAACGTTGACCGCCGCGCCACGACATCCGGTAGTGAAAATTGAAACATAATAAAAAATGACAATTTTCAAGAAGTGGCAACAGCCCAAACAAGAAAGATTATGCAGACAAGAAATGGCAACGCCGACATAGTAAACAAAGTAACGATGTTTGAAAAGAATAGATGCAAAATAACTTTTAAATATCAAAAAGGATTTAATAAATAAAGGTAAGTTTAAATATATATTTTTAAGATAAAACAATAAGTAAATTCAAATATTTCTTAATTTTAATATGAGGACATTGATATGGATATCAATTTTTAATAGTGCTTGTTTACTACTAATATCAATACTAATATCTTTCTTTCTTTCTTTTTTTTTTTTCTGTAATATACTAATATTGTACTTTTAAACTGAAAATTACACATTAATGCTTATGACACAAAGAAATTATTTGTTATGTGACTTGTAAATTTATAGCAATGAAAATTAATTTGAAATAGCAAAATAAATTCTATCCTAATTTTAACAGGAAAATCAAGAAAAAGAAAATGTTAAGTAAAATAGTGAGTCAGAGCTTAAGTCAAACCCAAAACAAAACACTTAATCCAGTAAATAAAAAAATGAAGCCCAAATTGAAAGACAAAATCATAGATTTCAATACTGAAGATGTAAAGGAATATTATAAGAACAAAAGCAGGTAAAAAAATATTCCATTTTCTCTTTTTATCATTGTTGTTATTCTTAGATTTGCTGGCACATTTTAAATTTCAAAAAGTTAGTTATTTTTTAAAGAACCTATATTGTAATCTGACAACAAATAATTGCTACAGCACTTTTTTTCTTTTATTTATTTACAATATCTTTAAATGATGAAGTTTTTGAAATGTCACAATGCTCACAGTTTGTTGTTATATATAAATTATGCTTAAATAAAAGAAAAAATAAAGAGTAGAAACTTATTATATTGTATTTTTATTAAATATTTACAAACAGTTTATTCACTGGTTATTCTACTCTAACTGTGATTATGAATACAAATTTTTGACAAACACCTTCATAAATTGCAATTTGTGGTGTTTGCTTTCTAAGTTTTTATTCACCGTCATTCAGTTTCAGTATTTTGCACATTTTACTATGATAGAAATGTGATTTTTAGTTCCCCATCATACTATAGGTATGGGGAACTTAGGTAATCGTGAAAATTTTCGACATCGGTTTTTTTACTTTTTTACATGTTTTCAGGTGTGAGGAATCTGAAAATGACAAAATTTGTATGGTGTCTGTCTGTAGGGGGTCTGTTAGTCCGTTAGTTTGTTAGTCTGTGTACACGATATCTCAAGAACAAATTGTCGCAGAGAGGTGAGATCAGTTTTAAAATATTACTTTCAACACTGGCAAGAACCCTATTCATTTGCAACATTCAAATTTAAAAACTTCGTAAGTTATTAGAAATTTATGATTTTCTTAACATGGGAGAATAGGACAAAAATTCACTTAAACGTGCATTAAATGGAAACTTTTTACTGTAAAAGTATCAGACCAGTTTTAAAATATCAGTTTTGATGCCGGAAGGAACATCAGTAACTATAAATATGTTACTTTGAAAAGTTCGCAAGTTATTGGAAATTTACGAATTTCTTAACATGGCAGAAAGAGCAAAATTTCTCATAAACGTCAATCCCTGGGGATATTTTCATCGTAAAGATGTCAAACCACTTTTGAAATATTATTTAGGATACCTGCATGAATATCATAGACTATGATTTTTCCAATTTAAAAAATTCGTAAGTTATTTTGAATTTACGATTTACTTAACGTGTCAGAATAAGGCAAATTTGAGCATAAACTTCCATTTTGAGGATCATAAATACATTAGACCACTTCAAAATTTTATGATATTTGTTTGAACATGATTAAATATAAATATTCTTATAGGAAAATTTCGTTAATTATTCGTAATTTACGATTTTACCAACATAGTGAAATTGTAAATTTTTCATATAAATATGAATTTTGAGGATTATTGCATTGGAAATAGTAGCAGGAAAACTAAACAACGGAATTGACCTTGATAAAATAAATTAATAGATTAGAATAAGATAAATATATCGAAGTGAACGGTGGATAGCCTATTAGGCGGGGATTTCATTCTGTCACTGTATCAAGCTTTGGTCAAATTCATTTCTTTTAACATGATTATAATATATCTCGCACTAGAAATTTATGAGAACATAAATATGATGGGGAACTGAGCAGAGTCCACCTATGCCAACTAGTTTACTTTTTTGTTTAAACTTATAATCAATTTACTTTATTATGCATTTTATGGTCATTTAACACTACAATTATTAAAAACAATCATTTTGACTGGAAAGCTAATTAGCTTTACATTGAAAATAATATGCCCCAATCATTCTAGTGTTAATTACTTAATCAAATTTCATATAAGAAAGAAATCAAATTGGAAGCTGTAATTAAAAAATATATATAAATCAAAACATTAATTTTAATGAAAATCAAATTTAAATTAACATAAGACATTTTATCATATCACATTCTGGCAAGAAAAATGACATGATTTAAAAATGCAGTATTTGAGAAAAATCAACTAAAGATAACATAGAAATGAACATTTCTATGTACATTAAATGAACATTTCTATGTACATTAAATGAATATTTCAAATGTACATTAGTGTACAATAAAATTGAAATAACTTTCTCCCAGATGGATAAATTGTGAAATAGAAATGTGTTAGTTTTTGTGAACGTTGGGGCAATTCATACATATTTTTCAAGTACATAAACTCAAAATTACCATTTTTGACTTGTGTTACTTTTTTTTGCTGGGGTGTGAAATATTACAAACTCGCAACAAAGTGGTTAAGCAAATTCTCCCCCACCCCCCCTTTTTACGCACATACTCACACACACACATAATTGGTAGACCTCTGCTGCTTGTTACTTATATTAAGGTGAATTTTAAAAGAAATACAGGGTGTTTATAAAGTCCCGGACCCATTTTGATATTTAATAACTCATAAAATAATGAAGATATAAACAAACTTATGGCATTTATTGATGGAATAACTCATATATTTTCTTTTCAGGTTTGAATATCTTTACTTTTGTAAATATCGTCTGCGCGTGTGGTTAATTTCAGATAATTTCATTTTCCAGTCTAAATATCTGTACTTTTGTAAATATCGTCTGCTTCTTAATTGCATTTTTCTCTCTTTTGTTTTTGGCAACTATTGCAATGTTATGTTTACTTTTGATGTGTTTGTTCTATGTAGTACTTTTGTATGTGATGTTTTATTCGAACGGATATTAAGGCGAATGCATACACCACAAGAGATAGCACAGATTTTATGTTGGTACATAGAAACAAAATCGATAGTGCAAGCACAGAGAAATTGCAGAAGATGGTGCAAAAAGATGCAACAAGATGGTGCGCCACCTCATTGGGGTACCATCGTTCGTAGTTCTTTGAATGACCATTTTCCAGGAAGATGGATTGGGCAAGGAGGTCCAATTCCTTGACCACCCAGATCACCTGATATAACGCCGCTGTACTTTTTCCTTTGGGGATTTGTAAAGGACAATGTTTACAGGAGGAGAGTGTCGAACATTGATGACCTACAATTCAGAATTACAACCGCAATAGCCTCTGTGGATGCCGACATGCTTGCCGCTACCTGGCGTGTAATTGACTATCGACTTGGTATTCTCCGTGTGACGAAGGGGGCACATGTGGAAGTTCATTGACAAGGGTCATGAAACTTTTTGATTCTATCTAACCATTTATGTTATTAATTTTAATCTATCTTTATTATTTTATGAGTTATTAAACATCAAAATGGGTCCGGGACTTTATAAACACCCTGTATATATGTTGCTATATAATGAATAAAAGATTATATATATATATATACAGTCGGCTGCAAAATTATTCGAGCACCAGCCAATAATTCCTATATTTACAAAGTACACTTAAGACTGTTTTACTAAGTAAATCCTTGTCGAATCATGTTCTTAGACTGATTAAGAACATGATTCGACAAGGATTTATTTAACAAAGCTGTATTAAATGTACTTTTTTTTGGCAAGGATTATTGCTAGTGCTCGAATAATTTTGCAGCCGACTATATATATATATATATATATATTATTTTTTGTAGGGAATCTTTTCTTTCTTTGATAATATTCTGGGGGCTTTCTTTAAATTCATTTACTATTTTCATGTTAATCATATAAAAAATAAATACACAGCAGTGGGAAAATGCTTGATTTACTCGCCACTGGTGAGTGATTTGTCACATGTGGCAAGTGGATTATAAGTCAGTCAGTTTCACTGTTGAAATTTAAAGTTTCTTGGTAATTCTGCAACGTAATAAAACAGCCAAAAAAAGTGAAATAATATTGTTTTACTGAACACTGTTTTAAAAAATGATGATTTGAAAACATGAAAGAATTTTACTAAATGGTCAATTCACCTCACAATTGTGTAAATTTTGTTTTAAAAATTATCAACTATGTATTGCATATTGCTAGCCAATAAAACATCCTTGGCTGGTAAGAGTTTCTAAAGATTCCTCACCCCTGTGTACATGTATATATTTTCTAATATATTGAATATAAACTTTTATCGTATAACAATTTCAAACCATTTTTCTGTGTGTTTAATTAGCTTATTGGTTGATAAATAAAGTTAATATTTAAAAAAAAAAAAAAAAAAATTAAACTTAAATTATTTGTGGTCTATCAAACTTAAAAATTTCATCACTCTTTAACCAAATTTTAATTATTACTAAATTGATTTTTTTTTTTTTGCTCTGTTTTCTATCAATAAATATAAAGTTTTCTTTTTAAATAAATGTGTGATTTTGGACGAGAGGAATATTTTTGCTGGATATTCTTGTTTATATTTAATTAGAAATTACATGAGTAAAATTCATTAATTTTATTTTTTAGAAGTTATGGCTAGAGCTTTAAAATTTTGAAATAAGATTGTGTCTATTTTTAAATTGTAAAATGAAAAAAAATCACATATTGAAAATTCGTATTTTGCAGCTTCAGAATAAAATATAAAAAATTAAAAAAATAATTTTTTAAAAAAGGTCCGTCAGTTTAACAGCTGGGAATTTTTAGAATGTGAAAACAGAATTTAAAAATATGTATTAGTTAATAAGTTATTTGTAAAGAAAAATTTCCCATAGAATAACATTAGCTTCGGCTTCCGGCGGCGGTGAGTGAAGAGGGCCTTTAAGTGTCATTAAAAGCTAGAAGAAGGAAAAGTGTAACTTAAAAGAAAACTATCCGTGTGTTTCTTTGTCTATTTTCGTTCCCTTTTAAGTTTTGTCAGGGTTTTTATAACATGAGTGATAAAAACAATCATTGTTATCATAATTTTAAATGAGTTATTTCACTAATATCCATATATATTTTTATTCCTTTTTAGAGAAATGTCTTCAAGTAATGAGTTAAATATAATTAATTATTTGGCTCCTGGAATATGGATCTGTTCTAATGAAGGAAAATTACACATACTGAATACTTTTCGGTTGCACGAAACAATCATCTATCATAGATTGTTGGAAACTTTTCAGTTTGAATCAGAGCATCTTGAAAAACCACTTTATATTACTGCCAGGTAAATGTGATTTTAAAACTTAGAGATTGTTTTTATCAAGTTTTAAGATGCTTTAATCTTTTTTTTTTTTCCTTTCCAATTCACTTACATAATTTTATAATTCTAAAAAGAAAAACAAGTCCTTCTGGCTCATTCGCAAGGGTAAGTTGATTTCTTTTTTCTTATCAAGTAGCCACCATTTTAAAACAAAATGACGGCTACAAATTATTAATGGTCTTGCTAGAAATATTGGTGCTCGCTATGTACATATGGAGTTTTAAGCAGATCAGTTCAGAAATACCTTTTCATGTGAATTTGAAGTTTTCAAGTGTCCAGGCACTTGGAAATAAGATGGTGGGCCAAGTTGGCAAACAAATATATCAAATACTTATTTGTGAGATAATAATCTACTATACAAATTTAGTTTGAATTATTTCAGAATTTCAGAAGTTATTGTGTTGAAAAATTAAGTGGCCGCCACTTGGATTAAAATGGCAGAGCATGCTTCTCTGTGAAATAATCCAAGGTATTTGTAAGATAAGTCCACTGTACAACTTTGGTTCGGATAAATTCAGTATTTCAAAAGTTATCGTGATAACAAATTCTCAATTCCCACATCTTGAAAACAAACTTGCATAGAAACTTACCAGCCAAAATCATAGATATTTGAATGATAAATCTATTTTTCAACTTTAGTGTGGATTGATTAAGTATTTCAAATGTTATTGGGATAACAAATTTTCAAGTGGCTGCCACTTAAAAACAATATGACGGAGCAAGTTGCCCAGCAAACTCATCCAAAATATTTGAAGCATGAGTTCATTGTCCAACTTTGGTTCGAATCAGTGCAATGTTTCAAAAATTATTGTTATGACAAATTTTCAAATGTCAGTCTAAGTGACTGCAACTTGGAAATAAAATGGGGGAGCAACTTGCCCAGCGAAATTATCCAAGATATGATAAGTACACTGTCCAACTTTAGCTCAAACTGATTCAGTATTTCAAAGATTATCGTGATGAGAAATTTTCAAGTGGCCACCACTTGGAAAAAAAAAACAGAGTGAGTTGCGCAGCAAACTTATCTGAGATATTTTAATGATAAATGCACTATCCAAATTTGATACGAATTGATTCAGTATTACAAAAGTTATCATAATGACAAATTTTCAAGCAGCCACCACTTGGAAATAAAATGTCGAAGCAAGTTACCAAGCAAATTTATTCAAGATAATGAACTGTAAGTTTCTATCCAAATTTTGTTTGAATCAGTTTAGTATTTTACAAGTTATCATCATGGTACATTTTCAAGTGGCAGCCTGATTTCAAGTGGCCACAACTTGGAAACAAAATGTCAGAACAAGTTGCCAAGCGAACTCATCCAAGATATTTATATGATAATTTCACTGTCCAACTTTGATTTGAATTGAACCAGAATTAAAAAAATTATCATGGTTATAAATTTTCAAGTGGTAACCTGAATTCAAGTTGTCTCACTTAGTTTATAACATCCGCACTTTGTTAAAAATGGTGGATAAAGTTCATTAATAAAGTTGGTTGTGACCCTTATTATGGTCTATGTATACATCAAAATTCAAACAAATTCAGAATGCGCTTTTTACAATGTGAATTTGAAATTTTCAAGTGGTCTCTACTTGAAAACAAAATGGCGGAATAATTTGGTTAACAAATTCATTCAATATATTTATAAGATAAGTTCGCTGTCCAAAATTGGTTCAATTTGGAGTAATACAGGGGTGCAGAATATGTCCGAACGCCCGAACAAGGTTCGGGGGAAATTTAAACTGACAGGAAATTTTAAATATTTTTTTTAAGAGAAAATAAAAATGTAAATCAAAAATAACAATTTGCTACTTTGAAGTGCTTATACACTAACAGCTATATTTTATGTTACACTGTATACTTATTCTCTTAAAGGTTTATTACATAGAACAAATGACTTTGTATAGCAAAGTAGATTTTTGCATTATTGAGGGAAATTTATACTGTGTTTGGGGGAAATTTCCGAGGTTTGAACATTTTCTGCACCCCTGGAGTAATATTTCGAAAATTATCGTGATGTTAAATTTTCAAGTGGTAGTCTGATTTCAAGTGGCCCTGCTTAATTTAAGGTATCCGCCACTTTGTTAAAAATGACGGATAAAGTTCATTAATAAACTTCGTTGAGACTCTTATGTGGTCTATATTTACATCCAAAGATAGATAAACAAAGTGATTGCAATAGGTCAATTTCTAAAGAAATCAGCCTAATGTCTGTCTTAATATTATAAGTATTTGATAAATTGTGTTTTGTGGTTAGGAATTTTTATAACTGTATGTATTTTAAATTTTAAAACTTGTTTTTGTTTTTTATATTTTGAAATATATAAAAGGTACTTGAATATGAAGTTAAAGTTTAATAAATTAATGTATGAACATTTTTTCTTCCATCAACAGCATTACTTAAAATTGTAAAATAAATATGATTGCAGAACATTTCTAATTTAAAGTTTTTCCTCTTTTTATGCTTAAAAATTATTTCTTACTCAGAAAATTTACATTTTTGATAAATTTTATTTTTTATAAGCCTAATTACTTAAAAAGTCGTAATTTTATGAATCTTAAATTAATATATAAGATATTGTGAAACTGGTCTATCTTTTGTATAATAAATAGTAACTTTATGCAATGTGACATTGAAAATTAATTTAATGGTGTAATAGTTCATACAGTATATCAATTTAAAGAAAAAAAAACAGTTTCATAATGTTAAATTTAAACTGGTGTTTCCTCATTCATTGCTGCATCATTCAGTTCTACTCTGCCTACAGCTTGTTCTCCATGGGAGTATGGAGCGAGAAAGTGGCTAGGACTAAAATTCTGCACCGGATCAGATAACCTGATTTTACCTGAACCTCATCTGACCCGACCCACAGGTGAGATTCGGGTCAAGTCGACAAAATTTTTTCGCTTGCAGGTCGCATTCGGGTTGGGTTGACTGATCTTTTTTTCTTGTAGATTGGGTTCGGGTCAAGATGACTGAAATTTCTTTTCTTGCAGGTCAGTTTTATTTTCAACGAGTTGGATCGACTTGAAAACATCATTCAAAAAAAAAAAAAAAAAAAATTGCAATCATATGCATAGATATAAGTATAACTCTATAATTGATATAAAGGTACGTACTATGTGTATTAGACATGTGTAGGAGTTCCATATTCGTATCAGTATGTGCAGATATTAGCCAGAAAAGGAAAAAAAATAAAATAAAAAGATTTGTATTCGTATCTGGATCCGTATAAGCAAGAAAAAAAATATCCATGTCCATTTTGTTTTCAATGGATCTAATATAGATTTTTTGTAGAAATCGTATGAAAATTACAAATAAATTGGCATAAATTTTTATGGACCATCCTTAATATATAAGTAAAAGAAATTCAGCATAAGCTCGCTTTTATGTTCTTGGATTTTATGTTATTTCTCAATTTATGTTTTATTATTATTTTAGATACCTTTATTTTCAATCCTTGCTTTTATGTTAAAGAAATTTTCAATTTTCCTCCATTTACACTTGTGTATGCAGTAAAGATAGAGGACATACTTGTTGAGATTTAATTAAACTAGCAGGCTTTGCCCGCTTCGCTGGCCACTAAATTTAAAGAAAACTCTTTTCTATATAGCTTTATAAAAATAAAATAAAATAAATTACTGAAATTGTTCAAAAGTTCGCTCCAGGTCCCTGCTGCATTCGGCAGCGATTTGGCCATCGACTGCAACTCGAGCGCTTGTCCCTATTACCTGCGACAATAGTTTACCAATGAGCTTCCATTTAGGTGCTTATTATATAACAGTTTCGAAATAGATAGTATCGAAAAAATTGGAGTTTCCCTTTTATATTTGAATCCCAGTTACATGTGAACAACACTATACAGTCAAACTCCGATATAACGCCCCCCGAAATACCGCCAAACCCGTTTAACCGCCACATGTATGGGTCAACAAATCTTCTGAATAGGGACTACAATGTAAAGTATCCTTTATAACGCCAACTCGATGTAGCGCCAACCAATCTTTTCCAAAAAATTATAAGTTTTTGTTAAAATTAGCATTTTTTTTTTTTTTTTTTTTTTTTTTTTTAAGTCAAGCGCTATGCTTATTGCCGTTGACACATTCCAACTTATTGTATCATGGGCTGATAAAACACAACGCAGGAGTATTTTGTGATAAAAGGTCAAAAAATTTAAATGCTGCTATTTCAGAGTATGAACCTGCTCATGTCTATAATATGGATGAAAGCGGTTCATTTTATCGTTTGCAAACCGACAAAACAATATCCATTAGATCTGTTAAAGAATGTAAGAAAATTAAAGATCGTGTATTCCTTGTGTTTGTACGAATGTTAATGGATCAGACAAACGACCATTAATTGTTACTGGTAAATCTGCTAAGTCAAGATGCTATAAAAATTTCAATCCTGCTTTATATGTGAATAACAATAAAGCATGGATAACTGCAATTTTATTTCAAAACTGGCTAGTGAATTTTGATGACGAAATGAGGAATAAAAGGGCTTCACGCATTATTGATATTAGATAACGCACTCTGTCATAAAGTAACTCCAGTTAGCAATATCCGATTTCAATATTTACCTCCTGATTGCACTGGTGTTTTACAATCTTTAGATGCCAGAATCATAATTTTTTTCAAAGCGCATTACTGGAAATATCATATGAGACACATTGTTGACCGCATCAGTAAAAATGATTTTTCTGCTCTTTCCTTAAAAGATTCGATTCTCATAATGAAAAACGCGTGGAAGGAAGTTTCTACGGAGACTATAGTAAACTGCTGGAGCCATACAGGCTTAAAAAATAGTGAAAAATCTAGTGATGAACTAAACACTGCAGAAATTGATGCATAGCTGCCCAGTTTTTAAATTTATTTAAAAACTAGGCTAAATTTATTTAAAAACTAATCTTAAATTTATTTAAAAACTAATCTAAACCCCGCCCTTTTTTCACACCGTAAACTTTGTATAAAATTTTAATTCAACAAATAATTGCGATTAAATATGAAGAAAATTACTCTAAAAAATAAAGGTTTGAAAAAGGGGCGGGACTAATAACATTCCGGAATAAATTAAAAATCTTGGCAGCTATGTTAATGATTTATGACATGATATAAACAATTTAACTTGCATGCAGCATCTTCTCACTGAAACTGAATATATTAATGTAGACAAAGATATTACAGCATTTGAAGAAGTGAGTCAAGAAGAAGTTGTTGAAATAAAACAAATAATGACTCACATCTGAAGAGGAAATCCAGATTGAAGAAGAAAAAATTAAATCTCACGAAGTGAAAGACTGCATTAACAAACAAAGGATATATTTAGAAAAAAATTCAACCGATAAAAAGGTGATGGACAATCTTTTAATTTTAGAAACATTGAAAACATTTCCGTAACCCCCCGCCCCCCTCCCCACACACAAAATAAATAAATAAATAAAATTAAATTAAAAAAAAAAAAAAAAAACTTAAGCTAGTATTTTAAAATATTTTTCTCCTGCGTAAATATAATTACTACGTAGATCGAAATAAAATACTAGTTATCACATATTCAGTGCTATGATTCTGAACTTTTCTAATGCTTGTAATATAATGAGGTAAGGAAATATTTAATTTTATTTACACAGTTAGGATTATACATTCGATATAGCGCCAAATCCGTTATAACGCCATATTATTATGCGTACCGATGATGGCACTAAATCGGGGTTTGACTGTACGTGTTGTTCACATGTAACTCGGATTGGACTCAAATGTAACTGGGTTTAGACAACATAATATTTGCTTTTACATTATTTCATATGTTTATTTTGTTTATCCAATCAACCATTAAATGACAGCAATTTCACGCCAAATATTACAATATGCTGTGACCGGCTACGTCTGTCGCATGAGACAATTAATTTTTTGTGTTTATATATAATTCATGGGTTGTAAACCTGATAGTACAGCCTTAATATAGTTGGCCTCTTTGGCGGCTTTTGAATTTTTGTCACCATTTTAGACTTAATCCATTGTAACAATAAGACTTAATACCTTGTAACAATATGCTATTAGCGCTATTTCTGCCATATTTTAGACAACTAATCTTTTTATGGTTATATATATTTCCCATTAAACATATTTTTATTTATTTATTTAAATATTAATTTGAATTTCTCAAATATTTCTGTTCGATAGCGTGCAAGTGCAGTAACACACAGAGGCTCATTTGTCTGTATGATAAATTAGCATTTGGGCCGCGGTAGCCTGGTTGGTAAGAGCAGCGAGTTTGTGATCGAAAGATTGCGGGTTCGGTCCTCGAGCCGGCCGAAGACCGTCGTGTACGCTAATGGCGACTGGTGCACGTTAAATTCCGTCGTGGTCGCAAAGTCCTCCAAGTTCCCATCAAAAATTATACCTCTGGGGGTACCGGAACATGGGTCTAAACTCGCTCTGATCCGGATCAAAATTCGAGTTTGGCTGGTGCTGCCATCTTTCACCAGCTTATGGAACTAGAAGTCGTACTTCCTCCCTATGAGGCGTTCCTAATAACGGAAGACGCAACCCTCTTGCCTTAAACTTCCGGGGCTCGGAATTTCCGAGTGGCACACGACAACAACAACAACATAAATTAGCATAATGATTATTATATAAAAAATAAATAAATAGGTAAACATTATCGTGTTGCACAACTTTATTATGTTGCTCCACTGGCGGCTTTTGAATTTTTGTCGCCATATTAGCAATGGATTTTTTTTTTTTTTTTTTGTATGAAAAGGGGAAGACTATTTTGCTAATAATTTTACCAGACTCTTTTTTGTTTATACATAAGAATCCTTTATATTCTGCTTATATTTTTAATGGTTTTTAGGTTTAAAATAGTGCTTGTTGAAATAAATTTCCTATCTTTAAAACTGCATTTGTTCTGTAAATTTTGTGTAGAAATAAATCATTTATGTTTTTATATATTTGATGCGCTACTTAGATTAAAATGGCTGTTGCTATATTAAATTTCTTGTCGAAAAACGGTCGGTGTACTTCAACACCAAAATTTAAAAAATCGCCCAGCAGGATCTGTTAATGAAACTAATAAAATAAAAATATGGTTCATAGAGTTTAAATAATCTATTTAAAAAAACTTATAAAACCCAAATTATTAATGTATCGTATCACATACATATATATAGTAATAATATATAGATTGATCATTGGGGAGAGAAAAGTGATTCCTTTTCACTCGGAAAAAGACGGCGATTCTACCAATATATGGCAGTCTTTCCCCGAGTGAATACACACGGGAATACACACGAGTGTTTTAGCAAATAAAATTCATGAATAATTTATTTACTAAATATGAATGAAAAGCTCCAGATATAGTTTCAAATTCATTCTTCTTTTTTTCCTTCAGTACCACTTAATGGCTGATTCCAAAGCTTTTTTTTCGGCATCAAAAATCTTTGCACGATAATATGGGGATGATAGATCTATATATATTATTATATCTATGATCACATAATTTTTTTCGAAGATAGAATAAAACTTAATTTGAAAAAAAAAAAAAAAAAAACTTTTGTTTATTAACCAAAATAATTGAGGAAATTTGAAATGCAAGTTGGTCTTGTGGGGTACAGGCTGTATATTATATTTTTGTGTTCGTGAGAGAAAATTTAAAAGAATTTGAAAACTGCAATTTTTAATCCCACTTAAAAATCATGTGACTTAATGTGAAGCAGATTTTTCATTTTTTTTCTCCTAACGGTTTCCATACAATCTTCTGCTGTTGCCACCTAAAATTCATACTTTAGTTAATTTTAAAAAATCTAATTGTCCGATTGATAAGCTGTTTAATGCATCGGATTTACAAAAATTTTCCCTTTCATTTGCTATCTTATTTGTAACGATGCGACTGATATTTCTAATTTATTTTTTTATCTTTCTGATTTATTTTCTTCATTTTAAATAAATGTACGTTTTTTTTTTTTTTTTTTTTTAATTATTATTATTATTTTGTCGGAAAAAAAATTGGCAACAATTAAATTATGGATAAAATTTTAAAATTTAAATGACTTATTTATCAGAAATTAGAAGGTTATTATTTTCACATTTTAATTAATAAAAAACTAATCATCCGATTGATAAGCTGTTTAATGCATCGGATTTACAAAAATTTTCCCTTTCATTTGGTATTTTATTTGAAACGATGCGACTGATATTTCTAGTTTATTTTCTAATCTTTCTGATTTATTTTCCTCATTTTAAATAAATGTACGTTTTTTTTTTTACAATTATTATTATTTTGTCGAAAAAAAAAATGGCAACAATTAAATTATGGATAAAATGTTAAAATTTAAATGGCTTTTTTATCAGAAATTAGAAGGTTATTATTTTTACATTTAAATTAATTAAGGAAAAACTAATCAAAAATTCGAAAATCTGACTTCGATGTGCACAATGACCCTTCGGGGGGCACCTTTGTGTTAAATCTCATGACTGTCCCAGCTACGGTTTTCGAGATCAGTGAAATATACAAATATTGCTCACTTAATAGTATAAGATAAAGGTAATGTAAAATAAAAACATATAGGAAACGGATTCCATCAAGGCAGATATAATATTCTTTGTCGTCTCCCCTAATATAAATAATGCACCAAGATTTTCAACTGGAGGAAACTGATTTACTAATCTATATTTAAAGTGATTGTGTGAAAGAATATGTTTAATTGTGAATCATATCCACAGTACCCAAATTATTATAACAAAGTAAACATCCATATTGAACAAAAGCAATGAACATAGACACACTAACTTTCTATAAATTGACCAGACACTTTTGATTTCAGATTTTTTTTTTTTTAAATGTTTCCAAAAGTACTAAACGAATTGTCTTGAATCTTCAGGAGTGTAAAGAAAATGTTATACCTCATGTATTTAATATTTCAATAAAAGTTTTGCCCCGAAAATAAAAGGGGGGAGCAGTAAAAAATTAATGAAAATGTTTGGCATCACCCTGTAAAAAGTAATGCTTGGAATGCAATCTGGCTTATTTTTAATAAGACAGCATAGAAGAAAATTTCAGATAGATGTGTACAGTGATGATTATTTATAATCAAACACTGAAAATTAAATAAATGTATATATATATATTTATAATAGTAGTAGCCATCTAGAATAAAATTTTTGTATGTCTTAAAACATCATCATATTCCTATCTAGGAAGAAGTATCTCCTCAGGAAATGTAAATTTTGAATATCAGTATTTTTCAAAAGAACACATCAATACCTTTAAAACGAGTGATCAATATTTTTTTAGATTAAAAAATAAATAATAAAATGCTGTCTGTAGGGCATAAAATTGACATTTAGTACTATACTTTTGAAGGTGAAAATCATTTGCATTAACTCAAAAAGTAATTTTGACAAATAATAGTTTTAATGAATAATTTGCACCCTATGAATTTGTAAAAGAAAATATTGGAGAAAATTTTGTGAATGCAACAACATACTAGTTTTAAAACTAACTTTAAATTAGTTATTCTGCCTTTACTTGTTTTGATGTGTGCTAAAACTATTTGTCTATTATAAGAAAATTGTATAATTAAACAAAGGGATAATTAAAACTTATTGTTATTATAAAAATATATACATATATGTGATAAAATGGGGTCCATCACAGTTTCTGGAGGCTGTAACTCACAGTCAAGGCACAAGAAACACTAGTAAGATTGCAATACATAACTTTAATTGTAATCCCAAATCATGATTGGGGCTAGTAGAAGGCAATGGACGGTTCATATTTTGAGACCAGTCTGAGTAACTTAATCCTACAGTCCTGGACCGCAGATACGGGAATCGGCTGTAGCTTCACATTATTAGGAAGACCAAACTCGCCGTCATTTAGCGTTTGAATCCGGTGGCTGATGTGATTTTGTTAGACAATTACTAACAGAGGATAGCTAGAGAAGAGTGCTTAATTTTAGCGTGTTTCATCTTTTATAGTCATAATTTTGGCATATTTCTGACATAAACCAAGTCTCCTTCCTATTTCTTTATTGGTTATATTATTTAATGATGCAATGAATCTTTGTGTCCTATTGGTTAAGGATTTTATGCTGTTAGACGAAATGGCGTCCACATTCGCCAAGTCATAAACAACAATATTTATAGCTATTGCATCTGACAAAACTCATCAATTTATTACATCATATATCAATTTATTACTCATCAATTTATTTTTTCATCAATTATTACCCAATTATCATCATAAATCATCTCTAAACATCATTTAACTTATTTATGGAATATTTCAGGCATCAAAATGCTCATTCAATTTAAATTATTGATTTGTTTATTCATTTTTGAATGATCATGATTACAAATTTTTGTTTTTTATTCTTTATACTATTAAAGTAACTTACTGCCTAATATGGGATTTCCTTTATTTTATTTTGCCATATTAATTTAAAATATGAAAATAATACCCTAAAATATGAAAATAATAATTTAAAATATAAAAATACTAATTCAATTCGTACTTCTTTTTCTATCCTATTATATATATATGTTTGTTTTTTCTAGTAATGTTGGTGATGAAGGTATGGAAATATTAATGAAATTGTCTAAGGTAGAGATGAATACTTGTATAAATATAGATGACCAAAGACTTACTGCAAATGGCTTTAATATTAAAGTTACCAAAGGTATCTTCTTATTCTTATTGCTTTTTTTTTTTTTTTTTTTTTTTGTATGTTTGCATGCTTATTAAGAGTACAGTTTAAATATTGTTTGAATATAATTATGGGGGGGAATACAAACAACTTCAGGCATGTATTTTTTCAGTTGTAAGTTTTGATCAAGCAGGAATAAATATTTTAGGATTTAACACTGTAGCAGGAGGGGGGAAAAAATATGTATTTCTCTATACTGTGGTTAACATTTAAAACATGCTTCAATTTGATGACTGTTTCTTGAATAATGTTCGCAAAGACTTCAGAATAGAATTAAACATTTATAAATGTTTTCCCCAATAAAATTAAAAATAGGAAAATTTACCACTAAACTTGATATTGTGTGTTAGTAAAAATTTGGTGTTTGTTTTCGGTTGTTTGCAATTTGTCCAGGGTTCCCACGGGTCAGGGAAAACCTGAAAAACCTGGAATAGTCAAGGAATTTGAAATTAATGAAAAAAGTCAGGGAAATGTCAGGGAAAATTGCAAATATTGCCCCAAAACCTGGAAAAATGGTTTTATAAACCTGGAAAATGCTTTTTGAGCATTCAATTTTTGGCGCAAGTCTCGTTACTATGTTGTCTTTTATGTCGTGACCTATGTTATGTTTTAAGGCGTGAGCTATTTTTTATGTTACAAATCAAATTTTGTGACTGGAATAAGGGTTCCCTCAGGTCAGGGAGAACAGGGAAAACCTGGAAAAGTCAGGGAATTTAAAATTACGAAAAAAAGTCAGGGAAATATCAGGGAAAATTGTAAATATTGCTCAAAAACCTAGTAAAACGATGATACAAACCTGGAAAATGCATTCAATTTATATCACAAGTCACGTTGCTATTTTGTCTTTTATGTCGCGAGCTATGCTCTGTTTCATACAGTGAGCTATTTTTTATGTCTCGAACCAAATTTTGTGATTGGAATTTTCTAAAAATAAACCTGGAAAAAGTCAGGGAATTTTATTTTTGAAACTGAGTGGGAACCCTGTGGAATTTTATAAAAATTGAGCTGGAAAACCTGGAAAAGTCAGGGAATTTTATTTTTGAAATTGAGTGGAAACCCTGTTTGTCTAAATAATTTTATTATTATTATTATTATTTATAATGTAATGTGTAAAATCTACTTTTTTGATTTATTTTTTCCTCCATAGATATTTAAGACTTTTTAATTGACAAGTATGTAGTTGAATTTATTTTGTAATTAAATAATCTAGTGTGGCACTCATACAACTTTCTCTAACCCTGCATTTCAATTCTATAAAGACAGATTGCAGATTGAGAAGTAAAAGAATAAGTACTGTATATAAACCTACTTTAAAAAGAATTCACACAAAGTATAAGAACTTGGAAAAAAAGTCATGACATTATATTTGACATATAATTCCATGTGAGAGGAATACCGCCCCATTAATTTCCCATTTGAATGCAGTATCTACATTTATATAGAATTCGATGCTATTATTAAATTAAAAAAAATTATTCAAACAACCTTCACCTGCACTACTGCTTGAAACCAGAGGTGATTGTGTACAGATAGTTTACCTGATTTCAGATATTTTTTATTTATTTATTTATTTTTTCATCTTCTGTACCAGGATACCAGTTTTTCAAGTAATTAAATTCATAAAATAAGACTAAAATTTTAAATTTATATGACTGCTAAATTTAATTAAAATTAATATTTTGCATAATGAGAGGATTTCATCTCTCTGCAATAAGTTATATGTTCTTTACCCATATGAAAACCTTTTCTCGCTAAAATTTCAGGTATTTTTTCTAAAATATGCAATCACCCCTGTTGAAACATCAATTTTAATCAAACACTTCGACCTCATATGAGCCTCAAAATAAAACATGGGAATTGCCTGTAATTATTTGTTTTTAAGTTATGCTGATAACAGAGATACACAAAAATCAACCATTAAAAATTTGGCTTTAATATTCAAGGAACCTCAAAATGTGTAATTATACCAAAAAAAAAATAATAATAATAATAATAATGAATAAATAAAATAAAGTACTTTATTATTTATATGACTGCTAAATTTAATTAAAATTAATATTTTGCATAATGAGAGGATTTCATCTCTCTGCAATAAATTATATTTTTTTTACCCACATGAAAATGTTTTCTCGCTAAAATTTCAGGTATTTTTTCTTAAATACACAATCACCCCTGTTGAAACTTATCAATTTTAATCAAACACTTTGACCTCATATGAGCCTCAAAATAAAACATGGGAATTGCCTGCAATTATTTGTTTTTAAGTTATGCTGATTACAGAGATACACAAAAATCAACCATTAAAAATTTGGCTTTAATATTCAAGGAACCTCAAAACGTGTAATTATACAAAAAAAAAAAAAAAAAAAAAAAAAAAAAATTAAAGTACTTTACTATTCATAAGCGTATAAGTAATTGATTTTTCATTCCTGAACAATTTTCCTGGACTTAATAAAATATAGTAAAGCACTTCCACCATTCAATAAAAAAATAATGTTTTCACTTAATTGTGGGTAGTCCTGTATGTTTTCTATAAATTATGTACACACCACATTATGTACTTAAATATAGTCTTATATTAATAATATGCAGCACAGCCTGAAATGTACTTCCAGCAATTTCCAAGTATCATCCCATTATATTCTAGTTCTTTTGGGTAGCCTTGTAAATAAATGGTAAATGATTTTCATACTATATTCTGCACGAAACATGCTTATATGCATATAAAAAAATGTATATTCATTTCATTTTGTTTATTGCAGCCAGTAGATATACCAGTAGACTGTACCTATCAAAAGTTTTGCCCCATAGATGTTGATTGATTAGTGTCATGTTCATGGATAATTTCAGCAAAATTTCAATCATCAGCAAAAATTTTGCTTGTGTTTAGTTCATGGATTTGAAGTTCAACTGGACTGTCTTATCACTGAATATCAACTTTGCCACTGATTTTATATCAGTGAAAGTGACATGAAGAAATAATTCTTTTTTAAGCCCTCTCACTTCTTTTTCCATAGCATCAGTGGTCTCATTTTCATCAATACCAACATACACTGGGATCCATTGCTTAATACATTGTTTATCTAGATTAAGAATTTGGCCCAGGGAACTGTATATATTAAGTACTAGCTTCGAGTAACCCTTTTGAATTGCTTGGAGGAGAGATTTAAAGATGCTGAAGATCATATTAATTCCACAGCTCTCTTGCCTTTCAGGAGACTAATGTTTACATTTAGGTCATCTTAGATAGCAAGTAGTTTACAGGAGAGAGTAGTTTGAGGCTATTTTACATGCACCGACTTTAACTTGTTTTGTATCTCTGGTAAAATAAGATTGATACCAGCTCTACCTTTTTCCAGGGTCTCATTTGAAGATCCATCAATGAAGGCATAAATAAATTCATCTGCAAAATACGATTCAATGGTTTTGATTCCTTAAGCTTTGATTAGCGTATGTTTTTTAGTCAGGCAGATATTCACCACATTAAAAGATCAGAAAATGTCACAACCCACACACTCTCGCAGATCACTGCTATGATGATGCCAAATCCTGTAGATTATGAAGAAATTGTAAAGGCACAATTAACTGATTTGAAATTAAAAGATCTGCTCGATAATCCTCAAAATTTAGAATTAGCAAAGTTTCATTACCAGATCATGCAACACCAGTATTTTGTGATCCATCTAGTAGTACTTCACAATAGCCATACATTCCTGCTTCTTTTCACAAGAAAATTTTTTATTCCTTGTACAATGCTTTACATTTGCGAATTCAAAGCACAACAAATTAATCATGTCCCAATTCATTTGGCCTTCTATTAATAAAGATTGCATACTTTGGCTAAGAGAATGCATTTCTTGTCAAAAAAGCTAAAGTTACCAGCCATACCAAAAATCCAAACCAAACTAAAAGCATATCCAAACTAAAGAGATTTGATTCTGTTCACCTTAATATTGTTGGATCTCTTCTATCATCTTGAGGCAACTCCTATTGTCTTACAATGATTGACAGATTAACCCGTTAGCCTGAAGTGGTTCCATCCCTCACATTAGTGTTTGCACCATAACAGCGACTTTCTACACCCATTGAATAACATACTGGTTGACCATCAATTATCACCACAGACCAGGGACGACAGTTTGAAAGTCTTCTGTTCCAATTACTGTCCCATATCCTTGGAATTAAACGAACTCATTCTTTGCCATATCACCCACAAGCTAATGGGATGATTGAGGAATTTCACCATCCCTTAAAGATTCACTCAAAGCTTGTAATACTGATTAGTGGTCTGTAGTATTACCTACTATCTTGTTATGTTTTCGAACTGTGTTTAAGGAGGAGATCAAGGCGACAGTAGCAGATTTAGTCTATGGAACTAGTCTCCGCTTTCTCATAGAAATATTTGCTCTGACGTCAGTAGAAGCTTCACCTCAGCAGTTTATTGAGGAGTTAACATTCACTTTAGTGAAATTCGACAAGTACCTGCTTCTCATCATTGGGCTAGGGCCATTTTTATGTGTTCCCAGCTAAAGGATTCTACTTATGTGTTTCTACGACATGATAGTGTGAGAAAACCCTTACAAAGCTCATATGATGGTAATAAAAGATACTACTATCTCTGTGTTTCAGTAGTGATTTGCTTATCAATCAAAATTAATCAAACAGTTTTGAGTAAATGTTCAATCTAACCAAATAGTGAGAAATAGTGAAAATAGGCTTAACTTTTAAAGGCGTTTGTCCCGGGTAAGGATATGTATCCAACGAAAAATGGTCTACTTAATTTTGTCTTATTCTGCTTCATTATTCTATTTTTCTAAAAGATAAATTTCTTGAAAATTATATTAATCAATCACTTTAAAGTCTTTTAAATGAAGTTTCATTCATTTTGAGTTATATATATATATTGTTGAATAAAGGGGAAAAAAAGGGAAAAGAGAGTAGAGCAGAAAACGCTCTTAAAGCTACATTGCAAAACATAACACAGAATGAATGATACTGAAGAAAAAAATGTTCAAAGCCAATTATATCATGTGATAGTTTAAGTTTTATAATGCCATAGAATAATACAATTAGGATTTTTGCATTCTTCAATTATATATGTATGATGTTTGTTTATTGGCATGGGTTATAAGTTGTTTGTTGTACCTCTAAAATAGTTTCATTTTTCATAGATATATAACACTTTTGTTTAGTGAATGTGACTTTGCAGCCGTTTTGGGTAGCTTTCTGTATAGATATAAGATTCGTCTTTAATTCTGGGTGGTATAGTACCTTCCATAGTGTTAGTTCTCTTTTTTACTTATTTGGATCCATGTATTCTATTTTTATTTGTCCTGACCCAAGTGCAGTCAGAGTATTACCGTTTGCTACACATACTTGTGATTTTTATGATATATCTAAATTATCGAAAAGTTTTATATTGTTGCATATGTGCAATGATGAGCCAGTGTGTATTATCTATTTATTTGTCATTGCATTTTGAGTTGTAAAAGTCATTTGTTTTGTTTGTGATGTTATCTGATTTATTTCTTTTAAATGACTTTCTTTTTGTGTGTGACAATTCATTGTTGTGTGTAACTAACTGGAGAATTAGTTGTTTTCAATTTGTTTCAAAAGTATTTGTTCTTTGAATTATCAGCAACTTTGTTCTTCAAGTGCCAGCATTCAAATTTATTATGATTATTTCTTTTACAATATGAGCAGTATTTTTGCCTTTTTGAAATCACTATTATATAATTATTTTTACGGATTTGGAATGCTTTTGTTGATCTTTGGTTACTTTCCTAAGCTTCTCTTTGACGATTGTATTTATCAGCTGATTTGCTGCTTATATATTGGGGTGTGAGTTTATTTTCTGAACAGACTTCTAATGCGACAATTAGCATTTCATAGCGGCGATGAAGTGAACACAAAAGTAGTGCAGAAATGTGTGTGTTTAATTTCTTTCCCTATAGCTTTCAACTTATCTGTTGTTTCTAAATTTTATTTATATGAGTTTGCATGTTGCCACCTTCTTCTAATTTTGTACTGTATAATTTTCTTAAGATATGTACACTAGCGAACTGAAATTTCCATTAAAATAACTTAAAAAAGTCAGGAAATTTCATTCTTCTGTGTCAGTAATAATCTTATTAAACTGAAATGTGAAATAAACTTTTAAATGTTTTTTTTTTTTTTTTTTTTTTTTTTAAGTTATGTTGAAATTTATATTAAATGCGTCTTTGAAGGCCATTAGATTGTATTCTCTGCAGAATTTTGTTTTTTATTTTTTATTATATAAGTCCTATTTACCTCATCTGTTAGAGTTCAAATTAGCAAGTTTCCCATTTTGATATTATTAATTCTTCTTGATTTTAGATATGCAGAATGGTGTTGTAGTTGAATTGGTTGGCATTGCAAATAATGTAGCCTTCTACGGTATTTCTGATCTTAAAGAACTTCTCCTCCTTATCAAAAGTAAAGGTTTCTCAGTCACCTTATCTGAATGTCGCCCTGGTAAAATAATGCTGTACCTACAGGTATGAGTTCAGTAAAATATAATATGTATATATATATCTTTTTCCTCAAAAAAAAAAAAAAAAAAAAAAAACTTTATCCATTTTGTAATTTTTAATTATTTAATAACATTTTCAATAAAAATTCAGGAATCGAATATTAAACTAATTTTTTTTTTTTTTTTTTTTTTTTTATAAATCAGTAACATTTATAAATATAATTGGGAAATTTATATTTATGATGATATTGTTTGAATGTAGAAACATATATTTAAAATTTTTAATTATCAGATTTTCATAACAAGCAAACTTTTTTTTTCTTCTCCAGTTAGTACAATTTTCTGTTTCTTTACTTGCTTACCTGATTTACCTACACAATAGATGTCTTTCTTTATGCTCATACTTGTCAATTAGTGGTGACATGCATATATCTATGCTTTTAAAATTTCACTGGTCTTTTGTATTTTATAAATTCTGTGTAAAATCTGACACTTTTGCTTTTACAATGTTAATGTTTATCAGTAATAGAAACATTAACTTGAAAAGGGTATAATTATGAAAAGACAAATTTAACAAATGAAAGAAAGTAGAATTCATATTGCAGTGTAGACATGATACAGCTATCCTTTCTTGAGCTTTAACAATTGAAGAAATAATTGCATGCATGGCTAATCTTGACCAAAGTAGTAGCTTGACTTTTAAAATAACTCTTACCATAAAAATACAATAATTCTGATTTTTAGTACAGAGGACTATTAGTCTCAAACTACGGATTTTTACGATACCATTTTTACGATAGTTGGATATTTATTGAAATCGAAAATTTATTGAAAATATAATTGAATAATTTGAAAGCAATGTTATAATTTGAAAAAAAAAAAAAAAAAAAAAAACCTAATAGTCCTCCATGCTAAACTAAATTCTGCTTTTGCCAGAATTTCAATCTTTTTTTTTTTTTTTTTTGAAAGAAAAAGAAAAGAAAAGTAATAATAACCAGTATTGAAACGAAGAGTATTGAAAAAGTTTTTTTTTTTTTTTTTTTTTTGGGGGGGGGGGGGGAAGGGTGAAAAGGTCGAAATGTTTATATTTTATTAATATTTTATGCCAAAGCCGCAAGTAGGGAATGCTGATCGTCTGCTGTTAATTTTGTTATCTTTTATACATAAAAATAAATATTCTGTTAAATTATTAAAACATTTTATAAGTGAATTTTCTTTTTTTTTTTTTTTTTTTTTTTTTTTTTGAAGAGGTGCAAAATAGAAGAGGATAAACGAGTGTAAAGTACTTTGTGATCTATGGAGTCAGATATTTTAAAATTTGCTTTAAAAGTGTTAAATTGTTTAAACATTAAAAAAAAAAAAAAAAAAAAGATAACTGTTATATATATATATATATTTACAGAAAATAATTTAGATATATTACTGTCCATTGTACGATAGAATCATTCAAACATAATTATTTTTCCTTTTCTTTATTTACTGACGTTTCTTTTTTTTTTTTTTTTTGTGTGTGTGTGTGTATTTTCTAGCTCACCAGTGTTTTATTTTTTATCTAAATATTTTTTACTTTTCTATGTTAGTATCTCAATATGTGAATTTCCATTGCTCACATACATTTATATAATATTTGTCAAAAGTCAAGCCTTTTATGTTTTTGTTCAAAATTTTTTGGCCCATCTTATTTTTTTATGATACCACAGTTTAATGCAACACAGTATCTCTCTAAAATACTTGGTATCAAAAGTGGTTTAGATAATCAAAAGTTCAAGATAGTAAGTGAATATCTGAAATTTAGTTAATGGATTTATATGTGCTAGTATTGCACAATAGTCGAAACTTCAGCAATTTTTTAAGTAACCATTTAAATAATAAATGTGGAAGTTCAAAATGTATGTATAAACAATGTTTTTAGTACTTTATTCTTAAAAAAAAAAAAAAAAAAAAAAAAAAGAATCACCATCACTAAATTAAAAAGAATTACTATTATAAATGATTGTTTTTAGTTTCATATTGATTTGTTAAAAAGGATTTTCATTTTGCATACTTATATGGAATTTTGTCCTATATTGCCATATTAAAAATTTTGCCAGAAAATGGGATGACAATGATACCTGTTGGAAAATTTTTATCAAAAACTGATAGACGCAAATTTATGTCAAGATGCAACTACAGATAAATTTTTATGAAATTCTGAACATTAATTCTTGAGCTAAAGTTGCCACAAATTTTTTGTCACCCAGTTTTTGAGGGATTTATATATTCTGGGGATAAATGTACTGAGTAATTCTCTGAAAAGTGGTCATTTCATGTCCCAGTAGTCTTGAGGGCATATTTTTAAAAGCGCAAAAACAAAAATCTGTCAACTACCAGTATTAATTGGTTTTACATATAAACTGTTATTCTTTGGTTATTGGAATTCAAATATAATTTTAAAATATTTTTTAAAATGCAAAATATCATTCCCTCACTGAGTCCCCATTCCCACATGTAAGTAAATAAAATGGTTTCTATGGTATTAAAGCATGTATATTTTGATTATTTGAACTGAAAAATGAATAAACATACCTTAATAAATATTTATCTATTATACTATATTTATATATTATGCAATGAAAGAAATTAGAACACTTTTTATTGTTGTCCCTGGTAATAGATATCATTCCCTGATCACACTATAATGACACCCCTACTTACTACATTAATGGCGGCACATACTTTATAAAAGTCAAGCTTAATTTATATAGCAGCAAAGTAAAGAAACCATTTTGTGTTCTGTTGGAAACATTTTACAATGAATAGCATATGCATACTTGCCAACTTTTCCGGTTTTCCCGGAAGACTTCCGTTTTTTTAACGTATCTTCCGGTCTTCCGGACAGATGATGAAATCTTCCGTTTTTAAAAAAGTCGCGGACATCGTTCGTTTTAAAAAGAAAACCCAAATGTTCTACGAAAACTCCTGATTTCCAATCTTTTTCCATCCATAACACAAATGTCAATATTCATTTCAAACTTGCTTTATGAGATTCTAGAACATGTAAAGAAATAGAATTGTTAAATATTTCTTGCTGATGTAATTATTTTTTGCCCTCCCCCCCCTTCATTTATCTCCAACTAGTGATCAGCAATCAAATGTTCTGAAGTTTTTTGTTTCGTAATTTTTATCCATCTGCAACATGAATGATAATTTTAATTTTAAACTTTTTTCATTAGATTCTAGAAGTAGAAGAAAGAGTTTAATATTTCTTACTCTGTAATTATTTCTGTATCCCCCCCCCTTCCCCGGATTGTGATCAATGATCAATTCTAGAAACAATAAAGCAATGGAAGTGCTCAATATTTCTCACATATGTAATTATTTTTAGATCTTTATTGCTGAATTTAATGAATCTGTGTATTTTTCCTCAATTAAATTAAATATTTGTATGTCATATTTATACCAAATGTTAAACATGGGAAAAAAATGAAGAATAATTTTTTCAGGTAGGAAAATTTTTTCCAAATCAATTTAAGAAAATTAATACTCAGTTGGTTTTATGCACATTTGAAACTGATAATTAGCTACTGCTACTTTTTTTATATGTATGATTAATGTACATACACAAAAATCATATTCTATTTATTTAAAAAATTAGTTATACTTTAACTTAACTAAGTTTTTTGTCTATTGTTAAATAAATTTCTTACAGATTCTGTTTTGTAGATATTTATATGTTGAAGAGGAATAACTTCATTTAAAACTTATATATTTAGTATAATCAATTTATAGTAAAACGGTTTTATAGATTGCTTCTAAATATTAAAATTGTAAAACCGTATTGTTTATTACGTCAGAGAGAGAGAAAAAAAAATCTTCCCTTTTTTTATGAAATCTTCTGGTTTTTCATCAATGATCTTCCCTTTTTTTATTAAAATTGGTTGGCAAGTATGCATATGGCTCTCAAACGTTAGATTGAAATACAGTATTTTTATTACATGTCCTCACCATTGACCTCACTTATTATAAAATAGATTAACTAAAAGAAATCAAATTTGCTTTCTTCTGATGTTATATTAATAAAAATATGTTTTAACAAATATTTAGTGTTTGAAAATATAACTAAACTTAATGATATTTTTATAAAGTAGTTTCTAGAAGAAATTTGTCATTCCCTCACAATCATTCCCTCATTTTTCTAATACATGAAAATAATTACTATTTCAAAAATTATCAGATACAGTTTGGTTTATATTATTTTTTATTAACTGTAACATATGTGTACATGCGCAAAAATTAAAAAAAAATTTGGAGCAATTTCATTTGGGCTAACTTTTTTTTAAAAAAAAAAGCCCACTTTTCAGAGAATGACCGTACTATGTTATTAATGATTTAACCATTTTCTAAAAATGGTTAAATCATGTTCTGGATCTTTCAGATTTTTTTTACAAAACAAATACTTTCTTCTATTGCATGTAGGAGAAAGTAAAATAAACTCCCCACTTCAAAGAAAAAAAAAAGGGGGGGGGGGGAGCTTTTTATGATTAAACTTTTCAGAATAAATTTAAAATTTTCTTTTGTTAATTGCAGGGTGAAGCAAATCGCATGTCCAGAAGCAGCCCTCCATGCCAACGAAAACAAGATGTTGAAGAGCTTTTGTATCAAAATGACTTTTTGAATAAATATAAAGAGTGCATTCATCACAAACCTTTCTTCAATGAACTGTGGAGTTTCCAGTAAATATTTTTGATTGAAAATATTATTTTTGTAAGATTTATGTACGTAACAAAAATAATTTGTACATATTTGTAATAATAATAATAATAATAATAAAAGAAATATACTGTATGGAATTTGTTGATTATTTCAGATATTTATTTTGTTTTTGTTGTTTTAATACTAACATATTTTGATATTTAATATATATCAGGACTGAGCAATGTTGAAAGACTTACATTGAGATATGTAACTATCTATCACAATTTAATGATATACAGTAGAGTCTTAGTTATCTGAAAAGCTCGGGCCTGAAACATTTTCAGTTAATCAAGATTCCATAGAAATTTTTGGATAACCGAGATATAATTCACAAAAAAATAAATAAATAAAGAGAAATATACATATTATAAAGAATTCCTATTACTTAATTTCAGTACATCACATATTCATGCTACTAAAATTTTGGATAACTGGAGTGCAAAATGATGCCTACAAGGTGATGTAACATGTTAGCTTTGAAACAATCCCAAAATGATTAGCACAGAAATATAACTGTCTACCAATTTTGCCAACAAATGATATGTAAGAAATGCCTAGCTGGTAATCACCCACGGTAGCTCAATGGTTTGAGCATCTGCACATAAAGCGGAAGGCATGGGTTCGATTCCCAGCTCTGGTATTTTTCACGTAGTTGGTATATAAAAAAAAATCAGCCTTCCACTCCAAAAATTTTCTGAAATAACTGTCGATTTTGTTAAGTAATGATAATATGTAAGCAACTGTTGTTTATATTTTTTACTTCTTTGCATTTTCTTCTTTATGTTTGACATTTTACATCTATATCAAGTTTGTGTCATTAAGAATTATGTATCTTATTCTGTAGGTATAGTTTCAATATTTTTGAAGAGTATGCACAGGACTGCGCTGCTGAAGACAGTGGGGACCCAGTCCGACTTTTTACCCGATGATAAATGATTTTTTAAAATTTTCTTTTCTTAAGAATAAAAGCTTGACTTGAGAAAGAATATATGCGCGTGCATGGGTCTGCACTACCGAAGGTAGTGGGGACCTGGTGTGAGTTTTTACCCGATGCTAAATGATTTTATTTTTTAATTCCTATTCTTAAGAATGAAAGTTTATGAGTAATAACAAGGAATTTTGAAAAATCAAAGATGGTGAAGGAATACGTACGCACATCGCACGAGTCTACGCTGCCGAAGGCAGTGGGGACCCAGTGTGAGTTTTTACCCAATCACAATTGACTTTTTTTTTTCTAATGAGAAATGTTAATGAGTGATGAGATACAATTTTGAAAATTCATTCGTTATAGTGATTCATTTAAAAATACTGACCCACTAGCGGGCGAAGCTCACTAGTTTTCAGTATTAAAATATGAAAGACAGAGGCCATTCTGTTAAACTGATTTTTGGAAACCAGAATGAGATCTTTCAGTTAAGCGAATTTTCAGATAATCAGGATTCTACAAAATTAATATTAGAAATAACACTTACTAACTTTTTAAAAATGTTTTTACATATAACATTAAAATAAAAAGTATGCTTAAATTTTAAATATTTCAGAGAATTATTTTTTTTAAGTGTTTTATTTTGATAAACATTTTTATATTCTATAAAATTATTAATAATTATTTTTTAAAAATTTTCTTGTAAAACACCAAAACCAGAATAAGTCGTCACCTGGTAGGATCACTTCCTACTTGAGAGATAAAAAAAATTGAGAATCAATATTATACAATAATATTACTGAACATCAAATGATATTGAAATTCTAGACAGCCCTTTTACGTAAGAACATTTGCAGTCTAGTAAAATTGGTGTCCACTTTCCAAATAGGTGTAGTTAATCTTGATATAATGCTTGTACTAACTTTATCTCCATGATCAATGAAATATGCTGTTAAAATTGAAAATATTAAAAAAAAAAAAAAAAAAATCGCTAACTTTGTTTTAAATTATCACAGATCTATGTTCAACCATTCGTTTTAAGGGTATTGACAATTTTACAATCACAAGTTAAAAAACTGCTTTAAGTGTCTCTCATTTAAAAAAAAAAAAAAAAAAAAAAAAAAACTATTGCTATATTATTATGTTTTTGCTTTATGAAACTGAAATGCATTCAATAATTTGTGCTTACCCTCAATGTTTAACCTGCATGGAGGAAGGGGAGGTGGGGAAATAATACTATAAAAATTCTTATTCTTAAATACAATGTATATAAAATTATGAATTACTAGCAGGCTTTGCCCGCTTCACTGGTCACTATATTTAAATTAATTAAAAAAAAGAATCTATTTCTTATGCTTTTCTATAAATTAAAACTAAAAAGAAAATACATTGAAATGGCTTAAAAATTTCGCTTTGGGCCCTCGCTGCCTTCAGCAGAGACTTCTTCACCGCAACGTCTTGGTACTGAATAATTTAATTTAATTTAATTTAATTTAATTTATAGAAATGTCAATAATACAGGAAAAATTGCATTAGTCATTTTCTTTTTGATAATAAACAAAACGGAAAACACATAATATTTTACATGGTGATATTTTGTATAATTAGACCAATTTTTAAAAATGCTTTTCCTTTTTTTTTCCACTCGCATTACAAATACATTTAAAATAAAATTGAGAAAAATTGTGCGAAAACATTGAAACAGATTGGATCTCTTGGCGGAATTTGAAATTTGGCACTGAAATAGCTCGGACATTTCTCGCCAAAATGTTTACTTATGCATTTGCGATACTCATATCAACTCATCGCTGAAATGACAACAAAATTATAAGATTAAAAAAAAACTTTTTATATACCATGTTTTTAAATTTTCTGTTGAATCTTATAGCTATAGAACTACATTAGCCTTTTATCAATGTATAGAGAATTTTAAAGTGATAATGACGTTAATTTTTGTGAGATGCACAATTTTTTAACAATTTCTTAATATTCACATTTAATTAAATGTATTTATTTTTATGTCGAAAGAAAATGAACTTGTACTTTATTATTATTATTATTATTATTATTTTGGCAACTATTAAATTATAACTAATATTTATTTTCATATTTTAATTAATTAAAAGAAAACTCTGCAACATAATATCTTTAATAACTTGATGTATATAGTGTCTACACAAAAAATGAACAATTTTTAGAGCTCTTTTAAAAACTATAACATATATGCAGTATCTTTCAAAAAAAATTCATCAGTTTTTACTAAAAAAGTGGCCAACTTTCATTACCAAAGTAGTTAAATCTAGACCAATCAAAAATAGGAGTGGTCCACCCAGATGTGTTCCCGGCAAACTCTTTACTTTATTTACATAGATAGTTAATTTTATTTTGACATATCACAAATTTTACGCACAATATAACATATCAGTTCTCTCTTCTCTCTAATCCAAACAGGTAGTGGATATTATGGGTCATTACAGGGATATGATTAGCTATAATCAGTTTTGTTTTCTATCTCTTTTGATGGTTTTAATTGGGTTAAGCATCCATACTTGGGATTTAAGAAACATAAATCAGTGGATCTTTTGTTTAGATTTTAACAATAATAAAAGAGGCAGCTGCAGCTATATCAAGTGTGCAAAAAAGAAAAAGTGAAGTAAGTGGTAGCAGATAGGGGTAAGTTGTATATTGTGCAATACTAGTGCTAGGAACACTTTTATGAAGCAGAATCCAAATTCTGACATGTTCGAATATTTTTACATTTAAATTCACCTATTAAAAATTTAAATGAAATCTAAATATACCAAATAAATAATGATTCTTGATATTCTTTATGATTTTGTAATTTTTGCCTGCAAAAATGAGATTAAATATGAGATATTATTATTATATGGAGATATTTCATGAATTTATCCAGTTTTTACTTTTAAGCAAAATTCTTGTTCACATACTTTCACAAAATATAAAATATCGTTTCGCAAAATGCAAAAAAATGTAATGGCAGTTTAAACCCTTATCATCCTGTATTTTACCATGTTTTTATTAACTTCTATTCTTGTTTGTTTGTTTGTTTGTCCAGTACAAATCTTGCAATCGAATTTTAACTAACTTCCCTACTAGCTAGACATTTGAAACTTTCACACTAGCTCAGAACCCGGTGACAACACAATACTTCAAAGTCTGATTTTCGAATTTTTGATTAGTTTTCTTATAATTAATTAAAATATGTAAATAATAACATCCTAATAGCATTAAAATAGCCATTAAAATATTAGCTATAGTTTAATTGTTGCCAAAAAAAATTTGCAAGTTCATTTTCTTTTGACATAAAAATAATACATTTAATTCAACGTGGACGTTGAAAAATTGTGAAAAGTAAAATTGTGAAAAGTAAAATTTTGCATCTCACAAAAATTGGCGTCATTAAAAATTTTATGCACATTGATAAGAGCTCTATGATTCATCAGAAAATTTAAAACATTGTATATAAAAAGTTTTTTTATCTTATTATATTTTGAATAATTTAAGATCTATTGTGTTTTAAAATAATAAATCTACACATGTACATAAAATTGATGTACTTTTTACTTCTTCCCAAACATGTACTATGCAAGAAATGC
Source organism: Salticus scenicus (assembly GCA_963930645.1). Taxonomy (NCBI): domain Eukaryota; kingdom Metazoa; phylum Arthropoda; class Arachnida; order Araneae; family Salticidae; genus Salticus; species Salticus scenicus. Next base: position 41,350,227 of record OZ005654.1, on the reverse strand, counting down.
ACTGTAATCATGAAAAAAAAAAAAGATTGACTATCAAATTTTTTTTTCTTATAAATAATGAAAGTCATTCAGCGTTCTCTTAACATTTTTAGCATTTTAATAAAGAAAAAGGTTTGAATGTTTCATCCAGATTTGCTAGTTACAATAACAATGAGATTTGTGATTGAAAATTTATTATAACTAGTTTTCATATAAATTATTATTACTGAGCTGGCAAAGGTTCTTTTGAAGTAAGTGTGACCGACACATCTATTGGTATTCCTCGCTTAGGTTCATAGGGTGTCTGCCTGGCTATCATTCTGATGCAGTCAATGATGGGACAGACTGACAGGCACAAAGTGCAACCAGTGCATTGATCTGAAACCTTTGGTAAATGAGTCACTGGATCAAAAGAAATGGCTTGATACCCTGAGTCGTTACATGCCATGTAACATTTTCCACAATTGATGCACATTTCCTGTAAAAAGAGGGAAAAAATATTTAATATATATATTTCTAAGCAATAAATATATTAAACTAGTTTTTTTTTTTTTTTTTTTTTTTTTTTTTTTAAATCATATGTATATATTTATTTAAGTTTAATACTATAACTTTTAAGTTTGATAAATTTTCTTGTAAAACTTTACTTATTTATAACTTATTTTATATAATCAGCGTATCATTTAAAATAATCTGGTGTGTCTCTTACCTTGCATTTTAATACTATTAAAGACAGATTGCAGATTAAGATGTAAAATCAATGAGATAAGATAATAAAACTCAATCTACTTTAAAAATAACCTGTAACTGGTTTGTTTGGCATATAATTATGTGTGAGGGGCTACGACCCCCACAACACCCCTTTCAATTATAATGCCTACATTTATTATTTTTAAAAAAATCTAAAATAACTTTACCTTGTAACTTGCCAATCGTTTCGAGTGTCAACATCATATGAAGTTCAAATTACTAAATTTGAATTTCCCACAGTTATTTGTTTTTAAGTTAATCTGATAACACATGCATACAGATGAACTGCTAAAAAATTGACTTTTGTATTCAAGGTACCCCAAAACATGATATTAAACAGAAAGCGAATGAGTTAAAATCAAACTATCAAAAATACAATATTTTGTTTACAGCATGGCATGGGTATGAAACATTAATTTTACTTCCTGAGCAATGTTTGTCAACGTAGTAAAATGTAGCAAAGCACTTATGTCAATTACATTTAACACTTTCGCGACCATTGACGTAGATTCACGTCATTTGAAAATCTGTTGTTCCATCAGTGGGTATTTCTTTTGCAATTTCTATATTATTTATTTTTTAAAAATTTACCCAATATTCATATTCCTACAATCAATATACTATGGATACAAATTCTCTGATTAGAAAGAGTATAATTTTAATGTATATTAGAGGTGCACAACCTGCGGCCCAGTAGCCATCTATTTGCGGCCCACAGAAGGACCAACATTACCGATCGCACAAATCATCAGCAGGAGTGGAAAAAAAAAAAAGATATTTTATTTTTTGCACTCGCAAAACTGGCATTTATAAAAACTTTTCTTTTTTTGCAGGGGAGGGCGGGATGAAAATGTTGGATTTTATATATATATTTCTCAGTAATGTAACCCACAATAGGTTTCTTAAATTTTTAATGGAAAAATTACGGAATAATCTCTATTGGTGATTATTTATCTTCATCTATCTGAGAAGAATAAAAACTGAAAAATGTAATGATCAGTAAATAAAAAGTTTTTTTTTTTTTTTTTAATCTGTCTCCAAAACCAATTATATGTATTAAAATTAATGATGAAATAATGTAAATGATGAAGTAATGATTTAATAATGTAAATTTATAGTAATCTGTCTGGTGACATAAAAAAAAAAAAAAGACTGATTGAGGCTTATTTATTTTGTAGAACTGATAAAAAACACAGACCACAATAATGATGGGGATCATTTATGATTTATGGGGTCGCAAACAGAAATGAAGCAGTAGCTCAAAGAATAACGCCCGAAAGTGGACCTTACTTTCAAAAAGACAAAAACATGCGGTCACGAAAGTGTTAACAGAAAAAAAACATTTAAGCAGCCCTGTATATTGTCTATAGACTCTATACACAACACACTGTGTACTTAAATTTAATCCTATTTTGTTTACGGCAGCATATAGATGTTACACTATACTTGCCGGAAATTTCACCTATTGCATTTGAATTTCTTAGATGGCCCTGTACACAAACCCTTTGTTTAATCTCAATGAATGGTTTAGTGTACCATCTCTGTATGATACAGATAAAGGGATACCAAGAGTTTGAACTTCCTGCTCTTATTTGTTCAATGGTGGACATGAATAGGATATGCAGAGATTTTCTACTTCTTTATGGTATTCACTTCACATCTGATTTTTGAAGAGAAAGTTTTCTTCTACTTTCAACTATTTCTAAAAATGCCATCTTTGCTTAGAAAATGAAAGGCTTTATGTTTAAAAGATAAAATTGAAATCTTGAGGATAGTTGCTAGAAATAGTACACTGAACAGAATTCAGTTAGCGAAAATATCGAATATGCCTGTGTCAACACGAAATATGATTGTGTGTAATTAAATGTACTAGTATCATCCAGTGGTTGAAACTCGATGAAATTTTTTAAGTAATCATTAAATAATAAATGTAGGAATTCAAAATTTTTGTATAAACGATGTTCTTGGTAATTATTCTATTCTTAAAGGAAAAAAATCACTCTTAGCATATTTATTTTCATGGTGATGCATATCTCTATTAGCTTGATATGCATCTGTATCTATTTGCTTTTCAATTGGACTGATCACAGTTCTTCTTCTAGGCATTTCAATAGCAAAAAATACTAGCTATTAAAAAAAATGCCAACAGTTTGAAAAAACTATAATGATATTCACTTCTGTTACCAGATTAGACTTAAAGATGGGTGGGTTCTGAAGAACCAAGCGCTGTGACCAGAAGTCTATTGTACAATGCCCAAAAGTCCCTAAACAAGACTGCTGCAGAAGCAAAGTTCAGGAGACACCCAATAGGAATATCGTGAAGATCCCAAAGCTCAATTAAATATCAACCCAGGTGTTCAAACCTATAACCAGAATATGCCTCACATTCACAAAAAACATGGATAGCCATTTCTTCATTACATAAGCAACCCCTACAAGTTGGGTCCTCTTTAACACTTGTAAGTGTAAGGCTCCTCTTTAAAGTACAATGCCCAGTTAAAACACCAATTACTTTTCTGATGCCATTTTTATTCAACATAAAATGTTCCTTATGCTTAACACTAGGATTACCACTGTTAAGCTCTTTTACTTGCCCCTGGCCCTTAATGTTACGCCAGTTCAAGTATTGCCTTTGCTTAAATAAATCAAAGACAGATATGGTTGCGTGAAATTTCATTCACTGGCTCTGGACCAACAAAAGTTGCAGCAGAGCCTTTCTTGCCAAACTATCAGCCAACTCATTACCAGAATGACCAGGCACCCAGTTAAAAGTAACTTTATTACTAGCTGCAAGTTGGCAAAGTAGAGAATGACATTCCCAAACAATACAGGAATTAAATACATTCTTGCATGGTGCCAATAAAGCAGCTTAACTATCTGAACAAATGTGAATACATCTGTTCATATGACTCTTGTTTATACAAATTTTGCAATACATTAAAATAGCATAGACTTCAGCTTGAAGGACAGTAGAAAATATGCCAAGGGAAACAGAAATAACTAATGCCGTCATCAGGACACCAGCACTAGAACTCTTGTTCATTTTAGAGCCATCAGTGTACCAAATAGTACAACTACTACCATAGAGAGGAAAAGAATACCAAACATCCCTTGTCTTGTCAGAAGAAGATCTTGATAGGGTTTATCTAAAGCATACCATCACCAGGCATACTAAGAACAGGACGTCTAAGAAACTCACAATCAAAATTCCTCTAGGACAAATAGCTTGAGCCTTCCAATGTCCCAAATATTTAAGCCTCCACATGCATATTAAAGTCTCAGCTTCTATGTGCATAGAAAGGGAAAGAAAACCAAATAAAAGCTTAAGAGAAGCTGTAGGGGTAGATTTGATACAACATAGAAGTTTATTGTGTTACCTGTCAGCAAAATCTAGCTTGATTCTTGACCACCAGGCAATGGAACCATAAGTGACAATAGAGCAAATAATTATCCTATAAATCCATAAAATAGTTTTAGGATTTAAACCCCAAGTTCTATCAACAGCACTTATACACATCCAAAAGACTTTTTTTTGCCTTATCAAGACAATAATCAAAGTGCCTTTTTCAGTTCATCTTAGAGTCAAAATAAACGCCAAGATACTTTATCTCATCAGAACAGATAAGTACCTGATCAAAGAGCTTGATATTTTCTAGTTTCGGATTTCTCTTATTTGAGAAAGCAACCATTGTATTTTTCTGTGGATTATAGAAGAATCCATCGCAAAATCTAATAGCCTTAAATATTTCGAGCGATAATAGTATTTTAAAGCCTGAAATATTTTGTGCTTAAATATATTCATCATTAAATTTTAATTTCAACAAATCGCACTCCTGTAAGAAAACTGACACAAAGTAAAAAAAAAAAAAAATTAGGAAATTTAAGTTTACATCATAGAAAAATGTGTATAAAATGCTCCAGCTTACACAGAAAGTGTCACATCTCTATCATGAAAATTAACTACTTGGGAGGCAGTTGTGTCAGGTTTATGTCATTACTATGCAATGCTTTATCGTTATCTTTAAGTTAATTTTCCTCAATAACACATTTTACAATGTTTTTATTAGCTTCGATTCTTGTTTGTTTGTTTGTATGTATGTTTGTTTGTTTGTTTGTCCAGTACAAATCTTGCAATCGATTTTTAACTAACTTCCCGACTAGCTAGATATTTGAAACTTTCAGAACATGATGACAATAAATTTTTTAATACTTTTATTCAACTGTTTCAGGTCCTGCTGCCGAAGGCAGCGTTTATATGATTCGGCAGAAAATTTATTTAACTAACTTCCCAACTAGCTAGACATTTGAAACTTTTAGAATAGTTCAGAACACGGTGAAAATGCATTTTTTTAATACCTTTAGCCAACTGTTTCGGGTTCCTGCTGCCTTCGGCAGCATTATCAGTACAAAGCTTACAATCGATTTTTCACTAACTTTCCGACTAGCTAGACATTTGAAACTTTCAGGATACCTCAGAACACGGTGACAATACATTTTTTAAATACTTTTAGTAAACTATTTCATGTCCCGCTGCCTTTGGCAGCGTTTATATGATTTGACACAAAATTTATTTAACTAACTTCCCAACTAACTAGACATTTAAAACTTTCAGAATAGTTCAGAATACGGTGAAAATGCATTTTAAAAATATTTTTAACCAATTGCTTCAGGACCCTGCTGCCTTCGGCAGCGTTACCAGTAGAAAGCTTGCAATCAATTTTTAACTGACTTCCCGGCTAGGTAGCCATTTGAAACTTTCAGGATAGCTCAAAACACGGTAATAATAAATTTTTTAATACTTTTAGTCAACTGTTTCGGGTTCCTGCTGCCGTCGGCAGAGTTATCAGTACAAAGCTTGCAATGATTTTTCCCTAACTTTCCGACTAGCTAGACATTTGAAACTTTCAGGATAGCTCAAAATACGGTGACAGTAATTCCTAAATTACGTCATGACTTTAGAAAAAAGTCATGACAAAAAATTAATTGTTAAGGCCTGGAAAGAGGCTCTTCCAAAAATTCGTGTTGCGTCCACGAACATGGACAAAATATTTTTCTTGTACGAGAGTTTAATAACTCTTGAGGGCTAGGGTTTTTCCCCCCTGTTTTTCATTCCGGCTTTTTTTCCACCTTCACCCCCCACGGGAATCTGAATTCTTGTTTTACGCTTGGCTTCTGGAACGCCAATGGCCTCCGGAGGCAAGCGTCTGAGTTTAAAGATTTTGTGTATAATAATAATTTAGATGTTATTTTGGTCAGTGAAACCCACTTTTCCCAGGGTAATTTCACCAAAGTTGCAAATTATAAATTATACAATGTTGACAGGCTTTATAATGGCAACCATTGTGGCGGCACCGCTATTTATCTTAAGAACGGCTTCAATGCTACTTTCATTAAAGTCCTAAATCTAAATTCCATTGAAGCTACGCCTATAATTTTAGACTTCCCAAATATTCCAAAATTACTCATTGCAGCAGTATATGTTCCTCCTGATAGTGCAAGGAATGACCTGCTCGAGCGAGAACTTTCCCATCTCACTAATCTCTATTCCAATTTTATTATTGCGGGTGACTTTAACGCCAAGCATTTGACTTGGAACTGCACCTCTAATAATCGTAGAGGAAATATCATCAGGAGGTGGGCAGATCAAAATCATGCTCAAATTGTAGCCTCCCCTGAACCCACCTCCACCAGAAGTAATAATGTTATTGATTTTGCTATCACCCGCAATTTCCCCTATAGTTTTAGCATTCAAACGCTACACGAGCTCAATTCTGACCATCTGCCTGTAATTGTCAGTTTCCGGACTGATAATTACGTTTTGGATTTACCTGCGTCTCTCACCACCAGGTGGAGCCACTACACGGAGATCCTAGCTGACACTCAGCCGCCCTCAATTATTCCAACTACTAAGTCTGAAGCTGAGAGTGCTATCAGTATGCTTGAGGAAAAACTTCAAGATGCTTTTAGCAATAGCTCAGTTCCTAGAAAGAGGGTCGGTAATTATTTCCGGTTACCTGACGATATCAGACAGATGGTCAGAGAACGAAATCGTGCTCGCAAACTATGGCAGGTCAACAGGTCCCAGTATTTTAGGAGCAGGTTTAATATGCTTGCTAGGAGGGCTAAAGCTGCAATTCTGGAGTACAGTAAAACTCACTACAACAACTTTGTCGAAAGTCTCTCGACTAAAGACAACACAATTTGGAAGTATTCTTCCCGTATTCGTAGGCCAGAAACACGCATTCCGGCTATTGACAGCCCCAACGGAATGGCAGTTACTAACACTGAAAAGGCTGAGGCAATTGCTCTTAGTCTTAGAAGCCAGTTTTCACCTCACCACGATGTTTTAAATCCTAGGATTGCTAACATAGTTGATAATAGTGTCAATAACTTGCTCAACAAAAATACTACAAATGCTCTAAATTTAACTACTCCATCTGAAATTATCAACTATGTCTCTGGTCTTAAAAAGAACAAGGCCCCGGGCAAGGATAAAATAACTACTAATATGCTTATTAACCTCCCCCTTAATTTTGTTTTTTATATAGCTTTTTTAATTAACCGCATGCTTATTTTAAATATCTTTCCTGATAGCTGGAAAGCCAGCGTGATCGTCCCAATTCCGAAGGGAGCTGGGACGAATGCGCATGCGCCGGAAAGCTACAGGCCAATTTCTCTTCTCAGTTGCATGTCGAAGATCTATGAATATGTTCTAGTAAAGCGCTTGAATGAGTTTACTGACTCTCATGACGTCATAATGCCGGAGCAATTCGGATTTCGTCCGAAGCACTACACTCAACATCAATTATGGAGAGTGAGTGAAATCATTCACGTCGGGCTCCAAAAAGGAGTCACTGGAATTATATTCTTAGATGTTCAAAAAGCTTTCGATAAGGTATGGCATGACGGCCTTATACACAAACTAATTTCCATCGGTCTCCCAGACCAATTAACTAAAATATTGCATGACTATCTCAACAATAGAACCTTTTCTGTTAAAGTTGGTAATTCTTATTCTAATCCTTCACCCATTTTTAGTTCTGTCCCCCAAGGATCCTTGCTCGGACCGTTTCTTTTTAATATTTACGTCAATGACATGCCGAAAGATCCGGATGTCAAATTAGCGACTTTCGCTGACGATGCTGCCATCTGTTGTCACAAACGCACAACAAACGCCGTTTTCGAAGTACTCCAGACTTATTTAAACAAATTTTCGATCTGGTTAAGAAAATGGAGAATCAAAGTTAATAACTCCAAAAGTGCCGCCATTTTCTTCACAAATAAAAATTATGACACCTCCACTAACTTTTTACTTAATAATCAGCCGATACCCTGGGAACTTTGCTATAAATACCTAGGAATTTACCTAGATTCCAAATTAACGTGGTCTCGTCACATTTCAGAATCTCTGATAAAAGCTGACAAGGCCGCAAAAGCCCTTCACTCTCTTTTAGCTTATAATAGCCGCCTGTCTCTTAAGAATAAATTATTATTATACAAATCTATGATTCGTCCGATCATTACCTATGGGTGCATGATCTATGGTTCTGCTGCTCAAACTCAGTTAAGAAAAATTCAGACATTCCAAAATAATCTTTTACGTAGGTTTGTCAAAGCGACTCGTTATGTCCGCAATGATGCTATTCACCGAGATCTTCGAATCAGGCCAATCTTTGCCGAAATTCGAAAACTTACGATGAAGTTTCACAGATCTGTTCCCAATGTTGGAAATCCTCTGTTAAACTCAATTCATCGCTACGATCCTGGAGTCGGTCGTGGAAAGAAACGACCCTTAGCTATTTTAACTAGGGGAATCGACTTTCTGCCCGTCTCTAAGAAACGTAGAATTATTACATCTGGAGTTACATAACAGTGTATTTCCTCACAAAATTATTTTTCTCCCTAGAGCAAACGAAATGTTTCTCTAGAGTTGGCTAACCCTTGCATCAGGCCTAAGTACTGTTTTATTTTTTACAGACGCGATTTCCACCTCTCTACTCACGAATTCCTCTAAATTTTTGTTATCTCCTCTCAAAATTATGAACTGCCGTTATTTTATTTTTATTATTTGGCTATTTTTATTAAGTTTTATCGTTTTTATTAAGTTTGTTACTTCAGCTGCTGTCTTCAGACGGGATGCCCAAAAGCGATCTCGGATTGGTCAAAGCCTCGCGCTCTGATTGGCCGAGTCGCTTAGGACATAATTCCGTCGTTTTTAGCTCAAAATTTTTCAGAGAGGATTGAGAATAACTTGCTCTCTGCTGATTGGTCCACGGATCCACCTCAGAACTTAGTTTCTGGATGGAAACCGGGATTCGATCTGAGACTGCATTTTATTTCTCTTTAATCCTTCTCTGAATTTTATTTTATTGTTATTTCTTGTTAGAATTTTTTAGGAAAAGAAAAAAAAAGGAAAAAAAAAAAAAATTGTATGGCCCCCTTTTTTTTTTATTAATTGTGGGACTCCGAGCGATTTCCTGCGCCCCTTGGGGCGCCCTGCTCAGCTCTTTTTTCCTTTTCGCCGTCCTGACTGTCTTCGTCAACGCACGCAGCAGTTCTCTGCTGCACTTATATTTACAAGGAGATTTAAAAATTTTTTTTTTTTTTTTTTTTCTTTTTAAATCTCCTGCTGCTTCACTCAGGTTAATTTCCCTGCTAACGCAAGGGAGTTTCTGGGACTAAATTCTAAATTTATTTTTTAATTAAAAAGCCTTCGGCTTTTTAATATTTTCTTTTCTGTAAAATTATTTTTATGTTTTATGGCACTTTCGATGGAGGTAAGCAACGGTTGCGACCGATTGCAGGTACTCCGAAGCAACTACGTTGACGTTGACGGTGACAGTACATTTTTTAATACTTTTAGTCAACTGTTTCAAGTCCCTATCCCTACTGCCTTCGGCAGCGTTTATATGATTCAACAAAAAATTTATTTAACTAACTTCCCGACTAGCTAGACATTTGAAACTTTCAGAATAGTTCAGAACACGGTGAAAATGCATTTTTTTAATACCTTTAGCCAACTGTTTCGGGTTCCTGCTGCCTTCGGCAGCATTATCAGTACAAAGCTTACAATCGATTTTTCACTAACTTTCCGACTAGCTAGACATTTGAAATCAGAACATGGTGAAATACATTTTTTTAAATACTTTTAGTCAACTGTTTCAGGTCCCTACTGTATTCAGCAGCGTTTATACGATTCAACAGGAAATTTATTTAACTAACTTCCCGACTAGCTAGACATTTGAAACTTTCAGAATTCGGTGAAAATGCATTTTCAAAATATTTTTAACCAATTGCTTCGGGACCCTGCTGCCTTCGGCAGCGTTATCAGTAGAAAGCTTGCAATCAATTTTTAACTAACTTCCCGGCTAGGTAGCCATTTGAAACTTTTATAATAGCTCAAAACACGGTAGCAATGAATTTTTTTTATACTTTTATCCAATTGCTCCGGGTTCCAGCTGCCTTCGGTAGCGTTTATATGATTCAACAGAAAATTTAAAAACATGGTGTATAAAAAGTTCTTTTTATCTTGTAATTATTTAATTTGTATCACTATTTTTACCAGCGGGAGAAATGTTTACAAATGTCTAAATTTAATAAGAATGTTTTTATTTCTACAACAATTAATAAGACACATCATACAACAACAATATAAGTAACATTAAAGCCATTTTAGAAATTTTTGTTCATGAATTCACCAACCGTGAATATTTATTTAAATCAAATTGGAGTGTAAAGGTTGATATTTTTATTTACCAACTATATCAAAGCGGAGGTGCCCGGGTTCGATTCCCGGCTCTGGCATTTTTCACATAGTTGGTAAATAAAAATATCAACCTTTACACTCCAATTTGATTTAAATAAATATTCACGGTTGATGAATTCATGAATAAAAATTTCTAAATTGAAATCTCGTGGTCTGTGGAGTTGTGCTACGATTATTATTGTCTCACCTGATATAGCTGCGTTTGCAGACTCAGTGACTTTGCCAACGAATATTATATGAGAAGTGCCTAGCTGGTTGTCAGCCAGGGTAGCTCAGTGGTAGAGCATCCATGCGTTAAGCTGTGGTGCCCGGGTTCGATTCTCGGCTCTGGTATTTTTCTCATAGTTGGTAAATAAAAATATCAACCTTTACACTCCAATTTGATTTAAATAAATTAAAGCCGTTGTTTCAAATTTATAGTATTTTATAACAATACTAAAAATAAATGACAGCAATGAACAAAATAAAAAGTACATATTGGTTTTCTCAACAATAATTTCTTTGCAGTCACTGGGCAAATTACGAGTAACGTGTAATTTGAGGCTGTCTCTTATTAAAAAGCAAATTTTGTGATTTAAGTGAGTTAATTTTGTTCTGAAAGTGGAGGAATTGCATAAAAAGTACCGTCGAGGTAAAATAAGTAAAGGAATATACAAATTTAGACTCTCAGAACTGACTCTTATGAATCTGGAAAGAATCAATTATGTTTATGTGGGAAAAACAGAGGATGGATTTAATAACTTCACCATCGAATTCAAAAGTAGGAAAACACAATTGAATGTGGCCTTGAAAGTTTTATTGGACGACCAAAATATAAAAAATAAAGTCAACTAGCCTAAAATCATCTCAGAGAAAGTTAATCCACTCCTTGCATGGGAAAATATAATTGGCCCTCAAATAAGAACTTACTGTACAAATAAAAATGTCTTTGGAATGAAAGAAATGTGTAAAAGGCAAAGCATGCCATACTTTTGCAAAAGAAAATCACCCAGTTAGTAAAAAAGTATTTGAAGAAAATCAATTTAACAAAATACGTCAAGATAAAGTCAGATGTAGTCTTGTGAAACCATGTTACATCACCAAAGCAATGTATGCAAATGCCAAAGCCAATCCTTCTAAGTTTGAAAATCCCGCTGAATATAAGAATATTCACAGCTTGATTAACTGCATTATGCTTAAAGGCACGAGCTTATAAAAGCAGAAAATGCATTTGACTGTGACACGTCTGAAAGAAAAATGAGCAGAAATGAAGCAGAACAAGTTTGTGATGAAAATTACTTTGAAAAAAAGACCTGTAAAGAAAACATGCAAAAAAAAAAAAAAAAAAAAAAAAAAAAACGAGAATTTAAAATTTGTTTCAAAAGCAATTCTTTAATGAAAACAACATCAAAAAATGAAAATGACAGTAAACCTGTTCGAAAAACAGGGCTCCATGAGAAAAATATTCCTCATAAACAAAATTTGGCATCAACTAAAAGTAATGTTCGCAATAATATCAGAACTATCAATTTAGATTCAAATATAATGGAAAGTTACGAAGTTGAGTTTATATCTTATTTCAACGAAAGAAATTCTCATGAAAATTGTAAAATAGAAAACGAAACAGAAAAAACGTCTCCGCAATTTGTTGTTCCAAAGAAACTAAACTACGAATGTGGTGGGAAGCAACAAAGAGAAAATTTTAAAGATCATTTCTGTACTTGCTTTCCATACAGCAAGAAAAAGACTCGAATGCGACAAATGCCATAAATTTACAGTCTCTACCTACTCTTTCTGATCTATTTAACACGTTGAGCGCCACGCAAATTCTTAAAATCCATTAAAATTCTATCCGTGATTGTAATGAAATGCTCGCCCTCTGGTGGGCTAAGGAGAAATTACAATAAACATGCTTTAATTCGAATTCCATCAAGCCGCCATTGCTAGCCGATGTTTAGTTTCACATATATTTATTGAATAAAAATGAATAAATCCGGTAAAAAAGATAACACATACTGTTGTGTGCTCCAGTGTAACTCCAAAGGACCAAGAAATCCAGAATTAAGCTTCCCTTTATTTCCAAATGACAAATTTAAAATTTCAGTTGCTTCGGCTAATGAAAGTAAATAATTAATCAGATGATTTGAAACTAATATTTGTTCAGCTTCAGTTAAAAATCTACTTCCGATCGAACTTTGAATAAACTGAAATATTTTTTTCCAAAAGCAATCAATTTTCCATGATGTAATGGCGGAGAAATTATAGTACGAATATTAAGTTGAATAACATAAAGAACAAAAATAGATACACATGGCTGTAATATTTACTAACAACAAGAGCTGAAAAAGCGCCATCTATCGATCATTACAAACGCGGATAATGATTCCTCCTGTAATAAATAAAAATTAAGCAAATTTTTAATAAATTTTCAATCATTAAATGTAATATTTTTAGTTTTATATCCTATTTTACATCCGCCACCGATGGTTGAGGCGGCTTTATATCCTATTTGACACTGTCAGCCACCGATGGCTGACAGGGCTCGCAACGTTTTAATTTTTTATTGGTACTGCTTTTATTTTTGGGGTAAAACTTTCTCTGAAATGTTTGAAGTATAACATGTTCTGCACACTTCTAAAGTTTCAAGATGATTCCTTCAGTACTTAGAGATATATGACAAAATGTCTAGAATCTAGAATGGCTGACATGACGCTCAATGTGTTAAAGCATAATAAACAATATAAAAGACATCATGGTTGTTCTGTAAAAGTCTGTAATACACAGCGCGTTTAAGTGAAATTTTACACTATTCTTCCATGTTAAAAAAATCGTAAATTTATAACTTACGAAGTTTTTAAATTCGAATGTTGCAAATGAATAGGGTTCTTGCCAGTGTCGAAAGTAATATTTTAAGACTGATCCGACCTCTCTGCCGTCATTTGTTCATGAGGTATCGTGTACACAGACTAACAGACGAACACCATACAAATTTCATCATTTTCGGATTCCTCACACCTAAAAACGTGTAAAAAAGTTAAAAAAAAAAAAAAAAAAAAAAAAAGTCGATTTTTATACATATCCATTATATCCACTTTTTAGTTTTTGTATTATATGCACTTTTTAGTTCCCCATCATACTATAAGTATATCGATTTTTATACCCCCATACCTATAGTATGATGGGGAACTAAAAAGTGCATATAATACGTGTGATAGTGGGCAATGGAAGTCTTGTGTTTGTTTCACACCAGAATTGTTTTACTAACTTTTGGAATAAAGATAATCTTACTCCCTCCAAGCAGTTGGAATATGTCTGAAGGCAATATAAGCTTGAAAAATCCGATAAAGCAACCTCTACTTTTAGCCGTGATTTTTACAATTCTGACAGTGGTAGAGATCACTGTTGCCAGGTTAATAATATATATATGCTCACTTCTGTTGCGAAAAGACAAATGATAAAAGGACGTTAGAATAAAGCAAACAGTAATTATCCTATGTTGCATTATGCTTGAGGTTTTAATATATAAATCCTGACAATAAGCTAAATTACGAAGTTTTAACAACTTACTTCTACAGAAATTTTAAATAAAAAAAGTTGCATGAAAATAAAAATAAAAGTGTTTTTGTATGTCTTCTTGATATTATATGAGTTTTTTTTTTTTTTTTTTTTTTTTTTTTATGAAATTCGCATTAGCCATACCTTTCGAACAATGCTACTTTTAAACCTCACCTTTTATTAAATGCAGGCTAAAAACGTCCGAGTCCGAACACTAGGAAAAATACCTATGTAAAAAAAGTACACTTAATACAGTTTTGCTAAATAAATCCTTGCCGAATCCTGTTCTTAGACTGACTAAGAACAGGATACAACAAGGATTTATTTAGCAAAACTGTATTAAGTGTACTTTTTTTACATAGAAATTTTTGCTAGTGTTCGGACACTTTTGTTACCGACTGTAGATAATAGCCATGTCTAGGAAATGCAGACGATTGAAATGAAAGAAATTTTAAATACGAAAGATTATGTGTATGCAGAAAAAGAGTAAAAAAAAGAAATGGATTTTTGAATGTAAGAGAATTTTTTTCTCAAACTCATATTAACCGTATTTTTTAATCACCTACTCTTATAATTAATATGTTAAAACGCAACAAATTTCATTTGTTTGTGTATTAATGTATAGATTTGTTATCATCGATTATCGAATTTTTTAAAATTTCATTTAAACATCAACTGAACAGATAAAAAGAAATCATGGAAATGTATTAGATTTTTATTATTATATAACCCGTATTAATGACTTAAATAAATTTTCGGTTGTACATTTTTTTTTTTTTTTTTCAATTATACACTTTTTAGGAACAGTCTCTTAAAAAATCTATAAATAGTGCTCCACTGATACATTATCATTGTTTTTATATTTGAACTAAACATATCTTCCTATTAATAAAATAAATAAAGAAAAATCCTTACCTCATCAATAATAGCAACCATTTGCTGCTTAATATCCAAATTTGAAAAAGTTCCTATTTTATCCAGAGCAATTCCTATGATTTCCTTTTGGGGAAAAAAAAAAAGTCATTACAGTGAAAGCAAATTATTAGTCAATTAATTACACAGGACTACAGTTGACAAAATTTGATTGGATGATTTTAGCTGAACTTTATGTTTTTTGATGTGCTGAAACCGAAAATGCAACCCATTTCTCTCGATCACATATAGATTTTTACCAATACAGGGTGCTTTCCAACTCAATTTCTTACATACACTATCATAAAAATAGGTTGGTTGGTTGGTTGATATAGTTTTACGTCGCACTAGTGTTGCGTTATTACAACAATAGGTATCCATAATTTATTAATCGTGAAAACATACAGTCGGTAACAAAAGTGTCCGAACACTAGCAAAAATTCCTTTGTAAAAAAAATAGAGTTAAATAAATCCTTGTCGAATCCTGTTCTTAGACTGACTAAGAACATGACTCGACAAGGATTTATTTAACAAAACAGTATTAACTCTACTTTTTTATATAGGAATTTTTGCTAGTGTTCGAACACTTTTGTTACTGACTGTACTATAAAAATTTCCATATAATTATATTGGTGGAAGAGTAATGGAAGAAATTATACAGGTAGGAACTCTGTATTGTCAAAAATCTATACGTGATAGAGAAAAACTGACTTCATTTTCGGCTTACGCACACCAAAAAACATAAAGGTCAGTCAAAATTATAAAATCAAAATTTTATATGTCGACCTGTGTTATTACAGTGAACGGACAATCAAGGGCCGGCAGTTTTTGTCCATATTAACGAAAGTCCATTATAACAGGAGTTCATAAATTGAAGTTCCATGTTAGCCCCTACAAGTACAGTAAAGTGTAATTTTGAATGTTTGCCACCTATGCTTTCTTCTCCTCTAAAGTGTAAACTTTGAGAAGGCTGAGCTTTATAAAAAAAAGTCCTATTTCTTAAATGTTAATTATGTTTTTAGCTTTGATAGTTCGTAGTCCTTGATAAGGCACGACAAATTCTCTTTCCAGTCTTTTATGTTTTCTTCTGGTACATTTCCAATAACGAAACCCTTTGATATGTCTCCACAATAGAAGCAGAGACAGGTACAAATTGTTGACTGTCAATCACTACTGTTTACCTCCCATGATGTAATAGCGCAGAGTGAAAGATATTAACCCTTTTATCATTGCCCCTTTTCATGTTAAAAAAAAAAAAAAAAAAAAAACTTGAAAAAATTTTGGAAACTGTATCTTTTCAAAGAAAGTAAGCTTTGAGGTAAAAAATTGTCCGTCTTAACGAATGAATTGTACGTATAAAGCGATGTTTATTACATGCAATTCCTATAGGCCTCAGACGGGGATTCTGTTTTTGTACGTAATAACGAGAAATCCATCTTAAACGTACCTCTCTTAACGAGAGTTCACTGTAGTTAGTTTTTGAATTTTATTTTATAAATGAAACGACAACTACACTTTTTATTACATTTTATAAGAAATTTTATAATTTAAAGCTAATAATATTGTATCATTATTTGCCCTTTAAAAATTACTAGACACCCATTTCGTTTGCAAAGTGTCTCTTAACTGCATTTAAAAGTACATTGCATTTGATTTTCAAGCTTAGTAGCTTTTACAGCAGAGATGTATCAGGAAAAGCTAGCTTATTACTAGCTTTTTTTTGATATATCTATTAAGATATGTAAGAAACTATTAAGATACTTATATCAAACATTTAGTTTCGATAATAAAAACTATTGAGTTGTTTTAGTATAAACTTTGATTACTTATGAATTTTACAATTTAAATAACATTCTTTCAGGAATCTTATTTTTCCCTGAATTTTGAGTGCTTGAGTGATATTTTATGTCGCACTAGTGCAATTGGCGACTGGTGGTTAAAGGAGGGAAATGGAGATAGCCAGGCAAGAATGATTCGTTTTTGTACAGTCTAGACTGATGGGAATGGTCCGAAAAAAACCGGAAACTTTGGGGAAAAAAACAGTTTTTTTTTCGGTTTTTTTTCCGAAGGGGTTTATTTCCACCCGGAAAAATTGAAAATTTCGAAATTTAATTTTATTTAAATAACATATATAGAAATTTATAATATTTACATTCCGATGCTCTTTTCTTGAAATATTTTTTCATGTTCAGTCTCTTACATGAAAACACTGATTCTGATAATGTTCATATTTCAAAAATAAAGTTTTATCCCTGTAATCAAATAATAATCCTGAAATATTTAAGCATTATAATGACATCCTTCCCATCACATTCATTTGAAATTACTTATATTCTTCTCAAGTTCCTTTAATACTTCAGTCTTTTTTCTTGAATATATATCCTTAGACTTGTATAACTGTATTATTTTAATGTGTGTGGATATATATTATACACACACACATATATACATAAATGCATGTAACAGAAAAAAAAAAAACTGAGCAACTACGTTTTGTTAAAAAATGTGTTTCACAACTTATAAAAAATTATATGTGGAAAAACCTACTTGATTTATGTCCTTTACATCTGAGTCAATAAGTTTTACATTATGACAGGATGGCTACTAGTCGGGGAAAGTCATGGAATAGTCAGAAAATTTCATGTAAAATCAGGGAATTTTGACAAATTTTGTGGAAATAAGCCATATTTGAAACCTCTAAATTGCTAATCTGTTTGTTAATTTTGTGAAATAAACAGCATAAGTCAGGAGACATGCTGAAAAATAGTCTTTAAAAAGTCCGTGAATTTGGAAAATTTCTAATGTTAGCCATCCTTTATATATATATATATATATATATATATATATATATATATATATATATATATATATATATAATAATAATAATAATAATAAATCAATAATAAAATGTTCAATTTAATTTAGAAATTTATTCATCAAGCCTGAAAGTTCATTTCAGAAAATTATGGAGTGGAAGGCTGATTTTTTATACCAACTATGTGAAAAATACCAGAGCCGGGGATCGAACCCGGGCCTTCCGCTTTACGTACAGATGCTCAAACCATTGAGCTGCCCTTGCTGATTACCAGCTAGGCATTTCTCACATAATGGTTTGAGCATCCAAAGTGGAAGGCCTGGGTTCGATTCCCGGCTCTGGTATTTTTCACATAGTTCGTATAAAAAATCAGCCTTCCACTCCATAATTTTCTGAAATAAAATGTTGTTTTAAACTTCTGAAGTTCAATTAACTTTAAATTAAACTTTTACTTTACATTTGTGATTGATTTCATTTTAAGTGAAAATCTGAATTAGTGCCCAGCGTCAGGTCCAATAAACCGATATTACCCGAGCTTGACCTGCAATCAGGTTTGGGTCTGGTTGATTAAATTTTTTCTCTTGCGTGTTAGGTTCGGTTCAGGTTAACTGATTAATTTTTCTTATGGGTGGCTTAGAGTGACTGAATTTCTTTCTTGGGGGCTCGGTTGACTGATTTATTTTTCTTGTGGATCGGGTTTGGATTAGTTTCACTGAATTTTTTTAATGCAGGTATGGTTAAGGTTTCAGCGAGTCGGGTCGACTTAAGAACATCTTTCAAAAAATTTTATCATAATAAACAGGAATTTGTTATAATTATAAACATGCTATATATTCCCATGATTAAATTATACGTGTACACAAATTATTACGTACATATCGCATAAAGGCAATAAACAAAGAGAAATCATATATATATATGTATATATACTAAACTTAAAGCATATTTTTGTACTCTTGAAGAACACAACACACATAAATGGTTAAAAATTATTAATCTCTTTTTCAGAATTTAATTTTTAACTTAGTGTATCAGTAAATCCATTTTAATTTTTTTTAATTATTTACTAATTATTTAATTTTCGGGTTTCGGATATAAAGAAATCAAGTTCAGGTCTATATATATATATATATATATATATATATAATAGATAACGTAATAAAATTTAATCTTAAAATTCAGCAATTAATAGAACTAAAACAATAACAGCACACTAAAATATAGAACTGAATTTAACATAGAGGAAAGAATGACACAAAAAGTTGCGATATAGATAAGGAACCAATGAGTTACCATATTAACTTAAAATACTTACGCCGACCTGAAGGATAATAAAAAAGGACCATTAAACTTGTGAAAGATTAAAAAGATAATAAACCACATAATCAATTGGATATAAATGCTTAAAATTAGAAGCATACTTATCAAGGGGCGCATACTTCATAAAGCAGAGAAAGCTGCAATGATTTCGTAAAACGATATTGCTAATCATAGCAATTTATATCATCTCACGCCCCGATCAATGCAGCAAAAAAACCATAAAGAATGAGAAAAAAGTGAAAAATTAAATTAAAACAAAGAATAAATAAATATTAATTAAAATCTTAAAGGAAACCAAATTAATAACATGAAATAATCAGAGTAACCACATGGAAAACAGTTAACACAAACTGGAAAAATGGTTGATGCCAAAACCTAAATTGAAGTTAAAATAATAGCTCGACAGATATCGATTAATCGAAAATACTTCAGAACAATTACATTAAAGATAAAATACACAGAGTAAATATTAAATGATAATGTTAAAATTAATACTAGTAGAGTTAAATTAAATCGTACCAAAAATATTAATAATTAAATCGTTTAAGATAAGGACTGAAGAATGAAGGTTAAAGACTACCGAGTACACGCGCCATCTTTCGGTTAGCTATATTAACATTAAGTCAGTTATATAAGATGTATTGACTGAAAGATTAAGAGAATTTAGAAGTATTAACAGCAAGATTAAGATAATTTTTAAGATTTTTATTTTGAAGTCAAATTATTAAGTGTAAAGTTTAAGATAATTTAGAAGTATTAACAGCAAGATTAAGATAATTTTTAAGATGTTTATTTTGAAGTCAAATTATTAAGTGTTAAGTTTTAAGAAGACATAAATACAAGCAATAATGCCAAAGAGCACAACTATAAGGATAAGCATTATAATGCGGTCATCAATAATAATTAAAATTAAAAATTAAAATTAAAATATTTTTATTTTGAAGTCAAAGTATTAAATGTTAAGTTTTAAGAAGAGCAATAATGCCAAAGAGCACACATATAAGGATAAGCATTATAATGCAGTCATCATAAATTAAAATTAAAAATTAAAATTTAAAAGATTTTTTTTTTTTTTTTTTTTTTTTTTTTTAATTAATATTTATAAGATTTTATTTTTTTTATGCAAATAGATGGATTGTTCAAACTTAACAAGGGAAGCCTCAAGTAGCCAGAAGCACATAGTAAAATTTAATGATAAAAGAGTTCAAAATACATAGTATCAACCAGAAAAAATAAAAGAGTTCAAAATACATAGAATCAACCAGAAAAAATAAGAATGTAACTTACAGCAATCCCCCCACTTTTTTTTTTTTTTTTTTTTTTTTTTTTAATATAAATTTTATTTAGCACCAAACCCTCCCAGCCAACCAGCCAAACAACACCACCCTTCCTCCTTAATCAAACTTCTGCCCACCCATCCACCTGATTTTTTTTTTTTTTTTTTTTTTTTAATTAAACCTTAGGGTTTTTTTTTTTTTTTTTTTTTTTTTTTTTTGTGTGTGTGTGTGTGTGTGTGTTAGACAGAGACCCTTTTTGATAAACAAGTGTATAAATAAATTTTTTAGGATAACCCATTTTTGTAGCAACATTAATTATGTGAGAGATATTTTTGTTTTTAAACCTATCTGAACAAAGATTATGTATACGAAAGAGGTGATTGAGAATAATATTTCTGTAGACAGAGATATGAAGACAAGAGGTAAATTGTGTAAATAAATTTACTTTGAAACTAAAATCTTGTCTTTTGTCATACAAATCGGTATAAATTTTACTACCATCAAGTTTAAGTTTTAAATCTAAGAAACTAATACAGTTATTGTTGAGATGATTATAAGTTAAGGTAAGGTGAGAAGGATATTCAAATTTAAATAAATTAGGCGAAAAATTATTGACATAAAAAATTATAATGCCATCAATGTATCGGTAAAAATAGACATTTTCAATCCATAATCCCTGTTCATAATGGTAAAGGTATAAGTCAGCTAACATACTCGAGCTACATCCTCCTTGTGGAATACCGACCTTTTGAATATAGATCTTATTACAGTGTAGAATGTAATTGTTATGAATAATAAAATTTAAAAGTGTCTTAAATGAAGTTGCCGAAAAGCATTTTGGTAAAGAGATTTGATTTTTAAATTTTTCAAAAAGGTTAAAGATGATACGATGAAGATCTGTTAAATTAATATTATTAAATAGGTCAGCAAAATCATAAGTCATGATATCAGTCACATTATTCATAGATAAGACATTGGCTTTAAGTTGATAACTATTTTTAAGGCAAAAGAAATTTTTTGATTTACTAATTAAGTCATAGATTTGTTTTAGAATATCAAGGAGAATTTTGTTAGCATTGTTGTTGTAAGTATTACACCCTACAGTGACAGTTCTGAATTTAATAGGATTTTTGTGAAATTTAAGGATAAGTACAATATAAGGATATTTAAAATTATTAAATGGAAGCTTTAGCAATTTATAAAAGCAGTGAATTTTGCGGTTATTGATTTTAAGATCATTATTGGTAGTATGAAAGTTAGTACTATTAGATATAGATGAACTGAGTAATATATATTGTCGTTTTGATTCTAATCTAACTTTATTGTATTAATGCTGCTAGGAGAAGAACATTCCATAGGAATGCACACTCTATGCAAAATTAATGTTTGAATGATGATTTGACTAGTTTTTGGTGTTTTGTACTAGGAGAGGTACTGGCATTTATGAAACAGAAAGGATCATTTTTTAATAGTAAAAGCTTTTTGTATGTTTCTTTTAAGAAAAAATAAGATGGATTGCAAGCATTTTTAAATATTTAACACTTTATATTTTCTAAGATATTATAACTGTTAAGAAACCCTAATTTTATTTGTAAAAATTAAATTTTTCCCGTTTTTTCCAATTTTTCTAGAAAAAAAACGGAAAAAAACTGGTTTTTTTCCCCCGCCTCAAAATTTCCGGAAATTTTACATCTCTAGTACAGTCGGTAACAAAAGTCTCCGAACACTAGCGAAAATTCCTATGTAAAAAAAGTACACTTAATACAGTTTTGTTAAATAAATCCTTGTCGAATCCTGTTCTTAGTCAGTCTAAAAAACAGGATTCGACAAGGATTTATGTAACAAAACTGTATTAAGTGTAGGTTTTTTATATAGGAATTTTTGCTAGTGTTCGGAGACTTTTGTTACCGACAGTATGACCAAAGTAAAATCGCCCAAAAATGGAACCCACTTGTTCCAATAAACGAGTACGCAACTCTTACATTCGTGATTGGTTTCAAACATTGAATTAGTTCTGTTTGAATAACTATAAGTAGCTATAATAATACTAAGCAGAATTTATTTTACTTGATAAACTTATTACAGTCGGCAGCAAAAGTATCTGAGCGCTAGCCAATAATTCCGATATCAAAAAAGTACACTTAAAACTGTCTTGTTAAATAAATCCTTGACGAATCATGTTCTTAGACTGACTAAGAACATGACTCGACAGGGATTTATTTAACAAAGCAGTATTAATTGTGTTTTTTTTTTTTTTTTAGACAGGGATTATTGCTAGTGCTCGGACACTTTTGCTGCCGACTGTACTTGTCCATACATTTAATCAGAAATTTTTGGTCAAATATTATTAGAATAAAATGTTTTTCCGTGAAATTTTCTGTGTTCTGCCTAAGTAAAACTATCGATATGATGTTATGCCAACTCATCCTTTTACAGTATCCTAATTAACCTCGTGTGCAATTTTAGTTGCCATAGTTACTAAAGGAACGTTAGGAAAATTATTTTATTGGTCGCTTAAACAAATATTTACTTGATGGGTCTCACATGATTTTGTTGCCAAAGAGTTAATTTTTGCGATACATTCATCAGAATTTCTGTAAATATTACAGAAAAAAAAAAAAAAAAATAGAAAAAACAAAATCTAAGCCAAATGCCCTCTGTTTCTCCTAATTTTTGTTCAGTTATATTGTGAGATTTAAAGCTAATTGTATTCTTTAGGGATTCTTTTAGATCTCCTTTGATTTAGACTAAATTTCAAATTTTAAGACTAAATGGAATTTTTATTTTATGGAACTCAAAATACTTTAATCGCCCATTTTCAATTACAAATCAAAATTTGAATGATTATTTCATCACGTATCTTTTCTTTTTCGAAAGCTGAAATAGAATAAGATTATGCACAGTCCAAATTAGATTCAAAATGTTTATTGATAAAATCTTTACTGCATACATGTCATGAAAAACTTGTTTCTTACCTTTATCTTTGGAACATGTGAAAATGGTTTATAAGGCGGCCTGTTAGGTTTAGGTATATTCTTTGCACCAAGAAGATCTTCATGTGCTTTGATTTCAGATATAATTGCCTGTTTCTGTGATAAGAATGTCCCAAAATTGGGTAATTTCTGTGAAACAGAATAATTATTGAAAGGAAATTAATAAAAGAGTAAAATAATAATAATAATAATATTTACATATATACATTATTATATTATTTAAGTACTTTTAATCTAATATTTCTGTAGATTTATTGTTATTTATATTTATAAATACTTTGCTTTTATTGAAAAGTTTAACTTTATTGAATTTTTATGTTCAATCCGCGCTATTCTAACTTTTTTTTTTAATCTCAAATAATCTGGTGTGTCACTCATACGACTTTCTCTTACCCTGAAATTTAATACTATTAATACAGATTGCACATTAAAAGGTAAGATAACGAGTTCTGTTATGTAAACCTGTGTTAAATAATTCATATTAGGCTTCTGAAGAGTTTTATACAATAATTAGTTCTATGTGTGGGGGGCTACCGCCCCCCTCAACCCCCCGTTTCATTAATGCAGCTACATGTATATAGAATTTAATTCGATTATTAAAAAATAATTCTGTTTTTAAAAAATAATTTATTAAAATTATTATTTAAAAAAAAAATTATCTTTTATGATAATGCAGACGATTTCCGTATTAGAGTAGTAGTATAACACCAAATATCCCCAAAAAAGTCCATTTTATTCTCAATATTAAAAAAAGAAAAAAAAAAAAATACGATTTTTTTTTTTTTTTTTTTTTTTTTTTTTTTTGTTAAAAGTAAAAAAAAATCGATAACTTTGTTTTAAATTATCGCAGATCGATGGTTCAACCATTCGTTTTAAAGGTATTGGCGAGCTCTTTTGAAAGATACCCATCATGAAAATTTACTCCCCCCAAGGGGGGGGAGGCGAGGCTCCTATATACACAATTTTTTTTCCCAGTTAACTATCTCTATTACAAAAAATATATATTCGTTTCATTTGTTTTAGTGCAGTCTATGGACGTTAAACTGTACTTACCTGCAATTTCCCCCATAGACGTATTGTATTAGAATTCTCTTGATTGTCCCTGTACACGAACCATTTGCTTGATCTTAACGAAAAGCTTACTGTAGCATCCCTATATGATACACATTTAGAATACCAAGTTTGAACTTTCTGCCATAATTTGATTTTGAGATATGCTGATAACAGACAGACACACACACAGACACACAGACCATTTGCTAAAAACATGATTTTCATATTCAGGGGATCTCAGAACGTGTAAATATAACAAAATCTCGCGTTCGAAAATTTGACCCAAAAACAATACTTTCTCTACCTTATGGGTAAGAGAAAGTAAAAATGTTGATCGACATTCAGAATTGCTTTGTGAAAATTTTATTCTAAAATGCAGAACTTTCGAAACCAAAATTTTCATCTTACAGTCGGCATCAAAAGTATCCGAGCACTAGCAAAAATTCCTATGTAAAAAAAGTACACTTAATACTGTTTTGTTAAATAAATCTTTGTCGAATCATTTTCTTAGACTGACTAAGAACAGGATTCGACAAGGATTCATTTAACAAAACTGCACTAAGTGTACTTTTTTTTACATAGGAATTTTTGCTAGTGCTCGGATACTTTTGATGCCGACTGTATCTCACTAAAAATGGGCTCTATGAAAAAGAATATTTTCTTTAATCACAAATGGGCACTCTAATTATAGAGAGAAAGTTATTGACAATTTAAAGCCTTAAATTATTTTTAACACGCT
Organism: Salticus scenicus; assembly: GCA_963930645.1. Classification (NCBI taxonomy): domain Eukaryota; kingdom Metazoa; phylum Arthropoda; class Arachnida; order Araneae; family Salticidae; genus Salticus; species Salticus scenicus. The sequence continues at coordinate 41,325,089 of OZ005654.1, read as the reverse complement.
TATATTAGCTTCACCTGTATGTATGTATGTATGTTTGTTTGTAACTTCTCTGGGAGCAAAACGTGATTGCACAAAATCCTTCATATCTCAAACAAAAAAAACAGATATCCGTAAAATTTTTGCTTTAAAATATAGCTAATACAAATGTCTAAAAATCGGTTTCTGGAATTTTTGAAATTCGGTCCCCAAGGGGGGCGGTGGGAGGGGGGCAAAACGTGATTTCACATGCGTAAAACGTGATTTCGCATAATCCTATATATCCCAAAAAAAAAAAAAAAAAAAATAGATATACGTGAAATTTTTACTCTAAAATATAGCTAATATAGATAAAATATAGCTAAAAACCAATTTCTGGAATTTTAGAAATTCAGCCCCCAGGTGGGGCAGCAAGGGGGGGGGGCTATGGAGCAAAAACAAATAGAAATACAGTTAGGCCGTTGAAAATTGGTACAGATAGGTTTTAAAGGTCTGCATTTCGAATGGGGATATTTTCGATTGAGTAAAGTTATTAAGAGGGGCAAGAAGGGGGGGGGAGAGGGGGGGGGGGCAAAAAAATAAAAATAGTGTCAGATCGTTCAAAATTGGTACATAGTGGTTTTCGATACTTACAAATCGATTGCGGATATTTTTGAATTTGTAAAATTATTAGGAGGGGCGGGTAGGGGGTAAGGGAGGGGCTATGGGGCAAAAACAAATAGAAATACAGTTAGGCCGTTCAAAATTGGTACAGATAGATTTAAGAGGCCTGCAAGTCGAATGGGGATATTTTCGATTGTGTAAAGTTATTAGAAGGGGCAAGAAGTGGGGGAGGGGAGGGGGGGCAAAAAAATAAAAATAGTGTCAGATCGTTCAAAATTGGTACATAGAGGTTTTCGATACTTACAAATCGATTGCGGATATTTTTGAATTTGTAAAATTATTAGGAGGGGCGGGTAGAGAGGTGGGGCGGTAAGGGGGGCTATCGGGCAAAAACAAATAGAAATACAGTTAGGCCGTTCAAAATTGGTACAGATAGGTTCAAGAGGCCTGCAGGTCGAATGGGGATATTTTCGAAAGTGTAAAGTTATTAGGAGAGGCGAGAAGGGGGGAGAGGAGAGGGGGGGCAAAAAAATAAAAATACAGTTAGATCGTTCAAAATTGGTATATAGAGATTTTCGATACTTACAAATCGATTGCGGATATTTTTGAATTTGTAAAATTATTAGGAGGGACGGGTAGGGGGGTGAGGGGGTAAGGGGGAGCTATGGGTCAAAAACAAATAGAAATACAGTTAGGCCGTTCAAAAGTGGTACAGATAGATTTAAGAGGCCTGCAAGTCGAATGGGGATATTTTCGATTCTGTAAAGTTATTAGGAGGGGCAAGAACTGGGGGAGAGGAGGGGGGGGGGGCAAAAAAATAAAAATAGTGTCAGATCGTTCAAAATTGGTACATAGAGGTTTTCGATACTTACAAATCGATTGCGGATATTTTTGAATTTGTAAAATTATTAGGAGGGGCGTGTAGGGGGGGTGGGATGGTAAAGGGGGGCTATGGAGCAAAAACAAATAGAAATACAGTTAGGCTGTTGAAAATTGGTACAGATAGGTTTTAAAGGCCTGCAAGTCGAATGGGGATATTTTCGATTGTGTAAAGTTATTAGAAGGGGCAAGAAGTGGGGGAGGGGAGGGGGGGCAAAAAAATAAAAATAGTGTCAGATCGTTCAAAATTGGTACATAGAGGTTTTCGATACTTACAAATCGATTGCGGATATTTTTGAATTTGTAAAATTATTAGGAGGGGCGGGTAGAGAGGTGGGGCGGTAAGGGGGGCTATCGGGCAAAAACAAATAGAAATACAGTTAGGCCGTTGAAAATTGGTACAGATAGGTTTTAAAGGTGTGCAAGTCGAATGGGGATATTTTCGATTTTGTAAAGTTATTAGGAGGGGCAAGAAGGGGGGGGGAGAGGGAGCGCAAAAAAATAAAAATAGTGTCAGATCGTTCAAAATTGGTACATAGAGGTTTTCGATACTTACAAATCGATTGCGGATGTTTTTGAATTTCTGAAATTATTAAGAGGGGCGGGTAGGTGGTTGAGGGGGTAAGGGGGGGTCTATGGGGCAAAAACGAATAGAAATACAGTTAGGTCGTTCAAAATTGGTACAGATAGATTTAAGAGGCCTGCAAGTCGAATGGGGATATTTTCGATTGTGAAAAGTTATTAGGAGCGGCAAGAAGTGGGGGAGGGGAGGGGGGGGGGCAAAAAAATAAAAATAGTGTCAGATCGTTCAAAATTGGTACATAGAGGTTTTCGATACTTACAAATCGATTGCGGATATTTTTGAATTTGTAAAATTATTAGGAGGGGCGGGTAGGGGGGGTGAGGGGGTAAGGGGGGGCTATGGGGCAAAAACAAATAGAAATACAGTTAGGCCGTTCAAAATTGGTACAGATAGGTTTTAGAGGCCTGCAAGTCGAATGGGGATATTTTCGATTGTGTAAAGTTATTAGAAGGGGCAAGAAGTGGGGGTGGGGAGGGGGGGCAAAAAAATAAAAATAGTGTCAGATCGTTCAAAATTGGTACATAGAGGTTTTCGATACTTACAAATCGATTGCGGATATTTTTGAATTTGTAAAATTATTAGGTGGGGCGGGTAGGGGGGTGGGGCGGTAAGGGGGGGGCTATGGAGCAAAAACAAATAGAAATACAGTTAGGCCGTTGAAAATTGGTACAGATAGGTTTTAAAGGTGTGCAAGTCGAATGGGGATATTTTCGATTTTGTAAAGTTATTAGGAGGGGCAAGAAGGGGGGGGGGAGAGGGAGCGCAAAAAAATAAAAATAGTGTCAGATCGTTCAAAATTGGTACATAGAGGTTTTCGATACTTACAAATCGATTGCGGATATTTTTGAATTTGCAAAATGATTAGGAGGGGCGGGTAGGGGGGGGAGGGGGTAAGGGGGGGTATGGGGCAAAAACAAAAAGAAATACAGTTAGGCCGTTCAAAATTGGTACAGATAGATTTAAGAGGCCTGCAAGTCGAATGGGGATATTTTCGATTGTGTGTAAATATTTTAACCAAAAACTTACATACTGTAGCTATTTATATGATAAATAATAAAATAATAAATATAGTTTAAAATAATGTTTTAAAAGCATGCTTTCATAGCACATCGAACTAAAAAGTGAAAAATAAATATAGTTTAAAAAAACTAAAAAACACGCTTTTAGAGCACATCAAACTAAAAAGTGAAAAATAATCTTATATATATTATAAATGTGAATGTCCGTTTATTTGACTGAGTTTCACGCTAAAACTGCTCGATGGATTTCGATAAAATTTGTTATGGAGATAGCTTATACCCTAACTTAAAAAGTTGGCTACCTTTTATTCCGAAAAAAAAAATTGTTTTTGCGATTTTTATGCATAAAATAGCAATTTTGTAAGCTAATAATAGCAAAAAATTAGCCATTTAAATTTATCCATAATTTAATTGTTGCCAAAAAAAAAAAAAAAAAAAAAAAAAAAACGAATTTATTTATTTTTTTCAACAGGAAAATAAATACATTTATCTAAACGTGAACGATAAAAAATTATAAAAAAAAATTATACATCTCACAAAAACTGACGTCATTTTTAATTAAAAATTTCTTTTACACATTGATAAAGTGCTAATACGCAAGCGAAGTGATGACGTCACTGGCCGTTCATGGATGCAAGAAAAATATTTCCTATGTTAAACGTCCATTGGATTTTTTTGTAAAAAATTATTAAAAATCGAGGAAAATTATTTCCCGATTTTAATCCCCATATTTAGGTATAGGTATGTATTAATTATTATGTCCATGCGTTAGATTAAGTTATTTTTGTTGTAAAATTGACAAAATTTGAATTTTTAATTTCAAAACTCTAGGAATAAAAAAAAAAAAATGGCAAATTTCCATATTCGATTGAAAACACAAACATTTCATTTCAAAAGATGATATTTACACAATAAATATCCAACTAATATACTAATTAAAAGGAAAATGATAAATATTCTATCATAGTTTGAAGTAAACTTTGTTTTCAAATGTCTAAATAAAGTATCCGATATAAGATACTAATATGTTGCAGCGGAATAGATTTGATATCGGTCATCCTTAGCAGAAAAAAAAATATTGACGAATTATTTGGCGAACATAATTTATTTCCTTTCAAAAATCATGGTTATTTTAACAACTTATATTAAGAGAGTAATGAATAATATGAAACAATATTTCGTACAATGCATATTACGAAAATATACATCTGGCATGCATATTTTCGTATTACGTTTTTGATCACTAAATACAATAAGCGCCAAGAACGACAGAGTTTTGAAATTTAAAATTAAAATTTTGTCAATTTGACAGCAAAATAACTCAATCTATCACATGCACATGATAACTAATCTATACTAATATTATAAATGCGAAAGCTTGGATGGATGTTTGTTACTCAATCACGCCACAACGGCTAAACGGATCTGGATGAAATTTTGTACAGAGATAGATAATAGTCTGGAATAAGACATAGGCTTCTATTTATACCGGAAAAAATGTAAACTTTTAATTAATCTTCTATATACAAGGATGGAACACGGGCGCAGAATTCATACAACTATCAATGTACGAAAACTTTCTACTTCTTAAATCAACGATATCATAAGTAGAGAAATTCCTTAAACAGATTCCGGTATGAATTCTGCGCCCGTGTTCCATCCCTGTATATAATATAAATATTTCTTCTATAATAAAATTTTAAAATAATTTATTTTAATTTTTAATTGTTGCCAAAGAATATTTCACGCGAATAATAAAAAAAAATAATAATAAATATTAAATTTGCTTAGGCACATGACAACATAACGTCATTATCAAAATAAAATAATAAGAAAATGAAAGCTAATTCAGATCTCTATTAAAGAGCTTTATTAGTTGATAATCCTGGGTATATTTTTAATTTTAATACTGAAGTAGATAGGACATTTTTCGCCAAGGACTCTATTTTTGTGACAGCAACCTTAAGCCAAGTAGTCCATAAAAAATATAAACAAATCTGTACATATAAAAGAGTAAACTCAATGATTCACTGACTCAACACTGCCATGACGATTCTGTGGGAAAGAGGGTCACAAATTTTAGTGACCAGGTTGGTTTTCGGAGCCTGACCCCCAACTAAGACGGAATTTTGCAAAATACCCCCCCCCCCTGTCTCCCTTGGGGGGCAGAAGGCTTATCTCGGCTCCAAATTACTTGAGTACAAAAAAATTACTTTCTGCGATTTTGGATTTTTAAGGGGTAGGGGGGGGGGGAAGGGGAAAGGTTTTGGAAGAAGAGTACTCAACACACAGGGAAATCGAACTGAACACACACTACAAAGGGATTTTATGAAATTCCACCCTACCGCCCTTTGGAGAATGGGGGGCAAAAACATGTATTCATGCGTAACGCTGCACTAAATTATATAAGGTTGGACATTTTTTATGTAAGGGACGATTATATGTATCTAACTCATAGTATGAAGAGATTTTGCGAAATTCCCTCCTTTAAGAACGGGGGGAGAGATTTAAAAAAAAAAAAGTTTTAAAGCATAACTCAGCTTTAAATAATTTCATGATCTCAATTTTTTGATGTGTCGGTTAGGTATGTGTATGCAACATGCAATATGAAGTAATTTTGGAAATTTACCCCCCCCCCCTTCCTCTTGGAGCGGGCGGGGCAAAAACCACATTTTGAAGCTTAAATCCGTCCAAATTACCTAAGAATGGCGAATTTTGGTGTGTGTGGGTGTTAATTAAGTGTGCGAAATATGCACTTTGATGAGAGTTTGTAAAACTTTCAACTGTAACCGCGAGGGAGGGGGAGTAAGAAGCAGGTAAGGGACTGCCGAAGGCATTGGGCAACTTAAAATTAGATTTTGACGGATTTCAATGATTTTTTTTTTTTTTTTTTTTAAGATATTTTATTATTATTAATGATATGCTGTTTTGGGGATTCATTTCAATATAATGACCAGCGAAGCGGGCAAAGCCTGCTAGTTCTTAATATAAGCTGAAAAGAATAATGAACGAAAAATACTAGTATAATTGTGAAAAAAGCGTGGGTTGCTCGATATACGAAAAATATGGCACAAAGCACCCCACGCTTTTTTCACAATTATACTAGTATTTTTCGTTCATTATTCTTTTCAGCTTATATTAAGAATTATTTTTCACTTTTTAGTTTGATGTGCTCTAAAAGCGTGTTTTTTAGTTTTTTTAAACTATATTTATTTTTTTAAATATATAATTGATGAGTTATGTACTGGTCATAAAGATTAAACGTTTTGAAACACACAAACAAACTTCGATCTGATCATAATCTAACATTACTCAGAGCTTCAAATAAAGCTGCTGAATTTAAATGCTAAAATTTAATGCTTTTCACAATTTAATCAACAATTTAGTGGAAGCATATATTGTAAAATCTTTAATGTCAGAGGGGTAGTATTCCAGGGCAAGGTTGTGGATCAGCAATTGTATCTTTTATTTACTGTTTCTTTTGAAATCTCGCTTTGACATCAGCGGCTTTGAGGAGTGCTAGAAAATAATGAAATATAAGGGAAGGCTGAAAAATTCCTGGCATTACCCAGAAAGAAAAGAGTCAGAGTTATAAAATTACATTTATTGAACATAGTCTTCCCTGGAGACTGATGCATTTTTTATAGAATTGTTCTAACATTTGAAGACTATTAAAACAAAATGAATTTGTTGTTCCTGAAACCAGCTTTGAGCAACACCATGTCCTCGAAACGTTGGTCTTTCAAGCGATTTTTCAAATTAGGAAACAGAAAATAATCGGAAGGGACTAGGTCAGATGAATAGGAAGGATCGTGGACAGACTGGGATGTTCAATTTACCTCAAACAACAATGGAAGTGTGCATATAGGTGCATTGTCATTCAAAACAGGATTCCTCTGATCGAATTCCTTCTTAATCGCTTCTTTTAGTTGGTTTAGATGGTTAGCATTAATATTCTCCAGTTATACTGGAGCCTTGAGGCAAGATGTTCACTGCAAAAATCTCTGTTTCAGAAAATGGATGCCATAATTTTTGGCCGATTTCTGGATGCGGAATTTCTTCGGCTGCGAGGTACCCCTGTGGCATCATTCTTTTGATTGTTTCTTTGTTTCAGGATGATAAATGTGGAGCCATCGATGTTCGATCTTCTGCCACTAACCTAGACAGAAAGTCCTGTGAAGCTACAAAATGGGTTTGGATGTTTCAACTCATTCATTTTTCTGATCATTGTTCAAACATTTCGGCACAAATAAGAAAATGTTCTAAAAATCAGAATGACTTGATATTTGCACAGTTACATATCAAGACATTTAGTTTTTATTTGCCACCAAATTCATTCTATTTCAAGTCGAAGGGAGTAAAGCCATGAACTTTTGAGCCTCCCCTTGTAAGGCATTAGAACATTATGAACACATTATGTATTGATTTTTGATATAATTTTAAATTTGAATTTATATGCGTGCTGAAGGTGCTTAACATGATTCATAACTACTACTGGATACAGACATGTCAAAATTAATAAAGTAATCAAAAATTTAAAAAATAAATTGTTTTATTATATGCTTATAATAATTCAAGAAATATAGTTTTACTTGTTTATATAATTTATCTTCCATTTTTAAAAGAAAAGTTTTAGAGAATTTTTTTTAACACTTTTTCTTAAAATGCGTTTTCTACATCAGTTTGTCTCTCCATCTGTCTGCATTTTCATTTCAATAACTATTTTTGGGACGCCGTAAAACTGATATATGCTATTAAGGTTTTTCAGATTTATTAAAGAATTCTATCTATTAAAAATAATACATATAGCAGCACTGGGTTGTGTACAAGGGCTCAAAATAATTCGAACACATTGTGATTTAAGAGACTCATTACAATGTTTTTATTAACTTCGATTCTTGTTTGTATGTTTGTTTGTTAGGGACAAATCTTGCAATCGATTTTTAACTAACTTCCCGACTAGCTAGATATTTGAAATTTTCAGGACAGCTCACAACACGGTGACAATACATTTTTCTAATAATTTTAGTCAACTATTTCAGGTCCCGCTGCCTTCGGCAGCGCTTATATGATTCGAAAGAAAATTTATTTAACTAACTTCCCGACTAGCTAGACATTTGAAACTTTCAGAATAGTTCAGAACACGGTGAGAATACATTTTTTTAATACCTTTAGCTAACTGTTTCGGGTTCCCGCTGCCTTCGGCAGCGTTATCAGTACAAAGCTTGCAATCGATTTTTCACTAACTTTCCGACTAGCTAGACATTTGAAACTTTCAGGCTAGCTCATAACACGGTAACAATACATTTTTTTAATACTTTTAGTCAACTCTTTCAGGTCCCTACTGCCTTCGGCAGCGTTTATATGATTCAACAGAAAATTTATTTAACTAACTTCCCGACTACTTAGACATTTGAAACTTTCAGAATAGTTTAGAACACGGCGAAAATGCAATTTTAAAATATTTTTAACGAAATGCTTCGGGTTCCTGCTGCCTTCGACAGCGTTACCAGTACAAAGCTTGCAATCGATTTTTCACTAACTTCCCGACTAGCTAGACATTTGAAACTTTCAGGATAGCTCAAAACACGGTAACAATACTTTTTTTAATACTTTTAGTCAACTGCTTCAGGTCCCTACTGCCTTCGGCAGCGTTTATATGATTCAACAGAAAATGTATTTAACTAACTTCCCGAGTAGCTAGACATTTGAAACTTTCAGAATAGTTCAGAATACGGTGAAAATGCATTTCTAAAATATTTTTAAACAATTGCTTCAGGACCCTGCTGCCTTCGGCAGCGTTACCAGTACAAAGCTTGCAATCAACTTTTAACTAACTTCCCGGCTATATAGCCATTTGAAACTTTTATAATAGCTTAAAACACGATAGCAAGGAATTTTTTTAATACTTTTATCCAATTTCTCCGGGTTCTAGCTGCCTTCAGTAGCGTTTATATGATTCAACAGAAAATTTAAAAACATGGTGTATAAATGTTCTTTTTATCTTGTAATTATTTTTATCTCAAGCTCATTTCAACATCTCTGGTAAACATATAAAAGATGTGATAAAGTATTTTCTTATGGAAACTGGCGGGGTTAACATGAATGATTCGTTTACAAGACTACACACAACATATCCGGATTCATTACGAAATATTGCTGGAGGTGCATTTTCAGTCATGTGCGGTTTTTTTTTTTTTTTTTTTGTAATGATGTTGAAGAGTATTTATGCAGTGTTGCCAGATTGGGTGATTTTGTCCCCATTTTGGGGTTTATGGGGACAATTTTGGGGACCGAATGTTTGCGGGGAATTTCGAGGGGATTTTTGAAATTTTTGGGGAGAAATCTGGGAAATTTTTTCAACATGTTTTAGTCTACCTGTTAAATTTACAGCATTGCCAACTGCAGGGATTTGTCCCTACGCCAGGGATTTTAAACAGTTTTCTTTAACATGTAAGGGCTTTTGAAGGTAACCCTTCTCTCCAGGACATCCTCAGGATAAGTACTTTACGCAAATTTAAAACTTCCCTGTTATTTTTGTATTTAGGGATTTTTTTTGAAAAATGAGCGTCATTTGTGGGAAAATTTGGGCTTAAATCTGTTGAATTTTTTAATTTTTTTGTTTTTTTTTTTTGAAAAAAAAATTTACTCTTTTAGTAGAAGAAAATTGGGGATTGTTTTGGAAAAAAAAAACCTGATTTGGGGAAATTTGAAAGCCTGTTTGAGGAAATTGACTGTTGACCGTCTGGTAACACTGTAATTTATGACTTAGATTATAACTTTGATGAAATATTTATGGCAATTATCATTTGCCTGGTAAATACAATTAAAGACTATTTTATAGAATTCTATAAGTATTTATGAGAATGAAAACGCTAACACACAGACAGATAAAATGAAACCATCAATACTTTCAAACTTTATTGAAAAGAAAAAAAATATATATCTTCTGAAAACTATACTTAAAGAGCTAGTCAATCTGTGCCAGCCTAGCGCTCGATTTTTACTCATGTATTTCCGAATTTATTTCTCCTTGCCAGTTCAAATGATTAAACATTGGTTTACATGATATTTAAAACTAATGGATTCATTTATTACATCATGATATTTATTTGCTTTGAAGTCCAAATGTTTCTAAGAATTTAAAAATGACGTCGTAATTCTTTAATTCAAACTTTATAACAACACGTGTCTATTTATTTATATTATTAAATTCTCGCGACATAGTTGCACATATTTAATTTAGTATTTTTATTATTATTTTCCCCTGACGTTTTAGGATTCCGCGTAGCAGCGAAAAGTATTTATTTAAAAAAAAAAAAAAAAAAAAAAAAAAAGAACTTTTTGTGTTACTTAAGCTTTTTTTTATGGATGAATAAATTCTGGTTAATCAAGTCTTGTTTTCTCCAATAACAACAGTTATTAAGCACTATGCTGAAATATTTTTAGAAAATGAATCTGTAAATGTTATTTGAATCCATGAACGAATCTTTCAAAATCATGCAAACCGTTCACAAAATTTTATTTTCTTTATCATCTCAATACATTGTTGCGATTTGCAATATAATTCTTTTTGTTAAAGTATCCTTTTTCATTATTTTATTCAGTTGAAATGCACGCAGGAAATAATGGAAAAAATTTTACTCTTTACTTTACGAAATACTAATCATAATGATTAGCAAAATCTCTATCACACGAACTTTATGAACTTTAAAGAATCTAGCACTTATGGTTCTTTTAACAGGGACACAATGCAAATTTCTTTATCATTGTGGCATAAGGACTCAAACTTTAAAGTGCACTAGCATCTAAATGCCTTATCCGATGGAGCTGAAAATTTATATAAATATTATAAGTCAATGTTGCACTAACTATATGCATTTTGGTGAATCGAGCATTTATAGGTTTTTACAGGGACACAACGAAAAATTCTTTATCGTTATGATCGATGGGCTCAAAATACAATAACGTTAAATTAAACATTGTACTATATGGAGAAAAGTATTCAAACGCCCTATTTTAAATTTTCCCTTTTGTTTATTTAACAACTCCTCTCACTTTATCTACAAACCCGTTAATTACTCAATGTTCAGAAAGACGAGTGGAGTCACTCCATATTTTTTTTTATTCAAATACATTGTTTTAGCTAGGACGTCATTATTAGAGCTATTTTCGGGAAACTTATGATTTTATATTACTAAGAAGATGAAAAAAGTAAGTTATATCAACTAGCGCAACTATTTTTTTAGAATTATCGCAAGCGTTAAAAAAATTAATTAAATAAATAAATAGTAGAAATTATAATAATAACTCACAATTATTCTAATTTGCACATCTAATTTCATTTTTAAAAATCATAAAAGATTTATGTTACGATGTTAAATAAGGTGACAACTTTTTGAACAAGGCGCTTTCTTTGGTCCTATTTTACAGACCCTAATGCCAGTCGTGACAAATAACAACAATTTCTTGGATCAATGCGTATTAATCAGAAAAAAAAAAGTATGATCATGATTTTTTTAACTAGTAATGTTTCTTACCTGGTTGACGACGTCCTCAATATTAGTGATTTCCTTTCCCTTTTGATGCTGCGGCGTGGGTGGAGACTGTCCATCCCAATCCTTCATTTCCGGAATACTTTTTAGGTAGAGCAAGGCCTGTAATCCACTCACGTAATCATTTATCACAGTGAAATCTTGATTCTGCACAGCGCTACAAACCTAAATAAAAGATTTTAGATTTTCGTATAATATAGCAATTGATTCAGTATTAAATGAACCATGACTCTCTTTGACAGACAGATTTTAATTTAGTGTTATTAGTCAAATTACAATGAGCGTTTTTGTCGACTCTTCTAGTATTTTATCAAAATGGTCAAAGGTGTTTTTTTTTTACCCTGTTCGAAGGTGGAGTTATCAGAAATATTTAATTTTTCTCCAGACAAGAACCGGCGAATATTATTTGTATTATTGCGGTTCCGGTGCTGGTCAAGTTTACCTAATCCGCGCAGAACTCTATAATACTTACAGATAATCTTTAACCACTTTTCTTGCGACCATGACAGCTTCTGCGCAAATGACTCAACAAGTTCAGTGTTAAAATAGGGGTGGTAACTCTTCTGGTTGAGAGAAAATAGCGATAAGAAAACGCCGAATGACTGTATGTTTACAAAATCTCAAACTGTCGATCAATTTGACACCCCTTCAAGCTTTTGGAGTCGTTCTCAAAGCTAGGCACCAGAAACGTGGTTACACCATATCCAATGCAGGACTAACTTAGATTCCCTTAGAAAGAACCCCCCACGGAGGTCATCCCCCTCAGGCTTGGGTGGGTAAATAAAGAGTTGTCAAGCAGTCTTACTCCCAAACACCAACACCAACACATTTAATTTTACCTTAGGCCTACAATTATATTTCGTTAGCCTTATGTTATCTTTACATTATTCTGAATAAAACATTCTGCAGCCAAGAACGCATTTGCAGTGTTCCGTGCGAATCTGCACGAAAACTGCCATATTGCCATATTCTTTAGAAAATATGGGCTGTCTTCTGAACTATATATGAAAGCCAATAAACGAACGTACGACAGACAGTTAGAATATATACTGAAAGAGTTTTCCGTCAAAATTCGAAGATTTTTTTTCCCCCAAATAACCTTTAATTTAAACAGACGTCTACTCATGGTGCTTTATAATATAAACCTCAGAAATGTTTCCCCTCCAAAAAATAGGGCGCCTAAAAAACTTCAAGAACTCTTCAGCATTACTAGTTTGAAATAGTAGATTTATTACTTCGCTCTTTTGCATCTAACACGTGTGGCAAAATGTAAAAAATAAATAAATAAATGAAAATTAGAATTTTAAAAAATTTAAACGAGATTTAAACCATTGTCCAGAGGACAATTTAAAGTTTAACATCTAAAATATATTTCTTTATTATGCATCATTTGTTTTCCTCTTTTCAACATTCCCGAAAAGCATCATCCTCTTGTATAAAGTAAAGTCAGAGGTACGTTTACGCCATGACACAATCTAGAGCATTGATGTAATCCACGTAAAGTTTACAAAAGATTCTGTTTTAATTAATTTTAATGTAAAACAAATGGAAATAAAAGGAAAGTGGTTGCAAGACAGTTGCAAGCAAGTTAACTGCAAGTTGCAAGTTACCTGCAAGACAGTTGCTCCTGCCTGCAAAAACTGCAAGCCGGCATCTGCTGAATCTATTCCACCTGTGGCTAAAATAGGAAAACCCGGAAGGGCCCGAGCCACTGCAGACACAGCTCGAAGGGCTATGGGTCGTATTGCATTTCCCGAGACACCACCATACGTAGTCTTCTTCTCTCGCCCGATGGCAGGCCAAGGAGAACCATCAGATTTCAAACCCATCAGTCCAGAAACTGTATTCGTCACTGTCACGCCATCAGCTTTACCTATAAACGCACAGAAATGCTTAACTTGTGTAATGACTCATAAAAAAGAACATTTATTGGGTAATTAATATTTTTAAAGAATTATTATTATTATTATTTTAATATGGGAGAATTTGTGGCTTCCATTCCTAATTAGAAACTCACCATTATAGGCAGCTTTGGCGATTGCTACAATATCTGTCACATTCGGCGTCAGTTTGGCAAAGAAAGGAATTTTCACAGTATTCCGCACCCAAAGACAAATATTCTTCACAAGTTCAGGATCCTGAAAAAAAAAAAAAAAAACATCTTTCCAGACTAATAGTTTTAAAACAAATTTATTCTAAAGGTACTATTAATGGTTGGTTGGTGTCGTGTCATGGATAGAAAATAATTTTAAATGGGACCAAAGGTCCTATATACAACATCTGCGATTTGAAGGCAATTTTCTTCATATAAGTCCGCCCACGGATTGTCACTTATTTGCTGCAATTGCGCCAGAATAGCGGGACAGTTGAAAAGATGTTTGGGGGTTAGTTCTGTGTCTGGGCAGTTTTTGCAGAGGCAGTAAGTCCTTGTCCCGATTTTATGGATCTTCATCCCCCTAAAGTGTCCTGTCCAGAGTCTTGTTAGAGTACTGGTGAGAGTTCTATTGGTTCTGATTTCAGGGATTTAGGTACTATTAATCAAAACATAATTTAGAATTCTTATGTTAAATTTAAAAGGGGTAAAAAAAAAAAAAAAAAAAAACGTAAAAGAAAATGCGAAGCACTTTAAGAAATGTTTATCAATGAACATTCTAAATCTCTCTCTCTCTCTTTTTTTTTTTTTTTTTTTTTTTTAAGGAACAGTTTGGTATATTATTTAAGCTCAAAAGGGAATCTGTCTCTCTATGTTATTAAAGATTCAGAATGCACTTTAAGCAGTAGGTCCCGGTCTAAGGAACCTTAGTATGCAAAAAATGATCGCAGAGCGGCACCCCAAACCCACATTTTTTTTTTTTCCTTTTTTATTTTATGTAGAAGTCTTTTAATGAAATCTTCATGCACTGTGTATTATTTTTGCTTTTATTATCAACGGTATTTCAAAAATACTGTTTATTTGTTTCGCGTTTTAAATTCTTGTTCACGACAACGAAACTATGCTAAATGAAAATATTCAATATTAACTAATAATAGATGACAATGCATTTCATATGTTTATACACACACACATATATATATAGAGAGAGAGACTTGAGCTGCATATTGCTGGAATTAGCTATACAGTCTTACGAAATCTTGCATATGCTGATAGAAATGCAAGTTTCCTGAAGAGTGCATTTCTATTTTGCAGCATTTAAAATTCCAATTTTCAATTCATGAATTTCATTTTTTTCCCCCTTTTAACGGAACTCTTCGGTGATTTTATTCTTTTTCTTTTTTCTCTCGAATGTTGACTGTTACTAATAATTCAATGTATTTGCAAATTCTCTCATCGGTAGGCTTATGTGTTATATTAGTGTCATTTCTCTTCTGCCTAAGTACTTTAACTTGTTTTACTAATCATTGGTACTCAAATTAATTAAATACTGTGCTAATTTTAATCGACATAAATCTTAATTAAAATTTATTTTATGTTGGTATTTTCATCTATCTTTTGTCTGCTGAGTGTTACAATGGTACTAAAAAATTTCAAATTATATATATATTAATATGTCTCTTTTAACGCTAAATTTTAATTTATTAATATTTTAATGCAAATTAATAATAATAACTAAATATTTACTTGACCACAAGCCAAGCCCATTCCTCTTTCGCCCATACCATGGGGACAAGACAGATTCAGCTCTAAAGCGTCTGCTCCAGCTTCCTGAAGGTGAGAGAAAAAAAAATGATGAATAAATTTTAACATAAATACAGAGAACTCTCGTACAACAAGGGGGGGCAAGTTTGCCTCATGAATATTACAATCTTATTTTTTAACATCACTAATTTTATATCAAATCAACTGCTTTATACAAAAACTAAATCGAGTATAATTGAACCAATAGATTGGTACTCTAAAAGTTTAGTGGTGTTAAAAAATAAAACTGTTTTATTTATTTGTCATCTCTGCCACCAAGACTACTGTACGAGAGTCTACTGTAAAATTTCACAGTTCGTATATGTTTTACCACTTCAAGCTTTCTTTCAGTTTTTCTTTCAAACAATTATTTTTTTAATTTTTGTGCTATCATTTTAACATAATTATTCTTATTTATCAACATGATCGAGTTTGAGGTTTTGAAGAGATTATTTCTAGACTTACTTCGGCCCGTGCTGCTAGTTTTTCCCAGTCTTCTTTCTGATACGAACACATTATACTCGCTATCAGGATCTGCAAAAGTATGGGAAATAATACTATTTTTATAAATATAGTCATATAATCCCTGATAAGCTGTACATCGATTATGGAAATTTTACAAATTTAAATACATAATAATTATTATTATTTTTTTTTTAAGACTAAATCCCTGATCACCCTCTTCGCCTACAACCATCTTTTTCTTCATAAAATTTAAGCATTTTTTATTTCTAAAATTTTTAGGATTTTTTTTTTTTTTTTTTTTTTTTTTTTTTTTACACGCCATTTTTATAATTTGTGCTCCTGCTTTTTGCCACTAAAATAAATATGTGTATGTATGCTATAAATATGCGTAAACTTTAAGTTGATATGCATATAATATGTGAGAAATAGCTATATTTTGTAAGCACGTTAACTAACTATATAAGTAAAATGTGCATAAATATAGAAATGTTCTGTTAAATATCATCTTCTAAATAATAAAAGCCCAAGCTTCTGGAAAGTAACGCTTGCCTTAACAGCACACTTATCCATAGTACATCCTGGAGATATCCCTTGGATGTACTTTCATCCATAGGATATCCCGAGGAAGTCTTGTGGATGAGATATGCTGTTAGGGGGTGATATGGCGGTGATATTTTCGGTCAAGGCTAAAAACCTCCAAATTATGGTCATTTAGCTAAATTAGAGGAAAACGTAAAAAAAAAATAGCTAAAATGATTACAGTAAATAAGTATCATTAGCGATTTATTTAACTTTCGTGGAAGTTAGTTCTTCAATAAAAAACATTGAATTATTCTGAAAAATTCTAGAACTCTGTTGATGTTGAAGTTAGAGCTTCGAAACTTTGGCAACCCTAAACTATCATTTTTCGCCAAATCTGGTCACCAAACTCAATGCCAGGCAGCCTAATTTGTCTCCAATACCTAAATTTGCGTTCAAGACAGATTAGCCCAGTTTGCGAGATCAGCGACGAGATTTACAGGAAAATTACACCTTTCTCAATTTTAATGGAGTTAGTTTTTTGGAATAATGGACAATCACGAGATTTATATACATATTTAATGGGATAAAGAATTTTTTTTCTTCTAAAAATAAGTTAATAGAACTTACATGCTTTGGAAAATCCTTTTTGAGTTCCTTAACACTTTGCAACCAATAGGCAGTAGTCTTCTCGCTTATAAGCTCGATATTTAGAAATGAACCTTGTCCAGGACCGTAGATATGACCAGAGGTAGTGCCACGGATGATTCTCGGAGATACATTCGTAACAATATCCTAATTTAAATAAAGCTCATATCACACGTTGCAATTAAAAGTTCTTTTCAAAAGCTTTTTATTAAATTACGTTTTACCTTTTCTAATGAAAATGTTTTGGTAAGTGCAAATGCCCATCCGGCCTCGAAAGCCCTTCTAATCATCGGACTGCTAGTGGTTGGGGGAGCACTCGCTAATCCGAAAGGATTCATGAACTTGAGACCGCACATCTCTATACTCACATCCACAAGATCGACAGGTGTCATAAAGGCCGGTAGACAAGGAGTTTGAGGTATAGTTGCTCCATGCAAAGACTAGAGTCACATAAAAAATGAAAACGGTAAATATATTCTCATAACTACTATTGCTAAATTTTCTACATATTTTACCACAAACAAATATATTGCTCTACTTATTTGTCGGATTTAATTTTAAATTAGCACATTATATGAAAATTTTACATAATTAACTAACCATATTACAGTGGAGCACCTGTTATACGTTTCTCATTTATACGTTTTTCAACTTCGGTCCCAAATCATTCCATTGAATTCTAATGTTAAAATATTTCGTTTATACGACACAAGTAAATTCTTAATTTCACTTATACTCCCCTCCCCCCTCCTTGTACGGTGGTGTAGCACTTGCGACCGGGACAGATGCGACCGGGGTTAAAATCGTAGCAGTTGCGACCGCTTTGGTTTGAGAGTAGCAGTTGCGACCGGATGTATCCGAAAGCAGGTGCAACACAGGAGATGTGTTCATGTGTAAGGAGGGGGGGGGGGTGCTTCACTGATTAAATTCGTTAAAAAGAGTTAACAAAACTGAATTTAATTACTAAATAAAAAACCCAAACGCGTATAAAAGTCAATAAATTTAAAAAAGAGGTTTTTTTTTTTTCGTTTTTACAATATACAATTATTGTAATGTAATTCAGGCAACACAGGAGATGTGTTCATGTGTAAGGAGGACGGGGAGAGGGGGGAACTTCACTGATTAAATTCGTTAAAAAGATTTAAAACTGAATTTAGTTACTAAATAAAAAACCCAAACGCGTACAAAAGTCAATAAATTAAAAAATGAGGGTTTTTTTTTTTTTTTTTTTTTTTTTTTTACAATATACAGTTATTGTAATGTAATTCAGGCAACACAGGAGATGTGTTCATGTGTAAGGAGGGGGGGGGGGGAGGGGCTTCACTGATTAAATTCGTTAAAAAGAGTTAACAAAACTGGATTTAATTACTAAATAAAAAACCCAAACGCGTACAAAAGTCAATAAATTTAGAAAAGAGGTTTTTTTTTTTTTTCTTTTTTACAATATACATTTATTGTAATGTAATTCAGGTGCGTAGCTTGAGGTGGAAGGGGGTGCTAGTATGCGCTAGTATTTTAGTTCTTTTGCCTATTTTAACAATCTGGTGTGGCACTCACAGGGCTTTCTCTTATATTGTAATTCAATTTTATAAAAACAGACTACAAAACAAGGGATCAGACAACAAGTATTCGTTGTATATAAAACTACGTTAAAAAGAATTCAAACCAGGTTAAGAAATGATTTTATTTGTCAAATAACTCCTTATAATTGTGTGTATGTTTGGAGGAGGGGGTTACCTCCCACTCAAGTCGTGTTTGAATATTGCACCTACATTTATGTAGAATACAGCAGGCGCACGTGACGTCACTGCGATGAACATTGACAGATGATTCCGCACGTGCTTTAGAATGTGGGCAAAAAGTGGGATAAAGCACCATTGCTTAACATTACAGGCTTGGTTACATGTACTTCCATTTCTCTAATATTTTTAACAAGTTTTACATTTCTGCTAAGATTTAGCCATTGTTATTGTTTATTATATAAATGAATCCATGTATATGGATGCTTTTAATTGAAAAATCTGTATTAAAATATTTTTAATAATAATAAAAAAAATTCTATGGGAAATTATAAATAATAATAATAATTAAAGAATTATTTAATATAAAAATATAATTAAAAATGATTGCACTTATTAAAAATCAAAATGTTTAATATTTGTTTAATAGAACTATTTGAGCTTTTAATTGAAAAATCTATTTCTAAATACTTTTAATGTAAACATATTTTTTTCTTTGGGAAATTATAGAAAAAAATATCTAAGGAATTATGTAATATAAAAATATAATTAAAAATTATTGCATTTATTAAAAATCAAAATGTTTAATAATAAAATTAATTTGTTTAATAGAACTATTTGAGCTTTTAATTGAAAAAATTATTTCTGAATACTATAAATTAAATACTATATAATATTGTATTTTTTTTTTTTCTTTTTTGCCTGTAAATAATTAATGATTAAAATAAATAAATAAATAAAAATAAAAAAGCTAGAAAATTAATTTAACTAATATATATATTTACATACATATATGTATGTATATATATATATATACATATATGTATGTGTATTATTACGCTTGGTCGTCTGCTTTTTAACTATAATTCAGTCTCTAAGTCTAATTTATCTTCTCATGTGACTTGTAGTTGTGCTCATCCCTCTTATGTAAAATATGTTGACAGAGATCATGCACATATTATCACTGGTGATCTTAATATTATTAATGACTCTAATTTAAAGAAATTTATGGAATATGGTACTAAATATCGACTCTCTTCAAAAACTAATATTTCACAGATTATACAACAGTTTTCATATGATATTGATTTGCTTATTTATAAACTCTCCATCTCTTATAATAAACCTATTGAATATTTCAATCAATGGAAATTATTAGTGATTTCAAAACTTAAAGATGAATTAATTCAACAAAAATCAAATCTCACACATTACAATAAATCAAATCTCTTTAAATCTATCAAAGAATTGCAACAAAACTTTGTTATTACTTATGTAGATAAATCTCCTAATAATTATGCTATAATATGTAAACATTATTATCTTTCTTTACTCAGTTCATCTATATCTAATAGTACTAACTTTCATCCTACAAATCATGATCTTAAAATCAATAACCGCAAAATTCACTACTTTTATAAATTGCTAAAGCTACCATATAATAATTTTAAATATCCTTATATTGTACTTATCCCTAAATTTCACAAAAATCCTATTAAATTTAGAACTGTCACTGTAGGGTGTAATACTTACAACAATAACGCTAACCAAATTCTCCTTGATATTCTCAAACAAATCTATGACTTAATCAGTAGATCAAAAAATTTCTTTTGCCTTAAAAATAGTTATCAACTTAAAGCCAATGTCTTATCTATGAATAATGTGACTGATATCATGACTTATGATTTTGCTGACCTGTTTAATAATATTAATTTAACGGATCTTCATCATATCATCTTTAACCTTTTTGAAAAATTTAAAAGTCAAATCTCTTTACCAAAATGCTTTTCGGCAGCATCATTTAAGACACTTTTAAATTTTATTATTCATAACAATTACATTCTACACTGTAATAAGATCTATATTCAAAAGGTCGGTATTCCACAAGGAGGATGCAGCTCGAGTATGTTAGCTGACTTATACCTTTACCATTATGAACAGGGATTATGTATTAAAAATGTCTATTTTTACCGATACATTGATGACATTATAATTTTTTATGTCAATAATTTTTCCCCTAATTTATTTAAATTTGAATATCCTTCTCACCTTACCTTAACTTATAATCTTCTCAACAATAACTGTATAAATTTCTTGGATTTAAAAATCAAACTTGATGGTAGTCAAATTTATACTGATCTGTATGACAAAAGACAAGATTTCAGTTTCAAAGTAAATTTATTTACTCACTTTACTTCTTGTTTTCATATCTCTGTTTAAAGAAATATCCTACTCAATCACCTCTTTCGTATACATAATCTTTGTTCTGTTAGGTTTAAAAACAAAAATATCTCTCACATAATTAATGTTGCTACAAAAATGGGTTATCCTAAAAAATTTATTTATTCACTTGTTTATCATAAAGGGTCTTTGTCTAACACACACACAAAAAAAAAAAAAAACTACTAAGGTTTAATTAAAAAAAAAAAGAAAAAAGAAAAAAGAAAAAAAACTGGTGGATGGGTGGGCAGATGTTTGATTAAGGAGGTAGGGTGGTGTTGTTTGGCTGGTTGGTTGGGAGGGTTTGATGCTGAATAAAATTAATAAAAAAAAAGTGTGGGGGGGATTACTCATAGTTACATGCTTATATTTCTGGTTGATACTATGTATTTTGAAATCTTTTATCCTTAAATTTAATTTTGTACATCTGGCTTGAGGCTTCCCTTGTTAAGTTTGAACAATCAATCTATATGCATAACAAAAATAAGATCTTATATTATTGGAAAAAAAAACTTTTAAATTATAATTTTAATTATTAATGACTGCCCTATAATGCTTATCCTTATATGTGTACTCTTTGGCATTATTGCTTGTAATTGTGTCTGATTAAAACTTAACATTTAATACTATGATTTCAAGATTATTTAGTTTTGGGTTAATCACAAAAGTTCAATTCTTCTAATTACTTAATTGGCGTTAAAAATTATCTTAATCTTTCAGTCAATACTTCTAATTACCTTAATCTTTCAGTCACCTACATCTTAATTTCCCTTACTGCATTGGATTCTTCTCCTGAAATAATTTTACTTCTAATTACCTTAATCTTTCAGTCACTACATCTTAATTTCCCTTATTGCATTGAATTCTTCTCCTGAAATAATTTTACTGACTTAATGTTTTTATAGCTCACCGATAGATGGCGCTTGCACTCTCTTATGCTTATATTCTTCAGTCTTTAACTTAAATGATATATTATTAATGTATATGGTACGATTTAATTCAACTCTACTAGTTTTAAAATTAATTAAATATAAAATCTATTTTAACATTATCATTTAATATTAACTCTGTGTAATTTATCTTTAATGAAAATGCTCTGAAGTATCTTCGATTAATCGATATCTGTCGAGATTTTATTTTACTTCAATTTAAGTTTTGGCATCATCCTTTTCTCATGTTAGAGTTAATTGTTATACATGTGGTTGCTTTGCTTCATTCATGTGTTCACTTTAGTTTCCATTAAGATTACATTTAATCTTTTTTTAATCTTTGTTTTAATTTAATATTTCAATTATTTCTAATTCTTTATGGTTTTGCTGCATCGATCGGGGTGTGAAACGATATTAATTGCTATGATTAGCAATATCGTTGTACGAAATCGTTGCGGCTCTTTAAGCTTTATGAAGCATGCACCCCTTGATAAGTATGTTTCTATGTTTAAGCATTTACATTCAAATATTTCTGTGATTTATTATTTATTATTCGTTTTCACTCTCATAAGCTTAATGGTCATTTTTATTATCATTCCGGTCGGCGTAAGTATTTTAAGTTACTATCCTAACTCATTGGTTCTTAATCTACATTGCAACTTTTTGTGTAATTCTTTCCTCTATGTTAAATTCAGTTCTATATTTTAGTGTGCTGTTATTGTCTTAGTTCTATTAATAGCTGAATTTTATGATTTAATCTTATTACGATATCTATTATATATATATGAAAGGATAAAATAAGCAAGATTCTAAATTAATATTAAATGATATCTTAATATTATTAGCTCAGAATAAATCTTAATTTTAAGAACAACTTTGTGAGAGTTCTATTTTAGCGCCCCTGTTAAGTTAGTTTTTCAGCAAAGCACATCGTAGCGCGGGAATCGCGATTAGAAGAAGTTTTATAATCAAAATTATGCAATAGTTGAAATTAGCGGCAATGCATTGCGAAATACGAAATCCTGGATATCCGGGTCAGCCAATGAAAGGATGTGGGTTGGATTTTGGCTGACCTGGTTATCCAATAAGAATAGTTTCGGTTCCCGCCGAAATATCCATATAAAAACGGGAGCACACGAAAATCGGGGTCTCTTTCCATGAAAGCTTTTGATTAAATAGCCGACGACAAAAACAAGTTTAAGTTAACGGTCCCAGGAGGGGAATTGATTCGCGGTTCCGCCGTTAATGGAACAATTTCGGCCCGACTCGGCTACGGATCTGTACAGCGTGCTCAAAATGAAGTGACTTAATAAAGTGTAATATGACTGTCTTCAAATAAACGACTGCATCATCAATTGTGGAGTATTTCTTTGAGTGAACTTTCTTAATATGGAGTGACTGGAATACATCAGCCTACAAGAAAGGGATACGTTACATATATAATTCAATAAAATTAGTTGAGATTGTTTAGTATTATTGTTTCGACTTGTAATAGAAAAATCTTTATTAAAATACTTTTAATATTAAAATATAATCTTTTCTATGAACGAAAATAATAATAATAATAATAATAATAATAAAAGCTAGTTAAAAAAAAAATAATTCAATAAAATATTCTAATTAAAAAATAAAATTTATTTATTAAAAATATATTTTTTTATAATTAAATTAGTTCAAATTACTTTATAATATTTTTCGTATATTTAATTAAAAGGCCTATTTCAGTAGTCGAGCGGCTCTGCTCTCCAAGTTGATAGATTGGTGTTAGTGTTTGGGAATAAGGCCGATTGAGTACTCTAGGGTCCTAGGCTTGAAAGAGGGTGCCTTCCGTGGAGGTCTTTCTAAGGGTTCCTAGCCCGTATTCACGCAAGTTTCTGGGAAAACCATGGAAAATTCCGGACGGCTAGGTCGACGAGAGTTACCTGGGATGGAACCCAGCACCTTACGTCTACCAGCTTTAAGCGCAGATCCGCTCAGGCACTAGTGGGATCTGATTGGCTTCTTTTGCCGTGTTCGATCCAAGGTCCCACATTTCAACGTAGACGTTTGCAATTTTCCATGGTTTTCTCTGAAACTCGAGTTTATACAGACCAGGGATCATTAGAAATAACTCTCATCCAGGCTTAGGACCTGTATATCGTCAATAGGTTTTAACGCTTAAACCACAACCACCAAAATATTTTTAATTAAAAACTTTTGTTTTTTTTTAATTATTATATATAAAAAATAATAATTAAAAAATCATTTAATAATACATTCAAATTAAAAATAATTTAATTATTAAAAATGTAAAATTTTAATAATTAAATTAGTTGAAATTGCTTAATACATATCTGCCAAGTTTTTTAATTAATTCCAGAATGTTATTAGCCCCGTACTTTTTTTCACACTGTAATCTTTGTAGAAAAAATTTCTTCGATATATAATTACGATTAAATATTAAGAAAATCACTCTTAAAAATATTACGGTGTGAAAAAGCGGCGGGACTAACAACATTCCGGAATAAATTTTAAAACTTGGCAGCTATGTAATACTACTGTTCGAGTTTTAAAATGAAACATCTAATTCAAAATGCTCTTAAACATAAAAATATTTTTTTTCTATAACTGATTATAGAAATAAGGATCTAATTAAAATTGTTTTATTTAAAAAAAAACTTTCAAAGAAAGAGTAAATTAATTATCTAAGGACTAAATGAATTAAGAAAAATATAAATTTTAATAATTAAATTTGTTGCGATTCCGTAATACAATTGTTTATTCTTTCATTAGAAAAAAAAAATATTTTAAAACAGTTTGAATATTAAAAGATTTGATTTTCTGTGAATAATTATGAAAAAAAGCTAGTTAAGGATCTAATTAAAATTATTATATTTAAACCATCTAATATAAGACTAAATTAATTATCTAAAAACTAAATTAATTATAAAAAATATAAATTTTAATAATTAATATAGCTGAGATTGCTCAATACAACTGTTTCTGCTTTTAATAGAAAAATTTATTTTAAAACACTTTTAATATCAATAGATTTTATCTTCTATGAATAAATATTAAAAAAAAAAAAAATGGCTAATTAAAAATTATTTAATGAAATATTCAATTAAATAACTAATTTATTTGTTAAAAATGTATTTTTTTATAATTAAGTTAGATGAAACCGCTGAATACATTTATTTGGACTTTTATAATCAATAAGCCCAGCAGTTCTGCTGTCCACGTTGGTAGACAGGAAGTGTCGGGTTCGATCCCAGGTCATGGTTGTCGACCCTCATGTTCTCAGTCGGGGTTTAACACTTAAACTACCATCACCAAATTATTTTTAATATAAAATGTTATTGTAATCAGTAATTATAGAAAAAATAATAATATATTATAATTAAAAACTTATTTAATTATGAAAAATATTTTTTTAAATAGTGAATTTAGATCAGAGTATTTAATATTACTGTTTGAGCTTTTAACAGAAAAACAATTTCAAAATACTTTGTAATACAAAAAGGTATCTTTTGTTAGGATTATAGAACAAAGAATTAAAATTATATTATTTAAATAATATAATAAATTTCAGTGCCTCAAATTTATTTTTAAATTTATTTTCGTATAAAATATACCGACATTTCACATGGAGAAAAGATATTTTACCTACATTCGCAGAAGATCAGAATAGCGTTGCTTGTTCATAAACATGCACCTGCTCTATTCAAAGCTGTTATTAAATTCAAAAGTTTATTCCAAATTATTTAGGTAACTTTTACTCACACCACTGCTTGAAACGTCAATTACCCAACCCGAACCCGACAAGTGAATTTTGAATCAACCCGAAACCCGACCCGAACCAGAGAAATAAATTTTATTCGACTCGAAAACCGACCCGAACCCGCACTAAAGAATTTTCGGCAACCCGCACCCGACCCGAAACCCGATTGGATTGGATTTGGGAATAGGGCCGATTGATTACTGTAAGTCCTAGGCCTAAGGGGGAGTGTCCTCCGTGGGGTCTTTCAAAGGGGTCCTAGCCCGTATTTACTCTTGGCCTACCAGCGGCCGAGCATTTCTGCGCTCAAAGCTGGTAGACGCGAGGTGTCGGGTTCGATCCCAGGTAGCGCTCGTCGGCCTAGCCGTTCTGAGTTTTCTGCGGTTTCCTTCGAAACGCGTATATACGAGCTAAGACCCCTTAGAATGACCCCCCATGGAGGGACTCCCCGTCAGGCCTAGGACCTATAGCAGTCAATCGACCCTATTCTTAAAATTCAAATTAAAATTCCATATTTACGCAAAATTCAGAGAAAACCACGGAAAACTCCGAACAACTGTGCCGACGAGCGCGACCTGGGATCGAACCTGGTACCTCATATCTAACAGTTTTGAGCGTAGAACCCCTCGGCCGCAACAAAACCCGAATCTAAATGAAAATTAACAGTTCCTCTACAAATCATGGGAAATATTTTTAATTTATAAAATAAAGTAAATTTAATTGTCACACTACTGTGTGTGTATATGGTAAATCTTTTTAAAAATATTTAAAAGTGTAATTACTAATACTGAGTTATAACTAAATTAAAAATTTAAAAATCTGGAAAATGGATTAATAATATTTTTAACTATTTTTGTGTGTTGTGAAGTTCAAGTGTACAAGAATGGATTTCAAACTTAGTGTTTGTAGTTTTACTATTTAATTCTTATCACACACAGAATAATATCAAAATATTACAACATTAAAGGTGCCAACAAAACATCCACTAAACTCCTCATAAATCTACATTCCTATAACTTAAAACATCTGCAAGAGAAACTAGTATGATGTGGCCACCACATGACTTTCTTTTTACACAAAATTTATTCCATACAAATTATTTATTAAATTATCAAATTATTTTCCATTATAAATGCAGACGATTTTTATCTGCCAGCATTATATCACTAAATGCCGAAAGAAAGTTATTTCTTTTTGCAATTATCAGAAGAAATGCAATTTTTTCGTTAAAAGTTAAAAAAAAAAAATCGATAACTTTGTTTTAAATTATCACAGATCTATAGTTCAACCATTCGTTTCAAAGGTATTGATGAGACCTTTCGAAAGACACCCATATTGAAAATTTACCCCCCCCCCGGGGGGGGGGAAGCGATGCTCCCACATGCACAATGTTTTTGCTAGTTAACTACTACTATTATCAATAATTCATATTAATCTTACAATCACAAGTTAAAAATAACTCTCATTATGCACATTTATACGAAATTTTGTCCTATACTGTCATGTTAAAAATTTAGAAGATATGCGATCACAGCGCCACCTGTTGAGCGATTGATCCCCAAATCTAATCAGCACCAGTTTATGTCAGGGTCCAACTAAATACCGAGTTCGGTTAAACTTCGTTCATTGGCTCGTGAGATACAGCGTGCACAAAATTCGTGATACACACAGACAGATTCACAGACAGACATTTTCTAAAAACTATCAAATCATGTTCAGGACATCCCAAAAGGTGTAAATCCATCTAAAACTGGAGTTCAAAAATTTTCACGAATCCAATACTTTCTCTATATATACATATAGAAGAAAGTAAAAATATTAATTATCAGTTTAAATTCACAATCTATTTTAGAAGGATGTTACTAATCGAAATAGATGAATCATACATATGGTACTGCGGGAGAAGTAGTCTGTTTTCAACGGCTTATATTCTAAACTAGCAGGCTTTGACAGCTTCGCTGGTCATTATATTGAAATGAATAATAATAATTATTATTCATTTCAATAATATTCATTCAATAATTATTCATTCACTAATTATTCATTTCATAATAATATTCAAGTATACCTTTTAAAATTCTGATGGTGGCAAATTCGCAACCCGATGTGGTCACCCAATCTTCACTCTTTAAGTAATTTACTCATAATCAGAATTGGGGATATTGAATTATTAAAATATCTAAGCGCCCTCTGGCGACAGAGATTTGCAACATATACTCTTCAATTCCAATTCAAATAACTTTTAAAATGATACATTACTTATGAAATTATGTTAATTACAAGCTGAGATACAAAAGTAATATAAACATTTTTATAAAAAGATTTGTGTCTGACTTATCCGTGGTTTTCTCCGAAACTTGCGTAACTCCGGGCTATATAATGTTAAAAATCCTTAGTACGAAATCTGAGCGGAAATTCGAATTTGGAATTCAGCAATATATAAAAGAGTAAAAGTGTTCTGGGTTTTCCATCGTTTTCTCCGAAACTCCCGTTCCTTTTCGACATTTTTATCCCTTTGTCCCCCACCTTTCCGTCCCTTCTAATAAATTTACACTTGAAAATATCCGCAATCGATTTATCTTGCCTTAAAATCTAATAATACCAATTTCAAACGCTGTAAACCCCCCCCCCCCTCCCCTTTAAGCCCTTCCTGATAATTCTATGATTCCAAAAATATTCACAATCAAATTATCGGGCGTTAAAACCAAGTATTACGAAATTTCAACGGCATATCACAATTTAAAATACTACAAAACATAAAAGAAAACTTAATCTTACATTAACTCAAATATATGTACTTTTGTAAAAGTTATAATTTTATTAATAAGAATATCTAATAAATAAATCTGAATATGCTCCAGATTCGATGATTTTAATAGTTTATAATAATGATTGCAAAAAGGATTGTGCACCATCATTGTATTTATGTAATTATTAATAGAATTTTGGTTATGTTAATATACTATAACATATTTTAAATGATTATTGCATAGTAAAATATTTAATCTTTTTGGCGAGAAAAATTCAACAACAAATAGATTGTTTTGAAATAATGATCATTAAATCGAATGTGCATTGCTAAGGGAATTATGATGATCTTTTGCAGGATATATCCATTGACGCAGCGATTGCCATGCCTTTAATTATAGCGGTCGGAAAAGCTACCCTCCGATGAACAGGTGTGCATAGATTTAAGATTTCGGTCGCAAATGCTACGATTTTAACCCCGGTCGCATCTGTCCCGGTCGCAAGTGCGACGTAACCCCTTGTACAATCCCAAGTTTGAGTTTCATTTCAAGATTTAAAAAAAAAAAAAAAAAAAGATGAATGCTTTTTATGTTTTATTCTGATCTTTTCTTAGAATTATGGTAACAAAGTGTGACCTGCATAAATAGCCTGGGGGGAGAGGGGGTGATTTTCAGAGATAAGCAGTTGGCGACTGGCTTGAATGGTAGGTATACAAGTAACCAGTGACCACTTGAAGACCTCCCAATTTCTCTTTTAATTAATTCCAGGGATTGGGTATGAAAGGGAAAAAAAACACAACTTTATAGGCATTTTGTAAACTTGAAGATTTATTACTCACTTCCGTTGGGCGACTTGGAAGATTTTCTTATTTCTTATCGTGTTTATTTGACATTACCGTTGGAGAAACAAGTTTTTTTTTCTCTCTCCTTCCTTTTAATCGTTTGCAAAAATGTTATCTTCGTTTATAGAACGAAACATTTTGTCTGAACGAAATCTTGAAAAAAATTTCTGAATTTCTATATTTTTAATTACTATTTAATTTTTATTCTACCTTTTAAAAATATTTTAAATTTAATTAAAAATATATCTTATTCGAATAAATGTAAAGGAAATCATGAAAATTGATTAGACTTTTGTTATTAATATGACACTTTATTGTATGTTAATGTTGAAACGAATTTTCAGCTGTACGTTTTTTTCAGTTATACGTTTCTTAGGAACGTTCCCTTGAAAAACGTATAAACGGTGCTCCACTGTACTTAATACTATATTCTTTACATGTATGGGTATTACTTGTCGTCTCATTGATAATTCAATTTAAAATATTCATGTATATTTGACATTTCAATTCTGAAAATTTGCTTTAAATTTCAGCTTTTCAAACATAAAAATATTATTAAAAAGTTTACTGTTCAATGAATCTACAAAATAATATCCAAATTTGTTTAGAATATAGTGTTAAGCTACGAAAATATAAAATCATGGGGAGAAAATTAAAAATTTATTATCAGGGAGCAGAGCATTTTAAAAATGTTCAAAAAATTAAAAATTTTTTAATTTATTTCATTAAATTAAAATTCTTTGATATCTATAAATATTTCTCTAATGTGGATCAATTACGATTAAATTTTATCGAAACGATACGATAGTGACGTAAGATGTTATCTGATTAGTCAACCCAAACTAACAGCCGATATTATGTTTTGATTATTTTAGAGATTTCGGCTACAATAATTTAATCTAATACGCAAGAAATGCACATTTTTTAAAAAAGAAATTGAAAAAATATTAACTTTTTGTGTTGAAGCATTGCTCAAAATCTTATATTTAAAAGTATATTTGGAAAAATTTAAAGACAGTAAAGTCTCGAATTCGAGGTTGGCTGTTCGGCAGAACGGTGGTGGGTGGTGGTACAATCTATTGACTTAATTGAAAATCATCTTATTAAGATAGAAATTTTTGAAAGCCAAAATTATGTATATTTTTTTAGATTTTTCATTCATTATAAACAGAATGAACGTTATTTCTTTTTATTTATTCATTTTGTAGATGCATTTATTAATTATGGAATTTCTGTTATGTGCGGTAATATGATAATTTAATTGTTAAATTTAATGAAATATTTGATTTTTTAATATTATAATAATTTAATTTAATACTAAGAATTTTTAATTTAGTAGCAGAAAAAAATTATTTTCTAAAATTGAAGTTATAATGCAAATATAAAAGATTTAAATCTCTTCTATTGAGAGAAAAGAAAAAGAGTAAGTTTTCAATGGTTTTATTTATGAGATTTTTCTGAAAGTCATATTAAGTATGTTATATTAGGTACGATCACACACATGTTTCACGCGGGAAAGTGTCGTACTTAATATTGTTATATATATTTTAATATATAATAATAATACTTATTTTAATATACGTAATATACGTCAATGTACGAAATCAATCACCAAAAACGGTCTCCTATATTTTGGGGACGTAGAGAAAATGGTAATGTTGACAGCATTGTGTTGTGAGTGGCGTTTCCTCTACTCCCAAATAAGCACCCTGACGCTTCGCTTGAATGCTATGTCTTGGGCATAGATATGGTAATAATATATAGATTGATCATTGAGGAGAAAAATGCGATTCGTTTTCATTTAGGGAAAGACGGCCATTTTTCCTACTAATGGCCGTCTTCACACGAGTTAATACGCACGAATAATTTAGCAAATAAAATTTATGAATAATTTATGTACTAAAGGTGAATGAAAAACTCCAAGTGCAGATTTAAATTCATTTTTCTTCTTTTTTTTTCTCAATACCTTCTAATGGCTGATGCTAAAACGTTTTTCGGCATCAAAAATTTTTGCTCGATAACATGGGGATGATAGATCTATATATATTATTATATCTATGGTCTTGGCTTGGCAGCCATTCAAAACGGAGCTCCCGCTGAATATTACTACCAAATGCGAAATTTGAACGCAAAAGCAGTTAAACTGGTGGAAATTCATGATGGAAATGTCCCTTCCGTGGAGGATCAAAATTGTGATGGCATGTCTCCAGACCACCTCTAGGGGTGTGTCCCAGACCATCGCCAATTGCCCATCTGCGCAGCACCAGTGCGACGTAAAACCCAACCATCCATCCATCCATCCATGATGGAAATGTATGGATGTCAAAAACGTTTGTAAATGTTATAGAGAGTTTACAGCCGGTCGTACGGAAATTCACGACGAAGCCAAACGTTAGTATTTGTCTGAACGATGGTTCTACTTTGACAACGAGGTGAAGAACAAGATTCAACGCTTCCTGGGAGGACATGGCGGCGAGCTGGTATGACATGGGCATTGTAAAACTGCCACAGCATCTACAAAAATACATCGACCGAAATGGTGATTGTGTAGAAAAATAAAACATTCTTCAGACTTTAAAATGATATGACTATTATAGAAAATAAACAATTGTTTGTATAAAGATATAGGAGACCTTAGTTTTGCGATTGCCCTCGCATGTATATGTGAAAGTTTATAACAATAAGACAGACATTACAGATTGTGTCTACGGTACGGTATAACGTAGCTGCTAAAATTTTTCTTATACATCACGGATTCGTTGTCTTCTAAAACTTCTGTCATCATACTAACAATTCGATGCTTACAATTAAGCATAATATCTTAAAAAAAAAGAAAAAGAAAAATTGAAGAAAATCAAATTAGATTGCATTTTCTTCTCTTTACTTGCAAATATCCATGTATGTACCAGGCTGCTGTTTTGCCATCGTTGGTAGCCTCTACAGTTGTTTCAGCAACGCCGGCTAAATCTCCCCCACAGAATACCCAGGATTCGGATGATTGCATGGTCTGAAGATTCACTTTTGGAAGACCGTCGGATGTCAGTTCTAAAGGTGATAGCGCATCTGTAACTGATAAAGAAATATTGCGCAATTTTAAAACGAAAAAGGGTATAACTAATAATATTAATAATAGTAGAAAAGTAATTGTATTATTATTATTATTATTATTATTATTATTTTAGAAAAGGGTTTCGTTTTAAGCACTATATAAATGCATCGATTTAAGGATACGATTCTAAATAGCCCTGTTTGATTAATTTGACTTTATAAATTATATTAAAGATAAGCCTGGATTTATGTGAAATTTTTGAATGACTTTAAGCTTAAACAATATAAAGAAAAAATTGCGAAAAATATGTATTTTTAAAGTAAATAGGCCAGTTTTTACAAAAAAATAAAAATTTAAATTTAAATTAAAAAAAAAAAAAATTATAAAGTTCTAAATTTTTATTTATTTTTTTATACGACGGATAATCCCAATTTAAAATCTTAACATCAAGTGAAGATGTATTAATTCAAAAAGGAACTTGAATAGATACAGAAAATTTAGGCAGATGATGGGCTATTGCCACCCTCTAAAATACTTGAAATTATGCTGATGAGGATGGATAGTGACATAACAATTGCCAAGGTGAATAAATGTTAGATAGTAAATTAAATAAAATAAAACTAGGAACTTAGCGAAAGTCATCTACACAGGTAGAATAATAAAATAAAATACACCTGTATTTTGTACAATGAAATGTATAAGTTCTAGGATTGGCAGGTTTCTGACGTGATAGTTTTTGATGGTTAAAACTTCCTTGTCAGAAGTGTCAAAAAAACACATTTGTATTAATAAATTAATTTATATGTGTAAATTAAATTGTTAATAATAAATTGTATTGTTTATCGATATACTTACTGTTTTCAAAAATCAGCAAATTCGAGTTTTTAAGGAAACACTGCTATCCTAATTAATATATAAGAAAGAAAACCTTAGGGCTTTTAAAAATCTGAAATGTTAATTGTTTGTTATGTGCATTCAAAATATGCAGTGATACTTTTTTTTTTGCTAAGAAATTTATTTAAAATAATTATATATATATACGTATATATTTTAAATTCACAATTAACATTAGACAATATAAACTTAAATGCTTTCAGGATGTATACTATTTATTGGTCTTAATTTAGAGTACCCATTCCATTTGATTTTTAAACGTGATAATTAGTTTAATTACATACTTGGATAATGCGTAGTGTACAGATGAATATTTAGATAAGTATTTATCTAATTAACACTATTGCCAAATACAGTAATTTATTGCTGAATATGTAAATACTCGTTTCTTAAGAACTTGGCAACAACTGTTACTATGTCACTATGCTGGCGTAAATCCTATTTACAAACTTGAATGTTGTGGCCAACACATGACTTTCTTCTATACTTTCCTATACAAATTCACTCAGTAAAAATAATTCTTTAAAATCATTATTTAATAAAATTATCTTCCATGACAATGCAGTATGGTTTCCATATTAGAGAAGTAGTATAACACTAAATATTTAAAAAAAAAAAAAAAAAAGTTCATTTTATTCTCGATAATACAAAAAAAAAAAAAAAAAGTTAAAAATGAAAAATGAAAAAAAAAAAAAAAAAAAAAAAACACGATAACTTTATTTTAAATTATCGTAGATCGATGGTTCAACCATTCATTTTAAAGGTATTGGCGAGCTCTTTTGAAAGATACCCATCATGAAAATTTATTCCCCTCAAGGGGGTCTTCCCCCCAGTGGGGGAGGCGATGCTCCTATATATACAAAAAAAATTTCCCAGTTGACTATCTCTATTATAAATAATTCTTATAAATTTCATAGTGATTATTGAAAAATAATCCTCTTTATGCACATTTATACAAAATTTTGTCCTATACCACCATGTTAAAAATATAGAAAAAGCGGGATGGCAACGCAACCTGCAAGACAATTTTTACTAAAAGTTGATAGGCACTAATTTATGTCAAGGTTTAACTACATACCAATTTGTATGAAATTCTGTGCAGTAGTTCCTGAGATACAGTTGCCACAAAATTTTGTCATACACACACACACACACACACACACAGACAGACAGACATTTCCTAATAATGGTCAAATAGTGTTCTGCAGCTCTCAAAACGTGTAAATCCATCAAAAACCCGAGGTCGAAAAGTTTTACGAATCCAATACTTTCTTCTATTGAATATAGAAGAAAATAATAAAATATTTTTTTAATTTAAATTAATGTACTGCTTAATCTATATATTAATAGGCAAGCATAAAATTTGTTGTCCCTTTTTAACATATTAATTATGGGAGTAGAGAGTTGAAAATGGTATCATTCGAAAGGTATGGTTAGCCGGAAGGTGCGAATACAAATATTATTTTCTTACGATGTCAAGAAGGTATTTAAAAATACATTTATTTTTTATGCATTTTCCCCCATTTTTCCCTTTTATACACGTATTCCTTCACATTAAAAAATACCTAAAAGTAGAAAGTTGTTAAATCTGGCAATTTCATAAAGCTCAAATAAAACCATAGACACAGTAATTTGTATAATGTAGCATCACTATACGCAAGCGAAGTGATGACGTCACTGTCTGTCCATGGAGCCATGTAAAAGATTTTCTATGTTAATTGTCCATTGAATTTTTTGTAAAAAATTATTTAAAAAATAACGGAAATTATCTGCCGATTTTAATTCCGATATTTGGGTATCCGCGATTGTAATGAAATGCTCGCCCTCTGGTGGGCTACGGTGAAATTACAATAAACATGGTTTAATTCGAATTCCATATAGCCGCCATTGCTAGCCGATGTTTAGTTTCACATATATTTATTGAATAAAAATGAATAAATACGGTAAAAAAGATAACACATACTGTTGTGTGCTACAGTGTAAATCCAAAGCATCAAGAAATCCAGAATTGAGCTTCCATTTATTTCCAAATGACGAATTTAAAATTTCAGTTGCTTCGGCTAATGGAAGTAAAGAATTAATCAGATGATTTGAAATTAATATTTGTTCAACTTCATTTAAAATCTACTTCCGAATCGAACTTTGAATAAACTGAAGTATTTTTTCCAAAAGCAATCAATTTTCCATAATGTAATGGCGGAGAAATTATAGTACGAATATTAAGTAGAATAACAAGAACACTATTGGAACACACGTGGCTAATGTTTACTAACAACTGCAGTGTTCACAAAGCGCCGTCTATCGATCATTACAAACGCGGATAGTTATATATAAGTTACTGTCTACATGTGTTTGATTGAGTTATTTTTTCTGTAAAATTGATAAAATTTTAATTTAAAATCACAAAACTCCAGAAAAAAAAATGGCAAACTTCCAGTTTCGAATGTAAACATAAACATTTCATTTCAAAGGGTGATATTTAAACAATAAATATTCAACTAATATACTAAATACGAAAATGGATTTGTTACTAACTGCTGCATGTATAAGTAGACGATACGGAAAAAATTCCTATTTCCGTTTTTTGCTGAATTTACATGTTTTGAGCTTTCTTTACGTTTCAATTAACTGAAATTGGCTACTTATTTTTTAAAAAAGTGTCTTTATTGCTAGCTTTTATGGGTAGAAGAAGCAAGTAGAAGATACATAAAAACTTTTGATTTCCGGTTTTCGATGAATTCACACGTTTTGAGATTTCCTTGCATTTTAATTAAGTGAAATTAGTGAAATTGACTACTTATTTTTATTTTTTAAAAAGTGGATTTATTAGTCTTTCCTCTGCATATATAAGTAGAAAATATAAGATTCAGAAATGT
Source organism: Salticus scenicus (assembly GCA_963930645.1). Lineage (NCBI taxonomy): Eukaryota > Metazoa > Arthropoda > Arachnida > Araneae > Salticidae > Salticus > Salticus scenicus. Next base: position 41,289,113 of record OZ005654.1, on the reverse strand, counting down.
TTTAGATTTTCGGTTTTCGATAAAGTTACACGTTTTGAAATTTCCCGAACTCAATTCGACCATTTTTGAAAAATATCTTTTTTTTTTTTTTTTTTTTTTTTTTGTTCAAACACTGTACTTTATGAACCAATCGAATTAATTTAACAGAATTTGATACTTGGTTGGACCTTGGTCTGACATGGTACCTATTAGCTTCTGGGCTGTATCACACAACAAGGGGCGTTTTCACGTTGCGATTTTCTCTCATTTCAGGAAAGGCTAACATCTACAGAGAGAAATAGTTATATTAAGTAAAACTCTGCTGATTCAGTTAGAGTGAATATTGGCAAACAATTGCCGCAGCTGTGTTGCAATTGCATTCCGTATAGGACAAGGCAATAACTTTGCTTTGCCTCGCTTTGCAAAAAAAAAATGGTCGAGTTTCGACCACTGGGCGATACTAGTATGCATTATATTCTATATATGAAAAATACATATATGCATGTGTTTAGATTTGACATCAAATTTAACTACTAGTCTCATAAATTTCTTAGACATACATTTATATAAAAACATCAGCAAATGTATAATTAACTTTGAAATTTTATGAAAATTAAAATAACCAGCACACAAAAATCAACGTGTACACAAGTACTGAATATATATTTCTCAACAAACAAACAAACAAACAAACAAATATATCTTTTTTTTTTTTTTTTTACTTTCTTCTATATTCAATAGAAGAAACTATTGGATTCGTAAAACTTTTCGACCTCAGGTTTTTGATGGACTTACACGTTCTGAGAGGTCCAGAACACGATTTGATCATTTTTAGAAAATATCTGTCTGTGTGTGTGTGACAAAAATTTTGTGGCGACTGTATCTCAGGAACTACTGCACAGAATTACATATAAATTTATATACATAGATACACCTTGACCTAAACTAGTACCTATCAACGTTTGGTGTCAATTGCTGAACAGGTGGCGCTGCTATACTACGATTTCTGCAATTTCAGGGAAGGCTATATCTCAGGAACTATTGGAAAAAATTGCATATAAATTTATATGCAGATGCACCTCGACCTACATCAGTGTTTATCAAATTTTGATGTCAATTTCTCAATAGGTGGCGCTGCTATACCGCGATTTTCACAATACAGGGAAGGTCATATTTCAGGAACTACTGCACAGAAATGCATATAAATTTATTTGTAGATGCAACTCGACATAAATTAGTGTAACAACTTTTGGAGCAATACTCTCAACAGGTGGCGCTGATATACGTCGATTTCTGTAATTTCAGGGACGGTTATAACTCAGGTTCTATTGCGTATAGTCAAACAAAACTTGATATGTAAGAAGGCCCTTATGTAGCTTTATGCTGATTCAATTTGGATGCATATCAGCCAATAGGTGGTGTTGCTATGCAAAAATTTATCCGAAAATGGGAAGGCTATATCTCAACTTCTATGGTATATAACTTGATACATTGGATAACCATTATGAAAACGCATTTTTAGAACTTTATTTATAAAGAATAAAACTATCTTTCTTTTCTTATATTCAGTTTTAGTTTTCTCTAAGATGAAAATCGTCTGCATTTACTATGGTAGATAATTTTAATAAATGCTTGTTTTAATAAAATATTTTTACTGAGTGAATTTGTATAGGAAAATATAGAAGAATGTCTTGTGGTGGCCACAACATACTGGTTTTTATTTGCTATACAAAAATTATTTTAAGGCCTGCTAATTTATTAACAGTATAATATTTAAATACCAGCTTTTAGCAAATTAAACTCATCTCTACAGTTTTTGATGGATTAGACGAGATAGTTATATCTACCTGTTTTGTCAGTGAGTGTAGATCCAAATGCTGATATGATGAAATTCGCTTTAAGCTTCACTCTTTGATCTTCGTCAGTGGTCCAGTTACCCTTTTCGTCTTCTTCAGTCCTGCAAAACTCAACGGCACAAACTTTGTCGTTGTCCAGATATACTTTCTTGGGGGACATAAAGGGCATGAATTCGCATTTTTCTTCTCGTGCAAGATCAACCTGTTGAATAACAGTTTTTTTTTATAACTAGAAGTAGGAGAAGAAAGTGACGAATACAACTCTTAAAAGTCTCCAAATAATACTTTTAAAAGATGCAGTTTCTTAATTTAAATAACCATGCGTAAAATTTTAAAATCACATATAAGAAAATGTAGTGAATAAAAGATATGTAAAAGAAAGAAAAAGAACGAAAACTGTTGAGAATATTTTCCAGTTTTGTTATATGGAAATTAGAATTATCTTCTTAATACTAAAAGCCCAACTTTTCTGAAACTAACACTGAAAAGGATGTCATAGCTAAAATAATGCATTAGAATAAAGAAAATAGAATTTTATCCACGGTTTCTGTGCGTGCCTTTCAGCTGAATAAAATAATGAAAAAATATAATTTAACGGAAAAAGTTACACCACAATTGCAACAATGTATTGTGATAAAGTAATTAAAGTTTATCGATGGTTTGCATGGTTTTGAAGATTCGCTCATTGATTTTCAATAAATAAAACAAAGCATTTTCTATTTTTTAGAATAAATTCTTTTCGTTTCTATGCGGAATTTTAATATGTCGAGGAAAATAATAATAATAATAATAAATTAATAATATAAATAAATAAATAGATGTGTGATTATAAAATTTAAATTAAAGGATTTGGATTGTCATTTCTAATTCCTTAAATGCGTTTGAATTTCAAAACATATATCATGATGTAAAAGATTAAGCCATTTGATTAAATATCATGTGCACCAATATTTAGTCATTTCAACTAGCAAGGATAAATAAATTTGCAAATACATGTGTAAAAATCGAGCGCTACGCATGCGCAGACAGTAAGAATTATTATAATAATAAATTAATTTAGAAGTAAATCGACAAGGGAAATTCTAAAAACTTAGAATATCAAGGAACGCGGTAGCGTTCCGCCCCGCCAAGCTAAAACAAACATTAAGAGAAGTACAAATGAAATTTACAAAGTAGGAAGTCAATGGTGAACGCTATAAGTGTATATTATGTCGACATAGCATCTCGTACTTTTCGACTACCTGTACCTCAGCTCCCTGATCCCCAAGACATATGATTTTTTGCACAGACCTTAAGCATACCCTTAAGACAAAACATACAAACTTGCATGTCGCTCTGAATTAAGGGGCCTGAGTTATATAACTTTGAAAACCCGAAATTTCCCTGTTACATTCTTCTTCTTCTTCTTCTGCTTCTTCTTGTAATTGTTAAGACAAAAATTTTGACGGCGATTGAGCCTAGAGTTCTGCAGCTAATGAGCTGAAAATTTGCATGGACATTCCTTCTGACCTGCACCAGTGCCTTTTGCAATCAAACATTTTTTTGGTCGGGTTACTGCTGCCTACGGCAGCGTTACCAGTACTCATCTTGCAATCGCTTTTTAACTAACTTCTCGACTAGCTAGACATTTGAAACTTTCAGGATAGCTCATAACACGGTGACAATACATTTTTTAACACTTTTAGTCAACTGTCCCAGGTACCTACTGCCTTCGGCAGCGTTTATATGATTCGACAGAAAATTTATTTAACTAATTTCCCGACTAGCTAGACATTTGAAATTTTCAGTCTAGTTCAGAACGCGGAGAAAATGCATTTTTTTATTACTTTTGGCCAACTGCTTCGGGTTCCTGCTACCATCGGCAGCGTTGTAAGCACAAAGCTTGCAATCGATTTTTAACTAACTTTCCGACTAGCTAGGCACTTGAAACTTTCAGGATAGCTCAGAAAACGGTGACAATACATTTTTTAATACTTTTAGTCGACTGTTTCAGGTCCCTACTGCCTTCGGCAGCGTTTATCTGATTCGACAGAAAATTTATTTAACTAATATCCCGACTAGCTACATATTTGAAACTTTCAGAATAGTTCAGAACACGGTGAAAATGCATTTTTATAATACTTTTAGCCAACTGTTTTGGGTTCCTGCTGCCATCGGCAGCGTTACTAGCACAAATCTCGCAATCGATTTTTAACTAACTTCCCGACTAGCTAGGCATTTGAAACTTTTAGGATAGCTCAGAACACGGTGACAATACATTTTTACCAATTTAAAAATCATTTGAGGGCAAATGTTCTCGAATTTATAAATTTGTCCTCAAATGTCCGCAAATTAAAGCATAATTTAACTCTGTCCTCAAATGTCCTTTCAATTTGAGGACGCTGCGATGATTTGTCCTCAAATTAGGCTTAAAAAATTTGGTCACTTTAGTGAAACCCAGTATGAACTTGAGTTTCACCTGAAAACGCAGCTTAAATAACAGCTGACAACATATAAATCACAGCACAAACGATACCATAGTCATAACATACAGAAATAAACTACAATTTAATGGTAGAGACTTAGTCAATAAAAACTTTCTATTTCGTAAATCTTAGCGAGAAACTCACCTCAGTGGTCGGAACGGGACTCCTTGTATAGCCCGCCATTAATCCTGAATTTTACAGTAACTTCGTAAAGTCCGGTTTCCATTGCAGTTGGAACTTTAAGGTTAAAAAAAACCATTAATCACGCTTCTGACACAAAGAGCCAAATGTCTTGTCATCAGTTGTACCCTTTTTTTATCAGATTTCGCAGTTACTTCAAAGGAAAGCATGCAAAATTGACAAAGATATCTATGCCTCTGGCCCCTCAATTATCTCAGCTCGGGGTCAGAGCCAGGGACTTCCAACCGATCAAAGCATTCCAACAGCTTGACCACATCAAAGGATTCTGAATACCGCCGCTCGTAACGACTTCCAACCAACCTCAGTGGAAACTGTACTTAATAATCGAGTTACAGCTTGGACGATGGGTCTATCGATAATAAAGGTTTTTTTCACCAATATCGTCAAAATAGTTGTCAAGGTGCGATAAAGTCACCAAATTCATCGCCAAGTCTATTACGTGCCCTGATAAAGTGTGTTTTTAACGGAGAAGGATATTTTTTAACCCGGAAACAAGCTAGAAAGGCGAAAAATTGACATTTTATAATGTGACTAAACCTCTTAGAAAGAAATCGCATAAAAAAAACTAATACTATGTAGAAATCTGTAACACTATATTTACATCTATGCATAACACGTACGATTTTTATCAATCTATTACACAAATACATTCATTATGCATACGTATTAAATTATAAAAGCACATACATAACCCGCAAAAAGAAGTGATATCTCATAAAAAAAACAATACTATTGTAAAAGTCACCCCGCCCAGCAAAAACTCTTACCTTTCTTATGCATACGTATTATATTTATAAAAGCACATACATAACCTGCAAAAAGAAGTTATATCTCATAAAAAACAATACTATTGTAAAAGTCACCCCGCCCAGCAAAAACTCTTACCTTTCTTAAGCAGCCAAAAAAAGAATTGATATCAAATTTCGCCGCCGCTATTGAATCCCGGGTACTCAATGCCTAGCTTAATGAAGATCTGCCAATAACACTGCATGTATCTTTCTAATATATCCTAATCTCTTTCAACATTCTTTGTTATCTGTGTTAGTTTTTTCGCTGCATTATAGAGTTATAATGTAAAGTATTTTTACGGCGGGGTGCGTCCTCTATATGTAGAAGTTTTAATTAATAAAAAATTTAGTTAGTAAAGATTAAAATATTATTACGCACCCCGCCGTAAAAATACTTTACATTATAACTTTATAATGCAGCGAAAAAACTAACACAGATAACAAAGAATATTGAAAGAGATTAGGATATATTAGAAAGATACATGCAGTGTTATTGGCAGATCTTCATTAAGCTAGGCATTGAGTACCCGGGATTCAATAGCGGCGGCGAAATTTGATATCAATTCTTTTTTTTTTGGCTGCTTAAGAAAGGTAAGAGTTTTTGCTGGGCGGGGTGACTTTTACAATAGTATTGTTTTTTATGAGATATCAAAACTGTTAGTATTTCTAAAGATATACATTAACCCATACTTGCCAACATATTAATTAATATTCCGTAATATTGTTAGCCCCGCCTTCTTTTTCACACCAGTATCTTTTTAGAGTATTTTTCCACTTATTTAACCGTAATTGCATTTGAAAAATATTATTCTAAAAATTTATTGGGGGATAAAAAGGACGGGGCTAACTACGGAATATTAATTAGGATGTTGGCAAGTATGTTAACCACATTTGCTCTTTTAGCAAACAGTAAAGTATTTTTTCTTCATGCGCCTGTTTTCGTCATATGTTATTCGGTTTTATGTATCTAGGAATACAATAGAGTTCCGCCCGCCAAGCTAAAATAAATATAAAAGAAAAAAAAATTGCATAGCAGGAAAACGAAACGGCGAAACACTACTAGTATAGATATTATACCGACAGAGCTTCTTGGAGTTTTTGACCACCTTGTATCTCAACTTCACTGCCTCCAAGATCCATTATTTTTTTGCACTGCCTTTAAGCATGTCCTCCAAACAAACCATACCAATATACAAGTCGCTCCAAGTTGAGGGACCCGAGTACTGAAACTTTGAAAGCCTAAAATTTGCCGGCTACTTTCTTCTTCTTCTTTATTTTGACAAGTGTAGACAGGGTCAGATTATGGCACGGAAATTTCTGAGTTTCATATTAAAAAACTGTAAAATACTATGCTATTGCGCATTAAAGCAGTAATTCCATGAAAAGGTGAAATTATCTAATGCAAAACACAAATTTTTATTAAGTAATTGTTTATATCTAAGAAATAAATTGTTTCATTTCATATATTAAAATATAACGTGTTTATTTCATATAATAAGTCATAATAGAATGCAATGTATATGTTTACTATATTGCATTTAAAAAGGAAATTTTATGTAGGTTTTTATTAAATTCTTCGTGGAGTGTAATAAAACGAATTATTAAATCAAAAATGTACATAGGTATCATGTTATGATTTTCGTATTATGCAAACATAACAGTTTTATTTGGTTCAATCATTAGTTTTTAACTTATTACAAACACAAAAGGTAGTGCGGCTTTTTTTTTTTTTGGTCCCTTAGTGCATGCAACAGGGCGGTTCAATAATAATAATAATAATAATAATAATAATAATAATAATAATAATAATTTAAAGACATTACTGATTTCGGATCGTTTCTTTGGACTCTACAAACCATATGTCGGCAGTTTAAAACGAAATCCCCCCCCCCCATCACAATTTATTGCATGTTCTAAGAATAAAAATTCCAAGAATCTGCTGCATTTATGGAAGCGTCATTCACAAATCAAGGGAGCAAAAATTGCACAGAAATCAACATTATGCTCATAAATACAGTATTTAAAAAAAAGAAGAAGAAGAAGAAGACGATGAAAGAAGAAGAAAATAAAAAAAATAAAAAAATAATAATAGATTTTTAAAAATTATATTTAACTGATAATTTTAGGAATCGCAAAAAAAAAAAAAAAAATCTGCTTTTAAAACAACATTTTAATGTATGTTTTTCATTTTTTCTTCCCCCCACCCCCTCAAGTGTGCTATAACTGTAAAACGAAATAATCAGTTCCTACTGCATATAGTACGGTGTTTCATAGTGTTAATGACACATCAAATGCTACCTCTTCTGGGACGGCTCTAATGTTGGTGAAACCCCTCCTGAAGACCACGAACACTTTCCTTGCACCACAGCGAATGGCAGATGTGGCGCAATCAAAAGCAGTGTCACCGGCACCCAGAACTACAACATTTCCATAGAGTTGAGGTAACTGCTGTTTGCACGGGCACATGCCTGCAGAATGAAACAGAAACAAAATCATATTCAGAAGGATCATCAAACATTAAACATAAGAAATATAAAATTCCTTAAAAGTACCATAAAGGCATAACATTAGCAATGTATTTTAAAGATATAAATCATCATTCCTGAAGCATTCAACCCCAGGATTGTCCAATAATAATCCAAAGGAAATATTTTCGTAGGTCTAATCAAGTTTCAAAACTAAAGGATCAAAAGCAGGGCCTGAATATCGAAAAGGCTCGGGAAGCACAAGCTTCCCCTCTAAAATTTAAGAGGGCCCCCCCAAAATGACTAAAAACAGGGTCTTGAATTTTCTGTTTTATTTTTTCATACTGAGATTGAATTTTTCCGAGAAAATTCGCCTAAAGCAAGATAAAATACTTACTATTTCGGGAACAATCTATTATTTAACCTCAAAAATCTGAATGTTCTTAATTAATAAGTTATACGATTTTAATGTTGTGTGTACAAACCACCCTGATATATGAATGAAAAAAATAAATAACTATAAACACACACTATTTTTTTGGTCTATAGCATTTTTATATTACAATATGTAACAGGAAAACAAGATTTTCTTAAATGAAAGAGGGCCCCGAAATGATACTGAGCTTCACCTAGCTTCAAAGCTTAATCGGGCCCTGATCAAAAGTATGTCTATTGTTGCCTTGTTAATTACAAAAAACAGGATTTCCAGAAAGACTACATAAATACAGTAGAATCACTTTTTAAAAGGAAAAAATACTAATGTTTAAAATATATATTTTTTCAGATTGTCTAGTTTAAAGTAAATAGACTGAATATTATCTACTATCAAATATATTTCAAGGCATATCACTCTCGTTTTACTCACTTAATTTGTCCTGATTTAAAACAGAAGCAAGACTACTCAAGCTTCGAAAAGCTCTCGAACCATTCGAATTTCCTGCGGTTTTTATGTGATAGAGTTTTACATAGATTCTCTCTTGAATTCAGAATTATAAAATCTCCAACTATGAATTCACTCTTTATGATGTATCGCTAGAATCAGTGTTGGACATAATTGATTAAAAAGTAATTGAATTACAATTAAATTACAATTACAATTATTTTACTGTCAATCGATTAACAAGTAATTGATTACAAATAAAATGAATAAGTAATTCAATTTATTTGTAATCAATTACTTGTTAATTGATTGACAGTAAAATTATTATAATTGTAATTTAATTGTAATTCAATTACTTTTTAATCAATTATGCCCAACACTGGCTAGAATCTACTGTAAGACTCTAAACCTCAGGAAGTTTAAACAGTTCGTGTTCTTTGATTAGTCAAATTTGATTAGTCCAATTTCAATTCTAAATCAAGAAGAAAAAAATGCCGAGTAAAATGCGAATGAATATGCTTTAAAAAATACTTTATAATAAAAAAGTATAAGACCATAACATCATGAACTTCTTTCGTTCCCTACTTTTATTTAGAAGGTAGGAGAAAAAAAAAAAGAGTTGTTTTAAAGAGAGCTAAGACTGAAAATTATCTAAAATTTTTTTAGATATCAATAATATGTGACAGTAATGAAATAATAGCAAAGCATGAACTGAATTTATTTTGAAATTAAAAGGTATAACGCTAAATTCGTATTTAGCTATGATTACATAAAGACAAATTGATTGTGCATTTGATGTAGTGGAAAACTTAAAAACTTGCCTGCTTTGCTTGCCTTTGAAACGGCTGGTAAAAATTGTTTCGATGTGTAAAAGCCCTGTTCGATTGTCAAACCTTTAAATATTGGAATCACTTTTGGTTCCGGAAGACCTAATAAAATAAACAGATACATTAAGTAATAAAATAGAGAAACTACACTAAAAAATAAAATAAAATAAAATGATATATTTATGCGCTTCTCGGTATAAATAAATTCGTACTAATAGAAATGCTGTTTTTTTTCCCCAAAGACAAAGGAATCTTTTATAAATACAAGAATAACTTACTTGATTCAAAAATTTTCAAAAGCTTCTATTGTAGCTAAATTATTATTCAAATGAATAAGGGTTTGACTAGCTATTTAATTCAAATTTTTATCAGCATATATAGTTAGGCTCATCAGTGCCTGACTCTGTCACACTTTAGGCTTAAGAAATTTCGACTCTGTCTCCTAATTGTCATACTTTAGTTAATTTTTAAAAATCTAAATGTCCGTTCGATAAGCTGTTTAATCCGATGGATTCAAACAAATTGCCCCTTTCATTTGGTACCTTATTTGTAACGAATTTTTGATTAGATTTTTTAAAATTAATTAAAATATGAAAATAACAGCTTTAAAATATAGACATTTAAATTTTTAATTGTTGCCATTTTTGTTTTGTTTTGTTTTTCAGCATAAAATAAAATATGCTTTCACATGAAGTATATATATATATATAGTATTAAATTTGCTCATGCATATGAAAAAATGACGTCTATAAAATAATAATAATAATTTTAAACGTAACGAAGAGGTAAACAAAGTGCGGAAAATTCCCACGGGCTTGCTAGCAAATGAATTATTTGAAGTGAGAAATAAATAAAATGAAATGATTATTTTTCAACGAGCGCCTTTGTCGCCCTGCAACTAACTAGTTAAAGTATAAATCATAATGATATGACAATTACACCATATCCATAGGGGTTTCATACACCATTATTTCTGTCGAAACATGCATGAAAAAGTTCTATAAAAGTTTTACAATTTTGGCCAGTGGTTCCGCAACTCAGTTATTTTGGTTATCTTGACAGCTATGTGTATCATCGTCGCACTTAACCCTTTGCTGGTCCTATTTAATTTCACTCCTCTGTTGCGAAATTAAAGGACTCTTTTATTCAATATCCATCACTAAAATTTAATTGTAACGATTGCTTAAGCACTTCGAAGGTTATTCATCCACACTGATGGAAAAAAAAAATCCCAACACCAGGAAGGAGCTGTGCTAGATAAACGAAATTTGGTAGGCGTGTTTATACATCTGAAAGATGACGTCGATTCAAATTTCGAGCTACAGTGTGGCGCTAGTAGCGACACTATGAACATGCAAATGAGGTTTGCTTTAAATAAGCGCTGTAAGGTTCGGGATCGTTATTTACAGTTGACATTTGACTAGTGGGTTAATGTTAGTCAAGGATGCCTCCAAGAAGACGAAGAAGCCATTATCAACAGCTCACTGAGTTTGAACGAGAGGTCGTGTAGTAGGGCTACGAGAAGGTGGGTTTTCTTTCCGCGATATTGCAGAAAGACTTGGCAGGAATTTATCCACTGTGCATGAGTGTTGGAAGCAGTGGTCAAGGGAAGGTACTGCCTCAAGAAGACCGGGTTCCGGGCGGCCACGTGGCACTACTGAGAGGGAAGACCGCCGTGTTCGGCGTATGGCTGTGGCTAATCGTACTGCGTCTGCAGCTGAAATTCGAGCTGCAGTTGGCACCACAGTGACACAACGAACTGTTACAAGTCGGTTACTTCAAGGACAGCTCCGAGCCGGACGCCCTGTAGCGTGCATTCCACTGACTCCAAACCACTGCCGTGTTGTGTTTTCTGATGAAAGCCGGTTCTGCCTTGGTCGCAGTGATAGCCGTGTGTTGGTTAGAAGGAGGCCAGGCGAACGCCTGCTAGCGACCTGTCTGCAGCCTAGACACACAGGGCCTACTCCTGGAGTTATGGTTTGGGGAGCAATTTCGTATGACAGCAGGAGCACTCTTGTGGTTATCCCACGCACCCTGACTGCAAATTTGTACGTCAGTCTAGTGATACAACCTGTTGTGCTGCCATTCATGAACAGCATTCAAGGGGTTGTTTTCCAACAGGATAACGCTCGCCCTCATACCGCTGTTGTAACCCAACATGCTCTACAGAGTGTCGACATGTTTGTTGCCTTGGCCTGCTAGATCACCAGATCTTTCTCCGATCGAGCACATATGGGACATCATTGGACGACAACTCCAGCGTCATCCACAACCAGCATTAACCGTCCCTGCATTGACCGCCCAAGTGCAACAGGCATGGAACTCCATCCCACAAACTGATATCCGACACCTGTACGACACAATGCATGCACGTTTGCATGCTTGCATTCAAAATTCTGGCGGTACACCGGTTATTAATGTACCAACATTTCACATTTGAAATGGCTCTTCTCGCCAATGGCTCTACCTGTGATCTTGAAACTTTAATCAATTAAATATGTTACCTAGACAAATGTATTGCTGAAATTTCATTACTGTACAATAATTTTTTCTTGGTGTTGGGATTTTTTTTTTCCATCAGTGTACATCAAATTTCACTCCTCAAAATTATTGGTGATAGTTGAATAAAAGAGTCCTTAAATTTGACAGTACTGAAACTAGAATTTTAAAATTAATAAAAAAAATATACATATATAAAGTATAACTGCCTAGAAATGTACGGTACAATTTATTTAATAAAATTTTAGGTTATAGATAATTTCTCAGATGGTTTGTCTAAAAAGTTGGTGTGTCATTTTATAGGTTAAAAGGTTCATTTTAAAACTAATATGTTGTGGCCACCACATGACTTTTCTTCTATATTTTCCTATACAAATTCACTCAGTAAAAATAATTTATTAAAATTATTACTTAAAAAAATTATCTTCCACGATAATGCAGATGATTTCCATATTAGAGAAGTTGTATAACACTAAATATAAAAAAAAAAAAAAAAAAAAAAAAAAAAAAAAAAAAGTTAATTTTATTCCCAATATTACATTAAAAAACATATATATATATATATATATATATAACTTTATTTTAAATTATCGCAGACCAATGGTTCAACCATTCGTTTTAAAGATATTGGCGAGATCTTTTGAAAGATACCCATCATGAAAATTTACTCTCCTCGAGGGGGGGAAGGCGAAGCTCCTACATATACATTTTTTTTCCCCAGTTAACTATATCTATTACAAATAATCTCTAAAAAATAAAGAGTTAAAAAAAAAAAAAATTAACATCTTTTAAATAAATTTACGTGTGTTCAAAGTGTTTTAAATATATTTATTATATCTATTACAAATAATCCTTTTAAATTTCATAATAATTATTAAAAAATAATTTTCTTTATGCACATTTATACAAATTTTTGTCCTATACCACCATGTTAAAAATTTAGAAAAAGCGGGATGGCAACGCAAGCTGTTGGACAATTTTTACCAAAAGTTGAAAGGCACCAATTTATGTCAAGGTGTAACTACATACCAATTTGTATGAAATTTTGTCCAGTAGTACTTGAGATACAGTTGCCACAAAATTTTGTCATGCACACACGGAAACACAGGCAGACAGACACTTTCTAAAAATGGTCAAATCGTGTTCTACAGCTCTCAAAACGTGTAAATCCATCAAAAACCCGAAGTCGAAAATTTTTACGAATTCAATACTTTCTCCTATTGAATATAGAAGAAAGTACAAATAAAAAGGTTATTTTTATTTATTTATTTTATTTTATTTATTTATTTATTTTGGTAGGTGATTATACTCACTATATTTGTTGGTGTGAAGAACTCTAAATATTTTAATATGTTAACATATATGCTCAAAGTGCATGATTATATTAACCCTAGCGCGTTCATATCTGCTGCTATCACTAGAGATACGTAAAATTTAGGTGTTATGTTACATTAATGTTGTTTTTAAATATGTTTAATTATTTTCTGTTTTACCCAATACTATAAAAAAGTATATCAATAAAGGAAGACCGAACGTAAAATTTGCGTACACTAGTGTTCGTAATTAAAGAAATGTCACATTGCACACTTTATTGGATTAGCTGCTTATTTATTTTAATGTTTATCAAACTTTAACCTGTATTTCAGTGCTTGGGTTTGGAATTGCTGTTTTACTATCAAAATAATCGTGTGTCACTATTTTGTACAATATAAGTTAATTATTATTAATACATAGATAAAAGCTTTATAAATGCTGTAAAAAGAATCCATTTCCTACCGCTTCTGTTATTACTTTCTTTTACATTCGTAAATATTTTCGAGTTCATATTTTTGATTGATTTACATGTTTTCAGATGTCCAGAGCAGGATTTGACTACTTTTTAAATATGTCTTTGTATGCGTGAGGGATTAAAATTGACTTTATTTGAACATTTAGTGTTATGCTTCTCTGAGATGAAAATCATCTGCCTTCATCATGGAAAATAATTTTTTTTAAATATAAATTTTTGTACTGTGTGAATTTGTATAGGTAAATATAAAAGAAGTTTTGGGGTGGCTAGAAAATACTTTATATTGATTTTTATCTTTATTTATTAAATTATGTTTTTCTAGTTTTTTTTTTTTTTTTTTTTTTCGAAAATAAAACACCGAAATGAAAACCTTTTTATCGGCTAGGTAAGAGTGTTGTACGTAAAATCACTTGTAGACAATAGATAAATAAAGCGTTCTGTTGTTTTTATATTGAATGTTCATACTTACCTATGCCAATAAAGACAGCTTTGTAGCCAGAATCTCTCAACGAACTCAGACTGAAATCTTTTCCAAAATTTTTGTTGTACTCAATCTATTATTTAAAAAAAGAAGAAAAAAATGGGAATTTTAACTAGATAGATAAGATATATTAATAACAGATACATAAATTTTGCTTTTTAACACTTTCGCGACCGCTGACGTGAATTCACGTCATTTGAAAAGCTGTAACTCCGCCAGTGGGTGTTTCTTCAAGTTACATGTGTTATATTATTTCTTAACAATATACCCTATATTCACATTAGTACAGTCCACTGTGGATACAAATATTTTGATTTAAAGTAAAATTGCAATGTATATCCATTTATATTAAAAATATGAATACAGAAAACATTGATTTGAAATAATATAATAACCAAGAATAACACCCAAAGGCGGAGCTTACTATGAAAAAGACAAAAACTAGCGGTTGCGAAAAAATTTCTAAAGTACGTAAATTTTGTTCGAATACGTGCTACACTGCATTTTCCTCTACGAATCTTTTTTTATCAATAACGTTTTTGAAGGAAAATTTGAAAATAGAAATAGTTATTGAATTTAATAATATTCTTCTCAGTTTTTTTTTTTTTTTTTTTTTTTTACAATAAAATTCTGATGCTAAGCCATTTAATTTAATATCAAATTTAACAGTATCTTAAAACTTTCATCTGCAAAAAAAGTGATGTGATGATAACATAAGGAATATATACTAGATATCAACTATACATAGGAAATATGTGTAATATTTTTAATGAAATGTAATATAAATAACACATAGTTTAAATTTATCTTTATTGCTAAATACAGTAGAGCCCCAGTTATCCGGGCCCCAATTAACCGAGTTTCGGGTTATCCGAAGCAGTCCCGAAAAAGCCACGCCCCAGAAGAGGCATGACTTTTAACAAATGATATAGATAACTTTGACAAATTTACTATACATCAGTGTATTTTATAATTTATATATGTATACATAGCTGTCAATATTTTAATTTATTCCGGAGTGCTTTTAGCCCCGCCTTTATTTCGTACCACTTATTTTTTTTTTTTTAGTAATTTTGTCTTATTTTATCGAAGTTATATATTGGAGAAATTTTTTCTATCAATAAAGTGGTGCGAAATAAAGGCGGGGCTAAAAGTACTCCGGAATAAATTAAAATATTGGCAGCTATGTGTATATGTATTTCATTGGTTTTGTAACTGACTACATTTAAATATGTAATATATGTATAATATATGTATATGTATAATATGTAATTACTTCCATTTATTCGTTTTCATACATTTTAAACTTTGCCGTATATTTCCCCTTCGATTTTACGACAGAGTCCCTGTTATCCGAGTTTTCGATTATCCGAGGTACTACTACTCTCGGTCCACATTACCTCGGATAAGCTAGGCTGTACTGTAGTTTATTTAGCAAAATTTTCTTTTTTTTCAGTCGGTTAAAACTTACATTTACACCCAAATCTTTCATGAGGTCCACTTCAAAATTAACCACGTCATAAGGAAGACGATACTGAGGAATTTCAGAAGAGCTGGAAAGAAAAACAGCGATATATGAACTTTGAAATACTTTGTAATACTCTTATTTATAGATTTGTATATTACTACTTTATAAAGCATATTTTTTTTTTGTTTCAAAATTTAAGGTATTTACAAAACTCTTGATATATTTTATCCACAAACTGATTTAAATTTACAGTTGTAAAGAAATTAGAATTATATATTTATAAATTCCTTTTTATTTCTATCATCAAATGAATTCAAGATTCCCGCTGAAGTATTACATTTCTATGCTTTCAACTTGCTATAAATAAACACAACTTTTAGAAACAATTAAGCACTAAAATAATTTCAGCATTTCTAGCTTGTTTTCACGTTAAAATAGCTTATTTTCCCTTAAAAACACATTAAAAAGCTGATTAAGGCAAGTAATGGTTTTGGCACCAAATTTGGCGACTTTTTGGCGACCTTGGCGATAAAACCCTTATTATCGATATCTTGAATATCTAAACGCTGTCTTGATTCCCTGAGAAGTTACCAGAACATTCTGGGTTTTATAGAAGGGTACAAAAGGCAGCCGAATCTGGCCAAGTGAGTCAGTTTCGCCAAGGCATTGGTTGCTGCTTAACCCTTTGTTGCATATTAATAACCTCTGAA
Organism: Salticus scenicus; assembly: GCA_963930645.1. Taxonomy (NCBI): domain Eukaryota; kingdom Metazoa; phylum Arthropoda; class Arachnida; order Araneae; family Salticidae; genus Salticus; species Salticus scenicus. The sequence continues at coordinate 41,272,705 of OZ005654.1, read as the reverse complement.
AATTTAAAGAAAATTAATGTGTTTTTCCTATCTAAAATTGCCCCAGAAATCAGGGAAAAAAACTGTTTCATCAAAATTTTGTTTATTTTAAAAGTTACAGTTTGTCCACTGTAGTGGACAGTATGCATATAGAAACTGGATGTCTAAAGTAGAAGTGGTGATGAAAATAATAAAAGCAGTCACTTTTTTCATTGATACACAAATGAACTTTGCATTTTACGCATGAATAGGTAGATTTTCTTGAGCATAACTCCATCTTACATCTCTGAGCACTATTTGATATTTGTCTAGCAAAATGATTCACTTCATCGTAGAGGACAGAGCTTGCTTTGACATTTTTTTTTTTTTTTTTTTTTTGTAGGTTTTTACACTGATATTGGCCCTTGTTTACGTAAGTCTTTCTGTATCCTGTTCATCAATTACTCTTGATACTGCTTGTATTAGTCCTCTGGCAATGGACATCTTGAAAAATCCTAGTTGCATAGAACATTGTGGTACGACAGCTTTGTAAAGAAGCCAAGAATTTATCACGGTAACATCTGTAAAATGAAATAATACCCTTTTGTACGACTACAATGGACAAACGAAAACAGTCCTACATTAGCCTATGTTCATAAAGTCCATTGTAGTTGACAAAAAGAAAAATACATCAATTTTCATGAAAAATAGCCTCTAAAAATAAGTGTTCTATTCAAACATATTCTAAAATGCCTAAAATTACTATTTCAAAATGCAAAATGTCAAAATAAAAAAGGTTTAGCTCTTATATACAATGTTTAGAATGAAAAATCATACTAACTTGGAAGTAGAGGTTGACGCTATTTTCAAACTAGCAATGCAATCTGCGATTTTATATTATGCTGCTATCTATGAACAACAGTTGAAATCTTAAATAATACAGAAAGAATAAACATTGAAACCAAATCTGTAAAACCATTTGTGTGAAAGGAAAAAAGTTTAAACTTTTGTCCACTACAGTGGACACGATGCAACAAAAGGTTAAAGAACACTAAGCCTCTTTCGATTACAGCCGATTGCTGTGTGTTAATGCTGTGCTACAGTTTATGCTGTGAATTTGATGATGTCAGCTGTTATTTAAGCTGTGTTTACTGGTGAAACCGAAGGTGATACTTGGTTTATAGAACTGTAATCTTCTAGAATTTTCTATAAATAAACTTTTAAGCATCTGCAAGATTCGCTTTTCATTCTCAGACAACTCACAAACCCCGAGTACGCAACAATATATATATATATATATATATAGATAGATTATTATTTTTTATTTATTTATTTAAATAATTCTTTCCTGCTTTTTAGTGTTGCGTATGAGAAATTTTGCAATTGATTTTAAACACCTTGATGAGATTATGACAAATACATGTGGCAAATATCAAGTTTTTTCAGTTTCTATTCAAAATTTTAGCTCAGTCTGATGACAGGGAGTGGGTTAAAATTCGAATTCAAATTTTTAGCAGAAATTGGGGACGCAGGGTCTCTAAGGCCTCTAAGTACTTTTCTGCTTGAGCATGTATTGTCATCAGAGTTATACATGTATGCATAATTTTAACTCAACTGAATGGTAGGATGTGGTTAAATTTCAAAATCAAATTTGTAGCTGAAGTTTTGGGACCCGGATCCCCAAGACTGCCTATCCCAAGCCCGATTCTGCTTGAGTATGAATGTCATCGTAGTTATACATAGTTTTATTTCGATTAGATAATAAGAAGAGGTTAAAATTCGAAATCAGTCTTTACTATTAATATAGAGTCCGTAGTGGGTTAGACCCTACACCACTTAAGACAATAAAGTAAGTTTAGTTTGTTGCAGTGTTATCCAGTTCTGAGCTATGTTTAAAGTTTCAAATCTCCACTCATCGGGAAGTTAGTTTAAAATCGATTTAAAAATTCCACCGAAAAGAAGAAAAAATTCAGTTAATCAAACTTTTAACTGGAGTTCGGGTCCAGGGCCCCCAAGACCCCTTCCCTAAGTCCGTTTCTACTTAAGCATATATTGTCATCAAAATTATACATATACACAAGATTTTAGCTTAATTGGACGATAAATAATCTGGTGTGTCACTCACACGACTTTCTCTTACCCTGAAATTTAATACTATAAATACAGGTTGGAGATTAAGAGGTAAGATAACGAGTACTGTTACGTAAACCTGTGTTAAACAATTCAAATTAAGCTTCAGAAGAGTTTTATATGATAATTAGTTCTGTGTGAAGGGGGCTACCGTCCCCCTCAACCCCCTGTTTCATTAATATAGTAGAAAGTTCTTCTTTTCCGCCGCAACTACTGAATCCTAGCTAGCTAATCATGTGACGGAGTATCGAAACATCAGAGGAAATGCGTACTGATGACGTGGATGGCGCTACTTCCTCAACGGGCTGCTGCTAAGAGCGTTGAAGGAATGAAGTTCAGTTTTCGACGAGTTTTCGACGGAGCTTGTGTGCTTGACGGACGCAATGCCTGTAGTTGAATACTTTGGTTTTCACATTCGACGCCTTCAGTGAAGTGCCAAATGATTTATCTATGTGACGAGATGTGAACAATTCGACGTACTATTAAAATAACTTTTGATAAGCAACTTTAAATGCTCATTAGCATCTATGTAAATATTGTAATATATAATTTAACTTTCATTATTAAAATTTAAATAATTAGTAAATAATAGAATTAGTATTCTTAAAGTTCCTTAACGCCCACAACCCACTGGATACTATATCAGAAGTGGGATTGAACGTTAATTTTTAGTTAACATCGCTCGTAATTGATTAGGATCGAGAATAAACCGTAAGTTTTTATTTAACTTAAATTTTGGATTGAACGCACTACAAACTTTTATTGGACTGAACTGTCTATTTTTTTTTTTTTTTTTTTTAACTGTTCTTAAAGTACGAACTGAACTTTTAAAGGATAAATTGCATAAACTTGGAATTTCTTCATATGCTTAATGCATATGGGATGAATGATTTTTAAAGTGTGTGGTAATACTTCATGATCAACAGAAATGTTCACACCTGTGAAATCTGCTTAAACTAAAGCAACGAAGTATCTGCGAATTCTGCGGAACAGCCACGGATCATTTGGATGGAAGTTTCAATAGGAGATTTAGGATAATCAAGCATCGGCTGCTATTTTGGCTCTACAAAAGTACGTGTGATTTTGTTTTGTTGTTACAATGGTTTCATTAGGGGATATCCCCAAAATTGGCGCTGCACTGAGGACTGAGAGCTATAGTAAGATTAAAATTCTGCATCGCTTTTTATTTAACGATGAAGGTGACAGGAAAAACCGATGCAGAATAAGAAAATTTATAGGATTTAACTTTGCCGTAGATGATGAAAATTATATAAAAAAGCAAAAATTCATCGACGAAAATTTTTCGTTGAATGAATTAATTATTATCAGTAGTTTATTGGGTGTTTCATTCGACGGCACGAGAGAAGAAATACGTAATAGATTGTTGTTAAAACTAAATGATATAGAATTACTCAAGGAAGAAAATTCCGACAATGAATCGGAAGATGACGATTCCGAAAACGAAAGTAGTGATAATGACGTCGAAAAACTTGACTCCTCTGTGCAATGCCATATGAACGATAATAAGTGCTATGAAAATGATTGTGATTATGATGATGGTAAAATAAAAAAAAGTATAAATTGTAATAATGGATCACTTGGTGCAACTGTTTCTTTCAATGATTTTGAAAATTCTATGTCTAAATTTAGCGGCGAACCGCATGAAAATATTATTGAGTTTTTTTCCGAATTTGAAGAATTGTCAGTAATGTTTAATTTAAGTGAATTACAAAAAATTGTTTTCTGTAACAGATCGTTGAGCGGAAACGCTCTTCTCTTTATTAAGTCCGAAAAAGGATTATTGACTTACAGAAAACTAAAAAATGCACTTATTAATGAGTTTAAGATCGAGGTAAATTCCGCCTCTTTACACGAAATGCTGAGTAAAAAGAAAATGAAAACTAATGAAACAGTTACGGAATATTATTTTAAAATGCGTGAATTGTCAAAAAACGGGCACATTGAAGATGCCGCGTTAATGCATTACGTGATCCAAGGAATTAATGACAAACCTGAAAATAAAGTTATTCTTTATGGGGCTAAAAATATGCGTGAATTCAAAGAAAAAATTAAATTATATGAGATGTTTAAAAGAGACAATGAGAAAATTAGATATAGAATTGATAAAATTGAGCTTAATACAAAACCGAAGCATATAACCCATAATGTATATGAAAAATTTAGTCCTAGAAATGAAATAAACAAAACATGCTACAATTGTGGTGATAAAAACCATGTGTCTAGGGACTGCCCCCACAAAGCTAAAGGTTTTAAATGTTTCTCATGTAAACAATTCGGGCATAAAAGTTCGGAGTGCCCAGGTTCGAAACCAGAAGTTGATGCATTGTATGTTGGTGTAAATCATAATTTGAACAAAAATATTTTGATTAATAATGTAAATTTCAGCGGTATAATAGACACAGGAAGTGAAGCAATATTGTTGCGTAAAAATTCTTTTGATAAATTAAATGTAAAAAATTTAAATACTATGAGTACTACTTTGAAGGGGATCGGGAAAAGTTCAATAAAGCCGTTAGGCTCATTGGATGTCGATCTCAAAGTTGATGATTTTGAAACCAAAACTAACATTTATGTTGTAGAAAATGACGTGATACCTTACGATATAATTATCGGCATGAACGTGTTAATGTTGGGTGAAACAATAGTTAATGAAAAAGGCATTTTCATAAAAAATAAGTCTAATTCTCTAGAGGTAAATTTAGTAACAGTACTTCCAGTAAATACATATCAAAGTGAAATTAAATCGAATGTTGTTATTGATACCCCCATTAACTTTGAGAACAAAAATTTTGAAAATTCCCCAGAAATAAATGAAACTTTGAATAATGCTAAAAAATGTGAAAATATAACCCCTCACCCTGTTATGCTGTCAAAAAATTCATTAGAATCTCCCGAAAAGGCCATAAGTGAAAATGACGATAAAGATGAAAATGACGAAAGTGATGACGATAAAATGCTTTTGAAGGGCGAAAATAGCGTAAATGATGACAGTAAGGAAGAAGAGGAGCCTCGACGACAGAAACAAAGTCAAACGAGTGTTTTCCAAATAGATGATGATAGTGAGGAAGAGGAGGAGCCGCGCCGAAAGGGACGAAGTCAGACGAATGTTTCCCGAATGAAGTCGCTAAACCCTGAAAACACTTATTCAAAGAAAGACGAGAAACAAGTCCTACTTAAAAAAATTTCACAGTTAGCCGAAGAGTTGGAAAAATTAAAAGGAAAAGTTGACGAAAATTCCAAACTCCTTAAAAGAAAGAAATCAAGAAAAAAGCCATCGACAATAGATCCCATTGAGTGTAAAAGACAGAATTTGCCAAAAGAAGAAACTGCCAGTATAGATCTGAGAAAAGTGTTCATTCCATCACTTCCTTTGACGACTACAATTAGCGAAATAGCCACATTATTTCCCAAAGCCGTGCAAATAAAATTAGAAGGTTTCCCTACATATGAGACTGCCATTATAGACTTTTCGACTGAACTTGATGCTACAGAAGCCTTAAAAGGCATTAAAACTGAAAATGATCGATTAGAGGGTCTCGAGTTCGAATCCCAAAGTAATTTTGAACCCCAAAGTAAAGATTTGAGTACACATGATAAAAAACGACTTTCTAGAGTTAAAAAGAAGAATAAAGCTAAATGCAAGTTGAGTAGACATCCACCAAAAACTGATACCATAGGCAACCAAGTTGCCGTAAACCCAAAATTGACTTTTTCCTATGACTATGCAACAATAAAAAATAAAAATGATGATATTCATGAGAAGGTTAGAAATGGATGCCATGAAGGCTTCTATTGCACATCTACTAAAGCTAAGATAGAATAACTTAGCTGAAAAGCAAAAATATGAAAATTCTCAAATATTTGTAAATAAGTATGTTATTATTTTGTGTTGCTTTTTTTTTTTTTTTTTTTTTTTTTTTTTTGTATTTTTTAGTGTGACCGCCTGGAGGACCAGCCGGATGCAGGACGGCCGATCCTATAGTAGAAATTTCTTCTTTTCCGCCGCAACTACTGAATCCTAGCTAGCTAATCATGTGACGGAGTATCGGAACATGAGAGGAAATGCGTACTGAGGACGTGGATGGCGTTACTTCCTCAACGGGCTGCTGCTAAGAGCGTTGAAGGAATGAAGTTCAGTTTTCGACGAGTTTTCGACGGAGCTTGTGTGCTTGGCGGACGCAATGCCTGTATTTGAATACTTTGGTTTTCACATTCGACGCCTTCAGTGAAGTGCCAAATGATTTATCTATGTGACGAGATGTGAACAATTCGACGTACTATTAAAATAACTTTTGATAAGCAACTTTAAATGCTCATTAGCATCTATGTAAATATTGTAATATATAATTTAACTTTCATTATTAAAATTTAAATAATTAGTAAATAATAGAATTAGTATTCTTAAAGTTCCTTAACGCCCACAACCCACTGTATACTATATTAATGCACCTACATTTATGTAGAATTTAATTCTGTTATTAAAATTAAAAGTTTACTTAAAATTATACAGACAATTTTCACTCGCAACATTCATTGAAACTTACCAATATTGATCAAACTTTTCCAACAACAAACTTATATTAACTTCAAAATACAACATTTGGATCTCCTAAAATTATTCGTTTTTAAGTTGCTCTAAGAGACACAGACAAAGATCAAACGTTAAGAAACTTGACTACGGTAATCAGGAAGCCTCAAAACGTGTAAATATACAAAAAACAAGCGATGAACACTTAGCTTAAAACATACATTATTTACCATACCTCTATAAGGAATTTATTTCAATTCCCGAACAGCTTTCCTGGAAATGGTAAAATATTATTAGTAAAGCACATCCACTGACAACAAATAACTAGTGTGTTGTGGACACAACACGACTTTCTTCTATATTTTCCTATACAAATTCACTCAGTAAATATAATTTATTAAAATTATTATTTAAAAAAATTATCTTCCATGATAATGCAAATGATTTCCATATTAGAGAAGTAGTATAACACTAAATATCCAAAAAAAAGTTGAATTTATTCTCAATATTACTTTAAAAATTATTATTAATATTATTATTATTATTGTTATTTTTTGTTAAAAATGAAAAGAATTGATAACTTTATTTTAAATTATCGCAGATCAATGGTTCAACCATTCGTTTTAAAGGTATTGGCGAGCTCTTTTGAGAGACACCTATCATGAAAATTTACTCCCCTCGAGGGGGGACTTCCACCCTAGGGAAGGAGGCGATGCTCCTACATACACACTTTTTTTTTTCCCAGTTGACTATCTCTATTACAAAAAATATATATTCGTTTCATTTTGTTTAGTGCAGTCTATAGATGTTAAACTCTACTTACCTACAATTTCCCCCATAGACGTAATGTATTTGAATACTTTTGAGCGTCCCTGTACACGAACCATTTGCTTCATCTCAACGAAAAGCTTAGTGTAGCATCCCTATATGATACACATTTAGCATACTGAGTTTGGAATTTCTGCTACTATTTGTTCTTGAGATATGCTGACAACACACAGACAGACAGACACACAGACCATTCGCTAAAAACATGATTTTCGTATTCAGGTTGACCTCAGAACATGTAAATATAACAAAAACTCACGTTCTAAAATTTGACCCTAAAATAATACTTTCTCGACCCTATGGGTAAGAGAAAGTAAAAATGTTTAAAAGACAAAATGAAATTTTTAAATGAAATTGTGTGTCCAGGTCCTCAACGCCTCCTCCCCTAATATTGTTTCTACTGAGCATATTGTCATCAACCTTATACATGTATGCAAAGTTTTAGATTAATAGGGTGATAGGAAGCAGGTTGAAATTTGAAATCATAATTTAACTGTTTTGGGATCCAGAACCCTCTCCCGTAAGTGCATGACTCCTTGAATATTTATTGTCATTGAGTTCTGAGCTATGCTTAAAGTTTCATGTCTTTTACTAATCGAAGATATAGCTTAAAATAGATTAAAAAATTCCGCCTGAACAGATAGACAAGAAAACGAATTAATAAAAACATGGTAAAATACACACAATTGAGTGTATATGTAAAAATGCAGAGCTTCCCAGAAATTTAAATGCGTATGATGAGGAATCATAAGTAGTTATTGTTTAAACTGTTTTAATGCATGTTTTTAGCTGGGTGAATTTTTTGTTTTTATTTATGAAATCCAGAAACCGTTTCTGCGCACGCACGTTTTTTCTGCTGTAAAAACTTATTTTACAGGAAACTTAAAATAATGAGTAGATATAGTAAAATAATGAAATATATATATATATATCTTATCTATGCATATTACGTTCTCTGGCACTTAATTATCTGAAGTACATTATTGTTTATCAGACAATTAAATTCAAATATGTTTTAGAATTTTGCGAGAGTATGTTAGCTGCTGAAAATTGCAGGGTTACAATTTGCAGGGATACAAACTGTATGTGTATGCACTGCGGAAAGAAATGTACAAACTTGGGAGAAAATACTTTAAAATGGTATTACAATTTTTACATGTGTTTATTTACTGAAATATCCATTGATTCAAATTTGTTTAAACGTCTGGAAATAACTAAAAGTTCGAAATGTCAAGTGGAGTCACTTAAGATTATTGATATTATTTTCGGATTTCTCTAGAATAACCTGCTTAAAGAAATTTATAGGATAAAAATCTTACCTTAGCCCTCCTGTATAGCGTTCTTTTTCAAAGACTGTTATGTTTGAGTAACCCAGACGACCTAAGAACGTGGCACAACTGATACCAGCAGGACCACATCCGACAATGGCTATCTTGGAATGGTAAGCGTCAGGTGTCCTACCATCCGGGAAGAGATTCGGATCTCGAATTTGGGGGATCTTCATCTTCTTGAACGTCTGGATTAAATATAAAGGGCAGAATATCTTTTTAAATATAAATCGATGTTTAAGTAAATTTCTTGAAAAGAACTCACAGAATAAAATGTTAAATAAGTACTTATCAAATTTATTTTTAATCCACAACTAAAAAATAAGGTTTTTAAAAGTATGAAGCCTGATTTCATACCGTGGTTAAATCAGCTTGAAAGTGTTTATAAAATACTCACAAGAGACTCTAAGATTTCCTCAAATTAGGGCTTATCAAGATAGTTAAAGTCTTTGTATAAAAATTTCTATAAGAAAAATTTTCCTTAAAATTTAATGTCTTTTAAGCACACATTTTATATTACCGAGATACAAAATTTCATTAAAAGGAAAACCTTCTATACAAAGGCAGCGAAATAATCAATTAATCTACATAAATAAAGAGAAGTATCTGTATGCGCTCTGGAGCTCAGACTACTGATCGCAGAGCTACAAAACTTAGCAGGGGGGTATCTTGAACCCTGCAGTGGTTCACCTAACGAGATTTTTTTCAATCTCTAAATTTGAACTTTTTTTAATTACTTTTTTTCCAACTTTTATCCATTTACTTTTCTGCTTCATATTCTTAAATTTATTCTTTCATTTCAATCATCTGCGCAGCTAAGCACAGACTGTTTTACTATTTATTTTTCATTTATCGAATTAATTCCACTAAAAAGGGATTTTTTTTAAATTTACTTTATTTATCGTTAAAAAAAAATATAATACAACAGATTTATATTTCAAATTTAATTAAAATTTATTTATTTTTTTATTTGTTTAATGAATTATTTTTATTTATTCTGTTGGTCAAATGATTATCAAATGATATTGTAGTAGAAAGAGCGAGGGTTAAAAATACATGGTGCCCAAACTAAAATGTTTAATAGATGCTGAGATACAGTCATCTTTAATATCGTAGTTCTTGAACAAAATCAGCTCCACTTGTCGTCCGATTAATACCCAAATCTAGCAATGTGAATCAATAAAATAACAAAAAAGAACCTCTGAATTTACCTCGACAGCAAATTGCTGCAAGCCACCAATATTGATGGGACCTTCTTCGGTGGCATACAGATTGCATCCTCCTACACATAGATCGCTAGTCGGGCACACCATGCCACAGGATAAACCCAATGGGTTGTCGGATAAGATCATTTTGGCTGCTCCATAGTAATTCTGAAAAAACAAATAAACAGAGAGTACTGAAACTTTTCTCGAATTCTTTGCATTCATATAGGCTTAGTGCATTGTAAATGAATCAATACCAATACTTCTCTAATCAAATTTAAATGAAGAGGAAAGTTCATTTTGTTGGCACAATAAACTAGCTGAATCTTGTCTTTCATGTCATTTCTAATACATTGTAACATATTAGGGTTTTACATTTTCAATTTTACAATTGGATTTTCGGTGCTTTTTATATGGTTATAAAAAAAAACTAAAAGACAACAATTTCTTCTTTCTCAGTATGCGTAACGCAAGAAAAACATTGCGATCACGATAAAAAGTAAGTCCTGCTGGATCAGTCGAAATAGATGTTTTATTGAAATAATGGCCAATTTTGAAAGAAGGTGGCAAATTGATTAGTAAATTTATTTGAGACTTTGGATATGGGCTATGTCCAGTCATAAAAAAATAAAAAAACAATAGCCACCCCCAACTTATTTCGCCGTAAATTATCGTAGAAACATGCTGCTGGTGCCGATCGATTAGTTATAACCTCAAGTTATTAACCCGTTAATGCCCGAATTAATTTTGCAAAATATTATTAGCTGATTATTTCACTTCTAAATTAATATAGACACTGATAGTAAAATATATTAACTTAAACAATTCTTCTGATAGTTTTAAATTTAAAGCCTATCCTCATTTATTGACGTTTAGTGTTCTAGCGAAAAAACTTCGAGATAGAAAAACTTTGAGATGACAGATTAATTTCTTATTATATGTTAACAAAGATCTCGAAAGTAAAGTATTATAATATATATAATATACTTGGTTTAAGTTAGTATACCTAGGCAAAAAGCAAATATAGGTGCGACGAATGAAAAATCATAAGATGACTATCCAAATTATAAAATAATAATTAATAGTAGAACATAAAACTTTCAGGGATCATCTAGCGTGACGCTATAAACTGCCACTAAAAAGCAGAAATCATTCCAAGAAATCACAAAAAATAGACGTGCCATTTTATTAGCTGTCCTCAAATGAGGACACTGGGCGCTAATGGGTTAATGCAGCAGTTAAATTTTGTTTAGGGGGTCGTCTACATAGAAAAACTTGCATTAACTTCATTTTTTTCCCCTTCAATACCCAATTTGACTTCAAATTCGAATTCCTGCGATCAAGTCGGCTCTGTCAAAGGTATAATTTATATACCGGGTAACTGGGTGCACCAAAAGTTCATGAAAACTTTAAAAATTCATTAAAACAGAACAAATGATGATAAAAAAAGTGCGGTTTGCACGAATGACATCGGAAAGACGGCGGATTAAAAAGAAAAAAAAAAAGAAGAAGAACCGATAGGTGGCATTACGGTGCATACAAAAGCTGATTTATGCAAATTAGGTTGTCAATAAAACACCTGAATGCACATGGGCCCTTTTGGGATTCATCCAGACATGCTGTACTCAGCACAAGTGTTGTGACTCGCCTTACCTGCTCCATACAATGTGGTGAAGGTCATGTTGAACAACTTTAGCTTAAATAAATCTTTGAAAATGTAGAATTATATTGGTATTGTGTTTTTGTTCATTATATTTTAATGTATGACTCATCTGTATTAATTTACTTAGCGAGTATTCAACATCAGCGCCACCTAATGGTCATTTTTTTATTAATTTTTTTTTTGTTCTTAAAAATAATCCACCCTCACTCTGATGCCATTCGTGCAAACCGCACTTTTTTATCATCATTTGTTCTTTTTTAATGAATTTTTAAAGTTTTCACGAACTTTTGGCGCACCCGGTACTTTAAAAGGTATAATTTATATTCTTGATAAAGTTATAAACGAAAATGTTTCAGGGGTTCATCCCTATCTAAATTTACTTCGATAACTATTTTAAATCATGTGTGTGCAAAGTTACACAAATGATAAGAAAGATGACACAAACGTGACACAAACGATAGTGACACTGCCTTAACAGCAATAAAAAATTAAATGTCTGTAACTTGATAAATAATGTCAGCAATTAACTGTAAATCTGAAAACCCGTATTTCTGATGATGCCCGTTCTATTGGTGCAAAAATAAATATAAGTTATTTCATAATTCATTTATTTATTATTATTATTACTAGCTGGAACCCGTCGAATGCGACGGTCACTTTATTGACCGTAATGTTTCAAAAACCGTCGCATCATTATTTAAATGTATTTCAAGTTAAAACATCTAATATAATTTACGACATTTCAAAAAAAGAAATTCGGAAAAATGCTTATAAATAGAAATACTATATACGACACCACTTTCTGCAAAGTATTGTCATTGGTGACGTCAAACTGACTCCAAATAAATAGTTGCTATCTTTTATTTTCTATTTCGTTTAATACTATGACTACATGTTAGCTGACCCGCCCGGCGTTGTCCGGGCCTATGATAATAACTTTAAATAAACCTTAAATTTGCATGATTTTAAATCCTAAACTCAATTTTGTTTGAATTTCTATTTTTAAATAAAGCATCGCGAAAAAATAATCAGATGTAACAAAAAATTACCTTGAACCAAACGAAACTCTGCCTTGTGACCACGGTGCCTGCGGCAGCGCATACGCTGGCCGCTAATAACATAAAAAAATTCCCAAAAATTAATCTGGAACCAAACGAACCCGACCGGCGTTGCCTGGGCCCATGATAATAACCTTAAATGAACCTTAAATTTGTATGATTTTATATCTTTAACTCGATTATGTTTGAATTTCTATTTTTTAATAAAAGCATAGCATCGCAAAAAATAAAAATAAAAAATCAGCTGTAACAAAAAAATTACCTCGAACCAAATGAAACTCTGCCTTGTGACCCCGGTGCCTGCGGCATCGCATACACGGATCGCTAACAACATGAAAAAATTCCCAAAAATTAACCTGGAACCAAACGAACCCGACCGGAGTTGCCCGGGCCCATGATATATGGCCCGGGCCATAACCTTAAATGAACTTTAAATTTGTATGATTTAATATCTTTAACTCTATTTTGTTTGAATTTCTATTTTTAAATAAAAGCATCGCGAAACAAATAATAATCATATATAACAAAAAAAAATTGCCTCAAACAGAACGGAACTCGGGCTCGTGACCCCGGTGCCTGTGGCAGCGTATATGCGGGTCGCTAATACCAAGAAAAAATTCTTAAAAATTAATCTTGAACCGCACGAACCTCTGAATCGTGTTTCCGCCGCCTGTGGCTGCGGCACCGTATAGCAGGCATGCTACGCACGCGCTGCAAAATTCACTTTCCTCCACCAGGGAGCGCAGTATGTTGCATACGAACATCACCAATCATCTTGAATTTCCAAGACCTTTCAAATAAGGTGTCACATGGTGGTGTCAACTGCAAAATCCTTTAGTTGCACTTTCTCCCGCCAGGGGCACAGTGTGTTCTGTACGAACATCACCAACGGTCAGGAAATACCAAGACCTTTAAAATAAGATATAACATGATAGGGTCTACTACAAAATCACCTAGTTCCATTTTTCACCACCAGGGGGCGCACTATATTGTATACAAACATCCATAATCAACATGAAATTTCAAGACCCCTATTACTGATCGCCTTGGATTTCCAAGACCTTTTAAATAAGGTGTCACATGGTGGTGCCAACTGCAAAATCCTTTAGTTGCACTTTCCACCACCAGGGGGCGCAGTGTGTTCTGTACGAACATCACCAACGATCAGGAAATACCAAGACCTTTAAAATAAGATGTAACATGATAGGGTCTACAGCAAAATCACCTAGTTCCATTTTTACCACCAGGGGTCGCACTATATTGCATACGAACATCCCCAATCGACATGAAATTTCAAGACCTTTGAAATGAGGTGCTACATGTGTGGGTCTAGAACGGATTTACCTCTCAAACTAATTTCCCCCCCTTCCCCCCTCTCCAAATCTACTTTCCCACTTCCCCCCCCCCTTTAAAATCGAAAATTCCAAATTCGCAAAAAGTGATTTTTTAGTATTCGACTCTGGTCCCCATATGTACACTTTCCACACCGTGAAGTAATTTGGAGCTTTAACCCGTTCGGGGGGGGGGGGAACTGTTCGACTTTTTTTTAATTTTCTCTTTTCATTGCACAACTACAGACCAAGACCTTTTTTTAGACACCTCAACCAAATTTTTACACCAAGTAGTTCTCTCAATATAGTGGAGACAGACAAAAACATGTTTCAAATTAATATATAGATTTTTTTTTTTTTTCAAATAATTGATTTACACCAAACGCAAGAAAATCTTGAAAAATTCTTGCAAAAATTGAATGTAAAGTTGATTGTGCACGCGTAACAATCCTCAAACTCAACGAATTTAAGCAGTTAATAGCTCAAAAGAAAGAGCTTGATCCACTGAGTGTTCTTAGACTTGTGTCAACAGCCTACATTAATTAGAACTCTAGTTATGAAGGTTTGAGTAAAGGAAAATCTTGAAAAAATTGAATGTAAAGTTGATTGTGCACGCATAACTTTTCTCAGACTCAACGAATTTAAGCAGTTAATAGCTCAAAAGAAAGAACATGATCCACTGAGTGTTCTGAGAGTGAAACGATCAAGATCCATTCATTAGAAGAGGAGCTATGAGAATTCGAATTGTTTGAGTGAATGTGTCCCATAAGAAATGTACAGGGAAGAATCGCGTTTGAGTATAACTTGAGTAAGGTGGAAGTTGAGTAAATTTCAATGATTGATGACATATCTGTGCCTAAATACCTTTCATTAAAAAAAAAAAAAATGAAGGAAATCGGCCAGATAGAACGGCCAGACGGACTGACTTTAGTTTTCATAAATTTTTTTAATATATAAGATTATTATTATTATTATTATTATTATTATCTTTGGCTGTATAACATGACATTTCGCCGCAATTTTCGATTTGGTAAAACGGTTGACGACATTTTTCTCTTTCTATAGTGATCTTTACATAGCAGAAGTTAAATATATACTAGTGGATATGCCAGTCAGGAGCCCCAACGTCCCATTTGCTTTATATATTACTGAGCAGATAATTTTTATTCATTTCATATTATTTAAAATTATTATATTATTAGCAAACCCATGTGAAATTTTCGCAATTTCTTTCTTTCTTTTTTTTTTCCCTTTAAAATTTGAAACTTATAAGTCTTGCACGAATGTCACTATCCAATTTAAATTCATCAGAAGCCAAATTATTATTCGTTTTTGCTGGAGGAAACGCCAGTTATAGTTAAACCTAATCATTCAAAAAAAAAAGTTTTAAAATAAAATTTATGTTTGATGACCCACTTATCATTACTTCTCCAGGCAGAATAGCTTTAGTATAGGATAATAGTATAGGGTATTTAATATAGGATATTTATTATAGGATACTCGTAAATAACTCGTAGCAAATTTGATGCCAAATAAATGACTGTATTTTGAATCGGAAATATTTTGTGTAGCACTATAAATTAAGTGCTAATTCTATGCCTATCATTTTATACAGAAATCATGCTTTTAAACATTCCAATAACCTATGTTAATTCTATTAAGATAAATGCAGCGTCATCACATTAAAATGCACATAAATTAAAATTTGTCCATGGGCTGTAATGGAACGATATTCTCCCTAAGATTTGTATGTCCTGCAAACAAGACACAATTATCATATGCACTAATAAAAACTATACAGCTGATTCTATGTAACTTACAAGTATTTGTACCAAATTTCACATCATTTGGGTGATTACATAGCGTTATCGGAACTCTTTTGTGTGGTTCTGTAGATTACCTATTAAGTCTGTGCATGCACACCTTCTTCTACAGAAAACATGCCTTTAAGCATCATAATAATGTGTGTTAATTCCATTATTTTGAAGGCTAAGTTAAAATACGTTTAAACGAAATTTCCTCCATGGGCCGTAATGATAAGAAATATTTTGGTGTGCCCCTGTACACGAACCATTAACACAGGGGTGTTTGTGTTCAGGGTTTTTACTCTAACCCATCTGTATTTTCATATTTCCTATAAAGTATTTTTTGCTTTCATTGGTTGTTTATTTGTTATCCAGGTGATATGTGAATGAAATGTAAAAGGTTTGAGGGCTTCTGGCCTAAATAGTTTGAGTAATTATTTAATATTTTGGGTTTTTTCTAGTTTGAGGCTCTAATTTTCAGGGGTTTTACCTTTGAGTCACAATTACCCCTGTAGTAACAATATAAATAAACCAAAAATATAAGTTAATTATGTATGGATGCTGAACATGTGTTCAAATTTGCAAGTTAATGGGGATGATTTTTGCAGCCACCATCACGGTACACACAAATTCTGTCCAATAGACATAATGATAAGAAATACTTTGGTGTGTCCCTGTACACGAGCCGCAACCAATAACCACACCAAAAAACATACAGCTAATTCTGCATTGCTCATGAACATGTGTATCAATTTGCAAGTCAATCGGGTGATTTTTGTGGCCGCTATTGAGTTAGAGACAGATACACGGATACCAAAAACTGTTTGAGCTTTAATGAGGAGACCTCTACAGATGTATCGGCAATTAACAACATCAACAACACTGTAACAATTTTCAGAATTTAGTTCAACAGGGCAAACTATTTTCAAATAAATGAAAAGATCGTACATTCTTAAAGGTAAAAAAAAAAAAAAAACCTCGTGCCAAAAGTTTCAGTTAACTCAAGGCGACAGTAGAATTTCAAAATAGCAAAATTGGATTAAAAATTCAGTCTACCAATTTTACTAATATACTATGAAGCTATATAACAGTAGTAATGTGTGGCAAAACAGTTTTTAAATTTCCATAATTTTTTGCTAAAATATAAGCGTATTATATTTGTAAACAAATACTGAATCTCTTGTAAAATGAAAAATTTAACCATTTTCTCAAAACTAATTTTTACTTAGTTGCGTCAAGTTGAAAATGTTCCATACATCTATTTTTTTTCCATGAAACTTCCTTTAATGTTTATATATATATATATATATATATATCTTGGCACAAATCTGAGTTACAATGTTCCACGTTTCGTTATTTAAAACTTTAAAATTTTGAAAAAAAAAAAAAAAAAATGAATTTTTTTCGAAAAACAAGTAATATAAAAAGAAAATTTTTAAGTCAATTCCTACTTATAAACAATATCGAAAGATTTTTTTTTAAATAATTTTGAATTAGGAAATAAAAAGTGCGCGTGAAAAATGAAATAAAAATAATTATAAGATAAAAAAAACCTTTTAATATATCATGTTTTAAATTTTCTGATGAATCATAGAGCTCTTATCAATGTGCATAAAATTTTTAAAGTGATAATGACGTCAATTTTTGTGAGATGCATAATTTAACTTTATATATATATATTTTTTTTTATGTTCACGTTTAATTAAATGTTTTTGTTTTTATGTCAAAAGAAAATTAACTGGTGATTTTTTTTTCAACAGTTAAATTATGGCTATTATTTTAATCGCTACTGTAACGCTATGTTATTATTTTCGTATTTTAATTATAATTAAAAGAAAACTAATCAAAAATTCGAAAATCGGTCTTCGAAGTATTGTGTTATCACTGTGTTCTGAGCAATCCTGAAAGTTTCAAATTTCTAGCAAGTCGGGAAGTTAGTTAAAAATCAATTGCAAGATTTGTACAAGATATAGGGAGAGTGTGAACTGATAGTAGAAATTGAATAAATTTAAAGATAAATAACTTTTGTTTTCGTATAATTATAATTCTAAAAAAAAAAAAAAAAAAAAAAAAAAAAAAAATGGCAACTATCTTTTATTAAAATCTGTAAAACATTTTTGGAAGTCAAAAATTAGCGTGCAAAAAGCATATAGAGTTCTAACAGATGACGTCACGAGCATGTTTGCTGAGGGACCGTTGACCCCACTGACCCATTTTATCATTGCGGAATAGTGTTACAAATTTATTGTAACACATTGTTGTAAATGTATTTGTAAAAGCATAAAAAAATTCGACTACTACGCTTCCAAAGGCATGGAAAAATTAGCGTTGTCCTTCAGGAAAGTACGGTTTCTAAGAAGAAAGTCACGTGGTTGTTAGAACTCCATTGAAATTTAATAATTAATTATTAAATTTCAATATGCTTTATGCATTAGTTAATCAATATCATAATAATGTGAATCCACAAATAACACTATATGAAAACTGTAACTTTTTGCAGTAATAGATTTATAATTGTAATTTTTTTTTTTTTTTTTTGAGTCTACTGTAGATAAAGAAGTAATGCTTTTTTTTTAAGCTATTGTATAGCTTTTATCGCGGGCTTTGAGCGCGGCGACCGAATCGAAAAATTCCGTAACGAAAAAAAAACCTAACACAGTTCGGCAGACTTCGGTAGACTTCGGCTGTACGAAGCTCGCACGGATCGAGACGAGCTGCTCCGAAATCGGACGTAAGCAGCTGTTTGTGAGAAAGTATATAGGTGGATAGGTATCTATCATCTATGTACAACAGTGAATAGCTGTACGCGTAAAATTTGTGTATAAAGTAGATCAGATAAAACTTGAATATCGCCATTCGACTTGCAGGCCTTTAAAACCTATTAAATACCTTTTCTCTATTAAAATTTGTTTTCTTATCGGTCACCACGCTCAAAAAGTGTAACTTGAATTAATATCAAAGAAAAAACTTGAATATCCCCATTCGACTTGCAGGCCTTTAAAACCTATTAAAATACCTTTTCTCTATTAAAATTTGTTTTCTTATCGGCCACCACGCTCAATAAAGGTAACTTGAATTAATATCAAAGAAAAAAATTGAATATCCCCATTCGACGTGCAGGCCTTTAAAACATATTGAAATACCTTTTCTCTATTAAAATTTGTTTTCTTATCGGTCACCACGCTCAAAAAGTGTAACTTGAATTAATATCAAAGAAAAAACTTGAATATCCCCATTCGACTTGCAGTCCTTTAAAACCTATTAAATACCTTTTTTCTATTAAAATTTGTTTTCTTATCATTATTGTTATCTTATTCATTAATATCAAAAGTGTAACTTGAGTTAATATCAAAGAAAAACCTTGAATATCCCCATTCTACTTGCAGGCCTTTAAAACCTATTAAATACCTTTTCTCTATTAAAATTTGTTTTATATCGGTCACCACGCTCAAAAAGTGTAACTTGAATTAATATCAAAGAAAAACCTTGAATATCCCCATTCTACTTGCAGGCCTTTAAAACCTATTAAATACCTTTTCTATATTAAAATTTGTTTTCTTATCGGTCACCACGCTCAAAAAGTGTAACTTGAATTAATATCAAACAAAAAACTTGAATATCCCCATTCGACTTGCAGGCCTTTAAAACCTATTAAATACCTTTTCTATATTAAAATTTGTTTTCTTATCAGTCACCACGCTCAAAAAGTGTAACTTGAATTAATATCAAAGAAAAAACTTGAATATCCCCATTCGACTTGCAGGCCTTCAAAACCTATTAAATACCTTTTCTATATTAAAATTTGTTTTCTTATCGGTCACCACGCTCAAAAAGTGTAACTTGAATTAATATCAAAGAAAAAACTTGAATATCCCCATTCGACTTGCAGGCCTTTAAAACCTATTAAATACCTTTTCTCTATTAAAATTTGTTTTCTTATCAGTCACCACGCTCAAAAAGTGTAACTTGAATTAATATCAAAGAAAAAACTTGAATATCCCCATTCGACTTGCAGGCCTTCAAAACCTATTAAATACCTTTTCTCTATTAAAATTTGTTTTCTTATCGGTCACCACGCTCAAAAAGTGTAACTTGAATTAATATCAAAGAAAAAACTTGAATATCCCCATTCGACTTGCAGGCCTTTAAAACCTATTAAAATACCTTTTCTCTATTAAAATTTGTTTTCTTATCATTATTGTTATCTTATCATTATTGTTATCTTATTCATTAATATCAAAGAAAAAACTTGAATATCCCCATTCGACTTGCAGGCCTTTAAAACCTATTAAATACCTTTTCTCTATTAAAAGTTTTTTTCTTATCGGTCACCACGCTCAAAAAGTGTAACTTGAATTAATATCAAAGAAAAAACTTGAATATCCCCATTCGACTTGCAGGCCTTTAAAATCTATTAAATACCTTTTCTCTATTAAAATTCGTTTTCTTATCGGTCACTACGCTCAAAAAGTGTAACTTGAATTAATATCAAAGAAAAAACTTGAATATCCCCATTCGACTTGCAGGCCTTTAAAACCTATTAAATACCTTTTCTCTATTAAAATTTGTTTTCTTATCGGTCACCACGCTCAAAAAGTGTAGCTTGAATTAATATCAAAGAAAAAACTTGAATATCCCTATTCGACTTGCAGGCCTTTAAAACCTATTAAAATACCTTTTCTCTATTAAAATTTGTTTTCTTATCATTATTGTTATCTTATTCATTAATATCAAAGAAAAAACTTGAATATCCCCATTCGACTTGCAGGCCTTTAAAACCTATTAAATACCTTTTCTCTATTAAAATTTGTTTTCTTATCGGTCACCACGCTCAAAACGTGTAACTTGAATTAATATCAAAGAAAAAACTTGAATATCCCCATTCGACTTGCAGGCCTTTAAAACCTATTAAATACCTTTTCTCTATTAAAATTTGTTTTCTTATCGGTCATCACGCTCAAAAAGTGTAACTTGAAATTATATCAAAGAAAAAACTTGAATATCCCCAGTCGACTTGCAGGCCTTTAAAAACCTATTAAAATACCTTTTCTCAAAAAATAGAGTTAGATCATTCAGATTTGGTACATCGAGGTTTTCGATACCTATAAATAGATTGCGGATATTTTTGATATATTCTCATTGCGGATATATTCTCATTTATTCAATAAAAGAAAAAAATTGTTTTCTTATCGGTCACCACGCTCAAAAAGTGTAACTTGAATTAATATCAAAGAAAAAACTTGAATTAATATCAAAGAAAAAAAAATACTGCATAAATAAAATAAATAAATAATTATAATTGCATAAGTTGATAAAAAATGCTATGCAATAGCTTTACCGCGGCAGTCCTCGAGTTCCACACGTATTTTTTTTTTTTTTTTTCAAAACCACGAATTACTTTCTATAGAATGGCAATTTCTTGAAAATATCACTTAATTAAAATTATCAACAGATGCAAGAATATTTTTTTTTAATCAGTTTAAAATGAACATGGATTGTTTGATTTCTGTAGTGAATAAGTTACACGACATATTTCATGTAATCGGTACAAACTCAATTATGTTACCTCAAATTGTAGTAGTCGGATCTCAGAGCTCTGGCAAAAGTTCTGTTCTCGAAAGTTTGGTCGGTAAAGATTTTCTACCTAGAGGTACGGGAATAGTTACACGATGTCCATTAATTTTGCAACTGATTTCAATCCCAAAAGACTCTCTCATTCCTTATTCTAAAGATATGGCATCACAGCCAGAAGAGTGGGGGAAATTTTTGCATACTGGAGACAAAGTTTTCGCTGATTTTCGAGAAATACGTAAGGAAATTGATGCTGAAATGGAAAGAAAGTGTGGTTCCAATAATGGTATTAGTTCTGAAGCTATCAATCTGAAAGTTTTTTCGCCCTATGTAGTTAATTTAACTCTCGTTGATTTACCTGGTATCACTAAAGTTCCGATAGGGGATCAACCTAAAGACATAGAATTGCAGGTAAGACAACTTATTTTGCAGTACATAAGCAATCCCCATGCAATAATTTTGGCTGTTACTGCAGCAAACACTGATATTGCTACGTCCGAGTCAATTAAGCTTGCACAAGAATGTGATCCTGAAGGGAAACGTACTATAGCAGTAATTACGAAACTCGATCTAATGGATACAGGCACTGATGCAACTGATGTCCTTTGTGGCCGAATAATCCCAGTAAAGCTTGGTATAATTGGAGTCGTCAATCGCTCTCAGCAAGATATTATTGATGACAAAAATATAAGTGATGCAATAAAATATGAAGCTCTATTTCTACAAAAAACATATCCCACATTGGCGTCGAGAAATGGAACTCAATTCCTCCGTAAAAGGCTAAACAAGCTTTTGATTCATCACATCCGAGACTGCCTTCCACATCTGAAACGGAAAGTGAATAATATGATATCACACTATCAGACATTATTGCAGTCATACGGAAATGCTGTAACTGATCCAAGTCGAATATTGTTACAAATCATTAACAAATTTGCTGCATCTTATTGCTCTGCACTAGAAGGTACATCAAGAAATATTGAAACATCCGAACTAAGTGGTGGTGCGAGAATATGCTACATTTTTCATGAAATTTTTGGCCGAACGTTAAATAATATTGACTCATTAAGTGAACTCAGCTCTTTGGATATATTGACGGCAATAAGAAATGCAAATGGCACTAGACCAAATTTCTTCGTTCAGGAAATGGCATTTGAACTATTGGTGAAACGCCAGATTAGAAGACTTGAGCAACCTAGTCTACGCTGCGTTGAACTGGTGTATGAAGAAATGCAACGCATTGTTCGCTACTGTGGTGAAGAATTTCAAAAAGAGATCCTTCGGTTTCCGAAGTTACATGAAAAAATTATAGACGTAGTTATCCAGCTTCTGCAAAACCGTTTACCACCCACTAACACGATGGTAGAAAACTTGATCTCAATCGAGTTGGCCTACATTAATACGAAACACCCAGATTTTTATTACCACCACGTTTCATCAACCTATGCCAGAGATAATCAGAAAAAACTTAAAGATATTTCTAAGATATTTTCAACTGATATTACTTTTGAAGCATCTAGTTTGATTAATACTACTTCTGAAATTAAACCAAAGGAAAAACAGATTTCAGAACCGTATGACACAAATGAAAATTTAACAAAATCAGTTATGACTATTGAAAAAGCTGGAGAAGTCACAACTGAAGACTCAACTGTTAATGAAAGCTGGCTTGAACGTTTTTCAAAGTCCTTAATGCATGGTGTTGGAGATGAATTAAATAATGAAGGATATCACAAGCCACAAGCCATAACTTTATCCCCTTGCTCAAATAGTTTGTGTACTTTTGAAAATTCTAACTATGTACGGAATCTTACAGAAACAGAGAGAAAAGATTGCAGGATTATAGAGCATTTGATTCATGCATACTTCCTGATCGTTAAGAAAAATATACAAGATGCTGTTCCGAAGGCTATAATGCATTTCCTTGTTAATTATGTAAAAGACAACCTGCAAAGCGAACTCGTCACTCATTTGTATAAGACTGAGTATTTTATAAGTCTTCTCGAAGAATCTGAAGAAACCGCAAACGGTCGCAAAGAAGCTGTTGAAATGTTAAAAGCCTTGCAAAAATCAAGCGAAATCATTCACGAAATTAGAGACCTTTCTTTATAGTGGTTGTTACAACAGTGTATAGGAATATCTGGAGAAAATGTATAACTTTTTGAGACATGTTTGTCTAATTTCATTTTATATTTTTAGTTATCCGCGCATAGATTCTGAAATATAAATCATTCTGTTCCCCCCCCCCCCCCTCTTCCTCAATTTTCAAATTTTTGAAAGGTGCGTAGTTAATGATAGAACATTTTGGTAGTCATTTCTCACCAAAAATCTGCAACCAATAAAAATAGTATGTAAAGCTTTAATAAATAACTCAAACTCTTTAGTATATCGGCCCTCACGATAAACCACCAAATTATATTCAAAACTTTTAGTCAAATTAGAGGCAATCCTAAAAAAAATAATTAAAATGTTTATAATAAAAATTTCATAATAACAAAAATTGGTTATTTACGTACTATCGCAACCATGCTGGCAACACTGCATAAGAGTCTGCCGAAAGCACTGAGCTCCAGATTGGGAACAACTTTAGCATATTTGACGAATTTTTTTTTTTTTTTTTTTTTTTTGCGATTATGGCTAAATCATAAATCTGAAAATCATAATCTAAATCGGTACAACTATAGTATTTCCAATCAGCTGAATTTGGCGATTTTTCTTTGGCGCCGATTTGAACGATAACGATGTCGTTCTGGATTGTTTGGGATCAAATATGGCAGCCTGCATGCTATTTATTTTGGATTTATGATTTTATGATTTATGATTTATAATTTAGCTTACGATTTTATCATTTATGCTATATGATTTATGATTTTTAGATTTATGATTTAGCCATAATCGCCAACGAAAAATCGCCAAATCTAGCTGAGGGGAAATACTATAGTTGTTCCTCTAAATCATAAATCATAAAACATAAAATCATAAATCCAAAATAAACAACATATAGGCTGTCATTGTTATATCTGTTGCGTCTTTATTTAAGAGCAGCTGCAGTCAATCTGACTGTTGCCACGCAGTGGTGGTTACATCTTATTCATACAGTTACGGTTACATATCTTACATATATATATACAGTTACGGTTACATATCTAACATCTCCCCTTTTACAAAGAATGACACACAAAAAATGTTATTAAGATATTTACACTATGAATTAAAAAAGGAAGATACAAATATAAACAAACAAATACACAAGAACACTTACTTTGTTACAAAAACAATTACTTATTTACTACCCCGTACCGGTTAGGGGGCTTAATTATACGACCATATTTGGTAATGTATTGTTTAGAGTCCGATTTCTTTTTTGAATTATCATTATTAGAACCATTACCATTCAAATTAATATTTACAGAGTCTTTGTTAGTAGAAGTAGAACCAGTCACTTCAAAATCCTGTTCAAAAATTGTCTCATTATAAGAAGGTTTTAAATCAATTCTATTTCTTCTTAAAATGTTATTTTTTTCATTTCTTACCCAATAGCTTCTAGGGTTTTTATCTCTTTTAATAACTATGCCTCTTTCCCACTGATTTCCAGAACGAATCAAAACATTTTGATTATTTGAAATTTCCGATAAGGGTCTAGACGTTCTATCATAATAGAATTTACTTAAGTTTTGTTTATTTACAATTTTATTTCTGATGTTCGTTTGGAGTTCTGGCTTTAATAATTCTCTATTTATTGGTAATTTAGTTCGTGTTCGTCTACTCATTAAGGCTTGAGCGGGAGAAAAATTTAACCCTTTTATGGGCGTATTTCTATATTCTAGGAGTGCACTGTTAATATCCTGATTAGACTCATAACATTTTTTCAACATATTTTTAGCAATTTTTACACCGCTTTCGGCTTGACCGTTTGATTTCGGGTATCTCGGACTACTATTTACGATTTCAAAATCCCATTCCGATGAAAACTTTCTAAATTGATACGAATTAAAGGGCATGTTATCTGCGACTAGAATTTTAGGAATTCCATGCGAACTAAATATCACTTTTAATTTCTCAATTATTTCATCTGCTTGTTTATTATTTAAGGGAACAATTTCTAACCACTTAGTTAAATAATCTATTATGACTAAGTAATTATTTTTCCTAAATTCACAAATGTCACACCCTATTTTTTCAAACGGTAATGACAAAATGTCATGTGAAATGAGTGGTTCTTTACAATTTTTTGGTCTGTACTTTTCACAAACAGAGCATTTAGAAATTAAATTTTCAATATCATTTCCCATATTAGGCCAATAAAAAATTACTCTAGCTCTAGATTTACTTTTTTCTATTCCGAAATGTCCATCATGAATTTTATTAAGCATTTCTTTTCTAAGATCAACAGGAACAACTATTCTACCATTATAAAAGACTATTCCATCTTCTTCAAAAAGATCTTGTCTTAACTTATAATAAAATCTTACATTTTCTGTAACATCTTTTTTACTGTTAGGCCAACCATTTTTACAATAAGTTACTAATTTATTTAATACTGGATCTTTTAAGGTACATCTCTTAAACTCATTTAATTTTCTATCAGTTACATGCATATGTCTTGTAGCTTTTACACAATGAACAATTTCTTTTAAAAACTCATCTGTATCATATTCATTAAGATAAGATCTAGATAATAGATCAGCAACATACATTTGCTTACCTGGTACATAAGAGACATCAAGATCATATTTAAGTAACTTTAATTTAATTCTTTGTAACCTACTAGATAAAACATTTACAACACTTTTATTATGAATTGACACTAAGGGTTTATGATCAGTATGAACAGTTATTTTTCTACCATAAATATAATTATGAAACTTTTTAGTAGCAAATACTATGCTTAAATACTCTTTTTCGATTTGTGCATAGTTCTGCTCAGCCTCAGACAAAGCACGTGATGCATAGGAAATCGGTTGTCCCTCTTGTAACAAACAACACCCTAGTCCACTTTTAGAACTGTCACATTGCAATACAATTTGTTTATTAGAATCAAAAACACCAAGTACAGGGGCTGTGCTTATTTTTTCTTTAAGTTCATTAAGAGCTTTTGTATGCACTGGTAACCAATCAAATACTACAGATGTTTTGAGCAATTCCCTCAAAGGAGCAGTTATCTCTGACCTGTTAGGAATAAATTTCCTTAGATAATTAATTAATCCTAAAGTTTTTTGCAACTCTTTTTTATTACTAGGTGCCTGTAAATTCATTACAGCTTTAACCTGTTCAGGGTCTGGTTTAATTCCATTTTTATTAAATACATGACCCAAATACTTAACTTCATTAACGCGATATTGTAACTTTTTAGGATTAAATTTTACATTTAATTTTCTTGCTCTTTCTAATACTTTAAGAACAATTTCATCATGCTCCTTTTCAGAATTTGCACAAATTAACATATCATCAAAATAAATAATCACACCAGGTATATCACCAAAATTTTTTTCATTAGCTTTTTGAAACAATTCAGGTGCAATATTTAAACCAAACGGAAGGCGGTTAAATTTAAAACAACCAAAGGGAGTACTAAACTGACATAATTTACTAGAAGGTTCATCTAATTTAATTTGATAAAATCCATCCTTTAAATCAAACACACTATACACAGATTTATTACATAACTTAGGCATTAATTCCTCAATCGTTGGTATTAAATGACATTCTTTTTTAATAACTTTATTAAGATCCTGTGGATCTAAGCATATTCGAATTGACTTATCAGGTTTCTCTACTATAACTAAATTATTAATCCATCCATCTGGATTCTCTACCCTACTTATAATTTTATCTTTTTCAAGAGCAATTAATTTCTCTTTTAATTTTGGTTTTAAGGATTCTGGAATCCTTCTGGGGGGTTTAACTACTGGCTTAGCATTTTCATCAATTTTAATAGAACACATTAAATTAAATGTTCCTAACCCCTGAAAAACATCTTTATTTTTCTCAATAAATTCATCCTTATTTTTTATTTCAGTAGAATCTACTTTTTCTCTTTTAATCAAACCCAATTCAATACAACTAGGTAATCCTAACAATGTTTTAGAATAATTATTACAATTTACAACAATAAAATCTAGATATTTAGTACAATTATTCATTTTACACTCTAAGTTAACTATACCTAGGGGTTTAATTAAATTACCACCATACGCTTCTAAAATAATCTCAGTAGGGCTTATGGAATAATTACATTTTAGCGATTTAAGTAAATCATTATGTATTATATTTACACACGAACCAGTATCTAATTTAACTGATAAGATTTTATTTCCTACCTTTAACGACTGTATCCAGCTGGAATCCTTAGCACACAGCACTGAATCTACAAAAATACATTTTTCTATATTATTAATTCTCTTGGAGTTAAACCTATTTCTACACCCACTAGCAAAGTGATTCAACTTATCACAAATTTTGCATCTTTTTCCAAAAGCTGGGCACTTTCCTCTAACATGATTATAATTACATTTTTTACACAGATAAATGTTTTCTTTTTTATTTTCACTTCCAGCAGCTGTCTGCGTTCGCGACGTCGAATTGTTCGAAGTCTTATTTTTTGCTTGTTTATTTTTTCCTATTAGAGACACAGCGTCTGCTACAGTACTCGTTTCGTTTAGAATATTTACTTCTGATTTCCGCTGTATTACTTCAGACTGTTTTTTACTTAATTCTGCTGCTCGGCAAATGTCAATCGTCTTTTGGAGTGTTAGATTCGATTCTCTTAATAGACGTTCTTGAAGCTGTTTTTCTTTCGTTCCAATTACAATGCGGTCCCGAATTATACTGTCAGATAAATTTCCATATTCGCAGAATTTTATTAGTTTTCTTAAATCTGTTAGAAACTCATCAAAATTTTCAAACTGTTCTTGATTTCTGCTATTAAATACATAGCGTTCGATCACAACATTTCTGCGTGGATTTGCATAGTTCTCAAAGGCATTCAGGACATCCGCTAAGGTATTTCTCTGCTCATTTGTTAGCTCAAATGTATTATAGAGTTCGACGGCATCTTCACCAATGCAATTTAATAATATTGCTACTTTGACGTCGTCATTTTTCTCCGTGTGGCCTCCTGCCTTTAAATAAATCTCAAAGTTCTGTCGAAACTTTCGCCATGCTTCGGCGATATTACCGGAGAGGTCCAAACCTCTTGGAATTTTTAAAGAATCCATTCAGGATTTATTCGAAAATTAATTTCGGAACAGTTCTGGTTCGACGCTCGGCTGCGCCATGTTATATCTGTTGCGTCTTTATTTAAGAGCAGCTGCAGTCAATCTGACTGTTGCCACGCAGTGGTGGTTACATCTTATTCATACAGTTACGGTTACATATCTAACATATATATATACAGTTACGGTTACATATCTAACAGTCATATTATATCGCAAACAGTCCAGAACGACATCGTTATCGTTCAAAACTGCGCCAAAGAAAAATCGCCAAATTCAGCTATGGGGATATACTAAAGTTTTACCCCAGATTGTAACAGAAGAGCTGAGTACCTATTCTTTAACATTATCTGGCGCGGTCAGCGCGTATGAATACACATACGGGGCAAAACACTCATTTTAGCTTTGTGGCCGAAAGTTGCTAATGCCCATGGTTGCCAACTCAACGCCTTTAAAGTTGTTAATTTTGGCATATTATCTAAAACATTGGCATGGTTGCGACAGTACGAGTACCGTAAAATAATATAAATAAATACAACAATTGAATTTCCTTAATTAAGATAATAAACTTGGCAATTATCTAGGCGATAAGAAGAGCCCTTATATTACAGAACTACCGAATATTTATATAAAAAAAGAATTGTTAAATATTATGAAATTGACTCTATCATGACAAGTAGATGTCAAACCGTGTCAGGTCGATTGCCAAACATTCAAATGCAGACCAACTCGGAGGCCGAACAGGTGTTTGGCCGACTAGTATGTTTGCTACTTGACCGACATCTCACTTGCCATCATTTAGAATTATTTTAATCCATAACGGGAATGCACTTTTCAGTTTTTTAGGTAAGCTCGAAGGATGTTTGGATGTTGTGGGTTAAAGCTGATTGTCTACGCGACGACCCTAGGGCTGAATGAAATACCCTCCACGAAGATCTTTTTTTAAAGAGCCTTACTCCATATTTAAGCGAGTTTCGACGAAAACAAGGAAAACCGCGACCTACATTCAAACTCGGCACCATCCCGTCTACCAGCTTCGAGAGCAGTTTGGCTATGAAAGTGGAAACAGTGATATAATTGTACTGATTGAGTTTCAAAGGAAACTTAATTTACTGCAGTTTTGAAAAATATCGCAAACTTTTATCTCTCAAATTTTTAGCATTTTAATTTTGCATTATGTTTTTAATATTTTCCAAGAAAGTTGAAAAGTATTTACGACTGTCATGTGGTCTCATTTCCATAAATATTTTCAAAATGCATTGAAACTGATATTCAAGCAGCATGTTTCCTATAAAAAAAAGTTTTAAATATGCCTAATGGTTTATGCATAGAATTCTCAGAGAAGAACTTTCTTACACTACAATCTATTACAGTTTTTATCTTCGTAGAATGTTGCAAATTTATATGTGTGACTTTCATGACATCTAGTTGTACACCTGCAAGTTTCGTCTTAATACGAGCTCTCGTTTTAGAGATATCAGCGACGTTACATGGTTTTTAGTGACGATCTGTTTGTGTGTGTGTGTATATGTGTATGTATCTCGAATAACTAACGGTTGGACGTAGAACGTTGCAAATCTATAAAATCCCTTTTCGGCAAGCTTAAAGGCAAAGGTAGATTCCTTTACCTTTATGCTATTACCTTTATTCCTTTACTCTATGTTACAAATGTAAATAAATTTTACATATGCATTAATACTTAGCCAATGGCTTTGTTCTCACACATTGAATTTTTTGCGTTGCTATTCTGTTTTCAAGAAATTTAATTTTCAGTAAAAAAAGGATTTTATTCAATCTACTTAAAATTTTAGGCTAGATTTATTGGTCTGTAAATGCTTCAATTTTTTTTTAATTCAAGCTCATAATAATTCAACAAATAGAAGTCTTAAAGATATATAATCCCAGCAATGGTAAATCCCGGAGGGGGGCTATTGGGCTACACCCCCCTCCCCACCCAAGCTTAATTAAAATTATAATTTTTATATAAATTCCATATAACTGAGCAGTGGCGGATCCAGAACTTGACTTTTGGGGGGGGCTGAGATTTTTCAAAATGTTATTCTAGACAAATAAAAAATTTACAATTGCAATATTCAATGGTGAATGTCAGTGTTTTGGGGGGGGGGGCTTCAGCCCCCTAGCCCCCCCCTTAAATCCGCCACTGTAACTGAGGTTCAATCTCTTTCTTTTAAAGAAAAAATATAATAGAAACGTGAAAATGCACTTGTGACCTTACTATGGTCAAGCACTGGTAAGCCTGGCGTTGATTCTTATTGTCAGATGAGTAAAAATTGTAAAGTGAAACTGTTTTGGTTCACATAAGCTGGAACATTAACATTAGTTAACATTGGACCATTTGGCATCGCTGAATTTCAATGTTAATTGTTATGAATTTAGTAAATTGTATGATTTGGCGAGATTTTGGTGGCAAAACTTGGGACTTATCAATGAAATTTGTGATTTGGCGGCAAAATTTGATAGTTAACGACTAAAATTTTTGACTTGGCGACAAAATTCGTTGTCAGACGACAAAATTTGGCGAGCTTGGTGATGGAGAAAGGCAGCTTTGGCGTCAATATATTTTCTTTCCATGCGAATACCTCATATCTCTTCACAGACCAATATCTTGTTCCGACGAGATAAAAACTCAAAGGAAGCTGTAACTTATTACTCTCAATCGTAAGTTTTAAATTCTTGCCTAAATCGACTTTCTAAACTATTCACCACAAACGATATTTGTATTAAGATTGACGTATTATTTTAATTTTATATTTTTAAATGATTAATTAAAGCGTTTAACATGGTTTTTAATTAACACACTTTTATTAACTTGATATGATGCAACTATTAATGTATATAACGGAATTTTGCAATCAATTTTTGGTAACTTCTTGTCGTCCGAAGAACCTGAAATTTTGCACACGACTTCATAATAAATGACAATACTAGATACAAGTATTTCCAGGCACTTTTCTCATGAGGGGCCAGGTTCCAGGGGCAAACAAAAAATCTATACTTATACAAAACTATCCTATGTGACACAGGATTTGGACGTATTTATATAATGTAGAGTGGTAACAATTGATTTTTTAAAATAAAGATTTAAAAGTATGTAATAGTTTTCTAAAGTCTTTATTAGTTCACTTTTCAATAAAAGTGTGTTCTTTATTTTTTTTTTAAATGGTATAATTTCATTTATCAAAATAAGGGAATTCGAGTAATGAAATACTTTAGTTTAAATTTAAGTTTTTATGAAAGTAAACTTCAACGGAAAATTCATTAAAATTGTCCCTAGTTTATTTGTCAAAGGGATAATCCGCGTTTGTAATGGTCGATAGATGGCGCTTTTTCAGGTTTTGTTGTTAGTAAATATAATAGCCTAGTGTATCTATTTTTGTTCTATTTGTGTTACTATTTAATATTTGTGCTATATTTTCTCCGGCATTACATCATGGAAAATGGATTGCTTTTGGAAAAAATATTTCGGTTTATTCAAAGTTCGATCGGAAATAGATTTTTAACTGAAGCTGAACAAATATTAGTTTCAAATCATCTGATTAATTTTTTACTTCCATTAGCCGAAGCAACTGAAATTTTAAATTTGTCATTTGGAAATAAATGGAAGCTTGGATTTCTGGATTTCTTGATTTTTAGAGTTACACTGTGGCACACAACAGTAAGCGTTATCTTTTTTACCGGATTTATTCACATAT
Organism: Salticus scenicus; assembly: GCA_963930645.1. Taxonomy (NCBI): domain Eukaryota; kingdom Metazoa; phylum Arthropoda; class Arachnida; order Araneae; family Salticidae; genus Salticus; species Salticus scenicus. The sequence goes on along the minus strand of OZ005654.1, from coordinate 41,240,352 downwards.
ATTTATACAATAAATATATGTGAAACTAAACATCGGCCAGCAATGGCGGCTTGATGAAATTCGAATTAAAGCATGTTTATTGTAATTTCACCTTAGCCCACCAGAGGGCGAGCATTTCATTACAATCGCGGATACCTAAATGTCCCCAAATTTATTACTTTTCTATCATACCAGTTTAATTTGTTTAGCAACGATTTACACGATTTTCTTTTTTTTTTTTTTTACACGATGACATTTATCTTTTACATTATAGCATCTATGTCATAAAGCTAAGTCTAAATCTGCTTAGCCCTAAGATATGTTGATTTTATTTACATATTTATTTATTTATTTATCAACTTTTATTTTATTTGTTTAAAATCGTGGATAAAATTTTATTTCATTTTTCTCAGTAGTTTAGTACATTGTTGCAATTGTGACGTCATATTTTCTGTTAAATTAAACTTTTTTTTAATCAGATTATTATATTGTTTAAAAACATGATTAAAATTTTATTATATTTTCAGTGATCTTTTTTATTATCGTTTGCACGTGACATATGCATCAGATTATAAATTTTTGCAATACAGCATTTCCTCGTGACGTCTGGTGGTTGGCAAAAAAGCGCGCTCGACTTTCCCGCGCCCCGCCCACCATTGCTAACCGCATAGCGATCCGCCATCGCTATGCTTTTCCCAAGCCTTTTTGCCAACCACTCATAAAAGTTGAGATGTTTGTTTACAAACAAGGAACTGCCCTATTGGTGATCCGCCATCGCTATGCTTTTCCCAAGCCTTTTTGCCAACCACTCATAAAAGTTGAGATGTTTGTTTACAAACAAGGAACTGCCCTATTGGTGATCCGCCATCGCTATGCTTTTCCCAAGCCTTTTTGCCAACCACTCATAAAAGTTGAGATGTTTGTTTACAAACAAGGAACTGCCCTATAGAGCATTTCCTCGTGGCGTCTGCTGGTTGGCAAAAAAGCGCGCTCGACTTTCCCGTGCCCCGCCCACCATTGATTTTCCGTTGGTAGTTATGGTGATCCGCCATCGCTATGCTTTTCCCAAGCCTTTTTGCCAACCACTCATAAAAGTTGAGATGTTTGTTTACAAACAAGGAACTGCCCTATGAAAGCTATACAGAAAATGTCGGCTATATAGAACAATTGACGAAAAATCACTTTTTAGCTTGTAACTTCTAAGCAATTGGAGCTATCGAAAAGGTTTAAATACAAAAATTGTTCTTTAGGGTAAGGCGGTCATTCGCCTGATTTGAATTTTTTTCCTATTTTCAATATTAAAGAAATTATGGGCAAATGAGAAAATTTCCACCCCCCACCATTTCCACCCCTTTTAAGCTGGATACCCCATCTATGAACTCGACCGAGATTTTTACTGTCCTGACAACATATCACGAGCTGGTTAAATTTAAATAAAAATTACTCCAGTTATCGTGTTCACAACTTAACATGGTAAAAAGCGTTATATATATATATACCTATATATATATATATATATATATATATAAACTTTTGAACGGAGGGTGGTTTTGGGTTCTGGGGGTCATGATCGGTGAAGATATGAAGAAATTTTCCAAAAGTCGTGTCATGAGAACCATTGCAATAGGTAGATCTCCTATAAGGAATCTACCTAATATATAAAAATGAATGTTTGTCTGTATGTGCTTTATAAAATCGTAAACGGCTTGACCGATTTCGATCATTCTTTTTTTGTTTTTTTCCTTATAGGTCAGGGATGGTTTAGGAAAAAAAAAATTGAAAAAATCTTTAAAATTAATTAAAATTTGAAAATAATAAACTTATTGACTTATATTGACTTAATATAAGCCATTTAAATTTTTAATTGTTGCCAAAAAAAGTTTACGAGGTGTATTTATTTATTGTTTTCAGCATAAAATGAAATATGCTTTCACGCGAAAAGTAAGAAATTGCTAAATGTTAAATTGGTGAATGACACTTTGTAATTTTAAAATGAAATAGTAATATTACAAATCTAACATATTTCTTCTGAATTTTATATCACAGCATTTTTTTATGTACCTCAACTTCATATATATATATATATTTTTTTTTAGTATGGCGGATGAAACACGCTTGGCATAAACGTTAATTCAGCAATATATTAAAGGTATTTTCTTATTGATAATTCTTGACAATTTTTTATAATTTTGATGCTGAAGTAGATCGGACATTTTTCGCCAAGGAAAAGATAGAAAGAAATACGCAAGCTAAGTGATGACGTCACTGGCCGTTCGTGGATGCAAGAAAAATATTTCCTATGTTAAACGCCCATTGGATTTTTTGTAAAAAATTATTAAAAATCGAGGAAAAATATTTCCCGATTTTAATCCCCGTATTTAGGTATAGATATGTATTAGTTATAATGTCCATGCATTAGATTCAGTTATTTTTGTTGTAAAATTGACAAAATTTGAATTTTTAATTTCAAAACTCTAGAAAAAGAAAATGCCAAACTTCCATATTCGATTGAAAACACAAACATTTCATTTCAAAGGATGATATTTACACAATATCCAACTAATATACTGATTAAAAGGGAAATGATAAATATTCTATCATAATTTGAAGTCAAATTTGTTTTCAAAGGTCTAAATAAAGTATCTAATATAAGATACTAATATGTTGTAGCGGAATAGATTTGATATCGGTCATCCTTGGTAGAAAAATAAAATATCGCCAAATTATTTGGCGAACATAATTTAATTCCTTTCAAAAATCATGGTTATTTTAACAACTTATTTTAAGACAGTAATGAATCCGCGATTGTAATGAAATGCTCGCCCTCTGGTGGGCTTAGGTGAAATTACAATAAACATGGTTTAATTCGAATTCCATACAGCCGCCATTGCTTGCCGATATTTAGTTTCACATATATTTATTGAATAAAAATGAATAAATACGGTAAAAAAGATAACACATACTGTTGTGTGCTACAATCTAACTCCAAAGGATCAAGAAATCCAGAATTGAGCTTCCATTTATTTCCAAATGACAAATTTAAAATTTCAGTTGCTTCGGCTAATGGAAGTAAAGAATTAATCAGATGATTTGAAACTAATATTTGTTCAACTTCAGTTAAAAATCTACTTCCGATCGAACTTTGAATAAACTGAAGTGTTTTTTCCAAAAGCAATCAATTTTCCATAATGTAATGGCGGAGAAATTATAGTACGAATATTAAGTAGAATAACAAAAAGAACACGTGGCTATAATGTTTACTAACAACTGCAGTGTTGAGAAAGCGTCATCTATCGATCATTACAATCGCGGATAATATGAAACAATATTTCGTACAAATGCATATTACGAAAATATACATCTGGCATGTATATTTTCGTATTACGTTTTTGATCACCAAATACAATAAGCGCCAAGAACGACAGAGTTTTGAAATTTAAAATTAAAATTTTGTGAATTTGACAGCAAAATAACTCAATCTAACACATGCACATGATAACTAATACATATAGGTACCCAAATATGGGGATTAAAATCGAGAAATAATTTTCTTCGATTTTTAATCATTTTTTACAAAAAATCCAATGGGCGATCAACATAGGAAATCATTTTCTTGCATCCACGGACGGTCAGTGACGTCACACTTCGCTTGCGTATAGGAACAATAATCGCATAAATTATATTTTGGTCTAAAACGGCAACAAAAATTTAAAAGTCGCCAAGGGCATTAAGGCTGTACCATGATCAAGTTTACATATTAATTTATTTATTTTTCTATATACCAACTACTATTAACTAAGCATGAAGTATATATAACCACAAAATAATAATAATTGTCTCATGCGATAGAAGTAGCCGATCATAGCATTATATTATATTTGGCTTCAAAATTGCTGTCATTCTATGGTTGATCGATTAAATCAAATAAATATAGAGAATAACTTCAAAGCAAATATTATGTACATCACGTATAATGTTGCTCATATATAACTATGATTCAAATATAAAGGGCTACTTCAAAATTTTCGATACTGTCCGTATCGAAATTGTCATATATGATAAGCACCTAAATGGAAGCCCACGGGTAAGTCATTGTCGTAGGCAATAGGGACAGGTATCGCAGAATGCGAGGACGAACAAAGCGCTGCCGAAGGTAGCGGGAACCCGAAGCGAACTTTTGAGCGATTTCAGAGATTTTTGAGCGATTCTCTTTTTTTCATAAAACTATATAGAAAAGAGTTTCCTTTAAATATAGTGACCAGCGAAGCGGGCAAAGCCTGCTAGTTGGTATATAAGTTTGTTATAACATCTAAATGTGCACCTCCCTTTTGGACTTTATATGATTTTCCGTTTTGGATATATTTAGAAAAAATATATTCATAATGACCAAAAATACAAAGGTTTTAACCATATTATATGACCTACCATCACAGAGATTTCAAAAGAAGCTAATGATAGAGCTTGTAATGATATTGTTACAAAATTGTAAATAATTGTGTTTATTTTTGTATAAATTCTTTTAAAGAGGCTTAGTATGTTGATAAAGAGCTAATTTTGTGCATTTCTAGTCGTTTTAGCGTTGAAATAGCCTTATTTTCCCTTAAAAACGCATTAAAAAGCCCCAATAAGGCAGGTAATGGATTTGGCGCCAAATTTGGCGACTTTTTCCCACCTTGGCGATTTTTTGGCGACCTTGGCGAGAAAATCCTCATAAGGGATATACCAAATATGGAAGCTCTAATCTCATTGGCTGATGAGATACGGAAATTTCCGGAACTTTCCACACTTTTCTACAGGGGTATATAAGGAACGCTCTCTCGCCAAGGCAGTCAGTTCAGTTCAGTCTGAGATCAGCTTCTGTCAATGTTGCATTGCTTTAAGCCTCTTTGGGAAGACACTTGCTTTAAGTGTTATTGCTATACAGTTTGTACTGTGGATTTGCTATTGACAGCTGTTGTTTAAGCTGTGTTTTACTGGTTGAATTGAAGCTGATACTTGGTTTATAGACCTGTATTTTTCTGGAACTTTCTGTGAATAAATTACTGAATTTTTGTAAGTTTCGCCTTTCATTCTCGGACAACTCATGAACCCCCAAGTACGCAACGATATTATTATGAAAGTTGTCGACATTTTTTCTTGTAGATAGTAATTTGTAAAGACAGGTTCTAGTCGACGAATGCATTTTATTTAAAGAATATTCAGCACGTAAATAGAGCCCTTAATGATATTTTTATGAAAATTGCCGACATTTTTGCGTGTAGAATGTAATTCCTAAAGACATAAACAGATTCTAGTCGACGAATACACTTTTATGAATACTCAACACGTAGATAGAGTACGTAATGATATTTGTTATGAAAGTTGCCAACATTTTTGTATGTAAGAAGTAACTCTTAATATATAGGCAGTTTCTAGTCGACGAATGCACTGTATTTTGTTTTAGTCTTGTTTGCCATTTAAAGAATTTTCGAAGAATTTAGTTCAGCGCTAGAAAACCGATGAACCTTTCCGGAAAATTCCAGAATTCCGTTCTTATTGAAGTTAGAGCTTCCAAATTTTGGCAACCCGAAACTAAAAATTTTCGCCAAATTCGACGCAAAATCGCTAAAATCGATACCAAGACCAAAATCAGCGTTGGCTACGAAATTGGCAACTTGGCGAGATTAGCGATCAAATTTGGCGGCAAATATTTTTTCAGGACAGCCAGAATTAGTAAATTTTTTCTCAATTTTAACTGAATTAATTATTTCGGAAAAATGTATTGTTTTTCACCTCTAATTTTCGGCAAAGGGAACAAAAATAAGCCATCTATATTCGAATGATTCTCATTAAACTCTTACAGTAGTGGTAAAAATTTTAAGGACAAAAGTAAAATCGCCAAATCTTGGCTAACGTTCGCTGGATAATTATTCAAATTTTATGACAAGGAACCAATGATAAAGGGAGCAATTTTCATTAGTTATTATGGAAATATACGGGAAATTGGCAATAATAAAATTTATTTTGGATTTAGGCAGCCCTGTGACTTGGGCAACATTATAAAGACAACTGTATTTTTGTGTTCTAAAAATCACAATTTTCATGATTTTTGTTCTCCACTCGGCACTCTCAGATTGCATAAATGCTTAGAAAGTAATCGGAAGCGTTGTATTCCTTTTTTGGGATCCTCCCGCTGGAACTAAACTTTCGAAGTTTGAGAAACGGAAAGTGGTTCTTTTAAAATTTTCACGACTTATTGCGCGTCAAATTGCGACAAAACTAAATATCTAAGAGAACGGTCATTTATAATTTTCTTAAAAATATTGTCAAATGTGGACAACAAAGACCTACAAGTAGGCCATTTTATGTTTCTATGCGTAAAAAAAGACTGATAATAAGGCGAGATTACGCATAAATATTAAATATCGACGGGAATTAAACTTATAATGCAGTGCTCGAACTGTTCGTTGTGTTTTACAAAAAGAAATAAAGGTTCTGTATGGAAAACACTTGTCGCGACCGCCTCACAGTGGATCGAAGTATAGGCAGTGGAGAACATAGGAAGGTTATGGTATTATTATTATGTATGTGTGATGTTTTTTGTCATATTTCGATTTAAATATGCATATATGTATGATACTAAAAGCAATTCTATGTTTTTTTAACCCTTTAAAAGGCCGCAGTAATATTTTCCCTACCAAAGTCGTTATCATTTTATTCAACTGGCACCATTTTTTTTTAAAAAGATCAGTATAAATATTATTTTTATAATATTGGTGCAAAAAAAAATAAAAAATAAATAGTCATTTGTGGCAATTCTGCTTATGCTAATACAATGGGTTGTGAGAAGTTTGCGATTAACTAAGAGAATGATGTGTAAAAAAAAAAAATTAATTTTTTCTAATAAGCTAAATGATTTTTTTTCTTCACATCAATTTTTATTCGTGAAATTAGTTTAATGTGCCATTTGAGGAAAAATTGGCATTATAAAGGGGTTAAACGGTATCATATTTTTCTGCTGTAAACAGGTATTTAGAAACATACCTGATAAAGAAACAAATGTTGCAAAAAAGAAGAGAATAAAAGAAAACAAATAAAAATTTCGTAAAGAAAATCTATATTTATAACACAATTAATTTAGCACACAATGTTAAATATATCATCACATTACTGCTTCTTTTTTCTTTCTTTTTTTTTTTATGTAGTATTACAATAGAAAACTCATGCAAGCATTTACTGACAAACTCTATGAAAAATTCACATTTGTCTTTATTTTTATTGCACAGAAACTTTTACTTTAAATCGTAGTATGGGATTATAATATTTAATTTTAACATTTAGTAATTTAACATTCAACATTTATTTAATTTTTACATTTTATGACGCATCACAGCAATCATTTACATTTCCCCCCTTTTTTGGGTCCAACGGTACTTTTCAGTACCTTTAAAGTAAAATTAATTATTTCATTAAATATTTAAAAAAATAAGAAATCATTTCTGATTTATTAAATCTATTTTAATCATCTAATTTCTATAATCAGGGGTCTGTCCAGACTTTTCAGGCAGGGTCCTATTTTTATGAAAAATCTATTCATAATTTTGTGAATCTAAATTTAGTGTTAAAATGAAACTCATTCGAACTTTCCGGCTAGGGTCCTCTTTTGTGAAATTTTGGAAAATGTAATTTTATAAAATAAAACTACAATTAAGATTTCATTTTAAAAATGACGGTTCACTTTTGTAAAGCTAAACTCGCACATATGCATTGAAAGCTGTTACAAACTAGAAATAGAATATCAGCTTTTCAGAGAAATACAGCAAAGTACATCATATTATTCAGGCGGCCTATTTTTTCTATGGAAAATCAGTTTTCAAAATGAAGCAAATTTATCAAAAGGTCTGTTTGTAAGGAGAAAGATTTTGTGAATTATTCCTTTTTAAGATAAACAATTTTGTGATAAGTCCTTTTTTAGGATAAAGAATTTTGTGAAGGGTCCTTTTTTAGGATAAAGAATTTTGTGAAGGGTCCTTTTTTGGATAAAGAATTTTGTAAAGGGTCCTTTAACGGACCCAGATTTTCCTCTGGACAGACCACTGATAAAATTTTCACTCTAAAAATTTTAATATATTTTCAGTCATTAATGAATACAGTTATTCAGATAAATTTCTCCATTGATAATTTGGGGGTATACAGAATAAAAAATTATTTTTCTCTAAAAATGGCGATTTGGGGCAAAAATCCTTTTCACAGATTATAAAGTATACTTTTGGGAGTAGTAAAATGTGTTTGAAATTTTGGACAATTTTGGACAAAAAAAGTTACACAACTTATAAATTTAATTTTGTTGTTAATTTTATATTCACATTTCATGCGTGAATCACAACATAAAAAACCAACAAAATGTTGGCAGAAGTACCTTAAACTTTTATTAGGACATTATTAAAAGTATTTTTATTTCGTATTTTTTCATAGTTATCTTAAGTGCCACTTGATGGCTATTCAAATAAAGTCACCGAAATTCATCAAAAAATCTTATTTTTGAAAGTTTTCGTTTTGAACTTATTTATATATAATAAAACTTCGTGTAATTGAAGAAATAACCATATATTTGTATTTTTTAGGCACTCTTTTAAATTATTTCATTGCAAACTATCAGTTATTTAGAGATTGATTTTTGGGCCTATGTTCGTATTTTAACATTGTTCGATCCACTGTGCGCCTCTTAAAAAGTTCATTTTCGACTGAGGAGGGAGTTTGACAAAAAATGCATTGCTATGGGGCAAAAGCGAAATGATGTATCTGGTCCATCCAAATAAAAGTTTTTCTCATCGGAAAAGATAACATAACAGTTTTTTCCCATAGTAAGGAATTTTTGGCAACCCCTCCCCTGCTCCCTTCAGACTCTTATGAACTTTTGTAAGAGGCGGTGGTGCGAAGTGTTATCCATAAAGAACCTTTATATCTTTTTGTAAAACACGTCGAACAGTTCGAGCACAGCATTATAAGTTTAATTTCCGTCGATAAAGGATTTTTATGAGCAATCTCGCCTTATTATCAGTCTTTTCGTACGCACATAAACATAAAATGGCCTACTTGTACGCCTTGTCGTCCATATTTGCCAGTATTTTTAAGAAAATTATAAATGACCGTTCTCTTGGCTATTTAGTTTTGTCGCAATTTGGCTCGCAGTAAAACATAAACATTTTAAAAGAACCATTTTCCGTTTCTCAAACTCCGAAAGTTTAGTTCTAGCGGCATGACTCCAAAAATGGAATACAACGCTCCCAATTACTCTCTAAGCATTTATGTTGCCTGAGAGTGCGGAGTGGAGGACAAAAGTAATGAAAATTGCAATTTTAGAACACAAAAATACAGTTGTCCTTATATTTTTGTCTGAGTCCCAGGGCTGTCTTAAGTCCAAAATAAATTTTATGAATACCAATTTCCCACATATTTCATTTCCCATAAAAACTAATGAAAATTGCATCATTTATCATTGATTCCCTGTCATAAAATTTGCATAATGTTCCAGCGAACGGTAGCCAAGATTTGACGCTTTTTCCCTTGTGCTTATAATTTTGACCACCGCTGTATGAATTTCTCAATGAGAGATTCTGTAATAAGCCTTTCCAGAAAAAACTAGTTTATTTGTTTTGCGGTATATACAATCCTATTATCATGACTTTTGTGGTTGGAATAGCAGTTTTTCTTTCTTTCTTTCTTTTTTTTTTTTTGTGGCTGGAACGCGCTTGTTTATTTACGAATCCGTAATGGTCAAATCGTGTTCTACATCTCTCAAAACGTATAAATCCATCAAAAACCCGAGGTCGAAAACTTTTGCGAATCCAATACTTTCTTCTATTGAATATAGAAGAAAGTAATAATATCTTTATGCTGCATAAATCGTAAAGAAATTAATATATATTATTCAGATGTTGTATAAAAGCAAGTTTCTTATAGAATATCTCAAAGTCTCAATTAGATTTATCATTTAACTTGATTTGTCAAATTGCTCTAAAAAGTCGGTGGTTTGAAAGAAAACCTACTCTTCCAACTGAGCCATAAGTTCTTGTTTATAACATGTGATCGGAAATACGGGAAATAAAATAATCTATTTAAAAAAACTTAAAACCCAAATTCTTAATATATCGTATCACATAAATCTTTCCGGAGTTAGAAAAAAATTAATTTGAAAAAAAAAAAAAAATAATAATAATAATAATAATGTTGCGTACTTGGGGGTTCGTGAGTTGTCCGAGAATGAAAAGCAAAACTTACAAAAATTCAGAAATTTATTCACAGAAAGTTCCAGAAAAATACAGGTCTATAAACCAAGTATCAGCTTCAATTCAACCAGTAAACACAGCTTAAACAACAGCTGTCAATAGCAAAGCCACAGTACAAACTGTAGCAATAACACTTAAAGCAAGTCTCTTTCAAAGAGGCTCAAAGCTAAGCAAGCATTAGCGAAGCTGGCTGAGATCTGAACTGACTGACTTGGCGAGAGAGCGTTCCTTATATACCCCTGTAGAAAAGTGTGGAAAGTTCCGGAAATTTCCGTATCTGATCAGCCAATGAGATTAGTGCTTCCATATTTGGTATATCCCTTATAAGGATTTTCTCGCCAAGGTCGCCAAAAAAATCGCCAAGGTGGGAAAAAGTCGCCAAATTTGGCGCCAAATCCCTTATTTGCCTTATTGGGGCTTTTTAATGCGTTTTTAAAGGAAAATAAGGCTATTTCAACGCTAAAACGACTAGAAATGCACAAAATTAGCACTTTATAAACTTACTAAGCCTCTTTGAAAGAATTTATACAAAAATAAACACAATTATTTACAATTTTGTAACACTGCCCCCCTCCCAAGGACTGCACGTCCCGAGCAGTGCAACCCTTGGTCAAGAGGCGAAACTAAACAAATTTACACAATCTAAAATACAAAAACTAAGTTGCATATAACGACAAAATAGAAACAAAAATCAAGTGAGAAAAATTTACAAAATTCATAAATATGTACAAGTATTTATATACAAATATTTACATTACGCATGCGCAAACTTTACCAGTATTTACATTTTAAATTTTAATATTACCGTTAAGTGTGGTACTTGGCTAACCTGTTATAGTGCACCACCTTCGGTTTTGATGAGGGTGTTTTAGTGATCCGCACCACTACATCATTCAGCCTTTTTAAGACTGTATATGGTCCGTCCCAGTTGCACTGTAACTTGGGAGAGAGTCCTTTGCGTCGAACAGGATTCCACAACCAGACCTTCTCTCCTTCCTGGAACTCATGTTGTGTAGCCTTTAGATCGTACCTTGTCTTCATTTTCTCCGTCGCTATGTGAATCCGCTCCCGAGCAAAGTTGTGTACGTCCTCAAATCGTGCCTGGAGATCTTGGATGTCCTCCTCGGGCGATGAAGGCGCATCGGGTGGACAACCAAACAGGAGATCACATGGGAGACGAAGTTCACGTCCAAACAGCATCTGGGCTGGAGTATAGCCGGTGGTTTCGTGGACAGCACTTCGATAAGCCAGCAGGAACAATGGCAACTTGCTGGTTCCCAATCTTGCTGGTTCCTTGATACTAGAAGAGAGAGGTTACTCAGGATGGTACGGTTGAACCTCTCGACCATACCTTCCGACTGGGGATGTAAGGGTGTTGTCTGTGTTTTGTCTATGCCAAGTAGTTGACACAGTCCTTTGAAAACAGCAGAGGTAAAGTTCGGACCTTGGTCGGTATGAAGTTCTAGGGGCGTGCCGTACCTTGACGCCCATTGCTGCACTAGGACCTCTGCGACTGTGCATGCCTCTTGATCGGGAATGGGATATGCCTCAGGCCACTTGGTGAAATAGTCCATCACGACGAGGATGTATTTATTTCCACTGGAGGTCCGTGGCAAAGGGCCCAAGATGTCGAGTGCAATCCGTTCAAATGGTGCTCCCACGTTATATCGTTGCAGTCTTCCTCGACTTCGTTTCTGCGGGCATCACAGGATGCATTCACAAGCATCACAGGATTTACACCATTTCTCCACGTCCTCCCTTGCCTTGCACCAGTAGAAGCGTTCCTGAACCTTCTGCAGAGTCTTCATTACCCCAAAATGGCCTCCGGTAGAGCTACTATGCAGTTGTTCTAAAACATCTGGAATTTTTGATCTTGGTAATACAATCTGCCATCTGAAGCTTTTCCCATCATCAGATTCCCACTTTCTGTATAATACGCCGTTTCTGATATGAAGAGAGTCCCAAAGTGCCCAATAACCTTTCGTAATGGGACTAAATCTGGAAATGTCCTGCCAGGTAGGTCTGTTGCTGGTCGTCCCCTTCAGCTGAAATATTGGCTTTATGTCAGGGTCTTCCAGCTGGGCTTGTCTAAGTTCTTCGTCATTCCATGGATCGGGATCTTGTTCTGATGGTGTTGAGACAGTAACTTGGCAGGCAACCGGATTTATCGGCAGGTATTTTCGTTCGGCTCTAGAGCAGTACTTGCAACTTTCCGAGCAGGGCTTACGTGACAAGGCATCTGCATTACCATGTAGAGTCCCTTTACGATGACGTATCTCTAAGTCATATTCCTGGAGGCGTTGTATCCACCTGGCAATCTGGCCTTCCGGGTTCTTGAACTGGAGCAACCACGTTAAAGATGCATGGTCAGTCCGGAGCAGGAATCTTCTGCCATAGAGGTAATGATGGAAATGTTCTATGGCTTTTACAATTGCGAGTAGCTCTTTCCTAGTGGTACAGTAATTTCGCTCTGGTTTAGACAGGCATTTACTCCAATAGGCAATGACATATTCTTGACCATCAATTTCCTGCGACAGAACAGCACCGACACTCTCATGGCTGGCATCAGTATCAAGTATGAACTGTCTGTCGGGCCGTGGATACGTCAAGATAGGCGATGATGTTAAGGCCTCTTAAGTCGCTTGAACGCTTTTTCACATTCATCTGTCCACAGTAACTTCTGTTTGGCTTCCGTCAGCTTGTGGAGTGGTCTGGCAATATTTGAGAAACCCTTGACAAACTTCCTGTAATAAGTGCATAACCCCAGGAAACTTCGTAGTTGGTGTACATTTTCAGGCGACTCCTGTTCTCGACTGCAGAGATCTTCTCAGGATCAGTTCTCACACCTTCGGCAGAGTTGATATGGCCGAGGTAGCTCACTTCACGACGGAACAAGTTACACTTGCCTGGATTCAATCTGAGGTTAGGCATTCTGAGTTTCTCCAGCACCTTTCGGATGTTTCGTAGATGGTCTTCAAAGGTGCGCCCCACAATGATAATATCATCCAAATACACCAAACAGGCTTCATAAGAAAGTCCTTTTAGCACTGTCTCCATCAGGCGTTAGAAGGTGGCAGGTGCATTACATAATCCGAACGGCATAACTTTAAATTGCCACAGTTCTTGTCCCGTGGTGAATGTAGTCTTCTCGCGATCATCAGGATGTAATTCTACTTGCCAGTAACCACTCTTCAGATCCAAAGTCGAGAACCATTCATTGCCAGCGTGTCTAATGTGTCGTCAATTCCGGGAAGAGGGTAACTGTCTTTCTTCGTGATGTCATTCAAACGACGATAATCCACGCAAAATCTTGTTGAACCATCCTTTTTTCGCACCAGTACTATGGGAGAGGCCCAAGGACTCGTTGATGGCTCGATGACGTCATTGTGCTGCATCTCATTTAGAAGTTCAGTGACCTTTTCCTGTTTAGCAAATGGAAGTCTTCTTGGATGTAGTTTGATTGGAGGATGATTTCCTGTATCAATTCTGTGCTGGGTGATGTTCGTACTCCCGACGTCTTCAGGTGTTCGAGAAAAAAGGTCTTTAAATTCTTGGAGTAGCTTCTCCGCAGCACACCTCTGTTCACTCCCTAATTCTGCATTCTTGAGTAGTTCCGTTGTTAATTGCTCAGAAGACTTGGATTCGGTTGATTGTGTGGGGCGGTTGATGCATGTAACAAGAGTGCAGGTTGCTAACACCTCATACTTCTTCACTGTCCGGACCTTATCGCTGATGTTTACGACTCTCACAGGAATAGTACTCTTTGAGAGATCAACTAGAGATGAAACTACCAAAACTCCTCTTGGGCTATTGTCTGTATTCGGGTATTCAATCAGTCCATAGCGGAAGTATTGCTTGGTAGGAGGTGTTCCTGAAACTATTTTCTCTGTGTGTGGAGGGATGGAGATTTCAGACTTGGCTGGCAAATTAGCTGAATGTCTTGATTTTCAGTGTTGAACACAGCGATGTCTTCCGAACTCGAATGCAGTTCATTATTCTTGAAGTCCAATTTAAAGTTAAATTTTCTCAGGAAATCAATTCCAATGATTAAAGGATCTCTTATATCAGTCACATATGCCATATGATGGTAACTGGCATTCCCAAAAGTGATGATCAAGTTCATTTTTCCATATATTTTGATTTCGTCTCCGGTCACAGTCTGGAGTTTAACGCAGGGCGGCGTCCAAATTATCTTCTCTTTTAGTTCTTGAGCCAAATCCGTTCTAATGATGGTCACGTTGGCTCCCGTGTCCAGAATCATTCGGTAGGTGGTGTTGTTAACTTGGCCATAGACGTAAAGTCCATTATCGCCGCCACTCATCGATGAAACATGAAATACTGTAAACTGGGGCTCTTTAACTTCAGGCAACCTCCGCCCCACGAGATGGCCTTCTCCTAGTTTCCCTGTAGTGATGATGAAGCCGGGTGATTTCCTTTAGTTGGTCGTACAGGGCAGTTCCTCTTTACATGACCATCCCCTCCACAGCCCCAGCACTTTATCTTCCGATCCTTTATTTCCTTATTATTTTCCAGGCTGCGCAATCTCTTTAAGATCTCTGCGAGACTTCTCTTCATTTCATTTTCATCAGCAGGCGTATCATTTAATGAGACTGCTCTTATGGTATAGCGGTCTTTACGGGAGGCTTGTTGGGCTGCCTCTATCCTAAGTGCATAGCCTAAAGCTGATTCTACGTCTCTGATGTTGGAGAGTCTCAGCGCTTTTTGAATTTCTGGATCACGAACAGCATCGATAAAGTACTGAAGAGCTAAGTCGTTTCGAGTGTCAGCATGACAGTCTGAGAATGCTAGGTGTGACAGTCTCTGAATGTCCGCTGCCAGCTCTTGCAAACTTTCGCCCGTTTTCTGGTAACGAAATTTTAGCTGGAGGCGACTATAGTCCTTAGAACATTTCTCTCCGAATCGTAGCTCCAGTGCTCTAGTCAGGGCCTCGAAGTCGTTCCTTTCTTCTTTAGAAACATTTCTCAGCATCTCGGCTCAGGGCCCGATTAAGCTTTGAAGCTAGGGGAAGCTCAGTATCATTTCGGGGCCCTCTTTCATTTCAGAAAATCTTGTTTTCCTGTTACATATTGTAATATAAAAATGCTATAGACCAAAAATTAGTGTGTGTATATAGTGTGTTTATAGTGTGTGTCACCACTTTTTCATTCATATATCTGGGTGGTTTCTACACACAACATTAAAATCGTATAACTTATTAATTAAAAACATTCAAATTTTTTAGGTTAAATAATAGATTTTTCCCGAAAAAGTGAGTATTTTATCTTGCTTTAGGCGAATTTTCTCAGAAAAATTCAATCTCAGTATGAAAATATAAAACAGAAAATTCAAGACCCTGTTTTTAGTCATTTTGGGGGGCCCTCTTAAATTTTAGAGGGGAAGCTTGTGCTTCCCGAGCCTTTTGGGTAATCAGGCCCTGTCTCGGCTGCATCTCCCCGTAATGCTGCTGCTAAGTGGACTGACTTGGCGGTAGAGTCCCAGCCGTTAGCTTCAGCTACGATGGAAAACTGCGTCTTATATACATGCCAGGAGGAACTGCCGTCGTAGGTGGATAGCTTAATAAATTCCTGATTCTGGATTCTTCTCTCTTTCTTTTCAGTTTCCTGAGGCATGGATTCTAACTTTTCTTCGAGATTCCGAATCTTGCTCTGCAGTTCATTCCCTATTACTTCTCCGTTCCACTCTTCTTTCATTTTTCTCTCAAGATCTTCCTCCATTCTCTTAAACTTGCTTTCTATCTCTGAAAACCTTCCTTTCAGCTCTTGATCAAAGTTTTCTTTAAATTTCTCCTCAAAATTCTCTTCTTCTTCATAAATCTTCATAAATCTCTCTTCAAAATTCTTTTCTACTTTCATGACCTTTTCCTCTATCTTTTTAGCTTTCTCTTCAAAACTCTCTTCTATTTTCAAAACTTTCTCTTCTATTCCATCCATTCTATTTTCCATCACCGTTAATTTACCCTCTATCGATTCTTTCACCGTTGAAAGCTCTCTCTTCATCTCCTCTTCATTAGATTTAATTTCTTCGGTCAAACTGGCTTCCATCTTTTCTTGAACTGCTTTCATTTCCCTTTGTCCTATTTCTTTTTTCTCTATCAATCCGATTTCCATCTTTTCCTGTCCGGCTTTCATTTCATTCATTTCTTCAGTCAAGCCGTCTTTCAATTCTTTTTGTCCTTTTTCTATTTTCTCTATTAATCCGGTTTCCATCTTTTCCTGTCCTGTTTCCATTTTCTCTATCAATCCAGATCTTAATTCATTCATCTGAGAAGTGAGACCTTCGAGAAGTTTCTTCATTTCTTGCTCCATAGCTCTCGTTATCACCAGTCACAGACAACCCCACTCCTGACACTAGAAATGGTCGTACTTGGGGGTTCGTGAGTTGTCCGAGAATAAAAGGCAAAACTTACAAAAATTCAGTAATTTATTCACAGAAAGTTCCAGAAAAATACAGGTCTATAAACCAAGTATCAGCTTCAATTCAACCAGTAAACACAGCTTAAACAACAGCTGTCAATGGCAAATCCACAGTACAAACCGTTTAGCAATAACACTTAAAGCAAGTCTCTTTCAAAGAGGCTCAAAGCTAAGCAAGCATTAGCGTAGCTTGCTGAGATCTGAACTGACTGACTTGGCGAGAGAGCATTCCTTATATACCCCTGTAGAAAAGTGTGGAAAGTTCCGGAAATTTCCGTATCTCATCAGCCAATGAGATTAGAGCTTCCATATTTGGTATATCCCTTATAAGGATTTTCTCGCCAAGGTGGGAAAAAGTCGCCAAATCCATTATTTGCCTTATTGGGGCTTTTTAATGCGTTTTTAAGGGAAAGTAAGGCTATTTCAACGCTAAAACGACTAGAAATGCGCAAAATTAGCACTTTATCAACTTACTAAGCCTCTTTGAAAGAATTTATACAAAAATAAACACAATTATTTACAATTTTGTAACAATAATAACTTCTTTGTTCATTAACCAAAATTGGTGAAATTTGAACTGCAAGTGTACAGGTCTTGTGTTGTACAGGCTGTATATTATATGTTTGTGTTCGTGAGAGAAAATTAAAAAAAATTTGAAAACTGCAATTTTTAATCCCACTTCAAAAACATGTGACTTAATGAGTAGCATATATATATTTTTTTTTCTCTCCAAACGGTTTCTATAGAGTTCTAACAACCATGTGACTTTTTTCTTAGCAACCGTACTTTGCTGAAGGACAACGCTAATTTTTCCATGCCTTTGGAAGCGTAGTAGTCGAATGTTTTTATGCTTTTACAAATACATTTACAACACTGTGTTACAATGTATTTGTAACACTATTCCGCAGTGATAAACAATGGGTCAGTGGGGTCAATTGTCCCTCAGCAAACAAATATCATCTGTTCGTGACGTCATCTGTTAGAACTCTATACAATCTTCTGTTGTTGCCACCTAAAATTCATACTTTAGTTAATTTTAAAAAATCTAATTATCCGATCGATAAGCTGTTTAATGCATCGGATTCACAAAAATCACCTCTTTCATTTGGTACCTTATTTGTAACGATACGACTGATATTTCTAATTTATTTTATAATTTTAAGTAAATGTACTTTTTTTTTTTTTTAATTCTGTCGAAAAAAATTGGCAACAGTTAAATTCTGGATAGCTTGATATCGAGATTCACAAACATACCGTAGTGAATGACAGTAAGTACATAAGAATTTGGGGGGGGAAAGTTATGAGTTTGGTTATTAATTAAATATTTTCCACAGTTAAATGGTCATGTTGAATTAATAAGACAGAAGACAGCGTTGCTTACTTTGCTAGAGATGCAACTTATAAAAGCTTTGATGTCTAGCTGTGTGGGACATCCTTTCTGGCAAGGAGCGTCTGCACACTTTAAGCACCTGAAAAAAAAAAAAAAAAAAAAAAAGTTAAAATTAGATGACACAGCAGGACTCATCTCTGTTCCCCATATCATATATTTATTTGTTCTTATAAATTTCTACTGCACTATAGGTCACGGTAAGACATGCGAACTTTGGCTAATAGACCCAGTCAGAGACTGAAATGCTCCATGGAAACAATGGAAGCGGAGCTTCACTTATTTAAGATTAAAATAATAATAATAATAATAATAATTTAATTATTTTATACAGAAAAAATTAAATAGTGTTTTTAGTTTCTCGTCTAGCAAAAGCTATGCCTGCGCAATTTTACCTAGCCTCGCGTCATCGAAAAAGGAATCGATTCTCTCTCGGCTTCTAGAAACGCGTTTCTTCTGCTCTTCCAAGATTTTTTTGAACCACGCCTCACCATTACCACTAGCTTATCTTTCTTATGCTTCGATACATTTTTCTTATAATAATTTGCTATGTAATGTTATTGGTGCTAGTTTGAGATTTTATTTTCAGCAATTCCGTGCTATTTCTCATTCACTAATCCCCATAATGCAAAGTTTATGGCAAAAAATGCCCTATTTTCCCGTGTTGTGAAAACCTTTGAGTAACTTACGAAGTTTTTTAAAAGCTAAATAATGATATTCAGTAACGTTTTTGCTAGTGCCTTACATTAAAATTTAAATGTAATCTAACTTTTTTATGATAAAAATAATTCTCAAAATGCACGTTTAAATGAAATTTTAAAGTAAAAGAATTTTGAAAGAGGATAAAAAAAGCCAGTTATGTTATACAATTATGGAACCACTTCAGCTAGAAACTTGATTTTTTGTATAAAGGTCTTCGTTCAAATTCATATTCATTATGTACTAAATAGTATCTCCCCACCACCAACCATGAAAAAAAAAGGGGGGGGGATGTCTACATTCTTTGTAAACAGAATTTAATTTAGTACGACAGGATTTATTTTAATCTATTCTTCTACATAAAGGCATGCAGTAACTGTATTTCATTCCCTAGCATCGGTTACTATATTCAATTCTTAAAATTACTTTGTTAAGTTGTTTTGGTTCTTAAAATACTTTGATTACTTTAACATAGAAGCCCTTGTAATTCCGATTTGCGAAATGGATTTTACATCCTCGCGTAGCATAAAAACGAATGATCCTAGAATGTTAGAAATTTATATGTGTGTCTGTCATGACATCTAGTTGAACAACTGCAACTTTGGTCTTGACATAAGCTCCCGTTTTAGAGATATCGACGATTTTACACGATTTTTTTGGGGACGTCTGTATGTGTGTGTGTATCTCGAATAACTCAAAAACGGTTGGATGTAGAACATTGCAACTTGGTATGTAAGTTTGTTATAACATCTAGTTGTGTACTTCTTTTTTTGGACTTTCTGTGAATTTCCGTTTTGGAGATATTTACAAAAATTATATTCATAATGACCAAAAATACGAGGTTTTGGCCATTATATATGACCTACTACCATCATAGAGATTTCAAAAGAAGCTAATGATAAAGCCTGTAATGATATTGTTATGAAAGCTGTCGGCATATTTGCGTATAGAAAGTAATTCTTAAAAATCTAATCAGGTTCTACTCTACGAATGCACTTTATTTAATGAATATTTACCCCATAGCTAGAGTCCGTAATGATATTATTTTAAAAGTTGTCGAGATTTTTACGCATAGAAAGTAATTCTTAAAGACATAGGCAGGTTCTAGTCGACGAATCCACTTTATTTAATGAATATTCAGCCCATAGATAGAAAAAATGTCGAGATTTTTGCGGGTAGAATGTAATTCTTAAAGGCATAAACAGGTTCTAGTCGATGAATGCACCTTATTTAATAAATATTCAGACCATAGATAGAGTGCGCAAAGATATTTTTATGAAAGTTGTCAACATTTTTGCGTGTAGAAAGTAATTCTTTAAGACATAAGTGGGTTCCAGTCAATGAGTGTATTTAATGAATATTCAATGAAAAGTTGAATAAAAATCTTTTTTTCTTCCACAAAAATTAATAATCAATGAATATTCTCGAAATAATATAATAAAATAGTTATTCTTACTACAGAAATCAAATAAACATTGTTAAATACACTACAGAGTAGAAATATCGCTAATTCAGGAGCAACGAATTTCGAAGTTTGAATGGAATGTGAATTCGTCGAGAATATTATCAGTGGTTTGTAAAATTTTCGAGGTAGTTTTGCGCTATAAACCAATGAACCATTCCGAAAAATTCCTGAACTCGACTCCTATTGAAATTAGTGTTTCCAAACTTTGGGAATCCTGAACTACCACTTTTAGCTACCTTTGAATGCCTAATTTGCTGCTAAGTCAACGTTCACTTTCGTGGAAATGAAAAAAACTTCCATCCATTTCCACTTTTACTGCATTATCGTAGAAAAAGTAGCACGCAAAAATACAGACAAGTTCTAGTCTACAATCATCAATAATCACTCTATTTTTTTACAGTTTTGTTTGACATTTATAGATTCGAAGAATTTAGTTCTGCGCTATAAACCAATGAATCTTTCCGGAAAATTCCAGAACTCTGTTCTTATTGAAGTTAGAGATGAAAGACGGACACGATCAGCTGAGAGAGAAAATGAAAACAGGACAAGACGCCTTGAAAGAAGTTCCTGATAGATAGCCAAGTAGAGGGCATTTCGATGTTTTGGAAAACTTGAGCAGGACTCAAGAACGCTTCTTCTGGAATCGACTTCGGAGTAATGGAGAAAAGTGATCCAATAATATCATGCATATGAAGCAAGAAAGGGACTGGACAATTCTAACTATAGTACGTAAGCAGCGCGCTGTAATGTTGGCGATACTTTTGAGGGAATAGCTATGTCTTATTAGGATCGTCACCTGAGATTTCTAAAGAAAACTCATACATCTTTGTGAAAATGAGATATTTCAGAAAATGGCTGAAGCTGTTTCCATACAGAATAAGAAGTGTCGGCTATGTTACAGATATCTTGGAATACAGAAGACTCGAGGGACGTTCTTGCGTCCTGAGTCCGATTGCATATTTCATCTATATTTGCTTATTTCCAAGAATCAAACTAGCTGGGACTTACACCTTCCAATGTTTCTGCCTGCCTGTAGAAATGCAGTGTCCTGCACGAAATTCCCGGATGACTACCATCCGGAATGTTGTCTGAAAGAACGCTTCATTTACCTTGGGAAATTCTGTTTGGGTGACCATGCGATTTGCCTTCCACACCTTATGACTACATACAAGATTTCGAGGCACGTTTGGAGAGCATACATGAGTTCCCCAGAGAAAGGATTAACCTGGTCAACGATGCTACGAAGGCACGATAAGAGGTAAAAGGCAATTGGAAATCGTTTGAAGACAGATGAGTGTGAACAGTGTTATGATCCAAAGCAAAAATCTTGCGTCATAATTAAGCAACTGAATGATGCCATTGTGAGAATGCAGAAGTCGCCATGTAGTAAACTGAAAACGATACACATTAATAGAATAGCTCCATATCGTGTACCAAATCATGAGAAGATATAGAAACACTGCCTGGGACGCGCAGACTTCAAAGAGGAGAGCAATGTTACAGCGGATTAATTTTTTTCCTCTGCATTAATTGTTCTGTTACAGTGAAAATAGTTTTACAGGTAAAGTGAAAATAAAGCTACAGTTCTTCGCGACAACCTTGGCAACTTAGCGACGAATTCGGCGAAAAATAATAGTTTACGGTTCTGGAAGTTTTGAAACTCTCCGACTCATGCCAGCTGAGATCTAGAACTTTCCATGGGTTTCTGGATAGAAACTCTACCAAGCCCCATCGCCAAAGGGTATAAATAGGAGGGAATTGATTTCTGCGAGAGTGTGTGTAGCCTCTGTGATATAGAGTTGTTCAAAGACCTATTTTGAGCGATTGCACTTTGGAGATTGTTCTGTAAGTGACTAAACTTTGTTCGTGAGCTAGCGAAAATTTATGCTGGGGAAGTATTTGATGTTATTTGCTTTACTCCTATGAAACAAGTTACAATTTTCTTGGACTGTTCCAGAACTTTCTTCGAATAGTGGATTTTGCAGTACGAGTAACAGCTTCAGTGGACTGCTATCAGAAAATTCGATAAATTAACAATACTATTGGACTGCTTCGAGAATATTCGTTGTAATAATAGTTTTGTTGCACGGATACGAGAAGTTACACAGAATAAAGCGCATTCATCGACTAGAACCTGCCTGTTTCTTTACGAACTACTTTCTCATATAATAAAATTAGTATTTTAAAAATGCCTTGAAACTGATAAATTCAGGTTCACTATGGTATGTCTCTAATGAAAATGATACTAGTAGCACTACACATTTGTGTACAGGAACTAAAAAAAAAAAATTCGGATACTTTACGGCATACTAGAGATATGTCTTTGAAGTATATTTTAATATCTTTTTGTCGCATATAATAGAACAGAATTAATATATCGTATTTAGATGCTCAAAAATAAGTTTTCTGTAGAATGTAACAGAGATTACCATCAAAGACGGATTTACAAGGTCAAATAAAATTATTCAGATACATTATAGAATACAAGTGAAAATTGCTTGAAATGAATTTTCGATGATTTATCAGATTTGTTCCTTCATAATTAAAATGTATTTTAAATTGTCATTACGAAGATATAAAATTAAGGGTAATGTAAGGGTAAAATACAACTGGAAAGTGTTTTATAAATGATTCCACGTGCAGAATTTTTCTTTTTTATTTTAAGTAAAATAGAAAAAACTTTTGCCTAAAGTGAAAATCGGTAATGCTAACTTAAATGTCTCCTATAATCTACTGACATAATTTTCTGCTTCAGAATTTGTTTAGCTACAGTACTACTCAACTTACCTCGCTGCTTCTCGCAAGGCCCCTCTTTCGCTTAGAGTC
Organism: Salticus scenicus; assembly: GCA_963930645.1. Taxonomy (NCBI): domain Eukaryota; kingdom Metazoa; phylum Arthropoda; class Arachnida; order Araneae; family Salticidae; genus Salticus; species Salticus scenicus. Next base: position 41,217,294 of record OZ005654.1, on the reverse strand, counting down.
GTATGCTTGATGTCGTCGAAATCGTTCTTTAGAGGGCGGCATGTCTGAAATATATATATATATGTTATCAGAAGATTTATATAAAAAAAATAGAATTAAATAAACTTAAAACTTTTGGAAATCAACAAGGAGTAGTATGACTTTTTTTCGAGAACAACTAATAAAGTGCATACACTTTTTGAGTAACACTTTTTAATTTCTTTTCTAAATATAAGAATAAAGTATTGGATTCGTGAAATTTTCCGATCTTTGTTATTTTCCATAGATTTACTCGTTTTAAGATGGCCTGAACACGAATCGACCCTTTTTAGAACATGACTGTGTGTGTATCAAAAATTTGTGGACGCTGTTTATCACGAACTAATGAATGAGATTTAAACAAACTTGATACAGCAGAACCTCTTTTATCTGAGGTAATGTGGACCGACGGTACCACGGATAATCGAAATCTCTGATAACACAATTTTTTTCGTAAATCGAGGGGGAATTAATTTTAAAAAATCTAATCAAAACTTCGTTACAAATAAGGTACCAAATAAAAGAAGCGATTTGTCTGAATCTAAACAGCTTATCGATTGGACAATTAGATTTTTTAAAATTAACTAAAGTATGAAAGGCAACTTGCTATAAAAATGAGTACGAACCGGAATCGTTACCTCTCTTGTCTATATTATAAAAGAGAAGAGTCTCTGTGTGTGTCTGTCTGTGTGTGTGTGTGTGTGTGTGTCTGCTATAGAATCCTAGGCCGTTTCACAGAGCGGGACCAAATTTGGCACGGTTAATGTTTACGACCCGAGAAAGACAACGCCGCAAGCGATTTTGCAAAATTCGCCCCCCAAGGGGGGGAGGGGGGGGCAAAACGTAATTTCACAAAATCCTTCACATATCAAACAAAAAAACAGATATCCGTAAAATTTTTGCTTTAAAATATAGCTAATACAAATGTCTAAAAATCGGTTTCTGGAATTTTTGAAATTCGGTCCCCAAGGGGGGCGGGGGGGCAAAACGTGATTTCACATGCGTAAAACGTGATTTCGCATAATACTATATATCTCAAACAAAAAAAATAGATATACGTGAAATTTTTGCTCTAAAATATAGCTAATGCAACTATCTAAAAACCGATTTCTGGAATTTTAGAAATTCAGCCCCCAGGTGGGGCAGCAAGGGGGGGGGGCTATGGAGCAAAAACAAATAGAAGTACAGTTAGGCCGTTCAAAATTGGTACAGATAGGTTTTAAAGGCCTGCAAGTCGAATGGGGATATTTTCGATTGTGTAAAGTTATTAGGAGGGGCAAGAAGGGGGCAAAAAAATGAAAATAGTGTCAGATCGTTCAAAATTGGTACGTAGAGGTTTTTGATACTTACAAATCGATTACAGATATTTTTGAATTTGTAAAATTATTAGAAGGGGCGGGTAGGGGGTGAGGTGGTAAGGGGGGCTATGGGGCAAAAACAAATAGAAATACAGTTAGGCCGTTCAAAATTGGTACAGATAGGTTTAAGAGGCCTGCAAGTCGAATGGGGATATTTTCGATTGTGCAAAGTTATTAGGAGGGGCAAGAAGGGGGGGAGGGGAGGGGGGGCAAAAAAATAAAAATAGTGTCAGATCGTTCAAAATTAGTACGTAGAGGTTTTCGATACTGGCAAATCGATTGCGGATATTTTTGAATTTGTAAAATTATTAGGAGGGGCGGGTAGGGGGGTGGGGCGGTAAGGGGGGGCTATGGGGCAAAAACAAATAGAAATACAGTTAGGCCGTTCAAAATTGGTACAGATAGGTTTAAGAGGCCTGCAAGTCGAATGGGGATATTTTCGATTGTGTAAAGTTATTAGGAGGGGCAAGAAGAGGGGAGGGGAGGGGGGGCAAAAAAATAAAAATAGTGTCAGATCGTTCAAAATTGGTACGTAGAGGTTTTCGATACTTGCAAATCGATTGCGGATATTTTTGAATTTGTAAAATTATTAGGACGGGCGGGTAGGGGGGGTGGGGCGGTAAGGGGGGCTATGGGTCAAAAACAAATAGAAATACAGTTAGGCCGTTTAAAATTGGTACAGATAGGTTTAAGAGGCCTGCAAGTCGAATGGGGATATTTTGATTGTGTAAAGTTATTAGGAGGGGCAAGAAGGGGGGAGGGGAGGGGGGGGCAAAAAAATAAAAATAGTGTCAGATCGTTCAAAATTGGTACATAGAGGTTTTCGATACTTACAAATCGATTGCGGATATTTTTGAATTTGTAAAATTATTAGGAGGGGCGGGAAGGGGGTGGGGCGGTAAGGGGGGCTATGGGCAAAAACAAATAGAAATACAGTTAGGCCGTTCAACATTGATACAAACAGGTTTTAAAGGCCAGCAACTGGAATGAGGATATTTTCGAAAGTGTAAAGTTATTAGGAGGGGCGAGAAGAGGGGAGGGGAGAGGGGGGCAAAAAAATAAGAATACAGTTAGATTGTTCAAAATTGGTATATAGAGGTTTTCGATACTTACAAATCGATTGCGGATATTTTCGAATTTGTAAAATTATTAGGAGGGGCGGTTAGGGGGGGGGGGGGTATGGGCAAAAACAAATAGAAATACAGTTAGGCCGTTCAAAATTGGTACAGATAGGTTTTAGAGGCCTGCAAATCGAATGGGGATATTTTCGAAAGTGTAAAATTATTAGAAGGGACGGGAAGGGGGGGGGACAGAGGGAAAAAAAAATAGAGTTAGATCATTCAAAATTGGTACATCGAGGTTTTCGATATCTACAAATCGATTGCGGATATTTTTGAATTTTTAAAATTATTGAGAGGGGCGGGAAGGGGGAGGAAGCGGTAGGGCAAAAAAATAAAGATAGAGATAGATCGTTCAAAACTGGTGCATAGAGGTTTTTGATACTTACAAATCAATTGCGGATATTTTCGAATTTGTAAAATTATTAGGGCGCTCATATATATGCATTCGTGCGTGCGCATCACGCACGGGTCTACGCTGCCGAAGGCAGTGGGGACCCGGTGCGACATTTTTCCCGATCAGATTTTTTTTTTTCTTTTTCACATGATAAAAATTAATGCAATTTTGAGAATTCACTAATTATAATGATTCATTTAAAAATAGTGACCAGCGAAGCGAGCATAGCCTGCTAGTAAATTATATAAATAGATATTACATATTTAAATATAGTCAGTTAAAAATGCAATATGAATTATAAAATATAGTACAGTATAGAAAAATTTGTCAAAGTTATCCACGCCATTTGTCAAAAGCCACGCCTCTTCCGGAGCAAGGCCTTTTCGGAACTAAATCGTTTAACAGGGATCTCGGTTAATCGGGACTCGATATAACTGTGGCTCTACTGTATTGTTTAGTTAGACGTTTACTTAAATTGGTGCTGATTACATTTGGAATCAATCGCTCAACAGGTGGCGCTGTCAACCCATTTTTATAATAAGTTTTAACGTGGAAGTATATATAGAACAAAATTTCGTATAAATGTACACAGTGTGGATTTTTTTTAAACTTTTTAATGCGAAATTAATATATATTTATGATAATAATAGTTAATCAAGGGGGATGGGGGGACTTGTATATGTAGGTGCATTGCTCCCCATGAGTGCGTGTGCAAATTTTCAATACGGGTAATTTTTCAAAAGAACTCGTCACTATTTTTAAAACAAATGATTGAACCATATATCTGTGATAATTTAATACAAATTTAGTGATTTTTTTTTCTGAATAATAGATACAAAATTCTAAACAAAACAAAATTTAATTCAGTACGACAGCATTTATTTTAATCTACTAGCAGGCTTTGCCCGCTTCGCTGGACATTAAACTTAAATGAGTTGTCAAAATCCCATATCTTTATTAATAACCTAAGTTCTCGCTGTGATTGGTAGAGGTTTTCTCGCTCGCAAATTAAGGACTCTGGGTCTCCACTGTCTTCGGCACAAATTACCCACTTCTTATTTCCCCTTCCTCAGCGGTAAGTTCGAAGTTTTGCCAAATCACACTAATGTACATAATGCGTACACTTAATCAATATCCAGTCTGGGTTCCCACTGCCTTCGGAACACACTTCTTACTTCTCCTTCCTCAGCGGATGAGTTCAAAGTTTTGCAAAATCCCACTAATGTACATAATGCGTACACTTAATCAATATCCGCGCACAAAAATTCGCCATTCTAAGATAATTCAAAGCGAATTCAAACGGAAAAACATGTTTTTACGCATGTTTATTGGGAACAACTTCAGTATAACCCCACAACGATATTTGGCGATTTTTTTTTGTTGGCGCTTATGGCTAAATCATAAATCATATATGATAAATGATAAAATCATAATCTAAATCATAAAATCATAATCTAAATCATAAGATCAAAAATCCAAAATAAACAACATATTAGGCTGCATATTATATCGCAAACAGTCCAGAACGGCATCGTTATCCTTCAAAACGGCGCCAAAGAAAAATCGGCAAATTCAGCTGTGGGGTTATACTAAAGTTATACCGTTTATTGCCCTCCGACTCCGAGAAGGTGTGTGTGTGTGTGGGGGGGGGATTTCGAATTTCGTGAAATCCAGTTACAATAAGTGCCGGATGCAAACAAACAATTTACGCACCAAATTTCGTGAACACAGAAGTCTTTAATAGAAAATATTATTAATAAATAAATACAAAACGCACAGCTTTAGTATGGGAACCCTTTGGTGACTTTAAATATTTTAAGCCATTTCTGCGATGAACTGAATTGGCTATCTCAATTGTGCAATTAAAGATCTTGGCGAGAAACGTCCGAGCTACTTCGGTTCCAAATTTCAAATTTTGCCTAAGGGATCCAATACTAAAGCTGTTCCATATCGAATCTGGTTTGAAAACGGAAAAAGGGTAAAATAAATTAGAAATATCATACCTATATTTATAAATTTGATACCGAATGAAAGGGGCGATTTTGCTGAATCCAGCGGTTCAAACAGTTTTTCGATGCGACAATTAGATTTTTTAAAAATAACTAAAGTATGAAATTTAAGTGGCAACGGAAAAACGGATAAAATGAAAAATAAATTAGAAATATCAGACTTATCGTTACAAATTCAGTACCAAATGAAAGAGGTGATTTTTCTGAATCCTGGGGTGTAAACAGTTTTTCGATACGACAATTAGATTTTTTAAAATTAACTAAAGTATGAAAATTAGATGGCAACACTTCATTTCAATCTTTTCATAATTTGTAGTGCGAATCACGCGAATACAAAAGTCTTTAACTTAAAAAATTATTTTTATATTTTATTTTTCCATTCAAAGCATTTTAGTGAAAAAATATTTATGGCGCATGCGCAGGCGTTTTTTACCCACAATTTAAACACTAATCATAATTTTGAAAATTTCTATAGATATAATTTCAAGTTGGGTGAAGACCTAAGTTTCTGCCAAGCGACGTTGAATTCCGTCCAGCCGTTCTCGAGTGATGCCCGGACAAACGTGTTTTAGTCTTTTACCCCCTAGGGGGGAACGGGGGAGAATTTCTGAAAAGTTGATAGATATAATTTTAAGTTGGGTGAAGACCTAAATTCCTGCCAAGCGCCGTTGAATTCCGTCCAGCCGTTCTCAAGTGATGCCCGGACAAAAAAAGCGACATTCGGACACGATGACACACACACACACACACACACACACACACACAGGCAAAATTTTCTGAAGTCATTTTCGGCTTTCATGGGGTGTAAAACGTGAAGATATCGCAAAATTTTTCGATTCCGACAAATTTACAGACAAAACTCTGATTTTATTAATATAGATTCTTCACACATAAAGACATGCAGTAACTGTGTTTCATTACCGAGCATCGGCTACTGTACTCATTTCTTAAGATTTCTTTAGTGCAGCTTTATCATAGAAGCATACTTTCTTCATTTTCCTCAATAATATTTTTAAAGAGTTTCAATAATTTGTTCATAGAATATTTCATTTTAGTGTAGGTCAGTAAATTTTAATATATACCGTAGAAAACATTTTTTTTTACCATTTTAATTATAAATGTCGATTTAACTAAGGTTTGTGGCGTACAAAGTTATTTGAACAAGATTTATATATTTAAACGACGTATCAGCATTCTTTTGGATATCCCTGTACACAAACAAATTTTGCTATTTATACCATTTTAAATAGAAAAAATGCCCTAATGAATTAGAAGACAATCTGAAAATATTTATGGAAGCTAGAAACGGTCAGACGACAGATAGACAAACAGATAATTAGACAGTTAGAGAGACACCACACAGATAGACTAATTTAAATCTTACTCATTCTTAAACATTATTGGAAATTTTTTAAAGCGCTTAATACTAATAAATACCATGCGGCTGAAATTTCCGATTATAGCCCTATCTGAATATTTTTGTGTTGCCATTGTAAATCTTAATCATAGAAAACCAAAAATGTCATAGAAAACTTTTTTTTTTTTTTTTTTTTTTTTTTTTTATGAATGATAAATACAAAGTTTATTATGATTTTTGAAAAATAAAGGCATTAAAATATGGTTTATATATAGAAATATCTCTCATATAACCTAACGCTTTGTAATTTTTTCGTGTGTCACTGTACACAAACCACTGGCGGTACTTACTTCATTTTCCACGGGAAACATCCCATAGTGATCTTAAATAACCTATATCAGTTTCATGGAATTCCATGAATATTTACGGGAGTTAAAGGGTGTACGTAAACTCAGACGGACAAACAGACAGAATTAAGAATTAAAAATTAATATGTAAGTTCCAGTTGGGGAACACTGAAAATTTTTAATAAAAATATATTAAACCCATCTGCAAACATTCATTTATTTGGGTGACATGGCAAACAAACCTGAACGGTTTCAGCTCTCGCCACATGGACATCCATAATGTGAAAATAATGTTGATAACGTAGAATATGAAAATAACGTATGGGCTCTCGCCCATAATATGGAAATTTGCCCCCGGGGAGCGGGAGCGATGCTCGTACATATACAAAAACATTTCCCAGTTGACTATCACTATTATAAATAATTCTTTTTAATTTCTTAATGATTACTAAAAAATAACTCTCATTATGTACATTTATACGAAATTTTGTCCTATAACGCCATGTTAAAAATTTAGAAAAAAGCGGGATGGCAACGCCACCTGTTAGATGATTGTTACCAAAAATTGATAGGCACTAATTTATGTCAAAGGGCAACTATATATCAAATTTTATAAAATTCTGTGCCGTAGTTCCTGAGACACAGTTGCCGCAAAATTTTGTCTCACACACATACAGACCGACGGACAGAGACATTTTGTAAAAATGGTCAAATCATGTTCTAGAACTCTCAAAACGTGTAAATTCATCGAAAACCCGAGGTCGAAAATTTTTACGAATCCAATACTTTCTTCTATTGCATATAGAAGAAAGTAAAAACTTTCTTCTATTGAATATAGAAGAAAGTAAAAACTCTCTTCTATTGAATATGGAAGAAAGTAAAAATATTTAAGTTAAAATGGTTAAAAATTTATAGTACTTCTTTATAAATATTTTTAAAAAATGTTTTAACTTTCTTTTTTTTTCTTTTTACTTATTCTTCATTATTTATTACAAACTATGATTTTTTTTTTTTTTAATTAAAAGTTTCTTTGGGTATACTTGAGGTTGGGATATACTTTTTACTGTTTCGGCTACTGAAACAACTATTTCAAATATAAATAATTAGTGTATACTAATGTTAACTTTATATCTGTACTGATAAGTATAAAGGATTTAAGTCCAAAAATGTCGATTTTGAGTTAAGTACATAGTCAGACTCAGACAAAAAATTCTCTATCGATTGGTATAAAGGATTTAAATCCATGCCATTTAGCAGGACTGCCAACCATCTCATTAATAAGCGTAGACTTGTTAACGCCCCTTGAAAATACGCCCCTTTTCCCACACCACTTTATATTTAGAGGAATTCTCTCCAAATAGTGCTACGATTAAATAAGAATGAAATTACTCTAAAAAATTACTGGTGTACAAAAAAAGGCAGTGACTAAAAATACTACGCTTCATAATGAGATGGTTGGCAAGCATGCATTTAGTCTTAGAGAAAATCCATTGGTAAAAAAAGATTCAAGTCAGAAATTTAGCATTAATCTTTGGTATAAAATATTCAATTCATTTTTTTTCCTTCATCAAATGAAGATTGACAATCACTGAATGGTATAAAGAGGAATAATAATAATGGTATAAATGGAATCAACATAATCCCGTTTTCCTAATCGATTCTGCTGATTAGTTTTTAGTTAGTTTAATTTTATTTTTCGTCTCCTGAAAAATCAAGAATATGGACTTAAATCCTTTATACTTATCAGTACAGATATATAACGTTACAGATTATTTTTTGCATCATTTTCAAAATTTCCTTCCCATTATTCAGAAACTTATCACTCATACTATAAACGACAATTTTTTTTTTTTTTTTTTTTTGAAACATTCGATATAAGAAGAGTTTGGTGCCCAGTATCAGTACTTATATTTAATAATTAAAAAAAAAATCTTAACTATTTTATGAGATTTGTTAAAGATTACATAAAGTTGTAAAGTCAGTAAATCGTAATGTGTATTGATAACAAAAGATTTTATCAAGACGGATTTCATTATACTCTTCGGATTGATAAGCTCATGTTATCAGTGATGTAGTAAGAAATGATTGAATACGCAACAAATGTTAGTCCCTTCGAAAGTGTTACAAAACACGAGGATAAAAGAACAAAAGAAACTCACTGAGCATTTTTTATCAGGATTTCTTTTCCAGTGTTTCTTGATGACTTTCGTTCTGGCGCTAGGAACAAGGCTAGCATTTCTGTACACTCTTGGGTTCAGAGAAAGCAGATTCTAAATTTCATCAAAAGATAAAAATAAAGTAAATGAAAGAGTTGATAATACTAAAATAACCACCATTTTACATTAAAAAAAAAAAAAAAAACTGAAATTTGCCCATGGAAAAAAAAAAAAGAAAGAAAGAAAGAAAATGAAAGCAAGTGGTATAACTTTAGTATATCCCCACAGCTGAATTTGGCGATTTTTCTTTGGTGCCGTTTTGAACGATAACGATGTCGTTCTGGACTGATTGTATAATAATATGGCAGCCTATATGTTGTTTATTTTGGATTTATAATTTTATGTTTTATGATTTATAATTTAGATTATGATTTTATAATTTTTGATTTTTAGATTTATGATTTAGCTATAATCGCCAACAAAAAATCGCCAAATATCGTTGTGGGAACATATTAAAGTTGTTCCAAGCAAGTAATATAAAAGAAAATTTTTCAAAGTTAATTCCTACTTACAAACACTATCGAAAAAGTTTTTTTTTTTTTCTTTTTTTTTTTTTTTTTTTTTTTTTTTTGAATTGGGAAATAAGAAGCGCGCGTACAAAATGAAATAAAAATAATTATAAGATAAAAATAAAATAAAATAAAATAAAAACTTTTTATATTACCATGTTTTAAATTTCCTGATGAATCACAGAGCTCTTATCGATGTGCATAAAATTTTTAAAGTGATAATGACGTCCATTTTTGTGAGATGCATAATTTAATTTTTTATAATTTTTTAATGCTCACGTTTAATTAAATGTATTTATTTTTATGTCGAAAGGAAATGAACTCGTTTTTTTTTTTTTTTTTTTTTTTTTTTTTTTTTTTTGGCAACAATTAAATTATAGCTAATATTTTAAAGGCTATTTTAACGCTATTAGGATGTTATTATTTTCATATTTTAATTAATTATAAGAAAAATAATAAAAGAAATTCGAAAATCGGACTTCGAAGTATTGTGTTGTCACCGTGTTCTGAGCGATCCTGAAAGTTTCAAATATCTAGGCTAGTCGGGAAGTTAGTTAAAAATCGATTGCAAGATTTGTACAAGATATATATAGGGAGAGTGTGAACTAATAGTAGGAATTATATAGATTATATAGCTTAGTCAGGATATAGATCACAGATTATATAGATTAGTAAAGAAAAAAAAAGAAAAAAAAAATCATAGGGTGGTTCACACATTTTATAAAACACATTACTCGCTAAATTGTTTAATCATCAATGTTTTATCTCTTTCTTGGCTCTTTAAAATTTATTTGCTTTTTAATTATGGAGTAAGAAATTTCCTAATACATTAAAAATTGCATTTCCAACAATTTCCACTCATATCCCATAATGCATCTAAATAATTTTGTCTGGCCCTATAAATTCATTATTATTAATAATAACCCCACTATATTATAAAGAAAACAAGGATTTTTTTAAAAAAATCTAACCAATGTATGTTAATTTCGACTTGCAAGCCTTTAAAACCTCTTAAATAACTTTTCTCTATTAAAATTTGTTTTCTTATCGGTCACCACGCTCAAAAAGTGTAACTTGAATTAATATCAAAGAAAAAACTTGAATATCCCCATTCCACTTGCAAGCCTTTAAAACCTATTAAATACCTTTTCTCTATTAAAATTTGTTTTCTTATCGGTCACCACGCTCAAAAAGTGTAACTTGAATTAATATCAAAGAAAAAACTTGAATATCCCCATTCGATTTGCAGGCCTTTAAAACCTATTAAAATACCTTTTCTCTATTCAAATTTGTTTTCTTATCATTATTGTTATCTTATCATTATTGTTATCTCATTCATTAATATCAAAGAAAAAACTTGAATATCCCCATTCGACTTGCAAGCCTTTAAAACCTATTAAATACCTTTTCTCTATTAAAATTTGTTTTCTTATCGGTCACCACGCTCAAAAAGTGTAACTTGAATTAATATCAAAGAAAAAACTTGAATATCCCCATTCGACTTGCAAGCCTTTAAAACCTATTAAATACCTTTTCTCTATTAAAATTTGTTTTCTTATCGGTCACCACGCTCAAAAAGTGTAACTTATAATTATATCAAAGAAAAAACTTGAATATCCCCATTCGACTTGCAGGCCTTTAAAAACCTATTAAAATACCTTTTCTCAAAAAATAGAGTTAGATCATTCAAATTTGGTACATCGAGGTTTTCGATACCTACAAATCGATTGCGGATATTTTTGATATATTCTCATTCATTCAATAAAAGAAAAAAATTTGTTTTCTTATCGGTTACCACGCTCAAAAAGTGTAACTTGAATTAATATCAAAGAAAAGACTTGAATTAATATCAAATAAAAAAAATACTGCATAAATAAAATAAATAAATAATTATAATTGCATAAGTTGATAAAAAATGCTATGCAATAGCTTTACCGCGGCAGTCCCCGAGTGCCACACGTATTTTTTTTTTTTTTTTTTTTTAAGGGAAAAAATTGACCATATACAAGACAAGATTACTTATTTATTTATATTTCCCCTTGGAAAATAAATAAATAAATATATAAATAAATAATCTTGCCTGTATATGGAAGAGGTTGTGTTGTTTGTGGGTCAAATTTCGGAACTGAGCTTTTTCTATAATTACAAGTTTTGAGGTGCCTTGAATTCCAAAATAAAGTTTTTAGTAATTGGTCCGTGTGTCTGTTATAAGCATTCTCGAAAACAGATACCAGCAGAAAATACAAATTTGGCATTTTAAACCGATTTTCATATTACTTAAAACTTTTTATTGAGACCGGAAAAATGGTTCGTGTACAGCAAAAAAAAAAAATTGAATATCTTATGCCTATGGGCGAAATTTCTCGTTGGTACATTTTAACATCTTTTGACTGTATTATCATAATGAAGTCAATATAATTTTTTTATACGTCATTAAATTTATGGCATTTTTCTGGTATAGAACACGATATTAAATAAATTTACCATTGTCTTACACATCAAGAAAAAAATTCGGGTATGTTAATATTAGATATAGATTATTAGTCAGAAAATGCTTAAAAGGCATTTCAGATTGTGTCATGTATTTTTCATATTGTGCCAATTTCAAATACACTATGTGGTGAGTATAAAATCCATAGTCAGGATAGTGGGCTACTCAAAATTAGTGAAATGTATGTTCGAAAGGAACATTCTCAATATATATATATATATATATATATATATATATATATATATTAATTTAATAACAGACCTAAATATTTTATAAAAGTGGCTACAATATCCAACTTCCATTTCTTCATTTCTTTATAGCATTTTTTTACCACAATAAATTTTTATTTTAAGCTTTTCAGGGCTCCACAAAAGATACTGTGTAGACAACTAAAGATTTTCTTATGAATTGACACCTTTTCTTTTAATTATCTGAAAAAAAAAAAAAAAAGAAAGAAAGAAAGCCTTTTAGCCGATCGAACACATGACCATCGTGTTATCAGCATGACGCTCTACACAAAAGTTAAATAACAGTAAAAAAAAAAAAAAAAAAAGTCATAGAACATGCTAGAAAAATTTAACAAATACAAAAAAATATTATTCTTGAATGTTTTAAAAATATTTTGAGCATTTGAAAATTTTCATCTCTTGCAAAAGTGAAATATTTATATTTTTCTTTAAAATTTTTTACTGTTGAAACTTTTATTTATTTATTTTTTTTATAGCATGTCTCTGCAAGAATAAAATTTTGTTTTATGTCTTTTAGGGCTTCACAATAAAAAGGTTTCAATGTTTTTTTTTTTTTTTTTTTTTTTTTTTACATAAATTTTTATTTTGTGCTCTTTAGTTATTAAAAAAAAAAAGGCTTCTGAAAAAAACTAATCAAAATTTCTTAGGTACTGTGCAGACCATGAAAGTTTTTTTTTTTTTTTAACAAATGCCATCTTTTCTGTAAATTATCTGCAAAATGTAACACCTCGGCCTTCGAGGACCGAACCCACCACCATCGCAACACCAATATGACTCTCTAACCAACTGAACCAACGAGCGACGTAAAATTTTGCTTACATTTACTTTAAAGTGGTGGCGCCTTGTTTTCCAGCGTGACACGATGACAAAATCAAATTTCAATAAAAAGCTTCTAAAAATATTTTATAGAATACTTATCTTAGAATAAAATTTTTTGGAATACTTTCAGGTGTCCCTGTACACAAACCAGGAGTACTATTTACCCCATTTTCTACAGAAAACATCTGATAGTAAACTTGAATAAAATATATCAGTTTCAATAAATTCCATTAATATTTACAAGAATTAATCGCGTACAGACAGACAAAGTGAAGTCACATTAACACTGTTTAATACCTTGTTGGGAAATGCTAACAATACGCAGTATTGAAAATTGGTGTGGAACAATATTTCGTAGAGGATAGAGTTTTTTCCCCTCTCTTTCTCCAATACAAAATTCAGTCACAAAGTTATCAGTTTGAATCAGAAAATTGAAATGTTTTAATAACAATTTAAAATCCCATAGCAAATTACAAGAGATACAATTTTGTATATTTTACCTCTATATCTGGTGGATCTCGGCTTAGAAAAGTAGTTCCTGCGGACATGATGTTAACCTGTTAACTTGCCACAATTCACCTCAAATGGTTTAACAAATTTATAGTCCTTTTACGGAAAACACGTTTGACATGTTCTACAATTGTACCTGATACAGCTGTTGTGATAAAAATTTTACGATAACGTAATCTTGACACGGGGTTAATAGAAAAATCAAGTTTCTCCGAACACTGTGATGTTGAAAACATCACGTATCTTCTATTAAAAAGAAAAGAGATATTGACAGTCTAAATTACATTTTATTTATTTAAAATGCAAGCAAACATTATATAACTGCTATTCTAAAAGAATCTAATATACAGGGTGTTTATAAAGTCCCGGACCCATTTTGATGTTTAATAACTCATAAAATAATGAAGATATAAACAAACTTATGGCATTTATTGATGGAATAACTCATATATTTTCTTTTTCAGGTTTGAATATCTTTACTTTTGTAAATATAGTCTGCGCGTGTGGTTAATTTCAGATAATTTCATTTTCCAGTCTAAATATCTGTACTTTTCTAAATATCGTCTGCTTATTAATTGCATTTTTCTCTCTTTTGTTTTTGGCAACTATTGCAATGTTATGTTTACTTTTTATGTGTTTGTTCTATCTATGTAGTACTTTTGTATGTGATGTTTTATTCGAGCGGATATTATAAGGAGAATGCATACACCACAAGAGAAAGCACAGATTTTGCCGCTGTGACAAGCTTGCCGCTACCTGGCGTGAAATTGACTATCGACTTGATATTCTCCGTGCGACGAAGGGGGCACACGTGGAAGTTCATTGACAAGAGTCATGAAACTTTTTGAGTCTATCTAAAATCTATCTTTATTATTTTATGAGTTATTAAACATCAAAATGGGTCCGGGACTTTATAAACACTGTATTTTAGTTCAATTCGCTTAATCTATTTTATTTGCTTTCTTTATCTTTAATCTGCAATTTCGTGTAATTTATTGTTCCAATATTCGATTAAATATTACATTAAATTTTTCCTGGTACTCTCCCCAAGTAATCATAAAATAAAAACTAATTGGCACAGGTGAACTCTGCTCAGTTCCCCATCATATGTATTTTCTCATAAATTTCTTGTACAGGACATATATTCCTGTTAAGGGCCCTCTTCACTCACCGTCGCCGGAAGCCCGAGCCAATGTTATTCAATGGGGAAATTTTCTTTACAAATAACTTATTAACTAATACATATTTTTAAATTCTGTTTTCACATTCAGAAAATTCCCAACTGTTAAATTGACGGACCTTTTTAAAAAATGTAATTTTTTAATTTTTAATATTTTATTTCGAAATTGCAAAATGAAAAAAAATTCACATATTGAAAATTCGTATTTTGCAGCTTCAAAATAAAATATAAAAAATTAAAAAAATAATATTTTAGAAAAGGTGCGTCAATTTAACAGCTGGAAACCTTCAGAATGTGAAAACAGAATTTAAAAATATGCATTAGTTAATAAGTTATTTGTCAAGAAAAATTTCCCATAGAATAGCATTAGTTTCGGCTTCCGGCGGCGGTGAGTGAAGAGGAGAAATGAATTTGACCAAACGCTTGACACAGTGACAGAACGAAATCCTCGTCTAATAGGCTACACACCATTCAGTTCGATATATTTATCTTATTCTAATCTATTAATTTGTTTTATTAGGGTAAATTTCGTAGTTTATTTTCATGCTACTATTTCCAATGCAACAATCCCAAAAATGTATATTTATGTAAAATATCGCCTTATTTTGCTATGTTGATAAAAACTTAAATTTCGAATAACTTACGAAATTTTCCTATTAGAATATTTGTAGTTAGTCTTGTTCATACAAGTATCATAAATGTTATTTTGAAATTGTCTGATATATTCATGATCCTCAAAATGGACGTTTATGCTCGATTTTGCCTTATTCTGCCATTTTAAGTAAATCGTAAATTCCAAATAACTTACGAATTTTTTAAATTGGAAAATTCATACTCTATCTATGATATTCATGTCAGTATCCTAAATAATATTTCAAAAATCCCTTTTCGGCAAGCTTACAGGCAAAGGTAGATTCCTTTACGCTACTGTTACAAAAGTAAAGAAATATTACATATGCATTAACACATACTTAGCCAATGGCTTTATTCCCACACATTGCATTATTTACGTCGCTATTCTGTTTTTAAGAAATTTAATTATCAACTACTATGATTCATTCTACTTAAAATTTTAGACTGGATTTATTGGTCAGTAAATGATTCAACTTTTTAAAATCCAAGTTCATAATCATTCAACAAATAGAAGCCATAAAGATATACAATTTGGTGACAAAACTTGCGACTTAGCAATGAAATTTGTGATTTGGCGGCAAAATTTGACGACGGAATTTTTGACTTAGCGATGAAATTCGTTATTTGATAACAAAATTTGGCGAGCTTCGCGATGAAAAATGGTACCTTTGACGTTATTATATTTTCTTCGCATGCAAAAACCTCATATTTCTTCATAGACCAATATCTTGTTTCCACAAGATAAACTAGTATGTTGTGGCCACCACCACGTGACTTTCTTCTATAATTTTCTATACAAATTCACTCAGTAACAATATTAAAAAAAAAAAAAAAAAAAATTGTTAAAAGTAAAAAAATCGATAACTTTGTTTTAAATTATCACAGATTTATAGTTCAACCATTCGTTTTAAAGGTATTAACGAGACCTTTCGAAAGATACCCATTTTGAAAATTTACCCCCCCCCCCCCGGGGGTACGCTTCCACATGCACAGAATTTTTTTCCTTGTTAACTACTACTATTATCAATAATTTATATTAATTTTACAATCACAAGTTAAAAATAACTCTCATTATGTACATTTATACGAAATTTTGTCCTATACTGCCATGTTAAAAATTTAGAAAAAATGTGATCACAGCGCCACCTGTTGAGCGATTGATCCCCAAACGTAATCAGCACCCGTTTATGTCAGGGACCAGCTAAATATCAAGTTTGGTTAAATTTCATTGGTTCGTGAGATACAGCGTCCACAAAAATCGTGATACACACAGATAGACAGACAGACAGACATTTACTAAAAACTACCAATTCGTGTTCAGGACATTCGAAAACGTGTAAATCCATCAAAAAACGGAGGTCGAAAATTTTTACGAATCCAGTACTTTCTCTATATTACATATAGAAGAAAGCAAAAATCAAAGGAAGCTGTAACGTATTACTCTCAATTTCAATTTCAATCGTAAATTTTAAATTCTTGCATAAACCCGCGTTCTAAACTATTCACCACAAACGATATTTTTACCAAGACTAACGTATTATTTTAATTTTATATTTTTAAACTAGCAGGTTTTGCCCGCTTTGCTGGTCATTATATTGAAATGAAGTCTCAAAATATCATATCATTAATAATAATAATAATAATAATAAAAATCTTTGAAATCAGTCAAAATCTAAGTTAAAATTCTCGATACCTTCGATAGCGGTTTTCCCACTCGCCACACTTCACAAAATCCCTTTATAGTGCATGTTGCATACACATGCCTAACCCACATATTAAAAAATCGGGATTCTAAAATAATTTGGAGCAAAGTTATGTTTTAAAACGTGTTTTTTAGCCCCCCTCCCCCCGGCCCGCTCTTAAAGCAAAGGAGGGGGAGATTTTGCAAAATATCTTTATATCATGAGTTAAATACATATGACTGACCCACACATCGAAAATCTCCTTCATAAGATAATTTACTGCAGAGTTACACATGAATACATGTTTCCCCCTCCCGCCCCCTAAAGGGAGTGTGAACGCCGCACCTCTGATTTCGAGAGTATTCCAAAACAAGAACTGAAAAGTTTGGTACGAAAATGTGGCAACACGTGTGCGTATGTGAATCAAGATGGACTAACGTTCCATTCTATATGGTTTTTTAAAAAATACTTTATTTGATGTTAATTTATGTGTTCGTTATGTATTTTATGTTTGTGCCGTAAGTAAAAGTAAAATCTTTAAAAGTAAACAAAGCGTGATCAGTGTCTTAATGTGTCTCAAGATGATTTTACAGAAAGAAAAGAACCAGGTGAGGAAAAGAAGTCGCCACAGGGAGGTAGGGTGGAGTTTTACAAAATCACTTTGTGTCTGTTGAAAACGCATAAGCAGTCCACGCATCAAACTTTGCCATTCTAAGATAGTTTGGAACAGAGTTACGCATGGAAATATGTTTTTAATCCCCCCAACCCTCAAGGGGGGGGGGGGGTGACAGCACGGAAATCCAAATAATCTCTTTGTAGTTTGTTCGTGTTGAGTATGCATAACCAATCAACCTATCAAAAAATCGATTTCCTGAGATAATTTGGAGCAGAGTTACTCTTTAAAACGGGATTTTGCCCCCTCTCCACCCCGCCCGTAAAGGGGGAAAAGGAAAATTTCACAAAAGCCCCTTATAGTGCGTGTTGGGGACGCATAACCAGCCCGCACATACAAAATCGTCTAAGATAGTTTAGAGCAGAGTTACGCATGAAAACATGATTTTGCCCCACCCCCACCCCCAAAAGGGATAAGGTGGAATTTTACAAAATCCTTAGTAGTGTGTGTCTTGAGTACGCATAACCAATCGACGTATCAAAAAATCGCTATTCTGATATAATTTGGAGAAGAGTTACTCTTTAAAACGTGTTTTTGCCCCCCCCACCCACCCCGCCCTTAAAGGGGAGAAAAGGAAAATTTCACAAAAGCCCCTTTTAGGACGTGTTGGGAACGCATAACCAGCCCGCACATACAAAATCGTCTAAGATAGTTTAGAGCAGAGTTACGCATGAAAACATGATTTTGCCCCACCCCCATCCCCAAAAGGGATAAGGTGGAATTTTACAAAATCCCTTAGTAGTGTGTGTCTTGAGTACGCATAACCAATCGACGTATCAAAAAATCGCTATTCTGAGATAATTTAGAGCAGAGTTACTCTTAAAAGCGTTTTTTGCCCCCTTCCCCGCTTTGAAGGAAGGGAGGGGGAATTTTTGTAAGATCCCTTTATAATGCGTGTTGGGAATGCATAAACAACTCACATGTAAAAATTAATCTTACTGAGATAATTTGAGGTAAAGTTATGCGTGGAAACATGCTTTTTGTCCCCACCCCCAAGGGGGGATAGGACGGAATTTTACAAAATCTCTTTGTAGTATGTGTCTTGAGTACGCATAACCAATTGACATATTAAAAAATTGCTATCCTGAGATAATTTGGAGCACAGTTACTCTTATAAGCGTGTTTTTGCCTCCCCCCGCCTTTAAAGGGGGGAAGGGTGAAATTTTGTAAAACCCCTTTACTGTGCGTGTTGGGAAAGTATAATCAACCCACATATACAAATTAATCTTGCTCCGATAGAATACCACGGACAAATTTAGTGTTAAAAGGGGGGGGGGTCGAATTTGCCCCCTCGTAACTTCCCCCCCCCCCAAAACCGAAAATCGGAAAAATCAAAAATGAGTTTTGCAAATACCTTCAAGAACACGTTTGGCATTTTTTTTTCAATATCTTTGAGCTATTAATGCTAGAATTTTACACGAAAATCCATACATTGCTAAATTTCCTCCCGAAAATCTTTTTTACCCCCTCTCCCCCCTTAAAAATCCAAAATTACGAAATCGCAGAAAATCATTTTTTTGTATTTAAGTCTAGTCTCCCCATCTGCAATTTCTTCACCGTGAAGTAATTTGGAGCCGAGTTATGCTTATAAAGGTGTTTTTGCCTTCTGCACTTCCGAAAATCATTTTCACCCCCTTCCCTCCTTAAAATCCAAAATTTCAAAATCGCAGAAAAAGATTTTTTTGTATTCAAGTCTAGTCTCCCCATCTGCAATTTCTTCACTGTGAAGTAATTTGGAGCAGAGTTATACTTATAAATGTGTTTTTGCCTTATGTGCCTCCGAAAATCTCATTTTTACCCCCTATCCCCCGTTAAAAATTCAAAATTCCAAAATCGCAGAAAATGATTTTTTTTATATTCAGGTCTAGTCTCCCCATCTGCAATTTCTTCACCGCGAAGTAATTTGGAGCCGAGTTATACTTATAAAGGTGGTTTTTGCCTTCTGGCCCCCCGGGGTGGAACGGAGGGGTATTTCGCAAAATCCCGTCTTAGTGTGCGCCAGGGTCCTAAAATCAACTTGCTCACCAAAAATTGTGACTCTGTCTCCCATAGGATCGCCACAGCCGTGTTGAGTCAGTGAGTGAATCAGTAAGTTTACTCTTTTATATATATAAACTAGCAGGCGACGCGCGCTTAGCTGGTCCCTATTTTTAAAAGAACCACTATAATTACTGAACTCTGAAAATCGCATTAATTTTTATCACGTGAAAAAAAAAAAAAAGAGAAACAAAATCTGATTAGGAAAAATGTCGCACCGGGTTCTCACTGCCTTCGGAAAAAATTCCCAAAATGCACTAACTCTTAATTCTATTACTTTCTTCCTTCTCCCCCCCTCCCCTCTATCCTAATAATTTTAAAAATTTGAAAATATTCGCAATCGATTTGTAAGTATCAAAAACCTCTATGCACCAGTTTTGAACGATATATCTCTATTTTTATTTTTTTGCCCCTCTGCTCCCCCCCCCCCTGCAAAAATTTCACGTATATCTATTTTTTTGTTTGAGATATATAGGATTATGCGAAATCACGTTTTACGCATGTGAAATCTGTCGTAAAAGTGAAAGAAAAACTGAAATCATTTGTGTTTTAATATTTCACTGTTAAAGAACGTTAAAGAACTGTTAAAGAACGTTAAAGAGTGTTAAAGAACTGTTAATAAACTCTTTTAGTCTAGAGACAATCTTCATTAATGTACGGGTAGCTAAGAAGAATGTACCACTCCTAGCTTTCAAACTGTTTAATCATCATTTTCTAAACTCTTTCTCTCGCGCACTTCGAGAATGTATATGTATCTTTCTTTTGCAATATGTAACCGGATAAGAAAGGAGCTCTGTTAAATGCTCCATTATAACATAATACTTTAATTATATAATATACATAAGATTATATACGGTAATCCAGAATTCATTAAAAAAATTAAATAAACGTCAGTGATTACTTCTATCATGAAAATAATAATTAAATTCACTACAAATTCTAATATTACGAAAACACACAGCATTTATTTTCAGATTCTACTCCCGTTGAAAGATCGTTCTTACTGACGCTGGACAATTAATCATGGACTGGAGAGAAGGTGAGTACAAATCTTACCTTCTTATAAACTGTTAATGTTTAATAACTTTTGTACTCTTTTATAAACTCTTCAGCTCTCTAGTAAAATTGAATATAAATAAATATTTCATATATTATTTATTTACCTGGATTAAAATCTGAGCGCGCTGTGCGCAATCTAATGTATTAAAATCGATTATTTATATTAGATTTATGAGACTGAAGGTCTCAGTTTTATCCAGTAAATGCCCTATAGGCAATCCGAAAAAAAAACAAGAGACCTGAATTATATGACAATATAAAAAAAAAAAAAAAAAAAAAAATATGGTTACAGAAGAAGAAATGAAAATAAAGAAAGTGTGTATAGTAATGATATATATATATATATATAATTGGTATGTTATAAAGGTATCATAAAATATATATATAGAAATACAAAAAATATATATATCTGCTTACCAGTTATCTATAATGATTAAACATATACACACATATTTTTGAATATAAATAAATAAATTAAATTTCAGTTTTGAAAAGCAAAATAATATAAATAAAAGTAAAGAATGGCATCATCAATAAAAGATATAACATTAGTAGAAAAACTCAATGCCAATAATTATGATTTATGGTGTTTCAAGATTGAAATGGTCCTCATAAAAGAGGAACTATACAACGTTATTACTGATCAACCCCAAGAACCTCTGACTGCTGAGTGGCAGGCAAAGGACAAAAAGGCCAGAGCATTAATTAATTTATCAATTGATGGTAGCCAAATATTCAACGTGCGTCATTTGACCACCGCTAAAGCGACCTGGGAAACACTCCAGAACATTCATCAAAGAGCGAATTTAACAAACAAATTATTTTTGTTACGTAAATTATATTCAGCTAAATTGGCTGAAAATGGGAACCTCATAGACCACATTACCAACATTTATCAAATACGCGATAAATTAATGGCAATAGGTGAAGAGATAAATGACCAACATTTGGCGGCACTCATGTTATGTTCTCTCCCCCCCCCCCCTCATACGATACATTTATCACTGCTATTGAGAGCAGAAATGAACAGGAATTGACAGCCGAATTTATACGAAACAAATTAACAGACGAATATATTAAGAGATCACAAAAAAAAAACACTCAGGGAGAAAACGCATACAAAATGCAGGTTAAAAACAAAACACAGACCGGCAAATATTGCACTTACTGCAAAAAATCCTCACATACTCGAAATGAGTGTTGGCACTTAAAGCCCAGAGGAGGTAACCCACACCGCAATAACAATAATTTCAATAACAGTAGTGGGAACAGTACTAAATATAGAGGTAAACAAAAACACAGTTAATTAAAGAAACAGAAAACAAACAGAAAAATTTAACTTTTATTATAGACAAAACTGAAAATGATAGTTTCGTTGTCGATAGTGGAAGCAGTGTGCATGTCTGCAACGATTTGCGTAAATTTACATGTTTAAAAGTGACGAAAAAGTAAATGTGATGTTAGCAAACGGACAGACCGTAGTTTCTCAGGGACATGGGGACATAAATATAGATGTAGTTAACTCCGATAGAGAAACGAACAGTATCACATTAAAAGATGTATTATATATCCGTGACATGGCTACTAATTTGATCTCCATAAAGAAAGCAACTGAGAATGGCTGTGTTGCCATATTCAAAGACCAAAAATGTCAAATTAAATACAACAACAAAACATACATTGAGGCTAACTTAACCGATATGAGATAAAAACACATAAAAATTTATCGGAAAGTATAAACATTGCAGAAACATGCAATGATAAAAATTGTATTAGAATATGGCATCAGCGGTTAGGTCACAAAAATGATCAACAGATCAGGGAGCTCACCGAGAAGAACATGGCGAGAGGAATAAATTTAAATAAGTGTAGACATAATGAGGAATGCGAAATATGTATAGTTTCGAAACTAGAAGATGACTCATATCCAAGAAAGGCTAATTACCGAGAAAACAGACCCCTAGATTTAGTCCATTCGGATATATGCGGACCTTTTCAAACGTCGACCGTAGGTGGTAAAAATTACTTCCTAACTTTTATTGACGATTATAGCCGATATACGTTTACTTATCTATTGAAATATAAAAGTGAAGCATTCAAAAAATTTAAAGAATATCATGCGTTAACTGCGAATAGGTTTGGAAGGAAAATAAAAATACTCCGCTCTGACAATGGTGGGGAATATACAAGTAAACAATTCGAAGAATTTCTCACTAATGAGGGAATAGAACATCAACTTATTGTACCTCACTGTTCACCTCAAAATGCCGTCGCGGAAAGAAAAAACAGAACCTTAGTTGAAATGACTAGGTGTTTACTAAAACAGAGTGGATTACCAGATAAATTTTGGGGTGAAGCTGTCATGACTGCAACTTATCTGCAAAACAGATTACCCACGAGAGCTTGCGACGTAACACCGTATGAAAGGTGGACAGGAAACAAACCAGATCTTTCAAATATTAAAACTTTTGGTTGTAAAGCATACATATATACTCATAAAATAAACAGAAGGAAACTAGACAGCAAGGCTAAATTGGGTACATTTGTGGGATATGACCTCAGAAGTAAGGGATATAGAATTTACATAGATGATAATGTAAAAATATGTAGAACGGTCAAATTCATCGAAACAGATCAAATGCGTGAAATAAGCAATAACAATGACGATAATCAGTTACTAATGAATGAAAATGAAAATGAAGCCGATACTGGTGAAATAAATAGTAAATCATCCTTTCCGGTAGTTTTAACTGAACAGAATCAGGAATCGGATCACATTGAGGAACCAAATTTACAGAATGAGGAAATTTCAGATCAAAATATTCTCAGAAGATCAGAAAGAGCCAACAAAGGCGTTCCACCTGATAGATTCGCTTTGTTAACAGATACCTTAAATGTAGTCGAACCTAAAACCTTTCGTGAAATATTAGAATTGCAAAACCCTGTAGAAAAGGAAAATTGGCTAAAAGCAGCCAAAGATGAAATTAATTCACTCAAAGAGAATAATACATGGACATTAGTAGACCCTCCACCCAACGCACATATAGTAGGTTCCAAATGGGCGTTCAAAGCCAAATACAATCATATGGGAGAAATTCAAAAATATAAAGCGAGGTTAGTGGCGAAAGGATTTAGCCAAAAATACGGGGTGGATTACGATGAGACATTTGCCCCAGTGGCGTCTCACACAACTATCAGATCATTTTTAGTCATGGCACTACAATAATCTAGAATTAAATCATTTAGATGTAAAAACCGCGTTTTTGCATGGGGAATTAGAAGAAACAATTTACATGTTACAACCAGAAGGATTTATAAATCCCGGGGATGAGAAAAAGGTTTGTAAATTAAACAAGGCAATCTATGGTCTCGAGCAGGCAGCCAGAGCCTGGAGCTTGAAAATAAATGAGACATTAATTAATCTAAATTTTACACAAAGTCAAGCTGACAAATGTCTATATAAAAGAAATATTAACGGTAGAAAAGTCTACGTGCTAGTGTACGTAGATGATATTTTAATCGCTGGAACTAAGAACGACATAAAAGAAATTACTGAAAAACTCAGCCGCGAATATAAAATTACTAACCTAGGGAATGTAGTTAATTATCTAGGCATAAACATTACTAGACCGGATAACAATACATTGTTATTAGATCAAACCAATAAAATTAAACAATTAATAGACAAGTTTAACTTAACAGATTCAAAACCTACTAATATCCCAATGGATACAAATTATTTAAAAAATAATAATAACGACAATTTTTTGCCAAACAAAATACAGACTATAGAAAAGCAGTAGGGGCATTATTGTACATTTCCACAACATGTAGACCAGATATAAGTGCGGCTGTCAACTTTCTGTCCAGACATAATGAAAATCCCAGAAAGTGCGACTGGGAAGCTGTAAAAAAGGTCATGAGGTATCTCAAATCCACAATAAATCTAAAGTTAGCGTATAATAAAAACGCAGCACCAGTATTAACAGTATATGCAGACTCAGATTATGCAAACGATCCAAATGATAGAAAATCTGTCACAGGCAACATATTCTTTATTGGAAAGAACCCCTATAAACTGGGTTTCAATGAAACAAAATAATATCACATTATCTACCGCTGAGGCAGAATACGTCTCTGCCAGCAATGCAGCTCAAGAAACTGTGTGGCTATTGCGACTACTAGAGGATCTAGACATGAAACAAGAAAAACCTATCGTGATTTTTGAAGACAACCAAGCATGCATCAAATTGATTGAAAGCAACAAATACCAATCTCGCTCAAAACACGTGGACTTAAAATATCATTTCATAAAAGAACTTTATAAAAACAAGATAATAAAATTGCAATATGTTGATAGCAGCAACATGACTGCTGACATAATGACTAAACCTTTACCAAAACCGACTCTACTAAAATTTAGGAACAATCTGAACTTATTTGATTACAGCGATATATAAAACAAGTAGGGGTGTCGTAAAAGTGAAAGAAAAACTGAAATAATTTGTGTTTTGATATTTCACTGTTAAAGAACTCTTATTCCAATAAACTCTTTTAGTTTAGAGACAATCTTCATTAATGTACGGGTAGCTAAGAAGAATGTACCACTCCTAGCTTTCAAACTGTTTAATCGTCATTTTCTAAACTCTTTCTTTCGCGCACTTCGAGAATGTATATGTATCTTTCTTTTGCAATATGTAACCGGATAAGAAAGGAGCTCTGTTAAATGCTCCATTACAACATAATACTTTAATTATATAATATATATAAGATTATATATGATAATCCAGAATTCATTAAAAAAATTAAATAAACGTCAGTGATTACTTCTATCATGAAAATAATAATTAAATTCACTACAAATTCTAATATTACGAAAAAACACAGCATTTATTTTCAGATTCTACTCCCGATGAAAGATCGTTCTTACTGACGCTGGACAATTAATCATGGACTGGAGAGAAGGTGAGTACAAATCTTACCTTCTTATAAACTGTTAATATTTAATAACTTTTGAACTCTTTTATAAACTCTTCAGCTCTCTAGTAAAATCGAATATAAATAAATATTTCATATATTATTCATTTACCTGGATTAAAATCTGAGCGCGCTATGCGCAATCTAATGTATTAAAATCGATTATTTATTTTAAAATCACGTTTTGCCCCCCCCCCCGTCCCCCCTGGGGACCGAATTTTGAAAATTCCAGAAATCGGTTTTTAGACATTTGTATTAGCCATATTTTAAAACAAAAATTTTACGGATATCTGTTTTTTTTTGTTTGAGATATGAAGGATTTTGTGAAATCATGTTTTGCCCCCCCTCCCCCCCTTGGGGGCGAATTTTGTAAAATCGCTTCTTAGTGGATGCCTACGTCATAGAACGAACATTGTCACAAAATTTCATGCTTCTAGGTCTAGGGGTTTGGTCTGGGCGATGATGAATCACCCCCTCACTCACTCACTCAGGAAGAACGATTTTATATATATAGATGACTAGCAGGCAACGCCCGCTTCGCTGGTCCCTATTTTTAAATGAATCACTATAATTACTGAATTCTCAAAATTGCATTAATTTTTATCACGTGGAAAAAAAAAGAGAAACAAAATCTGATAAGCAAAAATGTCGCACCGGGTTCTCACTGCCTTCGGAAAAAATTCCCAAAATGCTCTAACTCTTATTCCTATTATTTTCCCCCTACGCACCCCCCTCCCGTCTATCCTAATAATTTTACAAATTCGAAAATATCCGCAATCGATTTGTAAGTATCAAAAACCTCTGCACCAGTTTTAAACGATCCATCTCTATTTTTATTTTTTTGCCCCACCACTCCCCCTTTCCCGCCCCTACCAATAACTTTAAAAATTCGAAAATATCCGCAATCGATTTGTAGGTATTGGAAACCTCTATGTACCAATTTTGAATGATCTAACTCTATTTTTTTTGCCCCTCTGCCCCCCCCCCTTCCCGGCCCTCCTAATAACTTTACACTTTCGAAAATATCCCCATCACTTGCAGGCCTCTAAAACTTATTTGTACCAATTTTGAACGGCCTAACTGTATTTCTATTTGTTTTTGCCCATAGTCCCCTTCCCGCCCCACCTAATAATTTTACAAATTCGAAAATATCCGCAATCGATTTGTAAGTACCGAAAACCTCTATATACCAATTTTGAACGATCTAACTCTATTTTTATTTTTGCCCCCCTCTCCCCTCCCCCTTTCCCAGCCCTCCTAATAACTTTACACTCTCGAAAATATCCCCATTCGACTTGCAGGCCTCTGAAACCTGTCTGTACCAATTTTGAACGGCCTAACTGTATTTCTATTTGTTTTTGCCCATAGCCCCCCTTACCGCCCCACCCCCTTCCCGCCCCTCCTAATGTTTTTACAAATTCAAAAATATCCGCAATCGATTTGTAGGTATCGAAAGCCATTATATACCATCTTTGAACGATCTAACTCTATTTTTATTTTTTGCCCCCCCCCTCTCCCCTCCGCCCTTCCTGGCCCTCCTAATGACTTTACACTTTCGAAAATATTCCCATTCGACTTGCAGGCCTCTAAAACCTATCTGTACCAATTTTGAACGGCCTAACTGTATTTCTATTTGTTTTTGCCCACAGCCCCAGATAAGAATTTTGCACTGTTTCAGCACTGTGGCCATGGACGATTGCTTTTTTATGTTGCACACTGCGTCTGGGTTATTTTGAATATTTAGTGGCAGTTTAAATAATGAATGAGCTGTTCTGCCTCCATCCAATAAAGTGGCCGCAATGCCAGATGATGCAACAGCGAATGCAATGCCATTATTTGATCGTATTTTGGCGAGAATTAGCGAAATAAGGAATGTTTTGCCAGTTCCACCTGGTGCATCCAAAAAAAAAAGAATCCACCTTGTACTGCCGAAACTGCGAGCATGATGCGGTCGTAAATGGTTCTTTGTTCTTCATTCATTAGTAGGACATTGCAAGCAACAATCGCTGCCATTTCTACAGTTTTGTATTGTAGTTCACGATTCAATTCAGTGTTTATTAAATCAGATGCATTTCGATTTGTTGAATGCATACCGAAATGACTGAGTGGCAATGACTATTGGCAATGATAATGCAAAGATCTTCAATGACAATCAATGCTTCATTGTACATAGCGTCACTGAATACTATCGTTAGATCGTTGCACCGTGAACGATGTTGATGCAATATATCATCAGTCATTGAATCTTTGTGATTATCCCATAATGTCTCTGCTCGGGCCGGGAAACATGTAGTCAACACTATAGCGAATAGTAGACGAATTTGTTTTGCTGTACAGTTCAATCCTGCTTCAGCAAGCGTACACTCCCACTGGTTGTCGTCTTCCAGCAAGCCGAGTGCAAGGCATGCATCTTTATACGTTGGATACTGTTGTCCATTCACTTTACGTAAATCTTGAAATGACAAAGGGCCGGTGACATTAACCAATAACAGTCGAGGATAAAAGCACTCAATCTGCCTTGGATTGACTGTAAATACTCGCCCCAAGGTGTTTGATTTGAATAAACCGGGACATGCATTAATCGGCGTGCCTTGCTTGCGGGGCATCAATTTTTTTTTTTTGAGCCCATGTGAAATAGCGTGGTACTTCTGAATAGAGTAATGTCCGTGCAAAAGCACCAGAAGCATCCGCACGATTACACAATTCAAAAAATTCGGTGAGTGTAGTTTTTGGTGGATTTATAGTACGATCAATCGCTGTCTCGCTCGTGAAATATACGCGCTGGCCATTTTCAAGGTGGAAGGCTAAATGAAGAACTGCTGGATCCCGTTCATGAATTGGGAAACCAAAGATACGCCAAACAGCACTACCTTTATTCACATAGTTGCAAATGTATTTGATGCTCTTCACTGAACTGTAGAACTCAACATAAATATGAGCACTGAATGTTTTGCTCAACAGAGGCGAATATGGGACCACCCAACGGTTATCAATGTCAATGTCTATGTTGTTGACATTTTTAACAAATGGTTGTCCGCCATTATCGGGATTTCTTCGACGATATATTGGATATCCGTCAACATTTGTGATCGTATCGTTAGTGAAATTTTTCGGAAAACTTTTAGTACATTTTCCATCTGCCATGCAAGGCGATGAACGATTCAGATTGCCGCATGGGCCATGAATCATGTTTGCTGTAACAATATCAAACAACATTTGATCGGTAGACGGATGTGGAATTTCCGCAGAAATTATTCTGTCGATTTCTTCAGGACGTATTTCATCGATTAACCAAACCAAAATGTGCGCATGAGATCATCCCCGCTTTTGCCATTGAACGGCATACATCCAGCAATGTGTGGTTCCGAATACATGTAATTTTGTTATGAAATTTATCAAAGACTTCAATTTTTGTCTGAACACACGTGCTGTAATGTCACGACGATGTATTGCAGTTTGGCCAGGCAATAGTGAAGGTGTAATCTCCGGCCATTTTGGAATACACGTGAACTTGATAAATAAACACGGCCGTCCATATTCGCGCACGTAAGTCCGAGCATCCTGTATGTATTCCTGCATATGCAGAGCCTGATTAAGGGGGAAGCACACATTATTTATACTTACACCGTTATTTTTTAACAAATACTTTCCTCCTATAATAAACAGAAAATTCTCATCAAAATTATTTTAAAAGAATTCTGGTGTCTAATAACGGTGAGTAAATTGGATTGTTTTACACCGTTCATTTTTTATAAAAAATATTTCCTCGTCAAAGCGTGGAATTTCTATGACATGAAGTAAAAAATAATTGTAAAAATATTCCGGTGAGAGCGGAGATAATATGTGCTTCCCCCTTAATCAGGCTCTGTGCATATGACGTGGACTGCCTATGTATGATGATGGTAGAATGACAGAGTCACCGATTTCAGTGGCGTCGGCGTTGTTGACAATAGCGTCTCGCAAGTGAATGTATTCTTCCGCACGCAGCTTATGTTGATTAAATCGCAAGTATCATAATCGTTCGCTCTCTATCTTTACATACATGTCGACCCTGAATTGTTGACAGAGCTCACGACATCGTAGAATAACGTTGTCCTGATCGCGTCTAATCATCAACCGATACGCATAATAATCCTTCGAACTAACATTCTTGTTCGCTTCGGCACCTGTTGCGGGATCTCGTTGCTTAATATCTATGCAATAACGTCTTGTCCCTTCCAAAACATTAGCGGATATTGGCGTCATATGAACGGTGTGTATCAGCAATGGACTGTAGATTATTATTTCTTCTACGAATCACGATTTCTCGCGTAGCAGTACGATCGCCAACCATGATTCCTGCAACATTGTCAAGAACAGGCGCATTGAATTTACGAATATGCTCTCCAGCAGGTGTTTTATCAGGATTGATGACAATAGCGTGATTATCACTTTGTAATTTGTGCATGTGTGATTTGAATATTTTTAAAAATTCATTGTGCTCATTCAACAGAGCATCCAGGTTGCTGGCGATGCGTCTGGCAAAAAGTGAATCGAGGTTATTATAGACACAACGTGCATCCACACGTGCATCCTCACCGCCCATAAAGTAAATTTGTAAATATTTATGTGATTCGTTTGGCATTGGCAACAATGAGCCCACTTTGTGATAAATTTGGCCTTTGATTTTGAATGTTGAATTGAATTGTTGACCATTGGTAGCATTATTCTTAACTATTTCTGTTGCTCCGAACGATGTCATCTTGAAACATGAATTAAATGTTCGAATGGACTTTAGGAACAGATTAGAATCTGGATCCGTGCCGATAAGTAAACCGTTCAATGGTTCAGAAGGTGTCTCAATTGCAGGTAATTGCACCTTTCCTGACGAACAACACATCCCGGCTGGCTCATTTTTAAACTTAAGAACATTACAATGGGGACATTCCTTGTCCATAACACCAATTACCACTTTTGAATGAGCATAATATTGAATATCGGGCTCATACTCGAATGCTGGGCGCAGGAATGAATTAGACTTAAATGATCGATGCACCTGTTGGCGCTGTTGGTCTCTAACTGCTAACGCTGTTGGTCTCTGCGTCTGCTAACTGAATAAAAGCGCGCTTGCCTTTGTTCTAATCTTTGTTCATTTCGTTCAGCTCGTGCATCTACTGATTCAGCTCGATGCAATCGCGCCATTTTCACACGCACATTACTATTATCTTGCTGGATTTGGTCTTCTGTTCTTTGGGCTCTTGTATTTCACATTCTTGCAGATCTACGTGTTTGACGCCCTAAAGAAGCTCGTCTGCGTCTTGCTGGCATTGTACAAAACACACAAATAGAAGATTACAGCCCCTGCAAATTAATAATGAATTCACTTGAGAATCACGCTGAAATGGTAAAATTACACTGATAATTGTAAACACGTCACTACTACGATCGATGCACAAATAATAATGGCCTAAAAATTCATTTTTCATTTTAACATAAAGTAACTCCGTCTGATATTGACGAATTTTTTAAAAGAATATACCATTTTAAAAATATTAACCTTGAAAAAATATTTTAAACACTTCGTAAGATACGGTTAAAAATTCATTTTTCATTTCAACATTAAATAAATCCTGACATCGTGTTTACGAGTCTAAAAATATTAACTTTGAAAAAATATTTTAAACACTTCGTAAGATACGGTTAAAAATTCATTTTTCAAAATTCTGACATCGTGTTTACTAGGGACCCTCTATAGAGAGAGACTGGACATTGGCGCGCCGGCTGAAATTCTCCATTTTAGTGCCAGTTGCTCCATTGCTTATCATTACGCTGAGAAGAAATTTTGATTATTTTACGTCATAATCGAAAAAGAACTTATTTATTACATTTTCACTTTGTTGGGAGATAAATTGCTTTAATTTTGGAATACTTTTAAAAGAAAAAATTGCATAATTATTTATTTTATACCATGCTTTAAATATTTTGAATTCTCTTATTGCATGCTGTTTTACGTATTTATTTCCTAACATATGAGATAATTGCATTATTTATTTGCTAGCTATTAGTTTTTAAGTTCTGTTGTGCAATACATTTAATATGTTAGATCTCAATGTATTTTTCTAAATGATTTTAAAATACATATTTAAAATAACTATATAAAAAAATATTTTTTGATTTCTTTCTACTACGCAAAATGTATCAGATTTCTTATAATAAAAAAAAAATAAAGAAAGAAAGAAAATAAGGTGAATATTATTTGCTAACACATGAAATAGAGCATTTCCTCGTGACGTCTGGTGGTTGGCAAAAAAGCGCGCTCGACTTTCCCGCGCCCCGCCCACCATTGATACTATATTGGTGATCCGCCATCGCTATGCTTTTCCCAAGCCTTTTTGCCAACCACTCATAAAAGTTGAGATGTTTGTTTACAAACAAGGAACTGCCCTCATAGAATAATAATACTGCCCTATATAAATTTCTTTTAAATAATAATTGCCATAATAAATTTTATAAATAATATTTAAATAAGTAATTATTTTTATTTACATAATATTTAAAAAAATCTAAAAAAAAAAAAAAAAATATCAACGAAATATGTAAATAAAATAAATAAAAACTTTTTTAATTTCTAAAGATATTAGTTAATATTTTTACAAATTATTATTAATAAAATTTTTCTTTTTAATATTTAACTAAGTCATTATTATTAATAATGCGTAATTGAAATAAATGAAATATGTATTTTTAGCTTGTAAAAATATTACGTAAATATTTTTATAAAATAATAAAAAATAATTTCTGTTCTTCTGCCGTTGTTTTACATTTATTCATGAATTACTTGACAAAAACTAAGATTACCATATTTTTGTTAAAAATTTTCTAACTTTTTATATGTAGAATGTATGTCCTAAAAAAAAAATAAGGTAGAATTACTTTCACTAAGGTAGAATTGCTTTCACTAAGGTAGAATTGCTTTCACAATCAACGTATTTTTTAAATATAGAAATATACAAGAAAAAATTCCTCTGTTTTCCGATAGGAACTGAAAAAGTAACCATGTCGAAGGTTAAAACAAAATTCATTTTTCTTTAAATTCTTTTTCTCTAAGAGAAAAAAAAAATTACATATTTATATTCTGCATTACTTTCTGCACAAATTTAGCACAATTTCCTTTCATTTATGTTGTATAGTAAAGCGTCAATCGCGAAGAAAAAAGCATTACGTTCTACGGGAATCGCTCCGAATTGGCACTAAGATGGCCGACTTTCGGCCAATGTCCAGTCTCTCTCTATATAGGGTCCCTAGTGTTTACGGACAACTCACGCCATCTAGGTGGAAAAGTTGTTGAAAGAGTTGGTTAAAAATTAATTAAGAAAGAACTAATTAAGTTACAACTTTCATTAACAGATAAAAACATATTCGCAGACCTACCGAATGTACATACAAAATTTCATTAAGATAGGTTAAGCCGTTTTGGAGGAGTATGGTAACAAACACTGTGACAGGAGAATTTTATATATTAGATAACTCTTAATTTTCACTTATTAATTTAATTGTAGTAAAAAAATTTTTAGCGGGCACTTCTTAATACTAGACCCACGGTTTTTGCGTGGTTTTTATTCTCAGATTTCCAATACGTTTGTTTATGCGTATGAGAAACATATTAATAGGAGACAAATTCCATTATTTAAAGGTTCCGTTGTTTTGAAGTGTATTTTTTTAAAATAGTGTAACGATTTGACTTAATTAATCTTAACTTGGTTGCACCACAGGCAATGTCTGCTCTGAGTTCTCGGATAAATCATTAGAAAATTTCGCTTGCTATTTAGACAAATGTAAACAAAGACCACAAATGTAAACAAAGATTCTAAATGCAAACAAAGATTACAAATGTAAACAAAGACTCTAAATGTAAACAAAGACTACAAATGTAAACAAAGAGTACAAATGTAAACAAAGAGTACAAATGTAAACAAAGACTACAAATAAAAACAAAGAATGTAAATGGAAACAAAGACTCTAAATGGAAACACTCTAAATGTAAACAAAATTCAAAAAATGTAAACAAAAACTCTAAATCAAAAACATACTAAATGTAAACAAAGACTACAAATATAAAAGAATCTAAATGTCAAGAAAGAATACAAATGTAAACAAAGACACTAAAGCGGGCTTCACACTGGCCGTTCCGCACCGCTCCGCGAAACTAGCGCATGCGCAATGATGAATTTTGTCAACGCAACGGATGAACGCAAAGCTCTCTTGCGGAAAACGTTGACTTCTGTCTGTGCTAGAAATGAACGTTCTCGCCGCCGTCGGCCGCAAGCAGTGAACCAATCAGATTGTTGAATGAGAAACTCACTTCCTTCATGCTTGCCTCGCGTGTAACTTTGGATTGTTTATGTTTGCTTCAGCACTTGATATGATGTTTTGAATTTTGAATAAGAAAATACATGATTTCTATCACTGAAATATCTCAGGATACAAACATTTGTTTGATTTGAGTCAGCTAAAAGATTACATAGAGAGGAAAAATAGTACATGAAAGGTAAATATATATTCTGACCTTAATAACGTATCAGGTTAATTGTATATTTATTTTAGCATTTAAAGTTTGTTTTCGATAAATACTAATAATTCGTTCATATTTAAAGACTTTTTAAACTTATGCGAGTTGCTTATGCTTTATTATTTACTAATTGTTTCACTTTGGAAAGTGCCTACTATCTCTTATATTATTAAATAAGTATTTAATTACTATTATTATATACTCGTTTTACTTTGTTTGAAATAGGAAAAGTATGCTTTTGTGTAAAATTATCAGTTTTCCTTCACAAATTTCTGTTTTTTTTTTTTTTCCCTTCACTAATAAGTGATCCTTATTTTTCAGATATTATTGATGTATACCGCTATCATGATTCGTATTTCACTTGAAATTTTGAGAATTAACCAGACTTAGTAACAATAAAACTGTAAGTTAATCAACAAAAAACAAACAAAATGTTATTAAAACGACGATTTTTCTTTCTTCATATTTTCGAATGTATTTTGAAACTTTAATGTTATGTTATGAAAAATAATGAATTTTTATTGCTCAGTTTCTCTGAGTATTTCAAAAATTTAATTTTGTAGATTTTATTTATTATTATTGAATTGCAGTTTGAAACATGCTTTTAATATGTATTGTAATTTAAAAAAATAATGTGGATGCTTTCGAATTAATTATTTTTTATGCAAAATTTATGTAATTTTTTTTTTTTTTTTTTTTTTTTTTTTTTTTTAATTTTGCTGAAATATGATGAATAGATTGTAGTGAATAATTTTCTCTTTGAATTTTTATATGTATTTTTTCTAGTTAAACTAATTCCATGCACTTGTTGTAAAGTATAGAAATTTTACTGTGATTGTTGATAACAGTGGGTGTTACTTAAGATAAAAGCAAGATTGTAATATATAGCAGAAAATCTGTTTATTTATTTATTTTTCTTTAAAGAGGGTCTAGATATAGGTTAGGACCCCTTATAAAGACCCCTCTGGCTCTAGTGCAGTCAATTAGCCTTAATTCATATTCTATAACCAATCTTAAAAGAGGGGCACCAACCTTGTAGCTTATGATAAGCATTATAAGCACAAGGTTGGTAAAACATTGTTGAATTTTAATTTCCTCTTACACGAATGATTGTCACTTATGAATTTCCTTTAAACAAGTTTTGAAGCACTATCTTGCTACTTTCTTACTTTTTAAGACTGTTAAGTGTAATGTTCAGGATAAAATAAAACTAAATCGTCATGTATTTTTGTCCATGCTCATCATTTTGATTTTTTATGATAAATTTTACTTCTGATTTCAAATTGTCATAATAAATTTTTTAGTACAATACTTTAATATGCAGTTTTCAGATAACACACAGCACTACACAAAGGCAGTTAATTCTAATAAATTGAGAATTTGGTCGCTGTAGAAGTTTTAGAGAATATATGTATATTTTATTATTTCATGTTTAAATTTTCAACAGTATATGTAAGCATGTTTTTTCCAGTTTGATGAAGATGAAGCATATGTATATGGCAGGTTTACTTGAAACAGTCTTCCACTTTTGATTGCCAGCTGGATTACATTTATAGGCACAATTTTTATACTGTGTCTATTTATGTAATCCTGTTAGCGTATGTGCCTAGATGCCAAATGAAGCGGTATGCTAAAATCCAGGTGTAAAGGAAGAAGAAATCTAAGATAACACATACATCTGAAGATGTGCCGAAGCTGACTGCTAAAGGATCCTTATGGTAAAGTTTAGGTAAATTGTAATTCTTCTTAAATTTTAATCCTTCATCAGCTTAATCATTTTTTTTTTTTTTTTTTTTTTTGAAATTATTTATTTACATAAAGTTCTTAACATTGTGTTAAAATTGTTATAGTTTCAAATGCACAGTGTGTAGGATTGGTATCAAATTATATATATGTGTATTTTTTCCCGATGTATACACATACGTACATGTGTATTAGTGATTGCTGCAATACAGAATTTTGTGTACTTTTTATGCACGGTCAAGTTTAGGGAATTAAGCTACTAAACTATTATTCGACACTTTTATGGTTTAAATCACTGCTTTTTATTATTTCATTAAATTCATTGAAATTCTTAATTGCATAAATTTTTGAAATATATTTAGGAAGACTGTAAAAATTAATTTTATCATAGAAATAATTCAAATTTCTAAGTTAAAAATTTTCAGGTTATTTTTACTTCACATTGTCTTGATAATGTTACAAGATTTTTTTTATCTTTTAACCACTGGCGTCCCATCAGTGGCCGAGAGGTTCTGCTCACTAAGCTGACAATCAGACAGTATCAGGTTCAATCCCAGGTCTCCAGTTATGCTTTTCGTCTTAGCCACTTAGAATTTTCTGTGATTTTCTCCAAAAACTAGCACAAGAATAGGCTAAGACAATTTAGTAGAGCCCCTCGAAGGGTAATTCACCCAAATCATGTGGTCATTAAACCTTAACATGTACACCACAACACCGAAGCCGATAGACAGGACACACAAGGTTTGAACCCAGGAATACTAATGTATGTTTGGAAGTAAAGCCGACGGACTGCATTAGGGTCTTAGGCTCTGAAGGAGGAGTCCTCTCTGTGGAGGTCTTTCTGAGGTGATCTAGTCCGTATTTATACAAGTTTAGGAGAAAATCATGGAAAACTACTAGCGGCTAGAATGGCAAGTGCAATTTGGGACTAAATCCAACACCTCATGTCTACTCCCTTTGAGCACAGAACCACTTGGTTACTGGTGGACTGGGCTAGTAATGTAAAATACCTGAGTATTTATTTTTCAAAGAACTCTGTTAGAATAAAACATTTGTATTTATGTATAATATGATATTGCTAAGTACAAAAAGAGATAGAGAGAGGAAATATATGTAAAGTTAAAAGCATTTGAGCCTTTTTAAAAAATTTTTAATTTTATAAAACCAAAAGATTTAATCATAAAAAACCTGTTTGTAAACCTGTTAAAATAATCCTAAAATAAAACAAAAATTGGGTCTAAACTTTTAATGTTTATAGTCATTTCTTTTAATGTAACAAAGTATACTAAAAGTTTTGTAATAACTTCAAAAATAAAATATTACAAGTATATTGTGGACTTTGGTAAAGCAATGTTTTGTGTTTTAGAGCTTTTTTTTTTTTTTTTTTTTTTTAAGAAAGAAAGAAAATAAACTGTTTAATATTTATGAATTTTCTGAATACAAAAATGGAATTTAAAAATATGTGTTAAGTTCACGAGTTATGATAGGACAAAATTCCACATAGAATAATCCTGGCTTTGGCTTCTGGCGACGATAAGTAGAGAGAGTCCCGTTAACATTTAAAAAAAAATAAAAACAAGTCCTTTTTCATTCCTATCTTTATTTTTCACCTTTTAGCATAAAATTTAAAGTAACATTAACATGTGTACAAAGGGAGTGACTAACTATTCATGAAATCAAAACTGACTTGTAGCATGGTATCTGTAAGAAAATTAAGAATTCAAGCTTCTCTCGCATCATCTATACTATGGCATAAACATAGTTAAAAATTATTTTATTATTAGTGACATTGCTTTACACTAGAGAAATTACACTGCTATCGCACTTAAGTTTTAGAATATATTTTATCATGAATGCTGATTAAATTTTTTAAAATAAACTTCATCAAAACTTTTAATTAAAAAAATATTGTAAATTATGTCATACATATGAAAACCTGTTCAAATACAGTGGCAGATCCAGAACTTAACTTTTGGGGGGGAGGCTAAGATTTTTCAAGATGTAATTCCAGATTAATGAAAAGTTTGCAATTGTACTGTTCAGTTGTGAATGTCAGTACTTTGAGGGAGGGGGGGGGGGGGGGGGGTTCAGCCCCCTAGCCCCCCCCCCCCCACCTTAAATCTGCCACTTTTCAAATATATTGCAGGAATCAAAAATCAATCCAATATTTCTATATTACTGTTTAAAAAAGTCTCTTTAAATTATTAAAAAAAAAAAAAAAATCATAAAGAAAAAGAATGCAATACAATAATCAACATCCTTCAGTGTCATTAGTTGAATTATTGTATACAAAAAATTCTGTATATGTGTATTGCGTTTCATTTCGAGATAAGAAAATTATCACCCATTCACAAATACTTGTTTTTTCAAAATACCCAGTTTTTGGGTTCCCAGGCCTCGGCTAGATACCCAAAAATATTTACCTATTCACCCACAGGGTATTTAAACATCCCACAAATCTACCCAGGACAGGACATATCAGTCCGCCTAGCTGTTCAGAGTTTTCCGTAGTTTTCTTGAAAGCTCTAATACATACCAGCTTGGATTGCTTATAAAGATTTCCATTAATGGTACTTTACCTAGGACACGGAACCTCATGTAATCAATCGGCTTTAACACCTACACCATTCCACCAAAGCTGGTAGATAGGATCTGCCGTGTTCAAACCAAAGTTCCATTTGTCAGACTCAGTGGCGGATCCAGAACTTAACTTTTGGGGGGCTAAGAGTTTTCAAGATGTTATTCCAGACCAATGAAAAATTTACAATTGTAACATCCAATTGGGAATGTTAGTGCTTTTGGTCAGACTAGTTGCTTGGAGTTTTCCATTGTTTTCTTTGGATCGTGCATAAGTGCTAGCTAGGATCATTTAGAAAGATCCGCATGGAATTCACTCTGCATAGAATTTAAATATTGTGTAAGAAATAGCTTCATTTTATCCAAATAATTTTAAAAATTAAAGAAGTCATTCTTATATCGAATACAATAAATACATCCATTTCATCATTTAATTTTTTTCTTCCAAATAAAGCATGTCTCAATAGTGGTCAAGTAGTTCTGCTCTCGAAACTGGTAGATTGGCAGTGCCGGGTTTGATCTTGCGTCACGCCTGTCTAGCCATTTGGAGTTTTCCATGGTTTTCTTCACAACTCACGTAAATTTGGGCTAAAATATCTTTAAAAAATCATGATGGAGGCAATTAACTCTACAATTCCACTTAAAAATAAAACATAATTAGCATGGGGGACAAAAATAAATGCTTTTATTATTTGGTAAAGAGAATATTTTCTTTATCTCGATTAGTGTATCGTATTTAATATATTTTACAAATTTCTTCAGCTTTCAGTTCGTGGATTTAAATAACTTACAATCTGAAATTAATAATAATAAAAAGAATAAGGAACATTTAGAAATATGGAAATGTTGTACAAGAAATAGGTGTAATTAATCCAAATAATCTGAAATTACATATTTTTAAAAGATGAAAATTAGAAAAAAAAAAAAAGTATAGTTATTTTAGAAAACACAGAGAATTTTTGAACATTTTATTATTTATTTATTTTCCATTCTAAAAACTAATCTAAATCTTTTCAATATACGAATTAAAAGAATATTAGAATGTTATTTAAGTATTGACTTTCTGTCTTTTGATTAAAATTGCCAACATTAAAAAAAATAATAATGATGGAAATTTTTTAATTAAAGTTGGAATGAATGACTGAGAAAAAGAAAAAAAAATGCATAGAAATACTGCAAGCTTATTTTAAATAAAATTTGAAAATGTTTTTCAATCACATATATAGCACACATTTCAACAATTAATTTTTTTCTTTGAATTAAAACATGTTCCAACAATGGCCAAGAGGTTCTGCTCTCGAAACTAGTAGACAGGGATTGCCTGGTTCAATTCCAGGTTGCACTTGCTACTTAGCTGTTCAGAGTTTTCTGTGGTTTTCTTCAAAATTTGCTTAAAAACAGGCTAGGTTCCTTCAAAAAGATTAATAGGGAAGTAATCTACGTAGGACACAAGTGCAAATAAAACATTATAAGCATGAAAAGGGGGGAGGAGTGCAAAATAGATGTCTTTGTTACTCTGTAAGGAGAATTTTATCTTCAGCCTATGCACAAAAATTTCTCAGGTTTTCAATTCATACATTTATTTTTTACAAAATTATTTATTTATTATTTTTTTACATTTGAAACGTTATTTTTTTTTTTTTTTTCTGAATAGTGATTAAAAAAGCCTCATTTTACCTTTTGATTAAAATTGTTAATTAATAGTAGAAATATTTTAATTAAAGATGAAATGACCAGGAAAATTAATCCTAACATAGAAATAATGCAAATTCGTTTTACATAAAATATAGATATACATTTCATTAGTTAAATTTCTTTCTTCAAAATGACTAGTAAGTGCCATGTTCGATCCAATATCGCGATCCTCAGCTTAGTTGTTTAAAAATAATTAGCTTGGGGGGAAGGGGGAAGTAAATGAATTTAGAAAGTAATATATTATTATTATAATACTTATTTTGTTAGGAATTTTGTTTCTTCATCCCAGTAAATAAATTGCATTTCATATATTTTACACATTTCTAAAATTTCATTTTATGGATTTAAAGCTCTTACATTCTAAAGAAGTAATTAAAAAACAAAAACAAATATGGAAGCATTTATAAATTGAAAAATGTAAAAGAAATAGCTGAAATTTACATTAAATAAAATTTGGAAAAGTAACAAAGAAATTAAAGTATGACTATTTCGAGAAATATTATGTATATATAGATGTCTATTATAATTCAAATTCTTTTATATTTTCTATTTCCAAATTCGCTTTGAATGAATGTATGTAATGTTGCTCGCTGAATTCTAAAGAAAATCAAAACTCAAAACAGATGTTTTTTAAAAGGCTGGCTATTGCCTGTTACTGCCCTGCAACGTGATTGGTTCATTTCTTTGTACTCTCCCTGCCCTCAGGATTCTTCTGACGCCAGTAAACTCCTGCGGAATGTAACGGAGTTCACTGACGGAATCTCTGCGGACGACGGACAGCGGAACGGAACGTCCAGTGTGAAGGCACCTTAAATGTAAACTGACTAAATGTAAACAGACTACAAATGTAAACAAAGAGTACAAATGTAAACAAACTCTAAATATAAACAAAGACTACAAATGTAAACAAAGAGTACAAATGTAAACAAAGACTCTAAATGTAAATAAACTCTAGACGTAAACAAAGACTCTAAATGTAAACAAAGACTCTAAATGTAAACAAAGATTACAAGTGTAAACAAAGTCTACAAATGAAAACAAAAGACTAAAAGTAAACAAAGACTACAAATATAAACAAAGAGTACAAATGTAAACAAAGACCACAAATGTAAACAAAGACTCAAAATGTAAACAGACTCTAAATGTAAGCAATGACTACAAATGTAAACAAAGATTCTAAATGTAAACAAAGACTCTAAGTGTAAACAAAGACTACAAATGTAAACATAGAATCTAATTGTAAACAAAGACTCTAAATGGAAACAAAGACTTCAAATTTAAACAAAGACCCTAAATGTCAACAAAGACTACAAATGTAAACAAAGACTCTAAATGTTATCAAAATTCAAAAAAATGTAAACAAAGGCTCTAAATGAAAAAACAAAGACTAAACGTAAACAAAGGCTCTAAATGGAAGAACAGACTAAATGTAAACAAAGGCTCTAAATGAAAAAACAAAGACTAAATATAAACAAAGGCTCTAAATGAAAAAACAGACTAAATGCAAAAAAAGACTACAAATATAAAAGAATCTAAATGTAAACAAGGACTGCAAATGTAAAGAAAGACTACAAATGTAAACAAAGACTACAAATGTAAACAAAGGCTCAAAATGTAAAGAAAGACTACAAATGTAAACAAAGGCTACAAATGTAAACAAAGACTAAATTTAAGCAGACTACAAATGTAAACAATAACTAGAAATATACACAAAGGCTCTAAATGTTAACTAAGACTACAAATGTAAACAAAGGCTCTAAATGTAAACAAAGACTACGAATTTAAACAAGGACTCTAAATGGAAACAAAGACTACAAATGTAAACATAGGCTCTAAATGTAATAAAGACTAGAAATGTAAACAAAGATTCTGAATGTAAGCAAAGACTAAGACTACAAATGTAAAAAAAAGACTCTAAACATAAACAAAGACTACAAATCTAAACATTCTAAATGTAAACAAAGACAATAAATGCAAACAAAGACT
The DNA here is from genome assembly GCA_963930645.1 of Salticus scenicus. NCBI lineage: Eukaryota > Metazoa > Arthropoda > Arachnida > Araneae > Salticidae > Salticus > Salticus scenicus. Next base: position 41,175,107 of record OZ005654.1, on the reverse strand, counting down.
ACAAAATGTAAAAAAAAACTAAATGTAAACTCTAAATGTAAACAAAGACTACAAAAGTAAACAAAGATTCTGAATGTAAGCAAAGACTAAGACTACAAATGTAAACAAAGGCTCTAAATGTAAACAAAGACTACAAATCTAAACACTCTAAATGTAAACAAATACTACAAATGTGAAAAAACTAAATGTAAACACTCTAGATGTAAACAAAGACTACAAAAATAAACAAAGACTCTAAATGTAAACAAAGACTGCAAATGTAAATAAAGACTACAACTGAAAACACAGACTAAAAACGTAAACAAAGACTGTAAAAGTAAACAAAGACTAAATGTAAACAAAAACTACAAATATAAACAAAGGCTCTAAATGTAAACAAAGACCCTAAATGTAAACAAAGACTACAAATCTAACCAGACTCTAAATGTAAACAAAAATTCTAAATTAAACAGACTCTAAATGTAAACAAATACTAAGTACATCTTCTGAAAGTGAAAGTAGAAGTACATATTCTGAAAGTGAAAGTAGCAGTTGTTGTACATAAATTACAGATGTCGCTACGATCACTACAGGAGTATCCCCCCCAGTGAACAAGGAGAACGATAAAAATTTACAAAATACTAATACAAATACAATTACAAATGCAATTATGTATATAAAATAATAATAATACAATGCTGATACAATAGAATATTTATGCTAATACACTTAAAATATATATGTACACATATGCAATAACAGAATGAAATATATGAAAAAGTATTGCTGAGAACAGAATTGTTTAAAATATATATACATACATACACGTGTGCACATGAAAAGTTATATTACAGTAAATAAACAAGGAATAAGTGCAATATATAAAAGAATAAATGATAATATAAACAAATACAAAATTTGCAGTGATATTAAAAATAATCTGTTACTAAATGCTTTGGAAAATGAACTTTTCGACCAGATCTAGTTGTAATTATTTTCTGCTGTTGTGAATTTTCTTGTGCAGCAGAAGTATTAGATCTAAGTTCATTTAAGTAAGAATTTGTGCTGTTATGATAATCAGGTGGTGAAGATAAGTTGGCGTTATCTGAGAACAGAAATGCAGGCTTTAACCTGTCTATAGATACTACTGTAGGTTTTCCATTAACTTTAATAACAAAATTTTTATTATTTCTTTTAATTACAATATGAGGTCCTGTGTAAGGAGGAGTTAATGGTGGTTGAATACTATCTATGCGCAAAAATGCATGAGTACATGTCTGCAAGGATGGATTTATGTAAACATTAGAAGTACCATGACTAAGGGGATTAATGGGAGAAAGTTTTCTCATGGATTCACAGAGTTGTGAGACATATGTTAAGTCAGGTGATGTTTTGTAGTTATCTATTGTGAAAAAAATCAGATGGAAGTCGAAGTGTAGTACCATAGACTAGTTCAGCACTACTCGCCATAATGTCATTTTTAATAGCAGTTCGAAGACCTAATAAGACAATTGGCAGTGCTTCAGTCCATTTCATATTGTCATGAGTTTTTAATGCAGTTTTGAGCCAGCGATGGAATCTTTCACAAATTCCGTTTGATTTTGGATGGTACGCTGTTGTGCGTGTACGCGTGGTTCCAAGAATATTTGTTAATTGACGGATAAGTGTGGATTCGAAGTTTCGACCTTGGTCTGTTGTGATGGTAACCGGACATCCGAAACGCGAAATCCAACCATTTACAAGTGATTTAGCTGTTGTTAGAGCTGTCATGTCAGATGTTGGGATTACTTCGGGCCATCGAGTGAAACGATCGACAATAGTCATGCAATATTGATAACCGTCAGATGGAGGAAGTGGACCAATGAAATCGATATGTATGTGTGAAAATCCTGCATCAGGAAGGGCAAAAGTTCCAAGTGGAGCTTTCGTATGCCGATGTATTTTGCAACGTTGACATTTATCACACGACTGGACGGAATTTTTAATGAATTTTTTCATGTTTGGCCAATAATATCGCTTAGTTATTGTTATTAATTTAGTTGTGGCAGAAATTCCGGGATGAGAAAGATTATGAATATGATTAAATATGTTAGATCGAAAAGATTCTGGTATGAAAGGACGTGGTATGTTTGTTGACATGTCACAGTATAATGTTACATCCTCCAAAGAAAAATAATGCTTTTGAATATTACATGTATTGTCAGTAGAATTTAAAATGTTTTTTAATTCAGGATCCTCGAGTTGTGCAAGAGATATTTGTTTGAAATCTAAAATTTCTGTTGAAATTGAATCAATTTCAATTCTAGATAAGGCATCAGCAATGGAGTTTTCTGTACCATCAATATGACGTATATCTGTCGAAAATTGAGAAATAAAGTCGAGATGGCGCAATTGACGAGGAGAACATTTATCTGGCTTTTGCTTAAATGCATAAATTAGAGGTTTTTGGTCAGTGTAGATGGAAAAATCTCTACCTTCAAGCATGTGCCAAAAACGTTTAATTGAAGTATATATAGCTAAAAGTTCGCGGTCGTAAGTGGACCAAGTGCGCTGACTTTTAGTAAGTTTTACTGATAAAAATGCGATTGGTTCCCATGAAGAATTATTATATTGCATGAGCGTACTGCCGACAGCAAAATCCGAGGCGTCACACCATAAACGTAAACGAGCACCAGGAATGGGATGTTTTAACAAGGTGGCATCCGCAAGTGCCGTTTTAGCGGTGGAAAAGGCAGTTTCTGCTTCGACAGACCAGTCAAGAGGTGCTTCAGATGTTTTTGAACGTGAAGATTTTTTTTTATTTTTATGGCCTTCCAAAAGTTTTACTAGGGGTGCTAAAATGTGGGCAGCTTTCGGTATAAATCTTCGATAAAAATTGTACATGCCAAGAAAGCGCCGCAATTGGGTAATAGTTGTAGGTCGGGGAAATTTGTTTATTGCTTCAACTCTGTCAGGGAGGGGTAAAAGTCCTTCGGCAGAGATATTATATCCGAGAAATTTTATATTAAGTACACCTAGAGTAATAAGGAAGCATCAATAAACTGGCGTTGTAAAATTATTACTTACAAACTTTGAATAAACACCATAAAATGCAATAAACTCGCAACAATTGTTTCGGGTCGAAAAAACACACGACCCTTCATCAGGCGAATAAAGTAAGCACGAGTGCTGCAGTCAAAGCGGTGCGTTGCCGCTTTGACTGCAGCACTCGTGCTTACTTTATTCGCCTGATGAAGGGTCGTGTGTTTTTTCGACCCGAAACAATTGTTGCGAGTTTATTGCATTTTATGGTGTTTATTCAAAGTTTGTAAGTAATAACACCTAGAGTACACTTAGAGGGTTTAATAGTAAGACCATAGTGACTTAATCGTTCAAAAAGGGCTCTGAGATGTTTAAAATGCTCTTGTTTATCTTTAGATGCAATAAGAATATCATCAACAAATGCGTAAACACCATCTAAACCTCGAGTCACTTCATCAATAAATCTTTGAAAAGTACTAGACGCATTGCACAGACCAAATTGCATCCGAGTGCTCTCGAAGAGTCCAAAAGGTGTACAAATTGCAGTTTTATGGATGTCTTCGGGAGCAATCGGAATTTGATGATAAGCTTTAACTAAATCAATGTGAGAAAATATTGTTGTCCCATGAAGCTCGCTAGTAAAATCAACGATACTAGGGATTGGATACTTGTCCTTTTTGGTTTGAGCATTAAGAGCTCGATAGTCACCAACAGGACGCCAATCATCGCTTCCTTTTTTAGGGACCATATGCAAAGGGGAAGCATAATTACTTTTGGATGGGCGAATATGGCCTAAATCCAGCATGTGCTGAAATTCTAATTTTGCAATTTTTAAACGATCGGGAGCAAGCCGACGGGGTTTAGCAAAAACGGGAAAGCCAAATGTTTCAATATGATGCTTAACAGAATGTTTAATAATTTGGTCTGCACATGGAGGTTTAGTAATACTAGGAAATTCATTTAACAATTGAGAGAAATTATTATCATTAAATACAGATTTTATAGAATAAATATGAGCAATCTTAATCGTACCATTAGACTTTAATTTTGTATTGGCGTCGATTAATCGACGATTTCAAAGATCTGGCTGTAAGTTAAAATAGTGTAAAAAATCTGCACCAATTATAGCTGTAGTCACATTGCATACATAAAAAGGATAATTAAAGTTTTTTCTTAAACCTAAATCGAGTGATAAAAGTTTCTGTTTATATACATTAATAGAAGTACCGTTAGCAGCTTTAAAAGTTTGTATAGGAGGGCTTACCTTTTCAACTGTGGCAGCTGGTATAATAGAACAATCACTACCAGTATCGATGAGAAAATTAACATTAGAACGACGATCTCGCACAAAAAGGCGACGAGAACTATTAGTATACCAGGCGTATGTCGCCGCTACTCCTGGGGTGTGTCGTTTTCCTGGAAGGTGCACGGTGATGAACATTTATTGGCTTTAGAGCCAAATTTTTTATGATACCAGCATATGGCATCGTTCTTTAGAGACGGGCTCCTTGGTCGAAAAAAACCGACGACTACGAGAAATACTTCTCGAACGTTTTAGCGATGCTACTTCTTTACGCAGAAGTTTAATCTCTTTCAGCAGTTCTGAGTCATTGTTGCAGGAAGCGTTCGAAATGGAACTAGTCTCTATTGCACTCACCTGTGCAGGTGTGATGCCGAGAATTTTGTCAGCTATTTCAGCAGCTTTTTGGGAAGTGAGAGGAGTTATAGACGCCAAAATTGATTGCACGTTTGAAGGCAGTTGTTTCAGGAAAAGCTCAAGTAGCAGGGCATCTGTGACGTTATGGTTCTCTGCACGCCGTTGCATAAGACGAAGCAGGTCAGAGGGCTTCCGATCTCCCAGTTGTTCTGCTGTAAGCAACCGTCTAATTTCTTGAGATTTACTCTCTCCACACCGAGATATCACTTCATCTTTCAGCTTTCCGTAGGGGTCATTACCGTCAGGGGAAATAATTATGCCCCGGACAGTCATTGCAACAGCTGGTGGAAGATTTGCCACACAGTAATTATATTTAGTTTTGGATTCCGTTATGGCCTTTGGAGTAGCTAATTCAAATGTAGATTTGATCATGGTGAACCACAACGAGGGGTCTGCTGGAATTAAGTTAGGAATTTTGACCGCAGAAACATCACTCATAGTGAATCCGTAGCAGAAGCGATTCAAAACAGAAACAATAAAAAGTTAAGATTGGTTTCGATTTGAAACCGAAACTCTAGCTGCACGTAAACATTACACAGAAGGATGAAAGTTTTCTAAGTCCAAAGTCACCATTTATAGGTCTTCGTAGTAATTAACACATTGATGAGTCGTTCATTACGAAAATAAACTCTTTAATAATTAACAATCATAAATGAAACAAGCACGCATTACTTAGCGCGCGGCATACTACTCATTGACATTGACATACTACGGGACCTTTCTCCCGGCAAGGCTGAAAACAGAATGTTCTGTGAGTTGAAGTTGAAGTACATCTTCTGAAAGTGAAAGTAGAAGTACATATTCTGAAAGTGAAAGTAGTAGTTGTTGTACATAAATTATAGATGTCGCTACGATCACTACAATGTAAACAAATACTGTAAATGTAAACAAGATCTCTAAATGTAAACAAAGACTACAAATCTAAATGAAGACTCTAAATGTAAACAAATACTCTAAACGTAAACAAGAACTCTAAATGTAAACAAAGACTACAAATGTAAACAAAGACCAGAAATGTAAACAAAGAGTGCAAATGTAAACGAACACTAAAGGCAAACTAAGACTACAAATGTAAACAAAGACTATAAACGTAAACAAAGTCAACAAATGTAAACAAAGTCAACAAATGTAAACAAAGATTCTAAATGTAAACAAAGACTATAAATGTAAACAAAAACTCTAAATGTAAACAAAGACTAAAATAGCAGAAAGTATTGGTTAAACCACTGAGGATTTTTGTAATTCAGCGTGATATTTGGGAAAACGTTTTGAATCAATTCGTCTTTGGTTGATATCATCTTACAAAAGTTTATTCGCAATGTGATTAAGTGGGTAACAAAAGTATCCGAACACTAGCAAAAATTTCTATGTAGAAAAGTACACTTCATACTGTTTTGTTAAATAAACCCTTGTCGAATCATGTTATTAGACTAAGTTCATGATTAGATAAGGATTTATTTAACAAAACCGTATGAAGTGTACTTTTTTTACACAGGAATTTTCGCTAGTGTTCGGACACTTTTGTTACCGACTGTACAATGTGTAGATCTGTCAATTTTGCCATCTTCCCATCCCCAATATCCAGGAATTGTTTTGCGAAACGTTTAGCGGATGCATCATTTTGTAGTTGAACACGCATATTTGTTTTATAGTCAATTTCTTTACATGTCGCCATAGAACTGATGATTTGAGATATGCATTAAGTTCATCAGCGGCTGTTGAACGTGGTATAACTGGCAGAGTTTGTCGAAAATCACCAGACAATAAAGGGAATGCGCCACCGAAGGGCTGTCCATTTCCCTTAAAATCTTGTAGTGTACGATAGAGCGCTTCTAATGCTTTTTTGTGAGCCATTGTGCATTCGTCCCATATGATAAGTTCACATGTTTGGAGAACTTTGCCCCATTCCGGAATTTTTGGTGGTATTGCATGTTGGCGTGTCAGTGGTTTGCAAATTCAACGGCAATTTCAGTGCTGAATGCGCTGTTCGACCACCACCCAAAAGTGTTGCCACAATTCCAGAGGATGTAATTGCCAGTACAATTTTATTCCTTGACCGTATGGTTGCCAAAATGATTGAAATGAGAAAAGTTTTGCCTGTACCTCTGGGTGCATCTGTGAAGTACAATCCACCGCTTTGATTTGTAATTGCTTGCATAATTGCGTCGTATACAATATGTTGTTCTGAAACAAATTTCGGAAGATTCTTTTCAACAAATGTACCCAAGTCATTGATATAGAAGTGTGTTTAAAGTTGCAAATCACGATCATAAGCGTCATTTGCAGATCGATTCGGTGCACACATTTCCAACTGTAGCAATTCTTTGTTAGCAATTGCCAAACATATATCCTCGATCGAAACCAACGCCCAATTACACACGTTTGGTGTGGATTGCATGTCCGGATTCGTTGCTCGCAAACGACGTAAGATGTCTTCTCGCATGTAATCTTTGTATTTTTCCCAAAGATTTTTCGGAATTGGATAAGAAACACGTTGCCAATATTACTGTAGTTGAGCAGTATTGGATGCATCAGCGAATGCTGTGTCCCAATGGGCATCGTTTTCAAGAAGATTTAATTCGTGGCAAGCTCCTTGATAGGTCGCACATACTTCACCATTTATTGTTCTCAGTTCTTGGAAGGATTTCGGTCCACGTACGTTAACTAACAATAATCGCAAGTAAAAAACATTCTTGTGTTGGGATGTTGGATTTGATTTTGTATTATAAAACGGGTGATGAAAATAATGATAATAATAAAAGGAGTGAATATGTCTTGCCATTTTCATTTATGACTGTGTTGGAGAAAGTGCACTGTGTGGGGGCTCTTGTGGGGGTGCCGGAGGTTGTATTAACGGTTATCTCTTTTCGGGAGAACTTAAGTTTTATGGGAGGAAAATGGATTTAGACTCATATAGTTGGGGGCCCTTGGTAGCCGGCGGGTCTGCAGGTGCGTGAGAGGGATGTTTTTTATTATTTCGTTTTTTTTGTGAGAAGGAAAGGAAGACCTCAGAGAAATTCTCTCGAAGGAGGAATCTACTCGCTTACTGGATGGGCTCGCTTGGATATAGAGGAGTGCGAGGCCAGAAATGGGCTGCCCGCGATGTCCCGATTAATGACTAATACTGTATTAAAGATTGTATCTCTTATTATAACAAGATGAATATGGTACAGTTGACGTTGCTGCATGATAATTGGTACTGAAAGCGAGGAACGGCTCCCGAGAGATCGCCAGTGTGAGTCCTGAAATGTGTTACCCTTGATGTCCAGAATAACAAGTAATAATTTATTAATGGTTGTGTCTCCTATTAAAACAGGACTAGGGTATGGTTGACACTGTTGCATGATACGGGTACTGAAAGCGAGGAAAGGCTCCCGAGATATCGCCCGGCTCGTGATAGAGCGATAAGTGAAGTAACAAGCTTCGACGCCAAGGGAGAATCGAAGATGACTCCCGTGTGTTTGCCTAAAACGAATTGGTGAGACATCCAGATTTTGGATTAATTTGTCCGCGTGCAGTTTGGTGATGGCTTCCATAGCCCCAGCTATATTGCTCTTTGGACCCGTGAAACTTTGGGAGTTCCTGGCCCCTGTATGAATCCATTTTTCCCGGTTGGAATTGAGCGTCGTTCGGTATCAAGAACTTTAAGCCACATTAACTCTTCTCATGACTGTGTTATAGTATTGGACTATCTTAAGGAGCTGATTAGCAGTAAGGAATCCCCTTCAAGCCGGATCCTCGGTAAGCTTATGAAAATTTGTTCTATTTATGGAATTGTTATGTAGGTGGTTCTATTTAATTAGTAATTTTCAGATAAACAAAATGTCATTTTTTTAAAATAATTATCTCAACACATTTTATTTTTATTCTCACTGTTTCTTAACCTTAATTAATGGTTAAATAAATTGATAAATTATTTTTTTTATTAAAAGAAATCTTTTTATTTTAAACACTATTCATTTGATAAAACTGTTGTTTGATCTTATTATATCTAAATTATATAGTAACTTTCAAGTTTAAAAGTTTATCTGAAATAGTTTATTAATAAATAAAACATGTTTAAAATTAGTTTTATAATCTTTAGTATCTTTACTTACTGATAGTTTCCTAAGAGTTCAGTTTATTTTTCTTTTGTTTACTTATTCAAACGTTATTCCCGGTAGACATTTCACTAATGATGTTTTTCTTTTCCCAACAACACCTGTTTTGATGACGTTTCTCATCTCACTTCCGGTATTCATGAACGATCCAATTGTAGGTCAACATCTGTCAGTTATCTGGTCAATCTAACAACATCTGCTTCCTATAAATAGTCTGAGGTTTGAGGAGAACGTTGCTCATTTTTAGTTTTTGTTTATTTCCTTCTATCAGCACCTGCTCTTGTTTTTTTTTTGTTTTTTTTTTAAGCAGAGTGTGAAGGGAAATGGTTAACTGTTCATAGTAATTGGTTTCATCCCCCAGGTCATGGTTCAGGTGTTATATTTATTTAATAGAGGTAACAGATTTGTTTTGTTTGGAATTTTTGATATGGATTGTTTGAAATTATTGAATAGTTTTTTTTCTTTTTAAAAAGGATCTTTTCTGTTGATATAAAATACATTGGATTAATTAGAAATGTTGGAATGTTTGTTTTTTTGTTGAAAAGCTATTTTGTTGTTATTTTAGTTTGAAAATAAAGTTGGATTTTATTGTATTTATGAGTTCTTATTGAATCATTTAACACACTGAAATTGGGTATATTTTTAGCCAAATTCATTCAGCTTCTTTAAAAGCTTCCAGTTGCTTTGCTAATAACATTTTAATGTCATTTTACTGATCAAGGTTATGGGCTTATTTTATTTGGCTGAATGCTTAATGCCCAATTAAAGTGACTTTACTTAAAGTATGTTTCCCCTCAATAGCATATTATTATAAGTGCTTTTTTTTGGGGGGGGGGGGGGGGCTATGGTTTAAATGTGGAAATGGTTCAATTGTTTTGCTTTCTTACTTTTGTTCAGTTGATTTAATGGTTTATTGGATGAATATAAAAGGTGTTTGCTTGTTCATTATTTGAAGAAAAATGGCTAGTTCTTTGACAAATATCCCTAAATTGAACTCTAGAAATTTCTGTAGTTGGCACGTTGGCAGTCTGACATGAAATATGTTGGAACGTGGTTTATGAGAAATTGTGTCAGGAGGGGAGGTTAGCTGCTAGTGAGATTTTGGAGTTTAAAAAAAGTAGTAATGTGGCTTTGTCAGTTATTTATCTGAACATTGAGTCAAATCAGACTATAGGAAAATTATTGAAGGTTTTTCAGATCCTGTTAAAGCTTGGAATGCCATTTCAAAACATTTTTATCCAGATTCAAAATCATTTCACATGGAACTTTTTTCTAAATTATGTAATTGTAAAATTTATCCTAATGAGCCAGTTGAATTGTTTGCTGCTAGATTGAGACAGATTTTTGAACAATTGAAAGGAATAAATATCGATTTTCAAGAAATATATGTCAGTTTTCAATTGTTGAGGTATTTGTCCTGTCATTTTGATAGCATCGTGCAATGTATTTTGAGATGGGAAAGTAATAAATTTGTTTTTGATGATATAGTGAATGAGTTGGTGGCTGATGATACGAGGATTAGGTTACAAGAAATAGATTTAAACGGTGAAAAAATAAGAGATGTTAATTTTATTGAAGGTAATGGTTCTGAAAATCACTGTATGGCCGGGGGGGAGATAAGCCAAATAATTATTTTTTTAATAAGTCATCCATAAAAAATACAGTGCAAAACAGATCTAGGAAAAGATCTTATCGTCATGGAGTTCGTAACAGTTCAGCTTCACCTAGAAGATCTTACCACAATGGAGTCTATAACAGTTCATCATCGCCTACCAGAAATGTGGAGTCTACAAATTTTGAGACTGGATCTCGGAGACCCAAATTTCGCAGAAGAGACACACAGCATCAAAGAAGATTTCAAAGTCCAAAGTGTGAGTTATCTGACTTTATAAACTTTGACTTTTTTAATTCAGATCAGTTTCATTATAATGTTAAGGGTATAAGTGCATTTTTGTTAACTGAAGCTAATTTTATTAATTTTATTGAAGAGGGGGGAGGGCTGCTTGGATTTTTGATTCTGCAGCCTCACATCATTTCTGTCGTGATAAGAATTTATTTTCAAAGTTTTATCCTGTATGTAATGAAAAAATGTCGGTTGCTGTTCAGGGATCTGAGTTCCCTATTTTAGGGAAAGGAAATGTGAGATTAAAATTTGGTCAAAAAATAATAGAACTTCAAAATGTTATGTATTCTGATAAATTAGGGAGAAATTTAATATCTGCCCCTAAATTAGATAAATATGGTTTTTATTTTGTTCGTGGTAACGGGTTGGTTAAAGTCAAATATCAGGACAAAACTTATTTTAAAGCTTCTCTTATTAATGGTGTATATCAAACTTTTCCAAAAATTGTAGGAAATAAACACGTTACTTTTAGTGAAACAAATGCTACATCAGTTGAAAATCAAAACAAAATTCAAGTTTGTCATAAATGTTTCTCTCGTGTAAGTCCATATTTGATTGTAAAATACTTTTAAAAAGAATGCTGTGAGAGGTCTTCCTGATGTTAAAGATACAAATTTTAATTGTGAAACCTGTAAGCTAAATAAATTCAGAAGACGTTCTTTTAAATCTGGTCATGAAGTTAGATCCAAAGAGCCTTTAGAACTTTTAGTGGTGGATGTTTGGGGACCAGCCCCTGTTGCAGGTCGAAATAATGAGCGATATTACTTAACCATTATTGATGAATTTTCTGGAAAAACCTTATATCCAATGAAGGTTAAATCTGATGTGCCCGATATAATTATTCGCCACATAACAAGAGCTGAACGATCAACCGGTCGTAAGTAGAGATGTAAGGCTTTCAAAACACCCGGTTTTTTCCCGGAAAAAAAACCGTTTTTTCCCTGGGAATTTTGAAATTTCCCCAAAACTGGGAATTTTGAAATTATAAATATTTTTATAACTTTTGTTAATTATTTAGCCTCCGATCTTTAAATTAACTTCAAATTTAATTCCTGCATAGATTTCCTTTTCGTTTTCCTTTCCAGCTAATTCGAGCATCTTCGATGTTTATTCCGAAAACGAAGAAAATTATTAATTATAATTAATGCGGTGCTAACACTAACAGTAAGTTTCTGTCATTATTCATTAATATTATTTTGTTATGTTCTTGAGATATCCTTCCAATTCTTAATGAGAATTAATAACATTTAATTTTTTTAAAATTCATAATTGGTTTATGAATGTACTATGAAATAATTAGAGAATTGAACTTAAGATTTTAGAAAAAAATCCCAATTAAATTCAAGTTTCATTAAACTTAAGGGCCCGCTTCTCTCACCGCCGCTGAAAGCCGAAGTTAATGTTATTCTATGGGAAATTCTTCTTTACAAATAACTTATTAACTAATATAAATTTTTAAATTCTGTTTTCACATTCTGAAATTTCCCAGCTGTTCAATTGACGGACCTTTTTTAAAATAATACTTTTTTAATTTTTCATATTTTATTTTGAAGCTGCAAAATACGAATTTTCAATATGTGATTTTTTTTTCATTTTGCAATTTAAAAATAAAATATTAAAAGTTAAAAAAATACATTTTTTAAAAGGTCCGTCAATTTAACAGTTGGGAACTTTCTGAATGTGAAAACAGAATGTAAAAATATGTATTAGTTAATAAGTTATTTGTAAAGAAAATTTCCCCATAGAATAACATTGGCTCGGGCTTCCGGCGACGGTAAGTGAAAAGGGCCGTTAAGTGAAGTATTTAAGAAATTAATTTGTCACCTGATAATTTTTAATTTTTTTTTTTAATTGCAAAAAAAAAAAAAAAAAAAAAAGAAGAATTCTTAAATTTAATATTTTTAAGGGAAATATATAAGTAATTCGAAAAAATTCTCCACTTGTTGTATTAGAAATGCAGAAACTTATATATATATATATATATATATGTATAAAAATCAGGAAAACAATATGTATATAAATTTTTATCAAAAATTTTCATTGTAGGAAATTTAATATCAAGTTTTTACAAACTCTAATAAGAAATATTTATAAAAATAACTTGTAAAAGAAACTATACCACTGCAGTAATTGCATAAAATGCCATTTCTTCTTTCTAAAAAACCACTTCATTATTTTAAATACTTCTTTAGTTTTATAAAATAGAAATTTTTAAAGAACTTTTCAAATCTTAATTATTTCTCTTCTCAAACTATTACAGGATTATGTACATTGCTTCCTTTAATTCTTCAGCTTGTATAATATGGAAATTGTATCCAACATTGTACCGATACATTTATCTTAAGTGCTAATTTAATAAAGAAAGCTTAAGTTTCTTTTCAAATTTTGATTTGGCTGCAGTTCTGAAAAATTGAAAATAAAATGATAAATTAATGTTATAAGTTTATCAGTATATCAAAGTCCTTAAAAGTGCCATTTATATTAAGTAAACAACTTATTATATGCTTTAGAGATTTCTAATTTGTTTTTTCCCCGCAAAATTGCCAAATTACCCAGTTTTCTCCCCAAAACTCCGGGGTGTTTTCCCTTGGTTTTAAATTCCCAGGTTTTTTCCATCTCTAATCATAAGGTCAAATGCTTTAGGTCTGATAACGGGGGAGAATTTTTAAATAAATATTTAACTGATTTTTTTTTATTCTCAGGGTGTTAAACATGAATTTACAAATACATATACCCCAGATCAGAACAGAATTGTTGAGAGATTTAACCAGACAGTATTAAACGGGGCAAGAGCAGCATTGGCAGAAAGTGGTTTGGACCAGAAGCCATGCGCCATCTTGTTTATTCTTGGAACCGTGTCTCTCATGGTAATCAATCTTTAACTTCTTTAGAAAAATATTGCGGTTTTAAACCCTCGGTAAAACACTTAAGACCTTTTGGAACAATAACTTATGTTAGTGTTCCTCGACAATTAAGTCGTAAATTAGACTCTAAAGCTGTTAAAGGCCAACTTGTGGGATATTCTATAAAAACTAGAGGCTATAGAGTGTATATCCCTGATGAAAACCGAATCGTTGAGTCATTAAATGTATCATTTGATGAGGATCATATTTCTTCTAATAACAGCGGAAGTGTGGTGGTGCCCGTTGATAATTATTTTTCGTGTCCTGTTTTGCCGATATATAGTGGGGGAGATTCTGTTGATGAGTTGCAGCCTGGCCCACCCGACACCTCCCGCGAAGGTCTGTATAGTAAGGATACGACATTACAAGAAGTCAAGTGGGTGAGATGTCCTGTTAAGAGAAGAGATGGTTCTCGAGTAGACATTTATTATAAAGAAAAAGGTAATAAACGAAAGTTAAAATCATTAAAAGATATTGAAGCATATTGTAGCAAAAACAATTTAAAATTTGACCCAACCGTTTATGATTTTTCTGGAACAAATACATTCTCAGGTGAAATACTATTATCTAATACAAATTCTAATAACTCTGACAATTCTGATTCAGTTCCTGAAAATAGTGAGGATGATGGTGATGGAATAAACTCTGTAAGTAAATTTAATTCAAGCATGACTAGATGGCCCTGTCATACCAAATACTTATAAACAGATGCTTAAATCCCAAGACAAAGATGAATGGTGGAAAGCTATGGAAAATGAAATTGGGATTATGAATAAAAGGGGTGTTTGGCATTTAGAACCTCTTCCTAAAGATGTGACTCCAGTGGGATGCAGATGGGTTTACACATTAAAAAAGGATGATCAAGGCAGAGTGGCTAAGTATAAGGCACGTCTAGTTGCCCAGGGTTATAAACAAATTCATGGTGACAGCTATGATGAGACCTTTAGCCCTGTCGTAAATTTTAGCATAATCCATCTATTTTTTCACTGTTAGTTTCGCAAAGAGGTTAGTCACACACTCAGTGCAATGTCACAAGTGTTCAATTCAGCATAAACGCATTAAAGTGTGCGCTTAAATTCAAAATTCGTCCATAGGCTCTAATGTTACGAAATTCTTTCGTGTGTCTTTGTAAACGAACCATAAACATTGTATACAGCAGTAAAAACTATTCAGCTTATTTTGCGTTTAAAATTAATAATTGTTCTAAATTTAACATCCTTTGGATGACTAAGTGACATTGTCAGAACACTTTTGTAAGGTCCTGTACATTAATTAGAAAGCTTCAGAACACATATTTTCTTCAAGCAACATAAGTTTAAGCATCTTACTCAAGTACTCTAGTTTCATTTTCTTCATTGCAAAGTAATGATATTAAAATGCGTTTAAACGAAATTCACCCCATACGCCGTAATGTTAAGAATTTTGGCGTGTCCCTGTACACAGTTTATAAAAAATATAGCAATGAAAATTATACAGTTACTTATATGGAAAGCTGGAATGTGTGCGCCAATTTGCAAGTCAATCGAAGGATTTTTGCGGCCGCTATTGCGGTACATACAAATTCTTCCCATAGGCCGTAAGGATAAGAAAAATTTTGGCGTGTCCCTGTACACGAACAACAAAGGGAATACACACCTAACACTATACAGCTAATTCAATTGGGCTCGTGAATATGTGTACCAAATTGCAAGTCTATAGCGTTATTTTTGGGGCCGCTATCGCGGTACATACAAATTCTTCCCATAGGCCGTAATGATAAAAAAAACTTTGGCGTGTCCCTGTACACGAACTACAAATGGAATGCACACCCAAAACTATACAGCTAATTTCGTGGGGATCATGAATATGTGTACAAAGTTTCAAGTCAATAGCGTGGTTTTTACGGCCGCTATCGCACGACAGACAGACAGACAGACGGAACCCAAAATCCTTTTGAGTCTCAACAGAGGGCCTCCACTGACGTTTCGGCAAAAATTGAAGTCAATAGCTTGATTTTTGAGGCGGCTATCGCAGTACATACAGATTCTTCCCATAGGCCGTAATGATAGAAAATCTTTGGCGTGTCCCTGTACACGAACTACAAATGGAATACACACCTAAAACTATACAGCTGATTCCGTTGGGCTTATAAACATGTGTACCAAATTGCAAGTCGAAAGCGTGATTTTTGTGGCTGCTATCGCGGTACATACAAATTCCTCCCATAGCCGTAATGATAAGAAAAACTTTGGCGTGTCCCTGTACACGAATTACAAATGGAATACACACCCAAAACTATACAGCTGATTTCTTGGGGCACATGAACAGGTGTACCAAATTGCAAGTCAATAGCGTGATTTTTGTGGCCGCTATCGCGATACATATAAATTCCTCCCATAGGCCGTAATGATAAGAAAAACTTTGGCGTGTCCCTGTATACGAACTACAAATGGAGTACATACCAAAAACTATACAGCTGATTTCGTGGGACTCATGAACACGTGTACCAAATTGCAAGTCAATAGCGTGATTTTTGTGGCCGCTATCGCGATACATACAAATTCCTCCCATAGGCCGTAATGATAAGAAAAACTTTGGCGTGTCCCTGTATACGAACTACAAATGAAGTACATACCAAAAACTATACAGCTGATTTCGTGGGGCTCATGAACACGTGTACCAAATTTCAAGTCAATAGCGCTATTTTTGCGGCCGCTATCGCGCGACAGACAGACACAGCCCAAAACCGTTTTGAGTCTCAATGTAGGGCCTCCACTGACGTTTCGGCAATTAACAATCTACCAAAAGCAATTATGTTTGTGGATAACCAGGCAGCAATAGATTTTGAAAAATCACCAATAGAGAATCACCAAACTAAACATATAGATGTAAAGCTATTTTTTATTAGAGATTTAATTTATCAAGAGAAATTTTTATTAAGGTTTATAAGAAGTAAATTAAATTTATCTGATATTTTTAACAAGCCCATTACCAAAGTTGAACTTAAGAATTTTGTTGATTATATATCTACTCGTAAATAGAATTGAGATTTTTACTGTGTTATGCTGACACTCCTGTTTCTATTTATTTATATGGTGTGCTGTTTTTGTACATTATTGTCTGAAATGCTGATTAGGGTTGCAACCTGTATATAGTAAAAAATTTTTTTGCATAGTAAATATATATTAAATCTTGTCTAGTATTGTATATAGTTAATATTGCTTTGTATCATATATATATATTCAATTACTTATTTCATTGTATATAGCTTACACTATCATTGTTCATATATTAACTTATTTTCTTGTAGATGCATAGCGTGAATGGATTTTGCATGGGCCCATGCGGAAAGTGGATGGATGTCTGGAATTTTTTTTTTGTTATTTTTTTACATTGTTCAGTAATTGTTTCATTTTTCATATATCATGGTAATATCTTTTTCTTATCAAATTGTTCAAGTGGAGTAATGTACTTTTGAAGGGCACATATATTTATCTTAGTAAAGCTGAAATCAATTTTTTTTTTTTTTTTTTTTGCATAGGGTCATATGGTTCGAGGTTAAGGTATTAAGGTTTTGTAGAGTCATGTGATCCGAGGTAAAAGTAATCTGTAGGGTTGTATAGCTTGAGGTTAAGGTATTAAAGGTACTGTAGAGTCATGTGATCTGAGGTAAGGTAACTTGTAGGGGCATGTGGCTTGAAGTTAAGGTACTTAAGGTATTGTAGAGTCACGTGATATGAGGTATGTCATTAAAGAGATGAAAGGATTATTAAATGGACTTGTAATGAAATCGCATGAAGATTTTTGTTGTATTGGAGGACTTTAAATTGTTTAAACAGTTAACGTTTTATTTAATACATATTATTATTTTTTTTATTGTTCTTGTTAAATTATTGTAATACTATTTGATATATTTTTTTTTTTAAGAAAGACCCTTGTTTTTTTTTGTGTCATGTGTTGAGAGGGGGGAGGAAATTGGTGACAAAATGTCATTTTTTTAAAATAATTATCTCAACACATTTTATTTTTATTCTCACTGTTTCTTAACCTTAATTAATGGTTAAATAAATTGATAAATTATTTTTTTTATTAAAAGAAATCTTTTTATTTTAAACACTATTCATTTGATAAAACTGTTGTTTGATCTTATTATATCTAAATTATATAGTAACTTTCAAGTTTAAAAGTTTATTTGAAATAATTTATTAATAAATAAAACAGCATGTTTAAAATTAGTTTTATAATCTTTAGTATCTTTACTTACTGATAGTTTCCCAAGAGTTCAGTTTATTTTTCTTTTGTTTACATATTCAAACGTTATTCCCGGTAGACATTTCACTAATGATGTTTTTCGTCTCACTTCCGGTATTCATGAACGATCCAATTGTAGGTCAACATCCGTCAGTTATCTGGTCAATCTAACGTCTGCTTCCTATAAATAGTCTGAGGTTTGAGGAGAATGTTGCTCATTTTTAGTTTTTATTTCCTTCTATCAGCATCTGCTCTTGTTTTTTTTAAGCAGAGTGTGAGGGGAAATGGTTAACTGTTCATAGTAATCGGTTTTATCCCCCAGGTCATGGTTCAGATGTTATATTTATTTAATAGAGGTAACAGATTTGTTTTGTTTGGAATATTTGATATGGATTAAGTTTGAAATTATTGAATAGTTTTTTTTTTTCTTTTTAAAAAGGGTCTTTTCTGTTGATATGAAATACTTTGGATTAATTAGAAATGTTGATTTTTTTTTTTTTTTTTTTTTTTTGTTGAAAAGCTATTTTGTTGCTGTTTTTAGTTTGAAAATAAAGTTGGATTTTATTGTATTAATGAGTTCTTATTGAATCATTTAACACACTTAAATTGGGTATATTTTTAGCCAAATTCTGTCAGGTTGTTCAAAAAAGCTTCCAGTTGCTTTGCTAATAACATTTTTAATGTCATTTTACTTATCATATTTGACACTGAAATCCATCATAGATTTAAATTTTTGTTTGAACGCACTTGCGATGACGTCATGGTGATCCAAAGACAATTGTCCAGGCAACAGAAGTTCTTTAATTTCATCCCACGTAGTATTTCATGTGAATGTTACGAAAAAATCTAGACGGCCGTATGTGTGAACATAAGTCATTGCATCTTGTGCGTATTCATGTAAGTGCCGTGAGTTTCCTGTGAATGTAGCAGGCAGTATAACCATTTTTCCCAGTTCACTGGATTGGTATCAATAGTAATTACATCGCGGAAATAAATATATTCTTCTGAGCACAGTTTTGTTTGATTCAATTGAATGAAGAGAAGTCATTCGGTCTCGACTTTTGCATACTTATCGACAATGTACTGATCGTTGCCAACATTTCAAAATGTGACTGTCTAGGTTCTCACGAAACATCAATCAATATGAATAGTAATTCATAATATTGACTTTCTTATTGGTCTCTTCATGTATTCGTGGATTTCTCATTTTGATGCTGAAATGATATCCATCTTCTCCTTGCCAGAATAAAATTGGATATTGCAATGCATCGTATGAGCGATGAGTTCTGGAGACTTGCTGAATATTACCATCTCTGTGATGAAGAACTATATTACGTGAGTTAAATTCTTTGCCAACTATAACGATCGTCCCTTCATTTATTGTTCGTGTGTTGTATTGTCTTTCGTGTTGGTTGGCTGGTGTTTTGTCAACTCTAATGACAAGGTAATCATGAGTTGGTATTCACTCAAGGGCTATCCTGAACAGTCTAACTAATTCGTTGTGTTGACCAAATAAATTTTGCAATGCAGCAACAATTTCTCGATTAGTGCTGGTATTGAATCGACAACGTTGATCAACTTGTTCATCAGTGGTTCCCATGAAATAAATTTGGAGAAATTTGTGATGTGAATCCGGCAGTGGTAGAAGTGATCCAGCACGATGATAAATTTGCCCTTGGACTTTGAACGTTGGCATGTAAATGTCATGTATGATTTCTGCTGCACCGATCGATGTCATTTGGAAACATGAATTGTACTTGCGTATGTTTGCCAAGAAATGTTTTGACCAGGGTTTAAAAAACCCCAACCCATATGGGTTTTTTTTTAATAAAACCCAAAAACACCTGGGTTTTTTTTGGGTTTTATTAAAATTTTAATATATATATATATATTTTAATATTAAAATAATAGAATTTATATATTTTTTTAATATATTTGTCTTTATATTAATATTAAGTCCTTATATAAAAATAGCAATTTTGTACTATATATTTAAATTTAAGTTTGTTACTTTTTTTTTTTTCATGTTAAAATAATATACATCATGCTGTTGCAAAATGTTAGAAAGAAGACATGTTTAAACCAGTTTCCAGTAAGCAAAAGAACCAGTTTGAACTAGTTCTAGCAGGTTGCAACAGCTATAAACCTGTTTTGATCTGTAAGGAAGATAGAACATGACTTTTCATTGGCTGATTGTGACTACCTTTACCTTATCCAAGGAACTGATCTTTGGTGGAAGGTTGATTACTCATTTAGTTGTTAAATCTTCACATGAATACTTGTGTTATTATTCTTAGGATTTTTTTTTGTATAAATGGAACACTAGTATTTTTTTTTAGTTGATTCTCATCTCATACATAGTATAGTTAATATTTTCTGTTAGCAATTTTAATTGGTTTTATTTTATAATGCCATTTGGTAGTGGTAGAAAAGGAACTTCTGAATGGGCAGAAGTCAGCTCAGTTCCTTCTAACGAAAACAAAGTAAAATGTGATCATTGTGGTATGGAAGTTAGTGCTAAAATTGAGAGAATAAGAATTCATCTCAATAAATGTTCAAAAAGACATAAAAATTTCACTGCAATCAAGTTACAAAACAATGCAAGCATCACTTCATCGCCACTGGAAAATAATGCATCTGCTTCTGCAGCTAATTATGAGAAACAAGACAGCAATGAAGTATCCGTATCACCAGCAACAATTTCATTTAAAAGACAAAAATTGTTGTCTGATTATACAGTTAAAACTACCGATAACCAAAAACACAACGTAGATTTGAAAGTTGCCAAATTTTTTTATTCTAATAATATTGCCTTTAACGTGGCATCAAGCAGTGAATATAAAGAAATGATGAAAGCATTGCGTCCTGGATATTCTGGTCCGAGTGCGGCAGATTTAAGAGGAAAATTGCTAGAAGCATCTTCAGAAGTTGATGATTTAATTAAAAAAGAAATACAAGGCCCCATTACTAACAGTTTTACTTTATTAATGGATGGGTGGACGAATGTTAAAAATGAAGCAGTTATTGCTACATCAATTCATACAGGAAAAAATTCATTTTTTTTAAATGCTGTAGATTGTAAAAGCAACAAGAAAACAGCTACTTACTGTGCACAGATTGTTACAGAAAATATACATTATTGTCAGGAGAAGTTTGGAATTAATATTTTTGCTATATGTACGGATAATGAGAGCAAAGACATGAAATAATAACATATGGATGTTCAGCTCATTATATAAACTTGTTAGTAAAGGAAATTTCAAATAAGACAATCATTGGATTTGTTATTGAAGTTAATAAGTTTTTCCGCAACCACTATCAGCCTCATGGATGGCTGAGGGAAAAAGAGGGCTTAATGCCACAGGTCCCAAATGCTACACGCTGGAATTCCCAGCTTGACTGTTTAAACACTTTTGTTAAAAATTATCCTAAATATGTAGAAATAAATCAAGAGAAATATTCTGAAATTCCAGAAAACCCGAACTTTGGAAAATGTGAATATTTACAAAAATGTTTTGCATATGCAGAAACAGTTGATATTTATTGGGAAAATATTTGATTGTATGCAAGCTGAAAATACAAATATTTCTGATTCTGTGGAACTTTGGATGGACCTAATAGAATGTACTGATCTTGAAATGCAAAAAGACAGTATTCAACGTAGGATGAATGAAGCTGTTTTGCCAATACATTACCTTGCAAATGTGATGTATTTTATTTTTTATATGTTACTTCTTTTAATTATGTATAATCTCTTATAGTTATAATTTCTGTATACTGCAAATTAAATATACTGATTGAAAGAACAGTTTATCTTTATTATCTAGTTCTATACTGTTTATTTCTCTTTTTAGTATCTAAATAATAATCACTTTTTTAAAAAACAGTGTTAAAGTAAAGTAAATTTAAAAGTGGTTTTTTTTTTTTTTTTGGGTAGTTAACTGTGTTTTTTAAGTGGTTTTTTTTTTTTTTAAACCCACCCGGGTTTTTTTTGGGTAGATGGGCAGGCAGTTAACCCTGGTTTTGACTGGCTTGTGTCACATGATACCAATGTTGATAATGGTTCTGATGGTAAATGCAATTCTGGCAATTTCACTTTTCCACTTACGCAGCACATTCCCGGAGTTTCATTCTTGAATTTCAATGCACAGCAAAATTCACATAACTTGTCTATATTTCCAATAACAGCACTTCGATGAAGACTGTAATCATAATCAGCATTGTAATAGAATACAGGAAGATTCAAATCAGCATGCAGTGTCCATCTAGATCGTGAATATTGCGTTCTCAATTAGTTCCCAGTCTTGCTCTCCATTGGTCAACTGTTTAATTTGAACAAGATTGAGCAGTGCATAGTCGATCGGTTTCAATCTTGATTCTCATTGCTCTCCTGTTTCATTCGAGTGGGCTTAAGCAATGCATAATCGATCAGTTTTCAATCTTGATTCTCATTGCTCTCCTGTTTCATTCGAGCGGGCTTGAGCAGTGCATAATCGATCGGTTTCCAATCTTGATTCTTGTTGCTCGTTCATTTGAGAAGAACTGGCTTGAGCAGTACGTACTTGATTGTTTTCCCATCTTGATTCTCTTTACTCTCCTGTTTCATTCGAGCGGGTTTCAGCAGAACGTAATCGATCGGTTTCCAATCTTGATTCTCGTTGCTCTGCTGTTTCCTTCCAGCGGGCTTGAGCAGTGCGCACTCGATTGGTTTCCAATCTTGATTCTCGTTGCTCATTCATTTGAGAAGAACGGGCTTGGAGCAGTTTGTATTTGAACAGCTTCTAATCTTGCTTCCCATTGCTCATCTGTTTCTGAAGCTCGTAATGCCTTTTTCTTTTGTGCTTCAGATGTAGATCGACCAATCAATTTCCATTTGGTCAACTGTTTCATTCGAACAGGCTTGAGCAGTACATAGTCGATCGGTTTCCAATCTTGATTCTCGTTGCTCTCCTGTTTCACCCGAGTGGGCTTGAGCAGTGCGTAATTTTTCAATCTTGATTCTTGTTGCCCTCCTGTTTCATTTGAGCGGGCTTGAGCAGTACATAATCGATCAGTTTTTAATTATACTTTATTAACACTTTCTATCAAAGTTCAAAAGTGTTTATGAGTTTGGTTTGTCTGTCAGTCTATACACACTTTCAATCCCATAAATAATCATGGAATTTCTTGAAATTAATATAAGGTATAATATATTTAAACTAAATTAATGTAAAGAACTAAATTTAGCAGTTATAAGCATTTAAAAAAAAATAATTACTTAAAAAGTACGAAATATATTTTTTTAAATATCTTACGTAAGAAATATAATCCTTATTTTACATAACTTTTAGGGCTTTTTGCAGAACATTTAATCACTATTGCTTGCGATAAAATTTGTTTTAGATTCAAAACAATCTATCTTTCAAATGTAAATAAAAATTTTAAAAGGAACTTAAAAAAAAAAAAAAAAAAAAAAAAAAAAAGAGAGAGAGATATTGTTTGTCTAAGAGAAAGCAGAGTTTAGAACTTGGTGAGAAAATTTCAATGTTGGCCAGTTTGGTTTCCCGTAGTTCAAGCAGTCATGTGATTTTTTTATGAGTGAACTTTGCCAATGAAAAAGGTTGCCACTGTCCCATCCACTAATATAATAGGTCTATGCACTAGACACAACATGATGCCATTTTATTTTACAAAAAAGGGTTTTATGGTGTGCCATTGCAATTCCTGATTCCCATCTTTCATGATCTTCACTGTGTTATAATTAATTAATGTATTATCTAAAGAAATTATAATCAGTCTTACAAAAAATATGAAGATGATACAAAATAAATACTTTTTTCAACCCCCCCCCTCCCTAAATTCCATATCTTTTTTGACTTCTATGTACCTATGGTGCCTTAATGTACTACATCATTAAATCCTCATTCATTACTAGGATGAGGTAATATCAGTGCCCGCAGCAGTCCTATATTTTCACGTGTGTTTTATTATTTTAATACCACTATTTTTTTTTATATATTTTCTGTCAAGATTTAAAAGCTAAAGCAATAGGTAAAATTATATTGATTGGTTAAAGTGGTGGGAAAATAATAAAATGCACGTAAAAATATAGGACTGCTGCGGGCACTGTAATATGCATAATTTTTATTGCCTAATATCTTTTTAAAAAAAAATTCTCTTAACTAATTGAAAAAAATATGTTTGAAGTACATAATTTGTTTCTTTCATAACTTGGGACATAAAGAGCTGAAATAGAAATTTTAGGACTAAAAAATTATTTTGAGATATTACTTATTTATTTTTATCAACTTTAAAGAAGGAATGACACAACTGGACAAAATTATCCCAATAAAAATTTATTTTAAAATTTGGGCATGCAACAGCACGCACAAAATTTTATAAACTAAAAATTTTGCACAAGCAACAGGTTGAAAAGAAAATGTATGTAAACACAAATAACAAACTCATTGATACAGCATAAAAAAAGCATATGTACAAAGAAAGACTAAAAAAATATTCTTTTAAATATTTATATAAATTAAGTACAGTGAAATCTACAATTTTTAAAAAAATACTTGAGCAGTATAAATGTCAAGCAAACCATAAATAAAAAATTCATTTAATTATCTAATAAATAAAATTTTGTACCTAGATAAATTTCTCAAAAATAAACAATGAAAATACTAAAATATATATATCAATAAAAAAAAATCACAAAGTCAGCTAGATATATAAAAGAAAAGAAATTGCATCAAACATATCTATTAACTATCAATTAACTTAAAATAATAATAATAAAAGGTTTAAGGTGGAAACATAAATGTTTTAGGTCAAAATGAAAGATAAAAAATAATTAGTTTTTATAAGGTGCTGCAATATTAAACAACTAATTTTGGGAACAATTGCCTTTTGAGCATATTTTTTCTTCTTCTTTTTTCATTTTATGAAATGATAGATGTGAACTTAATGGATGCATTTCAACGTTCAATGAAGTACATTTTGAAAAATAAAATAGAATCCATGTTTTTCAACTGAGTATTCAATTAAAATTTATATTTAAAAATAAAAAGTTAAAAATTGAATTTTTAAAATTTCTTTAACTTTAAAAAAAGGATAATCACAAACGTGAAAAATTAAAGAAAAATCAATTGACACCAGTCATAAAATGCAGGAAAAATTGTCAAGAAAACAGGAGAATGGGGCACTGAAATCACTGACATGACTAGCAACCTCCTGTTTATTATGTCATGGTCTTTAATAAAAGCATAAAGTTTATCTTCAAATGCATAGTCTGATTATGAAACAACCTAATTTATAAAGAAAGAAAAAATTGTAAAGAAATTTACAGAAATTACATT
The DNA here is from genome assembly GCA_963930645.1 of Salticus scenicus. Lineage (NCBI taxonomy): Eukaryota > Metazoa > Arthropoda > Arachnida > Araneae > Salticidae > Salticus > Salticus scenicus. The sequence continues at coordinate 41,149,917 of OZ005654.1, read as the reverse complement.
GTAAAGAAATGTACAGTGACAACAAAATTGCAATTTTGTCTTTAAAAAAAAAAAAAAAAAAAAAAAAAAAAACAGGGTTACAAATCTCAATTTTAAATTTTTACTTCATAAACTATATGACCAATAAATTTAAAAACACAATTTTTCATATTACTATGTAAATAAATAAATAATATTAAAAATTCAGTTTATCACATAAAACAATGTTCAAATAATTTAAAATGTTTTTCACCATTCATATAACATGCCTCTATATTTATAAGAATTTTATTCAACATGTTTTAGAGGAATAAAAACTTTGTAAGGAAACACCATAAATTGAAAAAAAAAAAAAAAAAAAACTGCAATTGTTTCAGGTTGAAATAATTAAACACAACTCTTCATCAAATAACAAAAAAGAAGCACGGGTGTAGCATGGAAGCAGAAACACAGCGTTGTTGCTTTCACTTTCTTCTGCTTTTTGGTGCACCAGTACATTTTATCACAAAATATTTCATGACAAAGTGAGTACTTAGAGCATAGTTATCTAAATGGAAGGTGGGGGGGGGGAGTAGAGTGGTCCCAACCCTGATCAATGACAATGCCACCTGGTAGCTGTAATGAAAATTAATGAATCTAATAAACTCACAGCAGGAACAAATATATAAAAAAACTAATACATAGCTGTCAATGTTAATATTTTCTGAATAAGGTTTATTACCATTACTTTTAAATAGATTTCAATGATAATAATTTCTGTGATTTAAAATCATGAAGATTACTATTTATATAATTCTAGCAAAAAAACTTCTCAGAAAAGGTTAGGAAGAAATCGGTTATATGTTTTAGAAGAATGAATTATTGGAACATGGTTTTTACGGTTGTTAGTTGAGTAACCACAGCTGCTACACGCTCAAAACACAGCCATTGAGTTTAGTTAGCAACCTGTTTTAACATTGCATGACGATACTTGGTGTCTCCTCCTTTTTGAAAATGGTAGCATTTTTAATAAATTTATATATATGGGTCATTCTCTGAAAAGTGGTCATTTCATGTCCCAGTAGTCTTGAGGGTATATTTTTAAAAGCACAAAAACAAAACGCTGTTTAAACTATCAATATTAGTTGGTTTTACATATAAACTGCTATTCTTTGGTTATTGGAATTCAAATATAATTTTAAAATAATTTTTAAAATGCAAAATATCATTCCCTCACTGTGTCCCCATTCCCACATGTAAGTAAATAAAATGGTTTCTATAGTATTAAAGCATGTATATTTGGATTATTTGAATTAAAAATTTATTAAACAAACTTTAATAAATATTTATCCATTATACTACATTTATATATTATGCAATGAAAGAAATTAGAAGACACTTTATTGTTGTCCCTGGTATTAGATATCATTCCCTCATCAAACTATAATCACACCCCTACTTACTCCATTAATGGCAGCCCGTGCTTTATATAAGTCAAACTTAATTTGTATAGCAGCAAAGTAAAAAGCCATGTTGTGTTCTGTTCGAAACTTTTTACAATGAGTTGCATAAGGCTCTCAAACGTTAGATTGAAATACAGTATTTTTATTATACGTCATTCCCTCACTCATTATAAAGTTAACTAAAATAAATCAAATTTGCTTTTTTATGATATTATATTAATAAAAATATGTTTTAATAAATATTTAGTGTTTGAAAATATAACTAAACTTAATAATATTTTTATAAAGTAGTTTTTAGAAGAAATTTGTCATTCCCTCACAGTCATTCCCTCATTTTTCTAATTAATAAAAGTAATTGCTATATCAAAAATTATCAGATACAGTTTGGTTTATATTATTTTTTTTATTAATTGTAACATATGTGTACATGTACAAAAAAAAAAAAAAAAAAAAAAAAAAAAAATTGGAGCAATTTTATTTGGTCTAAGGTTTTATCTTTTTTACTTTAAAAAAAAAAAAAAAAAATGCCCACTTTTCAGAGAATGACCCATATATATATAAATTTATATAATATTAATTTTGCCTGATGAAAAGTTATGCTTATTTTATTATAAATCATGAATTAAACAATGAACAGTTTATGAAATGGTAATACAACTAGCATGAATAATGAGAAAGGTAACATGTTAATATTAACAGGAAAAAAAGCTAAAACCACAATAAAATCTAATGACTTACATGACAGTAGAATACAAAATAGGATAAAAATTGAAACAATCTAAATAAATATTTATTACTAAATAAATAATCAATTACAAATATTTATATTATGTGTATATATATATATATATATATAAGATAACCCATACAGCCACTGATATCCGTTAGACATCTAAATTACATTCAATGATCCATAAAAGTTACAAAATATCTAAAGAATGCCCATTAAAAGTTCTGGATATCCAGTACTAATTATAGATATCTATTAGATGTTTAAATATAGATGAAATTTAAACGTGCCTTTTTCGATGTCTAATAGATGTAACATGTTAGATCAAAACAAGATTTAGATATTTTCAATATCTATTAGATCGCACAAGTCCAATTATTGGAGATTTGGAGATTTACTGAATACAATGTAACAGACATGTAATGGATGTAAAAAAGAGTGACATTTGTCGTGCTCATAGATATCTGTAGGATTATTTATAGAAGTTTAATGGATCGTTTTTTAACTTTTATACGTGTTCATAGATGTCTTATGGGTGTAAGTGGGTAAAGAGCTCATTGAAAACATCTTTATCTTTTTCAGTATTTTTCTGTGTAAACAACCACCCTACTTTTACGATAACAAGAAAAAATAAATTAATTATAACAAATTAAAAAGAAAATTATCTCATTAAATTTAAGTTATTAATAACTTAAAAAATAATTAAAATTAGTTAAAATAATTATAATAATAAAAGTATTTTCTACTTGCCTCTTTTTGATGTTATCATAATAAATACCATGATATTATTGTAAGCTTAGAATAGTCCAGAGTGCAATCCAACAGATAAATGACGGTTCTATTCAAATATGTTTAATGTGTGATTTGAGTTTGCATTAGCCTCGAAGGGCAATGTCCTCTTCTGACGAACCTCCTGCTGCGATAATTGGCATGGAAAACTTGGGTTTCTTTTGTAAAGTTCAGCAAGGAGCAATAAAAAATGTCCTTTATTGTAAACATGCCCAAAGGTTCAAGGGTCACTTTCTGATAATGGATAACATATGACCGTTTTGCGTGTTGCATTGCACTCTAGTGTGTGTGTGAAGCCTTAACCCTTTAACGTTCATTGGTTTCGGATCAAAACCAAACTTTGACATCATTTAATAATTTTTATGTAGCAGTTTTTTAACATTTTCCCCCTTGTTTTAATCAGTTTTTAAACTTTTTTTTTCCTTTTCTTTTCAGTAGGTAGCAGCACTATTCCAAAATTGAACAGATAATGCTTCAAAGGAAGCTAAATGCATAAGTCACTTGAACTTTCTTAGTGTGCGCGAGTGCGAATTACTGGTGTGATGATGCATTCATGTCTAGTTTTTTTTCATTTAATGAAGAGCTGGACTATTATGTTCACCTGAAACAACTTTTACGAGTTTTTGTAGTCGATAATGTTTACTTACAAAGTGTTTTATTTATTAAATTAAATATTATTTGAATTTAATAAGGTTAACTTATACATGTTTCAAACCAAAAAATTCTCGAAAAGGAACAATGCTAATTTTTTAAATATTTATGATCAGCTATGTGTCTAAAAACCATTTTTAAAATTAGTTTAGTAATATTTACAATAAATTAATTAGTGAACGTTAAATGGTTAAACAGTAAAGTACATACTTTATCAACAAGCATAAAAGATGGCAATTAATTGCAATCCACAATATCATTTGGATTATGATTCAATTTAATGAAAACTTTATATACAACTAAAATATTCTGGAACAGCTTTTTATTTAATGAAATCTCATCCTCAAATAAATTCATAGGTTTATACAGTATATTAACAATGGAATATTATTTTACACTCAAACACATACAAACTTACAAAATAAATATTTCAGATTTCTCAAAAGAAGAATAATAGTATCTTAAAAGCCTCTTAATAGATTTAAAATTAAAAAAAAACATTTCTTTATTTTAACATTTAAAAGTCTGTAAAAGTTTATTTGATTAATTAATCAATTAATTTGTACCTTAAACTTTGTCCGTTTTATATTCATATTATGCATTTCGGATGCAAACCACATCCTTCATCAGATGATTCATGACTGTCCTCGCTGTCTGTGTTTATGTTGCTTTCTTCTTGGGTTCCTCTCTTCGTTTCACTTCGTTTTCCTTGGGTTTTAAAGATTAGATGGTTCCAGTTATTGGGGATAGTAGCATGTTCACGTTCATTGATTGCTGTCGTGTTAGTAAGGATTTCGAGGGATTCTCTTTTTAGGGCGTAGCTGTGATTATTATAGTTAGCGATTTTTTTAGTTGTTATGGTGTTAATATCTATGGGGTTAGAGGAGTGGGTAGAAGCAAGAGCTGTTGAGTGGCGGTTATATTTTAGGTCGGCTTTATGTTCTTTTTCTCGTTCGAAGATTTTCCGTTTTGTAACTCCGATGTAACATGCTTGTGAATTATTAATATGTTTGAAGTCTATTTTGTAAATTCCTGCGGTTGATCGGCTATCGATTATGTCTTTTTCGTTGCGGATATAATCGATAGCCGATCAACCGCAGGAATTTACAAAATAGACTTCAAACATATTAATAATTCACAAGCATGTTACATCGGAGTTACAAAACGGAAAATCTTCGAACGAGAAAAAGAACATAAAGCCGACCTAAAATATAACCGCCACTCAACAGCTCTTGCTTCTACCCACTCCTCTAACCCCATAGATATTAACACCATAACAACTAAAAAAATCGCTAACTATAATAATCACAGCTACGCCCTAAAAAGAGAATCCCTCGAAATCCTTACTAACACGACAGCAATCAATGAACGTGAACATGCTACTATCCCCAATAACTGGAACCATCTAATCTTTAAAACCCAAGGAAAACGAAGTGAAACGAAGAGAGGAACCCAAGAAGAAAGCAACATAAACACAGACAGCGAGGACAGTCATGAATCATCTGATGAAGGATGTGGTTTGCATCCGAAATGCATAATATGAATATAAAACGGACAAAGTTTAAGGTACAAATTAATTGATTAATTATGTTAATGTCCTATAATAATAAAACGAGTTTATTTGATTAATTTAAATTATGATGGCATCACAAGAAAAAATACAAATAATATCAAGATAACAGTATTTATTTTTACAAAATCATTTATATTGAAGACCATATAACTTCTTTTTCAAAAATTAGAAATATATAAAAATTTTAAAATATCAAATTATAAACTAATACAACAGATACAAAATCAACTATAAAAATATAAAATATCAATTAATTAAAAAAAAATTAAAAAAGATAGTAAAACTCACACTATTACACAACTGTCCTTTTTATCAGTTTCTATCCCCCCCCCCTCACCTCCCTTTTCTAATATATTATTTTACATGAAAGAAATCAAACTGAAACTTTCTTAAATATTTCATTACAACACAGAACTTTCAAGTATGAAATTTTGCTACAATTCCTGGTTATTGTAAAAAAATATATGTATAACAATACATATTAAAAAATAAATCATTTACATCCGATAAATAGAAAATCTTTGAACTCATTGTATTTTGTAACACAAGTTTTTTAAACTTAAAATATTTTTCCTTCAAGATATCACACTTTAACTGTACAAAAATGCACATAAATTTAAAAACATTAAGAGCCTCCTTCTCTCCAAACACACATACATACAAAATAAGTACAATTTATAGCAATTTTTATATGAGCGAGAGGAGAATATAAATTTAATAATGAAAATAACAGAAGAAAGCATCACAAAGAACTTAAAATAGTACAAAATAATGGAATTCATTACACATTTATCACATGAGTAAAGGAAACAAATTATAAATGAATGAGATCACTATTTTACACATTGATGCATACATACATTTCACTTTTAAAATATATATTAAATAATAATGTTCATTCACGATGTTCTACATCACTAATCACTGCTTTTTCTTAGATACCCGCTCTCCACTGCCATGTCGTTCCCTACATAAAAAAGAAAATGGTTAAAAAGAAACCTTCAATATAATGAAAAATTATGTAAAATAAACATACAAAATATTTTATTTAATATAGGGGTGCACAACCTTTTTGGCTGGTGGGCCACTCTCGCTGTTGAGTGAGACATGATGGGCCACAGACGAGGTAATATAAAAGAATGAAACTGTGCAGATGTATTCGCTGTATAATATATATATATATATATATGGGTGTGTATGGGTGTTTCTTAAAATATATATAAAATTTTTAATCAGCGAGTCAAGTGAATCTCAAAGTGTAATAATCATAAAGTAATTGAATAGTAACCAAAAGAATTAAATAAATGTATCATATATAATACAAAAAAGGATAAATAAAATGTATTGCTTTGCCCAGAGAGGGAAAAAAAAAAGGTTATACTGGGATTCTCAAAAACACCTAGCACAAATGTAAATGCAGTTAGAGGGTACCAAAATAAGCAGTTTTAGTGTAGGTAAATGGGTATGAAAATACCGCTTTGAGGTATTAGATAACACTGCCGAGATCTATAAGTGAAAAAACTTCTCAGGGTTTTAATTGTCATTTTCCTCATGAATTTCAAACAATGTACTATTGCGTCACCTTGCTGTTCTACCGTAACAGAAAGAACATGGTCTGCAAAAGTCTTAATGAATTTAATGAGGATTTGGTTGCTAAACTATTATGACAGCAACCAAGGGCATATGCCAAGGAAAGGGGTGCTTGTATTACACCTTAGATATTTCTGAATTAAATATTTTTTTTATTTTTGACCCTCTATACAAATTAGGAATTCAGCCTCCTGCTGATAACATTTTTAGTTACGTCCCTGTTAGCAATCAGCTAAACTATCATAATAGTTACCATTAGCAACTGAATATACTGCTGAAAATATGTGATATATTTTTGTAAATGTAACCCCAATACATGCATGACCACTGAAAATCTTGGTTTTATCTACACATTCTTTTAGCCGCTGCCCCATTTCTGTTTGCAACTTCACAAATCATAAATGATGGCCATCATTACCGTGATCAGTGTTTTTATCAGTTTAACAAAATAATAAGAACCCACCGGACTTGTATTTCTTTTTTATGTCACCGGGCAGAAATTAATTTAGTTTTTCAATAGAAATTAATTACTGTTATAAATTTATGCTTCTTCATCATTAATTTTAACACACATAAGGGAAAGATGTAAAAAAAAAAAGGGGGGGGGGGAGGTAGGAGCATTTACTTACAGATTGTTACATTTTTCATTTTTTAATCTTCTCATGTAGATAAAAATCACTTATCAGTAGATTATTCCATGATTTTTCCAATAAAAAATGAAGGAACATACTGTGGGTTACATTATTGAGAAATAGAATGAAAAACTTAGCTCTCAAACAGAAATGTGTATATAAACCAACAATCCCCCCCCCCCCTCCACAAACAACAACAAAAAGTTTTTGGAAATGCAATAAATGAAATATTTTTTCTTTCTTTCATTTTCATTTTTTCTCTCATGCTGATGATTAATGCGAGCTAAAATGTCTGTCCTTTCGCGGGCCGCAAATTGATGACAAGTGGGCCGCAGGTTGTGCACCTCTAATTTAATACTATTTTCAGAAGTTACACCACAACTCTTCTGTTTTTAATGAGGATGGAAAAACTGATGCAAATAGACTTCATAAATTATTTGAAATTTACCTTGCAGAAGAAAATAGGGCAAAACTGCACATAAACATGCATTATGAGTATTATTTTCACCATAAAGATGTTGGATCAGTTTTAAAATATCATGTATGATACTCACATGAACATTATTGGCTATGAACATTCTACTTTGAAAACTACATAAGTCATTCAAAATTTATGATTTTTCTTAACATTAACCCGTTAGTGCCCAGTGTCCTCATTTCAGGACAGCTAATAAAATAGCATGTATATTTTTTGTGGTTTCTTGGAATGATTTCTGCTTTTTAGTGACAGTTTATAGCGTCACTCTAAATGATACCCGAAATTTTTATGTGTCTACTATTAATTATTATTTCATAATTTGGATAGTCATTTTATAATTTTTCATTCGTCGCACCTATATTTGCTTTTTTTGCGCAGGTATACTAACTTAAATCAAGTTGAATAATAATATATATTATAATACAACTTTACTTTCGAGATCTTTGTCAACATATAATAGGAAATTAATCTGTTATCTCGAAGTTTTCTCGCTAGAACACTAAACGTCAATAAATGAGGATAGGCTTTAAATTTAAAACTATCAGAAGAATTGTTTAAGTTAATATATTTTACTGTCAGTTGTCTATATTAACTTAGAAGTGAAATAATCAGCTAATAATATTTTGCAAAATTAATCCGGGCGTTTATGGGTTAAGGGAGGAAGAATAGGGAATAATGCTCAATTTTGCATAAACGTAGATTTATAAAAATTATCTTCATAGTAAATAAGTCGGATTAGTTTTAAAATGTCATTTATGATATTACTATGAAAACTATTAAATATCAACATTCTACTTTAAAAAAGCTTAAGTTAATCAAAATTAAAAACATTTCATGAAATAGAAGAATAGGACACATGAACTTGCTTTATAGGCTTTATCATTGCTTTTTAAATAGTTGCTTTTACTTTGTTTTATCATTGCTTTTAAAATAGTATTGAGTTGCATAAAAACTGCAATACAAATCTGATCCTAACAAAAATAAGATTAGGTAAATGAATCAAAGCAGTGGTAGGGTAGCCTATTGGTTTGGGCATTTCAGACTGCAATCATCATGGACGTTAATTTCTCTTATTATGAATAGTAGAAACTTATGAGAACAAATACATGATGGGAACTGAGCAGAGTCTATCTATAGTAACTAGGTTTTTAATTTTGTTTGTTTTATACAGGATCTTATTTTGGTAAATTTGATTTACAATACTTGAAATAATTTATATCCATGAAGTTAATTTAATTAAAACTTTATAAAATATACAACCTTTTATTACTCCATGTTTCAAAATTGCTGAACTAGTTTCTTCTGGGGCGCCCCAGCTTGATCACCAGCATCACAGTGTGTGAAGTCGCTCAAAACTGATGTCTCTTGTTTCTTCCCTCCTATATATACTCTCCGCCATTGGCGGTTGAGGACTGCCCCATCGTTGCCATTGCAGCAATTGGAACTTGTTAAAATTTCTACGGATTCTCTTACTGTAGCGTAACTGTGGTTGTGGTAGTTGGCCAACTTTTTTACTTGATCAAATTTTATGTTTATTTCTTCGTTTTTATTTACCTGGGTTAACGCGGTTGTTATTTTACCTGTCATTATATCATGGCTATGTTCTTTAATTCTTATTTTTATTTTTCTTTTTGTTTTACCTATATAGCACATTTCGTTATTTTGTTTATTGGTATATGGAATTTTATAAATTCCCGCTGTCTCTAAAGGATTTAATTTATCTTTGTCGTTTCTGATTAATTGGAAAATGTTAGGGTTTGGCTTGACAGGTATGTTTATATTATGTTTTATTGCTACTTTTTTGATTTTATTGGAGATTGCGCGATCATAAGGAATTGAAGTAGTGTATTTTAGTTTAGGTTTTTGAAAGTTATTGATCTGATTTAAATTTTTTAATCTTTTTTTGAATAAGTTATCTATTAATTTATTTGAGTAACCTGCCTTTTGTGTAAATTGTTTAATATTTTTTATTTCGTTTTTTAGAATTTTAGGGTCTTTACAAACTGTTATTGCGCGATTTATGTGGGCCTGTATTGCATTTATTTTATATCTAAAGGGGGTTCTACTATTTTTATGGATGATTTCATTACTACAATTAGGTTTCCTGTAAACTTGGGTGGTTATTTTATTAATATGGCGGTTGATGGTAACATCTAAAATGTTTAACTGATTATTATTTTCTTCTTCAAGGGTAAATTTTATATCCGGATCTATTTGATTTAGGGAGTTTAAAACTTTCTGTGGGGTCAGTTTTTTGGTCTATTATTGCAAAAACATCATCAACATATCGAAACCAATAAAAAATTTTTTCCTTAAGTTTTTCATCTAAATTATTTTCTATTATGCGTAATTTATATTCAGCAAGGAAGCCCGAAATGGGAGATCCCATTGGGACTCCCTTGACTTGTTTATAATAGTTTTTATTGAACATAAAATAGTTTTCATTTAACAAAAAATTAGTAGCTATATTTAGAGTTTGGGCTATTGCAGGGTTTGTATATTTTTCATTTATTTTTTCATTAATTAATTCAGCAATATTTTTAATGTTTATTGAAGGATAAAGATTAACGACGTCAAAACTAACAAATTTAAAATTTTTCTGAATTTCTATTTCATAAATTTTTTGGATAAATTCTTCTGTGGAAATTAGGCTATGTGGTGAGGGGGGAAGTAAATTTTTATAGATTTCGGCCATATATTTTTCTAAAGAATAGGTTGGTCCTTCACTTTTGCTAACAACTGGTCTTATTTTGGGGGGGTTCTTGTGATCCTTGTATCTGCCAAAAATTCTTGGTGTATTCGAAGCAAAATTATAATAAGTAGGGGGTTTTCCATCTGGCCAGGTACCTTCTTTAATTATTTTTTGTGTTTTTTCAGTTATTTTGTTTATGGGATCTTTTTTTATTCTTTCGGTGCCTATTTCATTTATGGTTTCTTCCATTTTATTTGTGTAATCTTGTTTATTCAAAATTGCAATTTTTCTAGTTTTATCTGTTAACATGCAAGTAATATTTTCATTTTTCTTTAATTCATTAAGGGCTTTAAGATCTTCCTGATTTATTTTATTATTTTTATTTTTGATGGTTTTATTAATTTCTTGTATAGCTGTGTTTCTTATATCAATTTGTGCTTCTTCTGGAACCTTTTTTATTGCTGATTCTAATTTAGCGATATTATTTTTCTTTATCCAATTTTGCAGCTTTTGATTTTGTCTTTTAATGATCGAGTTTCTTTCCATCGTATTATAGATATTGATTTTATTTGAAAGGATAGTCCATTCTTCTTTATTGCAACAGTCTTTTAAATTTCTGTATAATTCATCATATATCTTTTTACATTTAAACATATGTGCTTTCCTATAACGAATAATTTTACCAAGCAATTTTCTTTCGAATTTTTTAACATCGTTCAAATAGTTATTCAATAGCGTTTTATTTCTTATTTTCATAAAATTTGGTGTTATCTTAAAATATTTGCAATCTTTCAAAAATTGGACATTTCGTTCTGCATTTATTAATTTTTTACTGGCCCTTTTTACTTTACTAAAAATATTGTATAAGTCCATATTAAAAAAAAAAAAAAAATATTTAATTAAACATTCCTACTAAACAGGAATAGTAAATTGGGTAAATATCCCAAAAAACGATTTAAACTAAATCCACCCCCCAATAAATACGATAAAAAGTTTAATTTATTAATTTAGTTTTTATAATAAAAATTCCTACTAAACAGGAACGAAAATTTAATTGTAATGAACCACACCAAATCTTTTTTTGGGATATTTACCCAATTTACTATTCCTGTTTAGTAGGAATGTTTAATTAAATAATTTTTTTTTTTTTTTTAATATGGACTTATACAATATTTTTAGTAAAGTAAAAAGGGCCAGTAAAAAATTAATAAATGCAGAACGAAATGTCCAATTTTTGAAAGATTGCAAATATTTTAAGATAACACCAAATTTTATGAAAATAAGAAATAAAACGCTATTGAATAACTATTTGAACGATGTTAAAAAATTCGAAAGAAAATTGCTTGGTAAAATTATTCGTTATAGGAAATATTACTTGCATGTTAACAGATAAAACTAGAAAAATTGCAATTTTGAATAAACAAGATTACACAAATAAAATGGAAGAAACCATAAATGAAATAGGCACATATGTTTAAATGTAAAAAGATATATGATGAATTATACAGAAATTTAAAAGACTGTTGCAATAAAGAAGAATGGACTATCCTTTCAAATAAAATCAATATCTATAATACGATGGAAAGAAACTCGATCATTAAAAGACAAAATCAAAAGCTGCAAAATTGGATAAAGAAAAATAATATCAGGCCCCCTGCTCAAAATTATTATCCATACATTAATAATTCAGATTTCAAACTTAATAGTCATCAAGATAGCCTATTAAAAATGGGTCAAAAATATATTTTGGATCAACCAATTAAAATTAAAGATGGTATAGCTAAATTAGAATCAGCAATAAAAAAGGTTCCAGAAGAAGCACAAATTGATATAAGAAACACAGCTATACAAGAAATTAATAAAACCATCAAAAATAAAAATAATAAAATAAATCAGGAAGATCTTAAAGCCCTTAATGAATTAAAGAAAAATGAAAATATTACTTGCATGTTAACAGATAAAACTAGAAAAATTGCAATTTTGAATAAACAAGATTACACAAATAAAATGGAAGAAACCATAAATGAAATAGGCACCGAAAGAATAAAAAAAGATCCCATAAACAAAATAACTGAAAAAACACAAAAAATAATTAAAGAAGGTACCTGGCCAGATGGAAAACCCCCTACTTATTATAATTTTGCTTCGAATACACCAAGAATTTTTGGCAGATACAAGGATCACAAGAACCCCCCCAAAATAAGACCAGTTGTTAGCAAAAGTGAAGGACCAACCTATTCTTTAGAAAAATATATAGCCGAAATCTATAAAAATTTACTTCCCCCCTCACCACATAGCCTAATTTCCACAGAAGAATTTATCCAAAAAATTTATGAAATAGAAATTCAGAAAATTTTTAAATTTGTTAGTTTTGACGTCGTTAATCTTTATCCTTCAATAAACATTAACAATATTGCTGAATTAATTAATGAAAAAATAAATGAAAAATATACAAACCCTGCAATAGCCCAAACTCTAAATATAGCTACTAATTTTTTGTTAAATGAAAACTATTTTATGTTCAATAAAAACTATTATAAACAAGTCAAGGGAGTCCCAATGGGATCTCCCATTTCGGGCTTCCTTGCTGAATATAAATTACGCATAATAGAAAATAATTTAGATGAAAAACTTAAGGAAAAAATTTTTTATTGGTTTCGATATGTTGATGATGTTTTTGCAATAATAGACCAAAAAACTGACCCCACAGAAAGTTTTAAACTCCCTAAATCAAATAGATCCGGATATAAAATTTACCCTTGAAGAAGAAAATAATAATCAGTTAAACATTTTAGATGTTACCATCAACCGCCATATTAATAAAATAACCACCCAAGTTTACAGGAAACCTAATTGTAGTAATGAAATCATCCATAAAAATAGTAGAACCCCCTTTAGATATAAAATAAATGCAATACAGGCCCACATAAATCGCGCAATAACAGTTTGTAAAGACCCTAAAATTCTAAAAAACGAAATAAAAAATATTAAACAATTTACACAAAAGGCAGGTTACTCAAATAAATTAATAGATAACTTATTCAAAAAAAGATTAAAAAATTTAAATCAGATCAATAACTTTCAAAAACCTAAACTAAAATACACTACTTCAATTCCTTATGATCGCGCAATCTCCAATAAAATCAAAAAAGTAGCAATAAAACATAATATAAACATACCTGTCAAGCCAAACCCTAACATTTTCCAATTAATCAGAAACGACAAAGATAAATTAAATCCTTTAGAGACAGCGGGAATTTATAAAATTCCATATACCAATAAACAAAATAACGAAATGTGCTATATAGGTAAAACAAAAATAAAAATAAAAACAAGAATTAAAGAACATAGCCATGATATAATGACAGGTAAAATAACAACCACGTTAACCCAGGTAAATAAAAACGAAGAAATAAACATAAAATTTGATCAAGTAAAAAAGTTGGCCAACTACCACAACCACAGTTACGCTACAGTAAGAGAATCCGTAGAAATTTTAACAAGTTCCAATTGCTGCAATGGCAACGATGGGGCAGTCCTCAACCGCCAATGGCGGAGAGTATATATAGGAGGGAAGAAACAAGAGACATCAGTTTCGAGCGACTTCACACACTGTGATGCTGGTGATCAAGCTGGGGCGCCCCAGAAGAAACTAGTTCAGCAATTTTGAAACATGGAGTAATATAAGGTTGTATATTTTATAAAGTTTTAATTTGATTTACAATTTTTGTGGGGATTAAAAAAAAGAGAATTTAGATGAAATTGTTTAACCTCTCCCTGTGAGTTCCTAATACAATGATAGAAAGAATAATAATAATTATAAATTAATAAATAAAACACTTTAAAACATGTATATAAGTTTTAAAAACATATATTTAATTAAAAGACGCATATTTCAAAGCTTTTCACCCTGAAAAGCAGGGCATCATCAGGAAGTCTACATGGTTTTACACAATGTGCAGCTGTGTTACAAATATATACACCATAAATCAGGTTAAAGCTACAGTTACATTGCTACTTTAATACAAAAATTTTTTAGTTCATTCTACATTAACACTGAGGCAACACTTGATTACTGCAACTTGTGTAGGAATAGTCAGTTTTGGATGGCTATTGGAAAGACTGGCATGGTGGTAACATCAAGGTGAAAAATCTTGACGAGCAGTGGTAGTGAATGGAAGTTGAAAGAATAACTTCAAAAGAATAACTTCCATTCACTACCACTGCTCGACAATTTTTTTCACCTTCATATTACCACCACGCCAGCCTTTCCAATAGCCATCCAAAACTGACTTTTCCAATGCAAGTCGCAGTAATCAAGTGTTGCCTCAGTGTTAATGTAGAATGCTTCCAACCAATGAACTAAAAATTTTTTTGTATTAAAGTTGCGATGTAACTGTAGCTTTAACCTGATTTATGGTATATATATTTGTAACACAGTTACACATTTGTACATTGTGTAAAATCATGTAGACTTCCTGATGATGCCCTGCTTTTCAGGGCGAAAAGCTTTCAAATATGAGTCTTTTAATTAAATATATGTTTTTAAAACTTATATACATGTTTTAAAGTGTTTTATTTATTAATTTAAAAAGTTACACGTGTTTTTAAAAGTATCTCTATATAAGATATATTTTTTCAATAATAATAATAATAAAAAGTTCTCAGCCAAACGATTAATTCTTATTTGTTTTTACTGTTCAAAGGACAATTAAGAGTGCATTTAAATTTCATTTGAAGGATCCCTTTTCAGATTTTTAATTTTCGTGAACAGTCTGTTTTAAAATTGCCTATACTTGTCAGGGGTCTATTTTTGGCCATAAATGTAACCTAAAAATTTAATTTATTAACCGATAACAGAGCTTAATTTGCACAAGAACATAGTTCTCATACTTTTTTATTTTAGTGAATTTTTGCATGCTAGATGAAATGTGTGGGAACCAGCAGCGCCGACTTTGAAAATTTTCTGGGGGGGCTCGAACCAAGGCCGTAGCCAGGATGTTTTTTTTTTTGGGGGGGGGGGGGGGATCATATTTCTAATACAAGGTCATCAAATTTGGTATAATAATGCACCCATGCTTATGCACACACAAACAACGGCCTGATTAACACAGGGGCACGTGCCAGAGGCGTCCTGAGTAGCAAAGGGCCCCAAAACTGGTCCTGAAAATGCCATCATAATTTTTGCCATTTAGTTTATGTAAATCGAATTTATAAAACAAAATTAAGAGTAGCAGGGAGGTCGCTGGGATAATACGGCCATCAGTCACTTCAGTTTGAAAACAATATTGTGATTATGTTAAGTTAAAATTGGAGGGGAAAGACAGAATCTCGAAATAATTTCTGCTATATCTTCTCTTTAAGTTTTAAAAACAATATTTGTTCTTACTCTTCATTTTTACTTAAAATGTTAAAATTTCATAAACTATCATTAATTAAATTTTGATAGAATGGAGTAGAAGGCTGACATTTTACCAACTATGTGAAAAATACCAGAATCGGGAATCGAACCCGGGCCGTTCCGCTTAACGCGCGGATGCTCTAACCACTGAACTACCCTGGCTGATAAACAGTTCGGCACTTCTCACATAATTTATGTTGGCAAGGTCACCGAGTCTGCATTAGAGCAGCTATATCAAGTGACAAATTTGAACATGGCACAGCTCCAATAGGCCATAAAATTTAATTTTATGAGTGACACACCAGATTATCAAGGTTTATTTTCCTAAAATAAAAAGTTTCATAAAAAAAAGGGGGGGAGGGAGGAAAATATTATATACTTCTTATTGTTTATAAATTCATGACTTACATCCAAAATAGTTCATTTTTATTTAAAAATGCCAAGGGAAAAAAGAAGCAACCAAATAAATAAAATGCAAATATAAATAATTTGAAAAAAAAAAAAAAAAAAAAAAAAGGCGAATTAAACATCTCAGAAACCTTTATAAAAATTATTTTCACTTAAACTTAGGGAAGAGAGTAGCATCAAGCGTATAATATATTAATAAAATTAAATTAAAATAAAAAATGTAATAACAATATGGCAGTAACTTTTGAAAATAGTTATATTACTTTGCATCGATGTTTCTGAAAACTTTTGCTCCTCATGCACAAACCATAAGTGATTGGGATTCCCATAGCACAGCAAAGGGAGTCATCTTCCTCTGATCTCTCCCCCCCCCCCCCCCGCGCCCCATACAGAGACTTTCAGCCTTTCTTGTTTTTTTTTTTTAGTCAATTTATGTCTATTTTAAATTGCAACAACCTTACTTTACAGCTATGATTTTGGTAAAAAACTAAATAGAAATAGAGGAAAGATTTTCTTGTTTAATAGTGAATCAGTATTCAAAATTTCTGGGGGGGCTCGAGCCCTCGAGCCCCCACATAGTCGGCGCCACTGGTGGGAACTCAGTAATAGTGCATACTGAAATGCACCAGTGCATCATTTCTGAAAAATCAAAGTCCCAAACTGTTTGTTTTCTCTTCTTACTTTTCTTATAAAGACATCTACATTTGTAATATAACTTGGGACACAAGTTTTTTTTTTTTTTTTTTTTCTAAGTAATTTTACCAGCAAGAGAGTAGTAGTTTTTCACTGTCACTTTTCACACAGCAGGTAGAAATTATTAGAATTAACCATAAATGAATACAGTTTCTGTTTTTTTGCTTACTGAGCATTAAATTGAAACCACAATTTAATCAAAATACAAAAGTAGAAAAGTAAACAGCAATTTATTTCCAAAGAAGAAAACAATCCATTTAACTGGAATATCAAATGAAAAGTGAGAAAATATCTTGCTGATTTTTTGTAAGATTTGAATTATGCTTGGAAAACTAACTTGGAGTAACACTTCTCAAAATTCATTGATAGGCTTGGAAAAGAGAGACACATACGAACCTAAATTCTAAAGATTAGCGTTCCCACACTTTCTTTGTTTGAAATTAAGCCCTGACTGATAACAACATAAAACTCCAGCATAATTCATTTCATTAATAACATTCAGTAAAGAAAAATGCCTAATTGATATAAATATATAAACACATAATGTGAAGCCTGCAGTTCGGACTGTCCAAATGTATACAATTTTACTGTGGAGAGAAGGAATAACTAATTATGAATAAAAACTAGTATGTTGTGGCCATTCCCATTACAAAACTTTCTTCTATATCATATCCTATATAAAAGAACCACTAATTTTTAACATGCTTAAAAATTTAATCATAGCTTCTTATATGCAGTTTGGTGTGTAGTTTTAATTAACAGATGCTGAGATGTAGCTGTATGGAAAAATCACAAAAAGTAATCAATCACAGCATCACCTTTGACTGATATACTCTAAAATTAAGTTACCATTCTTTTTCATAATGGCTACATTTCAAATTTGTACACTATAGAAGCTGAGGTATAGGCTCCTTGTACATGGGGGAAATTGCAGCATGGCAGTGTCACCTATCAGGTAATATGCACCAAAATTGATTTGGCACCAGTAGGAAAATCCTCCAATATATCAAGTTTTGTGCAATGAGACACTATAGAAGCTGAGATATTCCTATAAGGGGGAAATCACAGCATAGAAGTACTATTTGCTATGTGATATGCACACACACAAAAAAAAGATACACATGAAATTATGTGAAGGTACAACTAGATTTTTTTTTTTTTTTTTTTTTTTTTGTACAATTCTGATCTACAGTGTCCACAAAAGTTTTGTTGCACACATATACAGACAGACATTTTCTAAAAATGGCCAAAAGTGTATTAAAGAAATTTCAAAATGTATAAAATTATCAAAAACTAGACATTAAATTTTTTATAATTCTAATGCTTTCTTCTATGAATATAGAAGAAATTAACATTTCATGAAAATGATTATTTTATCCAAATGTGGCCACTTTACTAAGTTTAACTGAAATTAATTCTGAACATAAAATTTCTATATTGCTTTATAAAAATCAATAAGAAATTACCTGCTAAGCTTTGAAACAGAAGCACTGGATAACTTTATCATAGGCATTAGTCTTTCCATAAATCGATGATAATTTCTTTCAAGCTCCCTTTGATAATCCTTCTGTTCAGGTCCAATTAATGTTCGGTTTTTACGAAGGGCCTCATTACACCTAAGATTAACACGGTAATAATCAAAAAAGCTTTTATTCCAAAAAACATTAAAAAAATTACTCACATTAGATCTTCAGTTGGTAGTTAGGATATCATTTATTTTACCACTTTCCTTTTGTTAAATTCTATCACACAAAGCTGTTCATTTATTTATCAGGGTTCCCACTCTTAAAAAAGAAAAAAAATTCAAGGACTTTTCAAGTACTTTTTAAGGCCCATTTGAAATTTTTCAAGGACTATGTGGAAAAATCACAGAATGCTAGGCATATACACAAAACTTTAGTAAATCACAGAACACTTTTATTATTATTATTATTATTTTAATTAGAATAATAAATTTGCCTGTTTTCACAATAAATTTTTGATGGATTGACCAAATTAACTTTTACAAAAGTCAAAAAATTATTAGTTTAGGATTTGGAACTGGGATCATTATGATTATTCCAGTTCTTAGGCTTGAGTTCTGGTCTGGTCACTTTCTGCTCAATATTAATGACTGTCTACGAAACAGGTATGAGATTGGCAAAAAAGACAAATAACCTGAAACTAAATGCAAAAGCAAGATAATGAAATGAGAATTTTATGACAAGATGCATTATATTAGACAGTGGCATGTACGTGTGGAGATGGAGATAGTTTAGCTTTGATCGAGCGTTTCCTAGAAGGAAAAATTCAAGGATTTTCAAGGACTTTACGCAAAATTCAAGTACTTTCAAGGGCCCTTGAAAAAGAAAATGAAATTCAAGTACTTCTTAAGGACTTTCAAGGACTGTGGGAACCCTGTTTATTTACTGATTTGTTATGTTTAAAAAGGCTAGGCGACAAAGCCTAGCTAGTTATTAATACAGTTACAAATACTTTGATTACAATACTAATTCTACTGAAAAACGTACAGCAAATATTAAATCAGGAAGAAGTAAAATAAAATATTTACTAACTTAAGTAAAAAGTCTTTGAAACAAAGTCTCAGTTTATGTTGCAGAGGTGTTGGGGATTTTTTTCCATCCATCAAATCTAAAAGAAATACATGAGCCACTTCCATTGGTCCCTAAAAAAATAAGTGTTTTTAGAAAGTTTAAGAACAATAATTTTAATAAGTATATTATATAACAATGCTAACATGAATTAGAAATGTGTTTTTGTCATATGTATAAGCAAATTTAATTTTCGGTATTTGTTATTTTTTGTGTGAAAATATATTTCTTTTCCTGTAGAAAAATAAATAATAATAGTAACAATGGATTCATAAATTTGGGATTTCTGAAGCTAAGCTTATTTAAATTTGATCATAATACAACAGAAATGTAAAAGTAAATGAATACCTTTTTTTTTTTTTTTTTTTTTTTTTTTTTAAGATTAATAGATTAAATACGTATGGGCATATTTGTGGAACAGTGAATACAAGAGATTAAATACAAATGGTATGAATATATTTTTTAACTTATAAAATAATTAAAATCTATTTTTGAAAAAAACATATATATATGTGTGTGTGCTGTAAAATTTTGTCTTTTAATCGAAATACCTGATTGACTGTAGTTCCGATGCAACCTTGAAGCACCATCTGCAAAATTTTTGGATCAGCAGGGTCTTGAGTAGTGGCTATTGCTAATTCTTGAGTTTTTTTCATTATATCTTCAATAGCAACTTCAATGGGAGTAAGCACAATCTACAAAAAAAAAAAAGTAATTTAATGATTTAGAAATAAAAAATTGAAAGCACACCTACAGAAATAATAAGTTTTAACATATCTTTAAATTTAACTTAAAAAGTCATTCAATATTAAATTATTGATTAGAAATAGACAACTTAAAGATATGCTGTTGCTGTACATTAATAAATGCTGAAAGCAGATAAATTTTTTGAAATACACATTAAGGGGGTGTATCATGGATCGTCAAAATCATCCGAAGCCCATGTTATTCTATGAAAAAAAACTTTAATAGAATTACACACTACGTAACTGTTACTTTCATATTCTGAAAACACGCAACTGTTAAATAAGTACTCGTTTTCCAAAAATTTATTTAATTTTTTTTTTTTTTTAGTTTTAAAATGCGATCTTTTACTAAATACATTTTTCTCATTTTTGAGCTGTAAAATGGAATATTCAAATTTAGAAAATTCAATTTTTGGAGCACGGGTACTCATTTAACGGCTGTGAATTTTCTGAATCTGAAAACGGAATTTAAAAATACCAATTAGGTAACAAATTTCGCCATAGACTTACATGGGATTTGGTGACTTGAGATGGGGATATCGTATGAGGGTGTGAGCAGCCTTAAGTATTGTGATAGTTACACTTGGCCAAAACCATGGAGCTAGAGGAACCACAAACAACAAAATTTTTTATCATTTATTTTCTTTAAATGGCACACTGTTAAAAAGCTGATATATTTTTTAAAGCATATTAGTTGCCCCAACCCACCCATTCCCACTCTTCAATGTCTTTTTCTAGTCAATTTTGCCTTTTTATTCCTTCAGGTGTCAGCCACTTTTTTTTTTTTTTCCACTTTTGACATTGTGAGTTTTTTATGTTTTCATCCCATGCTTGTTCTATGGATTTTTAGCTTATTTTTCCTCGTTTTCTACATTCTAAAGTGTGGTGGATATCATAATGAATGCCTAAAAATTTCCAAAAGTGTAAGCATAAGAGCAACTGAGCAAAATGATATCAAAGTCAAACCGTGCCGAAATGCTGTTACACTTACCCCACTTTAATCTAAATTTAAAATGATATCTAAGCATTATATAAGTATTGCAGTGATTTTAAACTAGTAAATTTGCAGAACAGAAAAGACAATCTCAGCTCAATCAGTGATATTTTTATTTAGATTTTTCACTTTTCATTTCTTATATCATAACCTTAATTTTTTTTTTTTTTTTTTTTTTTGTCATAAAGTATGACATGTTTTATTTAAATTTACCCCTCATTCATAATAAATAGATAAAGAAATAAATAAATAAAAGAAATCTTAACTTCAAAAGAAATTATTCTTGCGATTGTTTTTATAAGAGTGTAAATTGTACATTTTCTCATCAATTTCGCATCTAAACATATTTTTCTAGGTCAGGAATGATCTCAGTTCGCTTTTCTTCTCTGGTTTCTTCAATTAAGAATTCCAAATTCCCTTCACATTTTTTCATTACTGTAGATCAACAAGAAGGCTTTCCCGTTCACCTCTAATGACTGCAGATACTGTTAGTTTTGTTTTTAGAATTGCTAGAACATTCCACAAATGTCATTAATAAAAGATGTCATACAAAAAAATTAAATTTATTGGATAATATATGACGATGTTTTAAATAAAGAAGGGTAAGAGCTAATTACGTTCTGAACAAGTTCAGTTACTTTTTTCTTGAGTTCGAAAGAACATTGGATTCTTTACAATTTTTCTATAAAATTTTTTCAACCGGCAGATGATCCTCCTTTTTCAAAAGTCATAAAATGAAAAGTTCTATATTTTACAGTCTCTTCATGATTTGGTATTTGTTGATGGAACTTAATTTTCATTTATTATCTACTTAATTTTTGAAGGAACAACAAGTAATCATTTTATTTTTAATTATTTAAAATTGAAGAAACTATCAAGCCATATTTTTATAAAAAGTTCTAGCTTTAACTTTTTTTTTTTTCTTTTGAATAGCAATTAGAGCCTGAGACCAAGACTTTTTCAATTTATTGATTTGACTGTACATTATAATATATTATTTATATACATTACAATTACTCCTAAAATATCAATTTTTTTTTAAACATTAATTTAATATATTTTAAATTCACTACAATTAAAAAAAAAAAAAAAAAAAAAAAATCTAACTTATTAATTGGAATATTCCAGTAGAGCTTACTTTTCCTAAAAGTGTATTTGAGCAATAATAGTAGTTGCTTAAATAGTTATTTTCATTACAAAATAAATTTGTAAAAGAAAGACCTCAAAAGAGTTATATTTTTCTGAAATGAAAATCATCTGTACTTATCCTGGAAAATACAAATTTTAACAAACAATTTACACTGAATGAATTTGTATAATAAAATGAGAAGCAAACACTCCAACCACATTTTCTTTAAAATAATAATAATAATAAGTTAGTGGTTATTCTTTGAACTTAACATAACATAGTATGTCTACATATCTTTCTAGATATGTCTGCATGTCTCCCTAGTAAATAGTAAT
The DNA here is from genome assembly GCA_963930645.1 of Salticus scenicus. Classification (NCBI taxonomy): domain Eukaryota; kingdom Metazoa; phylum Arthropoda; class Arachnida; order Araneae; family Salticidae; genus Salticus; species Salticus scenicus. The sequence goes on along the minus strand of OZ005654.1, from coordinate 41,127,064 downwards.
ACATCTAAACAAACGGTAATGCTTAAGTATAGTTATTTTTTAATTTATTAAGTTTTTTTGTGTTTTCTGAAAAATTGTACCTGAAGGAGAAAACATGGTTTCAATGTTTGCTCCTCAAATATAGAAGAAAGTTTTTTGATGACTATGAGATACTTAATTTTTAAATATAAAATTACTGATAGCTATATATATTTAAGAAAAATATTAAAATACTGAAATTAATAATTCTAAAAGTATAAGTATGTATTTTAAATATCAAATTATCATTATACCACATGTAATACAAACAGTTAAAATGACAATACTAACCATTTAAAATTATTAATCATTTTATTATGTACTTAGTGAAAGTATTAAGACTGAATAGCAAGATATAAAGTGTTATAAAAAAAAAAGTAAAATAAAATATGAAAATAAAATTGTCTTTACACTGAATCAGTAAAAAAAACAATCAATAGCTAGTTCAAAATAAAAAGATATCCATTAACATTGAAAATGACTTAACTTTTGCAATCAGTATCAAATATAAATTTCCTACAATAATCATCAACTGACATTCTAGTCAGTACAAACAAAATGAAATCTCCTTTTGATTTAATACCCCATTCTGTTTATTTTAAACTAAATTTTTAGAAAATACTTAATAAATAAATAAATAAAATAAAAGTAAATAAATAAATACCTGTTGTCTCTCCACCACTTGTATCCTTGTTTTCACATACGGGAAAGAACAAGCTGTAGTCAGAATTGTTTTTCGCTTATATTGTTCATGAAGTTCTCCATGAGCACGGCCATCAGGAGTAAATGGTGTGGCATAAATGAAGCATCCTAGAATTTAAATACAAAATATCTCCTTATAATTGCTGTGAAGCAAAACGGCATGTATAAGATGTTTTAAAAAGGACATCCAAACTTTCAAATGACATGATTTTGAAACAGCTGTAGACAGAAAGATGAAACAATTGCATCTTGGTTAGGTAGGTCTTGAATTTTTAACCCTTAAATGCATGGATTTTTTTCCCAAAAAAGTTGTATTTAACTGCAAGAAACTTTTATTACGCAGAAAACGCAACAAAAGAAAAAAGAAACAGATTTATTTTTTATGTAATGGGCTAATTTATATGTCGTATATAGATTAAATAATGAAAACTTTCCCAAAGACTACCAAACATCCTTTATTTTCATGTTGCAGAAATGATACACTATGCATTTAAGGGTTAATACACTTGTCTGAAAAATTAGTTACAATATTATAATGTTTAAAAAAGGAAAGGAATTTCTTTAACTAATCATAATTTACCTTACATAACATCCTTTTCAATTTTTGCACATATATATTTCAAGCATCTTCATGCTCATCATTAGGGCTAAGTGATCGTCGATCTTCAGAGTTGAATCCTTCGTGGTGTCGCGGCTCTCTTAGTTTTGTTTCCTTTGCTTTAAGTGTCTGTTGCCACACTGTTGGAATAATGCAATGCTCTTGGTCGCTAACTGCAAGGGAGTTAGTAATAATTTCGATGACCTCCCGTTTTAGAGCGTAATGGTGACTATTGTAAGGGGCAATTTTATTAATATTAATGGAATTTAAATTAATGGGGTTAGAGTTGTGGGTGGTGGATAAAGCAGTAGTTGATTTATTGTATTTTAAGTTGGCGCAATGTTCTTTTTTGCGATTTTTTATTCTGCATTTTGTCATTCCTATATAACAAGCATTTTTACCATTTGTGTGTTCAAAATTTATTTTATAAATGTCTGCAGTAGATTTATTGTTAATATTATCTTTTTCATTCCAGATATCTGCTCTAAAACGGGAGGCCATTGAAATCATTACTAACCTCCTTGCAGTTAACGACCGAGAGCATTGCATTATTCCAGCAGTGTGGCAACAGACACTTAAAGCAAAGGAAACGAAACGAAGAGAGCCGCGACACGATGAAGGATTCAACTCTGAAGATCAACGATCACTTAGCAAGAAGATGCTTGAAAGTACGAAGATGCTTGAAATATATTTGTGCAAAAATTGAAAAGGATGTTATGTAAGGTAAATTAGTTACAATATTTGCCAAAAAAAATACTTCAATATTCAAGATGAGATATTTATGTTTTCTTGGTTTAGTTTGTTGATCTAAGGTCATTTTTTGCACAACCAGGCTTAGTAGACTGGAACCTATAGAGTAAAATAGATTCCAAACACTAGAAGCAACCATGCTTGAACTGGACTCAAACCAAACAACTGGTAATTGAAGGCTAGAGTGCTAATCATTCAGCACGCATTTTCTCAGAGTTTGCAACAGGGAATATGACTCACCACAACTTCATTCACTTCCTTTTGCACACTTACATTTTTTCTTATTTCAAAAGCTGAACTGTAGTACCCTCTGCAGGTGAATCTTCTAACTTTTTTTAATTAAGAACATATCTAGAGATGAAACTACTTAACATATAAAAACCCTGAAAATAGATATTTGACAGCAGAGTGAATGATGAGGGAGACTTACTGATGATATACCATATGGTAATTCTTAAAAGTATTTATTGATACACATAATACAAGTGGTATTCAGAGAGTTCTTTAAAACCCAACTGCATTATAAGATCACATTGTAATAAAATTATGCAAAAATTATAAATTTACAGTGTGTTAAAAATTTCCACAAGTTAAAATATAACATTAACATTGTAATAAAAAAAAGTTTACTTACTAATATTATAATTTCTATCAAACTGGGTCACTCTTTCTCTTAATTGAAACATTTCAAAAAAGGGCTCAACATATGTAATCTGTATATAAGCCTACAAAACAAATCGCTTGAAATAATATTATAATATTTCAAGTAATAGAATTATATCTGCAAATACTTCAAGTCAGTAGTTTCAAAAATGTTATTCAGTATATACTACATACCTTGTCAGGATTCAGCTTTACAGGATCTACTGTATTAGAATCTTTTATAACTTCTACAAATTCAGAACCAAATCTTTCTGCATAAAAGTTCTAGAAAAGGGGGGATAGCCCAAAAATTAACTTTGTGCACTCAATTTCATATTTCACACACACACACACATACACACATTGAAACAAAAAAAAAAACAAAAAAAAAGAAAAGAGGAGGAAAAAAACAAACTTTAATTTTAAATAAAACATCAACAAAAAATATCGTTATGTATAACTAGCTTCCCAATATAAGATAAAAATCAGATGCTTTTTTCCCTGTTTCCCAACATTTTAATTAGTGAATGAATTTTCTATATAGTATACATTAAATAGATACATAAACAAATGAAAACTGCTCGACACATTCTGTGTGATTGTGAGGTCTTTTCTGCTCATATATTTGAGCATTTGGGTTGGTATTTCACTGACCCTTGAGTGCTGCAGGATATTTCCATCTGTCTGCTGAACTTATATTTGCTTCAGCTATAAGATTACTCTCTTACAGATGTTTCTGAGGTCATAAAATAAACCTCTGCTCAATGAGCCTAGCTCTCAGTGATCTACTGAGAGCTATTTTCTATTTTAAGTCATTTGTTCTATAAAGATTGGCAAAAAGTTTTGAAATTGCTTTTGTGTTTTTATTCATTATATATTATTTAATAAATAAAGCTTGCATCTAAACTAATTAAATGATGCCTGTATTTAGTTAAGTTTTATAAATTACATGACAATATTCACTAAATGTCAAAAACTGACTGAAAGGAATTAAAATATAACACATAAAATACACAGTACAAATGACAGAAAAAGATAGATTTACCTCTAATCTGTGAGAAATTTCAGGTAATTTTGTTAAGTAAGGTTCCTTGTATATGAATTCTTCGGAATCTAAATCTCCAAATTTGCTTCCATAAAATCCAACACGAAAATATGTACCAAATACTCTCTTTCCTACCTATCAAAGTAGAAATATCACCTTTATTAAAGAAAAAATGTATGGGATTTAATTAGAACTATACATCAAAATACTAATACAGTAGGAAACAAATTATAATATTTGTAATATTAAGGGTGACAAAAATGAATGAACAAAAGTATTATAAACAAATGTAGCAATTGCCAACAACTTTTACAGAAAAAAAAAAAAAAAAAACTAGTATGATGTGGTAACCACAAGACTTTCTTCTATATAAATTTACACAAAATTCATGTAATATAAATTATTTATTAAATCATTAAATTATTTTCCACTATAAATGCAGAGGATTTTTAGCTGACAGATTTACATCACTGAATAACAAAAGAATGTCAATCTTTTGCCAATATCAGAAGAAATATATATACATATTTTTTTTCCTAAGTTTTTTCCGTAAAAAAAAGAAAAAAAAAAAAAAAAAAATCACAGATTTATGGTTTAACCATTTGCTTTAAAGGTACTGATGAGATCTTTTGAAAGATACCAATATTAAAAATTTACACTCGCACAAATCACATGCACAAACTTTTTTTTCCTTGTTTACTGCTATTATTATCAATAATTCCTATTAATTATACAATCACACATTAAAAATAACTCTCATTATGTACATTTATATGAAATTTTGTCCCATACTGCCATGTTTAAAATTTAGAAAAAAAAAAAAAAATGGGATCACAGCACAACCTGTTGAGCAATTGATCCCCAAATCTAATTAGCACCAGTTTACACCAGGGTCCAACTAAATGCCAGGTTTGGTTAAATTTCGTTCAATGGTTCATGAAATACAGCGTCCACAAAATTTGTGACACACACACAGACAGACATTTTCTAAAAACAGTCAAATCATGTTCAAGACATCCCAAATCATGTAAATCCATCGAAAACTGGAGTACAAAAATTTTCACGAATCCAATACTTTCTCGATGTATACATACATATAGAAGTAAAAAAAAAAGTGTTACGATGAAAAAGGTACACTTAATAATGGAGAAATTACATTTTTATGTTAATTCCATTTCCTAAATATCACCAACTAAGAATTTCCTAACATTCTCAAGATCTTAAAACATGTCTCTCCATGCTCCCATTTTTATTTGTCAAAATTACCAATAAAATAGAGCTAAGTTTTAAAGCTAAAAGTTTAATAAGTTTTAATATCAATTAAATAAACACAACATATAAGCAGAAATAAAGAAGGAAATGATTTTTATAGTATAATTTCTTCTTTGCTCACACTGTTAAAAAAATGTCATCTTTGCTGCCAGAAATTTTCTGTAATGGCAGAAAAATATGTTCTGGCAACGTAATTTTTTCGTAATTTATGACTATTTTCTCCCAATGCAGAAAATTTCTGGCAGCAAAGATGACCTTTTTTTTTTTTTTTTTTTACAGTGCAGGTAAATAAATAGAAATGTTTTTGAATGTGTAATCTTTCCTTGAAATAAAATCATTGCCATTTTAATCATATATATAGATAAAAATTTCCTTAATTGTAAAAAAAAAAAATAAAAATAAATAAATAATAAATAAAAAATAAATAAATGCATTTCCTGTATTTATTTGTATCCCAATGTTTTGAAAGAAAATTAATATAAATGTTTTATAAATCAATTACCTGCTGATCTATTTTGACAAAAGAATCATGCAGTTTACTGTGGATTAAAGCAAGGCTTTTATAATCTCTATGAGCTTCTGCAATTGGTATCAATATTTTGTACACTTCATTAACATTCTCATACATTCCACCCTAAAAACAAACAAACAAATTTAATATTTAATGAAACAAATTTCCTTAAGCAAATATAAGGGTATACATACATACATATATATATATATGCATACCTAGACACAGAATGTCCAATGCTGTCTATGCTGGCAAATTGCTTTAAATTTTGAAATTATCTTAAAAATAGTTTAAGCAATTTTTTAAAAAATTTATGTGGTTCTAAATAAGATTTATAATGCAAAATTTTCTTCAAGGTTGCTACACGAATCAAGAAAAAAAAAATTCCCTGAGTTTTCCCTTTCTTTTAGATGACATGCAATCATGCAGCATTAGAATCTAACATGTTAATTGAACATATCTAGGGTACATTGATTTTATTAACTATAGTTGGGAAAAAAACCATAATTGACTTTTTATTCTTCATTATAAAGCACTAAAATTTTAAAAAAGATTTGATTATGAAAAAAATTTCTAATTTTTTTCCAAAAAATTTCAAAATTCTCTAAATTTTCCCTGTTTTTGCCATAAATTTTTTAATTCCCTGAGTTATCCCTGTATTTTAATAATTTTTCAAATTTCCTGAGTTTTGCAGGTTTTTCCTCAATTCCAGGAACCCACGCACACTACTATGTATGGGTAATGGTGGGAGAGTTAAAAAAATAAAATTTTTGCATTTAAAATTGGTTGGTTTATAACTGGAATATTTTATGTGCTGAAAAAAATTGTTATATAAAATAATTGGAGATCCAAATATTTTTCGATAATTTCATTAGTTTTTGAAGCAATACACACAACACTAAACAAAATTTAAATTATAATTGTTTGTTTCATAAATATATATATATGTTATGGTATATAAATTTTATATTAAAATTGATTTAATGAATTTTCGGTTATTAAATTACGGATCGTAAATCTAAAATCTGGCTGAAATTGTATAGTGTAGAGCACCGAATTGCGGTTGCGCTGCTCATGAAGAAAAATACTAAATATTGAATTTTGACAATTTTAAATTAAATAAAAATAAGGATTAAATAAATCAGAAAAAATTAAGATAAAATGACTTACTGTGGGTTTATTTTCTGTTTGTTAATTAAAAAAACCCAAATGCAGAGTAGCAGCAATAAGCTCCTTCCCAATGTAGAAAATTTTTTGACACTGGACACGTGAGTACAAGTAAACTCGTATATCTCATTAAATAAAATGATATCCTGGTTGAAAATATAGACTTACAAAAGAATGAATGAGATTGAAAAGTATGTACTCACGTGCCAGTAGTCAGTAGGTGATGTTCCTGTACTGGTGTAAAATTTCTTAATGAAGAAAAACAGTCTTGAAAACTACCATTTTTATTAAGATTCAACTTAAATCATTTTAACTAATAAATTTCTCTTAACTTTAAACATAACTTAAAAAAAAAAAAAATACAAAGTTAGAAAACAATTGATACTTGTTTAATTAGAGTCATTCACCTATTACGACTATAAGCTGAAAAAGAAATTTTTAGAAAACGAATCGTGCATTACGCAACCGGCAGCATCAAAAACATCATCGAAAAGCAAAGCCAGCTGATGTGTCGTACACACCCCTTTTAAGTGAACCGCGATGCTGTCTAGAAGATTCGCTGGCAGTTAAAGAAACAGTTAGCTGTACTGCCATTAATTTCATTATGCAAATTTATGCAATTAAAAAAAAATAGGAAAAATAGGTGAATGATTTTATATTTGTACTCAAGTGCTATTTAATTGATTAATAATTACAAATTTTTAATAGAAACTAAATTAGATAATTGCGATCGCAAGAAACTGAGTTGAATTAAAAATACTGCGAAAGCAGCGCCGCTTGCTTGGTGGTAGTGGTTAGCGTTTGAGTTAACTAGAAGAATGTAAACAAAGCGGCATTTTTACCTATTATAGTTATTTTACATAAAAAGGAAGTAAATTGATTCAGCACTTGAATACAGTTTGCTAGAAATAAAGTTACTTAAACATAAAACCTCCGGAGGTAAGGGAAAAAAAAAAAAAAATGTAATGCTGACGGGAAAAGTGAGAGAATGGCGAATTTAGCCAACAAAATGCCTCCCTTTCCCGACAGAGTTACAAAAAAAAAAAAAAAAATTTTAGGTAGAAAAAAAATATGTAAAATCAAGTTCACAGATGACCTAGACATTTTCTAGGGTTTAAGCAAAAATTACAATTTTTAATAATATGTAGTTTTTCTTTTTCTTCAAGTCCATTTGAAATTATAAGTCCCAAAAGACAGTCTATAAAATTTATAGTTCATTAATTGTCCTTGATTTTTTTTTTTCAATTACATTTCATGCTAGAAAAGACTGTCTTAGTTTTAGAAAAGCGTCTTTGGGTAGAGCTTTCGTCATAATGTCCGCAATATTTTCTTTCGATTGGATGTTCTTAACATCTATCTCACCATTTTCATACATATCTCATACAAACATATATCGTAAGTCAATGTACCTATTTTTAATGTTTTCAGCTCTACATTTTTGTAAATTGCACACTTGCAGTATTATCGCAGAAAAGAATCAGTTTTTGGATTTTTATAGAAGTAAACAGCTGAAGATCTTCAATTATGTTTTTAATAGTAGAGGTAAGATATTTAATGTCCTTTGCTGATTCGGAAGAGGCAATAAATTCTGACTCCATCGGCGAAAGAGCAACACAGGTTTGTTTAATTACCCGCCATGTTAGTGGCATATTATTGATGAATATTATATAGCCAGACCAGGAACGACGATCATGGGGATCACTGGCCCAGCTCGCATCTGAGTATGCAGTAAGCTGAAGAGGTTGCTGGTTTGATGATAAACTAAGTCCTAGATCTTTTGTGGAGGCTAGGTACTTTAGGATTTGCAGTAGTCTTTTCCAATGGATAGATCCAGGATTTTCTACAACTTGTGAGAGTGAGACAACAGCGTAGCCAATGTCAGGACGGCATCTTCCGGCGATGTAGAGGAGGCATCCAAGAAGACTTCTAAATGGCACCTTCTGCATTTGAAGACGCTCAGCATCAGTCTGAGGCATTTCCTGTAGAGAAGTTACTGTGCCTGCGTTAAGAGGAAGAAAAGTATTAATATGATGGAAAATTTTAAACTTTTTGAGACAGGAATTTATATATTCTGGGCAATTAATTATAATCCTTTCATCTGTGATATTGAAGTTTATTCCCAATAATTTTGTTATTGGGCCAAGATTTTCTAGTTCATAAATTGATTCTAGTAGCTTTATTACTTCTTTTAGATCTGTTTCAGATTTAGCAAACACATGTAAGTCATCAACGTAAATTAAAACTATAGCTCTATTTTTATAATTATAGACACAAGTCAGACCTTTAATTTGATGGAATCCGTTTGTTATTAATTTATTGTGTAATTCCTCATACCAGCACTTTCCTGCTTGATGGAGACCATATAAAGCTTTCTTTAATTTCAAAACATGATTTTCTTTTCCCTCTATTATATAATCTGTAGGTTGGGCTATATAGATATCTTTATCAACATTGCCATAGAGATAGACACATTTAACATCAATTAAACTATGTTTCCACTTCAATATACAGATAAAAAGAATCATAAATAAACGGATTAGGACAAAATTGACAACTGGTGAGAATGTTTCCTCATAATCTTGACCTTCAGTCTGATTATTTCCCAAGGCAACGAGTCTAGCTTTAAACCTCTTGGATTTATCTTTATTTTTCAAGGTGTAAACCCACTTCGTCCCCAGAATTTTAGTGGTTGGATTTGGTTTTGGTACTGGTTCCCATACTTGCCTCTTTATCATCATGTCAATTTCCATGTCCATGGCTTTCTTCCATTCCTTTGCTTCTGGTAGTTTCTTTGCCTCCCTAGGTGTACGGGGAATTATTATTTCAGCACAATTTGCCTCTTCTTCACTACTTATCTCTTCAGTGTCTTTTCTTTTAAGTGAAAAATCATTAATTATTTGACAATATTTGGAAAAAACGTCTAGTGAAGGATCATAATTTATATTATGTTTTTTAAAGTAGTTTTCAAGTTCTATATTACTTCTCAAAGTTTTTCCATCTGGAGCAAATACATATATATCTTCCTGTCTTTTAGTCTTTCCCTTTCTTCTAGTTTTTGTGTATCTTCTAAAGGTTACAGACTGGTCAGATTTTAGTTCTGTTTCACGACTCATACTCTGCTGTGGTTCTTGTTCTGAACTTTCACTGCCTGAGCTTTGATCTTCTATGTTTGTATCAGTTAATTCATCATCATCATCAAATTCTGAAGCAACCACTTGCCCGTCTTTTTCTATTCCTAGCTTTTCTTCATTAAAAGTTACATGTTTGCTTTCTATTATGGTGTCCTCCTCGGGTATCCAAATTCGGTAGCCCCTTGTTCGCATACTGTATCCTATCATTATTCCTTTCTTGGCTCTAGGTTGAAATTTATTCCTTTTCTGTTGCGGGATGTGGACATAAGCAATGCAACCATATCTTTTAAGATGTTTTAGGGTTGGTTCCCTTCCATACCAACGTTTAAATGGAATGTCATTTATAGACCGATGGAAAATTTGATTTTTAATATAGTTGATAGTATGAACTGCTTCTAACCAGAGATTTTCAGGAATGTTGGAGGACTGTAGAAGAGTTCTCATGCCGTCATAAAGTACTCTGTTCAACCTTTCTGCAGAACCATTCATTTGAGGAGAATAGGTATTGGTTCTCTCATATCTAATTCCTAGTTTTCCTAACAATTCTTCTACAGGGCGGCAACAATACTCAAGTCCGTTATCACTCCTAATGACTCTTATCTTTTTGCCAGTTTGACGTTCTATAAATTCTATGAAACTTTTTTATTTAGTGCAGACTTCATCTTTAATTCTCATAGCATAGCAAAAAGATCGGCGACTGTAATCATCTAGGAATGTGAGAATATATCTAAACCCATGCTTAGATGGAGTAGGGGCTGGTCCCCAAACATCTGTATGGATAAGTTGGAGTATTTCTGTTGAACGAATATTATTTGACCTTGGGTATTCTGCACGTGTATTTTTACCATATATGCACGGTTCGCACCTAGATTCTTCCCCTTTTAACTTGACTGATGGCTCAACTAAACTTTCATTAAACATTTTCTTTATTGTAGGAATGTTACAATGCCCCAAGCATTCATGCCAAATCATAATATCATTTTTATATACTGAATAGGCAAATTGTATAGTTTCATTTTTATTTTCCTTTCTAGATTTAATGCCGTCTTTTTCTTTAACAATTTTCCTTTTAGTTAGTTTTGGGGACCTTTTGTTTTCTTTAATTTCATTTACACCTCTCCTTTTCAATGGGAGCCCTTTTATACCATAAAAATTATCTTTCAATTTTGCAGACCAAAGATATTTCTAATGAGGGGAAAAAATTTTAAAACCATGGTCTAGTTTTGCGTGCATACCAGCTTTATCCATTTTAGACATGCTTATAAGATTTCGATGAATTGTGGGAACATACAAAGTATTAAAAAGGGTTACAGTTTTTATGTTTTGACCTTCTTTTATTGTAAATTTAACTGTCCCTATGCCTTCAACCTCATGAGGAGTGTTGTTTTGAGGTTTTTTCATCTCTGTAAAGAATTCCCTGTTCTGGCAGATGTGCGATGTGGACGCACTGTCCAAAGTCCATTCTTTAGTTAATATTTCATTTGCCTGACCACTGTTTAAAAATCAGAAACATTGCTTTCTGTTATAAATGCCCCTCCATGAGTTTGTTTAACTTTGTCTTCAATTCGTTGTTTCTTCTTACATTCTCGTAATGAATGGCCTAATTTATTACAAAATTCACATTTTGCTTTAAATTTTATATTAGGTTTCAAGTTTTCAGTTGCTAAACATTCTACTTTAGTTTCTTCCCTCAAGTTTCTTCTTGTGTATTCCTTCAGGATTTCACTTTTAATTTTTAGAAATTTAAAATCATTTGGCTCATAGTTCTCAATTTCACGGGCTAAATAGTCATACTCAATGGGTAAATTTTCAATTAAAGCATAACATTTATAGTCTTCTGAAATATTTTCCCCAATATCTTCTAACCTTCGACAACTATCCTCAATCCTAGCTATAAAGGTTGGCAGTTTCAGGTAATTTCTTAAGGGATTTAAACTCTTTTAAACAAGAGATTCTATATGACCTATCTGAGGTAGTTCCCCCTATTCTGGTTTTTAAGATTTGCCAAATTTCAGCTGGATCATTCAAATGATTAATTTCTAAACAAATATCAGGACTACAATAAGATTTTATTAATCCACATGTTTTAGCTTTGCTTTGCTCTAGTTTAAATTTAGAAATGGGAGGTAATTTTTCTTTTTCAGTTTCACTCTCTTGAGGCCAATTTTTCTTATCGATCCAAACAATTAAACCTTCACTTTCTAGTTTAATTTTTATATTTCTAGACCAAGAACGATAATTATGTCTAGTTAATAAATGCTGTGGATTTATGTTTGTAGCCATCTTAAAATTTATCTACTTATTTTAATTTCCTTAAACTAGGGAAGGGCTCTGGGCCCATAACCCTCTTGTGGGTTTATTTTCTGTTTGTTAATTAAAAAAAACCAAATGCAGAGTAGCAGCAATAAGCTCCTTCCCAATGTAGAAAATTTTCTGACACTGGACACGTGAGTACAAGTAAACTCATATATCTCATTAAATAAAATGACATCCTGGTTGAAAATATAGACTTACAAAAGAATGAATGAGATTGAAAAGTATGTACTCACGTACCAGTAGTCAGTAGGTGATGTTCCTGTACTGGTGTAAAATTTCTTAATGAAGAAAAACAGTCTTGAAAGCTACTATTTTTATTAAGATTCAACTTAAATCATTTTAACTAATAAATTTCTCTTAACTTTAAACATAACTTAAAAAAAAAAAAAAAATACAAAGTTAGAAAACAATTGATACTTGTTTAATTAGAGTCATTCACCTATTACGACTATAAGCCGAAAAAGAAATTTTTAGAAAACGAATCGTGCATTATGCAACCGGCAGCATCAAAAACATCATCGAAAAGCAAAGCCAGCTGATGTGTCGTACACACCCCTTTTAAGTGAACCGCGATGCTGTCTAGAAGATTCGCTGGCAGTTAAAGAAACAGTTAGCTGTACTGCCATTAATTTCATTATGCAAATTTATGCAATTAAAAAAAAAATAGGAAAAATAGGTGAATGATTTTATATTTGTACTCAAGTGCTATTTAATTGATTAATAGTTACAAATTTTTAATAGAAACTAAATTAGATAATTGCGATCGCAAGAAACTGAGTTGAATTAAAAATACTGCGAAAGCAGCGCCGCTTGCTTGGTGGTAGCGGTTAGCGTTTGAGTTAACTAGAAGAATGTAAACAAAGCGGCATTTTTACCTATTATAGTTATTTTACAAAAAAAGGAAGTAAATTGATTCAGCACTTGAATACAGTTTGCTAGAAATAATGTTACTTAAACATAAAACCTCCAGAGGTAAGGAAAAAAAAATAAATGTAATGCTGGCGGAAAAAATGAGAGATTGGCGAATTTAGCCAACACTTACCCAATCATTGTGAAAAATAAATATGCTGAAAGGTAAAACATTAATCCAAGAAGGCACACAAAATTATTTAATAAATCACACATTTTTATAGGCACCAATAAACTTTTATTAAAAGAAAAAATACTGCAGTAAATAAAATCATAAGTAAGTGCACTGATAGAATGAGCACCGGTACTCAATATTTTTAACTTAGCAATAAGGAAAACATCGTTGTATCTGACATTCTTAGTGGAAATAATGAGATCTTATGATTCATAAATAATGATATTGTATCTAATCTATTTGAGAAGATGATGCCTAAAGATGATCAATCTAAAAGAGCCATACTTTTTTTCATATAACAGAAAATTCATGAGTCATAATGTCTTAAACATTTGAAGTCAATAATCGGTATTGTTCATCCATAAATATTTACCAAACACAAAATCACATATTTTTGCTGCATATCACGATGGTATAACGCTTTAATTAATATATGTAGGCACAAAAAAAACCCACTTGTTACGCAAGGAATTAAAGTATTACGAGACGTTATGATGACGTTGCACAGGTATATCCTTCCAGTAATGCTCCAATTTGAAGTCGATATGGTATTATATAATTTGTGATTTAGAAGAACACTATTTTGAGGAAGTGCTTCGAAATATAATGTCATCAATTTAACAGAAGCACAAGATCAAAATACTTAAGGATGACTCCCTTCATTTCGATTGGCATCGCCGAGCACCACCTTTTAGGCCTAATCTCGTTAGACCCCTTGTCTGAGTTCCTCGTTTGCTAGAAACAGTCAAACATTGGATGAAAACAGTTAGTTCAGCATAAGTGAAATTTTTTTTAATTTCTTGTATGGTTTCAGCAATTTTAAATCAGATTAAAATGGTTAACTTGCCTGGCCGCGACACTGTCTCGCTCTCTATGGCAAGAAGCGGTGCTGTGGACCGGCGAAATAATACATCGTACTTCCCAGTCAGCTATCATCCAAGAGAGAGGGAACGCTCATCCAAATTCTCCCGCTCACATAACCGAAGCACATAGAGATCGCTGTGCGGAGTAAATAGATCTTAAAGAACGTATTTTAATTAGATCGCTTGCTCAAATAAAAGTTAAAGAATTAAGTTTAAATTAAATTAATTTTGATGGAGGAAAATTTATTTCAGACTATTTTTTAGAGATTATTATTATTATTAAATGTCATTTATTTTTGCCAGTGACGCTATTTAAAATGATGGCATAATACTTCCTTTCTGCGAAGCTAATGGAATTTTGAAAACATAACTAAAAGTGACGTCATCAATTTTAATTAACAACGTATGTACGTCAGAAAAATTATTAATATTATTTTTAAATTATTTGAGCACGATCGAAAATGATTTTAAATCCATTTAACTATTATTTACTTTTTTATTTTTTGATTGGTGAATTTGTTTGTTTATCTTTAGAAAACATCGGCGGTTTGTTTACAAACAAACATTTTTGTGAATTTTAAACTTTTTCTATTTCCTTGAATTTTGAGTAATTTAAATAATTAATTGGGGGAAAATAAATAAATAAGATCCAAATTATTTTTTGGAGGATTTGAGGAATATTAATTAAATTAAATAGTGTTAAAATTTTAACAATATATATAATCAAAAAAATAACTTTTATATTGATGAACTTAAAAAAAGAGATGCATTATTAAGTATAAAAGAAGCACCTCATTGGACGATGCTTTAAGATATGAATATACTCATTACAGAAATGAAAAATTATATTACAAATCATGGTTCAAAATCATGGTTTATAATGCTTTTTCAAATAAATCAATATCTGTTAAAAATATTTACTTCATTTTTAACATCATATTGGCAAATGAAACCAAAATGAAATACTTTGAAAGATAGTTCTTAAAAATTTGCTCAAAAACTTTTTTTACAAAATATGAAGAATAAAAGTTCAATGCTTATTAATTTGGTGAATTTTAATTGCAAAACAATATATACATATATTTTAATTTTGCATGAAATTGCCTGAGGACTATTTCTTTAAATGAAACTAACAAAATATATAGAACATGTAAAAATTTAAACTTCATAATTTTTGCAAGAACGCCTTTATTTATTTAAACTGCTTCCAAAATAATCAATTTTGAAATGTAAAACCTTTTTACAATTAGCAGTACAGATCTACGACTAACAACTGAAAAAACAGCCACCGGGCACTAACAGCACTGGACAGTTTGTATACATAATTGTTTTCATATATGGATAGGTAGTAAAAATGATTTCAATTGTACTGCAACTTTTTAATCCCAGTATGAGAAAGAAAGTTTACCAAACTAAATGAGTTTGCAGCTTGTTCAAGTAAGCCTATTAATCCATTTTCTGTAAAATATTTTCCAGTGCAAATGCCTTCTTCATCAGGTGAAACAACATCATCAGATACGGCACTTTCTTCTAAAACATTGGGTGATATATTCTACAAAGAAAAAAAAAAAAAAAAAAAAAAAAAAAAAAAAAAAATCCACTGCTATAATACTTCTACATACACACATATATATAATTTAAAGAAAAATTTACAATGGTATAAAAAATAATTAATGAAAAGTAAAAATAAAATTTCACAGACTGGTGACAAATATGATGAGTGAATGATTCTGTACTACTAAATTTTAAAATTAAATTCCAAAATTTGTGTAGCATAAATTAAATGTTATAGTACTGAGGGGGTGGGGCTCATTAAAAAAGATTTATTTGAAAACAATAATTACAATTATTTTTTAGAATGAATTGCTTTGGTGTGCTGAACGTGAGCTAAATTTTCTAGTTGATAGCTCAACAATGCTGTTTCCATGAATTAAATATTTTTTTACACATTTCAGGGAAAATAGAATTCCATTCCTCATTTAAAATCTTTCCAAAGTCTATCAGTTGTTTTTGATTTCCTTGAAAAAAGCTTCTGTTTAAAGTATAGAAACCCAGTAGCGGCTCGTGAGATTCCTTTACAGGGGGGCTGCATAGCTGCATGTCTATGTAAGATTTGAGAAAAAAGCGAAAATGATTTTCTAAATAATCTGTTTTAATCGGGGGCTTCGGGTTTTATATGCGCAGACTGAGCAAGAAGCAGAGCAATACAGGATACAGCATAGATTTAAAATTTTATATTATTGGACATTCATTACAAAGGAAAAAATAAAATCTGGAGATTTTATTTTGTTAACTTTATTTATTAATGATAATCAATTTTCCCCAAACAAAATATTTTTCATCTGCATGCTATTATTTTCTCCAAGATGGTGCGAAGTACGAAATATACATACATGATTGTAAATAAAATTTTGCTCATTAAAAAGATACACACAATGATTTATATAAAAATAATAATAAATAGTTTAATTACATAGTTATGTAGATCTGTAAAGTTCTTGCGATAATAACTGCAAATAATTCGAATCAATAGTCCCTAATGATAAAGAATTTCTTTTTGTGTCTCTGTACAAAAATGTATAAGTCCTGTACTCATCAAAACTATACAAATTGTGTGGCGATTACCTATAACCTACCTACCAATTTTTAGCTCAATTGGATAAAACATTTAGGCGCAATCGCACTTCATAAATTTAAGTCCATTAATCAAAATGATAAGGAATTTTTCTTTGTGTCCTTGTAACAGAACTATAAGTCTCACATCCATCAAATTCTATACAGCTCGTTTGATGGTGACCTTTCACACACCTACCAGCTTTCAGTTCAATCGAACCAAGCATTTAGATGTTATGATATTCACTCACATATATACACTTACTCACACCATACATATAACACTGTAAAAATAGCAAAAAAGAGCTCAGGAGACCTCAAAACATTATAGTAATGTAATGCTCGTATCTTAAAAGTGCAATTATAATGATGCATTTCATTAATTTATTTAGAACATCCTTTGAAATATTAATTAAAAGAGTTAACATTGACGTAAAATCTTGCACATCGCATAGATTATGAAATGCTTGTCTAACATTACGAACATTTTATTGTTATTATTTTTTTAATGCGAACTTTACACACATGTACAGTAAACTAAAATTTACACATGGTACAGTAAACTAAAATTTCATTTAAATATGAAACCTTAGTATAATTAAAAATGAATTTCCAAAATTTGCTGCACATCTTCTGTATTGCCGTGCATTAAAAAAAAAAAAAAAAAATCTACAAATGTTAAAACACTATTTTCTTTAGATATATTTAAAAAGGCTTGAATAGTATATATCAGTTTAATTTGGTTTGAAATATTATCCAGCCAGCAGTGCATTCTTGATGTTTTGTGTGTCCTCGTAAAAGGAGTATATAGGAAAAATATTGCGGATAAAGAACGGATATTAAAATGCTTAAATTTCCGAGCATATTTCTGAAAGTTCTCACTCAAATAGAAAGAGAGATGAAACGAAGTTATAAATGCTTTCCAACTTCGTTGTATGAAAATGTCAGAAATTAAAAATTTAGTAATCTCGTGTTTTTAAGAAAGGTTCGACTGCTAATATTTCTCATCAAAATAGAAAAACATTAATGACTAAAATACAAGTGAAAAATAAAAATAAAAAATAATAATTATAATAGTAACCTTATCAACAAAGCGATTAAACACTTGATAAATTTTAAATTTTATGTTTAAGGCAAAATTTATATAAAAATTGAGATTCTGTCTATTCAACGTTTCTGCCATTGGCAAACCAAGAAACTGAAAAACCGTGCGAAATTTCCATGTAATATAAAATAAAAATCTGTTTGAAAAATAAATAAAAATGACTTCTATTTTCTCATATAATCGTGAATAACCTTCATGCTGAATTTTTTTACCTCTCATACATAAATAATCATCAAACACAGCGATTACCGCATTAAAAACTGTGGAGAAAAAACGTAGATTACAAAGGGAAATTGTTCTTTTCCAGCATTACCGAAATCCCTAATCAGATCGGAGCTGCAGAGGTTGCAGCTCCAACCAAATGGTCGAAACTGGTAGGGAAAACGAGTAGGGGCGGTTGTAACTGTTCTTTCCCTAAAGAAATCCCTTTTTTCAGAGCTGCATGAATGAGCAGTCCTTTTACGAATTTTTGAGGTGCTATTACGTTTAAAAATGGTTAACTTTTCTCAGCTTTTTAATAATTTTCCATGATAACGAAGTAATCTGCTTTTCTATATGCATAATACTATACAATATAATAATATTTATTTTCAAAATATTTTGAAAGTTGATATAATAATTTTTTCGAATATTTCTGGGGGGGGCTGCAGCTCTGCAGCTCCTGCCACGAGCCGCCACTGTAGAAACCCCAAAAAGTCCATAGGATTGATATCAGGAGATTTTGTGGTCAATTTCTTCTTTTCTGATGTAATTTAGACACCCTCCCCTCCTCTCTAGACCTTAAGTTATCAAGATATTAGCTTTTTAAGCATTAAGTCTATATTTTTCTGTCATGCCAAAATAAAGGCTGGTGTGACTAAATTTTGAAGTACATATTGTTTTTTTTCTTCGAGAAAATAAAATTACTAACTAACTGTAGTACTATACTGTACCAAATTTTTGTAAATATACTTGCATAGTATTAATTTTATGAATCATTAAACAGATATACTGAAAAACGGCTAATGCTGAAAGGGTTAAGTGGACAATTTAGCAACATGCCTGCTGCTTTATCATGAGGAAGAGTGACTTCCTTATCTCTGCATTTGAATAAACCCATAGAATATCTCTTTCCAAATATGGTTTTCAAAACATTGTGAATGTAGTACTGGGGATTAATTTTCACATCCTTTGGTACTTTTATTAATGGTAGTGCTTCTCTACCAATAATTCCCCCACAACCATGAATCCATTTAGCCAACTTTCCTGACATTTGATTAATTAGTCTTGTGATATGTTTTTACCTGGTTGGGAGCAGATAATTTCTCTTGTTCAATTAAATGAGTCAAGACAGAAATATGCCTCTAAAATAATCATATATTCATATTTATTACCAGCTAAATGCCTTTCGTATAGCTTTCTTGAGTTTCTCTTATGATTGGTCTTCTGTGCTTCAGTAACTCTATAAATACTAGTCTTTTTTTTTTTCATTATGTTCTTTATGAATAATTGTATTTAGAGTGTTCTTTTTAGTTCTTTTGTTATTTCTCTTAGGCTTAATGAATTAGATTTTAATACAGTTGAAAAAAAATTGAGTCAGAACTTTTCTAGCTCTTAAAAAAATATTTGTCTATCCTTTTAAATCTGCTTTCCACCCCTTTTTTCTATTGTTCTTACAATTGTAGATTGTGAAATATCTAAATTTTTGCATCTTTTTCTACAATGTTCCTAAAAGACATTCCATCACTGGAAAAACATTCTATGTGCATATCTCTTTCATGTATATTTATTGCTGCCATTGTTTTTGAAAATTTCTAAAGTTATAAAAATATATACGAAATGGATAAAAAATGTTACATATATATATAGTTCAAATTTTATGATCATAAGAAACAAAATCATGTAATGTACAATAAATATTTCATTAAATAAAAGTGTATAATAAATAAGTCATTTTCAGCTAAACATTCTCAATATTTTGACATAACTTACTATACAAAGAAAATAGCACAAAGCAGTAATCGACATATTTTAAATGCAATGGCTGAATTTTTTAAACAGTCTGTGAGAGAAAGTTACTGTATCAATTTATTTTATTCTGATCTCATATGAAAGAATTTTGTCTGTAGATGAATCAGATTTAGTTTTCATGACCATAATTACTGTTAATCAGTCCTAAATAAATAAATAAAATATTTTTGTACATGCATAATGATTGTTTGGGAGTTGCCATTAGATATACCAAGTGATTCAAAATAGAGGTTACAGCGATTATCTCATAAATTAAGGATGATAAAAACATACTTCCAGTTTCAGAATTGGTGCAAATTAAAAGTAGATTTCAAATACGGCATTTTTTGGGAAAGGGGCTGTATATGTATTAAAATATGAAATTTAATTTTTATACAGTCCCTTGGCGAAAAATGCTAATTTTTTCAAATTGCAATAACTCAGTGAAATTTTCACTTAGAAAGATATATTTTTTTTTTTTTCTGCTTACACCGAGGAGAATATTTTTCTAAATATAAGTCATATGACTGGATGGGCCATATAAAAATTAAATTTCATATTTTAATATGTATACATCCCCTTATATATACATACACTGTTAAAAAAATACAGAAATTCTCGGTAATTTCAGAAAAAAAGTCGTAAAATACATTTTGTCTACGTAATTTTTCCGTAATTTATGCCTTTTTTTCTGAAATTACAGAGAATTTCTGTATTTTTTCTGCATTTTTTTAACAGTGTATATATATATATATATATATATATATATATAAAAGACATATCTGAAATCTATTCTTGATTTGCATAAATTTTGCAATTAGAAGTATATTTCTATTATTGTTAGTTTAAGAGATAATTGCTGTAACATCTATTTTGAATCACTTGATATAGTTTAAGTAATCCTGCACACATTATTTTATGCTTTCCAATGTGACAAATTTTCATAAAATAACATCATGATTAAGAGATAATGCTTAGACATAGGAATAATAACGAACAGAAGAATTTGAATTTGCTATCGAATTTTAATGATGAGAGTTTTATTTCCTCTAATTTCATAACCTCTCCACCCCACTTTCAATAGATAAATAAAAAAAAAAAAAGGGAGAGGGAATAAATAAATATTAGAAATAAAACCAATTTCACCTCAATGCAAAATCCAAAAACATTCCAAACTTAATGATGTGTTGGAGCTTTGATGCGGCATTCATGCCTGTTTTTATCGTTAATATTTCGACTCAAAACAATTGTTATGAGTTTTCTGCAGCTTATAGTATTTGGTTAGAAAGTTTTTTATTTATTAAATTTTAAAACTAGTCCTTCAGCATGTTTAAAACTCAAAGAGTTTCACTACATTAATTTGATTTTTAATTTAGAGGGGGGGGGGGGGGGGGAGGAAAGAAAAAATGGTAGTAAGAAATTTATGCCAACAGTAATTAAATGCTCAGCAAGAAAAGTAATAGCTACCTCAAAAGTAACACATCCTATGGGAAGGTAAGGTCGATCTTCCAGCATATACAAATATTCAGCAACTAAAGCAGCAGAATGGACATGACAATGTGCAGCTTCAACATGATTTAATCTCTAATGGGATAAAATAATAACATATATATCATCTACATCAAAAATATATGAGATAAATACAAAATATTAAGAACACATGGCACTGTAATAGTGATAAGCATATAAAAATGAACTGAGAGAGAGATAAATTTTGTATGTAGCTATTTAAAATTTCAAAATTGAAACTACTTTAGTGCAATATAAGAGTGTTCAAATGACATCCTGAGTCAACATTCAATTTTCATGTGCAAGTTTAATTAATGTATTTCATTATGCATTAAAAAGTTTTCTTTCTAAAAATTATTTATCATTATGTTTTTTATCAGATTGATTGTGGTTGAGTGGATCAAGGCTGTACATTAGTCAGATTACTTCTTTCTTTCTTACCATGTTATCCTATGGGATTTTTGTTGTTTCGTTTTATAAGAATATCTCATTCAAAAATGAAGTTTTTCAAATTCTCTTTTTTGAATAGGTCACCTTTTAGCTTAGAGAGCAATTTAAAAAAAAAAAAAAAAAAATTAATTTAAATATTTTATTTCATTAAGTAAAATTAGGGCTCTAAGTTTGGATCTCTAAATGAAATATTTAAATTTATTTTTTCAAAAAATTGCTCACTAAGCTAAAAGGTGACCTATTCAAAGAATAACATTCAAAAAACAGAATTCAAAAAATTCATTTTTGAATGAGATATTCTTATAAAATGAAGCAACGAAAATCCCGTTGAATAACATGGGAAGAAAGACAGAAGGAAACTGACTGATGTACAGCCTTAAGGCTGATTGACTATGTTAAGGTCATAGGCTTAGGTGGAACACCCTCTTTCTAAAGGGCTCTACCCCATACTTTTGCAAGTTTTGGGGAAAAAAAAGAAAAACATGGGAGGAATAAAAATACAAAGAAGAAACTTTATCAAACATTAACTACAATTTCAAAGTTTCTAATTTTCACGAAATTTAATAGAAAAAAAATTAATTTGTTTTATATATTAAATAATGTTTTTTAGCTATTTTTCAACAATTACATCTTATCTGAAAATCCATATATTTTTTTTTTCTTTTTAATTACCTCAGTGTGCTTTTGTGCCATATTTGCCAACCAAGTCAATCTAAGATCTGGAGAAGTTTGATAACCTTTTGCAATACGGTACATCAAATCCATCAGCATTTCAGGATCTTCTTGGAATTCTTTCATTTTAACGGTATCCGACAATATCATATGTAAATTAAATACAAGGTCATGCACCTGAAGGAAGACAAATAATGTATAAATTTATAAAATGTAGGAATAAAGAATAAGAGGAATATGCAATAACAAACACATTTTTCAATATAAAAAGCATAAAGAAAAGAGGAAATTTTTTAAAAAATAATTTAAAAAGATATTTTTACTCACTCAAACTAAATAGTTATTTTGTGTTACATATTTTAGCAAACAACACAAATCAAGCATTAATAACAAACAAGTTCTACATTTTAAAACTGAAATATGTAATGTAAATGCATAAATTTCATTTTATGAATGTAAGAGATAAAATATATTTTATTTGATAAATACATTAGATACTTTCATTAATATAAACTTAAGTTTTAATTTGTAAATTAATTAAAAGTAGTTTACACTTTCAGCATGAGATTTCAAATAGTTATAGGCATTTAAAAAATAAAATAATAATACTGATGATAACTGAAGTAATTTTATCCGGAAATTCTTTTAAGTAACAGATTTTTTATATTCTTGGAATAGATTCTGCTCCCCTCCTTCCCAACACACACACAATAATTTATAGCAATCTATATTTTAAACATTTTATCATTCACTTTTAGAAATTTAACCACAAAGAAAAAAAATTAGATTTTAACATATGAGAATGTACATTGCAATTTATAGTTTCTTAAGTCACTTGCTTTACTGATGGGATAGTAAAAAATCTATACCTGTTCAGGAAATGTGGTAACTTGCAGTTCAGTATCTTCTTCAGCATATACAAGAATGGTTTTGAGAGAATGTCTTAAATATTCTTCACTAAAATTTCGATTTGTACCAACAAGTGAACTGAGAGACATTGTAACTTGCATTTTCACACGAGCAAAATTCTAAATAAGAAAGAAAAGGAAAAAGACATTTGTCAAATTATTTAACATTAATTTTATTTCAAATGTAAAGTTTAAAAGCTTTTTTTTTTTTTTTTTTTTTTAAATATGGATTCCCATATTATGTTTTGATATTAAAAAAATGTGCAGTAAAGAATGATTAACATATTATAGAAGTTCATTAAAAAAAAAAAAAAAAAAATACTTGCAGAAAACATAAAGTGATATGAAATTGCAGAATAACAAATTTTTATTACTGACCTTTACAGATTTTTTTTTTGTTGTTGTTTAGATTAGATTGTATATGGAAATATATATAAAAAAAATTATTATTTAATAATAAATTGATTAATATTTAATTAGCAAGAACTCCATTTAAAAATGTAATTAACATTTAAAAACAATCTTTTAAATATTAATATAGAGGAAAACTTCAACTCACATTGCCAATTTCAAAATTTTGCCGCATAAGAAGATAAAGTGAAGCTGAAGCTTGGGATCGAATACAGCTAATACTGGAACTGCAATGTCTAAGCAATCTTAAACACAAATCAGCACATTGTTCTGTTTCCTCTTCAAAAAGCAATTCAGGAAACTGCAAGTAAAAAATACATAGTTAAGTATCCGTAACATAAATGCTGTTTTTTGTATCAATTTAGTTTATTAAAAACTACTCTTATATACAACCTCATCTAAATCTTTTAACCAATATCATGTTTTCTCTTATCATTAGCAGACAAACATATCAGCAGCAGAAAAAAAAAAATCTTATGAAATTATCTCTGCTTTAGAATTATTTAATAAAAAAAGCATATATTAATTTTATTAATAACAACTCAGCTGATTCAATCCAGGTTCGTGATGCACCAGAATGTTGCTTCAAGGTTGATGTTCTTTATATCACCCTTCTTTTAACATACAAAATAAATATCAATTTCAATAAATGTAATAATAAAGAGCTTGCAATTTATCTTCATATTTATTAAATAGAAATTTCGATTGTTTTTATTCCACCTAACTGAAATGCAGGAAACTCAAGACTGCAGCAATTTAAAGCCAATTTCCATTTTAAAGCGAGGGTAAAATTAGTTACCATTCAAAAACCCTAAAAACAGTTACAACTTGGCTGCAGAATGAATGATAAAGGGAAACTTATTTAATGATATATCATATGATTAAATAAGATTTATTTTATGATATATCACATGTATTAAAAATACTTATTGATACTTATGGTAGTTGATATTTAGAGAGTTCTTAAAACATTATAAGGCAAGTTAAACATTCAAAAAGATAAATTTCTATAAAAACAAAATAATTAACATGAAATATGAGAAACAGTACAATTTCCAAAAACCTTGAATTCAGGGTAGCCACTAAAAAAGTTTCACTACCGAGAAAAGAAGAAGAAGAAAAACAAAGTATTCAAATTGCTTTTCTAATTTTTAAAAGTACTGCTTTATGCACAATTATTCTATATTTACATAAAAAAAATCAAACTTACTTTATAAACTAAAGACCTTTGTGTAGCAAACATATTTTGTAAAACAACTGTGCTTTGGTTAGATCCAAGAGCATGGAGCAGTACTTTCAACACAGTACTCAGTACACCTTGCAGTGCATCAGCATGACATGCTACCTAAATATTTAAAAATATGCAGGAAAAAAAAAATATATATATCTATATATATGCATATATTATTAACATTTTTAACCTTTTCCTTACGGGTGGGATTACCGCAATCCCCGCCCCATGCTTTAGGGGAAGAAATGTTTGGGACGACGGTAATACCAACCCCGTATTCTTAAACACATTTTTGCTTGGGATTGCGGTAATCCCGCCCGTAAGGAAAAGGTTAATGAATATAATTTAGATTAAATCCTGAAACAAAATATATGAAATATAAAAATATTAATTTCAAAATTAATTTGGAATTTTCTTAATAAAATTACATAAGCACCTCAGCAGGCTTTATTCAAGGTTCATGTACAAATGTTGAAGTAAAATTCGCTGATTTATCAGATCATTTTCAAGAAAATGTTAGCAATACATAACGTAATTGTATGAAGGTGGTATCTACTGCCCTTGCTGTATAGTATTGGTTTAGCCAGATATTAACTTTCTGCCCTTTGTTCACTTTCAAATAAGACATGAATTATTTTTGTACTGATAAGTATAAAGGATTTAAGTCCAAAAATGTCGATTTTTAGTTAAGTACATAAAAAAAGTCGATTTTTAGTTAAGTACATAAAAAAAGTCGATTTTGAGTTAAGTACATAGTCAGACTCAGAAAAAAAATTCTCTATCGATTGGTATAAAGGATTTAAATCCATGTCATTTAGTCTTTGAGAAAATCCATTAGTAAAAATGATTCAAGTCAGAAATTTTCCATTCATGTTTGGTATAAAACAAACTATATAAATCAAAACTACATAAATCTGTTAAAGATAAACAAACTTCAAAATTAAATGTATGTAGTTTATCCACAAAATTGTATATTATGATAATATTCTGGTTAAAACTGTATTGAATGAATACGTTTTTATACAGAATTTTTTTAACTTTATTTTTCGTCTTCTGAAAAATCAAGAATATGAACTCACATCCTTCATATTTATCAGTACAGAATTATTTACACATTTTTTTGTTACACATATTGCAAAATTATTAAGAAATTGTATAATGCTATGGTACGTGAATTTCTGCATATTTTTGCAAAACTTTATCATTTGCATTGAGTTAAACATGAAAAATGCAAGAGTGAATACGACAGGTTTCATTTTTCTTGATTTTACAATCAATTTTTCCTTCCATTTTCTGAGTTTTCCCTAAGATTTAAAAACGAAATCCTAATTTCCTGAGTATTCTAGATTTTTAGGCTTTTTCTTGAGAAGTATGAATTCTGTTATTAATTAGCTTATTTTTAATGGTGTTATTACCTGAACTATGAGCTCCAGAGTATCCAACACAACCATATTGACTTCAGCAGCAAGATTTCCTTCAAGATGGGCAGCTGTTTCAATTTCCAATTTTGGTCTAAAATAATTTAAAAATTATTTTCAATATCCGCAGTGAGAAATTTAAAGTACAGCAAACAATATTAATTTAACAATTATTGTTTTTTCAATTACTCAATGATATTTAAATTAATTAAAAACACTTTTATCATCGATGTACATGTCAGCTCATTAATTTCCCCATCAAATAGTTAAATATTATTGTAGTTCTTAAACATCCCATCAAATTTCAAGTTTATAAAAAAATCTGGAGTGACTCCACTCGACTTTCCAAACATTGAGTAACTAACAGTTCTGTAGATAAAATAAAGAAAGAGGAGTTAACAAACAAAAGAGAGAAAACCATAATAGAGTTATTGAGTATTTTTCTCCATATATCACACAAGGTTTTATTTAACGCTACTGAACTTTGAGCCCTTAGATTATAATGATAAAGAATTTTTCGTTGTGTCTCTGTAAAAATCTATAAATGTTCACCAAAATGCTTATAGTTAGTGCAACAATGATTTATAATATTCATACAAATTTTCAGCTCAATTGAATAAGGCATTTAGATGCTATCGCACTTTTAAAAATTTGGTCTCATAGGCCATAATGATAAAGAATTATTCCTTGTGTCCCTGTAAAAAAACTGTAAGTGCTAGATTCACCAAAATCTACACAGTTGGTGCAAATGTGACCTATAACATGTGTACAAATTATTTGCTCAGATTAATAAGGCCTTTAGACGCTATCACACTTTTAAAAATTTGGCCCCATAGGCCATAATGATAAAGAATTTTTCTTTGTGTTCCTGTAAAAAAACTATAAGTGCTAGATTCTCCAAAATCTATACAGATTGAGTATCTGTGACCTATAATATGTGTATAAAGTTTTTGCTCAATTGAATAAGGCGTTTAGATGCTATCGCACTTTTAAGATTTTGGTCCCATAGGCTATAATGATAAAAAAATTTTCTTTGTGTCCCTGTAAAAAAACTATAAGTACTAGATTCACCAAAATCTATAGGGTTGGTACTATGGTGACGTACAATATACGTACCAACTTTCAGCTTATTCGAACAAAGCATTTAGACGCTAGCGTGTTCACTCACAGACATACACACATACATACACACATACACACACACATACATACATCATCTCAAAAATAGTGGAAACGAACTCAGGGGACCTCAAAACGTATAGAAACATCAAAATCTCCAATTCGGATTTTTGACATGATTACAATACTTTCCTCACTATAGTGTTCGGAAAGTAAAAATGAAAAACTAAAAGTATATCAAAAGGCCTAATGATTCATTTCTCACAATGATTATTAAATAAATAAATATATATATTATGTATTGAATGCCTCAAAATTAGATTGAATATTAACATGTTGAGCGCCCCGCCCCGCAAATTCTTAAAATCCATTAAAATTCCATAATGATTCCTCTTGTAATAAATAAAAATTAAGCAAATTTTTAATAAATTTTCAATCATTAAATGTAATATTTTTAGTTTTATATCCTATTTTATATCTGCCATCGATGGTTGATGCGGCTTTATATCATATTTGACACTGTCAGCCACTAATGGCTGACAGGGCGCTCAACATTTAAATTTTTTATTGGTACTGCTTTTACCTTTGGGGCAAAACTTTCACTGAAATGTTTGAAGTATTACATGTTCTGCACACTCCTAAAGTTTCAAGATGATTCCTTCAGTACTTAGAGATATATGACAAAATGTCTAGAATCTACAATGGCTGACATGGTGCTCAATGTGTTAAAATTTTTTACACCAAGTAAAATTTTGGGTCTATTTATTTAAAAAAAAAAAAAAAAAAAAAAAAAAAAAAAGCAATAACAGACAGAAACAGCTTTGGGTTATTTCATGAAGAGTTCAGATTCTTCCATTACATTGAAAAATGGGAAAACCACAAATAATTACTTATTCATATAACTAAACTAAAACAAAAAGCTTACATTTTAAAGCTTACATATTACATTTTAATTTTACATTTACACATTAAAGTTACATTTTAAAGGTATGTGAAAACATAAAAGTAAATGAAATATACTAAAGTACACATTTACCATAGCAAAAATTCTTTCATAATACATGTTACACAACTCAAAATTTACTATAACCAATTCAGCTTACAGCAAATCCTTTGATATATTAAATGAAATAGTTTCTTACATATATATAAATCATAGAAGATACAGATATTTTTATGGTATTAAAAAAAAATTCAATAAATTGAAGATTTGATAATTAGGTTACCTTATTATAATTCATATTAAAAAACATTGTTTAGAAAACCAACCTTTCAATAATATCTGTACTACTTTTCCAGACCATCTGATCTTTCCTCCATCTAAGTTTATCACCAGACTGAGGAGAAGGCGAAGGAGGATTTCGATCTAAAATAAATTTATCACAAGCCAAATTACAATTGGAAATATTAAGAAATATGCATATTTTATTTAATTACATTAAATAATCAAGTTAATTACCTTTTCTTCTCATCATTTCACTTCTTGCACTGGCATGCCCTAAAATGGCATCTTCCAAACGTGATTTGATATCAGATGTTTTTTGCATATGTTGTTGACTGCATCTCATGAGAGACTTCTTTCCCTAAAAACATACTTTTCAATAAGCAAAAAAACTCTGCAAGTTTTGAAAAGAATAAGGAGTTATTATTTCATGCAAAAATAGATCAGCAGATTAAAAAAAAAATACATAATAAAAAGTACAGTAGGTAACAAAAGTGTCCGAACACTAGAAAAAATTCCTATGTGAAAAAAGTACACTTCGTACGGTTTTGTTAAATAAATCCTTGTTGAATTCTGTTCTTAGTCAGTATAAGAACATGATTCGATAAAGATTTATTTAACAAAACTGTATGAAATGTACTTTTTTTACATAGGAATTTTTGCTAGTGTTTGGACACTTTTGTTACCGACTGTAGTAAAATGCATCAATATTAACAATATTAAGTATTTCTACAGTCTATACCAAAAAAAAAAAAAAAAAGACAGAGCTGTGCAGAGAAAAAGAGGATGTTTGCAAATACAGTGAAACTATGATCTATCGTTCCTGCATCCATCGTTTTCCTGCATTGATCGTTTTATTTCTATGGTCCCTTCACAAATTGTATTTAAATAATGTTAAAATTTTTCTACTGACCTTGTAAAAATTTTCTCCTGAAGGTCAAGTGGTTCCATATGGCATACAAACTGGAATTACTTCTTTTACCCTAAAATAACTTTTTCCCTATTTCCATGGAGGATCGAAATTGTGACGCTATGTCTCCAGACCATCTATTCATTTTGTGATTTCAGCCTGGCAAGAAGTAACCTCTTCAGTAATCCAGAAAATTCTTTAGTGAGATGCAGTTATGTGCAAAAATATTATGAAGAATACCAAACAGAAGGGCAAGAAATTGATGATGATTATGCTGATAATGCAAATGAAGAATAGTTGCGTATACCAGAGGATGCATCTGGTGCAAAATTTAGTGACAATATGTGCATTAATCAAGACGTTGCAACATGCGGTATCCTAAAGCATAGAAGAAATGTGTGAATTCAAAAAATGAAAATAATGATGAAGAAACAGAGAATAATTTCCATGCCAGTGATGCAATTATGGCCTCTGAGAATGCACAAACTTTTATATAAGTACATGAAATTACAGAAAAGAACCAGAAAAATATCTGGTATACATAATGTAAATCTGGAGAAATTCTTGTTTAATTTATAAAAGGAACAAAAACCCCAACAGAAAATTATTGATTTTTAAAAATAAATTTTACTTAATGTTTTACAACACTGATTTATTTCTTTGACAGTTTGGAAAGTAACAAATTAGTTTTTATTAGTAGTTGTTGACGATACTTTATGAGTGGACTGTATATCATTTTAATAATTACTATTCTGAAGTTATTACTTCACAAACATTTAATTAAACTATTAAACATATCGTATGTACATATTTACATATATACAATTTATAGATAACGTATTATTAACGTATTCAAATATGTTGACACCATAGTCAACGCAAACTATAAAAAATGTGAACCATATCACCGAACAAGATAAACAAGAGAGATGTTACTCTTATAACGAAAAACAATACAACTGCTCCGCTAAAGCGGGAATGCAAGTGAACAAGAGATGCGCGCCAAGGTTGCGCATATAGCCAAACTAAGGTGAGCGGCAACATACCGGCCCACCTTGAAACATTGTTTCAAATTTACAGTTCTTATTTGTTATACCAAATTATAATTAATTATACGAAAATATTATATATGCAATTTAAATAATAAAACTTATACAAGAGAAATATTAATAACATTGTAAACAATAAAATAATACAAATGAAATACAATAAGCAAATTATGTTTAACTAAAGACATTATTCATTTTCAACAATTTTTTTTTTTTTTTTACTTTTCCAAAGGCAGAAGAGCAATTTTGGAAATAGGTCGTTTATATGTCCCATTTCTTGTTTTAACTGAGACTACGCGTATTTTGTTATCCTTTCCTGGAATAATTTCTACTATTCTACCCAAAATCCAACTACATATGGGCAAGTTTTCTTCCTTTAATAATACCATATCCCCATTTTTAAGGTTATCTTTCTCAATTTTCCATTTGTTTCTCTGTTGTAATGTACTTAAATAATGGCATTGCCATTTTTTCCATATTCCTTGAACTATTTTAGTTAATTTTTGCCAGGTATCTAATCGATTATCTGGAATGCCAGAGAACTCGGGTTCGATCACCGCTGTGATGGGTCGACCAACTAAAAAATGGCCGGGAGTCAAGACGTCCAAATCTTCGATATCGTTTGAAAGGGGGGTAAGGGGTCGAAAATTGAGGATTCCCTCAATTTGACAAACAACGGTTAAGAATTCCTCATATGTTAATTTAGCGTTTCCTACTGCGCGTTTCAAATGATACTTAAACGATTTTACGCCTGCCTCCCATAGCCCTCCAAAATTTGGGGCACGGGGTGGTAGAAATTTCCAATTAATATTCTCTGAATTTAAAAAATTAGTAAGGTTTTCATCAGGCTGAGTAGCTAATCTATGTAACCTTTTTAATTCATTATTTGCACTAACAAAATTTGTTGCATTGTCACTGAATAATGTTTGGGCTTTGCCTCGTCTAGCAAAAAATCTTTTTAAAGTTGCGATAAAAGCTTCGGATGTTAAATCGCTAACTACCTCTAGATGCACGGCTTTAGTAGGCATGCAAATAA
The DNA here is from genome assembly GCA_963930645.1 of Salticus scenicus. Classification (NCBI taxonomy): domain Eukaryota; kingdom Metazoa; phylum Arthropoda; class Arachnida; order Araneae; family Salticidae; genus Salticus; species Salticus scenicus. The sequence continues at coordinate 41,095,323 of OZ005654.1, read as the reverse complement.
AAATACAAACAAAAATTTTGTTATAGATTCCCTTTCTTTGACCCCGATATTTAATTAAAAAAGGGCCACAGAAATCTATACCGGTACAATAAAATGGATGAGTCACATTTACTCGTTCCTTTGGCAAATTTCCCATAAGTTGATTGACCGTTAAAGGTTTAAATTTGTAACACGTTACACAGTTACGAAATATTTTCCGAGCTAAAGATCTCCCACTAACTATCCAATATTTTTTCCTAACGTGGTATAACAAGGCTTGAGGTCCTACATGAAAGAATTTTTTATGGAAATGTTCCATAATCATGGAAGATAATTTATGGTCGTGGGGCAACAAAAGGGGATGTTTACTATCAAAATTTAAATTAGCATTTTCCAACCTTCCACCCACTCTTAGGAGTCCATGAGAATCTAAAATTGGATTAAAACAATTTAATTTACCTGATACGGGCTTCCTTTTTTCTAAGCAGATCAATTCTGCGGCAAACTGTGTATACTGTACCTGTCTAATTAAGTGCACTTCAGAGTCGTTTAATTCGGTGCTTCGGAGTGGTCCAGTTACTTTATTTGCCTTTGCTCTTGTATTCCTAATAAATCTAAAAATAAAACTACATATTCTAATTAATTTACAAAAATTATTTGTTAATGAAAACAAATGATTATAAAAGTTCTGGGAAGAATCCATGGATTGGATTAATCCACACAACACTGCAGGGTTAGCGTCACCCTGGTGATTATTTTTCAATTCACTTATCACAATACTATTATCACTGGGGGACAGATAGTCAGAGTCATTGTTTATGATACTACTGGATTTACTTAGAAAGTCTGGTCCCTGCCACCACAACTGATTATCCATTAAATCGGTGGTAGTTAGACCTCGTGAAATTAAATCTGCAGGATTTTCCGCAGATGACACATGGTTCCATGAGAAGTTTTTAGACAGTTCTTGAATTTTGGCAACCCTGTTGCCAACAAATGTTTTCAATTTCCAAGGCTCGGTTTGGATCCAGGCAAGAGCTATTTGAGAGTCTGTATAGAGATAAATATTATTGATCTGTAACCTCAAAGATTTCAAAATTTTCACAATTAATTTGCATAACAAAAGACAACCAGATAACTCGAGTCGAGGGATAGAAACAGTTTTTAGAGGTGCAACTTGAGATTTGCTGCTAACCAAATTGGAGACAATTTCAGAATTATGAATAGACTGAATATACACGGCTGCTCCAAAAGCTAATGACGATGCGTCGGCGAATCCGTGTAAGTTTATTTGTTGTGCTTCAGGAATTAAAACATAGCGATTTATTCTAAGTTGTTCAAGAGCTTTTAACGAAGTGGCGAATTCTAGCCAATTTTGAGCAATAGGGCTTGGAATAGGGTCATTCCAGTCCAATTTTAATTTCCATAGTTCCTGCATAAACAACTTGGCTTTGACAATAACAGGACCGATGAGACCCAATGGGTCGAAAATGCGAGCAATGTCTGATAAGATGCTTCTCTTTGTCATAGACTTTAACTGACACAAATTTATTTTAAATGTGAAAGCATCTAAATTGGGTTTCCAGGCAACCCCTAGGGCTTTGGTTTCCTTATCAGAGAATGTGTACTCAGGGTATGTCTCTTTAGAAAAGTCAAGTAAGGAAATATGATTTGCATTCCATTTATGTAAATTCATTCCAGCGCTTTCTAACAAGTGTATAAGTTGTTTTTGAAGCTCCCTAGTAGATTCTAGCGATTCTTCCCCACTTATTATATCGTCCATATACGAATCATGTAGCAAAATATCGGATGCCTTCGGATATTTCTCGGCTTCTTCAAGGGCTAATTGCTTCAACGTTCTAATGGCTAAAAAAGGGGCACAAGCGGTACCGTATGTTACGGTATTAAGTTCATAGGTTTCAATTTCTGAGTTCACATTATTTTTCCATAAAATTCTTAACAATTTCCTCTGATCCTCGGTAATCATTATTTGGCGATACATTTTTTCAATATCGGCCAAAAACACAAATCGGTGTTGTCGAAAGCGTAACATGATTTCATATAAATCTTCATTAACTACACCCTTATATGTGATATCGTTTAATGATATTCCACTAGTTGTCGGACTCGAAGCATTAAACACAACGCGAAGCTTCGTAGTAGATTTTTCGGGCCTATAAACGCCATGATGCGGTAGGTAATAACAGCTAGATTCATTTAAATTATCAACAATTTTTGTCATATGATTCAAATTAGTATTCTTTAATAAAATCACAATAAAGATTTCGCATTGTTGGATTCTTTTCTAAACGATTCCATAACTGCTGGAGCCGTTTTTCTGCGATAGATTTAGACTCCCCAAGAACACTAGCATCTTCCTTCAAAGGCATGGCTACCATAAATCTTCCCGATTTATCTCTCCGATACGTTTCTAAAAAATGCTTTTCACAAAATTCTTCTTCCTGACTAATTGGACGTAAGTCAATTTCAGGAGCTTCTATTTTCCAGAATTTTTGAATGGTTTCATTAAGATAATCATTGCATGCAGTAAAACCGCAAAAAGTATTTTCAGATACATTGCGGTCTATGGTTCCCGCAACAATATACCCAAAAACGCTATTCTGAAAGGTGAATTGTCCTATTTTAAATTTATCTGCTTTTAATATTTCATAGAAAAATTCAGCACCAACTAAAGCATTTATTTTAGATTTTTTCCAAAATTCACTATCAGCTAATTCAAGGTCATGTGGCAGATTTAAACTTCTTATGTTTATATTGTGTGAAGGAATGAATTCTGTTATTTTAGGTGTGATTAAAAATTCAATTGGTTCACTAAATGAATCATCTTTATTGGAAATAATGGTACGTACTGAAGATTTCACATTTGTCATCTTACCATTAATTCCTGAAATATGAATATCGCATTTCCTTTTTTGCAAATTCAATAAATGAGCGAGTTCTCTGTCTAACAGGTTACATTGACTACCATTATCAATAATAACACGAACCGGAATCTTTTTTTTATTGCTACTTTCCAAATAAACTATAGCAGTTGACAGCAATACATGTTTTTTACTTTTTAAGATGGGATTATTAATCTCGTTATATAATGTCATCGAAACATTATTTTTTTCTTTCTGCAATTCAGGATATGAATCATTTGATTGCAGCAGGTGCAAGCCTTTTTCTGACGCCGTCTGGGAGTCAGGATTTTGTTTGTGTTGTTTTGATGAGAAATTATTACTTTTTGTTCCCGGCAAAGTTCGATGTAGAAGTGAATTATGTCTTTTAGAACAGATATTACAAATTTGATTATTTTTACAATTTGATACCTGATGATTGGATTTCAAGCAATTAATACATAACAAATATTTTTTTACTGTTAGGAATCTTTCGTGTTCATTTAATTTTAAGAATTCACAACATTTAGATAAAGAATGATTTCCTTTACAAAGGGGACAATTTTGATCATTAAAGGAATCATTTTTAGAAAAGAAGGTTTTTATTCTAGTACTCTTTTCCGCATTCATTACTTTCGGTTTCGTATTCGAAACGCATTGTAAATTTTCTAACACCAAACTTCTTTTTTGTAAAAAGTTAATGAAATCGCACCATGTTGGCAATTCTGTAGAACTTAAAGATAATTCAAATTGTTTTTTGGATTCTTTATCTATTTGTTTAAGAATCACATTTATGAGTAAGGCCTCCGTAAAGGGATTCATTTCCAATCCTATACATTTGAGTGCTCGAATATTTTTTTGACAACTATCTGTAATTGTTCTCAAATTTTTAACTAAATCTTGAGATAGATTCTCTACGTTTAATATCTCATTTAAGTGAGAATTTACAATCATTCTTTTGTTTTGGAATCTATCTTCCAATGCTTTAAAAAGCGAAATATATGAATCGTCTTCGGTAATTACATCTAGTGCTCTTCCACAAAGTGTAGATTTTAGATAATATAACTTTTGGTTATCTGAAAGTTTATCATTCTGATCAATTAAGGTTATAAATTGATCTTTAAAACTATACCATTCATTATATTGTCCATTAAATTTGGGTAAAGGAATTTCAGGTAAACGAAAATTGATAATAGGATTATCTTTAGATTCATTTAAAACACTTTCATTTTTACTAATGTTATTAGAGAGTAAGAATTTTCGAAGCCTTACCTCTAATTTTTCTGTCTCTTCTTCCAATTCTGCGAAGGCGTTCAATTGAACTTCCAGTTCCGATTCATCAGCTATTTCGTAATACTGGATTTTCAAATTATCCAGTTTTGTTACTATTTTTTGCAGATTATCCTTCTTTATTTCTAGAGTTATAATGTCTTTATTGTCGTCACTAACAGTCTCTAAATATGTCACTATCTTAGTCAATTGGCCTTTCAAGGTTCCGCGTTGGCGATTAAGGATAACTAATTTATTTTTATCCATAATTAATTTTCATCAATGAGCACCACTATTTTTCATTATATTACGATTGATCTTCCTCCGGTTCTACTAGACCAAATGTTGACGATACTTTATGAGTGGACTGTATATCATTTTAATAATTACTATTCTGAAGTTATTACTTCACAAACATTTAATTAAACTATTAAACATATCGTATGTACATATTTACATATATACAATTTATAGATAACGTATTATTAACGTATTCAAATATGTTGACACCATAGTCAACGCAAACTATAAAAAATGTGAACCATATCACCGAACAAGATAAACAAGAGAGATGTTACTCTTATAACGAAAAACAATACAACTGCTCCGCTAAAGCGGGAATGCAAGTGAACAAGAGATGCGCGCCAAGGTTGCGCATATAGCCAAACTAAGGTGAGCGGCAACAGTAGTATACTGTATACATTGTGTGTATTAATTCCTAAACATTGTTTTCTCCGTGTTTTGACTTTAACCCACATTTGTCGTTTTCCAGCTTTAATATTTTTTTTTTTCACGCACCCCTTGAAAAACGATGGATCGAGGTTCTATAGTACCATATTTTTATTGATAAAGAATACACAGAATAAAAAGATGAGTGAAAATATTTTGCTGAATTCTGTAATATTTAAAAAAATATTACTAAATATATATATATATTTTTTTAACAATGCACAATCTTGTAAGATTCAAAACTTTAAATAAATAATTAAATGCCCAGTAGCAAAAACAGCACAGCATGGCAGCAAGTGCTGTTGATTGTTTAAAGCTCTTCAGATTAATTTAACATCTCAAAAAGAAATGGCAGACTCAAAAATACAAATATAATTTACATTATGTCTCTAGATTATTGTACTTGTCGCATATTCTTAGTTTATTTCCTTTATAGATGGAAATATAACACATTTTATGATTTGCTAATACTTCTTGTGATTTGGTCCGTCATTCCTGGATGGCAAACAAATTTTGATTTTACTGCAGATAAAAAAAGAAAATTCTGCTACTAAATTAAATATGAATTTAGATGGTTTGAAGCTGAAAAAGAAAGAATAATGCATTAATAATTGTAATGTATGCACTTTTGAGCTGTACTGTAAGTTTTTATGTAAAAATAGTGTGATATATTTAATTAGTTATTTTTTGAGGATTTCTAACTTAAATATATATAAGTACAAAAACAAATCATATAATATCATTAATTAAAAAATCATACAGGAAGATGAAAATGTGTACTAAATAAATGATTATATACTCACTTTGTATTCAAAACAGGAAATGCTTATATACATTATTTCTAATAGTTGATGGAGCCTTCTAGGTGGCAGTTCAGCCCACCAATTTCGAAGAACCTTCTTATCAACATTTTTCAGAACCCATAAAACACATATTAGAAGATGACGTGTAGCATCTTCTTTCAGTTGCATTTTTCGACTCTTTAGGAATAGAAAAATAAATTTAAATTAAATTAAATTTCAATGTGCATTACCCGAATAAAAAGTTCCACTTTAGATATAATTAACAAATAATTTTTCCTTTTTTTTTTTTAAACATAAATTAAATAGAACTCGCTCAACAGATCAATTTTATATTTATAGATAAATTTAAGACTGACTTAAAAAATATTAAGATAAATAAATATTTATAAAGAATAAAAGAATTATCTGCCCTACTCATAATTATTGTTGTATTTGATTAAAAGTACTCCCTAGTAGCACACTTGTCCACAGAACATCCTGAGAAGGTCCATAGGATTTTCCTTTTATCCACAGGTCATTCTGGGGATGCTTTTCGGAGAAGATGTGCTGCTGGTGGTATTTAAAAAAAAAAAAAAAATCTCAAAATAAAAGCTATATCTATATCCCGGGAAAAAAAGACAACATATTCATTTTTTTTTTTTTTTTGTGAAAAGGGTTATCAACATGTCTTTAATGTGCATTTTTTGCTTTATTACATTAGTACATTATGTCATTAATAATGTGTTAAAGTATCACTAAGCGATTATTTTTAGTTGCAAAGAAGTGCACTTAAATTGAAAAAAATTAAAATTAAAAAAGTTGCTCTCCTGGAAAATTGCAATTTTCTGTTCTTTACCTCAGGGGTATAGACATATTTTTTAGAAATGTTTTATAATGTTGATATATATACATATTTACATATGTACAAGATGGTAGATCAGGTTGATTAATAAATTTAGTTGAGATCTTGATATGGCCTATGTATATACACTAAGTTTCATGCAAATTGGTTCATGAATTTTTTATCCAAGTTTGAAATTTTCAAAAGGACATCATTTTGAGAAGGAAAAAAAAAAAGGCAGATTAAATTGATTGTTAAATTTAGTTGAGAATTTGATGTGGGCTATGAATATACTGAATTTTGAGCAAATCAATTCGTAAATATGTTTTTATATGAATTTGAAATTTTCAAATGGCCACTATTTTTAAACAAGATGGTATATCAAGCTGGCCAACAAACTCCTCCAAGATACCTCCAAGGTCATTTTACTGGTCAATTTTAGCTTGAACTGATTCAGTATTTCAGAAGTTATCATGATGACAATTTTTCCATTTTATATAGACAAATAAACTAAGTTATTGCAATAGGTCATTGTCTAAAGAAATCAATCTGAAACACACGTCCAAAATCAAAGTCATCAGAATCAATATAAAAAATTTCATCGAAATATTCCTAATACAATTTTGAAAAAAATAGATATGAATAACTTACAGGAAAAACCTCATAAGATTTCAACGAATGTCTCGTAGGAATACTGGAACTAGATATTGCAGAAGCTACCTCTTCATTAAGCAAACCATCATTTTCAGGATCAGTTTCATGACCTACACAAGTACAACAAAATATTCATTAATATGAATTTCTTTTAGATATACTGACAAAATTCTTTTTTTTTTTTTTCTTTTAATGATATAGACATTAAATTTGTAATTTTAAAAGTTATATTTCTTGTTATTATTTATTTATTTATGGAACAATCTGCCAAATATAGTAAAACATAAACTTTATATTTTATAAAATTATATTTCCATATAACAAGTTTAGTAACATTTTAATATTTTAATTTACAGATAGTACCCATATTTTTGAGATTTTATGTAAAAATAATATAAATCTGATATAATATCTATATTGCTATAAGCAAAAATAATAAATTTGGTATATTTTGATAAACACATTTTTTTTAAATGTTTTTTGAATATAACAACAAAATAATTGTATATAAAATTTCAGGAAATTCTAAATTATTTTACATGTATACCATATTTAGCTTTACAAAATCCTTATTAAATTTGTAAAAAGAATAAATACTTGCTTAGTAGTAATTATATTATGAGTACTTTGTTGTTTTTTATACTAACAATTTTATTGGGTTTAATCCCTGTTCTGATTTATAATTTAGAGTGAAAAGTTGATATTAGAATATAGTTAGAACTGCATAAAAAAAGCTAATAATGATATTAAGTGACAGAAAAACAAACTTTCTCATGGGTAAAAAAAAAAGGAAAAAGAAAATATAATTAAAAATGACTCGAAAGTAATGTCTTTTCTATGCATGTCATTATTTGTTTATCATTTATCAACTCACTGTATACTTCAACCATGTTCTAAGACATTTGAAAATTAAAATGACTTGTTAACTTGTAAATAATTAAATTTTTTTCTTTTCTCAACTTTATGTAAAATGGTCAGCCAAAATACCAGAAGAGATGCATATCCAGCGTTGTATACTTTTTGAGTTTCATAAAGGTAGGAACGTAACAAATGCCAAAAATAGTTTTCTAAATTTAGATCTAATAATTTTAATATTTCTGACTTGTATTGATCAAGATTAACAGTTTTAGACAAAGACATATCAAGAGCAGAAGTGGAAGCAAGCCTATGCCAGACAATCAAGGAACAGTCAAACACTCTTAACTGACCTTGATTGATCACCCAAGAACATATTTAGCAGATTGGTACAGTATGTATTGTTGGGTGTTTGGGTCCCGCATAATCTGTCCAAAGAAAACAAGGCTAACTGATCTACCACATGCAACTTTTTGCTAAAGCATCACAAAAGGAAGACTAACTCTGGAAAAAAAAATCTGGAGTGACTCCACTCGACTTTCCGAACATTGAGTATCTAACAGTTTTGTAGATAAAATAAAGAAAGAGGAGTTGCTAAACAAACAAAAAAGAGAAAACCATAACAGAGTGTTTCAGTATTTTTCTCCATATATCACACGAGGTTCTATTTAACGCTACTGAACTTTGAGCCCTTAGATCATAATGATAAAGAATTTTTCGTTGTGTCCCTGTAAAAATCTATAAATGCTAGATTCACCAAAATGCTTATAGTTAGTGCAACAGTGATTTATAATATTCATACAAATTTTCAGCTCAATTGAATAAGGCGTTTAGATGCTATCGCTGGTCTCATAGGCTATAAAGATAAAGAATTTTTCTTTGTGTCCCTGTAAAAAAACTGTAAGTGCTAGATTCACCAAAATCTATACAGTTGGTTCAAATGTGACCTATAACATGTGTACAAATTCTTTGCTGAGATTAATAAGGCGTTTAGACGCTATCACACTTTTAAAAATTTGGCAAAGAATTTTTCTTTGTGTCCCTGTAAAAAAACTATAAGTGCCAGATTCTCCAAAATCTATACAGATTGAGTATCTGTGACCTATAATATGTGTATAAAGTTTTTGCTCAATTGAATAAGGCGTTTAGATGCTATCGCACTTTTAAGATTTTGGTCCCTTTGCCATAATGATAAAGAATTTTTCTTTGTGTCCCTGTAAAAAATCTATAAGTGCTAGATTCACCAAAATCTATAGGGTTCGTACTATGGTGACTTACAATATACGTACCAACTTTCAGCTTATTCGAACGAAGCGTTTAGACGCTAGCGTGTTCACTCACAGACATACACACATACATACACACATAAATACACACATACATACACACATACATACACACATACATACACACATACATACACACACACATACATACACCATCGTAAAAATAGTGAAAACGGACTCGTTGGACCTCGAAACGTATAGAAACATCAAAATCTCGAATTCGGATTTTTGACATGATTACAATACTTTCCTCACTATAGTGTTCGGAAAGTAATAATGAATTGGAGAGGAAGGTACTACCTCACTCCCCATATTCACCTAAGTGTTGCACCATCAGGTTTCTATTTATTCTGATTGCTACAACATATGGCAAAAAATTTAAAACTTTCAATCTTATCCAAAATGTCATTTCTAAATACTTTGCTGAAAGAGCAATCAATATTTATTGATCTGGCATTGAAAATTTGCACACTAGATGGCAAAAAATTGTTGATAAGTTTTATTTAAATGTAAAAAAAGCAACATTACTTTTCGGTCTCTCTAATATTCTGACTATTTTTAGCATGCATAATAATGTCATCAACTTGAGTAAAAATAAAAATTTTCAATAAATATTCCACTTTACAAGTATTAAGCTTGCAAAAAAGTAAGGAAAAAAAAAATCTTTAAATCATAATAAAAATTTACAATGAGGTCACCATAAAAATACACCTTACGTTTCTCTCCCTCTCTCTCTCTCTCTCTCTCTCTCTCTCTCTATATATATATATATATATATGAGTGAAATTAATGCATTTGTTTGAAAGCTATGAATAAATTTAAAAAAAAAAGTATTCATACTGTAAAACTGCATAATTTCTTTCTACTGACATTGGTTCAAATCAGGAAAACAATTTTAAATTACTTTTTACTATTTTGACAAAAGTTAGATTGAATAAAGAATGTTTTAAGTTTACCAATTGTTGAACTTTGCCAATCATATAACAAAGGAAGTGCATCCAAAACTATGCCAATCAATGGTAAATACAGACTAGCTACTCTGGCTTTCTGGTCACTCTCTGCAAGACGATCATCCCAATCATGAGAACTTAGTAGGTTGCGCACTAAATTTATTCCTTTTGATTGAAGTAAAGCATTGCTACACAAATAAAAAAAAGATATCATTGAAATTTCTAAATTAATTTTTTCACAAATATGTAAAACCAATGTTTTCGAAATGATTTTACAGAATATTAGCTAATAAAATTTATTTAAAAAATTAATAAATATATAATTCTAAAAGGTACTAATTATAAAATTCATATTGCCTACACTATTATACTTTAAATTGACATGCACTCTTAATTTAAACTAGCTGGATTCACCAACTAGCTGGCCAGAGAACCATGAAAATTTTTACCAAAAAAACGTGCTCTTGGGCACCTGCGGCGCCGATTGTAATTTGTTCTCTGTAAAAGTCGCAAAATATTAAAATATTAAAAATTCAAATATTTTAAAATAAAATCTAAACGTAGCTCTAGTTCAATGTAAAATACACTCAAATCAATGAAAATCAAATAAACCAATCAAATCTCTCGTAATTCCTCATAATGTAGCTCTAGTTCAACGTAAAATACGCTCAAATCAATGAAAATCAAATAAACCAATCAAATCTCTTTTAACTCCTCATAACGTAGCTCTATTTCAACATAAAATACACTCAAATCAATGAAAATCAAATAAACCAATCAAATCTCTCGTAATTCCTCGTAACGTAGCTCTATTTCAACATAAAATACACTCAAATCAATGAAAATCAAATAAACCAATCAAATCTCTCGTAATTCCTCGTAACGTAGCTCTAGTTCAACGTAAAATATGCTCAAAACAATAAAAATCATATAAACCAATCAAATCTCTCATAATTCCTCATAACGTAGCTCTAGTTCAACGTAAAATCAATGAAAATCAAATAAACCATTCTAATCTCTTGTAATTCCTCATAATGTAGCTGTAGTTCAATGTAAAATACACTCAAATCAATGAAAATCGAATAACCAATCAAATCCTCCTAAGATTCTCCATTCTATGTCATTATAGAAATGGGAAGTTTTATTTTCATATTTTTATTAATTAAAAGAAAACTAATCAAAAATTTGAAAATCTGACTTTGATGTGCACAATGACCCTTCGGAGGGCACCTTTGTGTTAAATCACGTGACTGTCCGAGCTACCGTTTTCGAGAACAGTGAAATATACATATATATATACAAATATTGCTCACTTAATAGTATAAGATATCACTTCCGTCAGCAGAGATCACAAAAAAAAAAAAAAAAAAAAAGGTAACAGAATGAAATATTTTATTTCAAAAGAATAGAACTTTATCAGTTAAACTGTAACTATTATTAGTACGACTAACACAGGTCTACAAAAAAAAAAAAAAAAATCCAATTTAAAGAATCAACCATATTGTAGAGATGCTTATAATTTGTACAATTTTATTACAGGTGTGCATACATGTTTCTTAAATATTAATTTATTAAAGCAAATAAATAAATATTCATATGCAAAATATGCATATATTATTGAAAAACCAAATAAAAGAAATACTAACATATATTAATAGAACATATATGGATATTAGTTACTGCTATACATCATATGTAAATAGAATTAGTGACATAGAAAATATTTGATAATTAAAAATTATTATCAGGCTTGCTACACAAATCAGGAGAAAAAAAAAAAATCCTTGAGTTTTCCCTGTCTCTTTTAAAGGTAAAAATAGGTGACATGCAATCATGCAGCATTAGAATCTAAGATGTTTACAAGGCAATTAAACATGTTTAGGGTATATCAATTTTATCAACTTACTATAGTTGGGAAAAACCACATAATTGACGTTTTCTTCTTCATTATAAAAGGTATGATTATGAAAAATATTTACAAAGTTTTTCCAAAAAATTTCAAATTTCCATGAGTTTTCCTTGTTTTTCCAATAAATTTCAAAATTCCCTGAGTTTTCCTAGTTTTTGCAATAAATTTTGAAATTGACTGAGTTTTCCCTGTTTGTTTTTTAATAATTTTCCAATTTCTCTCAGTTTTTCCCCAAATTCCAGGTACAGTAGCAACCTTGAGTATTATTATTATAGGTTAATACAGACCAATGGTTAAAAAAAAAAAAAAAAAAAAAAAAAGTATAAATATTAGTATAGAATGGAGTGTCAACTTCAGTAAATAATTTTTTTCCCAGAAAAAGATTTTTCTGGTTACTATTATTATTATTTTTAAAGAGGAAAATGTTCAATTCAAGGAAGTTCTTTAATATTCTCTGGAATTTCCTACAAATACATTCAAAATTTCTTTAAAAGTAATGCAAAAATCTATTAAATTAAACAAAATTATTTATTATAGCTAATATAAGTTTAAGAAAATAAGCAACATTCTTGCATTTTTTTTTTTTTTTGTTTGTTCCCTTGTTATTGAATGATTTTTTTTAGATCTTTAAAACATAATATAGTCTGCTGTATATTTTCTTCCTAAATATATTCTTCTTAGATTTTCTGTAATATCTTTTCACTTTAAGACTTAGGTTACTTTTATATTTTATTGAGTGTGAAACTTCAGCTTAGTAAAAACATTTTAAATCTATTATGGTGTTTTAAAATTATAACCAGTTACTTCATTATCATAATATACATCAGTGGAGTTGCTAGAAATTTTTTCAGGAAGGGGGAACTGAAAGCTGTAAAAGTTTAGATGTTATTTAGAAATTAAATTTGACTAAATGATTCATTCAGATGATTAAGCAACTCTGTATAAACATGTAAGCACCAACATTTATTTATTTATTTTATTTTTCACATAATTTGCTAAGACATTTTATAAAATTATACAGATGTTTCCAAACCAACCCGAATACAAAAAACTTACTATCAAGTCAACTCAAACTCTACTCTAAGGTAACAGATAGAGCCAATCAGATCCATGAGACCAATGGGCTCTTCCCACCTGACGTCAGAGGTCACATGATAGAGGAAAAACAAATAGCAGACAAAGTCTTGTTTATCAATAGCGATTGCTGAAATAACATATTTTCTATTCTTATTTTTGATCAATCATATTTAATCTGTGTTATTTTTTATAAATCATAATTTTTAATCCATTTTATATCATTATTCATCATATTTTGTTTGCCGTATACATTTATAATCATCATTTAGTTTATGTTTGTTATTGATGTTCATGAAGAACATGTTTAATACTCTGATTTTTGGTACTTAAATTAGTGACAGTGCAATATCGTACTGTGTAAATCCATTTAGACCAGTAACTAAGTTAATTAACTTGTTGTAACACCTTTATGCAATTAAATTAAATGAAAACATTTTAAAATTTCAAATTATAATCCATAAACATTCCACAAGAAGCTATTATTTATTGCTAGATCAGTTAATGTTACAGTTACACTACAATATACAAAAATCGATTGTTATAGGTAAAAATAAATAAACACATAAAATATTTTTTAAAAATTATTAAATTTACAAATACAATTTTTCTACTGTTTACAAATGCACAATATTACTTTTATTTTATTTTATATTAAATATTAACATTTTTGTTCTTAAGAACAATATTTAATTGAATTCGATTCTCAGAATTTGATTATTCGTTTTCCTCTATCACGTGATTGAGCAGACGACGGTGGGAAGAGCCCATTGGCTCTGTGATATAAATTTTGTTTGGAAATTTAGATAATCATCAACACTCTAATGACATAGTTTTAAAACTTTAATTTTAATTTTAAAATAATTATTTTTTATCAATTAGAATATTTTAGGAGGGGCAAGTGGCTTCCCCTTGCCCCTATATGCCCGTGCTCATGATATATATTGTTTATTTTTAGCTATTATTTATAATTATCATATTCAATTTTCTTGAAACTAAATTAATTCTTTAGACATTCATACATTAGAAAAACTTGCATCAATCAATCAAAACTAACTTCATTGATAATGAACTCCATAAATCAGATAAAACTAGGCCAACAAGGAAATGATGCTGTCTGAATTCAACAGAGAGCTCTGTAAAATTCCCCTTCTCTACTAAAGTACCAGTAGAGAGCATAGAACATTGTGATGATGACGATGCTACACTTGGACAAGGTGAAGTGGCAGGAGATGGTGAAATTGGAGTTCCAAATGGCAAATTCAATGCAACAAAATGCTCATGGCTGCAAATAATTCTCAAAAAATCTAATTTGAGAGACATGAGAAAAGCTCCATCAGGCAAAGTAGATATTTTAGCAGACATCTGTTTACAGTATGCCTATAAAGTTACAAAAAATGAAAAAATTTAATGAATGACAGAAAGAACTGTAAAAAAAAAAAAAAAAAAAAAAATTGCCATATACTATTGAATCTTTTAAATAAATACCTTTATCAAACAGAACACATAGCTTCGATCCACAACTGACAACAAATCACAGAGAAAAAATGCTAAACTGGAATTTAAATTTCTAGTAAATTTTTCTTCTCCTTCTTTGGTACAACGTCCAATTATATCTGATGTCACAGTTGTAATCTGCAAAGAATATTAGAAATTTGTTATTACATACGAAATTAAATTTAAAGTCAAAGCAGAAGAAAAAAAAAAAAATTATTTTGTTAAAACAGAAGGGAAAAAATGCTAATAATTAGAACATCTTCTAGGGATCCTTATAAAAAGCCCAATTTATGGGGAAAAAAAGAAGAGTAAGTAAGGGGACCATAGCCTTCTACTAAAGCTATGAATTCAGATAAAAACTAAAACAAATAAATTTAATATTAATTTAAAAATGGAACAATAACTTTTATGATCTATTCATAAAAGTTATTGTTCCATTTTTAAATTAATATTAAATTTATTTGTTTTAGTTTTTATCTGAATTCATAGCTTAGTTTGAGCCTCTGACTTTTCCTTAGTCTCAGTTTTAAACAAAGGCAATAATATTTCAAAATTTCCTAATATTTTTAATATTCCTAAAATTATGAATTTTAGCACTTTATTTATTTTTGTAACACTACCAGATTTGATATTTTTTCTTGGATATGAATCCCCCCCCCCCCCTCCCTCCCGGTCAAATTTTTTTTTTCTTTTATAAATGAAATGAAATCTATTTTATCTTATTAATATTTTTTGTTGTAATTATTTTATCGTAAAGAGACCAAAATTCATTCATATTAAATAGCATATCTTATTTCTATACACTAGTTTAAGTTCTATAACTACTTGTTGATAAGGTTTTGTTTAATAACAATTATTTCAGGAAGTGGGAAGTACTATCACAACCCCTCATTCATAAAATTGATAAACCAGTTTATAATTATTACTACAGTATTAATTTTTTGAAACAAACACAGAAATCAGCTATTTCTAAAACTAAATAAATGGGCTTTTCATGACAGGTTAGAATGTAAGCAAGTATTAATAACTCAAATTATGTTTTTTTTTTTTTTTTTTTTTTTGTGTCATTTTGCAAATAAAAAAGCAATATAAATACACATTAACACCAACAAAACCTTCTTAAATAGTCAAAGATAATAAAAAAAAAAAATTACCAAAGTTGTAATATCATCAAAGAATTGAGCACAAAATCTCATTTTTCTGGGTATATCTAAGCGATTGGTTGAAGCTAAATGTTCAATCGTACTTCTAATAATCAAATCGAAGAAAAACCAAGAATTGGTTAAAACCAGTTCACGTGTTGATCCACTTGAAACAACACATTGCAATGCAATTTCTTCATGGAGTACTTTTCGAGTTTGAGTCATAGATATAGCACACAGAACGTTGTCTTGCATAACAGCAGCAGCACGCATACTTGCTGTTCGATCTAAGCCACGGCAGAGAATTGAGCTTACTTCTCCATCAGCATCAGCATATGAAACAATATCTGGATTGCTGTTACTACGACCATAACATGATCTCTGAAAATAACAAATGAAACAACTCAATAACTATTATAAAAAGTTACACTAACTGTAATAATTATATATGAAAGAAGACAAAATTAAAATATTATTAATCCTTTTTTCATTATCAGAAAAAAAAAAAAAAAGAATTGGGGGAGGGCTTGAAATTTTGATAATATTGCTAGTTCTAACTTTAAATGCAATTCTGCTCAGTTTGTTTTAATGCTACAGACAACAACACTAGATCAGTGCTAAATAATAGTTTTTTTAGTTGACAATTTTAATATTAAAAAGCAAATACACACAGAGACAAAAAGAAAAAAAAAAAAACTATTAAGTGTAATCAGCATATCAATACAAAAAACCCTTAACGGGTTAAAAGTTTGTGACGCAGCATTGTACTTTATGGCTATAAGAATTAGAAATACGGGTCTTAAAAATAATGATATCAAATTTTCAGTGACGCTTTGATATTAATTAAATTATACATAGATTTTCTTATTTGAATTTGCTTTTTCCTTTTATTTATATTTACAGTGTAAACGTTATTTTCAACATAAAATAATATATAGCATTTACTCATTGATACCTTTCCATTCACATCTCTTATACTATGAAAGCATGTGTTTTAAAAGAAATTATATGAAATTCCAGTAACGCAGTGGTGTTACATTAAGGGATTTGTTTTTAAATTTCTCTGCAATTATTTTGTTTTGCATATTAAAGTATATGTGCACATTGAAATATTGCTTTTAATTTTCAAATACGCTGTCAAATATATCACTTTCATTAAGCTTATATTATGTACTGAAATATATTTATTTCAATGAATTATTCTATCTTTTGCGTCACGCCATCCAAAACTGAAAAAAAATTTCACAGTTTTTTTCTTTGCATCACGATATCTATTTGCATGCATTTTCAATTTATTTGGATGAAATGACACAAAGTAAACATTTCCATATATTTTACTTACAGTTTTGGATGGCGTGACGCAAAAGATAGAATAATTCATTGAAATAAATATATTTCAGTACATAATATAAGCTTAATGAAAGTGATATATTTGACAGCGTATTTGAAAATTAAAAGCAATATTTCAATGTGCACATATACTTTAATATGCAAAACAAAATAATTGCAGAGAAATTTAAAAACAAATCCCTTAATGTAACACCACTGCGTTACTGGAATTTCATATAATTTCTTTTAAAACACATGCTTTCATAGTATAAGAGATGTGAATGGAAAGGTATCAATGAGTAAATGCTATATATTATTTTATGTTGAAAATAACGTTTACACTGTAAATATAAATAAAAGGAAAAAGCAAATTCAAATAAGAAAATCTATGTATAATTTAATTAATATCAAAGCGTCACTGAAAATTTGATATCATTATTTTTAAGACCCGTATTTCTAATTCTTATAGCCATAAAGTACAATGCTGCGTCACAAACTTTTAACCCGTTAAGGGTTTTTTGTATTGATATCATTACTTTTTAGGGGTTAATGATCAAAACGCAAAATTAAAGGAGCATGGTAATAACACTGTATTAAAAGTGTTGTTTTATAGGTCACACTCGAACAAAATAACAAACTAAATAAAATTTCAAAATTTTATAAAAAGTGATAAAAAAGATGGACACATGCAACATTACAAAGGCATAATATAGTACATTTTAAAAATGACAAAAATTTCTTATTTATATTTATTTCTTATTATAATGTTTTAGGTATAGATTTGATTTAAAAGAGAAAAATAAATAATAATAGAAAAATCTTTAAAAAGTGAAAATTTTATACTGGTAAATATTTTAAGTAGTATAGTTTGTTATGAATTTAATTTAAAAAAAAATCTTAATCTATTCAAATTTTAATTATAGCTTAACATTTTGTAATTTATATATTATATATATACTAGAAACTTAATGAGCAAATTAATTATTTTCAAATTCTGTTTTAAGAATTTTTTCAATCCGTAGTTTAAGTGATTTATCACCTAATTTTGAAAAAATTACAAATATTTGCATATGATTATCATATTATTTGTCATTTTTATGAAAATAAAGGAAAAATTTTTTGTTGTTGCAATCACCTTTTAAAATAGAACCAATTTTGAAAGTTAACAACGTATCAGCATGAAAACAATGTAAATACAAAGAATATTTTTGATAAACAAATGTCATATAAAATACAAGTACCTAAATAAATAACTCATTTAATATATATATTAAAAAAAGAAAAATATTTTTTATTTTATTTTTTGTGTTTATTTTTGACGCTCCCCGATAGATGGAGCCAAAACGATTATTTGATATTCAGTATTTCAGATGGAAGAGAAGAAATTCGTCCGCGAAACTGCCGCATCACGGTATTTTCGGAGTAAAAAATAGTTCGATTTTTAAATTGAGTTATAAAAAAAACAAGAGTTTTCCTAGGGAAAAGGGAGATGTCAGGCACATCAGATAAAAGCGATTAATATCATATATCAATTAAACTAAATTCGCTCGAGCCATATTCGAGAAAAATTTGTTCCTTACATACGCCGTCCATTTACAACTTAAATGAGCCAATTCATATCTCGAAATATATTGCACGCAGAAATGTAGAGATTTCAGGGTAGGATCAGACAGAAGGTGAAAGTCTATTTTGAAAATATCAGAACATAACCTCCCATATTTCCTGAGATATTAAGTGTCGGCTTTCAGCGGTTACTTTGATCTTAAAATTCCTGTATATATAAGTGTCGCAGTTTTCGTTCGTTTTTCCGTTTCCGCTGAGTGTCGTGGCGTTCGTTTGTTTTTGCGCTTGCGTCACTAGAAAAACTGCCGTTTTTCATGATATAGTTACCCTCATCCATGGCTGATTCTGTCACACTTTAGGCTTAAGAGATTTCTTTGGACTCTGTCTCCTAATTTTCATACTTTAGTTAATTTTAAAAAATCTAATCGTCCGATCGATAAGCTGTTTAAACCAACGGATTCAGAAAAATTACGCCTTTCATTTGGTACCTTATTTGTAACGAATATATAATTAGATTTTTTAAAATTAATTAAAATATAAAAATAAAAGCTTTAAAATACATTTTAAAATTTTAATTGTTGCCATTTTTTTTTCAGCATAAAATGAAATATGCTTCCCCCCCCCCCCAAAAAAAAAAAAAAATAAATAAAATAAACAAATTTGCTCATGCATATGAAAAAAAAGACGTCTATAAAATAATAATTTTAAAGGTAACGAAGAGATAAACAAAGAGAGAAAAATTCGCATGGGCTTGCTAGCAAATGAATTATTTAAAGTGAGAGTGAGAAATAAATAAAATAAAACGATTATTTTTCAACATGCGCCTTGGTCGCCCTACAACAAACTAGTTGTATATAAAAATACATTTCAAAATCATGTTAAGTTTTAAAAAAAAATGTTTAGAAAAAATATTATGAATATAATACATAGCTTTGAAGTAAAAAAAAAAATTCTATTTTTATTTGTTTACATATACTTTTAGTAAGTACCACAAATCTCAAAAATAAAAATTTAACAAAAAGTCTTTAAATTAGTTCAGAGATGCATCAAATAAATAAAATAATCTAAAACAGAAGATTTGTGCAAATATATCCATAGCAGGCTAATGATAACAGCGTAAAATATAAATTTAGAAGAAGAAAAATGCTTACATGTAAAGGGGTAGAGAAATGACGCCCTAAAGTTCCAAATCCCACACCTAATTGATTGGATTCATTTGTAGATGAACCATACATCGAAGCTGTATTATGTGGAACAACACACTGGTAAGCAAGGTAAGTAGCAAGAAGGCTGTTACGACTATGTCGGTCATTTTGATTCTCTAGCCCTGACTAAAAAAGGAATAGCAAAAGAAAAACTACATGAAATATCAGTGTATTTTATACATTATTTAAAATAATAATTCATTAAAAGCACATGTTTTTTCACTTCCAAAAATTTTGAGCACAACTCTAACATATAATTTGCAAACAATAATCTAAAAAAAAAAAAAAATCAGATCACACAAAAAAAAAAAGACAATTATTTAGAGCAAAATGGAAGAGGGGAATATTTTTGGATTAAAGCAATGAAATTGATATAAAAAGAAATTATTTATTTATTTATTTATTATTTTTAAGGATGGTAATGAGATTTAAAAAATCAATTTGGTTTTTCCTCCTCAATATCTTTAGAAAGTTAATTATTAAAAATATAGCTAATTTCATATTAATAAATACATTAATTGTTCTTGTTGAATTTATACTACTAGTTTTAACCTCTCTATGAAAAGTATAAAAATAAATAAATGCCAAAAAAATGACTATGGCAGAAATATACAGCTTTTTTGAACAGAAACTATAAGTTGACACTATATAAAATGATTATAATATCTTTCAAATCCTTTCAATATATTATTACAGATGTTTAAATTGCAGAATAAACAAATAAAAAATATCAGATTTGTATTTTCAAATTTTCACAGTAAAGAATAAATTATTCATATAATAATAAAAAATGTATTTTTTATATGAACTTAAAAAAATTAAAACTGGCAAAAAGTATTTACATCTTTCTATATTTTATTTATATTCTTTTATAACAGTCAACAGTTTTTAATAATCCAATCAGATATTCTTAAAAAATTAAATAATGCTACTCACAGTGACAGTATTTACAACCAGAGCAATTGCTTCAAAAGCTGTCTGACCTATATTCATGGCTTGACCAGCTATAACTGGAGGTCGAACAAGCAGGTAAATCAACTTGTTAAGAATAGTTGGCAAGAAATTGACCAAAGATTCTAAAGAACTATCTGGAGAATTCGTGATGTCAAGCATACTATTCTTTAACTCAGTCTCTAAAGAGTTCTCCCCCATCCTAGCGGGGACTGTACCTTCTTCAAGCATTCGGCATAAGTTTAGAAAACGGTCAACAGATGCATCCTATATATTTTTTTTAATAATGATGGGGGAAAAAAAATACTTTTTTAAATAATAGCAAAGACAAATTTTCAACTTATTAAAGGTTTATAAACAAATTACATCATTAGAAAGGAAATAAGCACAAGCAGTTTAAGTAGTATGTAGACCTTTTCTAACTATCCTAAAATTCTGCTAAAGTTTACTCTAATTACAGGGTTCCCATTCAATTTAAAAAATAAAATTCCCTGACTTTTCCAGGTTTTCACGGTCTATTTTTAGAAAATTCCAGTTACGAAATTTGATTCATGACATAAAAAATAGCTCACGGCATAAAACATGACATAGCTTGCGATATAAAAGACAACATAGTAATGAGATTCGCAACATAAATTGAATGCTCAAAAAGCATTTTCCAGGTTTATATAATTATTTTTCCAGGTTTTGGGGGCAGTATTTGCAATTTTCCCTGATCCGTGGGAACCCTGTAATTAGATTTTACACACTTCTTTTTTACATTTTGTGCATTTATACCATAAATGAAACTTCATTAATTTACATTAGCGAACACGTTCAAGAAAAGTAAAGCTACAGTTTAAAGATGAAATTAAAAACAGTATGTCATTCATATTTTGTTACTTTAAGGGAAATAGTAACAAATTAATAAAAACAGAGATAAAAGATCAATTCTTTCAGTGTTATGCCTGTCTTTTATTATTATGCAGTAAATGGAATAAATGGCTGATGTCACTACATTTTGAAACATATATTTTTTGCTAAAGTATATGATAATATATATATATATATATATGATAGTCAGAAACAAATTTTAATACTCTTTGCATAGTATTTATTATATGAATCATCTTAATAATAAAAAGTTAAATTAAGTGTCCCAAAATTAACCCTGAAAATGATATCATAGCTAAAATAATGTATCTGAATAAGGAAAGTGATTTTATTAATGGTTTTCATGTGTGCATTTCAACTGAATAAAATAATGAGAAAGGATAATTTAATGGAAAAACTTAACATTACAATTGCAATAATGTATTGAGATAAAAAAAATAAATCCATGGCTTGCATGCTTTAGGAAGATTAGTTCCGCAATTCAAATAACAAATTAAATACAGTGAAATACGTTTAACACGAAAACGCTTAACATGAAAAATCGGTTAACACGAAATGATTAGCGGTCCGGACAGTATACTATGTTATTTAATAAAATTTTTTTCTTTTAACACAAAACAAAAATCGTTTAACATGAAAAAATTTCGCTTTTAATTTTCAGTGGCATGTTTGCTTCTACAGAGATGCCAACATTTTAATTTATTCCAAACCATTTTTAGGCCTGCCTTTATTTCCATACCATTTCTTTCTTAAGAGTAACTTTTTCTTATTTTATCGTAGTTACATATTGAAGGAAAATAATCTATAAATAAAGTGGTGCGGATTAAAAGCTCTGCTAAAAGTGCTCCGGAATAAATTAAAATGTTGGTAAATATGCTACAATATGTTCCCTTTGATGATCATGTGTTTACAGCACCGACAATGAAATTTTTGACATCGTTCATCATTAAAATGATTCCACTTAGGTAAATTTTTATTACGAATCTCACAACTGAATCAACGATGCAGTTTCTGTCCCCTCTGCTTCAGAAATGAAGAAAATAATGAGTATCCGCAGTTATTTAGATGCGCATTCGAATTCAGAGATGAATAAAACAATATATAATCTCGATAAGTTTTTAAACAATGTGGTGCTGAAAAAGACAGTAAAAGATATCTGATTTTTTCCCCCAAAAAAAAAATCATATCTGTACTTGATTTTTATCCTAATGGATGTAAGTTAGTAGTATTTTTACAGGAAATGGAAAGAATAATTGACGACAGGGAAAACATTGGCCAATTTTGTACTTATTTTTACGAATCTTTTTTACACGAAATTCTTTTAACACGAAAAAATATTTCGGTCCCCTCGGTTTTGTGTTAAACGTTTTTCACTGTATACAAAATTCATTGGTCCATTTACAGAGATTTACTTTAGAAATTTATTTCAGTAATAAATAATTTCAGAAAATAATAAATTAAATATGAAGAATTCAACTACATCACGAAAAATTAACAATATAAAAAAAATAAACAGAAATGCAGTAATAAAATTTGAATTAAAGGATTACAATGTGATTTTTAATTTCTTGGAGACTTTTGGATGTTAAAACATATAAATATCCTGATGTAAAAAAATGAAGCCATGTGTTTTAAATGTCATGTAAATGAATGTTTAGACATTTGAACTGGCAAGGAGATATGAATTTGGAAATATGTATGCAAAAAGTGAGCACTAGGCAGGCACAGACAGAATAACTGAATAAATATACTGGAAAACTGTCCCTGAAATGGTTAAGGTCTTTAGAAAAAAATTCATAAAATCAGCATATATAGTTACGCTCATCACTGACTGACTCTGTCATGCTTAAAAAGGCTAAGAGATTTCCTAGGACTCTGTCTGTGTGTGAACGCAACCACCTAATTTTCATACTTTAGTTAATTTTAAAAAATCTAATTGTCCAATCGATAAGCTGTTTAATCTGACGGATTCAGAAATATTGCCCCTTTCATTTGGTACCTTATTTGTAACGAGTTTTTGATTAGATCTTTTAAAATGTAAAAAAAATAGACATAGCTTTAAAATAGACATTTTTAACTGTTGCCATTTTTTTCAGCATAAAATGGAATATGTTTTCACGTGAAAAAAAAAAAAAAAAATGAAACCCTAAATTTGCTCATGCATATGAAAAAATGACGTCTATAAAATAATAATAATTTTAAATTTTAAAGGTAACAAAGATATAAATAAAGTGCGAAAATTTCACATGGACTTGCTATCAAATTAATTATTTGAAGTGCGGAATAAATAAAATGAAATGATCATTTTTCAACATGGGCGTCGGCAGAATGGGGCAAGGTGGGGTACTTGCCCCCTCCTGCAAAAATTCTACTAAGCATTTTTTCTTTAAATTTAAAACTATGCTATCAGAATTTTATTTAAAAAAAAATATTTTTTTCAGGTTGTCCCCCCCCCCCCCCCCCCCCGAATTTTTTTCTGGCGACGCCATTGTATTTTCAACGGGCACCTTAGTCACCCTACAACTAACTAGTGCTTTATAGAAATAAATATCAATAAATAAAGGTAAGTTGTGTGAATATAATTAAAAAGTTATTACTTAAATTATGTGTGCATGAGGGGGGGGGGGGAGGGATAGAAAGATTACGTTTTTAGGAATGAAGGTTGAATTGTTTCTGAAACATTGAAAAATATCTAGACCCGGAATTGAAACTGTGTGTTTCATTTAACATGCCAATGAGCAAACAACTGAGTGTTTAAATCATTCATTAAATTTCTGCTGAGTAGAGTTTTCATTAAACAAAAACAAAAAAGTCGTCGTCAATATTCCCAAAATGGATGACATATATTTAACATTCCAATTAGAAAAGTGAATCATTCAGGTGACAACTGGAAAGCTTAATTTGATCTGTTCAGTGAGTAGATCAAATTAAGCTACAGATTTGGTCGCCTTTCACTTCGGCTGGAAATAATATGAACCATTTCATAAAATGTCCCACCCATGTCAAAATAAATATAAATAAAATAAATAAGATAAAATAAACAATAATTTTTGAAAATTAAATAATATAAGTATTTTGCATACTGTTTTAGCCTAATACCTTACATTGCATGTTATATTATAAAGCAATAACAAAGCAATTATACTATCTAATTTTCTAAAATAAAAATATAAAAAATTTTTATTCTGTGACAGGCCTGACACTTTATGGAATGGTTCATAGACCGTTTATAAAAGTCTAATGTCAAGTAACGTAATATTTAGAGTAAATTAATTTTAAGCTAAGCAGTTTCATCCACATACAACAAATAAAAATTTTAAACGATTATTTGGGCAATTTGTACTTACTTTCGGAAAAATAGATGATATTGCATGAAGAGTAATATTAAAGATTCCTTTGTGATTATCAACCCATTTAGTATTTGGTATCTGAATCTAAAACAGCAAAGTATTAAAAAATAAATGTTTTCTAGGTCACAAAAACTTTCATTAAAAAAGATAATTAAACACTAACATCTGATTATTAATAAAGGAGCTAAAACTAAAATTTTATATTTAAAAATACAACACACAGATTCACACATATAAAGATTCAGTTATAGGAATATGCAGTATCAATTATAGTAAATTTCCCTATTCTCAAATTGATTCAGCTAATGATTTTCTCTGTTATTTTTAATTTTTGGAGGGGTTTTATAGATAACAAATGTTATTAAATCATATTTTGCACCTAAGTGCAAGATATTATAAACTGATTATTATTATTATTTATTATTATTATTATTTTTTTTTCATTGACAAAAGTAATAACCAGATTATCCATCTTCACAAATTATTACTAAGTTATACCATTTCCATAAGTGTTTCACTTTCAAAATTTTGAGCCATTTTCCTGATACAGAGGTATATTTTAAATTTTTAGAAGAAATTTAATTTAGGTTAAGCAATTTGAAATTTAACAAATGAGGAACATGCTAAGATTAAATTATTTCAAGATAAAAATATAGTCAATTCTGCAAAATTTTGTTGATAAAATAACATAATGAAATTATGCACTATTGAATACGAGAACGCAGCAAATAAATATGACAAGAAAAAGAAATTGCCAAATTTTTGTTTTCAAGTAAATTCAAGATGCCTTAATTATTATTCAATTTATAAATTGTTCATCTTCTGATGGCCAGAAAAATCTGCTTATTAAGCTACTGATTTTTCTTTTTTGATCATATAATTAAAAATTACGCAATTATCTAAAGGTTATTAAATGTGAAGAATACATGTAAAAGCCGTGAGGTTTATCTTCAAAAGCACTATATTTAAAATTTTATTTTGGAATAACCTTCATTTTAATCAATCACAACAATCGGGAAAACATTAGTACAATTTTGTCTTTTTTCTAAAGCCACCAGGAGGTTAATATTGAGAGAAATAATATTACATCAAATGAATGCTGTGAAGAAAAATAAATCATTGAATAAATGTTGAATAATATCCTCTTTAGCCTTAAAAAAAAAAAAAAAAAAAAAAAAAGAAAGTTATGCAAAGTTATTAGTGGATAAAAGCTTAATATTTTTTTTTTCTCCCTTTTACTGAAGCAGCTATTTGCTAATGATGATTAATACATTTGATTTTCTTTCAAAATGATAGCCTAGCATCTCATTAATTTAAATTATTAAAGATATTTATTAAAGTTAACATATAAGATCACATGATGAAAAAAATAAAAACAGTCACAATAAACATTTTGAGCTGTTGAACAGTTTTTTTTTATCAGTATCACACAGCCCACACAAGCTAAAATTTACACTTATGAATTCAAGGAATGACTTCAAAGCAAAACAGTGACAATATTCAGCTAAGACTGCATATGCTTTAATTTATAGGAGCATCATGTACTTGAGTACAGGGGTGCAGAAAACGTTTTTATTCCAACGATTTCCCCCAATCCATATAGAAATTTCTCCAAAATTTTAACAATGGGAACGATTTTAACAATGATTTTTGTAATTTGTTGTTAAAATTGATATCATCTGTATATTTTCTGCAAAATTTCCCCCGATCCTAGATCGCTGGTTTGGACATATTTTGCACCCCTGCTTGGGTACACCAAACTCTCTCTTTAAAAAAACAAAAAAAAGAATCACCAAAAATTCCTAACATGTTTCTAAAGGAAGAATGTATTTTGTGCTACTTAATAAAAATTCCTAGTATGTTTCTAAAGGAAGCATGTATTTTGTGCTACTTAATATATATAATTAAAAAAAAAAAAAAAAAAAAAAGAGAATCACCAAAAATTCCTAGTATGTTTCTAAAGGAAACATGTATTTTGTACTACTTAATAAATTCAATTTATATTTACTGCCTATCTTTTCAGTTTTTTTTTTTTTTTTTTTTTGTGTGCATTTATTGCTGATTACTTGTCTAGTTTTTAACTAGAAAAAAATATTATGTAAAAAGCAAAAATGTGTCTTAATTTTTCTTGTGGTTACAGTTTAAATATTAAATCAGACATGGGCAATCCCTGGTACAGATACCTTGACACATCTTAGATGCCTTAATACATTAAATATAGTGCAGTAACACTCATCATTCATCATCAGCATAAATCATTCTCCTGTGGGATGTGATGTTTTTCATTATGCCACATCATTTTTTTCTTGTGTAAATAATATTTAGCCCTTGACTTCAAGTGAAAATGAAAATGTTGGCCAATTAAAAAAAAGTTTCCCTTGCCTGGTTTAAATAAGATTTAAAGAATTGTTTTAAAAATATTTAAGCATGGTTCAGAGTTTTTATTATTATTATTATTATTATTTAAGTAAAAATATTTTTTCCCCATTATAATATGTTTGTTTAGTGAATAATTTAAATTTAACTGTCCAGATATACACAAATGGCTATATTTACTTTTACTACAATTTAAGTATGTGCTTCAGTTAATTTATTTAAAGCTTTCTCTGAGACACTAATAACAAATACTAAAAACAATTAAATTATTAATTTAAATTACTCTTGTTAATTTTAGATTTAAAGGATAGAATATGATTTTAAAAATTAATAATAATATCAAATTATCACAAATAAAATGCAGCAAAAAATTTTGATTAAATACATACATACATTTTGAACAACTTATGTGAATATTAAATTGAAATTATAAATTTTATCTTTATAAATGAATACATAATTTAATAGTTTCAATAATAAATTTAACTTAAATAATATCTGTAAAAATTGACAGTTATAACAATTAACAAAATAACACGACAGCTATTGTGATATTCATAAACATAATAAATGAACATTGAAATAAGAAAGAACCATTAAAAGACATTAAAAATAAATTCAACTTACAAAAGGAGTTAAGAAAGAATAGCTTGGAGGTGGATTCTCCATCATTACAGGCAAACAAAAATCGCCAGTTTGTAATCGACCCTCTCTAAACAGAGGAAACCACTGAAATGAAATTTATTTTTTAGCATGAAGTAACATTGATTAAAAACTATCTTGAATGAAACAAAATATATTTCAATTGTCATAAAACAATGTTACTTAATAATTGTAAATAAAATCTTCAAGGAGAGAGTTATGATATGCATCATAATAAAAGTTACTGCCTAAATATAAAAAACTAGAAATTAATACAGTTAACCAGTTCAGTAGGTAAAACCTGTGTACACGTCATATGTTAGATGTATCCAGTGAATCAGTGGCGGCTCATGAACCGAAAATAGGTGAAGAGCTCAAAAATAACATTTAAGTAGTTTTAATGCACAATTTTTATAAAGCATAATTTTAACTAAAATCTAACTCAAAATACTTGTTTTATTTGAATGTATATTTACACTCTATAAATGAATACAGTGTAAAATGTTACATGAAATGCCTCTTCACCTATTTTCAGTCCACGAGCCGCTGCTGCAGTGAATATGATATCTAAGAAAGCACTTCACAATTTAATACTTTCCATATCAATACAAATATTCTCTTCAGTTTGTAACAGTGTAAAATGTATGTAAATATATGAGAAATTTACAAGAGTATTTATATATTTAGTTTTTAATAATATTTGTAAGTAAAAGCTTAACTGGTTAAAAGAAAATATGACATTAATATACCGTATATTTCTGAATATAAGCCGATCCGTACATAAGCCGTGAGTATGTTTTTCCCTGCAAAAATTTGCCCAAAATTGCAAACCCGTGTATAAGCCAAATTGAGAAAAATACTCTTTTAAAGTTCGAGTATATCGCCAAAACGGCAAAAATATTGCCAATCTATACAACTTTCAGGATAATCTGTCCAATGAAATTGCACGAAATGTGTGCTTATCCAATAGAATTCCTTACCTTGCTTAGCTATAATGTAAAACGATCGCAGTGTATTCGGCAACGGCGATAGTTTTAACTCTGGCAACCCTATCAGACGGGATGCAAACACAGACGCACATGGAAGTCCCAGCAGCTGAAAATGATGGTTACCGTAATGCCGGGAGGGGAGGCCTAACCCTAATGTCGATGATACAATGCAACCGCTGGATGTTTATAAAAATAAGCCGTTTAAAGACCGATTGCATCGATTTTTTTTAATGACGTATCTAAATTATTTTGTATATTTCTACTTTTGAGTATTTTTATCAGTGCTTCAAGGCAATCTTCAAAAAAAAAAAAACGAAGAAAGATTTGCTAATTTTGCTAGTGTAAGCCTAGAAACATTTTAAACAGAGATGATTTAAATTTTATTGTATAAATTAAAAATATGATCGGGAGTCCTGTTTTTTCAAGTTTCTCTTATACTATTTCTGAATCAGACATAGAATTTACTCTGTTCGAACACTCTGCCGATGACTTCAGTTACCGGCAGGTCAAAAAGAAATGTAAACACACGTGACTACATTAAGCGTTTCATGAAATAAATTTAAAATTGCTAATTTAAGAGTTTTATATAAGTGGTAATTATTAAAAAATAAGGTTTAATATCACTATTTTACTTTATATATAGTTTTTAAACTTAAAATATATGTATTCAATCATTGTTTCTTATGTACGTCTTTTGCTAGAAATGTGGATCCGTATATAAGCCGACCCCTGTAATTCAGCTTCCGAAAAATTTCCAAAAATTCTCGGCTTATACACGGAAATAAACGGTACACATTTTAAAAATTCATCTAGTACTAATATCTTTAAAATATAGATGAATTTTTGAGCACAACAGAATAATTAAAAACATTTAAATTAAAATAATTATAATAAAATCCTCTTGGATAAATTAAGATTTTACACATATGAATACAAATAAATTATTCAGAATTAAGAAAAAAAAAAAAAGAAATGATATTAGAATAAAAATTTAACATGATTTTTCAACAAGTGAAATATTTTAGAACTAATAAGCATACAATACAGAACAATTCAAAACTTCTTTTCACATATTCATCTTTATGCCCTATTCTTTCAATGTAAACTATTTTTGAAAATTAAATTTTATATTTTATTGATGCAACAAGAGGTAACTAATATAGTAAGCTGAATTAAATAAGGAGGGAGAAGCTTATTGGTTTGAATCTTTAGTTTATTTAGATTGTGTGTAATAAAAATATTTTACACCACACAGAAAAAAAACTATAGATACTTACAGTATATCCTATAGGCGTTTCAGTAGGATTCTGTTCTACTTTTTTCTGACAACTTATATGATAAAATGTAAAAAGCAGATGGTGCTGTTCAGTAAAAACCGATGGAAGTTTGATCTTTACTTCATCATAGAAATCTGGAAATCTAGATAAAAACACTAGTTTTGATCATTTAAAACTCAAACCAAAATAGATTTTTTATTTATTTTTTTAAAGGGCTTTGTGAAATAATAATAATAATAATAATAGTAATAAAATTATAAATAATAATTAATCCTATGTTTTTATTTTTCATTTTATGTAAGAATAAATATATTGTAATGAAAATTGTCATATTAAACATTATAACCATTTTTTAAAAATACTATATTTTCAAAATAGCAAAATGAACTTAAGTTTAACATTTCTTGTTTTTATTTCTATTACTTGACTACCATAGATAGTGGAAGTATTGTATTCAGTCAAATTTTGAATTTGACTATTCTGTTGTCACTTGATTTATATGTTTTAAGGTTCCCTGAGTTCATGAAATTGGTCAGTGTGGATATGTGTGGGCAATCTTCTGATCAATCCTATCTCTCTCTACCATATCTCCAAAACATGAAAGATTAAATTAAAGGAGGTACAGTGTACAGATGAATTACCCAAGTTTTTGTGAAAACTGAAAAACTGGAAGTGGGATCAAAAGTGGGTGTCTGAAAAATAGCCCTAGATTTTCTTTTTTCAAATTTGCTTGCAATTGCTTTCCATCAAAAGAATCCATAATTGTTGAAGAATGGAACTGCAAAATATCTTAGAATATTATTCCTATATTTTAAAACAATTAAGAGATCTATTGCTAATAATATAGACATTAATTTAGACTTAAGGTGTGCTATATATATAGGATGTTTTCCCCAGCTGAAAATATGCCAATGAATTGTACAATGGCATTTGTTAAACAAAAAACACTGCTTCTTCATGAAATTAACACGCTTTTTCATTTTCTCTGACATATATAATAATACAGAAAGTTTTAATTTTGAGTCAAATTTAAATTGAGATTTTTTCTATATTAACATGTTTTGAAATGTTCTGAATCTGAAAATAAAGTTCTTTGCAAGTTGGACTGCATGTATATCTGTCTATGGTAGTCATTTTCAAAAACAAATATCAGCATGTTTGCTCTCTTCTTTTATTTTCAAGAACATGTCTGTTCTTGAAAATAACAGTCCAGTTATTTTCCAAGAACAAATATCAGCATGCAGTTCAAACTTGGTATTCTAAGTATGTATCATATGGGGATGCTATTTCAAGCTTTTTATTGAAATTAGACAAATGACTCATATACAAGGACATACAGAAAAGTATTAACACGTTGAGCGCCACGCAAATTCTTAAAATCCATTAAAATTCCATAATGATTCTTCCTGTAATAAATAAAAATTAAGAAAATTTTTAATAAATTTTCAATCATTAAATGTAATACTTTTAGTTTTATATCCTATTTTATGTTGAAAAATATAACAATTATCTGCCCAATATATTTCACAGACTATCAAAACATCTTACTTTCGATTCGAACTGTGAAAAGAAACAAATGAGGCATCTGCGCATGCCTACGAAACCGCTCGCACCTGCATCAGTGTACATGTAATATTTTCATCTGTAGTCGTTATGTAGATCTTCTAATGTTCGGAGCGTTTAGTAGCTCCGTAACTTAAACTCATGTTTTTTTTAATTCTTTTATTAAATATTTAAAAGACACAAAGTCATCTCGT
This sequence comes from Salticus scenicus, assembly GCA_963930645.1. Classification (NCBI taxonomy): domain Eukaryota; kingdom Metazoa; phylum Arthropoda; class Arachnida; order Araneae; family Salticidae; genus Salticus; species Salticus scenicus. The sequence goes on along the minus strand of OZ005654.1, from coordinate 41,063,144 downwards.
AATTGAGTACGCTGAATCATTTGAATCTAATGGATATTTTCTTTATAGAAGAGTTTATAATGATTTCGCTGTCTAAACAAGAATAGAGTGATCGGATGCTAAATTGACGAATACAGGTAAGAAGATTTTCTTAATTATAATTACCTGTAAAAATACTTTTTCGAAATATATATATAATTAAAATAAATATATGTGTGACATCTGCGTTATTATAAAATAATATTCTGTGCTATCGAGGTATTTAAAAGAACAGATTATGAGCACAGAACAAAAAATGATGTCACACTTTCTATAAAAATAAATTCATTTATATAAATACTAGTATTCTATTTTAAGATAATATGAAATGGAATGTATTAAAAATACAAAAATAATAAATGAATTGAAATAAATTTCGATAAAAAAAAAAAAATAAAAAATAAAAAGCATCCATTCAAAATAGAACTGAAACCAAAAGTTTTGGTTTGAAAAATATATGTGTTCTAGAAACAAAAAGAAAGAAAAGAAAAAACTCAATTGAATTGTAATTAAGTATAATAAAAAATGAAATATTATATAATCAAAATATTTGCAGTGATTAAATAATAAAGTTAAAATGGCTTTTGCAAAAGATGTTTCAATCATCGACAAATTGAATTCCACGAATTACGATTTATGGAAGTTCAAAATAGAAATGATGCTATGTAAGGAAAATTTATTTGAATTGATAACAGACGAACCTCCAAATCCTGTCACTAATGAGTGGACAATAAAGGATCGCAAAGCCAAAGCGATTATTAATTTATCGATAGAAGACGATCAAATCGTACACATTAAAAATCTCGCAACAGCTAGGCAAACGTGGGACACTTTGAAAAGAATTCATGAGCGTTCGAACTTATCAAGCAAATTATTTTTATTGAGAAAGTTATATTCTGCTAAACTAGCAGAGGGTGAAAACCTATCTCAACATCTAACGCACATATATCAGATCCGTGATAGACTGACACTGACCGCTATAGGTGAAGTGATAAATGATGAGCACATGTCAGCTCTTATGCTATGCTCACTTCCTCCAAGTTTCGATACCTTGATTACTGCAATTGAATCTAGAGATCAGGAAGACCTGACCCCAGAATTCATTAGGGGAAAGTTGCTAGACGAAGATCTAAAAAGATCAGAAAACAATCAAACAAATAATGAAAGCACATATAAAATGCACATTAAAAATAAAACACCACCACGAAAGTTTTGCAATTATTGCAAAAAGAGTTCGCATAATAAAAGCGATTGTTGGCATTTAAAAAATAGAGAAAGCAACGAATATAAACACAAAGAGAATAATGACTATAAAAATCCAAACTATCAAAGCAATTTCTACAACCGTAATAAATATAAAAACAAACAAAGATCAAACATGTTACAAGAAACGGAAAATAAAATGAAAAATCTAACTTTTGTGGTAGGAAATTCAAACAGAAACTCGTTCATTGTAGATAGCGGGAGTTCAAGCCATGTATGCAACAGCATAAAAAGGTTCATATCATTTAAAAACAATGATAAAACACAAGTTATGTTAGCCAATGGTCAATCAGTAATCTCACAAGGTTGTGGAGATGTAAAAATAGAAGTGAGAAATTCTAAAAACGAAACCAAACACATTATACTCAAAGACACTCTATTCATTCCTGAAATTGCCACAAATTTAATTTCAATAAAAAAGGCAACCGAGAATGGTTGTCAGGCAATATTTAAAGAAAACACTTGTGAAATTAAATTTAAAAATGAAGAATATATTTTTGCGACAGTAGCTGACAATTTGTATGAAGTTAAAACAAATGATAACATAGAAGAAAAAATAAACATGACATAAACTTGCGATAATAAAAATTGTGTTAAACTATGGCACAGTAGATTAGGACACAAAAATATCGCACAAATAAAAGAACTCGTCAGTAAGGAAATGGCAATGGGAATTAAACTGAACAATTGTAAACACGATGATAATTGTGAAATTTGCATTATGTCAAAATTGAAAAACGACTCATACCCCAAAGTAGCTACACACAAGACAAAACAAACATTAGACATAATACATTCTGACCTCTGTGGGCCATTCTAGACACCTACGGTGGGTGGAAAAAGTTATTTTCTCACTTTTATTGACGACTACAGCCGCTACACTTATATATATCTGTTGAAAAATAAATATGAAGCTTTAGAAGCTTTCAGAAATTACCATGCACTCACTTCCAATATATTTGGAAGAAAAATTAAATTTTTGCATTCTGACAATGGTGGTGAATATATGAATAAAGAGTTTGAAAAATTTCTTCAAAATGAGGGTATACAACACCAACTGATTGTGCCCCATTGTTCTCAACAGAACGGCGTGGCTGAAAGGAAAAACCGTATTTTAGTCGAAATGACCAGATGCATGTTAAATGAAAGTCAATTAAACAAAAACTTTTGGGGAGAAGCTTTAATGACAGCAAATTATTTACAAAACAGACTACCAACAAGTGCCCGTGAAAAGACACCATATGAGCTTTGGACTGGTATGAAACCAGACCTCTCAAAATTAAGAACATTTGGCTGCAAAGCTTATGTTTATGTGAACAAAACTGATAGAAAAAAACTAGACAATAAAGCGAAGCATGGAATTTTCATGGGTTATGATCTAAAAAGTAAAGGATATAGAATTTATATAAATAAAAACATAAAAATCTGCAGAACAGTAAAATTCCTCGAAGAGCATGAAACTCACGAACATTCTCGAAACATTGACCAAAATGCAATTAATGAAGAATCTAAAATTCCTGTTATTCTAAACAATGAAAATGATGTAACAGAAGAACATAATGAAATACAAAATACACAAACCCTAAGGAGGTCAGATAGAATAAACAAAGGGGTACCACCTGAACGTTTTGTTTTTCTGTCAACTAATACTAGTTATATTGAACCGAAAACATTTGACGATATAGTAAACATGAAAAATCCTATAGAGAAAGAAAAGTGGTTAGAAGCAGCGGAAGAAGAAATAAAATCATTAAATAAAAATGAAACGTGGGATCTTGTTGATCCTCCACCTAATACACACATTGTTGGCTCTAAATGGGCTTTTAAAGCAAAATACAATGACTCAGGCAAAATTGAAAAATACAAAGCACGTCTCGTGGCAAGAGGTTTTAGTCAAAAGTATGGAACTGATTATGATGAGACTTTTGCCCCAGTGGCTTCTCATACAACGATCAGAACCTTTTTGATAAATGCATTATACAAAAATTTGCAGTTAACTCACGTTGACGTGAAAACCGCTTTCCTACATGGAGAACTAGAAGAAGACATTTTTATGAGACAGCCAGAAGACTTCATAATACCAGGACAAGAGAAAAAGGTCTGCAAATTACAAAAAGCCATATATGGCCTCAAACAAGCAGCCAGGTCTTGGAATACCAAAATCAATGATACACAAATCAAATTAAATTTTACTGCCTGTGAATCAGACAAGTGTTTATACAAAAGGTCAAAGGACAATAATACAGTTTACTTACTTATTTATGTTGATGACATATTGTTGGCAGGAAACAAAAATGAAATATACGAAGTAATAAAGGAACTTGAAAACGAATTTGAAATCACAAATCTAGGTCAAGTAAACAAATACTTAGGAATACAAATAGAAAGAGGTGATAATGGGACATTAGCTATACATCAGAAAAATAAAATAAATGAACTTGTAAGGAAATTTAATTTGCAAGATTCCAAACCAATTAACACACCACTTGATCCAGGATACCAGAAAGATGATAAAATTGAAAATATTCTACCAAATAACACCAAATATCGGCAAGTTGTAGGAGCTTTGTTGTATATAGCAACATTAAGCAGACCAGACATCTCGGCAGCAGTTAATATACTTAGTCGTAGAAATGAACAACCTAGAGAAAAGGATTGGGAAGCCGCAAAAAGGGTAATTAAATACCTAAACACAACTAAAGATTACAAATTAAAATATAATGTTGATCAAGAACCTATTTTAAAGGTTTTTGCTGATGCTGACTGGGCAAATGACATACTTGATAGAAAATCTACAAGTGGTAATATATACTTTGTTGGGAAAAACCCGATTAACTGGACATCCAAGAAACAGAACTGCATAGCACTGTCAACAGCTGAAGCTGAGTATATCTCGGCTGGAAATGCAGCAAAGGAAACAATATCAATATTAAAACTACTAAAAGATCTTGATATGGAACAAAAACAACCAATCGTTATATATGAAGACAACCAAGCCTGCATTAAACTCGCTGAATCTGATAAGTACCAAAGTCGCACGAAACATATAGATGTGAAATATCATTTAATTAAACAGTTGTGTGAACAAGGAATTATTAAATTGAAATATATCTCAAGCAAGGATATGACTGCCAATGTACTTACTAAGGCACTACCTAAAGCGGCATTCATTAAACACAAAGATAAATTGCAACTTATTAAAACTTAATATATATTGTGCAAGGTGGAGTGTTGAAAAATATAACAATTATCTGCCCAATATATTTCACAGACTATCAAAACATTTTACTTTCGATTCGAACTGTGAAAAGAAACAAATGAGGCATCTGCGCATGCCTACGAAACCGCTCGCACCTGCATCAGTGTACATGTAATATTTTCACCTGTAGTCGTTATGTAGATCTTCTAATGTTCGGAGCGTTTAGTAGCTCCGTAACTTAAACTCATGTTTTTTTTTTAATTTTTTTATTCTTTTATTAAATATTTAAAAGACACAAAGTCATCTCGTAATTGAGTATGCTGAATCATTTGAATCTAATGGATATTTTCTTTATAGAAGAGTTTATAATGATTTAGCTGTCTAAACAAGAATAGAGTGATCGGATGCTAAATTGATGAATACAGGTAAGAAGATTTTATTAATTATAATTACCTGTAAAAATATTTTATTGAAATATATATATAATTAAAATAAATATATGTGTGACATCTGCGTTATTATAAAATAATATTCTGTACTATCGAGGTATTTAAAAGAACATTTTATATCCGCCACTGATGGTTGATGCAGCTTTATATCATATTTGACACTGTCAGCCACCGATGGCTGACAGGGCACTCAACATTTTAATTTTTTATTGGTATTGCTTTTACTTTCAGGGTAAAACTTTCACTGAAATGTTTGAAGTATAACATGTTCTGCCCACTCCTACAGTTTCAAGATGATTCCTTCAGTACATGACAAAATGTCCAGCATCTAGAATGGCTGACATGGCGCTCAACCTGTTAAAATACATGTGTATGGGGAAATTTTCTGATAGGTATAGTTTAACATTTTTTGATTGCACTAAACAAAATTAAATTAACATGCATTCTTATGCACAAAAGCATGCATCACATAAAATATGGCATGGAAATATTTATTCTTAATTTATAGTGTACAACAAAGAAATTTTGATATGTTAATGTTATGTTTTAAAGCATTTCAATTTGTGTCATGTATTTTTTTTTATACTGTGCCAATTTTAAGTACATGGTTTGGTGCATATGTAATAAATTTATGGATAATATATAGGGCTATTCAAAATTAATTCAATAAACTTCAGAGGGTGATTTGGACAGCAATTCACTGATTCATTTGATATGTATTTTAAAATTTAATAAAGCTTTAAATATTTACAGCGTAATACTCATGTATCATTGTGCTAAAACTCCTGGCTCAAATAAGCCTGCTAGATTGTTTTTCCCATGAGACAATGGCGAAACGCTTACTTAGAAGCATACATCACCAAAAAGCAAGTGACTCTGACACGCTATGAAACCTGAATCAAAACTTTGTCAGTTAATAGTAGTTAGTTTTAGAGATGATGTTGCAGAGCTCAGTCTGCGTGTATGTTTATGAAATGTTCTACCAAAGGAAACGGTCGTTTTGTGTGTCACACTGATCATGATACCATTTAAATGTGATTAATATTGAACCATATGTAACTTTGTACATAGTGTCTTAGCGTACTAATTAAATGTTTTCATGTGCTATAAGTTTTTGGAGAATTATTGAATCCTGGTCTCAACTATTATTGGTTTCAATTTAAGTTTTGCTCTGTACAAACAAAAGAAAATATTTTATTATATTTTGCTTTTCTACCCACTTCAGTTAACTATGGCATTACAACACTATTTAAATGAGGTGTTAAAGCTTTTTCCCACAAAAAATTTTGCTAAAAAAAATACTTCTAAAACTGTTTTAAACTGTTATTTTAAATGCACTGAAAATGTTCAGATACAGTACCCTTCATATGTTAAAACTTAAAACTGTAATATGTTTATAGTAATGTAAGGTAAAAGAAAGTATTGTGAGTACCAGATTATTTCCTTTTTCCCCCCGTGGACAGCATAGTGTTATTAATAAAACATATGCTGTAGGTTTCCAAGCATACAATTTTCCCTATTTTTGCTAGCTTTTATTTTCAGTTTATGTGTGAACTTGTGAAATTAAAGTAGTTGCTATTTCACTGGAAATAGAGAAGTTTAAATTAATGAAATGAAGTAAACCAACCTGTTATGATAGGTGATGGTAGTGTATGCTTCAGTTAAAAACTCTGGACAGCTTGATTTTCCAAATATTATCTAAAATAGAGTTAACATCCTTAAAACACTAAATAAATGTAAATGGATTTAAATATATATATATACTAATTTGTTTATTTTCATAGAAAAAAAAACTAAAAGAATATACCAAATGATTTATTTTACTCACAGGTAGAGCACTGTGTATTTCTTCACTTGCCATATATTGAACTTTGCATGTAATGTTTCTCGCAGATCCAGGCCTATTAGTGAAATTAACATCACGAGGGTAAACAAATAATAAATTGCGATATGAATAATGAGGCACATATATCTCTTTGACAGGAAGCTCTAAAATTTCTTTGGTAGGACGTCCTTTCTCATCTGGATAAGGGTGTAATCTGGCAAGCTCAGGTGTCAGGCAATATTTTGGCTCGTCAGGACATGGGGCAATATCCAATTTAAAAATGCCTGAAAAATAGCAGATAGGATTAGCGCAATTTATAATAGTTTTTGCTTTGAAAATAAAAACAATAATGTTTTGCAAGATATACTAATTTACAATCATACTGTAGGATGCTTCTTTACATATTTTTTAAAAAATGCTTTACCATTCCTACACATAATTAGAGATTGAATTATTTATTGAGCTAAATACACAAAACTTTCAGCCAGATTTATTAAATACACATAAATATCAAAATTTATATCTTATACTATTAAGTGGGCAATATTTGTATATTTCACTGTTCTCGAAAACGGTAGCTCGGACAGTCACGAGATTTAACACAAAGGTGCCCCCCGAAGGATCATTCTGCACATCGAAGTCAGAATTTCGAATTTCTGCTTAGTTTTCTTTTAATTAATAAAAATATGAAAATAATAAGCTAATAATAGAAAAAAATTAGCCATTTAAATTTAATCCATAATTTAATTGTTGCCAAAAAAAAAAAAATACGAGTTTATTTTTTTTTTTTTTAACAGGAAAATAAATACATTTATCTAAACATGAACAATACTACACACTACTGATCGCAGAGCTTCCAAATTTGGCATACAGGTACCTGGGACCCTGCAGATGTGCACCTCATCGAGATTTTTTTGAATTTCAAATTTGAATTTTTTAAATTAATGTTTTTTTTATTTTAAACATTGGCTTTTATGTTTCATTTTTCATGAATTTATTCTTCGATTGTAATCGTCTGCGTATCTTAGCAACGCCTATATTATGCAATTTATTTTTTATTTAATACATTTATTTGAGGGCGAATCTTTTTTCTCTTATTAATTTATTATATTTATTGAAAATAAAATGGTAATGCAGTAGAAAAAATTAAATATATTAAATTTAAAATTTAAAAACGTATTTATAACAGTTATGTTTATGTATAATTTTTGTAGTATAGCAACAATTATTTTTCATTTGTTAATTTAATTTCTTTAAAAGTTTTTTTTTTTTTTTTTTTTTCTAATTTATAGTATTTGTCAGGAAATAATGGTAGTATATAGTAGAAAGGATTAAACTGATTGGAATTTATTTGTTTTTTATGTATTTAATTCCTTCTAAAAGAAAATCTACTTTTTATTTTATTTCATTATATTGGTCGGAATCAAATTGTAATACAGTGTAAATAGCATGAGCAATAAAATACTTGGTTCAAAAACTAAAATATTTAATAGACGCTGAGATACAGTTATCTTTAAAATCGTAGTTCTTAAATAATGGCAGACCCACCTATCGTCAATAAATACCCATATTGAAATACATAGGAAAGAGATTACTGCAGGCAGTGGGAACCTGCTCCCGATACAGTGCGGCCAGAGAAAGAGCTGCCGTAGTCAGCGAGTACCCGATGCGAGGTCTAAAGCGATTCCAATGTAATTATTTTAGTTTTTATTTATAATGTGATGTGAAAAATAAATAATGATCCAATTCTTTTGGAGATTCATTTAAATATAGTGGCCAGCGAAGTGGGGGTAGCCTGCTAGTTATCTTTTAACAGATCAGTGACAGTTTGGAACAAAATAATGGTCAAGGAACATGTTAAATAGAAAATTTTTGCTGAGTAGAATTAATTTAAATAAAAATGATTATTTAATTTTTTTTTAAAGTTTTTATTTATTTATTCACCTATATTTGTGTGGCCACAAAAGTACATAAAAGAATAATACGAAGCATCAGACAATAAAAACCTAATCTAAAAATTTGCTGAATTTCAGCCACAATTTATTTATTTATTAAAACAGTACTATTACAGGTGAAAAAAGGTATGGAATTAGTTATTGTGGCTCTTACATTAAATTATTAAAATTATCATAAGTCAGGTACTATTTCACAATGCATAGCATTTGGGGTTGGATATAAACATATATTACACTAGATCACTATAATTATTCCCCACAGCATACTTATAACTGAATCTTGAAATAAGTGTCTAGATTTTAAATATTCTCTTGAGAATTCAACACTACCCTTAAGAATCTAAAAAGTGCTTTTCCTTTTTAATAATAGCACTCTGTCCTTTTCTTAACCTGGGAGAAACTCTGAATATAGCAGATATAATTATTACCTAAAAATAAATAAGAGTAATCTGATTTTTTTGAGTCTTTTAATTATTATTATTATTATTTTACTAATGATAAAAACTTTATTTATGAAGAATAAGAAATACCTGGTATGCATTTCAAGCGTTTCAATACTGAAGAGGATCTCTTTAAATCCATCAAAAATTTAAACAAGTCTTCATCTCTCAAACGGTCAGTTTCCTGGAAAAACAAATAGGTAATTCATATATACATACATATGAAAGGATATTAAAATTAATGATAATTCAGTAATCAATATTTAAAAAAAGTTTGATATAACCAAAAGTAAATGTAAATCCAAATTCATTAAAAATATATTGAAATCGAAACTGTAAGAAATTAAAATCGAAATTAATTGAAATGTTAACTAATTTTAGACATTTCTGGCATCAAACTGATGAAATTACTTATATATTAAACGCAAAGAACATATCTATTGACCAATACAAAATGATAAATAGTTTAACCCTCTAGCGATATTTTCAGGAACTAAATGAATAAAACTAAAAACATGGCCAAAAGAGAAGATTTTTACATCTTAATTGCTATAATAATTTTCTTCAGAATAGGCTGGTCAAGGACAGAAACACCTACAGTTACCAGAGATGAGGGACTACTGTTATCACAGGTGAGGGATATCCAGTTTTTCTATACTGGACTTCATGAATCCTATGTTCTTACATGATACACATTCATACATATACTTTAGATGATTTTACAATATTCTTTGAAATAATCTATTTTAATAAAAGCAAATTTATTTAAAATGAGATTTTTTTTTATATATAATTATTATTATTGCATGAATAGCATGTTTCAATGCTCAAAATCTAAATTTCAAAACCTACGGTCATACATTAAATTTTTAGAAATATTTCAGATGTACAATTCAAAAATAAAATGGTAAGTAAAAGGAAATGTTGATACCTGTTTGAAAAAACTATTCACAGTCAAAGTGACAGGTCTAAAACTATCAAGATTAGCTCCAAGCTCATCTGAGTACCAACTGTTCCTTTTGTCCATTGTGCTTCGTCTCTCCAAAGTTCCCCTTTTACTTAAAGTATCGGAATCACTTGATTTCTTACGAAGTGTTTCCAGCCCAGTTATACCAGCTTTCCTATCTGTTTAAAAATAATTTTCTAGTTTATTTTTCCAAAACATACCTAATAATAATAATATAGCCAAAGTACCAAGAATTAGTTACATAAGAACTTTTTAGATCAGAAATGTAAAATATAATAATTGCAATTATAAAAAAAATTAAGCAAATATTTGGGTTGGTCCAGACCCTTGAGTTGGAAAAATGTTGAACATTTGCAGTGGCAACTAAATGTTACTCAAATAGTTATTGTTAATGTAATTTTTATTAGAAATTAAATTTAAATTTTCATTAAAAATAGTCTCATGTATTCAAATAGATTTATTTTGTAGTTGTAATTTAAGAAAAAATAATTTCAGAATTGAATTATGATTTTCTTACAGATTCTAACTTTTTATTTTAATATACAACAGGGCACGGAAATTATATTGCCTGGGGCATGTAAATCAGATTGGACAAGTACTTTTCTCCTAACATGCTCAACTGGGTATGCAAGATGAAAATATTTAATAAAAAAATACCTTTTACAAAATATGTGTGTTGATATAGTGTTTTGTTTTTGACTTTTACTTAAATTAAAATGAATCAGACAATTTCAATATAGGGATAATATGGTTAAATTCCTTTTCAACAGACCTGTAATAAATATATAAGTGAATGTTTTTTATTAATATGCTCAAAGCCTGGAAACTTTGTTAAAAAATATATTATTAAACTTTTGAATTTGTCCTTACATATACAGTAGACTTCTAGAAAACCACATGGCTTTGGATAAGAAACAACACAAGTTTTAGAAATTTGTAGATTTTATTTTTTTATTTTTAATACTATAACACATAAAAAATGACAGTAAATATTTATATGTAAGTATGAAAAGTATGTAAAATATTAAAAACAAATTAAAGCAAGTAACAAATGATTAGTACAGTAAAAAATATGTATAAAAGAAATTTTATACCATTTAAAAAAAAAAAAAAAAAAAAAAAAAAGTTATCTCATAAAATGAAACATAAAATTTCAATATAAAAACTCATATTACAATTACAATTTTAAAATTATATTTTTAAACATAGATAAAAATTGTTTGTTTAGGTGATTTAAGAAAAAAAAAAAAAAAAAAAAAGTCCTTTGAGATCTATAAAGTTATAATGACTTAAAAAAAAAAAAAAAATAGGAGCTCTGAATTAAATTTCTTTATTTCTTCTGTGGATTCTTTTGCTGGCGAATCAATATCAATACAGCACAAACTTCCTTTACCATTTATTTGTTCCTGATTTAACATTACAGCAAGTTTGTTTATAATAATTAGAATATGAGGATTTCGGAAGTATGCAGATTTTAGAAATGCAAATTTCTGAGAATCTTTGCAGATTTAATTAAAAGATTAAGATTTAATGAAAATATTATAATCCATTATATTATATATTTGCGTAGAGAATGATTTGAATTCATTTATAAAATCTACTGTGTAAAAATAAAAATTTAAATAGAAATAAAATAGAAATTGTGAAATAGAGGTTACAATTGGCAAGAAGTAAATCATTAGAAAAAAAAAAAAAAAAACAGCATATTAATTTCAAGCAAAGTATTTCAAACAATTTCTTCTGTTTTCCTTACTGCTTACTTGATTCAGAAAACAAAATAAAAAGAGAACATTTTTTAGACTAAATATATTGATATAATTTGAATTTATTAATAAATTGTAAGGAATTAGCCAACCTGCAAATTAATAAAATTTACTGTTAGAGATTTAAATTCCCATAATAAAGCTGTCTAGTAAGAGAAAAATTAAGCTTTGATAATGATTATTATTTAAAAACATTTCTTATTGAACTTTATTTATTTATTTAAGTTTAAATATCTTTGAAAAAAAAATTAAACAGAAATTAAAAAAAAAAATTAAAAGACCAGAAACAAAAATGATAGACAAGTTACCTAAGCTGTTTGATGATATGCTGTCTCTGTCACTGCCAGCATCTTTATCCATGTTGTTGACTCCATTTATGATATTCATCAAGTAAATAGCGGTCCATGCAAATGGCATGCGGTATTTCCCCAGTCTTTCGCAGGTTAAAACAGCATTACTTTTTAGCTTATCACGATTCTAAATATTTTGGAAAAAAAAAAAAAAAATTAAAATACATAAACTACTACAGCTTTGTAAAGTACTTTGTACTTAAAAAAAAATAAATAAATAAATAAATAAAGCATTCACCTTATCATCTTTGACATACGGTTCAATGCATTCACTAATGTCTCCTTGTAAAACTTTTTCTAACTGTAAAGAAAAAAAAAAAAAAAAACTTAATGTAAGTTATAGATATACTTCAGTTATTATCACTTATTTAAAAATTACAATATTATTATTACTGTGTTCAAAATATACAGATTATTTAATAGAAGCATTTTAATACCAAAGAAACAATTATATTAATCTAATTATATTAAATTGATAAGGATACTAAAAATAAATAAAGTTAAAAATATACAACAGCCAATTATATACAATTACAAACAGATTTAAAATCATTCTTATAGAAAAATAAATAAATATAAAGTTAAAAATTTACAACAGCCAATTATATACAATTACAAATAAAGATTTAAAATCATTCTTATAGAAAAATTAATAAATACTCTTGAAATTTTTTTTTTTTTTTAAATAAAAATACGTGCTATAATTATGACACTTCAAAAATGTACCCTACCTCAATATATGTATAGATATTATTTTAGTTCTTTAAAATAAATCTAATAACTTTTATATAACTACTCGCATATTTTTTAAGCTTATAACTTTAATATAAACTAACTTCAACAACAAATTTAATTATGACATCACTTGTGATGCACTTAAGGGCCTTTCAGGTAAACATACAAACAAAATAAAATAAAAACATATCAAACAACCTGAAAAATGCTATTTGACAAACATATTAGTAGAAGAGTGAGTATTTTAAAATGGGTTTTACTATTAATATTTATGTTTCTTTAGATTTCTTTACTTGGCTGCTTTTAAAAAGAAACACATTAATATTGCATAATTTAACTATGATTCAAATTTATCGATAAAAATTGTGCAATATATAAGCACCAGAAACTAACGGAACAATAATAAAATTTCCTATCTTATTTCTGATTGAAAATGGATTTCTTATGTTAAAAAAAAAAAAAAAAAAAAAAAGAAGTACTGTTTTGAATAGAATGGGGGGGGGGGGGGGAGGGGGGAAGATTTAAAAGACTGAGATTTGAAGTGCATCAAGGAGGGATATAAACAAACTCCCGAGACAAATTTCATAGCTCTGTGATACCACACAGCCACTTACATTGATAAGACATCTATAAAAGTTTAAAAATGATCCATTAAACATCTATCAGGGTTCCCACTCTTAAAAAAGAAAAAAATTCAAGGACTAGGGAAAAATCACAGGACGCTAGGCATATACACAAAACTTTAGTAACTACTTTCATTAGTAATATTTTTTTTTGATTATTAGAATAACTTTGCCTGTTTTCACAATACACTTTTGATGGATTGACCAAATTAACTTCCACAAGAGTCAAAAAACAATTAGTTTAAGATTTGGAATCATTATGATTATTCCAAAGTTTTTAGGTTTGAATCCTGGTCTGATCACTTTCTGCTCAAAATTAATGACCAGTCCATCAAACAGGTATGAGACTGGCAAAAAAAAAATAAGTTGAAACTATATGCAAAAGCAAGACAATGAAATAAGAATTTTATGACAAAATCATTATATTAGACAATGACGCGCGTATGTGGAGATACAGATAGTTTAGCCTTGACAGAGTTCGCGCTAAGCCCGTCTATTGGAGTGGAAAATTCAAGGATTTTCAAGGGCCCTTGAAAAAGAAAATGAAATTCAAGTACTTCTTAAGGACTTTCAAGGACAGGGGGAACCCTGTCTATAAACATACTACAAATACCTATTAGCACAACAAATGTTGCTATTTTTTTACATCCATTAAATGTCTGTTAAATCTCCAATAACTGGACTTGTTATATAATTCTAATACATATTAAAAATTTCTAAATCTTGTTTTGAGCTAACATGCTACATCAATTAGACATTGAAAAAGGCACATCTAAATTTCGTCTACATTTAAACATCTCATAGATATATATAATTAGTACAGGATATCCAGGATATTTAATGGACACTCTTAAGATATTTTATACCTTTTATGGATCACTGGATGTAATTTAGATGTCTAATGGATGCAAGTGGCTGTGTGGGATAGGACTGGACGATGTATTGATACATCAGGAAACACCAGTTTAAATCTAATATTATTTCCAGTTTTTTTAAAATTTCTCTAAGCAGATACATTGTGAGCACGAATACATCATTATAGCAGCTCATCGATTCTGCACTGGGTCGCAAAATATTTGCAAGCAAGAGCAGTGTAAATCCTAATGGGGTATCAATTCAAATGATACATCGCAAAACACACAAGGATAAACATGGTATGTGGAGTCACTATTTGCCTTACATGTACGTACAAACTATACCAGTTTAGCTTGAATAGTGAAAGCAGAGGCAAATTAAGTCTACACCAAGAATCAAAATGAAGCATTTGAGTTAATCTTGCATGCATTTCATTTGTTGAACTGGTTTAGAGACACTGTTTGTGACTGTTTCGGCTTTGATCTCCAAATTACTGCAATTTTATTAAGAAATATTTCGGCATCAACATTTTGTATGTGATACAGTAAATTTATTAATAATAATATTGAAAAAATATATATTTATATTTCTTTTAAGTCATTACCATTTGTAAATAAAATTAAATTTTGTATATGCAAATACAAACTGTATTTATTTAGAAATTTTTCATCTGAATTTCATCATTATTTTATTTAAAGAATCAATTTTTTCCCTAAACTATTTTTCATTAACCTCTATTTTAGATATATTATACTACAAAAATAAAAATAGTGACATTAAAAAGGTGTAAATTCTGTGAAAAATAAATTTTAGTGTAACATTCCATCAACAATGAGAATTTTAAAGTAAAGAAACAAGAGTTTGAGAAATTTAACTGTAAATATTTATATTTCAACTTATTATAAAATGTATGCATCTATAATTTTAAAGGAATTTATTTTTTGGGTAACACTTTCTCATGCACACATTTTTTGATAAATGCACTGAAATTGCGCCAAATTACTTTTAATTTAATAAGTAATAAATCACATTAAAAATTTTAAACATCAGTGTATCGCTACACCACAGTGTAAGACTTATGATACATTGCAATTTAAAAATTTCATCACCATCCAGTCCTACTCTGTGATGTCCAGAAAAGTCATAAATCAAACACACAAAAACAAAGTTGGGAAAAAAAATTAATTAAAAAACAATCAAAATAGTGTAAAATGTGTACTCAATTCTTTAAGCTAAAAATAATGAAAATTTTCAAATTTTGTTAGATTTTTTTTATTATTATTTTCACTATAAAAAATTCCAAATAAAAATAACTTATTAAAATCATTTTCCATGACAAATGCAGACAATGATACACATAATAAAAATTTGCCCCCTCCTAAATATATAAAAAAAAAATTCCCAGTTGATTCACTATTATAAATAATTCATTTTAATTTCATCATATTTATTAAAATATAATACTCTTTATGTACATTTATATGAAACTTTGTCCCATACTGCCATGTTAAAAATTTAGAAAAAGGGGGGTGTCAACACCACCCGTTGGAAGATTTTTATCAAAAGTTGATAGTCACTATTTTATGTCAAGATGCAACTACATATCAATTTTCATGAAATTCTCTGCAGTAGTTTCTGAGATACAGTTGCCACAAAATTTTGTCTCCATCACATACAGACAGAATTTTCTAAAAATTGTCAAATCATGTTCTTATCCTCTCAAAACGTGTAATTCATTGAAAACCCTAGATCGAAATTCTTTTTATTAATCCAATACTTTCTTAGAAGAAAATAAAAACTGTAAGTGGAAAAGCTTGAAGTGTCAAAAATAACATAACTTACTTTAATAACAAGAAACAAATCAGGTGAAGGATTAGTTATCTGAAAAATACACGATCTGCTTAAAGTTGAAACATCTTGGTAACATACATGACTAGACAGCATTCGCTTCAAAGGTTCAGAATTCATGTCAAAATAAAAATTTTCTGAAACCTGTGGCAGAAAAAATAAATATAAATAATTAAATAAAAAACATTTCATTGCACAAATGCAAATTTGTTAAACTATTATTTCAATAAACATTAAAAATAAATAAATAAAATAAAATAACATAACTTTTTATAAGTAGAATTGCAGTATTTCCATCCATCTTTAACACAGAAATCAAATATTACAATTAGTCAGTGCTATCAGATTATATTTAAAGGGTAAATTAAATTTTATTATAACATTACTTCTACAGCTCTTTAAGAGCTGTAACTAGCAGGGACATGCATATTTGATGAGAATTCACATAAAACATATTAATAAATACTTTAAACTAACAACACTCAGATTTTAAATTTAAACATTAAAATTTCAATTTAATTAACTTAAAAAAAAAGAAAAATTAATTCAGAACAACAAATTTACAATTTTCCTTTAACTAAACATTAATATTTTCCTTGAAGGGAAAAAAAAAAAAAAAAAAAAAAAAAAAAAAAACTTAAAGTTTTAAAAATATAAAAGAATGGTGATAGTGAAAAAAGTTTGCTTATAAACCACTAAACTTAAAATAATATTAGTTAGAAATTTTGGAAAGTGTTATGTAATTATAATTTTTAATTAGATAATTAATGATAATAATTTAACATGAATAAACTATGATAAAAATAATGGTAGTAATATATCACATTAGTAACCAAATGACTTTTAAATATCATTATTAAGTGTTGTAATTTAAAGATAATATCTCATTTCAAACTATGATGAAATTTTCTGCATACAAAATGCCATATTGATAAAATCTCATGAAGAGTGGAAAAGAATATTTTAAATTTTAATAATTATCTAATTATTATATACTATAAATGCTAGCATTACATATTAGGAAAAAAAAATTCTTTAATATAACTTAGATAAAAATAAAATAAAATAAAAATAAAATAAAGAAATATACTTTTCTTTTTTCTTTTGCATCATACAAGGCCATAATACCAAATATTGGCTCAATTTCTAAATCCAACCTATAAATAAATAAAGATGATTATTAAATTACAAATAAAAATAAATTATAAACATATCTGTGTTTATGCAAGTGCATTTATTTAAACATTAAAAAACAATTAACATTGATAATTTTTTGCCCAAACTATTTATTTAAAAAATAATAATAATAAATAAATAAATAAAAAATCAGCTAAAAAAAATAAATAAATGTAGAAATGCATACTGCATCATCTACATACATATATTACAAACAATATCTATATTTGTATAAAATAAAACAATAAATGAAAAGAGTAAAACAACAATAGTTTTATACATTAAAAAATTACTTTAGCGAAAGGCATTTTACAATCAATCGGTGTCCTATATGTTCACTAGGGATCGGACCTGGTAACCTTTTTTCAATAAATTCCTCCTGGAATAAAATAAGTAAAAATGATACAATAATATAACATCAAATAAATTTATTAATTTATACAAAAATTTAACTTATATAATTTAACTTTATTATAACTTATACACCTTTACTTTTGGTTACTAATTACTTCTTATTAGGATAATAACAGGAGACTTGGCATTGGAATATTAAAACCCGAATAATATGCTATGTCAGAAACGCCAAAGAAAAATATTGCAAATGCACTGGGAGGAAAATCATAATTTTAAATTTAATTCAGCTAAAATAATTTGCAGACCTAAATCCATTCATGAACTTGATTTCTTTGAAGCTTTTCATATTTATAAAAATTTTAAAAACCTTGTAAATTGTGATTTCGCTGTTCCTTATTTGTCTGACTGTTGGAAATTTTATATTCAGTCCACATTTTCTTAATTTTTCTACTGTTTACACAGCTAACTTTCCTAAATTCCTATTGGCCACTCTCCCCACCTTTCCCGTAATCCTATTGGTTGAACTAAATCCGGCCCCTCTCCTATATATACGAGCACTTCTCCTGATTCAGAATCCTTTTTGCACTGAAGATGGTACGCTTTAGGCTACCGAAACAGCTGTATGCATTTGCAATATTTTTCTTTGGCGTTTCTGACGTAGTAGATTATTCGGGTTTTCTTATTAGGATAGTACGATAAACAGAAACCCTTTAATATAAATTCCCTATCAATTTCATTTCTACAATGTATGATATAAATAAATGTTCAAAGTAGGTTTAAATGTCATGCTTCATGAAGTGATTGTCCTGCTTATAGACATTTTGTAAACATTCAAAGTTTTCTAAGTACTGAATTATAAAGCTACTTTTTACCATATTGCTGAGAGAAAATTAAATTTCATTACATCTTCTTCATTTTTTAACCACTGCGACTAGCTATATATTTACTGCCATGAACTACTATTATTTATTTATTATTTTATAACACAATAATATTGAAAATTATACAATAAATATATAGCTTCTTTTTTAAGTGTGAAGATTATGTATGAAAGTCGAAAAGTATATCTTTAAATGTGTAGTTATATTTTTTAATGTTATGATAAAATAACCAGTGTTAGAAATAAAAATTTTGAAACTAGGCGTCAAAATGATGCCTGGATTAAATTTTTTGGACGTCAAAATGAAAAATCTAGGTGCCATCTAAAATTAAATATGTATATTAAAAAATAATAATAATAATAAAGCATCAACTTATAAATAATACATGCAAGATTATATAAAAAATATTTATGTAATGAATGTAATTACACTGATAGTATTAAACGTACAAATTTAAAATCGCAAATCTATTCTTCGCCCAGAAGATACATCATTCTACCACAATTTAATAGCATTTTCCGGGCAGAAATCTTCCAATTTAGGGCTGTTTAATTTAATCACTAACAAATCGTCAACTACTTTCATAGAGATATGATTTCTTAAATCAGTTTTTATTAGGTTCAGTTGACTGAAATAGACTTGTTTACAGTCTGATGGGATTGGGAAAATTATTAGGTATGATGAGGAAAAAATCCAGGCATCAAATATGGCACCTGTGATTGGAATTCTAGGCGTCAAAATGAAAAAACTGGTTGCAAAAGGCAATTAACGACCGCTTATTTCTAACCCTGGAAATAACCACATCTTAATGCATTGTAAAATACATATGTGATATGAAGTTGCAGTAGTGGTTTTGGGTACATTGCTATTGCTAATGATGTAAGTCTTAACTAGAGAAAATGATTTGTATTACTCATTCTTCTCTAGTGACTAGAAACCCTTATAAAATTATTGTTTTGGATTGGCTCAAAGATTTTTGTACATGTTCAAATGTTCCCATTTCTTTTCTTTTTTTTTCTTTAACAGCCTTATGATAACACTTCATGTAGTCTGTATAAACTTTAATTCAAAATATGACAAAAAAACTTGTAATAATAAAATAATAATATCATATACTTTACTCCTTCTTCTGGAATCGTATAAATTTATGTATAATCTTATAACTTACTTCATCCATTGGAGGATAAAGAGCAAAGAGGGAATCAATCCTGTTTTCTTGTCTTTTGACTTCATTGACATAGTCCAGTGCTTCTGATGGAGTATGATCCAACAGAGATGGTATGAGAGGATCCGCTTGTGAATTCCGAAGATCAAACACACTGCTAGCCCAACTGCCCCTGGGCGTATCAGCCAACTGAAATGACTGACGATTAGAAGATGGGGTAGAAGAGTCCTATAGGTAGAATTAAAGACACACAATTACTTTCTAATAATATTATTGACATTTATAATAACTTATAAAAGAAAAAACAAAATTATATGCAAGGAAAAATTAACCAATTTGCATAGATTATTAACATTTTCAAACTGTACGAACTTGTTGCATCATTTAACCTTTCATGCACTTTGACTATGTGATCAAATGACATATAAACAGAGAGACTAATCGAATTCATAATATAGTCAGAAAGTGCTAAAAACCTTTAACACAAACAGAAATGCAATTCCAGTATCCTTTAATGTTTCTGAATATTTTAATGTAGTCATCCTGTAAATCTCAACACTAAACATATTATATTTTATAGATAACATATTTTTAGCACATGAATAATAAATGTTAATATCACTAGTGGATCTGCAGATCAGGAGCCTCAACGTCCTATTTACATCAGACATTATTCAATAGGTCATTTTTATTTATTCCTTATTATATAATCGTATATATTGATTCGATCGACTTGTTACCATAATCATATACATTCCTGAGGGGGGCTGCAGCCCCCCTCAACCCCCCGCTGTGTCTCTATTTGCATATCTCATAAAGTGTTACGGAATTGTAAATAATTGCAGTTATTTTTGTATCAATTCTTTCAAAGACGTTTAGTAAAGTTAATAAAATGCTAAATTTGTGCACTTCTAGTCGTTTTAGCGTTAAAATACCCTGATTTTCCCTTAAAAATATTTAAAAAAGCTCCAATAAGGGAAGAAAGGGATTTGGCGCCAAATTTGGCGACTGTTTTCCTTCTTGGTGATTTTTTGGCGACCTTGGCGAGAAAAGCCTTATTAGGGATATACCAAATATGGAATCTCTAATCTCATTATGAGATACGAGAATTTTCCAGAACAGTCTGTGTTCGATAGAAAAGTATAAAAGGAGCATTTTTTCGCCAAGGCGGCCAGTCTCAGATCTGTGTCAGTTTCGTCAAATGCTTGCTTTGCTTTGAGCCTCTTTAGATGAGACTTTCTTTACGTGTTATTTCTAAACAGTTTGTACTGTTGTTTTGCTGTTCACGGCTGTTGTTTAAGCTGTGTTTACTGGTTGAATTGAAGCTGATACTTGGTTTATAAACCTGTATTTTTCTGGAACTGTCTGTGAATACATCACTGAATTTTTGCAAGTTTTGCCTTTCATTCTCGGACAACTTACGGACCTCCAAGTACGCAACAATATGTATTCTTAATAAACGACGGTCTTGTATTATTTCCCTGAAATTCATAAATACCAAATTTCATAACTACCAAATTTCATACAAAAAAAAATTACATAGCATATCGGAAATACTTTGCGTAACCTTTAAACTAATTTCCAATTCTATGCCCACAATTATCAACAGGAAAACATGCTTTTAAAATTCTAATAAAATTTCATTATATTTGATGGGGTGTAACCATGTTAAAATAAACTTTTAATAAATATCGACTATAGACCGTAATAGTACGAAATTATTTTATGTATCCCAGAAAAGTAGCCACAGTCATTATAAACGCCAATAATAAGAATAAACCTAATTAATTATAACTCATTAATTTTTCAAACTAATTTGACATCATTTGGATGATTACAGTACATACTCGGAAATATTTTGTGTGGTCCCATAAACTATTTAGTCTATACATAACCTTTTTTAAGAGTAAACATAATTTTAAGCATCTTTATAATGTATGTTAATTTTATTAAGTTCAATTCAGCATAAACGCATTAAAGTGTTCGCTTAAATAAAAGTTTGTCCATAGGCTCTAATGCTACGAAATTCTTTTGCGTGTCTCTGTAAACAAACCATAAACATTGTATACGCCAGTAAAAACTATTCAGCTTAGTTTGTGTTTAAAATGAATAATTGTTCCAAATTTAACATCGTTTGGATGACTACGTGACATTGTCAGAACAGTTTTGTAAGGTCCTGTAGATTAATTAGAAAGCTTATGAGCGCATATTTTCTTCGAACAGCATAAGTTTAAACATCTTACTCACGTACGCTAGTTTAATTCTCTTGATTGCAAAGAAAAGACGTTAAAATGCGTTTAAACGCAATTCACCTCATACGCCATAATGTGAAGTATTTTGGCGTGTCCCTGTATACAATCCATAAAAAGTATAGACCTAAAAAAAAATAAATAGCTATTTCTATATCAAACCTGAATATATGTGTCAATTTGCAAGTCAATCGGAGAATTTTTGCGGCCGCTATTGCGGTACATACAAATTCTTCCCATAGGCCGTAATGATAAAAAAAACTTTGGCGTATTCCTGTACACGAACTACAAATGGAATGCACACCCAAAACTATACAGCTAATTTCGTGGGGTTCATGAACATGGGTACCAAATTTCAAGTCAATAGCGTCATATTTGCGGCCGCTATCGCACGACAGACAGACAGACGGACAAACGGAACACAAAATCCTTTTGAGTCTCAACAGAGGGCATCCAGTGACGTTTCGGCAAAAATTGGAAGTCAATAGCTTGATTTTTGCGGTAGCTATCGTGGTACATACAAATTCTTCCCAGTAATGATAGAATAGGCCGTAATGATAGAAAAACTTTGTCGTGTCCCTGTACACGAACTACAAATGGAATACACATCTAAAATTATACAGCTAATTCCGTTGAGCTCATGAATATATGTACCAAATTGCAAGTCAATAGCGTGATTTTTGTGGCCGCTATCGCGATACATACAAATTCCTCCCTTCGGCCGTAATGATAAGAAAAACTTTGGCGTATCCCTGTATACGAACTACAAATGAAATACATAACAAAAACTATACAGCTGATTTCGTGGGGCTCATAAACATGAGTACCAAATTTCAAGTCAATAGCGCTATTTTTGCGGCCGCTATCGCGATACATACAAATTCCTCCCATAGGCCGTAATGATAAGAAAAACTTTGGCGTGTCCCTGTATACGAACTACAAATGGAATACATACCAAAAACTATACAGCTGATTTCGTAGGGCTCATGAACATGTGTACCAAATTTCAAGTCATTAGCGCTTTTTTTGCGGCCGCTATCACGCGACAGACAGACAGACAGACACAGCCCAAAACCGTTTTGAGTCTCAACAGAGGGCCTCCACTGACGTTTCGGCAATTATGATTTGTGCAGTACACAGTTAATCACATACGATTCATAAAAATACCTCTCATAAAAGGCAACGCACTAGTATTCTTTTTTATGTCTCTCTATACAAACCAGAAGTGATATTTTCTGTACTTTCAATAGAGAACACCCCATATTGAACTTGAATAACGTATATCAGTTTCAAGGAAATCAGTAAATATTTACCGAAGTTGGAGCACAGTTGGACAGTCAGACAGACAAACCAAAGTCCCTTTTCAAGTTCATTGGAAAATGTTACAAAAATTACTTCAAATATATTTATTTGAATTTGAATTTAACAATTATATCCAACTACTCACATTGAAGAATTAAAACTTATAATAAAAATATGAAAAACAAATATAGCTTTTATTGATTCAATATAAATATGTAAATCAAAATATTATTTTAATAATTTTCAGCAAAATTTTCATAAAATACTATTCAAGCTATATGCTCATTAATTTTTTTGAACTCAAAAAACGGGTACCAAAACATTTGCCTGAATAATAGTACGACAAATGACATGCTGGAAAAGCAAACTATAAAGACTGTATAAATAGCAAACTGGTATTTCACCGCTGGCTATGTACAGCAATTTGTTTACCTAGGGCAAAGTGCAAGTTGAATTGATCAATGGAGTGAAATATTAAAGAACTAGTTGGGCAATTGACTAGTCATTTGGTTAAAAAAAAAAGGGAGGATTCTAAGAACATTAGAAAAAAAAATTCATTCAATACTTAAATATCAAAAGGACCCATCTATCAATATGAAAATAGAAAGCCTTTTATCTTAAGGGTTTTCTCAAGACAAAATAAAAAGTAGTCAACATTAAGATGTTGCTCTATTGGCTCTTTTTTTTTTTTTTTCACATTATGACACATTAGACCAGGACCTATGGATTAAAGTAGATTCCAAACCACGATGAACATCTACGTCTTAAATGGGGCTAAAACCTAGCACCTTGCAACTGACAGCTCTGTAACTGAATTACTACAATACTGGTTTTAAAATATAGAACTTTAATGGTTACAATGAAAATAGTATACAAATGCACATTAAACATTCATTTTATTACTGAACATTAGACAGATTATTGTAGGTCAAACTTAATTTAATTAACTAATACAAAAGAAGCAAATTCTCTCTGTTATAAAAAAGCTTCACTGAACTATTGGGCATAAGTGTGTCTATACAGGATTATTTACCATAAAAAAAAATTACAAAAAAAAAAAAAATGTCTAGCATGCTATCAATTATTTTAATTTTAAATAAGCAAAGCTAAATATATATATATATATTAAGTTTCTGAATAAAAAAAAAAAAAAAAAAAAAGAAAGAAAGAAAGAAGAAATTCTGACAAACATACCACTAACAAAAATTGCAATAAATGGACCAAAAATTCAAGAAAAAACGACGACACAAATTTTTTAAATGTGTTTGATAAATATTATGATGCAAAAAGTGTATACATCAATACATATAATATAAATATTTATTAAAAGTTGAGGTTAAAAAGCAAAGCATAATACCGAAGTATCTTCATCTTCTGCAAGAGGAGGATGCTGAGATGGTAATTCAGAAATCTGCTTCAAGCGAGATTCATCTTCTTTTATATCTGACACAGTCACTGTCAAATCTATTTCAAATTCCTGCTTTGGAATAGATTTAGCAACATTTTGTCTTTCCAAGTTTCTTTCATACAGACAACAACTTGAACTATATTGTTGGTACCTTGAATCAAATAACGAAAAATATTTTTTATAGTACATAGGCATTTAAAAAAGAAATATCAAAAAAGAAAGAAATTATTGTAACAAAAATAAAAATAAATTAAATTTCACCTTCTGTTTATTACAATCCAATCTGGTGTGAAGCATTGTTGACTTTTTATGCTATAAGAGATAAACGAATTTCATTAAATCAAGAAAAAGTTAAAATGAAAATTTATACTAACTTTTCCTTTCCTTTTTAACATGAAAATTAACAATATTTACTATAATAAAACTAACTAATAATATATAATATTTTCTGAAATTGCAGCACAGTAAGAAATGTAAATCACGTGAAAACACACACTCTATAAAATTTAATTTTAATTCCTAATATTTATTTTAAATAAATTTTCATTTTATTTGAAAAATCACTACATTGCATTTTCAGTATGTTTCACATTACTAAGTTTCAAAAGTTAAATTGCGAACTATTTTAAAAATTACAATACCTTATTATAGTAACTTTAACAAAATAGAGAAAATGCTCTGGGTTAAAGGAGGAAAATTTTGTCAGGTATTTTCTTATACTATTTTATTCAGTTCAATACTAAGGGTCCATGCATATGGACTTTTCATTTTTGCTTCATAAAACCCAAATCATTTAATAATTTGAAATTTTAACTAGTTGAAAAACCTAAATAATTTTGTGTTAAAAAAGGTGCCAATGTATGGCAGCTTAAAAAATCGATTTATCAAATAAAATTTTTAATAACAGTTAAAAAGTCTTCAAGACAGTGTGGCTGAAAAATTAAGTATTTTGCATAATTATTTAAACTGTTTAGATAGTTTACAGCGATATAATTTGTAACATTGTAAAAAGCTATCTAGTTAAAGACAAACTTTAAACTCAGTGATGCACAGGAAGTTAGTGATTTAATAATTTAAGGTCTACATACATATATAAAACTTAAATATCTAGATCCTTAAAATATCAATTTCAGAAAAGTATACCCTTGCTTGGAAATGGGCACCAGTTATAGGGTCAATAAAATTATGTGCATGATTCTCCAAATATATGTCAGTTTCTTGAAGTTTTTAATTTTTATAATATTTCCATATATATATAAATGTTAAATTATTGATTCTTCATTTATATTCTCTTTCATGTTTCATAAAAAAAAAAAAAAAAAAAAAAGAAGAAATGACACTAAAAGCTCTTTTCATTGTTATTAGAGCAGATTCTAGCTAAAAATTACTATTATGCAAGATTTTCCCATTTACAAATAATAATAACAACAAAGAAATAAAGAAAAAAAAATTATTATTATTATTGTCTTTTAATTTCAATATCCCCTCCCCCCCCCCTTTTTTTTTTTTTTTTTTTTTTACTATCATGAATTTGGAATACACTCTTTGCTTGTATAATTCTGCTCTAGACAATTTCCTATCAACTGCTCATTCATTTTAGTTATTGCAATAGGTTTTTAATTGTTAAAGCTGTGTATTTTTAAACAAATAAGGTGATCGAGCAATTTTATAACATAAAATACTCCTGACAGCAATTAATTAATTAAATACCTTATTTGTGCTTCATTATTCAATGGCAAAAAGCCTTTTCGCAGGATGATTCTCCGCGTCACCTCCAGCGAAAAGGCTTTCTGCCATTGAATAATGAAGCATAAATAAGGTATTTAATTAATTAATTATAAATAAGCTTCATTTCAAAGCGTTTTTGTAAATATGACAGTAATTATGAAAAAACATTTTAATCTATTTAAAGACAGTTTATGTTTATTTTATATTATTAGTTCTTACCACTATTTCAGACCTCGATTCAGATCAGAAGATGATCTGAATCAACAGAATTCACTGATATTAATAAATTCTATAATCATCCTTACTATTGTTCAAATAAGTGTATTTCTTGACTGAAAAAATCAAGTCCCTGCTAGTTTTTCAGTTTGGCTAAGAAGTCAAAGAAATTGCTTTAATTTAAAAAGTAAATTTATGCCTCTTCTATTAACATAAAAAAAATGTTGCTATCTATGATAAAAATATAATTTTATTATTATTAAAACTTCTAGAGGTTGGGGGGAGGGGGATAAATAGTATTAAGTACACTTTAAAATGAACTATGTTATCTTGATGAAACTCATCACATTTCTGGTATGAGAATCACAAGTACAGTAGACTCCCGATTATCGGCGGTCGGATTATCCGCTTTGCGGCTTATCCGCGGTCCTCAATAGCCTGAATTTAAAAGGGAATTTAAAAATACAGAACAAACTTATTACAAAAAAGGATCAAAGAGAGTAACTTGACCTTCAAGGCGTTTGGAGATATTACACGATTCTTGACAGTATTTATGACATACACACTGCTTGGGAGGCAG
The DNA here is from genome assembly GCA_963930645.1 of Salticus scenicus. Taxonomy (NCBI): domain Eukaryota; kingdom Metazoa; phylum Arthropoda; class Arachnida; order Araneae; family Salticidae; genus Salticus; species Salticus scenicus. The sequence continues at coordinate 41,035,795 of OZ005654.1, read as the reverse complement.
TTAAGCAATAATCTACATTTGTAAGGTCTTGGAGAAAAATTTTACCAAATGTGGAAAATACTTTGGTAGAGTTTATAGAGGAGGAAGAAATTTCTGCTCATGATTTGGCAAATTTAGTTAAACCTGTTACGGGAGGAGAAAAAGTCAATGAAGGAAACGTTAAAGAGTAGAGTAATTGTGACGCCAATGATCCAGGTATTGAACGCTTTACAGATGAACAAATTGTTGGCCAAACATTAGACCCAGTTTCAGAAGATAGTGAAGAAAAAGAGGGAGAAGGAGATAAACTCAGCAGAGAATGAGCCACGATGTAGCCCTAGCACATGCAGATGGACTTATAAAATATCCCGAGGAACAGGACTATGTATCACTTTCTGACAATCAGCATTTTGCTGATAAAGAAACTACAATCGCAAATTAAGAAAGAGTGATTTAGTACCAAAAAAAAAAAAAAATGCTTGACCGATTTTTTTGTTAAAAAAATAGAGCAAAATGTAAGTAGAAATTTTTATTAGTATGCTAAATTGTATATGTAGGCCATGCTTAACTGTTAATTAAATAGTATTGTTCAAAAGGCTTTATGCGTTGATTTATATCCCCTTTTGACCATTTTGCGGATTATCCGCTGATTCGATTATCCGCGGTTGTCTATTCCCCGTTCACCGCGGATAATCGGGAGTTTACTGTACAATCAATTTTAATTTATCAGTGTATAACAAAACAAAAACTATGAAAATTCAATATGCAAAATTCCAATGCAGCCAAAACTGTTCTTGCCAAATTCTGATAACGGGGAAATTAACCAATAAGAAAAATGAAAATAAGAAAATAGGAAATATTTATTAAAAGCAGATCCAGACATGCAATATGCTGTTAGATTAATAAATCAATTTAAAGACACTTCTGGTCAAGCTCATTGGAAAACAGTTAAAATACTCAAATACACAAAGGAGATTTTAATGTTATGTTTGTAATTTTAATTAACAATATATGCTTCCATATGACAAAACAAAAAAAGTATTAAAAATATTAAAAAAAAAAAAAATTACATTTCTTCATCAGGAAGAATATGCTCTACAGTCCTGCATTTATGAGGCAGTATTCCAATTTCCAGATCATCATCTGGAAAGTCTAGCATATGACGAAATGGATCACATTCTATTTGTTCTCTGTGCTGGTCTAAAAACTCCTCATAATCTAAAGGGTCGACAACATCACTTAATGGAACCTATTAATAAAATTTGATAGATAAATGATTTATACAACAGAATTAACAATTTCTAAAAATAAAATAGTAATACTTGAAATAATTAATCCATGAAGCAATTTAATTAATAGAATTTTGAAAAATACAACCTTTTACTATCTTCACGTTCATCTCTGGTAGACTAGTTTCATCTGGGGCGCCCCAGCTTGGTCACTACCTTGTTGGTGTTCGAAACTGTAGTTTTCCTGTCTTCATGTTCTTTTAAAGACTTTGCGCCATTGACGATTAAGGATAGCTCCATCGTTGCCATTCTGACAGTTGTAATGGCAACGATGGAGCTATCCTTAATTGTCAATGGCGCAAAGTCTTTAAAAGAACAAGAAGACAGGAAAACTACAGTTTCGAACACCAACAAGGTAGTGACCAAGCTGGGGCGCCCCAGATGAAACTAGTCTACCAGAGATGAACGTGAAGATAGTAAAAGGTTGTATTTTTCAAAATTCTATTAATTAAAATAGTAATATTTAAATGGGTTTTCCCAATTTTGCATATTTTCTTAGCTTTTTGTTCAACAGGACCTACAACTCTAAAGCACAAAGTAAATCAGATCAAAGTTATTTTATACTTTTCAGAAATTATTATCTTAGCATTTATTTACAATATTTTAGATGAGTGCCAAGTGCTCTTTAAAATTTAAATAATACCCTGACAAGTGTAATAATATAATATTCTCATTATAATTTCAAATTAGTACCTCATTTGTAAAAAAAAATAATTTGTAAAAAAAAAAAAAAAATTCCTGCAATAATGGCAATGATTATTTTCTTAAGAAAATAAAGCATTGTCATTATTGAGGGGGGGGGGGGATATTTATAACTGTTTATAATTTGCTGTTTTATTTTATCTGTATAAATTTCAAAAACTGTTATCAGGAAGTACAAGTAGGAAGAAAGACAAATTATTTGGGATATAATTTTATCTCTATTTTAAACTGTCATAATTTTTATATAGCTATTAATAATATGAACAATATTCCATTTTCTTTGAGATACATTAATCTTGTACATAGGCTACAGTGCACTGAACATACAAAAAGAAAAAAAAACATTTATAAAATCATTAAAATCACACAATTGTTTTAAAACCAATACTAATTTTACTTAATTTTAAAAAATAGCTTATTTTGCATTAATATATAAAATTTATTACAGTCTTTCTGTTTATTTATTTATTTTAAGAGAACTGAAAATAATAATTAGTTTTAGAAATATATTAAAAGATTCTGAAATGAACAGCATCACATTACTAAAAAAAACAACAAAATAAAACATTGCAAAGCAATATGCATACATGTAATGAAGTAATTCTTGAGAGAAAGTAGAATCTATGTAACAAAATAAATGCTTTTTTAAAAGTTCATAGATTTTATGCTAAACACTGCTAATTATAAATTAAATAATGCAATATTTTAGTAATGTTTTGTTCAACTGATTAAAGAGTACAAGAGATATTCTCTATTAAATAGTACAAATAACAATCTACAGAAAGTAAAAATTTCAAAAGAAATATATTAAAATTATACTTTGGAACTTTTTTTTTTTTAACATATTTGATAAAGAAAAATCTTAATTTATTAAAAGTCTAGGGTAAAAATCTACAGGCTTAAACCTAGTCATTTTAGTCTATAATAATAATAATTTTTTTGGACTTGGGGGACAGGCTTGGATTTTAGTTTTTAATAGTCATATCACACCTGAGAAATTCTTTTACAAGTTATACACTATGCTGATATTTCCATTTATTTAATAAAGGGAAAATTATGCAGTCAAACTTCATTTATTTCATTTTTATTAAATGATGAATAATAATTTAAAAAAATCTGGAGTGACTCCACTCGACTTTCCGAACATTGAGTAATTAACAGTTTTGTAGATAAAGTAAAGAAAGAGTAGTTGTTAAACAAACAAAAGAGAGAAAACCATAATAGAGTGTTTGAGTATTTTTCTCCACCTATTACACGTTGTTTTATTTAACGCTACTGAACTTTGAGCCCATAGATCATAATGACAAAGAAATTTTCGTTGTGTCCCTGTAAAAACCTATAAATGTTAGATTCACCAAAATGCTTATAGTTAGTGCAACAGTGATTTATAATACTCATATAAATTTTCAGCTGAATTCAATAAGGCGTTTAGATGCTATCGTACTTTTAAAAATTTAGTCCCATAGGCCATAATGATAAAGAATTTTTCTTTGTGTCCCTGTAAAAAAACTGTAAGTGCTAGATTCACCAAAATCTATACAGTTAGTTCAACTGTGATCTATAACATGTGTACAATTTTTTTGCTCGGATTAATAAGGCGTTTAGACACTATCACATTTTTAAAAATTTGGCCCCATAGGCATAATGATAAAGAATTTTTCTTTGTGTCCCTGTAAAAAAACTATAAGTGCTAGATTCTCCAAAATCTATACAGATTGAGTATTTGTGATCTATAATATGTGTATAAAATTTTTGCTCAATTGAATAAGGCGTTTAGATGCTATCGCACTTTTAAGATTTTGCTCCCATAGGCCATAATGATAAAGAATTTTTCTTTGTGTCCCTGTAAAAAAACTATAAGTGCTAGATTCACCAAAATCTATAGGGTTCGTACTATGGTGACTTACAGTATGCGTACCAACTTTCAGGTTAATCGAACGAAGCGTTTAGACGCTAGCGTGTTCACCCACAGACATACACACATACACACACACACACATACATACATCATCGTAAAAATAGTGAAAACGGACTCAGGGGACCTCAAAACGTATAGAAACATCAAAATCTCGAATTCGGATTTTTGACATGATTACAATACTTTCCTCACTATAGTGTTCGGAAAGTAAAAAAAAAAATGATAAAAGTTTTAGATTAAAAAAATTTAAACGAGATGACTTAGCAAACAGACTTTTTTAATTGTTGAAATATACTGATACACAATATTCTAAAGATACCTCATAAAGTTTAGGTTGATGGTGTTGATTAAGACTGATGGCTGTATCACATGAGGGATTTTTGTGCAACACAATACAGCAGTGTATAGGGAACATTCAAGGTCATCAGATAATCAACTTTTTCTTGAATTACTCGGAAAAGTTCCCCATGTTATGTTGTGTAAAATAAAAGTTGGTCAAAATCTCTGAGATTTTATCATAGCTACCTGCGCTAGAACTGGGTGGAATGCCCTCTGTGCACCGAATGCTGATTATTCGGCGTCAATCACCTAATATTTTGCAAACTTTTTCAGTAATACCATTTACATTTAGTAATTTTTTTATTATTATTATGAAAAATTATTATAAAAAACTGCTATTCAGAAACAGTGGTTTATATAAATATAGAAAAATACTAGGAAATATTAATATACATAAGTAGTGGTGTAATGCTGAATTCCCAGTCAAAGAAAATTATTAGCTGTTAGGCTTCTTAATAAACATATAAAATTTTTTAAATAGCATCCACTCCAAAGAAAAAAAAAAAAAAAAAAAATTAAATTAAATATGTAATAATAACACAACTCAGAAATGCAGTATTTGAGAAAAATCAATTTGGGATAGAGATGTAATGCTTTTCATGCATGTTGGGGCACGTCATATGCGTTTTTCAATAACAAATTCAAAATTGCTATTTTATGACTTGTGTCATTTTTTTTTTTTCTGCCAGATTTAGATATGATCTTTGTTTGATCTCTTGAAGTTTCCTAGATAGCAACATCATGTGAATTATGTATGCTCTCTTATTTTACTTTACTTTACTTTAGAAACACACATCATTATACTGTTATTGATAAAGACAACTTTTGTTAGATATTATTATTTGTTATGATTAATGTATCTAATAATTAATTTTCTTTAATGTTACTTGAAACTAGATATAACAATTGTTTTCATTTAAATAAAATTTATTTCTTAATTACTCTGAAAAATCTTAATTTAATGATAATTAAAAATAGCAAAATTTTTTCAAGTGATTAAAAATTTTTAAAAAATTGAATTTTTATATGTTTAACTAGCCAAATAGTAGCCGAATAATTTGATATTTGGCTAAACCAAATATTCAGTAATCTGGCCGAATACCGAATATTCAGTGCATCCCTACTATGCAGGTATTTTTAAAGGGTCCTAGCCCATATTCACATGAATTTCAGAGAAAAACATGGTAAACTCTAAACAGCAAAGTTGATGAGTGTAGTTCAGACTCAAACCCAGCACCTATAGTCCACCAGTTTTGAGAACACAGCCTCTCAGCCACTGGTGAGGTATGTTTCGGTTGAATCAGATGTAAGACTGCATAGATATGGGACTGGTATGAAGTCCAAACCTGAATCAGCTCATTAGTTATGCTAAAATTAATAAAGTAGACTCAGTCATGGCTGCTGTCAAGCTTAATTTTATTTTTGCAAACTCTGCATGGACAGTCTTAAATTTTTTTATTGATGCAATGCTTAATTTAGATTATTCAAACCTATGTTTAAATTAAAAAAAAAAAAAAAAAAACAGTTGTTTAGAACCAGTGTTAGAAATAAGAATTTTGAAACTAGGCATCAAAATGACGCCTGGATTAAATTTTTTGGGTGTCCAAATTAAAAATCTAGGTGCCATCTATAATTAAATATGTATATTTAAATAATAATAAAGCATCAACTTGTAAATAATATATGCAAGATTATATAAAAAATATTTATATAATGAATATAATTACATTGACAATATTAAAGGTACATATTTAAAATCACAAATTCATTCTTCGCCCAGAAGATACATCATTCCACCACAATTTAATAGCATTTTCTGGGCAGAAATCATCAAATTTAGGGCTGTTTAATTTAATCATTAACAAATCATCAACTACTTTCATAGAGAAATGATTTCTTAAATCAGTTTTTATTAGGTTCAAATTAGGTTTTTATTAGGTTAGGTGAAATAGACTTGTTTACTGTCTGAAGGGATTGGGAAAATTATTAGGTATGATGAGGAAAAAATCCAGACGTCAAATATGGCACCTATGATTGGAATTCTAGGCGTCAAAATGAAAAAACTGGTCGCAAAATACGACTAACAACCGCTTATTTCTAACCCTGTTTAGAACTGTAAAATTCTTTGAAAAAGAGGATATATGAGATATATAAAAATTTTTATAACAATAAATCAAAGATAAAATTTTAAACATTATACCTTTCCAGGTAATGTATTATGCCTAATAGGACTGTCTTGTTTGCATGGCTGTGTGGATAGTGAAGATATTTGTTGACGGATATCTGCATTATGTTGCCTAAAAAAAGAATGCATAGTATATTTACTAAATAAAATACTGAAAACTGCTAAAGAATTGTAAAAGAATTTTCTGAAAATATTATGAAAGAAAATGTCACAATTTTTAATAATAAATATGAAAAGTCACACACACACACACACAAAAAAAAAAAAAAAAAAAAAAAAAAAAAAAAAAGCAAGAAAATTTTAATTTAACCAAAAGTGTTAAATCACAAAATTAGAATCTCACAGGTACAAGTTATCTTATCATCATCTACATTATCTATGTTAGGAAAATTCAAAGTAATGCATATCATAAGTCAATTAAATTATTACATTTATAATAGATATTTAATTAACATAATTCAAATTTTTATATATATTTTGTGTGTGTGTGTGTGTGTATATATATATAAAGAAATAAAAAATAATATATGGAAAAGAAAGAATTTGAGTAAATTTTGCTTTGAACTAAATGAATCCCAAAGAAACAAAACAACACACACAAAAAAAAAAATGACTGGAGTGTTTCAGAATACTAAACATAAAAAAATGATCTTACTTACAGAATAATTATTTACAATGAATATTTTTCTTTTAAGATGGCAGCAGTAGAAAGTATGTGTGTGTGTGCAGTAAAAAATTAATGATCTGTGCTATCCAATAGCCTAATAATACGTAAATTGAGGTAATCTAATTCAAAGACAATTGACAAAATCTCCCTCCCCTATAGGCAACTTTTGGTACTAGTTTCTTTCTTTGTGGAAATCATCTCCCTATATCTCCCATAGTTTGTAAACGAAATTTGACTCCATTCGGCTCATTAATTTTTGCTACAGATGCCTTCAAACAGTGAAAGTTATTTTATGGTTACTCTGTACTTTTTACAGTACTTTCCTCCTACAGAGGCCCCCCCATACAGATCGCTATGAAAGAAAAGTACCCAATTCATAAACAAGATATTTGTAAAAATAAATAGGGGAGAGTGGGGTACAATGGACCAATTTTGGAAAAATTAGGCGTTTACTCACAAAGTAATAATTTCTTGCTATTGAAAATATGTGTACATATTACCTATATATTGGGTCTTATGTGGCACTCAATCAAAAGCAATAATTATACTTACTTTTTTTAATATAATTTCTTTTAATAACAACTGACAAAATGGACCATCAAGGTACAATGGTCCATGACATGGGGTACTAAAGACCACAGGCCAAATTTAAAAAGAATACTAATGCAGTATGTTATTTAATAGTATAAAATGTAGAATATATTATATTTGTTTATTTATGTCTTCGATTCATACAAATAATGTAAATTAATGAACATTAAAATTAGAAAATGATACGCCAAAAATTTTTTGTGTCACTGAAAATCTGCTGTTTTCTTGTGAAGATGTAGGGTCTGGAAAACTCATCATTACAATAGCTTGAAAATTTACAAGAGATATATCAACATTCTCAGGAAAAAAATGTAGAGACCTTAAATAAGTTCCTGTTACATGAATCTTACAAAAACAGATTTTTTATCTGTTATCTCTGTGATTAAACCAACAAAATATAAAACTGTCTTTTTCGTGAAACGTACTTGTATTATTATTTTTTAATTGCATTATTTAACTTAGTTTGTTATAGCTGTATGATATCTGAAAAAATATAAGAATACAAAAGTAAATGAATGGTCATTAAAAATAAATAAGAAGGGACCTCAAAGTAAATAGCTTTCTTATTCATTTTTGAAGACATAATAGATTTAATTAAGTTAACTCTGAAATTTATGTATATAATTTATAGCTAACACTTCAAAAATACAAATTTAGTAAATCAGTTTATTATGACAGAGAGCTGGGGTAAATGGACCATGGTCCATTGTACCCCGTCTAGACCTCTGACAGCAAATGATTAAAAAACAAAAAACCCTCTTAAAAAATATTTTAATGAGATTAAATATAATAGATGACCGTAGCTCTTTTTTGTGCTAAATAGCCTGTTCCAGATCATTATTCCTGAAAGACGAAAAGAAAAAATGTTTAACTTAAAATATTTGCTTTTGCCTACCGTAAACTAAACTTCACGAATAAAATGGCTAAATTGTTAGTTGCTGGCTACGTTTCATCACTGCAGTGCTGCCATCTATGTACCAAAATACGAACCATAAAAATAAATAAGTAAATAAATTATAGGGAGCAGTCCATTGTACCCCACTCTTCCCTAATTAAAATAATAAATGTATAAAATATTTGTAAATTTATTTAGTTTTATTTTATTATACAATTAATATTTTTAAATTATTTATTATTTAAATTTATTAGAATAATTTAATTTTTAGGGACTTTTAGCTACGAATTCGACTGTTTATTAAGGGGACTATGAAATAATACTTCTTTTGTTATTGAAAATGAAATGGGTACTTTTGTATTAAGCACATGCTATGAGTTTAGGTTAAGAAAGATTACTGATTACCACAGATTGTGATAGAATAAAGATAGGTTATTACAAATATTGAATGATGGTTCTAAAAAAATGTGTTCAAACTAATTAATTTGCTGTACTTCTTCATTGCATAATGGCAACTAATCATTGGCCTGTATCTGATACAAAAGTACCCTTAAAGGTCCAGGATCTTTTCTTTTTAATATTTCTAATTGTTGTCCTCTTACTATAAAAGTATAACCCAATGTTTAAGTCTTGTAAATTACTAGAATCTGTTTCTTTCAATAGTTTTACTCCATACACTAACATAATCAATTTTCTCAGTATGCAGGTATTGTAATCCTAAGCATTGAAATTAAGAATAATTTCCATATGTTCTTATACATATTTAGATTATTTTTTTTTGTAATACTGTTTTTCTCTATATTATTTTATTTATTCCCGCTCATAAAGTAATATACGACATCTCAAATCTTGGGTTCTTTTTTATTTTACCAGTGCAGGCGATAAAGTCGCCAAAAATGATAAACCGGCACCAATCATTAAGCACCTAAGAAAAAGTAATTGTTTCAAAACACTTCGAGTAATAATAATAAGAAAATTATGGAAATATGACCATTTACTTAATTAAGAAGTAATTTTTCTGAAATTTTGCTTAAAACTAGCTTTTAAAAGTGTTGTCCCATAACAACATTTATTTTATCAAATCAATAATAATAGATATAAATTAACTTTAAATTTGAAGAAAAAAAAAAAATTCTAAGTTACAAATTTACTTATAGACATTTGTGCTGGCGAAATGGAAAAGTACCAAGTCTTGTTCTTTGCAAGTTTACTGGAGATGATTTCTTAAAAGCAGATTCTGCACTTTGATAAGAACTCAAATTATGAAACTAAAATGAACAGATTTAGTACAAGAAACCCTTGGCGAAATTTTTTTGGCACAGATGTAGTTTGGACGTTTCTTACCAAGGTCATTAGTTATACAACTGCCAAAGCCATTTTAATTCATTGTCAAAAATTTAAAAGTCACCATGGCAGGGGTCAAAGCAATCAAATAGTAAAATATAGGAATTTCAAGAGAAGATTGAGAGATTCAGTAAAAGACGAACTTTCTCTAACATTATAATATCACAATGATTAAATGACATGCATATGTAAATAAAACACCCAAATTTAATCTCATCTAATTTAACAGGAGATAAAATAAATGAACAGTTCTGTTACTGTTTCTAACTGTCACACTCCTCTCCTTGATGAAGTAAAGTACTAATGAGAAGACTGATATCTCTCTTCAATGTATAAATTTTTAAAAAAGTTGGAATTTGGATATATACATTATGCTACTTGGTAAAGCAATAACTAATATTTGAAATACTTGAGAGGATTATAGTGATTTAAATCAGCTAATTAAAAAAAAAAAAAAAAAATCACCAATCTCTTTCTCTTTTTTCATTTATTTTTGTTTCACATATTTACTAAGACCCAGTAACAACGTTTACATTAGGATATATATATATATTTTTTTTTTTTTTTTTTCTATTAAATTTTCTCTTTATTTTGTTTGCTTGAAACTACGGGTAAAAAATTTGTTTTATTTTTCGTAATACAGTGTTATAGTTACGACTTTTTGTTGATGTTGTTATTAAATTGTTCTTTTTAAAGATTCTTAAATGCCTTCCATGTCAACATCATGATCAAATAATTTAAATACCACAAAAACACTGATGATTTTCAATCACAACAGTAAAATGAATGTCGAGAAAAAGAGGCAGTGTTTTCCACTACAAATGGAATTTTGGAAAAATATGAGAATTTAAATATGGATACCTAGTAGGAAATAAACAAAACAAGATAAAATTGAAATGAAATAGCAGAATATAGGAAATACAGGGGAAAATTTATGGAATATAGGAAAAGTGTAAAAAATTAAAAAATATAGGACATTTTTCATGATTTTTTAAAAATATATAGGAAAAATAAAAACACTTTGAGCCCTGCCATGGGAATGCTATCCTAAAATTGCACTCTTTTTTATTTATTTATTTTTTTAATATCAAATTTATTTTATGTTAATTTAATTGTTGATACCTGCAATCATGAACAATATTACCAGTATGAAATATTTGATTTGACAACAGCTTTAAAGAAACATAATTTTATATTAAACTATATTCGTTTCGTAAAGACATTTGTGACATGACAACTAGAAAGACTGCCATGAAATTTTTAATGTATAATATTTTAAACATGCTAAACTTCACACGCTTGGGAAGTGAAAGAACAGAAATTTACGAAAGGAAATGAACCCGTGTAACTCAAAATATTCTCATCTTTGTATCATATGTTACTTTTAGCAAGAATAAAACAAACATAGATTTTCAGATACATTTTCTTTAATCTAAAAAAAAAATAACAAAACCAAATTGTGGAAGTTTAATACCATTTCAATTTTTGAGCAAAGGCTCTTTGTCGATTTTCCATGTTACACAATACAAAAATTTTAATAAGAAAACGCGCTCCCCATCTACTGCTATATTAGAGAAAGACAACTAATTTTTATTCATTAAAAAGATACAGAGACCATATTCTAGAGGAACAAAAGAAAAATAAACCTCCGATCAAATAATAAAGCACACAGCCACACAGCACATATAAACAAACAGAAAGTAAACAATAAGTTTTTTTTTTTTTTTTTTTTTCAAGTTACAGTTGAAGTTAATGCACCATGGATAAACTTCGGATGAAGGAATGGAAGAAACAGTAAGATCCTTATTCAAGTGAAACCAGACAAGGAAAGCGCAGCTGACGTCACGCTCGAGCAAAACATTGGTATTTCCACCAATACGGATTGTCCTTTTGCCACTCGTAAGTGGAAAAGATTGATTAAAGAAGTGTTTGTTCGAAAACATGCCCTTTCCTTACTGTAACTTCTAAATTTATTAGAATCTACGTTTTCTTTTTTATTCTTCTTCTTGCAGAATCAGAATACACCATATGCACAATGTTTCATTACAAACAGGTGGATACTTTTTGAAACGTTTACTCAAAATCAATTTTGTTTAAAGATCAATAAGAAATTAGTTGTCAGAAACAAATGAATCTTAATTTTTGGTGTGTGAAAAAGAGAGTGAGTGTCTTCATACTTGAAATTGTATGTTTATAACATGTATTATGCGTGCACTAGTACTAATATTAAAATTGTGCGCTTGTGCACATATCAAAATTTAAATCTAAATCTTACAGATTTATTGGTTTTGCCCGAAAGGCTGTTTCATTCTCTACAGTAATGTTGGAAACAAAAATCTTTTATTATTTATACTTGATGAATAATTTTAATGTCTTGTCACTTTTATTTTACAATTTTTAAAAATATTTTTCAATTATTCTCTCTGATTCACTCTCAATTTACTACTTGTAACATGGAAATTTATGAGTAATAAATGATTTTTTTTTTTTTTTAAATAACATTCAGTTTTTATTTATTTATTTATTTATTTTTAAATAACAAACAGTGAGTCATATTCTGACTCACTGTCACATTTTTTATGACAATATTCTGTAATATTGGAAGTATTTCATAATTTATGAGCAATGCATGATTTTACTTTCTTATTTTTACTATAACACACATTTGTCTTATATACGTATAAATATACATTAGTAAATTAAATTATTAATTCAAAATTTATCGGTAATGCGTGGTTTTGGTTTGTAGCTGTCCTGTTGCAGGGCTCGAAATTAACAGAGGTCAGTTGGTTTGGGACCACAAAAGTGTTCAATGGACCAGCAAAATGAAAATTTTAGAGGTCCACCGGACCAGTGAGCTTTTCAGTTTTTTTATTTTTTACTCTTTTCTACCATTGCCCATAAATCTGTTACAGAATAGTATGCAATAATTGTAACAATGGTAAATGTTCCTCGTTATAATAATCATTATCACTTATTCTCAGTAATTTTTCAATTAACTTCAATTTAGTAATATATATATATTAACTTTTAATTTTCAATGGAGTAAATATGTGAAATTCAGCTTGTTTGTTAAAGAATATTTTTTTATTTATGAACTACCTACCATTAGGTATTTAGACGCTTTTGAATTTAGACATTTTGTCAAATATCCAGAAATGTTCTTTTGGAATCATTTTGAAACTTTCGTAGCGTAAAGAACACGTTATACTTCGTATATTTCAGTAAAAGTTGTGTCCTGAACAGGAAAAGGGGACCAGTAAAAAATTAAAGAAAAATCAAGATGTTTTGGATCACCCTGTAATAAGTAATGCTTGAAATGCATTTTGGCTGTAGCATGTGATTAAGAGGATTTTTTTCATTATCTGTATAAATTTTTAAGAGGCTACCATATATATTCAAGGATATATATATATATATATATATATATATATATATTTAACATTGCAAGAAAAAAAAAAAAAAATCCACTTTTTTAATTATAACACGTAGTGTATTCGACCCAGAGCAAAAACATTTTCAGAAAATTTGGCATACATCATTAGATACAGCATATTGCAATCAGAATGCAAAACTGTTAAATATCTTACGAAATATGAGCATTTTTACTAAATGGTTTTTATCTATGCATGGGCTAGCTTAAAAAAAAAATTTATTTGTATAGTTTAACAGCCAAATGTATTAAGCAACTTTTGTGAAAAACCCAAACAAATGTCGCGTAAATTTAAAGAGTTATGAGAGACAGAATGAACAAAATTTCAGTTCTCTCAAAATAAAAGGTAAACTATAAGAGGTTTTACTCACATTTTTATTTTGTTTCAATCAATGCCCAATGGCAATAGAATGTTCCCTGATTGTAAATAAATATTGATAAAACCCCTAGCATCTTTTTTTTTTTTTTTTTTTTTTCCTTTTAGAAGAACTGAAATTCTGTTCATTCTATCTCCCGTAACTATTTAAATTTACACGATATTTGCTTGGGGTTTTCATATAAGTTGCTCAATGCAGTTGGCTAATAATTATGCAAATGAAATTTTTGTAAATTATGTAGTAAAAATGCTCATATTTCGTAAGATATTTATCATATTTGCATTCAGATTGCAGTATGCTGTGTCTATGGAAGTGTGCCAAATTTTCTGAAAATGCCTTATTTGCTCTGAGTCTAATACTCTACGTGTTAGAATTGAAAAAGTGGAATTTTTTTTGCAATATGTTTTAAAAGAACCGTTATATCTCCATGACTATATGTGGTAGCCTCTTAAAAATTTATACATATAATGAGAAAATTCCTTTTAATCACATGCTACAGCCAAGATACATTTAAAGCATTACTTTTTACAGCGGGATCCAAAACATTTTGATTTTTCTTTAATTTTTTACTGGACTCGTTTTCTTTTTCAGGACACAACTTTTGCTGAAATATATGAGGTATAACTTGTCCTTTACGCTACCAAAGTTTCAAGATGATTCCAAAAGTACTTTTCTAGCAAAATGTCTAAATTCGAAAGTGTCCAAACACTTATTGGTAGGTAGTGTATACGAGCTCATTTGTATTTTTTAATTCACAAATATATATATATATATATATATATATATATTTGCCCTACCAATTTATAAAGGAAACAAGCAAATTTTAATTAAAGCAGACTTTTACAGATTTTTAAATAATTTTAAAAATATAATAGAATGGGTGAACGAACAAGTCAAAGTATGTACGGACCAGTGAAATCTTAAAATTATTGGTTATGTGGACCAATGACACAATTTTCTAAATTTCTGCCCCTATGTTGGATACATTTTTTTGTATTTATCCGATTTATCCCTAGACTAAAAGAAAAAGCCTTTGTAGCTAAGAAATAAAAAATGATAAATAAACACTTTTAATTTTTGACTAACCGCTCAACATTTTTTTTAAACACAACTCTATAGTCTTTTTTAACGTTACAATGCTAAAATTTTATACCTCATTAAAGCACAAGGCACTTTGTTCATTGAAAATATTTTATTTGAATTTCGTAATTTTTTAAATTAAATTCCCTGAAGTTTTCGATGATTTTCTTTCTTCTTCTTCTTATTGTTATTTTGCGCAGCTTTTCAATTTGTAATGGATGTCTAAGATCAATATTTAAATAATAATTAAAGACAAAGTCTTTTTTTTTCCCTTACATTTTGTATTTAAGTTCCGATTAAAGAAAAAAAAATCTGATCGGCTAGTTTAAATATTCAAAATTAATTTTCCTTGTTGTAATTACCAATATTAAAGTAATTTTTAAAAAAAACCTAAGAGGAAGGCATTTTCTGCAAACAATATATTTATTTTTCCTCTTAATTTCGGTAAAATGCGTACTTCAATGGAATTACATACGTTTTGATATGTCCTGAATACGATTTGACTTTTTTTTTTTTTTTTTTTTTTTTAGAAAATATCTGCCTCTCTCTCTCGGCGTATGTTATGAAAATTTTGTAAGTGTGGTATCTCAGGAAATAAGAAGCAGAATTCCACATAACTGTATATTTGATTGAATACTGATATATATTGGTGCTAATTATGTTTTGGCATATTTAGCTTAATATGTAGCGCTGATATGCTGCAATATTTATGAAAAGTCCATATTTTAACTTCTATTGCGTATAAGTGCATCAACTATGATATGTGACATGATTTTTAATTTATAAAAACGAAATAATGAATTAAATTATCTTTATAGTTATTCCTCTATAATTTATTTATGCATGCAAATGAACAATTTTATGTAACATAAGATAAATATATCATTGATTTTATTATTAAAGTAAGTGAATATTTTTTTTTAGAAGTCAAGGGACGTTGAAATTAATAATTTTTGTTTTACATTCTATCACTTCTTAAAATCATGTACTGCAATGAAATCTATCATTTGATGGATATACAGTCTGCAGCAAAATTATTGAAGCGTTAGCAATAATTCATATTTAAAAGATGTGCACCTAATACTGCTTTTTCAAATAAATATTTGTTGAGTCATGATCTTAGTCTTACACTGTTTGTAAAAAATCTTGAGGGACTCTACTCGATTTTTCGAACACTAAGTAATTAACGATTGTATAAATAAAGTAAGAGAAATCGTTAAATAAGCAAAAGAGAAAATTAAAATAGCCCTTCAAATAAGCTGAGCCCACAGATCATAATGATAAGTTTTCTTTGTATCTCTGTAAAACTCTATAAATGCTAGACTCACCAAAATGTACAAAGCTTGTGCGAAGGTTAACTATAACATACATATAAAATTTCAGATCAATCAGATGAGACATTTGGACGCTATCGCATTTTAAATAATTTGAGCACATTAGCCATAATGATAAAGTATTTTTCTTTGTGTCTCTGTAAAAAGAAACTATTGGTGTTAGATCCACCAAAATCTTTATAGTTTGTGCGACTGTGACCTGTAACATAAGTATGAATTTTCATTTCATTCAAAAACGAAGTTTAGACGCAACCGGACCTCACATAATTTGAGCCCATAGGGCATAATGATAAAGAATGTTTCGTTGTGTCCCTGTAAAAAAAACTGTATGTGCTAGATTCACCAGAATCTTTATGGTTCATACGACGATGACCTACAGTACGTATATAAATTTTCAGCTCAATCGGATAAGGCATTTAGACGCTAATTATTTCAGCCCATAGGCCATAGGGGAGAGTGTTGTAACTTGGGACACTTTTCACATTTTAATTTTTAACTTCTGAAATTGAAGTTAGATTCATATTCTAAAGATAATATTTAAATACTCTAACATTCTCTCCTGTAATATATATATTTTTTACTTTTAACCATTGGAAAATAAAAATTGCCAGTCATTTTAAGTAGAAAGTGTAAACTGTCCCGAGTACAACACGATGTTGTACCGTAGGGCACGCTTTGTTGTACCTTGGGACATGCTTCAAACTTCATGCAATAGTCTTAACCTACACCAGTTTTATGCAAATAATAAAAAAAAACATTATATTTTAAGGCATTAAATTAAAAAAATACATTTGCAGATGCATTACACATATAATAATAAATTTCAAAGTTCATATCTTATTCGTAAAAACCAAGTATTGATAAAGTCCCTATTTTAACATTGTATGATGTAAAGTCAACTGTGAGATTTTTCATTCAGACCTCATTGGGAGTTTAACACTCAATGTCTGATAAAGTATTACAATTTTCATATCCATAAATTAAATAACTTTGTTGCTGGGTGCACTTTAAAATCCTTATTGTTAATGACCTTCAGTACTTCTGACAAATGTTGTAAACAAGGGTTGTTTCTGGAGATTCAAACATAGAAGTTAATATATTTATATTATTATTAATATTACTATTATTTCAGACACTTTTGTAAAAAAAAAAAAAAAAAAAATCTGCATCTATTTTTCTAATGTGTTTGTGGTTTGATCATATTCAATATTGTCATCACCTGTACTTTATAAAATTGATTTATCAATATCAGATTCTGAACTGCTAATTTGTTGTGTAGAGGATTCTTTCTCCTCATTCTGGATGCGGAATTTTTCTGCTCTGAAGTTCAATTTCAGTTTTACATAAAAATCTGTTAAATGCAAGATGTTGGTTTTCTTCTGCTGCCATTGTTTTTTCGAGCTGAATTTTTGGGAAATGCCCAAATCATTATTGGTAATGTAACATCTTGAGAATCTGAAGATGAACATGCTAGACATACTGCTGTTAATTCATATGTCGCATTTACTGTTGTAGATTCAACAGCTTCACTTAACACTTGAGTTGAAGCAATTGGTCTATCGGATATATGCGAAGTTATACTGAAATATTATTAATTATTACATTAAATTATTATTATTAGAATGTTATATTAAACATACTAAAAGTTATTTATACTAAAACAATACCTAAATTATTGAGAACTATGTGTATGGCATATGTTGTTCCTTGAGACATGTCTCAAGGTACAATATGGTTTACTGTCCCAAGGTACAATCACCACACGGTTTAAATAAAATCAAAATGGGGGTTAATCAAATTTCAATAACATTACTTTCTCATAACCAAAATATTTAAAAATCTTCTGTTCAATATCTATTTACAATTGAGTAGAATAATTTTACAAAAACTAGTTACAAAGACTGCAAGTATAAACAAAGACCCTAAATGAAAATTTCGACCTAAATATAAATAAAGACTATAAATGTAAACAAAGAACCTGAATGTAAGCAAAGACTATTTATTTAAACAAGGAACTAAATGAAAACTCAATCGCTAAATGTAAACAAAGACAAAAGTGTAAACAAAGACCTTAAATGTAAATAAAGATCTAAATGTAAACACTATACACTTAAAGAAAGACTGTATACTTTGTTTATATAAATGTAAACAAAGACCCTAAATGTAAATAAAAAATAAAAATAAAAACAATGGCCAAAATGTAAACAACAAAAAAAAACTAAATGTAAATAAAGACCTAAATGTAAACAAAGTTTATAAATGCAAACAATGACCCTAATGTAAACAGAGAATATAAATTTAAACAAGGACCTAATTATAACAAAAGCAATAAATGTAAACAAGGACCTTAAAATAAACAATGACTATAAATGTGAACAAAGAACCTAAATGTAAACATAGATTATAAATGTAAACAAGATCCTGAATGTAAATAAAGACTACAAATATAAATAACGACATAATGTAGAAAAAAGACTTAAATATAAACAAAGTCTATAAATGTAAACAAATGCTCTAAATACTCTAAATGTAAACAAAGAATATTCATATAAACAGACCTAAATATAAAAAAAGACTATAAAAGTAAACAAAGACCCTAAAAGAAAAAAGACTATAAATGTATATAAGTACCTAAATGTAAACAAAGAACTAATTGCAAACAAAAACTATAAATTTAAACTAAGACCCTAAATGTAAACAAAAACTACAAATATAAATTAAGACCTAAATGCAAAAAAAAAAAAAAAAAAAAAAAAATGTAAACAAAGACTACAAATATTAAAAAGAACCTACATGTAAACAAAGACTGCATATAGAAACAAAAGCTCTAAATATAAACATAGACCGTAAATGTAAATAAAGACTTAAATGAAAACAAAGGCTATAAATGTAAAGGAAGACTAAAAATTAAAAATATAGACCTAAAAGTAAACAAAGACAACAAATGTAAACAAAGAACCTTCATGTTGCCAAAGACCCTAAACGTAAATAAAGATAATATATGTAAATAAGGACCTAAATGTGAAAAAAGACTACAAATATAAATTTAGACCTAAATGAAATCAAAGACTATAAATTTAAACAACGATTCTATATGTAAATAGACCTAAATGTAAATAAAGACTACAAATATAAACAAAGACCCTAATTGTAAAAAATAACATAAATGTAAACAAAGGATATAATTGTAAAGAAAGACCTTAAATATAAACAAAGGCTATAAATAAAAATAAAGACCCTAAATATAAACTGTGATTATAAATGTAAACAGAGACACTAAATGTATAGAAAGACCCTAAATATAAGCAAAGACTATAAATGAAAACATAGACCCTAAATATAAGCAAAGACTATAAATGAAAACATAGACCCTGAATATAAACTAAGATTATATATGTAAAAAGACACACTAAATGTAAACAAAGACCTTAAAATAAACAAAGACTATAAATGAAAATAAAGACCTAAATGTAAACAAAGTCTACAAATATAAATTTAGACTCAAATGTAAACAAAGACGTAATTGTAAAGAAAGACACTAAATTTAAAGAAAGATTACAAATGTAAACAAACCTAAATGTAAACAAAGACTATAAATTTAAACAAGGACATAAATGTAAACAAGGACCCTAAATGTAAATAAAGACTAAAATGTAAACAAAGACCCTAAACGTATATAAAGACATAAATGTAAACAAAGACCCCAAATGTAAATAAAGACTAAAATGTAAATAAAGACCTAAATGTAAACAAAGTCTACAAATATAAATTTAGACTCAAATGTAAACAAAGACGTAATTGTAAAGAAAGACACTAAATTTAAAGAAAGATTACAAATGTAAACAAACCTAAATGTAAACAAAGAATATAAATTAAAACAAGGACATAAATGTAAACAAAGACCCTAAATGTAAATAAAGACTAAAATGTAAACAAAGACCCTAAACGTATATAAAGACATAAATGTAAACAAAGACTATAATCAAAGACCCGAAATATAACCAAAAACTATAAATATAAACGAAGACTACAAATACAAATTAAGAACTAAATGCAAACAATGAATATAAATGTAAACAAAGACTATAAATATTAACAAAGACCCTATATGTAAACAAAGACCTAAACTTCAACAAAGACTATATATGTAAACAAAAAATATATATGTAAAAATAGAAGCTTAATGTAAAAAAAGTACCTAAGAGTAAACAAACACCTAAATATAAACAATGACTATAAATGTACACAAAGACCCTAAATGTGAAGAAAGACTATAAATGTAAACAAAGATCCTAAATATAAACAAAGCCTGTGAATGTAAAAAAAGAACCTAAATGTAAACAAGTACCCTAAATGTAAACAAGTGCCCCAAATGTAAACAAGTGCCCTAAATGTAAACAATGATTATAAATGTAAACAAAGACTCTAAATATAAACAAGAACTATAAATGTAAACAAAGACCCTAAGTATAAATAAAGACTATAAATATAAACAAAGACTATAAATGAAAACAAAGACCCTAAGTATAATCAAAGAATATAATTGTAAACAAAGCCCTAAATGTAAAAATGACGATAATTTTAAACGAAGACTATAATTTTAAGCATAGACCCTAAATATAATCAGAATATAAATGTAAACAAAGACCCTAAATGTAAACAAATACTATAAATTTAAACAAGGACCTAAATATAAACAAAGACCCTAAAAGTAAACAAAGACAGAAATATAATCAAAGACCCTAAATGTAAATAAAGATCTTAATGTAAGCAAAGACTGTAAATGTAAATAAAGTCCCTAAATGTAACCAAAGACTATAAACGTAAATAAAGACTATAAATGTAAACAAAGACTACAAAATTTGTAGTCTTTGTTGGCACGTTGAAATTTGGCAAATTTGGCACGTTGTTTCTGCCATCTAGCGTCGAGGATTTCATATAATCTTTGATTGGTTATTTTCACCTAAAAAATCTGAAAATAACTATACCGCTAGATGGCAGAAACAACACGGCAAAATTTGCTGAAAATTTGAATTTCGCCTTTATAGGCTTTTTAAAATTTCATGTTCAACCGGGAGTTGAAATTATTGGCGAATAACAGCCTTTGACGTATAAGTGTCTTTTTATAACTGGAATGAGATAAGTGTCTGAATAACGTTGATGCGTTTGAAATTAAGACTCATTATTGTTTAGACACTTATAAATTAAGACATTTTACAACTAAGACACTTAGAATTGCAGACACTTATATTAGCGAAATTTTCACGTGCAATCCACTTTAAGTGGCACGCATATTCTGTCTAACCCTCTTTTCACATTCAATAAGTATAATACGTAGTTAAGCTATTTAAAATAGTATGTTAGCTTTATAAAGGTAAAATTTCGAAGGATAATACTCTAGAGATGTGTATCTTATTTGCGTGGAATTATGTTTAAAACTTGCGTTTACTTTTTTCAACATGGTCGACATGATATTTCAAGTTCTATTAAACAATTTTACTTCAAATTTTATACCAACTTTCAATATATAACTTTCTATCTCTCCATTGTATCAAAATTATTTATTATTATTTTTAAAAGATAAAAAATTATGAAAAAACAAAAAGTCGAAAAATGTCTTTTCATTTTCAGAGAGTTGCCATTTGCGATTATTATTTTACACACTTAGGTAGGGACTATATGACGACATACTCACTAATTAAGAATCTTTTTTTTTTAAATTTTGTTTCAGATGACCAGAAAAGCTGCAATTGTGTGAACCAGAATCCCTCCCCCCGCTTTTTTACACCTACTTTACTAGTTTCTATACACTGTAAAAAATGCTGCAGTAAAATTACGGGCAAAGCCCGGCAGCAGAGATTCCAGACAAAGCCCGTAAAAAAACATTTAGACGATGAATGATGTATCGCCAGTAATTTTACGTTGTGATGAAACATACAACCAACCTGCAAAAAAAGTAGCATTGACCGTAAATTTAAAAGTTAAAGCACATGCGTGCTTTAACTTTTAAATTTACGGTCTCACTGCACATGCTCACTGCACATCATGCTCACTGCACATGCTCACTGCACATGCTCACTGCACATGCGTGCAGTGAGAAATCCACAGCACTAAGCAACTTATTTATTTTTTTACACATAAAAGCTAATTTATTAATTTTCATTCTACGCAAACCTTCGGCAGCCCGGGATTCGAATTCACAATCTCCCGTTTCAAAGGCCAGCGCTATACTAACCGCGCCGTTGCGATCACAGTGACCTTTCTTTTCAAAAACTGATAAAGTCAACATCAGAACTAATAGGTTGACAAATCGTGTCATCTGGAAAAATTTTTAAACCGATTTACAGCACAATGTGAAGTAACAAATCTTCAATTATTTTTACAGAACTAGCTGTAAAAAATATACAGCAACCTATGTTGTATTTATGTTAAAAAAGTGCTTTATTTTTACAGAAATGTTTTACAATGATTGAATATTGTTAACTCTCAAACAATGCATAAAATATATTTTCTTTTAAGACTACTTTAAAATCTAAATTTGCTATTTTTGACAAAATTAAGAAGTCAGTCAATTATCATATTGGAAATGTTTTACTTTATTTTATAGTTAAAACAAAAATTAAATTTATTTTTTAAGTTATAGAAATTTATTATATTTTTAAGTTATAAATATTACAAATAGTAAAATTTATTTATTTTATATTCAAGAAAAATAAATAATTTTGTCTTCAAATTTTGAATTGAATTATAAATAAAGTAAAAATAAATAAAAGTTTAGATTACTTTAAAAGAAGATTTAAAAAAAAAAATGGCGCGCAGGTAGCCTCGAACGCTGGTCGTCTGGGTGAAAGCCTTGTGCTCTACGAAGCACGCCACGGTAGCGCTGATCGAATTACGACATCCCTTCTACTTAAAGATTATGGAAACTTGAAATGCTTTTTTTCTAAAATTCTGTGGCTAGTGGCCTTTTTTTCCCCTTATTATTCTATAAAGACTGACTATACTGATTTTTGAGAAAGAAAATCTAATATATTTTTCGAAATCATTTTTATTCGTAAACCCTAGCACTAAAGAGGTAGTCTTATTTCAAGATTCTCATTAGAGGAAAGTAATGGGTGAGAATTTCTCACCCTTCTTCAAAAACAAAATAAAGATTTTTCACGTAAAAAAAATGGTTTTATAGAAGATAAGAGCAATTTTCGTAGATTAGCCTTTTCTCGTAAAAATTCAAAAGAATTATACTTTTAAAACGTCAATTTACGGGCTACGACCGTTTAGCTAGCAAAACGGTCATTTCCCGTAAAATTATACGGTTATTTTCTAAAATGCTTTTCAAAATATTAATTTACGGATTATGAACGTTTAGGCAGCAAAACGGTCATTTCCCCTAAAATTATATGGTCAAATACCGCGATTTTACATTTTTTTTTTACAGTGTATTTTTTAAAATTATATATATATATTTCTTTTTTCGAATTCTTTTGTATCTTCTAAAATATCAATGAATATCTTGTAAAAAGATAAAAATGAATAAAATTAAACCTCTGATTTATTTTACTTGTTGTATTCCATGTGACTGCAGACTGCACTTGCTTCTTCCTATGAGAACTTTTTTTTTTTGGTTGTATTTTGTTTGATTATATGATTTAATCAGTTTTCCCACATTCTTTTTCGTATTTATATTGAATTGTTTTTATGTGCGATCGGGAGCCCGCTAGAACGAACTAGCAAACGAAATCGTACATTGGTGCTCAACGGTGAAATTAAGGCTCCTACGAATTACCTTAGCCTAAATTAAGGCTAAGGCGCCATACGAGCTGGCGCATCAGGCATTATGTTGCCTTAGGGTTGTCACATGTATCCAGCGCGTTTCATTATAAATGAACGACAATCATTAATTTTATCGTCTTGCGTTACTTTAGAGTAACTTTTTTTAAATTATATTTCATAATTTTAGTTAAGTAAGTTACGATATGGAAATTTGTTTAGCGATAAACTGTCATAATCATTCAAGAAAAGAACATAAAATGTTCAGATTTCCATTAGATAATTTAAGAAGAATAACATAATGTTATTTTTCTTTTCTTATATTTTTCTTGGCATTTCTGACATGTATAATGTGAAAATACAAAACAAATGTGGTATTTTAATTATAATATTTATATTAATATTGATAAATTAATTTAAGAAGACCTATTACTGTGTATTTGAGTGTTAGCGACATTTTTTATAAGAAACAGAAACCGCCCTAACAACACATCCTAACTCAGTACATCCATAGGATATCCTCAAGATGAAAAGACATAACGCCAATGCGCTCTGAAAAAAACTGTGTTAGGCATATTATTCTTGCTTGTTGCTCTTGTCTTAACCAGTCGTAGCTTCAGATCAAAATTTCTTAAAATCACATGCGAAGCGATAAGGACGCCAAGCGGGAATGCTGTCATCTTTCGATGCAAAAAAATGGCGGTGATGCGCAGGCCTATATATTTTATTTAAGGGGCTCTAAGTGAAATAGGTCTCCCTTGAAAAGATTTTTCATCATTTTTCACCATTTTGAGCTATTTTTAATTGAAAAATAATTTGTCAAAAAAAGTGTTTTAATTGTTTATTCTCTCATTGCTTGTTTCATTCTCTTGTTTTGATTTCATTATTAAGGTAAGTTTGGACTTTGGAGTTAAATTAAATTAAATTAAAATAAAAAATTAATAAGTAAAATTTATAGTTTCAAAAATCAAAATGTAAAATTAATTGTTTCCATAATTAACAAAAAAAGTCTACACAGGTAATTTTAATTTGATGAAATTTTATTCTTCTTGGTCTATGAGGTTTCACGGGTCTTAAATCTTTTGTTTCTCGGCTTTTACTACGTTTTAAAAAATTATTAATATATATATATATATATATTATCAAGTTCAACAAAATACCCCAAATTTATACCTCTAGACAAGAATTATCCTTTAATATTAACTTGAAGCAGTCAAGTCACATTCGCGACATCTAAGAACGTAGAAATCTGTCGAAAACAGGAAGCAGGAGATTTTTACAAATCAAACTTTCTTGTTATGTATATAGAAGATAATGAAAAGGATGATTGAATACAATAATTATGCTATGTGATAAAGGGAAAATATCCAAAATTAAACATATTTCGTGAAATGATTTTTTTTTTTTTTTTTAATTTTATTGATTATTTCGTTTGTACCATAATTTTTTAAATATATAATTAGTAAAAGATAAACAATTGACGTCCATTATATACATACATACATATATATAATTTTTCATGAGTATAATGAAAAGGATGAGAACGAAAACTAAACAATTGAATAATTCATCACAAAAATCCACAAAGGCCAATTAGGTAACTTGGTAATATGAATAGGTTTAATAATTTTAATCTATTTGAATAGTTATATTAAATACTAGCAGGCTTTGCCCGCTTCGCTGGTCATTATATTGAAATGAATTCTCGAAATACCATATTATGAATAATAATAATAATAATAATAATAATAAAATCATTGAAATCAGTCAAAATCTAAGTTAAAGTTCTCGCTACCTTCGGTAGCGGTTTTTTCATTCGCCACACTTCACAAAATCCCTTTATAGTGCATGTTGCATACACATGCCTAAACGACACATTAAAAAATCGGGATCCTGAAATTATTTGAAGCGAGTTATGTTTTGAAACGTGTTTTTCATCCCCCTCCCAGCTCTTAAAGGAAAGGAGAAGGGATTTTCGCAAAATAAATTTATATTATGAGTTAGATACAAATAACTGAACCACCCATCGAAAATCTCCTTCCTAAGATAATTTACTGCGGAGTTACGCATGAATATATGTCCCCCCACGCCCCGTAAGGGGATTTAGGAGGAAGTTCCACAAAATCACTTTGTGTAGTGTGTGTTGAATACGCATAAGCAGTCTACACATCAAAAATTGCCATTCTAATATAATTTGGAACAGAGTTACGCATGGAAACATGTTTACTCCCTCAATCCTCAAGAGGGGGGATAGCAGACGACATGTCAAATAATCCCTTTGTAGTTTGTCTGTGTTGAGTACGCATAACCAATCGACGTATGAAAAAACCGCTTTCCTGGGCTAATTTGAAGCAGAGTTACTCTTTAGAACGTGTTTTTGTCCCCCTCCCCCCGCCCTTAAAAAGGGGAAAGGGGAAAATTCATAAAATCCCCTCATAGTACGTGTTGGGAATGCATAACCAGCCCGCACATGGAAAATCACCTAAGATAGCTTGGAGCAGAGTTGCGCATGGAAACATGATTTTGCCCCCCCCCTCAAGGGGGATAAGGTGGAATTTTACGAAATCCCTTTGTAGTGTGTGTCTTGAGTACGCATAACCAATCGACATATCAAAAAATCGCTATTCTGAGATAATTTGGAGCAGAGTTACTCTTAAAAGCGTTTTTTGCTCCCCTTCCCGCCTTTTAAGAGGGGAAGGGCAAATTTCGTGAGATCCCTTTATAATGCATATTGGGAATGCATAAACAACCCGCACGTAAAAATTAATCTTACTTAGATAATTTGAAGGAAAGTTATGCTTGGATACATGCTTTCTGCCCCCCACCCCCAAGGAGAGGGGATAGGACGGAACTTTAAAAAATCCCTTTATAGTATGTGTCTTGAGTACGCACAGCGAATTGACATATCAAAAATCGCTATCCTCTTATAAGCATGTTTTTGCCTCCTGAGGGAAATTGCGAAAAATCCCTTTAGTGTGCGTGTTAGGAAGGCATAAACAACCCACACATAAAAATTAATCTTGCTGAGATAATTTAATCAAAAATATACTTGAAAACGGGTTTATTGCTCCTCCCCCCCGAAGGGGGGAACAGGAGGGGGGACTTTCGCAAAATCCCGTTACAATGAGTGTTGGACACACGTAAATAAGCTACAAGCTAAAATTTGTGACCTCAGCTCCAATAGGTCCAATCAGCTCTAAACCCTGGACTTGCCCCCTCGTAACTCCCCTCCAAAATCGAAAACCGCAAAAAATCAAAAAGGAGTTTTAGGAAATATCCTCAAGAATACACATGACGGTTTTCAATATCTTTGTGCTATTATTGGTAGAATTTTACTTGAAAATCCGTATTTTGCTTCCGAAAATCGTTTTAAACGGGATCCGGAATTTTCGCCCCCGGGAAATTTCGCCCCCCAGAAATTTCGCCCCCGGGGACATCTCGCCCCCGGGAATTTCGCCCCCGAGTGATGCAAAATATAAATATAATTACAAATAAAGATATAAACATACATGCGGTATTTCCCGAAATATTACCATGTTTTTATTAACTTCTATTCATCTTTGATTGTGTGTCCAGTACAAATCTTACAATCGATTTTTAACTAACTTCCCGACAAGTTATACATTTGAAACTTTCAGAAAAGCTCAGAGCACGGTGACAATGCATTTTTTTAATACTTTTAGCTCACTGTTTCGGGTCCCTGCTGCCTTCGGCAGCGTTTATGATTCACCAAAAAAAATTGTTTAACTAACTTCCCGACTGGCTAGACATTTGAAACTTTCCGAATAGTTCAGAACACGGTGAAAATGCATTTTTTAAACACTTTTAGCTAACTGTTTCGGAACCCTGCTGCCTTCGGCAGCTTTTATTATTCAACAAACTAGCTGGCTTCGCCCGCTAGCGGGTCAGTATTTTCAAATGAATCACTAAAAATAATGAATCACTAACAGAAACTTTTAGTGTTAAGAAAAGAAATTAAAAAAAAAATCATTTCTGATTGGGAAAAAAGTCGGGCCGGGTCCCCACGCGCTGCGCGCGTATTCCTTCCCTGACCCTACGTGCCCCCTAAAAAAAATCATTTCTGATCGGGTAAAAATGCGCACCGGGTCCCCACTGCCTTCGGCAGCGCAGTACCGTGCGCGCTGCGCGCGCACAACTTAAGGGATACACGCGCTGCGCGCGCGTATTCCTTCCCTGACCCTTCGTGCCCCCTAAAAAAAAAAAATCATTTCTGATCGGGTAAAAACTCGCACCGGGTCCCCACTGACTTCGGCAACGCAGTCCCATGCGCGCGTATTCCTTCCCTGAGCCTTCGTGCCCCCTAAAAAAAAAATCATTTCTGATCGGGAAAAAATTCGCACCGGGTCCCCACTGCCTTCGGCAGCGCAGTCGCGTGCGCGCTGCGCGCGCACAAGTTAAAGGATACGCGCGCGGTGCACGCCTGTTTCTTCTCCACCCTTTCAGGCCAGCTTAATTAACCTACGTATACCAATTTTGAACGATCTAACTCAATTGGCTGAGATGCAAAAGAAAACGTAATCAGGACACCTCAAAACGTCTAAATCTGTTGAAAACTTTCGATAATTTAAAAGAACTTTAAAATATCTTTCGAATGATGTATTAAAAATAATTGAATCATAATTAGAAATTCAAATATTGAAATTTGAAAATATTACAGCGCCATCTGGCGGTACAAATTTCTGTGTTCCACTGTTTGATTCCAAATCAAAAAAGCTTTCTAATGATGTCTTACTTATGAAATTATATTAATTAGTAGCTGAGATGCAAAAGAAAACTAATTCAGAAGACCTCAAAACGTGTAAATCTGGTTAAAACTTTCGATAATTTAAAAGAACTTTAAAATATCTTTCGAATGATGTATTAAAAATAATTTAATCATAATTAGAAATTGAAATATTGAAATTTGAAAATTTACAGCGCCATAAAAGAAAATGATTCAAGAGACCTCAAAACGTATAAATCTGGTGAAAATTTTCGATAATTTAAAAGAACTTTAAAATATCTTTCGAATGATGCATTAAAAATAATTTAATCATAATTAGAAATTGAAATATTTAAATTTGAAAATATTACAGCGCCATCTGGCGGTACAAATTTCTGTATTCCACTGTTCGATTCCAATTCAAAAAAGCTTTCTAATGATGTATTACTTATGAAATTATTTTAATTAGTAGCTGAGATACAGAAAAAAATTAATTCAGGATATCTCAAAACGTGTAAATCTGTTTAAAACTTTAAGTAAAAAAAAAAAACTTTAAAATATCTTTCCAATGATGTATAAAAAATAAATTAATCGTAATTAGAAATTGAAATACGCGCATTAGAATATTGCAATTTTTAATCGCAGCATGTGACCTCGCTGTTTTTTTTTAACACTTTCCAACAAGGTTGAAAAGTGTTTATGACATGGGTTTGTCTGTCTGTCTGTCTGTCTGTCTGTCCGTCCGCGCTCTAACTCCCGTAAATATTTATGGAATTTCTTGAAACTGATATAGGTTATTCAAGTTCACTATCGGATGTTCCCAATTGAAAATGGAGTTTATACCTCTACCGGTTTGTGTACAGGGACCCCCGAAAATATTTCAAAGCATCGTGTTCTATGAGAGGCATTTTTATAAACCATATTTTCATACCCTTAATGTACAAAAATCTTAATAAATTGAAATATGTTGTACAAGTTCACTATCGGATGCTCCCTGTTGAAAATGGAGTTTATACCTCTACTGGTTTGTGTACAGGGACCCCCGAAAATATTTCAAAGCATTGTCTTCTATGAGAGGCATTTCTATAAACCATATTTCCATACCCTTACTGTATTCAAATCTTAATGAAATTGAAATATGTTATTCAAGTTCACTATCGGATGTTTCCTGTATAAAATGGAGTAAATACCACCACTGATTTGTGTACAGGGATACACAGAAGTATTCCAAAGCATTGCGTTTTATGGAGATATTTCTATAAACTAAATTTTAATAGCTTTACTTTGCACGAAGATTTATGAAATTGAAATGCGTTATTTATAAGCACAAAAGAAAATGCTTTGAATAGAATATGGCATGATTAGCATTAGATTTACAGGGTGACACAAAAATATTCAGTTATTAAAAGAGCTAATAATAAATATTTACTAAAAGTGTACTTTCGTTTACAATAAGCGTTTTTAACACTTTCTAGCATTTTTAACACTTCCCAACAAGGTTGAAAAGTGTTAATGACTTCGGTTTGTCTGTCTGTCTGTCCGTCTATCTGTCTCTCAGCGCTCTAATTCCCGTAAACATTTGTGGAATTTCTTTTAACTGATATTTGAGTTATCTATGAGAGTTCCCTATCGGATGTTCCCTTTTGAAAATGGAGTTTATACATTTACTGATTTGTATACAGGGACACCCGAAAGTAGTTCAAAGCATTATGTTCTATGAGATGTATTTCTACAAATCGTATTTTCATACTATTACTGAACACATATCTTAATGAAATTGAAATATGTTATTCCAGTTCAATATCGGATGTTCCCTGTTGAAAATGGAGTTTAAACCTCTACTGGTTTGTGTACAGGGGCACCCGAAAGTATTTCAAAGCATTATGTTCAATGAGAGGTAATTCTATAAATCATATTTTCATACCTTTACTGTACACATATCTTAATGAAATTGAAATATGTTATTCAAGTTCACTATTGGAATTTTTTTATATAAAATGGATTAAATACTAAATCTGTTTTATATACAAGGACACTCAAAAGTATTTTAAAGCATTGCGTTCTATGAGAGATATTTTTATAAATCAAATTTTAATAACTTTACTTTCCACGAAGTTTTAAGAATTTGAAATATGTTATTTATATGCACAAAAGAATGCTTTACATTGAATATAGCATGATTAGCATTTGATTTACAGGGTGACTCAAAAATATTCTGTTATATTAAGAGCTATTATTAATAATTTGATAGAATTCTACTTTCGTTTACATTAAGCGTTTTTAACACTTCCTAACATTTCTTTAAGTGTGAATATGATATCAGTTTGTGTATTTGTCCGTCCGTCTGTCTGTCTGCCCGCGCTCTAACTCCCGTAAATAATTATGGAATTTTTTGAAACTGATATATGTTATTCAAGTTTACGATCGGATGTTCCCTATTGAAAATGGAGTTTATACCTCTACTGGTTTGTGTACAGGGACACCCGAAAGTATTTAAATGAATTGTGTTCTATGAGAGGTATTTCTGTAAACCATATTTCCATACCTTTACGGTACAATATCTTCATGAAATTGAAATATGTTATTCAAGTTCACTATTGGATGTTTCCTATATAAAATAGATTACATATCAACTCTGTTTTATATACAGGGACACTTAAAAGTACTCCAAAGCATGCGTTCTTTGTGAGATATTTCTATAAATCAAATTTTAATAACTTTACTTTCCATGAAGTTTTAGGAAATTGAAATGTTATTTATATGCACATGTATATGCACATGTGTGTGCATATGTTATTTATATGCACAAAAGAATGCTTTGCATAGAATATAGCATGGTTACCATTAGATTTACAGGGTGACACAAAAATATTCAGTTATATTAAGAGCTATTAATAAAAAAATGTTAGAATTGTACTTTCGTTTACATTAAGCGTTTTTGACACTTTCTATCATTTTTTTTTAGTTTGAATATAATTTCAATTTGTGTATCTGTCTGACTGTTCTTCTGTCCGTCTGTCTGTTTTTCTGCGCTCTAATTCCCGTAAATATTTATGGAATTTCTTTAAACCGATATATTTTATTGAAGTTCACTATCGGATGTCCCCTATTGAAAATGGAATGACTACCTCTTCTGGTTTGTGTACAGGGACACCCAAAAGTATTCGAAAGCATTGTGTTCTATGAGAGGAGTTTTTATAAATCATATTATAATACCTTTAATGTATAGAAAATTTAATGAAATTTTAATATGTTATTCAATTCGCTATCGGATGTTTCCTATGCAAAATAGAGTACATTTCTAACTGGTTTGTGTACAGGGGCACTTGAAAGTACTCCAAAGCATTGTGTTGTATGAGAGTTATTTTTATAAACCAAATTTTAATAATTTTATTTTCCACAAAGCTTAATGCAATTGAAATACATTATTCGTATGCACAAAAGAGTGTGCCTTCTATGTAATATAGTATGGTTAGCATTAAATTTACAGGGTCACACAAAAATAATCAGTTACCTTAAGAAGTATTAATAAAAATTTGCTGGAATTGCACTTTTGTTTACATGAGCGTTTTAACACTTTCTTATAATTTTAGTGGCAATATGATTTCAATTGGTGCATCTGTCTGTCCGATTGTCTACCTTTCTATCTATTTGTCTCCGGCTCCTATCATCCGTAAATATTTTGAAATTTTTTTTTAAATGATACACTCAAGTTCCCTATGGAATGTTTCCTATTTAAAATGTCATTAATAGATCCTGTACAACTAGTTTGTTTACAGGGACAACAACAACAACAACAATAAAAAAAAAAAAGCCAATGTATTACGTTTTAGGACAGAATTGTTTAAAAGTTATATTTAAAAAACTTTCTACTACAAAAATTTTAAAAACATTGAGATGTATTATTAATATTCTAAAATATATTTTTGTATAGAATATGATATGATTAACTTTCAGATTTACAGGGCTACAGTAAAATATTCAGGGATTTTAAAAGCTGTAATTATAATCTAACGGCTGCATTTTCTTTTGCGTTAAGCCTTTTTAACACTTTCCAAAATGCCTAAGAGAAATTTTAAAATCAATCATTCTATCTGTATGTTTTTCAGTCCTTCTGTCTGTTGTGCGATAACGTAGGCAAAGAACATTAATAGTTATTCGATACAACAATTGCGTACAGTTGGAAAGTGTTGCTAATCAATGCGTACTGCATGATTTTTCTTTCTTGTTTTTTTTTTCTTAGCTTCCGTGGGGAAATGAACCTCTTTGAACAGGTTGCCATGGTGATCTACATTATTTGATTACGGTTTTCATTTCCGAATGAAGTAAAGCATTTGCAATGGTTTAGAGACTGAGAATTTCATCGAAGACTGCCGCGATACTGAAAATTAAAAAATTTATAACTCATTCAGTTTTTGAAATTTTCTCTCAATCTTTTGGGAGTTAAATTATGAAAGCGAGATGTATATACAAAAAAAAAAAAAAAAAAAAAAAAAAGAAATGATTTATCTCTAAACGCTTTTGAGTTATAAAATGTTTTGAGAAAAAATCGATGTTTCGTAAAATCTAAAAATATGGATCGGTAATCCGTATTTTGTAAAAATGTTTATATGGTTCGAAAGAGGATTAAATGGCCTTTCTTTATATACCAGTTGTTAAGAAATGGGATTGTTACCCTGTCGTACAGGGCGTTTCAAAAAAGACGATCGCGAAAAAACGAAATTTTCGACCCTTTTTAAAACTTTTTTTAAAAATATAAAAAATCCGTATTTAAAAAAAAAAAAAATTGTACCGTAAGAATCGGTAATAAATGCTCTTTCTCGTCGTACAGGTGTATTTTCGATATTTCCAACAGATCGGAAGCGATCGCTTTTCAAAAAACCCCGAAATTTTCCCTCTTTCTTTTTTCTTTCAAGGTAAGCGGTCCCGGGCGAAAATTATGATCGCGTGCCATTTTGAATCGTTTTTTCGTTAGACAATGGTCGACATTTTAATTAATATCTCCGCTAATTAGGGTCGCATCGTTTAGCAAAGTGGAATATCGTACATCTGCGATAAATTCTCCGTCCGACGGTACCTGTTCGAAGTCCGTGCGACCTTTAGCGGCGGAGTCTTATCCGTTTCAAGCCGTTTCTCACAGACAAAAACACACACGCGTACGGATTTTAATAATATAAGGAGACTAGCTGACTTTGCCCGCTAGCGGGTCAGTATTTTCAAATGAATCACTAAAAATAATGAATCACTAACAGAAACTTTTAGTGTTAAGTAACTTCCAGACTAGCTAGACAGTTGAAACTTTCAAAATAGTTCAGAACACGGTGACAATGCATTTTTAAAATACTTTTAGCTAACTGTTTATGGTCCCTGCTGCCTTCGGCAGCGTCTATGATTCAACGAAAAAATTATTTAACTAACTTCCCGACTAGCTAGACATTTGAAACTTTCTGAATAGTTCAGATCACGGTAACAATGTATTTTTTAATGTTTTTAGCCAACTGTTCCGTGTCTCTGCTGCCTTCGGTAGCGTTACCAGTATAAACCTTGCAATCGACTTTTAACTAATTTCCCGACTAGCTAGATATTGAAACTTTCAGAATAGTTCAGAACATGGTAGCAAAGCATTTTTAAAATACTTTTAGCCAACTGTTTCAGTTCCCTGCTGCTTTTGGTAGCGTTTATATAATTTAACAGAAAATTTATTTTACTAACTTCTCGACTAGCTAGCCATTTGAAATTTTTATAATAGCTCAAAAGGCGATAACAATGCATTTTTTTTTTTTTTTACTTTTAGCGAATTGTTTCGGGTCCCCACTGTCTTCGATAGCATTTATATGAATCAACAATCGTACAATACTACTTGTACTAATACTACCGACTAGCTTGAAATTTGAAATTTTTATAAAAGCTCATAACACGATGACTATGAGTTTTTTAATTCTTTTAAAAAATTTTTTCGAGCTCTCGCTACCTTCGGTAGTGTTTATATGATTCAACTACCATGTTACTTCCCGTCTAGCTAGACATCTGAAAGTTTTAGAATAGCTCAGAACACGGTGACAATGCATTTTTTCGTTACTTTTAGCCAAATATTTCGGGTCCCCGCTGCATTCGGTAGCGTTTATATGATTCAACAGAAAAAACATTAAAAACATGTTATATAAAAAGTTCGTTCTTTTTATCTTGTAATAATTTGTTGTATAAAAATATGAATTTTATACAATATTGATATATGCTTTGATTTTGGTCATAACAAGTGTTCACAAACAGCATGGTGATAAAAAGAAAAGCTCCTATAGATTTTCCAAGAAGGAATTTAGCGCTAAAGAGGGGGGGACTCTAATTTGGCCCTTCGTAATCCCCCCCCCAAAAAAAAAAAAAAAAAAAAAAAAAAAATTGAAAATCACAAAAAAACAAAAATGCGTTTTTGGAAATATCCTCAAGAAGACGCTTGACAGTTTTTAATATCTTTGTGCAATTATTGGTAGAGTTTTATTTGAAAATTCGTTTTTTTCTAAATTTGCCTCCAAAAATTGTTTTTACTCCTCCCCCCTCCCCCCCCCCTGAAAAATCTAAAATTCTAAAATCGCTGAAAATGATTTTTTTGTACTTAAGTCTAGCCTCCTCAACTGCAATTTCTTCACCGTGGAGTAATTTGGAGCCGTATTGTGCTTATAAAGGTGCTTTTGCCTCTGCCCCTTCTTTTCTGTAGTAGAAAAGAAGGTACTAATATTGGATAGTATTAAAAAGGTTAAAAATTGAGCTTACAATAACGAAATGAACCATAAAAGTTGAGATAAGCAAAGTAATTTTGGATCACTTTAATTGTTGCCAAAAAAGTTTACGGGGTATTTTTATTTATTTATTTATTTTTTCAACATAAAATGAAATATGCTTCACGCGAAAAATAAAAAAATTACTAAGTGTTAAATTGGTGAATGAGAAAATGACGTCTATAAATTTAAAATAAAATAGTAATAATACAAATCTAGCATGTTTCTTTTGAATTTTATTTCATAGTATTTTTTATATACCTCAAATTTAGATTTTTTTTTTCAGCACGGATGAATCACGCTTGGTATAAAAGCTAATTCAGCATTATATTAAAGGTTATTGATAATTCTCGACAAATTTTTAAATTTTGATGCTGAAGTAGATCGGACATTTTTCGCCAAGGACAGCCACTTAAAGCCAAGTAGCGCATTAAAAATATAACTAAATTAATATTGAAAAAAAGAAAGAAATAGAAAGAAATAGGAACAATAATCGGATAAATTATATTTTGGTCTAAAACAGCGACAAAAATTCAAAAGTCGCCAAGGGGAGCTATATTAAGGTTGTACCACAATCAGGTTTACATATTAATTTATTTATTTTTCTATATACCAACTACTATTAACTAAGCATGAAATATATATAACCACAAATAATAATAATAATTGTCTCATGCGATAGACGTAGCCGATCATAGCGTATTGTAACATTATATTTGGCTTGAAATTGCTGTCATTTCATGGTTGATCGATTAAATCAAATAAATGTAGGAAAATAACTTGAGATCAAATATTATGTACATCACGCATAATGTTGTTCTTACGTAATTGGTATTCATATATAAAAGGGCTACTTCAAATTTTTCGATAATGTCCGTATCGAAACTGTCATATAGGATAAGCACCCAAATGGAAGCCCACGGCTAAGCCATTGTCGCAGGCAATAGGGGCAGGCACCGGAAACTGCGAGGATGAAGAAAACGCTGCCGAAGGCAGCGGGAACTCAAAGCGAGCTTTTGAGCGATTTCAGTATTTTTTTTTTTTTTCTTTTCTTCCTTTATTTCATAAAGCTGTATAGAAAAGAGTTTCCTTTAAATATAGTGACCAGCAAAGCGGGCAAATCCTGCTAGTTTAATATAGCTTAATTAATATTGTTATTTCTTTTAACTCTTTTCCTTAAAGTTTTATTGTATTCATAGTATATGTACTTTAGTTAATTTGACTGTACATAAATTTGTGAAAAAAATATAAATTGATCTATGTCCGCTCTCTACACATATAATTTTTTAAGTACTTAGAGCAAAGCTGAGATTTGCAAAATCAACACGTAATAAAAAAAAAAAAAAAAAACTAGGCAATTGTCGAACTGAAATGTAAGAGAATCTGATTTTAGATTCCCTCACAAATCTTCTTTTCTTTTCTCCAACAATTATTTGTAATCAAAGCGAATAGGGATTCCAGAGGAAGGGAACAGCGTCGCTGTGTAGCGGATAAGATCATTAGATTCCAATGACCTTCTCTTGACATTAAGTAGCTCTTAATGAAACAGAGAGGAATAGTTTGATCTGCTCTCTTGATCTCTGCATCCGTTAGTTAAAATAACACTTACAAGCTCAATGGGACATTTATCGTTCCCGTGTTAGGAGGAGCTTTTTCATGCCGCATGAGTTTAGGTGTTTGGAAAGAACTAGAGTTTTTGAAGGGCGATATATATTTACTACAAATTATGCAGATCGGAGATAACATACAACAGATATGTATATATACATATATAACAAAACTAATCGTTGTTGCCCATCACAAAACACTTTTTTCGATATAACTATCTATATTTCTTCGTATACAAATTCCCGCAGTACAAATTATTTATCGAATTTTGTATTTATCAGAATGATTTTCCATGATGAAGGTAGACGATTTTCATGTCAGAGCTATAAGAATAAATGTCGGAAAAAAGTGAATTTTGTGTCCTACATACAGCTTTTTAAGAAACGCAATTTTTCTTTCTTTTCCTTTTTCGTTAAAAAAAAAATAAATAAAATAAATAAATAAATAAATGAATAAATAAATTAAAGACTTTTTCTATTAGCTTGATTCACCGTAAAAGGCACGAACAGATTAAAATGAAGTGTTTCCACCTAAATTTCATACTTTAGTTAATTAAAAAAATTCTAATTGTTATGTCGAAAAACTGTTTGCACCCCTGGATTCAGAAAAATTGCCCTTTTCATTTGGTACCGAATTTGTAACGAGCCACGTACTTTTTAAAATGACTGACATGAATTAAAATGAAGTGTTGCCACCTAAATTTCATGCTTTAGTTAATTTTTAAAAATCTAATTGTCCTGTCGAAAAACTGTTTGCACCACTGGATTCAGAATAATCGTCCCTTTCATTGGTACCAAATTTGTAACGATAGGACTGATATTTCTACTTTATTTTTCCCTTTTTCTGTTTTAACCCGGATTCGGCAGGTTTATGACAGAGAATGTAAGCTTAAACAAGTAATATAAAAGAAATTTTTTTTAAGTCAATTCCTACTTACAAACACTATCGAAAAAGTTTTTTTTTTTTTTTTTTTTTTTTTTTAA
This sequence comes from Salticus scenicus, assembly GCA_963930645.1. NCBI lineage: Eukaryota > Metazoa > Arthropoda > Arachnida > Araneae > Salticidae > Salticus > Salticus scenicus. The sequence continues at coordinate 40,997,808 of OZ005654.1, read as the reverse complement.
GTAATTTTGAATTGCGTGCAAAATGAAATAAAAATAATTATAAGATTAAAAAAAAAAAAAAAAAAAAAAAAAAAAAAAAACTTTTTATATACCATATTTTAAATTTTCTGATAAATCATAGAGCTCATCAGTGTACATAAAATCTTTAAATTGACAATGATGTCAATTTTTGTGAGATGCATAATTTAACTTTTTATAATTTTTTAATGTTCACGTTTAATTAAATGTATTTATTTTTATGTCGAAAGAAAATGAACTTGTAATTTTTTTTCGGCAACAATTAAATTATAGCTAATATGGCTAATATTTTAATGGCTCTATTAACGCTATTAAGTTGATATTATTTTCGTATTTTAATTAATTATAAGAAAACTAATTTAAAAAAAATTCGAAAATCGGACTTCAAAGTATTGTGTTATCACCGTGTTCTGAACAATCCTGAAAGTTTCAAAATTTCTAGATAGTCGGGAAATTAGTTAAATATCGATTGCAAGATTTGTACAAGATATATATAGGGAAAGTGTGAACTAATAGTAGGAATTGAAAAATAGTACAAAAAGAAAAATTAATCTTATATTGTCTATTGGTCACGTGTGTTAGAAATTCCCATTAAAAATGTAACTTTTTTGTTGCCACCTAAATTTCATACTTTAGTTAATTTAAAAAATCTAATTGTCGTGTTGAAAAACTGTTTGCACCCCTGGATTAAAAAAAATCGCTCTTCATTTGATACCGAATTTGTAACGATAGGTCTGGTATTTCTAATTTATTTTCCCCCTTTTCCGTTTTTAACTCGGATTCGGCAGAAGGTTTATGACCGAGAAAGCAAGCTGAAAATAAATCTTAAAAAAAAAAAAAAAAAAAAAAAGAGATAACTTCGTTTTAGATTATCACAAATCTATGATTCAATCATTTATTTTAAAGATATTGACAAGTTTTTTTTTTTTCTTTTTTTTAATTGCATATATATGAAACGCTCTACATAATTATTTGGACTCGAATCAATTGGGGGATGTTTTTGCAATTTATGGCCTTTGCTTACAAAATTTACTGTGCATCATAAGACGAGTATTTCGGGGCACATTGTTGAGCTGTTATTTGTTTGCGCACGTTTTATCACAGTATTAAATATTTATATTTTACGGGGCGCATGCATAACTTTTATACAGAGCTCTTCAAATAACTCTTTACTTTGCCGTTAGTTATTGAAATAGTTTTGATTTTACACATTTTTGAACAGCACAATATTTCATGATAGTTATAAAAGTTTAGAGAGAGCTTCTCCGTTTTTGTAAGCTTTACAAGTACTTAGTAAATAATTTGTATACTGGTATAAACGTACATCTTACTTAGAAAACTGGAAAAGAATTCATAACAATTTGTTCTATCTATTATTATTAACTGTTTCCTTATTTATAATTAGTGCATGATATTTTATTCTTTTTAGTTCATCCCATAAAAATTGTACTATTTATCAAAAAGATTTTTTTTTCTTTTTTGCGTATATTGTATTGAAGAATTAAACTTTAAAAGCCATCTATACATACAAATTTGAATTAAATTTAAAATTTTTAATACGATACTCTACTTTAACTAAAATAATATAACTCAATATTCGAATTTGTAACGAGACGACAAAATTTATGCCACTTAAAACGAAACGTTTTTAGAAATTAAATAATTTCAACATCTGGTCCTACACAACTAAATTACTTTAAAATATTTTTGTTTATATTACCTACGTTAACAATTCCGTTATACTGAATCTGACACTGTAATAATTGAATTACATTACAGTATTTTTGTTCACATTTCCTGCGTTAACGATTCCATGGTATTTAATATTTGTATGAATGTAAGGGTAGGTGCTCCAGTGATTGGCATGCTCCAGTAATTGACATCTATCCCGAACTAATTAATAAATAATAAAACCATATATTTTACATGTAAGAATTTTAACAGTTTATGTCAAACACTGGAGCATAGGGTGCTAATAACTGGTAAAATGAATAACTAGCAGTGTCAAACACTGGAACATAGTGGGCCAATTACTGATAAAAGGAAAAACTGGCAGTGTCAATTAGAGGTCTGCACGGGCCGGGTTCGGGCTTAAAATTTTTTTGTAGACTCGGGCCGGGCCGGGCTGGGGCTCAATATTTTTTGTGTGTATTCGGGCCGGGCCGGGCCTGGAGGAAATTTTAAGCCCGAGCCCGGCCCGAATCTTTTTCTAAATTCCTCGTTAATCAACGAAAAAGGAAAATGATAAAATACTTTTTCAGTCATTTATTTTACATAATTTTACAGTCTGGTATGTCACATAAAATTTTATTTTGTTAAAAGGTGTCTGTAACTACAATTTAATTGTCTATCAGCTTGACTGTTCGCGATCTGATTTTCTGCAAATATTTTAAACATATCTCGAAATTAATATACTTTATTTAAAGTAATATTAGATGGTTTCTAATTCAAAATAATATGCATGTTACTACCAGTTTGCGTACATGTAACAAACATAAGAAATTAGACAAATTACTGTGTATAAGGCTTTGTTTTCTATAGTCTGTAGTGTTTAGGTGGTATGAAGGCTATAAAAATCCTTCCGCTGTAACTTTTCCTCTAAGGCTTCTTTTTCTTTTCTCCGAAGCACTGGATGAAAGTAGCATCAATTTTAGCATGTGCAAAAGCATCTTTTCGATTGAATATGGTTAGATTAGCATTAAAGTTTTGTTTACCGGATCACATGAAAGATTTGGATACATTACGGTATATAACAGGAAGTGGTTGAAAGTGTATTTTTAGTACTATTAATTATTTTAAATATCTTCCTATATTGTTTGAGGAATGCTAATATTTTCGATTTGACATTCTGTCTGTCTTTGTGCCTTCTGTACGTCTGTAATAATAAAATGCCGTTTATATGTAAATATCTTGTAAACATTCAGCAGTTTTGTTATAAAACCTCTGCAACACACATACTAAAAATCTTTTTCGTAGAAAAGCATGTTTTTTTTTTTTTTTTTTTTTTTTTTTTTGTAATTTTACAAAATTTTGAATCGGGCCGGGCCGTACACTAGTAAAAAAGAAACGGGCCGGGCCGGGCCGGGCCTGGGCCGAATTTTTCGATTTCATACCGGGCCGGGCCGGGTAAGCAAACCTTTCCAACGGGCCGGGCCTGAAAAATTCGGCTCGTGCGGAACTCTAGTGTCAATTACTGGAACATTGAGTGGGTGTCAAATAAAAATTCATAAAAAAAAAAAAAAAAAAGAATGTTATTAAATGTATATATTTTAACATATATGTGGTTCTGGATGTCTTTCATACCATGTGTACTAACTTAAGATTTCTAAAAATATTTTCTGATGACTAGAACATTAAAAACATAAGAGACTGCTCTAAAAGTGTCAATCACTGGTGCACTTACCGTACTATTTAAAGATAAATACATTTTTCTTATAATTTTTGTAATTTTAAGTCATGAAATATCATATCAATTTAATATTTAAAAAATATTTGAATTGTAATTTATAAAAAAACGTTACTGCATGCGATTTACAAGTGTTTTTTATATGCGTATATAAATTGTTAATTTCAAGTGTTAAAATGTTAACGCGTAAAATGTTAAAGTTTTAAAGAGTTAAAATGTTAACTTATTATTATTAGTATCTAAATTATCTTTAAACAAAGATTATAATACTTAAATAGAGGCTACTTGATACCTAACTGAATTTTTATATAACCTTTTAAATTCTTTCTCCATATGCGCACACACAAAATCTAGAATAAAGACAGAAATAATGTGAAAAGAAGTATTTAGATTAATTAATTTGTTGATTGATTCTTTAAAATCAATTATTCTTAATATGCCTGAAAAAAAAAAAAAAAAAAAAAAAAATCTGCAGCCTTATGATATTAATGTCGCTTTTAGATAAAGCTGAATTGTAATAAAACCGCAGTGTATCTATATAAGAAGATAATTTTCTCTTATTAATTTCTTGTTTTAACTGATTATTTGAGGGTTAACTTGTCTTTTGAATTATCCAAAAACGATAAACATGAATAATTTCTAATTTGGGTAAAAAAGCTGATGGTTCGTTTTCTTATCAAATGCTGTTTTTACTTTTTAAATATTTAATCTTTTATTCATAAGTTAGTAGCAGATTCAAAAATACGTTTTTAGATACAGTTGAATTTGACCGTTAACGTAAATTTTAATGATAACAAACGATGCGATTGTGACTTATATAAATATTCGTAAAAAAAAGCTTGAGAATAATTTTAATTTCTCGGCAGAATCAAGAACACTTACGCTTAATAACTATGTAAGTTAACTGTTTTTATCTATTTTTATCACTTGGCTAAGCAATATGCAGGAGAAAGTTTGTCTCGTAATTTTTGTTTATAGATCAATTGAATCAGGGTTATAAAACATGAGTATACATATTTTTTAACATTTTCCACATTGCTTTAAAAATGTTTAAGAATTTATCTTACCTATCTGCCTGATCATAAATTTTTAAAATAGGATTGAATTGTTGTAATTATATGTGTCCGGAATGGTCACTGGGAAATGTTATCCATTAAAATGATATTACCTTTATTTTAGATGGACACAAATTATTTGAATACATTATAGCTTCCAATCAGTAATTACATTGTTAAATAATTTTTAATGAATTTTTTCTAAATTCATTCAAATGATTTTTTTTTCTTTACAATTTTTATGAACATAAAAATTAAATACAGAATATTACCACATCACTAAATAATTAGCTCTAGTGTATGATGTGTGGGTATTGAAATTAATGAAACACGCAATTTATGGCTACGAAGAGAAAATTGCGAAAACTTAGAGAATTTTGATGATAAACTATCATCACGCGAGCAAAAAAATTAAAAAATTAAATTTATTGTGATTTCATTTGCTAAGAATGACTAAAGGGATAATCGGATAGTTTATGTTCCTTTCAGAAATTCTTTGCCAAAGTGGTAAAATACAGTAATAAAAGCCTGATGCAGATTCTCTCCAAATCATGGATAGTGCAAAGAACATTGAGCTATTTTTATACAATGATGCTGACTCAAATTCTGTTTTGTCCTTACTTAGAGCTCAAAATGTCCTTACTTTAGTGAAAAATCACGTGGAAAAGTGGAAAAAACAATAATTTATACATAATGGACCATATTCCCACTTTGGGTTCGAGGCTACAAGAATATCAGCTGGTTAGGCAAACAATCCTCAACTCTACCATAGAAAAGCATTGTGGCTTGAAAATATTTATCTTGCAATATTATTTATAAGAGTTACAGATTATATGAAATTGAAGTAAGAGTGATATAGTGATACCTTTGTTTTGTTTTTAATCCAGTTTTAGTAATATACTTTAATATTAATCAACATATGTAATATTAAAAGTTGCCATGTGGACTGTGACGATGTTAACAAATTTAAATGGATGTTCCATTTAATAAATTACTTTATTAAAGTGATTGAAATTCTAATTATTTAAGCTTTGATGTCTATATATATATGCGTGTCTGTATAAAATGTTCTTATTAATCTTTTATCCATTATATATATATATATATATGTGTGTGTGTGTGTGTGTACATAAAATGTTCTGCAATTTTACGATATGGAATAGTCTTAACTTTATCATTCGATTCAGTTGTTTACATTTCTCTTTTGTTCTTGTTTGAACAGATATCTGATTATTAAGTTTCACTGGAGAAATATTTAGGAAAATGTTATGCGTAACAATAAAATAGCATCTTCAATCTAGTTTGTTTACAAAATATCGGCCACGTGTTCGGCGATTTTACCTACTGTGACGTCACAGGAATATTGTCCATTCCATCATTTCTTTCATGAAATTACCTCTCTAAAGGCCTTATAAATTCAAAATCTCACCCTGCATCCTGGGGAAAAAAAAAAAAAAAAAAAAAAATTGCTAGAAGTCCTTACACATAGAGACAAGACGCTACTCTACAGCGGGCAATATTGTAAGTTACTAGCACAAAAGTGTTGTACACAATATGAGACACTCATATGATTTAGTGTGACCTCCGATTCGACAGCCAAAATAAAGAAGAAATAAATATCCCAAAGCTATATACAAACGATAAAAAATATTAAATGTTAATAAACATTTATAAAATGAAATTAAGCAACAGTTGCAACCTTCTCTCTCTATATTAAATATTCTTTCTTTTATCTTTTTCTATTGTGAATTGATTTTTTAATCACAATATTTGCTACGTTACAGTTTTCTCTTCAATCACTGCCCGTAAAAAGAAGACTATAGATAACTAGTTAGTTGCAGGGCGACTAAGACGCCCGTTGAAAAATGATCACTTCATTTTATTTATTTCTCATTTCAAATAATTCATTTGCTAGCAACGTCATTTTTTAGATCATTACGACATCATATAGGCGCAAATTTAATATCCTATATATATATATTCACGTGAAAGCATATTTAATTTTATACTGAAAAAAAATTAAAAGTGTCTATTTTCATATTTTAACTAATTTAAAAAAAATTAATCAAAAACTTCGTTACAAATAAGGTACCCAATGAAAGGGGCGATTTTCCTGAATCCGTCGGATTAAACAGCCTATCGATCGGACAATTAGATTGTTTAAAATTAGCTAAAGTATGAAAATTTGGTGACAACTTGCGTCCACACACAGACAAGGAGAGTCCAAGGAAATAAATCTCTTAACCTTTTTAAGTAAGATAGAGTCAGTCTGTGATGATCGTAACTGTACATGCTGATGATTTCCACTTTTGATTATCATTTTCAGTAGTATTGAATCCATACAAATTTGTTACTTTTATTTCATTTACAATTTTGCTGTTGCATATTTTTATTAAAACTCGCTTTTAAAATATTATTCAATTTCCTACAGTCAAGCAAAACTGATTTTTATTATGATAATTTACTACACGGTGTTCTTCTTAGAATTGTTTGCAACATACAATGGCAAACATATTGCAGCATATGGCGTTTTTTTTTTTTTTTTTTTTTTTTCAGATTGTAATGTATTTGAAAAAATTCGCATCCATTATAATCTATAGGCGCTTATTGTTTGAAATATATTTAAATGGTGAGAAATTGTTTCAAGTGAAATGAAGCAAATGCATGTCATTAACATTTACCATTCATTATTTCAATACGTTTAATATTTATCGTTATATTACAGAGCTACACAAAAAAAGATTGTTCAAAATTTTATCCTTTCGAAGGTAGATGCTTGAAGTAGTTTTTAATGATAACATAGGCCTTTTAATTTCATAAAATAACATACAAAAAACATTTTGTAATGTTTTATAGCATCGAGGATGAGGTTTTTGTTGTTTCTAACCGTAGCAGTTTTGATGCTAGTTATATCAGCAGCAAGATGTCCTAACGGCAGAGAATGTGACGGAGGTAAGTTTTCTAATTTATCGGTACAATAATATGTTTGTTGTGTACAGTGATGCCAGATGGTCGAAAATTAATTCCCCATAAAGGTCATCAAATTTCCCCAAATCACGTTTTTTTTTTCCGAAAAAATCCCCAACTTGATTTCTACTAAAAAGGGAAAATAAAATTTTTTTCAGAAAAATATCAAGCAGATTTTTCTATGATTTAAGCTCAGATTTTTCCCCAAATGAAGGCAATTTTTGAAAAAAAATCCCCAAATAACAATAAAGCTACTGAAAGTCTCTAGTCGTAGGGATAAATCCTTACGTTGCCAACATTGTCAGAAAGTTAAAGAACTCCACAGATTTGTCCCCAAAAATTTTAGAATTCCCTAAAAAAGTCCCCACAAACATTTGGTCCCCAAAATTGTCCCCAGAAGCCTCAAAAATCCCCAATCTGGCATCACTGGTTGTGTATTTAAGTTAATTGTGTACCAAAAGTGGACCTATTAAGGATATTGTTTAGCTGTTTTTTGTTGCAACGCTTTAATTTTAAAGGCAGTAACTATAACCAGTATTCGATACCTCAATTAAGCGAAACATTTTTACATCCTAAAATTTTTTTTCTGGTAAGTTTAAAATGCGCGAGTATTGGACTTTTATAAACACAATCGTGGACATACTTCTGTTCCAGTATTGGTACCTTAGATATTCGTCAAAAAAGCGAAATAAAATGTGAACCTATTGGAAATAAATATTTTACTATGTTTTTATTAACTTCGATTCTTGTTTGTTTGTTTGTTTATCCGTTACAAATCTTGCAATCGATTTTTAACTGATTTCCCTACTAGCTAGACATTTGAAACTTTCAGAATAGCTCAGAACCCGATGAGTACACAATACTTCGAAGTCCGATTTTCGAATTTTTGATTAGATTTCTTTTAATTAATTAAAATATGAAATTAATAACCTCCTATTAGCTTTAAAAATTGCCATTAAAATATTAGCTATAACTTAATTGTTGTCAAAAAAAAAAAAAAAAAAAATAATAATAATAATAATAAATAAATAAAAAATACGAGTTCATTTTTTTTTCAACATAAAAATAAATACATTTAATTCAACGTGAACGTTAAAAAATTGTAAAAAGTTTAATTATGCATCTCACAAAAATGGACGTCATTATCACTTTAAAAATCTTATACGCATTAATAAAGTGCTACTGTAGTTCTATAGCTAGGATTCAATAGAAAATTTAAAAACGTAGTATATAAAAAGTTTTGTTTTATCTTATAATTATTATTAACAATAATTATAAGGTAAAACAAAAACTTTTAATATACCATGTTTTAAATTTTCTGATGAATCATAGAGCTCTTATCCATATGCATAAAATTTTTAAATTGATAATGACGTGCATTTTTGTGAGATGCACAATTTAACTTTTTATAATTTTTTAACGTTCACGTTGAATTAAATGTATTTATTTTTAGGTCGAAAGAAAATGAACTCGTAATTTTTTTTTTTTTTTTTTTTTTGGCAACAATTAAATTATAGCTAATATTTTAATAGCTATTTAAACGTTATTAGGATGTTATTATTTTCATATTTTAATTAATTAAAGAAAACTATTCGAAAATCGGACTTCGAAGTATTGTGTTGTCACCGGGTTCTGAGCTACTGTGAGAGTTTCAAATGTCTAGCTAGTAGGGAAGTTAGTTAAAATTCGATTGCAAGATTTGTACTGGACAAACAAACAAACAAACAAGAATAGAAGTTAATAAAAACGTGGTAAAAAGTACTTTCTGTTCGGTTAACGCATTAAAAAAGGGAAATAAACCTATAACTATATATAATATACTGAAAATTAATTACATATAGAAAATTTAGTGTTTTAATAATTCATTGAAATTACAGTGCTTCACTTAAATTGTTTAATTTAAAGAGACTTGGCACCTTTGACGGCATTCTGAAGTAGGTTTCATATGAAAGCTTTATATTTCCATTTAATATTTATAAATAGAACTATATCAGGTTTGTAAAGCAGAATAATAAATTAAATAATCTGGTGTGTCTGTCACACAACTTTCTCTTACCCTGAAATTTAATACTATAAATACAGGTTGGAGATTAAGAGGTGAGATAACGAGTACTGTTAAGTAAATCTGTGTTAAACAATTCAAATTAGGCTTCGGAAGAGTTTTATATGATAATTAGTTCTGTGTGAGGGGGGCTACCGCCCCCCTCAACCCCCCGTTTCATTAATGCACCTACATTTATACAGAATTTAATTCGGTTATTAAGGAATAATTCTGTTTTTACAAAATAATTTATTAAAATCATTATTTAAAAAGATTATCTTTTATGATAATGCAGACGATTTCCATATTAGAAAAGTAGCATAACACTAAATATAAAAAAAAAAAAGCTGAATTTATTCTCAATATTACATTTTTTTAAAAAAATGTTAAAAATGAAAAAAAAAAAAAAAAAAAAAAAAAATTATAACTTTATTTTAAATTATCGCAGATTGATGGTTCAACCATTTGTTTTAAAGGTATTGGCGAGCTCTTTTGAAAAATATCCATCATGAAAATTTACTCCCCTCGAGGGGGGAGGCGAGACAACTACATACACAATTTTTTTTTTCCCAGTTGACTATCTATGTATTACAAAAATATATATTCCTTTTATTTGGTTTAGTGCAGTCTATAGATGCTAAACTCTACTTACCTGCAATTCCCCCCCCCCCTAGACGTAATGTATTTGAATACTTTTGAGTGTCCCTGTACACGAACCATTTGCTTCATCTCAACGAAAAGCTTACTGTAGCATCCCTATCTGATACACATTTAGAATACCGAGTTTGGAATTTCTGCTACTATTTGTTCTTGAAATGTTCTTGATAATGTTCTGATAATATGTTCTTGAAATATGCTGTCGGTAGAGCCTTGACCTTGTAAGTCAAAGTTCCGGTGTTCGTCTCCCAGTCCAGGCATTATTTTCACTCAGTTGGGAAAATAAATTTTCAATAAATATGTTTTTCTTCTCAATCTGTTGATTGTGTGATATTAATAAACAAAAATATTTGTTTACAAAAACCTTATACCAATGTCATTTAAGTGCAATTATCATTGTTAACAATTTAATTGTAGTTAAAATTAAGCGCAATCCCTCCTACCCTATGCGGAGAGATTGCGTAAAATAGCTCTCTTGGTTTTATTACAGCTGTTGCTTTAAATAATAGTATAACATAGTAATGGAAATGCGTAGAAGAAGGACCACATCAAAGCTATGCACCAATAGTCTCTATATATAAAAAAAAAGTTACTGTCACTGGCGTCAAATTTTTTTTGTCTGCGACAGCATCTGCCAACGGAGGGCAGGGTCCTTCGCGTCATGAGAGGTATCAATGTGTTCCGAGTACTCCAAGGTAGACATTTTAGCCGCTTAGAAATTTCTATCATTTTAATTGAAGAAGTTATTAACTAAAAACGACAAGTTTATGAAGGTACTCTATTTGCCATTTTGAAAAAAGTTTCTCACAGTGGCGTTGTTCTTCTGTCATGAAGTCATTTTACAGGAGATAATCAAAATATGATCCATGGTTGTACGTAGGTAGGTAGGTTGGTTGGATTTAACGTCGCACCAATACTGCACTATGGGTAATTGGCGACGGTCTGGGACGCACACTTAGAGTTGTTCCCGAGACATGTCGCCACAATTTTGAACCTTCACGGAGGGGATCCCTCTCCGTTTTGGTGATCCCCAGAGGTATAGTTACAGCGTCTAGGATAAACAGTGTGGAAAGCGGCGAATAAAATTGTACTAAAAAAATTAAGCCTGTCCCCTGATGTCATTGTAATCGAAGCTAGCGCCACGACAACAAAACCGAGACTCCCTATTGGTTAATTATATGCTTAGATCACGTGATTAAACTGACGAAACTGGGAAAAGCCAATCAGGTCTTCGATTTGAGCAATAGCTTCGATCACAACGACATCTGGGTAAGCTTAATTTTTGTAGCATCATTTTAACATCACGGTTATAGGCGATTGCCACACTGTTTATTCTAGACGCTGTAGTATAGTGGGGATGGGAACATGGAGAACTTTGCAACCACGACATATTTTATGTGCACCAGCCACCATTAGTGTACACGACGGTCTTTGGCCGGCTCAAGTATCGAATCGGCAATCTTCCAATTACGTGCTCAGCGCTTTACCGACTAGGGTACCGCGGCCCGAAACCATGGATGTAAAAAACAAAGAAAATAAATATCAACTTTTTTTCTCTACTTTTAGAAAGTTAATCTTCTTACACGGGAAAATTAAAATGTGATCCATGGTTGTAGGTAGGTAGATAATTAGGTTGGTTGTGACTGACGTCGCACCATTACTGCGCTATGGATAATCGGCGACGGTCTGGGACGCAACCCCCTATGGATGTTCCGGAGACATGTCATCACAATTTTGAGCATTCACGCAGGGGATTTGATCTCCAGAGGTATAGTGGGGATGAGAACATGGAGGACTTTGCAACCACGACATATTTTATGTGCACCAGTCGCCGTTAATGTACACGACGTCTTTGGCCGGCTCAAGTATCGGATCGGCAATCGTCCAATTACGTGCTCAGCGCTTTACCGACTAGGGTACCGCGGCCCGAAACCATGGATGTAAAAAACAAAGAAAATAAATATCACCGTTTTTCTCTACTTTTAGAAAATTAATCTTCTTACACGGGAAATTAAACTATGATCCATGGTAGTAGGTAGGTTGATAATTAGGTACGTTGTGATTGACGTTGCACCATTACTGCGCTATGGATAATTGACGGAGGTCTGGGACGCACCCCTACGGATGTTCCGGAGACATGCCACCACAGTTTTGGTCCTACACCAAGTGGATAGCTGCCCAGCTTCGGTGGCCCCCAGAGGTATAAATTTGATGGGAACACGGAGGATATTGCGGCCACAACATATTTTACGTGCACCAGCTACCATTAGTGTACGCGACGGTCTTTGGTCCGCTCGAGAGCCGAACCCACAATCTTCCAGTTACGAGCTCGGCGGTCTACCGACTGAGGTACCGTGATCCGTATTTAAGGTTGTAAGAAAGAAATAAAAAGGGTCATATACTGAAGCTGGAATACAAAAGGATCTAGATATTATGATTTTCTTTCTCTCTCTCTCTATATATATATATTCCAATTTGACATTGAATATGAGGATTTCCATAGTAAATTTCTGCTTTTGTCTTTTAATATGCACTGTTAATATTCCTTTTCAGTGAAAGAAAGCAGCGAATAGGCGGGCAGAGTTCTGCATATGTTAATAAGTAAAGTGAGTCGGGGAGGAGGCGAAGCCTCCTTCGGGGGTTGGGGAGCGGACTGAGCAGGGGGCAGAGCCTCTTAGTTTAGCAAAAAATTAAAATTTAGATTTTTTTTATACTGTTTTGTTGAATTGTGCGTAAACTCTCCTAGCTTTACCTTGTATACTGAAATATTGTACGCAAAAAGATAGTGATTTCTCTTTATTTGTAAGTTTAAAGCTGAGATTTTAATATATATATATATGTATATTGTATATTTAGTACATCCAAGCTAAAATATTGGCGATAATTGGTGCTTGGCGATGACGGGTTTCATGGTGATGGAAAATTCCCAATTATTTTATGTTATTGTAGTATTTTAGTATATAAAACATCACGTATTTCGGAATTTTTTTTTTTCATTAAATTACTTACCTAATCTGTAACAATATAATTTTATTTATTTTTCAGAATGCTGCAAAAAATTCTTCATCGGTAATGATTATTATTGCTGCCATGGATTGTTTCGCTGTCAACAGTCAGTAGGGGTTGGATATTGCTTGCCCATCAAAATACCACTACCCATCCCTATTGCTCAAGGCAGGGCTTCATTTCCCGAAACAAATCAGCTGTGGCCTGAAAGTTTGGAAAAACCTAAAATTGTGAAACGTTCAGCAGAAAGTGAAGAAAGTAATTTTGACGAACAGGATTCCGGAGAATATATTCCTTTGGAGGATTACTTGAATCACGCCGAAAGTATGGATACTTTTATAAATTTTGTTTATTTTATCAAAAAGTATAGCATTTTAAAACTAGCATATTATGGTCATTACAACACTTTCTTCTGTACTACCTGAACAATTTCTCGCAATGTGGACCAAAATACAGTAACCAAGTATTATGCTTGCACCTTGGATTCATATCTCAAGGGTTTTTTTTTAAATGATTGCGCAACATTTACCGACATAGGACAACAACGTCTTTGAATTTTTACTTTGCGAACACTATAGTGAGGAAAGTATTGTAATCATGTCAAAAATCCGAATTTGATATTTTGATGTTTCTTTACGTTTCCAGGTCCCCTGAGTCCGTTTTCACTATTTTTACGATGATTTATGTATGTGTGTGTTCATGTATGTGTGTATGTATGTGTGTATGTCTGTGAGTGAACACGCTGGCGTCTAAACGCTTTGTTCGAATAAGCTGAAAGTCGGTACGTACATTGTAAGTCACAATAGTACGAACCCTATTGATTTTAGTGAATCTAGCACTTATAATTTTTTTGACAGGGACATCAGGAAAAATTCTTTACCATTATGGCCTACGGGGCAAAATTTTTAAAAGTGCGATAGCGTCTAAACGCTTTATTAATCTGAGCAAAAAAATTGTACACATGTTATAGGTCGCAGTTGCACCAACTGTATAGATTTTGGTGAATTTAGCACTTACATTTTTTTTTTTTTTTTTTTTTGTTTACAGGGACTTAAAGAAAAAATCTTTATCATTATGGCCTATGGGCCCAAATTTTTAAAAGTGCGATAGCATCTAAACGCCTTATTCAATGGAGCTGAAAATTTATATGAATATTATAAATCACTGTTGCACTAGCTGTAAGCATTTTGGTGAATCTAGCTTTTATAGGTTTTTACAGGGACACAACGAAAAATTCTTTATCATTATGATCTATGGGCTCAAAGTTCAGTAGCGTTAAATAAAACATTGTGTAATATATGGAGAAAAATACTCAAACACTCTATTATGGTTTTCTCTCTTTTGTTTGTTTAACAACTCCTCTTTCTTTACTTTAGCTAGAAAACTCTTAATTACTCAATGTTTGGAAAGTCGAGTGGAGTCACGCCAGATTTTTTTTTTTTTTTTTTTTTTTTGTGTGTGTGCGAAAAATTAAGTTGACATCTTCTTTTGAAAAACACTATTAATGAGAATTTACACCACCGAGGGGAAGGGGGGGGATTAGAAAAAAATCATGTTTCTAGATAAAAGAAAGTTTTGTTTTAGTTGAATCTATTACAAATAAAATTATTAAATTTTACAATGATAGTTAAAAACTATCTTCATTGTATAGGAAATTTTGTTGCAAGCCACCATGTTAAAAATTCTCAAAAACGGGACGACAACGTCACCTGTTGAGTGATAGGCACCAGTTTGTGTCAAGGTTCAATTAAACTTAAAATTCCATAAAATTATGTGCATTTTTTTTTTATCTAGAGAGACCACAAAATTTTTGTCAGACACGCAGAGTTATTATTTCAAAACATATCACAATACGTTCAGGGTTTAGGACCTTTTAAAGCGTATGAAACCAACGAAAACCGGAAGTCGAAATTTTTTCGAATCCAATACTTTCTTATGAATATAGAAGAAAGTGGTTGAAAGATTGATAACGTATTAAATTAGAATTTTTAAAAATTTTTTATTTTAATTCCCCATCATAGTGTAGGTATGAAGAACTTAGGTAATCATGAAAAATTTCGAGCTCGATGCTTTGACCCTTTTTACACGTTTTGAGGCGTGAGAAATCCGAAAATCACAAAATCGGTATTGTGTTCGTTTTTAAGGTGTCTGTTAGCGTGTGTTAGTTTGTTAGTCGTTGTACACAATATCTCAAGAACAAATGATCCAGAGAGGTCATCCCAGCTTTAAAATATCACTTATGGCACTGGTAAAAATCTTATTGATTTACAACATTCTAATTTAAAAACTTCGTAAGTTTCGTCGAAGTTTACGATCTTTTTAACATGGAAGGATAAGGCAAATTTTCGATTAAACGTGTATATATTTATTATGGGTTCGTAATCAAACATAATAAATTTCACGGTTCCATTGTTCTTTATTTGCTATGGGGTATTGCTTTTTTTTTTTTCATCCATGTGTCTCCTAATCTGGTCTTGGCAGGCTGGGGGAATGTTGCCTGCGTAAAACTAGTTTAACCTCACAGGCAAGTCACAAGTCTTGCCGCTTGCCTCATTCCTTCCTTTCTTGGGTTGTTTTTTTCACCTGAATTTCGATTTAGTTTGAGTTTTTCTGTTGGGTTTGGTTGAGTTGGTTTGTTGTATCGTTTGTTTTGCGGGCTATTAAAAATTAAATTTGGTTTCTTTAAATATGTGTATTTCATCCCCTGATGTTTTTTCCCCCCCACTTTTCTGATCTTCTCCTACATAGAGAATTTATTCATTCTTATTGGTCATTGTGGTTTTGGTGATCTTGTGTCTGTTGCTTGGCTTCTACTGCGCTTAATGGGTCCTTATTGTTCATTAGAGGGTTCTCTTTTTTCACCTTGAAATATCGTTCTAGAGTCAACCTTCTTTTCATCAGAGTCAAATTACACGGTCCTATTTCAATTTTCAACAGGTATTGTTGTACAGCGGATTGGCGTCAGTGCTATTGTTGAACTTGATAATTGAATCAATTTGGGAAATGTTGTTGCTTTGTTTGGCGCGTGTATGTCTCTTTGGTGAATTGTTTGACTAAGTATTCTTCGTTCTCATTCTTTGCTTCTACTATAAAAAGGATTATATATATATATATATATATATATATATATATATATATAATTACTGTAAACATGTCAGACTAGCTTTAAAATGTCAGTCATGATGCTGGCATAAACATAATTATGAAAATTCACCTTTGAAAACTTCATAAGTTATATGAAATTTACGAATTATTTAACATGGCAAAATAGGGCAATATTTCGAATAAACATCCATTTAGAAGGACATTTTCATCGTAAAAATATCAGGCCACTTTTAAAATATCATTTAGGATACTGGCACGAACATCACTGACCAGGCCCCGACTTACGGCAGGGCATACGGGGCAAATGCCCTGGGCCCCCCTTCTGGAAGGGGCCCCCTACAGGCGAATACAGAAATTCTGCAACCTAAAGACCTCTTATGTCACTGCAAGGGGGCCCCCCAGAATAGGCTTGCCCCGGGGTTGCAGGTAGTCTAAGTCGGGCCCTGTCACTGACAATGATTTTTCTAATTTAAAATATTCGTAAATTTACGATTATCTTAACATGGTAGAATAGGGCAAAATTTCGCATATAAACGTTTATTTTGAGGGATATTTTCATCGTTAAGATGTTCGATCACTTTTAAAATTTCATTTATGATGCAGTCTTGAACATCATTGACTAAGAATATTCTAATTTGAAAATTTCGTAAGTTATCTTAAATTTAAAATTTTCTTAATTTAGCAGAATAGAGCAGTATTTCATATAAACTTTCACTATGGGGATCATTGCATTGGAAAGTGTATACGCAATTGCATGAAAACTAAATTCTGAAAGTGACCTCAATAAAATTAAATAACAAATTAATATATATAGTAAGTATATCGAACTGAACAGTGCATAACCTATTAGGTGGGGCATTTCAATCTGTCACCGCGTCAAACGCCAATCAGATTCCTTCTCAACATGAATATAGTACACCCTGTAGTAAAAAATTATGAGAACAGATATGGGTTGGAGAACTGAGCAGATTCCACCTATGCCAACTAGTTTATTTGATTGTTTAATGACCATGATGTTTTATCGAAAAATACAATAGGAAAAAATCTATAAAAAAAAAGAAAACAATGCATTTCAACTCAAAGAAGTAAAATATCACCGAAATTCAGAATGCGACCCCAAAATTTTCCTGGATGGAATTTGCAACTCCATTTGACTTTCAAATGATATAAACCGCGTGACGATAATATTTCTTATTTTTACAATTTGGCAAGAAAGCATGTGAACATAATTTCAAATTAACTTTTATGTTCTTAAAAATTCACTTTATACAGTTCTAATGATGATTTTCCGTCACTAACTTCGATCATCAAATCTCCAAGGAATGGTCGCAAATATCGTTCTCCCCTATTATGCATTTCATTGGATTTTTATAACTAAAAATCCACTTCCGTAGCAATAACAGCAACTGCAATTTCTAATATTTGGGAAAAGTAACCGACATAAATTATTTTAAGTTTTAATTACTTTATTTATTAAGTAAATGGCGTATTATAATAATATTTCGAAAATATTTACCACGAGAAAAACATTTCCAGCAGCGGATTATCTGCGTGCGTTCAGAAGAGTGGAACTAAGAAAATGCAGAATGAAAAAAAGAGGGTTTAAAACAAAGAATCTGGAGTGACTCCACTCGACTTTCCGAACAATGAGTAATTAACGGTTTTGTAGATAAAGTAAAGTAAGAGGAGTTGTTAAATAAAAAAAAAAAGAAAATTATAATAGGGTGTTTGAGTATTTTTCTTTATATAGTACACGATGTTTAATTTAACGCTATTTTACCGAACACGTAGATCTTAATGATAAAGAATATTTCGTTGTTGTGGCTCTGTAAAACCTACAAATGCTAGATTCACCAAAATGCTTATAGTAAGTGCAACATTGACTTATAATATTTATATAAATTTCCAGCTCCATCGGATAAGGCATTTAGACGCTATCGCACTTTAAAGTTTGAGCCCATATGTCAGAATGATAAAGAAATTTGCATTTTGTCCCTGTCAAAAGAACCATAAATGCTAGATTCTCTAAAGTTCGTGTGACGGTGACGTATAACAAGTATATAAATTTTCAGTTCATTTCAATAAGGCGTTTAGTCGCTGTCGCACTTTAAATAATTTGAGCCTATAGGTCTTAATGATGAACAATTTTTATTTGTGTCCCTGTAAAACTCGTTAAGTGCTAGAGTCACCAAGTTTGTGTGATGATGACCTATAACTCGTATATAAATTTTCCACTCATACGGATAAGGCATTTAGATGCTATCACACTTTAAATAATTTCACGCAATAGTCCATAATGATACAGAATTATTTGTTGTGTCCCTGTAAAAAAAACTAGAAGGACTAGATTCACCAAAACCTATACAGATCATGAAACTGTGACTTATAATATGAGTAAAATTTTTTTGTTCAATTGAATAACGCGTTTAGATGCTATCGCAATTTTAAGATTTTGGTCCCATAGGCTATAATGATAAAGAATTTTTCTTTGTGTCCCTGTAAAAAAACTATAAGTGCCAGATTCACTAAAATCAATAGGGTCCCTGCTACGGTGACTTGCAATATGCATACCAACTTACAGCTCATTCGAGCAAAGCGTTTAGACGTTAGCGTGTTCACTCACACACATACACACATACATACACACACACATGCATACATCATCGTAAAAATAGTGAAAACGAACTCAGGGTACTAACGTATAGATACACCAAAATCTCGAATTCTGATTTTTGACATGATTATAATACTTTCCTTACATATGTATGTTCGGAAAGTAAAAAAGTAAATATAAAGAACTATAGTGACTTTAATTTGTTTTCTGTGCAATACAGTACGGTACTGTTTAATTTAGAGCCTAATTCAGCTTACAGATTATTCCTTCGCACTCTGCTCACCGTAAATACACTCTTTCTTTTGTTTCTTGTTTTTACATACTTTATTACATAAAACACAAATATTTTGACTGTATTGTAAATATTATCACAGCTTTTATTGCGCTTTTTATACAACACAATCAAGATTTTGAGTTAGAATATACTTCTATATCATTTTTCATTTGTTTGCAGCTTTTGGGATTTATCCACGATTTGTATTATCCGCGGAATCCGTGAAAATTCAATTCCGCGAATAATCGGTAGTTTAATGTATTTAGATGCAAGCGATTCTCCCGAAAATTGTTTTAAAGAATTAATTTCAATCATGATAGTAAATTTTATTCATAAGCCTCTTAAATATAAATAACACCTCTACTCATGCTTCATCTTTAATTTATTTATTTATTACGCTACTTTTTATTTATTTATTTTATTTTATTTTATTTTATTTATTTATTTATTTATTTTTATTTTTTTTTTTTTTTCACTTGTAGGTGGCCTAATACTTTATCACAAGAAAAGGCCCGTTACAGCACAACAAGCCTAAAGCCTAAAACTTTCATTGGTAGCAAACTACAACTAAGCAAAATTGGAAATTCAGCACCTGTTAGAGGATAACAGAGTTCAGAAATATTACTTTTAGATGCATATTTGATGAACTACACTTGTACTTCAAATACAATATTACTGAATATATATTGAAATATTTCATTTATTGTTTGGAATAAAAATGTATTTAGTCTGTAAAAATGTTTAAAATTTTGATGTTTAAGGAAAAAAATAAAATAAAAAAAGAATTTTTTTTTTTAATTCAGTCTGTTTCCTTAATTCATATATTAAGCAGAAATAAACAAAGTATTTCAAGTCTTTAATTTGCAATTATTTGTAACGTTCAAAACAAGAACGAAGTATTATGCGTTACGCATTGATTATTTCCAACTGTACATAACTCGTTGTATCGTTAATCTTTAATGTTATTTGACACAACGGGTATACAGAAGAACAGAAAGGCAGACAGACAGACTAACTAAATTCAGAATCACTCTTTAATATTGTTGAAAAGTGTTAAAAATGCTCAACACAAACGGAAATGAAATTCCAGCAATTTCCAATTGCTGTCCTTAATGTATCTGAATATCCTTAATGTATCTGAGTAGCCCTGTAAATCTGAAAGATAGACATATCATACAAAGCATTATTTTAGCATATTAACAATTAATGTATATTTCATTCTAAGGTTTACAGTAGAAAGTTAAATAAATGATGGAACTCATAAAAATCTCTCTCCTAAAACGCAATGCATCCGCATTTTTTTGGGTATCCCGTACACAAACCAGTTGTATAGGGCTTATTAATGCCATTTATATAGGGAATATTCCATAGTGTACTTGAATGACATATATTCTTTTTAAGAAATTCTGAAAATATTTATGAACGTTGGAGGCGGATAAAACAGACAGACGGACAGTCAGACAAACAGATTCACTGATTGAAATCATATTCACTCTTAAAAATTGTTAAAAACGACAATACAGTTGCAGCAAATTTTCAATAATATCCCTAATGCAACTGAATATTTTTATGTCGCCCTTTAAATTATTTTAATGCTAATCATATTATATATTCTATAAAAAGTCTTTTATTTCTTTCTTTTTTCTTTTCTTTTTTTTTTTTTTTTTTTTTTTTTTTTTTTGTGGTGTATATGAATAACGTATTTCAGCTTCCTTAAAATTTGTCTAAAGTAAAAATATTAAAATAAGGTTTATATAAATACCTCTCATGGAACATGATGGTTTGGAATACTTTCGGAGGTCCTTGTACACAAACCAGTGGTGGTATTTATCAATTTTCAATAGGTGTTTGGTGCTTGGGAATAAGGCCGATTGACTGCTCCAGGGTCCTAGACCTGAGGGGGAGTGCCTTCCATGGAGGTCTTTCTAAGGGGTCCTAGCCTATATTTACCCAAGTTTTGGAGAAAACAACGGAAAATTCCGAACGGCTAGGCCGACGAGCACAACCAGGGATCGAACCCGGCACCTCACGATTACCAGCTTTGAGCGCAGAACCGCTCGGCCGCTGGTGGGCCAATTTTCATTGGAAAACATGCAATAGTAAAATTAAAAACATATATCAGTTTCAAGAAATTTTATTGATATTTACAGGAGTTAGTGCGCGGACAGGCAGAAAAACCGAAGTCATAAACATTTTTCTAAGTTATTGGAATGTGTTAAAAAGAAAGAAAGACAGAATAATCTAGCGTGGCATTCACAGGATTATCTTTTACCTTGCATTTGAACACTATAAAGACAGACTAAATATTAAAATGTAAGCTTGCAAGCACTGTATACAAACGTACTTTAAAAATCGTCGAAAATAATTTTAGAAAAGCAGTTTTATTCTACATATTTTTCTTTGTGAGAGAGGCTTCAGCCGCCCTCAACCACCACCATCAAGTGATGGTGACTCAACACTCTGAATGAACATAGTGCGTATATTCATAAAAGATTTAAGGCTGTTCTTAAATTAAAAAAGAGTATAAAGAAATATATTCCACTTATATATGCTGTCAATTAGATTATAAAAATTGTAATAAAACCATACTTTTCAGCATATCAAACTATTTAAAATATCTTTATATTCCAAAATATATTTACATTCCGACGTTTCGGTTAATTAATATTCAATTTTTAACCATCTTCAGGGAAATGATGTACATAAATTATAAACATAAATCAAATTAAGCCATTCATGGATAATGCAAACACAATTCATAAAGAAATTAATACGTGATTACATAACTTATATAAAATAATATTATAGTTTTAAAAAATTAAAGAACACGCTTTCATAGAAATGTGAACTAAAAAGAACAAAATATCTATCTTAGTATTAAAATGCAGGGTGAGAGAAAATCGTGTGAGTGACACACCGTAATATTTACATACACTTAAAATCTTTAATTAAAATAATTTAGAATTAAGCAAAAGCCATTTTTAAAAAAATCTCCCCTGATGGGATCGAACGCTAGACCTTTAGGCTCGTAGCGCGGAACTATACCTCAACGCCACGACGTTCACGCAGGGAAATACTTTTTTTGCAATATAGATTTTTTGTTTGCTCCCAGAGCGGTTACAAACATACATACATACAGGTGAAGCTAATAAAAGCGTGTTTAAAAAAAAAAAAAAAAAAAAAAAAAAAAAAAAACCTACATATACATCTTAAAATAAGTTAAAAACCAAAACTAAATGCAAAACTGGTGTACAAACGATAAAAAGACAATAAGACTTCTTCACACACCATAAATTTTAAGCCACCGCAACCGGTTTCGAAAGGACGTAGCCTTCCTTCATCAGGTGCAAAAAAACACGTGCTACTGCCTTGGAGGCAAAAGCAAGACTGAAAGCAGGGCAAAATCCAGAGGGGGAGGAGCAACACAAACAATTAATAGGAAGCATCATGCAGGACCAATCAGAGAGGAACACACATGCACACACAAAAACAAAAGGAGGGAGGGAAGGAATAAACAATTAATTTAATTTAATTTTTTATTTATTTTTATTTTTTATTTATTTTATTTTTTAATTAATATTATACAAATAAGTAAATTTAATAAAATTTATTATTATTATTATTATTATTTATTTTTTTAATTAGAATTACTTAATTATAACTATTATTATGTTATAAACATAATGAAGGAAATTATTTAATAGAATTAAACAAATTTTTCCAGGCTGTAGACAGCAAAGTGGAATCAGATTTTTCATTGACAATTTTATCACGATTAAGGTTGATAGCTAAATTTTCCAAAAAATCCAGTTCGGAAACGCGTTTGGCATGAAAGATAATTTTGGCACTCTTAAAATTAAAACTATGATCAAATTCCCAACTGTGCTTCGCAATAGAAGATTTAGAAATTTCTTGATTAACAACATACGGAGAATGTTCACGTAAACGGCATTCAAGATTTCTTTTTGTTTGGCCAATATAAGATAAATCACAATTATTACAAGGGACATTATAGATACCCCACTTATGAAGTTCGGGAACAGGGGATTTAGTTGAAGGGAATTGGAATTTATTGACTGGTTTAAAAAGAACGTGAAAATTGAAACGCTTCAAAACTTTGGCTAATTTAAAACATAAGGGGGGATAAAAAGGCAAGACAACAAGATTATCAGGTTTAATTTTATCATCAATGGAAAGAGTAGAATTATAAGTTGGCCTACTGAACTTTTTGATAGCTTTATCAATTATAGAAGGTCTAAAACCTCTTTTAATAGCAACGGACTTTAAATAATTGAGTTCTTCTTTAAGAGAAGAAGTATCAGAACAAATTTTAAGGGCACGGTACACGTAAGTGTAAAAGGTGCCAATTTTTTGTTTAGCCGGATGATTAGAGAGAGCATGGGGAGGGTTAGAAACAGAGAAAGGTTTCCTGTACACAGAGGTTTTAAAAGAGGAATCGCACCTAGTAACTAAAACATCAAGAAAGGGAAGTTGATTACAATTTTCTAACTCGAAGGTAAACTGATTATGGGGATCAATAGCATTAGCAATATTAAGAATGGCAGAAACATCAAACGGATTTTCAACAAGAATGAAAGTGTCATCTACGTAATGTAACCAGCATTTTAAATTTAACATCTTTAATAATTTTTCCTCAAAATAATGCATATAGATATCGGCAAGAATAGGAGATAAAGGATTACCCATACTTAAACCATCACACTGTTTATAAAATTTGTTATTAAATTCAAAAGTAGTCTGTGAAACACAGAGTTTGGTTAGATTAACAAATTCTTTGATTTCAATGTCAGAATAATGAAATTCGCGTAGCCTTTTTTCTAAACAATTATTAAGCACACCTTCAGTGGGGACATTAGTAAGTAAAGACTTCACATCAAGAGATAACATTGAGCAATTTACAGGATTCAGATTATTTAACTTCTTAACAAAATCATAGGAATTTTTTATAGTATGACTATCAACGCTGCATAAAGGAGAAAAAATAGAAGCTAAAAATTTAGAGAGGGGATAAGTAGCAGTACCAATATTCGAAACAATTGGTCTGAGAGGAACATTATTTTTATGAACTTTAGGTAAAGCATAAAAACGAGCACAAATTGCTGAAGAAGGGGAAACCGAGAATTTGGTATTGTCATGAAGAACAATGGAATTTTAAACAGCTTTTAGAACAGAGCTTAGAAGAGATTTAGTTTGGTCTTTTTAATTTTAGTATAAGGTCCTTCAGATAAAAGAGAATTAACTTTATCAACATAATCAATTTTGTCCATGAGAACAATCTGGCCACCTTTATCTGCTTTAGTAGTGACAAGATTTTGATTAGATTTAAGTTCCTTAAGAGCAACACTCTCAGATTTAGAAAGATTAGATTTATACTTGGAATTATTGGAAGAAATGCAATCAACAAGAATATGGCGCAGAGATTCTTTTTGAGAGGTAGATATTTTACTATATTTTAAAGAAGCCTCAATGGGAGCAATTAATTTAGAAATTGTCTTGCCTTTTTATCCCCCCTTATGTTTTAAATTAGCCAAAGTTTTGAAACTTTTCAATTTTCACGTTATTTTTAAACCAGTCAATAAATTCCAATTCCCTTCAACTAAATCCCCTGTTCCCGAGCTTCATAAGTGGGGTATCTATAAAGTCCTTTGTAATAATTGTGATTTATCTTATATTGGCCAAACAAAAAGAAATCTTGAATGCCGTTTACGTGAACATTCTCGGAATGTTGTTAATCAAGAAATTTCTAAATCTTCTATCGCGAAGCACAGTTGGGAATTTGATCATAGTTTTAATTTTAAGAGTGCCAAAATTATCTTTCATGCCAAACGCGTTTCCGAACTGGATTTTTTGGAAAATTTAGCTATCTACCTTAATCGTGATAAAATTGTCAATGAAAAATCTGATTCCACTTTGCTGTCTACAGCCTGGAAAAATTTGTTTAATTCTATTAAATAATTTCCTTCATTATGTTTATTACATAATAATAGTTATAATTAAATAATTCTAATTAAATAAATAAATAATAATAATAATAATAAATTTTATTAAATTTACTTATTAGTATAATATTAATTAAAAAATAAAAAAATAAAATAAAATAAATAAAAATAAATAAATAAATAAAAAATAAAATAAAATTAATTGTTTATTCATTCCCTCCCTCTTTTTGTTTTTGTGCGTGCATGTGTGTTCCTCTCTGATTGGTCCTGCATGATGTTTCCTATTGGTTGTTTGTGTTGCTCCTCCCCCTCTGGATTTTGCCCTGCTTTCAGTCTTGCTTTTGCCTCCAAGGTAGTAGCACGTGTTTTGTGCTGGCTTAAAATTTATGGTGTGTGAAGAAGTCTTATTGTCTATTTAAGTTAAAAACATCTTTTAAAAAAATCACAATCATGCACATCACAATTTTTTTTTTTTTTTTTTTTTTTTTTGTAAGGTGCATGATTGTGATTTTTTTTCGATGTTTTTAACTCATTTTAAGATGCATATAGAGTGTTTTTTATATAAGTTATGTAATCACGTACTAATTTTTTTATGAATTGTGTTTGTAATATCCATGAATGGCTTAATTTGGTTTATGTTTATAGTTTATGCTAACTAAATATCAAGTTTGGTTAAATTTCGTTAAAAAAAAAAAAAAAAATAATAATTTAAAAAAAAATACGATTTTTTTCTAGGTTTTTTTTTTTTTTTTTTTTTCGTAAAAAGTAAAAAAAAAATCGATAACTTCGTTTTAAATTATCACAGATTTTTGTTCAACCCTATTTTTTAAAGGTATTGACGAGACCTTTCGAAAGATACCCATCTTGAAAATTTACTCCCCTCGAGGGGGAACTTCCCCCCCTGCAGGGGGGTTGACGAGGCTCCTACACATACAAAATTTTTTTCCCTGTTGACTATCTCTATTATAAATAATTCTTGTAAATTTCATAATGATTACTAAAAAATAATTCTCTTCATTTACATTTATACAAAATTTTGTCCTATATCACCATGTTAAAAATTTAGAAAAAGCGGGATGGCAACGCAACCTGTAAGACAATTTTTACCAAAAGTTGATAGGCACTAATTTATGTCAAGGCGCAACTACATACCAATTTGTATGAAATTCTGTGTAGTAATTCCTGAGATACAGTTGCCACAAAATTTTGTAACACACACACAGACCGACAAACAGACCTAAAAATGGTCAAATCGTGTTCTACAGTTTTCAAAACGTGTAAATCCATCAAAAATCCGAGGTTGAAAATTTTTACGAATCCAATACTTTCTTCTATTGAATATAGAAGCAAGTACAAACTTGTCGAGCAGTGGTAGTGAATGGAAGTTATTCTTTTGAAGTTATTATTTTAACTTCCATTCACTACCACTGCTCGACAGGTTTTTTCACCTTGATGTTACCACCATGCCAGCCTTTCCAATAGCCATCCAAAACTGACTTTTCCTACGCAAGTTGCAGTAATCAAGTGTTGCCTCAGTGTTAATGTAGAATGGCTCCAACCAATGAACTAAAAATTTTTTTGTATTTAAGTAGCGATGTAACTGTAGCTTTAACCTGATTTATGGTATATATATTTGTAACACAGCTGCACATTGTGTAAAAACATGTAGACTTCCTATTCCTGATGATGCCCTGATTTTTCAGGGCGAAAAGCTTTGAAAGATGCGGCTTTTAATTAAATATATGTTTTTAAAACTTAGATACGTGTTTTATTTATTAATTTAAAACGTTACACGTGTTTTTAAAAGTGTCTCTATATGAGATATATTTATATATATATATATATATATATATATATATATATATATATATATATATATATATATTAGGATAATTTAAGGGGTTACATGGGTTTCGAAAGCTTTAAAAATAAATAAATAAATAAGCTTAAAAAAAAAAAAAAAACTTTTAACACCCAAATTTTTAATGTATCGTATCACATAAATCTTTCCGTAGCTAGAATAAAATTTAATTTGAAAAAAAAAAAAAAAAAAAAAAAAAAAAAGTAACTTTTTTGTTTATTGATTGATTTCCAAAATTGATTAAATTTGAACTGCAAGTTGGTCTTGTGTTGTACAGGCTATATATTAATTTTTGTGTTCGTGAGAGAAAAATCCGAAAAAATTTGAAAACCGCAATTTTTAATCCCACTTCAAAAACATGTGACTTAATGAGTAGCAGATGTTTTCTTTTCTCTCCAAATAGTTTCAATACAATCTTTTGCTGTTGCTACCTAATTTTAATACTTTAGTTAATTTTAAAAAATCTAATCGCCCGACCGATAAGCTGTTTAAACCGTTGGATTCAGAAAAATCGCCCCTTTCATTTGGTACATTAATTGTAACACTACGACTGATATTTATAATTAATTTTTTTATTTTTTAATTTATTTTCCCCTTTTTTCTAGCAAGACAAACAAACTTACCTACCTACCTACCGTTCCAGATGAGAGCCAGTACATAGAAATTTGGGGATAAAAATAAAAAGGTTTTTTTTTTTTTTTTTTTTTCTCTCTAAATACAATATATATATATATATATATATATATATATTATTTAAAAATTCGAGCACATAAAAGAGCAACAATATTTTATAAAAAAATTTTGGAAAACTCAGTAAGTGTGTCTTAGTTTCCAGAGACCTAGAAAAATGGTGGATACGATTTCTCAATAACAAATGCACCGATTTTATTGAAATTTTGCACACTTCTACAAAACAGAATTGACGAGTGCTACAACAAAGGGTTTTTCACTACTTCGATTGCAGCTAATTTTAGAAGGCTATACTTGGGGCAACATGTGCCAAAAATTGTACTATAAAATTCTCTCTCTCTCTCTCTCTCTCTCTCTCTTTTTTTTTTTTTTTTTTCTTTCTTCTTTAATCGTTCGTTGTAGATTCTTCATTGAGGGGTTCTAAATTTTCAATATGGATATCTCTCAAAAAAAAAACTCAATATTTTTTAAATATATGCTTGAATCACAGGTCTGCGAAAACTTAAAAACTAAATTATCGATTTTTTTTTTTTTTTTTTTTAAACACAGACACACATGCATACACGCACGTAAAATAAAATAAAAATAAAAAATAAAAATAAATAAACGCAATTCAGTTGTCGTCTATAGAGTGCACGCAGTGATGCCAGATTGGGGATTTTGTCCCCATTTTGGGGATTTTTGAGGCTTCTGGGGATAATTTCGGGGACCAAATGTTTGTCGGGACCCTTTTGGGGAATTCTAAAATTTTTGGGGACAAATCTGGGGAGTAGTTCAACTTTCTGTCAATGTTGGCAACGTAATGATTTATCCCTACGACCAGGGATTTTTAATAACTTTATTGTTATTTGGGGATTTTTTTTTCAAAAATTGCATTTGGGGTAAAATCTGAGCTTAAATCCACTTAAATCTGCTTGATATATATATATATATATACTAGCAGACCCGGCCACGCGTTGCTGTGACTAAGTTATACGTTGAATTATATTGCAGAAAACTATTTAATACAGTCAAATTATTATTTACGAATAAAGACGAAAACGTTGTAGCCGATGTAAAAGCCTACAGGATTGAGATTTGAACCTTAGGTCAAATTTTGGAAGCGATTGATAAAAATCTTCGTAGAGTTGATATTAAGCATAAATTAATTTTATTGTAGGGTCTTATAAATTTTAATGGAGAAATGATATATATTATTTCTAATGCTACTTAGGATAAAAATGCTAAAATGACTAATATATAAATTAAATTATATTAAAATTCTATCCGCGTTTGTAATGATCGATAGGTGGCGCTTTTTCAGCTTTTGTTGTTAGTAAATATAACAGCCACGTGTATTTATTTTTGTTCTATATGTGTTACTACTTAATATTCGTGCTATAATTTCTCCGCCATTACATCATGGAAAATTGATTGCTTTTGGAAAAAATATTTCAGTTTATTCAAAGTTCGATCGGAAGTAGATATTTAACTGAAGCTGAACAAATATTAGTTCCAAATCATGTGATTCATTCTTTACTTCCATTAGCCGAAGCAACTGAAATTTTAAATTTGTCATTTGGAAATAAATGGAAGCTTAATTCTGGATTTCTTGATTTTTTGGAGTTACACTGTGGCACACAACAGTAAGTGTTATCTTTTTTACCGGATTTATTCATTTTTATTCAATAAATATATGTGAAAGTAAACATCGGCAAGCAATGGCGTCTATCCGAAAGCCGAAAGCTATCATGTCAATTGTAATTTCACCTTAGCCCACCAGAAGGTGAGCATTTCATTACAATCGCGGATTAAAATAAAAGTATAAAAGAAGCAGACGATTTTAAAAATCAATTTTTATGGATGAGTGAAATATAATATGTCTAAAGCTATTTTGGATTAAAATGCTAAAAAGACTAATATGTAATTTAATTTTTATTAAAATTCTATTAAAATAAAAGTATAAAAGAAACAGACGATTTTAAAATCAAATTTTATGGAGGAGTGAAATATAATATATGCTATAATAGATAATTTTACTATAAAATGACCTCATCATTTTAAATATTTTAAAGATGGCAACAGCTGTAGTTATAAAAAGGAAAACAATATGGCTAAACCAGAAAAATAAGTAAATTTGATAAATATTTTTAAACTTTAAAATAGGACATCATACGAAATATTGGACATTTAAAGTAAATACATGTATCATTTTAAATAGAAAAAGATTTTGGAAAAGTTTAGTATATTTTAACGAAGTGATGAGAAGGTTTTGAGTATCTTAAAATTTTAATAGTAAATTCAAGTTAATAAAGATGGGAAACATTGAGGATTAAGGTAAGAATAATTATAAGATTAAAAAAAAAAAAAAAAAAAAAAAACTTTTTATATACCATACTTTTAAATTTAATATACTAATAATATACTAATTAAAATGAAAATAATAAATATTCTATCATAGTTTGAAGTCAAATTTGTTTTCAAATGTCTAAATAAAATATCTGATATAAGATACTAATATGTTGCAGCGGAATAGATTTCATTTCTGTCATCCTTGGCGTAAAAAAGAATATCGCCAAATTATCTGGCGAAAATATTTAATTCCTTTCAAAAATCATGGTTATTTTAACAACTTATATTAAAAGAGTAATGAATAATATGAAATAATATTTCGTACAATACATATTACATGTCATACATACGTACAATGAATAATACATATTACATTTCGTACAATACATACATCTGGCATGTATATTTTCGTGTTACGCTTTTGATCGCCAAATACCAAAAAAAAAAAAAAAAAAAAAAAAAAACGCCAAGGACGACAGAGTTTTGAAATTTAAAATTAAAATTTTTTCAATTTGACAGCAAAATAACTTAATCTAACGCACGCGGTAACTAATACATATCTATGCCCAAAGGATTAAAAGGGAATTAAGGATTCAAATCGGGAAATAAATTTCCTCGATATTTAATAATTTTTTACAAAAAATCCAATGGGCGATTAACATAGGAAATCTTTTTCTTGGCTGCACAGACGGTCAGTGAATCACACTTCGCTTGCGTATAGAACTCATAAATATAGTATAGTATATATAGATTGATCATTGGAGAGAAAAAAAGTTATTCCTTTCACTTGGGAAAAGACGACGTTTTTACCAAAATATAACCGTATAACCGTCTTTCCTCGAGTGAATAAACACGGGAATACATACGAATATTTAAAAAAATAAAATTTATGAATAATTTATTTACTAAAGGTGAATGAAAAACTCCAGATACAGTTTCAAATTCATATTTCTTTTTTTCTTTACTTTTCTTTACTTTTTATTTTTTTTTTTCAATACCACTTAATGCTGATTCCAAAGCTTTTTTTTCGGCATCAAAAACCTTTGTACGATAACATACGGATGATATATCTATATATATTACTATATCTATGATAGAACTACATTAGCTAGTACTTTATTAATGTGTATAAAATCTTTAAATTGATTATGACGTCAATTTTCGTGAGATTTATAATTTAACTTTTTATAATTTTTTAACGTTCACGTTTGATTAAATGTATTTATTTTTATGTCGAAAGAAAATGAACTCGTATTTTTTTTTATTTATTTATTTATTTATTTATTTATTTTTTTTTGGCAACAATTAAACTTATGGAACTCACAGATATTTTGGAGCAACTTTAATAAAGGTCTATAATTAACAAATAATTGCAATAAAACAATATTGTGACAATAAATTGAGATAAAAACTATCCTATCTCTCAAGTTGGACCAAACTGCATACAGTGTGCAAAATTTCGTCAAAATCGGTTCCTTAGTTTGGGAGTTTACCCCGGACAAACATCGTGACACGTAATTTATATATATATACAGATATTCTTTTTTTTTCTTTTTTTTGAAAAAATTTTTATTTTCCCTTTTTAGTAGAAATTAAATTGGGGATTTTTTCGAAAAAAACCCCCTGTTTTGGGGAAATTTGAAGATCTGTTTGGGGAAATAATTTTCGACCATCTGGCATCACAGAGTGCACGAAATTAATTTTATTTTGACATTATTCGTTTGCATTTATTATGGAAAATAATTTTAATAAATAAATTGTCCTGCTTGAATTTGTATATGAAATTACAGAAGAAAGTTTTGTGGTGGTCATAACATACTGGTTTTTATTTATGTGTGTGTGTGCTTTAAAAAATACGTTCGAAAAGTTGAGAGGAGTTACTTTTGTTTCTTGCATAGGCAGATTAATATGCAGTTCATTACGATACTATTTTTGTAACCCTGTCTGTTTTTTACGTTATTAAGACCTAGGAATTATTTTTAACTCGCAGATATCAGTAGACATGACAAAATAGGAATAATCCCTATCAGCATAAAATTGTCATTAACTTCGTTTTTTTTTTTTTATCGAAGAACGTTTTAAAAATATCTTATCTTTTACTCGTGAGTTTTCATAAGATTTAAGAATTCGTTATTAGAACATGATTTGATTGTCAACTGAAATTTTATCGAAAGAAAAAGCAGTTGTAGCGATAATAAGATGTATAAAATGCTTGCCGAAAAAATTACTGTTTTTATATTGTTTATTAATCTTAACCAATCAAGACCTGGCTAAATCAACAAAGTAAGTATTTATTTTTAAAAAATATATTTACTACAGAATTATTCCATTGTTTTAATTATAGCATTTGATGTGGCCACCACCAAAAGTTTCTACTATATTCTCCTATTCACTGCGTACAAATTATGTATTTAAATTATTAATGTCTTCTATATACATATAAAAAGGAAGTATTGGATTCGTGAAAATTTTGAACCTCTGGTTTTCGAAGAATTTACACGTTTTGAGATGTTCTGAACAAGTATGACCATTTTTACTTTATTCTATAAACCTAAGAAGACATTAATTTTCCTTCGTCTTAAAATTTGTCGTCACAAAAACTTTTGAAATACTGAATTTATTGGAAACAAAGCTGGACAATGGATTTATCTATCAAATAACTTGGATGAGTTCGCTGGGCAACATGCTCAGCCATTTTGCTTCCAAGTAGCGGCCGCTAGAAAATTTGTCATTAAGATAGCATTTAAAATGTTGATTTAATTCGAACAAAAGTTAGACAGTGGACTTACATTAAAAAAAATCTTGGATCAGTTCACTGGGCAACTTGCTCCCCCGGGTATCCAAGTAGTGGCCACTTAAGAATTTGTCATTATGGTAACTTTCGAAATACTGTATTAATTCGAACCAAATTTGTATAGTACACTTATCTCAGAAATACATTTGATATGTTCGTTGGTCAACTTGCATCCAACTGTCGACCACTTAAAATTCTTAAATTCACGTAGAATCGATTTACTTAAATTTCCGTATATATATAATCCACATCAATGTCTCCAAAAAGTTTAGTTATAAATTTTATCTCAAATCTTGTTTGAAAATGACTGCCATTTGTTGAGAGGGAAAGAAAAATGAACTTACACTTTTGATTGAGCCGGAAAGTTACATGCGGAAATCAGTGGTATAAAAAGCGTTCAGAGGCTAAATCGTGTCAAAAGCAGTCAGCCTAGAAATAAACTTGGAAAAAACGGTCGGCCAGAAATATAATTTACAGCAATCCAAGAATGTGGCTATTTAGTTTAGGCGTGCCGCATTTATTGCCGTTTATTTAAAAAATTCCTTTATTATAGATGAATACCATTTAAGAAACATTCTTTCAGTTAGATGAATAAAATGTGATACGTTATTTTTCGATTATCGGGTAATAATACAGAAATTACTATGGGAATACGTCAGTTTTACATGCCATGCTAATATATACCCGACATGGATAATGTACGGTCATGGAAATGCTTTGCGGTAGATTTTAAATATGCCGTTAAAGAAATACATCTCACCATTCATCAAAAGCTTTTTAGTATCATCACTAGCAAATACAAGAATTCTTTTCCCAAACCGATCTGAAAAGCAAATGTGATCGATTTACACACGAATCGATTTTCGCATGACACCAGCCGGAAGGAGTTTAGGTTGATTTATTTAGAAATCGACCTAATACAATAACTTCTTTTATCTATATATCGTTTATCTATCTGTCTATCTATCTCTATGAAATTTTGTCAGCACAATAACTCCCAAAATAATACTCAAAATCGAAACAAATTTGGACAGCGAATTTATCTTATAAATATTTTCGACGAGTTTGTTAACCAAGTTGCTCTGCCATTTTATTTTCAAGTGGCATTTGAAAATTCCGAATGCACATTGCAAAAAGCGTATTTAAGACCGGATTTGCTTGAATTTTGCTGTATATATAGAACATGTAAGGGCCTCAATTAAGTTTATTAATGAACTTCATACGCCCTTTTTAACAAAGTAGCGGGTATCTTAAATTAAGCGGGACCACTTGAAATCAGGCTACCACTGAATCGATTCGAACCAAAGTTGGACAGTGAATTTATCATATAAATATCTTCGATGGGCAGCTTGTTCCGAGATTTTGTTTCCAAGTTACGGCCACTTGAAATCAGGCTGCCACTTGAAAATGTGCCATCACGTTAACTTTTGAAATATCAAGGTTGGATAGTGAACTTACACAAATATCTTGGATGATTTCGCTGTGCAAGTTGCTCCGCCATTTCATTTCCAAGTGGCAGCCACCTGAAAATTTGTCATTATTTTATAACTTTTGTAATACTTAATTAATTCGAATCAAATTTGTGCAATGGAATTATCATTCAAATATCTGAGATAAGTTCGCTGGGCATATTACTCAGTCCTTTTGTTTCCATGTAGTGGCAACTTGAAATCAACTGCCACTTGAAAATTTATCAGCATGATAACTTTTGAAATTTTTAATCAATTTGAAACCGAAGTTAGACAGTGAATATATTATCATATAAATATATTTATGAGTTCACTGAGCAACTTATTCTGACATTTTGTTTCCAAGTTGCGGTCACTTGAAATCAATCTGCCACTTGAAAATGTGCCATCACGATAATATTTGAAATACTAAACTGATTTAAATCAAAGTTAGATAGGGAACTTACGGTTCAAATATTTTGGATAAGTTCGCTAGGCAACTTGCTCCGCCATTTTATTTCCAAGTGGTGGCCACTTGAAGATTTGTTATTATGATAACTTTTGTAATACTGAATCAACTCGAATAAAATTTGCGCAGTGGACTTATATCATTCAAATATCTTAGATAAATTCCCTGGGCATCTCACTCCGCCATTATGTTTTCCAAGTGGTGGTCACTTGAAATCACGGTGACACTTGAAATATTTTTATCACGACAACTTTTCAAATCATGAATCAATTTGAACCGAAGTTAGACAGTGAATATATTATCATACAAATACATTAATGAGTTCACTGAGCAACTTATTCCGCCATTTTGTTTTCAAGTTGCGGCCGCTTAAAATCAGGCTCTCACTGGAACATTTCTTATCATGATAACTATTGAAATACTTAATCAATTCGAACCAAAGATGGACAGTACACTTATTCAAATATCTTAAATTATTTCGGTGGGAAAGTTGCTCCGCAAATTTTTTCCAAGTTGTGGCCACTTAAACGCTGCCACTTGAAATTTTGTTATCACGATAACTTTTGAAATACTGAATTTATTCGAACCAAAATTGGACAGCGAACTCATCTTACAAATATCTCGGATTTGTTCACTCAGGAACTTGCTCCACCATCTTGTTTCAAAGTGGTGACCACTTAATTTGTCAACACGATCACTTTTGAAGTACTGAATTAAATCGAACTAAATTTGTAGAGAAATAAATTTGATAAATGATAAATCTGAGAAATGAATTTGATATGTTTGTTTGCCAACTTAATCTGCCATCTTTTCTCCAAGTGCCCGCCACTAGAAAATCTGAAATTCACATAAAAAATGTATTTACGAATCGATTTGTTTAAAACTCCATATGTACACAGCGCACATCAATATATCCTCCAAGTCCATTAATAAATTGTAGCCGCTATTTTGCTTCAAAAGGGCGGCTACTTGATAAAAAAAAAGAAATCAACCAACCTTTCCAGCCTGAAGGACTTGTTTCATTTTATTTTATTATAAAAATACTGATATTTGCTATAAGCATCAATATTATTACAAATATATGACATTCAAAATTTTACCTTCTGAATTGGATGGAGGGGGGGGGGGGAGAGAAAAACTCTTTTATACAGCTGTGATCTTTTTTTTTAAATATTGTAATAAAATAAATATGTCGCATATATTGGTAACATCAAATTGCTACTTTTCTTTGTGTACATACGTTTAGTACACACCTACTTGAATTCGGTGAAAGGTTGTGATCAGTGTTGTGCAAGTTCACAAAAAAAACGAACTAGTTCAAACTCAAGTTCATCGTGTAAAAAACGAGTTAGTTCGCGCTCAAACTCATGTCTGAAAGAAATGAACGCGTTCAGTTCAAGTTCATTTTTAAAAACGAGCGAAGCTCACTAAAAGTTCATTTTTACGTACATTTTTTTTTTTTTTTTTTTAATAGATCTTATCCTCTGTGAACACTTTCATAGGTAATTTCCCTTTTTTTTTTTCCAAAAATTACTAATTACCATGAAAATTATTTTTAATTTTACGCTTAATTAAACTTATTAACTTATAATTCTTAATTATAACTTATTAATTTAATTGTGGTAAAAATTTATTTAGCAAACACTTCTGAATAGTGTACCCACTGTTTTTGCATGGCTTTTTATTCTCAAATTTTCAATACGTTTGTTTATGGGCATGAGAACTTATTAATAGAAAACAAATTCTATCATTTAGAGGTTCCGTTGTTTTAAATCAGTGTTGCGCAGGACCGCGTTCATGAGTTTAATTAAAACTTTTTCAGTTTTGAGCTGAATTTCGCTCGTTTTTTAAATTGTGAACTTGAGCTGAGCAAAGTTCGTTTCCTCATGAATTTGAGCGGGAAAAGTAACTCAAACTCATATGGATTTTATTCCTTTGGGAAAAAATTTTTATATTCTTGGTAGCAATCCCGGGAAAAAAGGGCACCGGAAAAAAGGGCACCCGGAAAAAAGGGCACCGGAAAAAAGGGCACCCGGAAAAAAGGGCACTTTTTCAATTCGCAAATCGCAAAATAATAAATATCAAATAATGATATATAAGAATGGCTTTCAAATTACACATTTAGAAATTTCAATTGATTTGGTACAACATTAATTTAGTATATACCTCGGGGAAGATGGGGGGAGGGGGAGGGGGGGGCAGAAGCAGATCGAAAGAAAACAATTGTTTTACATAAACTCTTACCGATTTTAATGAAACTTTGTATAATCACGTACAATTTGTGAAAAAATTACTGTAAGTGTAAGGCAAACTTTAGGGGTGGGGGGTTAAAGAGGGAGGTGCAGAGAAAAATAAAATTATCTTTTATATCACAGTTTTATCTACTTTAATGATATATTCTATAACTATCACTAACTTTTTATGAAGATCACAGTGAGTGTACTATATACCTGGGGGGAGCAAGGGGGGCAGATAAAAATAAAATATATTCTTCTTATATTACTCTATTATTGATCAAAAATTTTTTTGTACAATCACGTATAATTTATTAAAAATTTACAGTAAGTGTCAGACATACTTAGTGGGGGGGGGGGGGGGGGGAGGGGGCGGTTAAACAAGAGAGGGGGGAGAGGAAAATAAAGTGATTCTTTATATCACCATTTTAGCGATTTTAATGATATATTCCATAACTACCACTTAATTTTCATGAAGATTACAATGAGTGCATTATATACCTGCAGGGGGGGGGGAGGCAAGGGGTAACCGATGGAAATAAAATATATTCTTCTTTAAACTACACTATTATCGATTTAAACAAAAACTTTGTATAATAGAATACAATTTGTGAAAAAAATCACAGTAAGGTCAGACATACTTGCAGGGGGGGGGGTTAAAGAGAGGGGGGACAGAGGAAAATAAAATATTTTTTATATCACCATTTTACCGATTTTAATGACATATTCTGTAACTATCACTTACTTTTATGAAGATCAAAATGAGGGTATTATACATTTGGCGGGGGGGACAAGGGGGACGCAGATAGAAGTAAAATATATTATTCTTTAAACTACCGCATTGTCGATTTAAAAAAAATTTGTATCTACGCAATTTTCTGCTTTTGAAAAGTTACAGTGAGTGTACACATATCTGGACGATTTTCTAAGAGGGGGCAGAGTGAAGAAAATGTTTGTTTTTATATAACCATGCTACCTACTAACTTTGTACCACTATCACTTTCATTTTATTATAATTATAGTAAAAGTTAACTTAAGTTGATAAGGGGGGGGTAGGGGGGGACAGATGGAAAATAAAATAATCTTTTTAAACAACACTTATTATCGTTTGTTTTATTGTTTTATTTGCATTTTGCGTAAGTATCAATTACTAAGGGCACTTTTCTTAATTTCTCCTTGTAAAACTCATGCTAATCATCAACGAAAGCGTAAGTTTTTTATTTCTACGTGAGGGGGGTGGATGGACAAAAGAGACAGATTAAAAGAAGAAATTTCATTTTTGAGCAACTTTTTTACAGATTTAAATCATACATTGAATTTTTGAGTACCTCCCTGTAATTTTTCATTAATACTAACTGATATTTACACAAAATGCAAATAAAACAATAAAACAAACGGTAATAAGTGTTTTTTAAAAAGATTATTTTATTTTTCATTTGCCCCCAGTACCCCCCCCCCCCCTTTATCAATTATAGGTAACTTTCACTATAATTTTAATAAAATGAAAGATACTCGTACAAAGTTTAATATAAATATGTAGCATGGTGATATAAAAACAAATATTTTCTTCACTCTGCCCCCCCCCCCTCCCCGTAGCAATTCGTCCAGATATGTGTAGACTCACTGTAATTTTCATAAGCAGGAAGTTGTATATATACAAAGTTTTTATTTTTAATCGAGTATACGGTAGTTTAAAGAATAATATTTTTTACTTTTATCTGCGCCCCCCCCCCCAGATGTGTAATACACTCATTGTGATGTTCATAAAAAGTAAGTGATAATTATAGAATATATCATTAAAACGGTAAAACGGTGCTATAAAAGATAATTTTATTTTCCTCTGCCCCCCCCTCTTTAACCCCCCCCCAAGTTTGCCTGCCACTTACTGCCATTTTTTTCACAAATTGTACGTGATTATACAAAGTTTCATTAAAATCGGTTAGAGTTTTTGTAAAAACAATTATTTTCTTTCGATCTGCTCCTGCCCCCCTCCCCCCTCTTCCCCGAGATATATACTAAATGAATGTTGTACCAAATCAATTGAAATTTCTAAAAATGTAGTTTGAAAGTCATTTTTTAAATTCATTAATTGATATTTATTATTTTGCGATTTGCGAATTGGAAAAGTGCCCTTTTATCCGGGTGCCCTTTTTACCGGTGCCCTTTCTTCCGTGCCTTTTTTTTCCGGGATCCATACTTTCTACCTTTTTAATCGCAAGAGAGGACGCATTTCTCACAAGAGAGAAACGCATCGGGTCGGGTGATCGCTTATTACCTGCTTTGCTGGTCGGGTGCAGGTAAAATTTGCATTAATTTTTATTCACAAAATGTTTTCTCCGAAGATTGTTTTTTGCTTTACTAATGAATCTAAGCTTTTAAATGAAGAGATTGGATGACATTGTCTTCCTTCCTAGTAATTTAAAGACATGACTGATAACATGAATTTAATTACATTTACCTAAATATTAATACTTAACGTTTAAAGCTTTATATGGAAAACTGTTTTTTTTTTTTTTTTTTTTTTTTTTTTTTTTCCCCGACCTATATTTGCTTCCTTATTTTACTGTCAAAATACTTGGGACAGTGGATTTTTTTAAATATATGTTTTAATATGCATTTATGCAATTCTAAATGCATAGTACACTGCGGTTCAATATATATCGCATCTATCATAAAATAGAAAAAAAAATTTGATTGTAAAAGCCGAAAATGGAGGGAAAATAAAAATTAATTTCAATTATTATTATTATTATATAACATCATAAAACTTTTAGCATTTCAATAACATTTATTAATTAAAACCCGAATAAACTACTACATCAGAAACGCCAAAGAAAAATATTGGGAATGCAAAATTGGCGTTTCTGACGTAGTAGTTTATTCGGGTTTTAATATTCCAACGCTAAGTCTCCTGTTATTAAAATTTATTAATTGCCTCATGGACTTATTCATAATTTTTCTAGTACTTCATGTGACGCTTATTTTCATCTAATACAATGTTTGAAAAGGTTTTCAATATATATATATATATATGTAATAATAAAATTAATATTTCATTAATCCGGATAATTAATTTAATTTAATTATTATTATTTAGTAAGAATTTATTATTTTAACTATATATTTCATTCGGGTTTAGAGATTGCATCAGCCTTGCCACGTGTCGAAAAGATGATTGCGTAAGATCCCCAATCCTTTGTCCATATCATGTCATTACCATATAAGGTTATAAAGAGTAAACGCAAAGTTAAAATGTACATGTACTACCATGTAGATGTAGTCTATATCTACTAGCTTGTATTCTTCGCACTTCGGAGTTAGACACTGAAGAATAAAGATGTGCGATATATTGGCTCATTAAATTCATTTAATTTTTGAGTATTCAATTTTTATTAATTTCAAGTAACATGCGAAACTAGAATGTTACATATATATATATACATCGAGTGTAATATTATAGTAATATATATGACTTTATTTCTACTATCTTATAGATTTATTTCTATTAAATCATTAAATTAAGAACTTAATATTAAAAATACACATTTAAGCAAAGAAGTAATTTATTTTTATCTTATACAAGACCTACCACGTTGCAAAGCAAACGACTTTGTGTGATTTTTATTCCCATGCGATAACGCTCATTTTAACCATTAACTATTCTTCTTATCAATGAAAAAAGGAAAGGGCTTTAGGCAATTGCTTTTGTGTACCAGAATTGCCCACACAACAAATCTCCCCCACAGACAAATCGGCGTATACCAGTCACAATTCTCAATACATTGGATTCGGCTTATAGTTCCAAGAAAACCACATGATGTCGAAAACATTTTGACCAAGAAGAACGAATGTAGATTCTAGATTCCTTCAAATTTTAGTTAGGGCATACAAAGAACGGGGGGAAATGCTGTATTAATAATGCGCATCATAATATTTATATGGTTTCAAATTTTACTTTATTTGCTTTATTAAACAAATAATTATTACTTATTTCTTTATTTGTTTTAAGAAATAACTATTCAACTATATGAAAGCGGGAAATTTTTATTGCCATTTTCATCTTAGATAGCTCCTAAAACTAAAATTAGAATTTTACCAAAAATGATGATTATTCCATTAAACGCTGCCTTAAATATTTCAAAAAATTATTTATATTATATGGTTATCGTTTCTCGTAACTAAAAATATACAGAATCTATATAAAATATTTTCAAAATCGTAAATATTTATTAAATAATAAATTAATTAATTATATAAAAAAATTGCATCCCATAAAATACAGACAATTTATAAATATTTCGTAAAATACGCAACGAAATTTTGCCATTCTTTGATAACATAATTTCCACAAAACTTTAAATGTAATTAAATATCACTATAATATTGCACTCGAATTGCAAATTAATATATGTGCAAATGCCTTCAGAGCTGCTAGACAGGAAGTGCTGGGTTCGATCCCAGGTCGATGATATAAAAAAAATT
The DNA here is from genome assembly GCA_963930645.1 of Salticus scenicus. Lineage (NCBI taxonomy): Eukaryota > Metazoa > Arthropoda > Arachnida > Araneae > Salticidae > Salticus > Salticus scenicus. The sequence continues at coordinate 40,956,396 of OZ005654.1, read as the reverse complement.
TCCTCTCCCCCGCATCTTCAGCCCCCGAAGTATGTGTGACACTGTATTTTTTTCATAAACGGCAAGTGACTATTAGACAAAGTTTAATTAAAATAAATAAGAAAGTGATATAAAAACAATTATTCGCTTTCTGTCTGCTCCTAGACACCCCCCCCCCCTTTCCCCAGGTATATACTAAGTAAAAATGGTACGAATTTAATTGATTGAAATTTCTAAAAATGTATTATGAAAAATCACGCTTTAAATTCGTTATTTGATGTTTATTGTTTTTGTGAAATGCAAATTGCAAAAGTGTCCTTTTTTCCGGGTGCCCCTTTTTATGGTGCCTTTTTTCCCAAATGCCTTTTTTTTTTCAGGAATCCATTTTGCACAGTTATTTTCTTTTCTGTCCTTTTCTTCTTCTACTTTACTTTTCATATTTCAGACAGAAATATTTAATATGAGTTTGAGTTTGAATTGGTTTTTCACGCTCAAGTTCGTGTAAAAAACGAACTACGCTCAACTCAAGTTCATTGTTTAAAAGACGAGCTAAGTTCAACTCAAAACTCAAAATTTTTGAGCTAAGCTCATGAACGCGTTCAAATGAACGCGTTCGTGCACAACACTGGTTGTGATAATTAATGATTACGGAAACTCGCCATTTCATACCTGTTCAAATAAAATGATTTGTCTAAATTATCTTAATTTGTTTTGATTTATTTGAAATTGATTAGAACATCATTTTAACATTACAGAAAGAATGAAGATTTTTCTGCTTTTAATCACATTAATTCTAACAACAGCTATGTCAAAAGAAACGTGTCCCGACGGCAGAGAATGCGATGGAGGTAAGCTACATTTTTTTTGTTTTTTCTTTGAGAATTTTGCATGAATATAGAATAATTCTTACAAAGCAATTTTAATTTCATCTGGAAGTAAACACGGATTCATGATCAAAGATTCATCATAATGGAGCTTAAAAAATTAATATTTAAGGCGTGTTTAATATTATTTTAAACATGTTTTTATTAACTTCGATTCTTGTTTGTTTGTTTGTTTGTCCAGTACATATCTTGCAATCGATTTTTAACTAACTTCTCGACTAGCTAGATATTTGAAACTTTCAGGACAGCTCAGAACACGATGACAATACATTTTTTTAATACTTTTAGTCAACTGTTTCAGGTCCCTACTGTATTCGCCAGCGTTTATATGATTCAACAGAAAATTTATTTAACTAACTTCCTGACTAGCTAGACATTTGAAACTTTCAGAATAGTTCAGAATACGGTGAAAATGCATTTAAAAAATATTTTTAAGCAATTGCTTCGGGACCCTTCTGCCTTTGGCAGCGTTACCAGTACAAAGCGTGCAATCAATTTTTAACTAACTTCCCGGCTAGATAGCCATTTGAAACCTTCATAATAGCTCAAAACACGATAGCAGTGAATTTTTTTAATACTTTTATCCAACTGGTCCGGGTTCCCGCTGCCTTTGGCAGCGCTTATATGATTCAACAGAAAATTTAAAAACATGGTATATAAAAAAATCTTTTTATTTTGTAATTATTTAGGATTCCATTAGTTTTTCGCTACACTTTCATCCTGGTGAAATCATTTTAGTTTTTATGCAGTAACTGTATGTGTACATAATTATAAACAATTCCTCTTAATATAAAGGTGTCTATAAAAGTAATTTAATTTGACAAATCACAAAATGTTGATCAGATAAAAATTATTGCATCTCTATTTACACAGAATCAATATTACAAAACAAATAAAGATGATAGGTATTATAGTATCGAACAATTATTACAAATGCATTGCATAAAATGATGAGTTTTGTTTAGTTTTCATCCAGACATCACAAAATATAGCGTGCTATTTTTAAGCTTGATTAATCAAGTCCAGACTTGATATTTTAAGCCTGCCAATTTAATGTACAGTTCAGCCACATATCCGCTAACTAGCAGTGAGGACGAGTCCAAAATGTTGGAGGGATGCCAACTTGTCCGACAGTTTGAAATTTGGAAAACTTCCAGTAATTCCGCGCTCTGTTCCCCTGAGTCAGATGCCTGTCATCCCTATTTTAGCATTGGACTCGTTGAGTCAGCACTTGCACAGATGCTTCCATGGTTTTATCAAATGTGGTCGAAGAATACGCTAAAATTAAATGTTAATGCTTACACTTATCCTGTTTGTATTAAACTTGATCATTGGCCGGCCTGGTGGCTTAGTCGGCAGGGCGCTGCCTTCTCGGTCTCCAGGTTCCGAGTTCGAATCTCGGTGCGGGCATGGATGGTTGTGCTGTCCTATGTCTTCAACAATATTGTGTGCACGTATTTATGTGAATTTCTGTAAAAATGTGGAGCAATCGAGATGAAAGTCATTGTAACTATAGATCTCAATAAATGTCAAATGACTTGATCATTCAAATATGAATCATGCATGCATTTTGCTTGCCTTAGCGTAGCTTACATGAATTAAATAACTGTTAAACTGATTTTTACTTTCTTTAACCCATATACAGACCAGAAAGTATTGTTTTACCGTCAAATTTCCAAAATCGAATTTTTATTGTATTTTGCTTTGAGGTCCTCTGAGAGAACCCAAAAAACGTTTTCTTAGCGGTTGGTCTGTGGGTTTGTTATCAGTATATCTTAAGAACAAATTATAGTGGAAAGTCCAAACTTGGTATTCTAAATCTGAACCATATAGAGATGCTACACTAAAGTTTTCGTTGAAACCAAGAAAATGGTTCGTGTGCAGGGGCGTCCAAGTGAATTCAAATACACTACGTCTAATAGGCGAAATTTCTGATTGATAGGTACATTTTAACAGGTATAGGCTTCATTAAACAAAATGAGTATAAGAGCATGCTTTGTGTAGAATACGGTATGTAAATCATTTTTCATTCGTTTACAGGACGACCAAAAGAACTGAGATACATTGGGGTTGCCCTTGGAAATTGCTGGAAATGCATTTCGGGTTGTGTTATGCGTTTTTCATATGGAGTTAAATCCAAGTATACAATGTGTGTATACACAATTTATAGACAATAATATACAAGGATACCCGAAATTGAGCGAACGCATACTTTTCTATTGAATGTAATTGATTGAAGTGCTTTATTACATTTTAATATGTCGACGAGAACTGGCCAGAGATGAAATTAATTTCTCGTACCCATGTGGTAAACAAAGTATTATCTGACATTCAATTTTAAGTTGTAGTGTTTTGTATAATATAGCGTTCTAACTTCTGAAATGTAATGTTCTTGAAACAGTTCGTGTGTGTGTGTGGTGGTGGTGGTGTGTGTGTGTGTGGGGGGGGGGGAAACGACAACTGATGCAGGGAAAAGACTTAATCCCTTGTAGCAATATGCTATAACCTATGAGCACTATTTCTGCCGCATTTTAGACAACTGATGTTTTATGTATTTCTAATTAAATATATTTATTTATTTATTTAAATATTAATTTGAATTAATAAAATTTTTCTGCCCGACAGAGTGCAAGTTCAGTCACACATAGCACCTCACTTATTTATGTGTTAAATCAGTGTAGTGATCGGTATGTAAAAAAAAGTAAATAAGTAAACATTATCGTGCTACACAACTTTATTATATCTCTCTCCCTTGGCGACTTTTAAATTTTTGCCGCCATATTAGAAATAGATATCTATCTATCTATCTATAAATATATTTTTTTCTTTCTCTCTCTCTCTTTTTTTTTTTTTTTTTTTCGTATAATTTCTTGTATAAAAGGGGGAACCCTATTTTGCTAATATTTTTATCGGGCACCTTTTCGTTAATTTTTAAGAATCCTTCATATTCTGTTTATATTTTTAATGTTTTTTAGGTTTAAAATAGTGCTTGCTGAAATAAATTTTCTGTTTTTAAAACTGCATTTTCTTTTCTATAAAACTATCTACTCAGATAAAAATAGATCATTTATGTGACGGTTTATTTATTTTTATTTTTGTAATCTATACTACTAATATATAAATGCGAAAGTTTGGATGGATGGATGAATGTTTGTTACTCTGTCACGCCACAACGGCTAAACGGATCTGGATGAAATTTGGTACAGAGATAGAGATTAGTCTGGAATAGAACATAGGCTATTATTTATACCGGAAATTTGATTAGATTTTTAAAAATTAATTAAAATATGAAAATAATAAACTGGTAATTGACTTAATATAAGCCATTTAAGTTTTTAATTGTTGCCAAAAAAAGTTTACGAGATATTTTTATTTATTTATTTATTTATTGTTTTCAACATAAAATGCACGGAGTAAAAAGACTAAAATGAAATATGCTTTCACGCGAAAAATCAAAAATTACTAAATGTTAAATTGGTCGATGAGAAAATGCCACTTTATAATTAAAACAAAAAAAAAAAATAGTAATATTACAAATCTAACATATTTCTTCTGAATTTTATTTCATAGCATTTTTTTATATACCTCAACTTCAGATTTCTTTTTTTTTTTTTTTTTTTTTACTTTCTTCTATATGTAATATAGAGAAAGTCAACGAGATATATAAAGTAGAGTGATAAATGGTAACCCTTGAGAAGGTCCAAGATGAGTCATGTGACATGCTTTCCTTGCACATGCGTATTCGGTGGTTTCCTTGGTAACAGCTCATTTTCAGTACATTTCTATGGCAACGGTTTCAATGTTTTTGTTTACTTTACGTAGTTTAATATTCTTTTGTTCTAAACCATTTTGATTTTGATTTTACTTCTGTTTTATTTCGTGTAGTTGAACTTTAACCGACAAAATGCTTAAAAATAGTTGAAAAATTATTATTTGTTGTTAAATTTAGCTCTTTAAAAGTTTAAATTTTCTTTTATAAACACTTTTAAAGTTTGTTGAGAAACGACGAAAAAAAAGGTATTTTATTATTTATTAAAATGTGAAATATGTGTAAAATTATTTTAAAAGGAATTTATTTCGGTCATAGGACTGTCATGTTACCTAATAATAATGATAATTTGTTGAACTGATATTTTAAATGCCAAAATAGCGATAAAGGGCCAAACACAGCAACCTATTCAAGCATGTCACGTGATTCATCTTGAACCACGGAAAGCTAATCCTTCATCCATTGAATCAGCACTCTAATTTATATATCTCGTTGGAGAAAGTATTGGATTCGCGAAAATTTTCGACCTCCGTTTTTTGACGGATCTACACGTTTTGGGGTGTCCTGAACACGAATTGATAGTTTTTAGAAAATGTCTGTCTGTGTGTGTGTCTGTCTGTCTGTGGTTTAGTGTTTTCACCGTATCTCACGAACCAAATAATGAAATTCAACCAAACATGGTATATAGTTGGACCCTGGCGGGGCATTGTGCTGATTAGATTTTGGGATCAATAGCCCATCAGGTGGCGCTGTGATCGCATTTTATGTAAATTTTTAACATGGCAGTATAGGACAAATTTTCGTATTTTTCACCGTATCTCACGAACTAATGAATGAAATTCAACCAAACTTGGTATATAGTTGGAACCTGACGGGGCATGGTGCTGATTAGATTTGGGGATCGATCGTCCAGCAGGTGGCGCTGTGATCGCAAAATTTCGTATGTCACACCGTATCTCACGAACCGATGAATGAAATTGAACCAAACTTGGTGTATAGTTGGACCCTCACATGGAAAGGGTCTGATTAGATTTTGGGATCAATCGCCCGGCAGATGGCGCTGTGATCGCATTTTATGTAAACTTTTAACATGGCAGCATAGGACAAAATTTCGTATAAATGTACATAATGAGCGTTATTTTAAACTTGTGATTGTAAAATTAATATCAATTATTGATAATAGTAGTAGTTAACTACGAAAAAAATTTTGTGCATGTGGGGGCACCGGTTCCCCCACCCCCGGGGGGGTAAATTTTCAAGATGGGTATCTTTCGAAAGATCTCGTCAATAGCTTTAAAACGAATGGTTGAACTATAAATCTGTGATAATTTAAAACAAAGTTATCGATTTTTTTTACTTTTAACAAAAAAAAAAAACTTTGAAAAAAAATCGTATTTTTTTTTTTTTTTAAATATTGTTACTGGTTGAATATGTATTACTTTTAACAAAAAAAAAAAATTAGAAAAAAATCGTAATTTTTTTTTTTTTTTTTTTAATATTGTTACTGATTGAATATGTATATAGGAAAATATAGAAGAAAGTCTTGTGGTGGCCACAACATACCAGTTTTTTTTAGTAAGGCGGATGAAACACGCTTGGCATAAAAGGTAATTCAGCATAATATTAAAGGTATTTTCTAACTGATAATTCTGGACAATTTTTTTAATTTTGATGCTGAAGTAGATCTGACATTTTTCGCCGAGGGAAAGATAGAAAGAAATACGGAGGCGATGTGATGACGTCACCGGCCGTTCGTGGATGCAAGAAAAATATTTCCTATGTTAAACGCCCATTGGCTTTTTTTGTAAAAAATTATTAAAAATCGAGGAAATTTATTTCCCGATTTTAATCCCCTTATTTAGGTATATATATGTATTAGTTATCATGTCCATGCGTTAGATTAAGTTATTTTTGTTGTAAAATTGACAAAATTTGAATTTTTAATTTCAAAACTCTAGAAAAAAAAAATGGCAAACTTCCACATTCGATTGAAAACACAAACATTTCAATATACTAATATTAAAAGGAAAATGATAAATATTTTATCATAATTCGAAGTCAACTTTGTTTTCAAATGTCTAATCTAAAATAAAGTATCTGATATAAGATACTAATATGTTGCAGCGGAATAGATTTGATATCGGTCATCCTTGGCAAAAAAAAAAAAAAAAAAAAAAATCGCCAAATTATTTGGCGAACATAATTTAATTCCTTTCAAAAATCATGGTTATTTTAACAACTTATATTAAGAGAGTAATGAATAATATGAAGCAATATTTCGTACAATGCATATTACGAAAATATACATCTGGCATGTATATTTTCGTATTACGTTTTTGATCACCAAATATACAATAAGCGCCAAGAACGACAGAGTTTTGAAATTTAAAATTAAAATTTTGTCAATTTGGCAGCAAAATAACTCAATTTAACACATGCACATGATAACTAATACATATATATACCCGAATATGGGGATTAAAATCGGGAAATGATTTTCCTCGATTTTTAATAATTTTTTACAAAAAATCCAATGGGTGATTAACATAGGAAATAAATTTCTTGCATCCACGGACGGTCAGTGACACACTTCGCTTGCGTATAGAAACAATAATCGCATAAATTATATTTTGGTCTAAAACAGCAACAAAAATTCAAAAGTCGCCAAGGGCATTAAGGCTGTACCATGATCAAGTTTACATATTAATTAATTTATTTTTCTATATACCGACTACTATTAACTAAGCATGAAGTATATATAACCACAAAATAATAATAATAATAATTGTCTCATGCGATAGAAGTAGCCGATCATAGCATATTGTAATATTATATATGGCTTAAAATTACTGTCGTTCTATGGTTGATCGATTAAATCAAATAAATATAGGAAATAACTTGAGATCAAATGATATGTACGTCACGTATAATGTTGTTCATATGTAACTGGGATTCAGATATAAAAGAGCTACTTCAAATTTTTCGATACTGTCCGTATCGAAACTGTCATATATGATAAGCACCCAAATGGAAGCCCACGGGTAAGCCATTGTCGCAGGCAATAGGGACAGGCACCGGAGATTGCAAAGACGAACAAGTTGGTGCCGATGGCAGCGGGAACCCAAAGCGAGCTTTTGACCGATTTCAGATTTTTCTTTCTTTTTTTTTTTTTTCATAAAGTTATATAGAAAAGAGTTTGCCAGCGAAGCGGGCAAAGCCGTCCAAAATTGTTTAAAAACTAAAATATTATTCAACAATTCGCCGGGAGATGAAAAAACAATCATTTCTTTGTAAAAAAAAAAAAAAAAAACTTACAAATTTGAAACTCATCAATATTATATGAATTTCACCGCATAATTAAAATTTTAATTCACCTGTCACCAAATTATTATTAGCAATAATGAATAATAATGATTAATATTGAGCAATAATGAACTAAAATCATACAAAGAAAGGTTTCGAAATAAAATTCATAATTGACGACCCAGTTTTTATTCTTCCGCAACGCAGTACTGGTCTAGTACAAGATCCCTATGAACGAATTTTAAATTTTTATCGCCATGTTGGCGATAACTTAATATTTATTTATTTTGGCATTTTATTTTGGCTTTCAATGAGTTACAACTTTTTTTTAGTATACTTTATCAGACTCTGTTTTGCACAGCACCACAATGATAAGGCTTCATTACATTACATATTATGATCAAACCATTAGTTCCCATGCATACACATCAAAATTTCCACGTGAACGAAGTCGCGGGTAACAGTTAGTATTTTATAATTTATTCATATTTTTGATGCGTTACTTAGATATGGTTGTTGCTAAATTAAACTTCTTGGCGAAAAATGTTCGGTATACTTCGACGCCAAAATTTAAAAAATCACCCAGGAGGATCTATAAATATGCTATAAATAAAATTGATAAAATAAATTTATGATTCATAGAGTTTAGAGTAGTAAAGAAACGATTGGCAGTCGAATGTGACGTCATGGGCAGTTTCTTTTTTTAAATAACAGCTTGACAGTAAAAATATAGAAAATAATAGTAAAAAAAAAAAAAAAAATTTGAACAACATATATTAGCATCATAAACTATATTAGCACTTTATCAATGTGTATAAAAATTTTAAACTGATAATGACGTCAGTTTTGCGAGATGCATAATTTAATTTTTTACAATTTTTTATTGTTCACGTTTAAGTAAATGTAATTATTTTTCTGTCAAAAATAAATAAATAAATAAAAAAAATAAATAAATAAAAATAAATAAATAAATAAATAAAAAATAAATAAATAAATAAATATTTTTTGGCAACAATTAAATTATGGATAAAATTTAAATGGCTAATTTTAAAGCTATTATGACGTTATTAATTTTACATTTTAATTAATTAAAAGAAAACTAATCGAGCTTTGAAGTGCACAAGGACCCCTTGGGAAGCACCTTCATGTCGAATTACGTGACTGTCCGAGCTACCGCCCTTGCGCTACGCTGTCTGCAGACACACACACAGACACCTTATATATATATATAAAGATTAAAATTTGAATTAATTTTATCTAATAAGCTAAATTAATTCTTTTTCTCTTAAAACGATCTCATTCCTTGAAATATTTCAATGCACCATTGCTAGAATTAAAGACGCGTTAAAGGGTTAACTGAATTTCATCGATATCTTTATTGTAATTAATTCGGTGATATATGTCTCGTTCATATAAACAAAACCTTTTCCACCAATATTTTGTCCAGCAATTATTATTCGATTTACACCTGTATCTGGTGAAGTTGTACTTGCATAAATTGGTCTGATAATGTATGTGCCGTATAACGCGATTTCCTATTACGCGGGACATATCTCCCGCGTTATACGGGAGTCTACTGCATGTATGATAAGTTGAATTAAAATACTACTTCTACATGCAATATGTAAGCCAAATCCACCAATAATTTCAACATTGAGAGCTGGTATACATCCCTGTTCCCCTGTTTATGCAAGAAATAAGCATACCAATTTATGACCGACTGTCACTGAATCAACTGTCACTGAAACATGAGAGCAGTGATAGGATAGAAAATCAATTAACCCTATTACTATGTCCTAAAAATTGGACATTTACATTTTACATGAAAAAAATGTAAACCACTGTATTGCTGTTTGATGACTTCTCAAAATATGACATGTATTATTATTATTTTCCGCAAGTTAAAAAGTGTCTGGGGTCCAACCCCCAAATCATGGTGATACAGTAGTTTATTTTTTATTTTATTTTTTTTATTTAAACGCGACATTAAATATTTATGTTTTAATTTTTTAGTATTTATGACTGTTTGCTTTCTTTTTTATGATATAAAAAGTATGTTTATGAAAATCAACTCGTGGTCTTTGAAAAAACTACTGTGAATATTCGACACGCGTATCATAATTTCGCCACCAATGTTCTAGAATGAGTGAAACTCGTGAATTTTCAAGTAGCGGTGAATTTTTCTGCGGTAGCAGACAAATTCAGTACTAAAAAATAAGAAGAGTAACTTAAAAGTTCAGAGAGAGTAACTTACATTTTAAAAGCTCAGAGTAACTTTGAAAATGAGTTTTTCCATAGAATAACATGAAATTTTGCAGCTAGGTAAAATATCCACTTAAGTTGTGTCTTTATGCGATTCTTCGCTTAACACCGAAAAGTCATGTATTTAAAAGTTGGAATACAATGCACCAAAAATTTGATGTTGAAAAGTAATGAATAAAAAACTTTGTACTATAAAAAAGCAGAAAACTTTTAATCATTGTTTCGTATCGAAAAGTTAGCACGACCCGTCATCAGACGTAAAAATTTCCGATTTTATGTTGTACTCGTTGCTATTTTTTTCCGCCTAAGGATTATTACTTTCTCTTACCTATGTATATGGTATTGTTTTTGGCTCAGATTTACGAAAATGTTACATTTACATGTTTTGAGGTTCCTTAAATGTGAAAATGTTTTTAGCGATTAGTCTCTGTGTGTGTGCATGTTATCAGTATATCTCAAGATCCTATTACATCAAGTCCAAATATGTATCATATTAGTGGTGCTACACTAAACTTTTGGATGGTTTGTGTAGAGAGCCATCCAAGAAAATTCAAATACTTATGTTCATGGGCGAAATTTCATGTAAGTTACAATGTACAGGGCCCGACTTAGACTGCCTGGAGCCCCAGGGCAAGACTATTCTGGGGGCCTCCTTGTAGTGGCATACAAGCTCTTTAGGTTGCAGAATTTCTGCATACGCCTGGGGGGAACAGGGCATTTGCCTCGTATGCCCTGCCATTAGTCAGGGCCTGACAGTGTAACATCTATCAATCGCCCTAAATAAAATGGAATTAACACATTTTTTATGTGCATAAAAACATGTTTTGTGTTGATTGTGATATGGAAATCATTTACCATTCATTTACAGAGCTACCCAAAATATTTGAATATATTAGGGCTATACTTGGAAATTGCTGGAAGTGTATTTAATTTTGTGTTACGTATTTTTCTAACAGGACTGAATTTAAGTACACAATGTGATGTACATTGGGTAGCCATGATATTTCATGGCTACCCAAAATGAAGCTAAACGTTATTTTAAATTCAATGTAATTCGCGGAAGTGCTTTACCACATATTACTATATATCGACGAACACTGCACAAGAAGGAAAACTAATTTCTCATACCATATTGTAAACAAAGTATATATATACTTTAAATGTACACTATAATTGAACGGAGGATGAGCCCCCCTCCCCCCCCCTCACACACACTCAGAATTATATGTCGACTAAAACTGTTCCAAAACCTATTTCACATTATTTTAAAAGCGAATTGAATTTTATTATCTTACCTTATTGATCTTGATCTTACGTCTTAATCAGCAATGTCTTTGTAGTATTGAAATGCAGGATAAGAGAAAGTCGTGTGAGTGACACACCAGATTATTTAGACACGAAGCAATAGTTGCGAGTTTTTGCGATTTATAAAGTTTATTTACAAATTTTTTTATTTAATACCTTTCAACATCAGTTTTACTTCTTTAATGGCTTTTTGAATAATAATTCTTTGACGGTTACGCTTATACATCATGTATCTAGAATTTCTTAGTTAAGTAATTTATTTAGTTGTTCAAATGGTTATTAGGACGAGAGAAACATTTCTCTCAGATGAAAAAAGACCTCTCGTCCAAAATTAAATTTTATTTAGGTCAAAATTTCAATTTGTCTTTTTTTTTTTTTTTTTGCATCTGCTTACAAGTGAAAACTAAACTGATAGAAGCTTGCATTGAGCAATTCCATTCATTGCATGCAAATCGCAGCTTCGAATAATTCAGCAAAGTACGCATGTCAAGAAATATATATACTGGGAATTCCAAAACTCACAGAAAAAAAAAAAAAATTATATATATATATTATTAAAAAATTATTGACCGTAGCACTAAGTAGTTTTCACTGAAATGCGTAAAAAAGAATGGTTGTTTATTTATATATAAGGAAAAAATATTAGTTACATTTTTCACCAACAGATGACGCTGCATTCGCAGAATCCTCTCTCTCTTTAAACAGATACGTTTTCTCAAATAATGCCGTATTGCTAATATTGATCATTCTGACTGACGTGTTGCATATGATTTCAGATGGTAGCGAATATCTAAATTAAACATTTATTAAAACACGAATCTTCTAGAAGTTTAGGTTTCGTATAAAGTCCACGTGTTAAAATTGTAATTAGAAACATATTAAAAACACGTTATAAAAATTTTATTAAAATCATATTATATAAACATTTACTAAGCTTTTCACCATTATAGCATGGCATCATCAGGTAGTCTTGGTGCTACCTTGATCGATCTCAACTTAAGCCTAAGAATTCAAGTAACAAATTGACCCTTCCTGTTCAGTTTAAGTTGTCTTTTGCTGTAACCGTTTCAAGATCCTCGGATATGTGAAGATGTTGTCTCTTCTACTCTTTTGTAAAAAATGTTTACCTGGTGATGCCATTATATAATGGCGAAAAGCTCAGTAAATATTCATATAATATGATTTTAATAAAATTTTTATAATGTGTTTCTAATATGTTTCTAATTAAACATTTATTGCTTATTATTGCTGTTAATCGTTCTAAGAAGAAAACCATGATATTGTTAAGAGATAAAGCATTGTTGACTAAGCTTTATTATGAGAATTCCCAATGTGCAATGTCTGACGGCCTAACATAATCATTTATAATCCTAGTTGAGTTGTTGGATGTACTGCGCCACTTCAAAAGACTAATTTTACAAGCTGCTCCCTGTTAAATTAAAGCATCTTTAATTGTAAAATGAATGAAGAAAAATGTTTAAAAAAAAAAAAAAAAAAACTTGAGATCAAATGTTATATACGTCACGTATAATGTTGTTCATATGTAACTGGGATTCAGATATAAAAGAGCTACTTCAAATTTTTCGATACTGTCCGTATCGAAACTGTCATATATGATAAGCACCCAAATGGAAACCCACGGGTAAGCCATTGTCGCAGGCAATAGGGACAGGCACCGGAGATTGCAAAGACGAACAAGTCGGTGCCGATGGCAGCGGGAACCCAAAGCGAGCTTTTGACCGATTTCAGATTTTTCTTTCTTTTTCTTTTTTTTTTTTTTTTTTTTCATAAAGTTATATAGAAAAGAGTTTGCCAGCGAAGCGGGCAAAGCCGTCCAAAATTGTTTAAGAACTAAAATATTATTCAACAATTCGCCGGGAGATGAAAAAACAATCATTTCTTTGTAAAAAAAAAAAAAAAAAAAACTTACAAATTTGAAACTCATCAATATTATATGAATTTTACCGCATAATTAAAATTTAAATTCACCTGTCACCAAATTATAATTAGAACAAATATTGAGCAATAATGAACTGAAATCATACAAAGAAAGGTTTCGAAATAAAATTCATAATTGACGACCCAGTTTTTATTCTTCCGCAACGCAGTACTGGTCTAGTACAAGATCCCTATGAACGAATTTTAAATTTTTATCGCCATGTTGGCGATAACTTAATATTTATTTATTTTGGCATTTTATTTTGGCTTTCAATGAGTTACAACTTTTTTTTAGTATACTTTATCAGACTCTGTTTTGCACAGCACCACAATGATAAGGCTTCATTACATTACATATTATGATCAAACCATTAGTTCCCATGCATACACATCAAAATTTCCACGTGAACGAAGTCGCGGGTAACAGTTAGTATTTTATAATTTATTCATATTTTTGATGCGTTACTTAGATATCATGGCTGCAAGTTGTAAGATGTAGCCAAGACTGAAAATTTTTTTCAATTTACCTTCCTTGAGGTTTGCACTAAAACGCGAGGATCTCGCATGTTTTAGGTAGGCTGCATGCAAAGGTAGTATGGAAAGTCAATTAAACTTTTTGGCGAAAAATGTTCGGTATACTTCAACGCCAAAATTTAAAAAATCGCCCAGGAAGATCTTTAAATATGCTATAAATAAAATTGATAAAATAAATTTATGATTCATAGAGTTTAGAGTAGTAAAGAAACGATTGGCAGTCGAATGTGACGTCATGGGCAGTTTCTTTTTTTAAATAACAGCTTGACAGTAAAATTATAGAAAATAATAGTAAAAAAAAAAAAAAAAAAGAACATTTTTGAACAACATATATTAGCATCATAAACTATATTAGCACTTTATCAATGTGTATAAAAATTTTAAAGTGATAAAGACGTCAGTTTTGTGAGATGCATAATTTAATTTTTTACAATTTTTTATTGTTCACGTTTAAGTAAATGTAATTATTTTTCTGTCAAAAAAATAAATAAATAAAAATAAATAAATAAATAAAAAATAAATAAATAAATATTTTTTGGCAACAATTAAATTATGGATAAAATTTAAATGGCTAATTTTAAAGCTATTATGACGTTATTAATTTTACATTTTAATTAATTAAAAGAAAACTAATCGAGCTTTGAAGTGCACAAGGACCCCTTGGGAAGCACCTTCATGTCGAATTACGTGACTGTCCGAGCTACCGCCTTTGCGCTACGCTGTCCGCAGACACACACACAGACACCTTATATATATATATAAAGATTAAAATTTGAATTAATTTTATCTAATAAGCTAAATTAATTCTTTTTCTCTTAAAACGATCTCATTCTTTGAAATATTTCAATGCACCATTGCTAGAATTAAAGACGCGTTAAAGGGTTAACTGAATTTCATCGATATCTTTATTGTAATTAATTAATTCGGTGACATCTGTCTCGTTCATATCAACAAAACCTTTTCCACCAATATTTTGTCCAGCAGTTATTATTCGATTTACACCTGTATCTGGTGAAGTTGTACTTGCATAAATTGGTCTGATAATGTATGTGCCGTATAACGCGATTTCCTATTACGCGGGACATATCTCCCGCGTTATACGGGAGTCTACTGCATGTATGATAAGTTGAATTAAAATACTACTTCTACATGCAATATGTAAGCCAAATCCACCAATAATTTCAACATTGAGAGCTGGTATACATCCCTGTTCCCCTGTTTATGCAAGAAATAAGCATACCAATTTATGACCGACTGTCACTGAATCAACTGTCACTGAAACATGAGAGCAGTGATAGGATAGAAAATGAATTAACTCTATTACTATGTCCTAAAAATTGGACATTTACATTTTACATGGAAAAATGTAAACCACTGTATTGCTGTTTGATGACTTCTCAAAATATGACATGTATTATTATTATTTTCCGCAAGTTAAAAAGTGTCTGGGGTCCAACCCCCAAATCATGGTGATACAGTAGTTTATATTTTATTTTATTTTTTTTTTTTATTTAAACGCGACATTAAATATTTATGTTTTAATTTTTTAGTATTTATGACTGTTTGCTTTCTTTTTTATGATATAAAAAGTATGTTTATGAAAATCAAATCGTGGTCTTTGAAAAAACTACTGTGAATATTCGACACGCGTATCATAATTTCGCCACCAATGTTCTAGAATGAGTGAAACTCATGAATTTTGAAGTAGCGGTGAATTTTTCTGCGGTAGCAGACAAATTCAGCACTAAAAAATAAGAAGAGTAACTTAAAAGTTCAGAGAGAGTAACTTACATTTTAAAAGCTCAGAGTAACTTTGAAAATGAGTTTTTCCATAGAATAACATGAAATTTTGCAGCTAGGTAAAATATCCACTTAAGTTGCGTCTTTATGCGATTCTTCGCTTAACACCGAAAAGTCATGTATTTAAAAGTCGCTAAAAAAGTTGGAATACAATGCACCAAAAATTTGATGTTGAAAAGTAATGAATAAAAAACTTTGTAAGCATAATACTATAAAAAAGCAGAAAACTTGTAATTATTGTTTCGTATCGAAAAGTTAGCACGACCCGTCATCAGACGTAAAA
This sequence comes from Salticus scenicus, assembly GCA_963930645.1. NCBI lineage: Eukaryota > Metazoa > Arthropoda > Arachnida > Araneae > Salticidae > Salticus > Salticus scenicus. Next base: position 40,940,339 of record OZ005654.1, on the reverse strand, counting down.
GCAAGCACGAGTGCAGTTTCCGATTTTATGTTCTACTCGTTGCTATTTTTTTCCGCCTTTCTCTTACCCATGTATATGGTATTGTTTTTGGCTCAGATTTACGAAAATGTTACATTTACATGTTTTGAGGTTCCTTAAATGTGAAAATGTTTTTAGCGATTAGTCTCTGTGTGTGTGCATGTTATCAGTATATCTCAAGATCCTATTACATCAAGTCTAAATATGTATCATATTAGTGGTGCTACACTAAACTTTTGGATGAGATCACGCAAATGGTTTGTGTAGAGAGCCATCCAAGAAAATTCAAATACTTATGTTCATGGGCGAAATTTCATGTAAGTTACAATGTACAGGGCCCGACTTAGACTGCCTGGAGCCCCAGGGCAAGACTATTCTGGGGGCCCCCTTGTAGTGGCATACGAGCTCTTTAGGTTGCAGAATTTCTGCATACGCCTGGGGGGAACAGGGCATTTGCCTCGTATGCCCTGCCATTAGTCAGGGCCTGACAGTGTAACATCTATCAATCGCCCTAAATAAAATGGAATTAACACATTTTTTATGTGCATAAAAACATGTTTTGTGTAGATTGTGATATGGAAATCATTTACCATTCATTTACAGAGCTACCCAAAATATTTGAATATATTAGGGCTATACTTGGAAATTGCTGGAAGTGTATTTAATTTTGTGTTACGTATTTTTCATACAGGACTGAATTTAAGTACACAATGTGATGTACATTGGGTAGCCATGATATTTCATGGCTGCCCAAAATGAAGCTAAACGTTATTTTAAATTCAATGTAATTCGCGGAAGTGCTTTACCACATATTACTATACATCGACGAACACTGCACAAGAAGGAAAACTAATTTCTCATACCATATTGTAAACAAAGTATATATATATACATATATATATATATATATATATATACTTTAAATGTACACTATAATTGAACGGAGGATGAGCCCCCCTCCCCCCCCCCCCCACACACACACACACTCAGAATTATATGTCGACTAAAACTGTTCCAAAACCTATTTCACATTATTTTAAAAGCGAATTGAATTTTATTATCTTACCTTATTGATCTTGATCTTACGTCTTAATCAGCAATGTCTTTGTAGTATTGAAATGCAGGATAAGAGAAAGTCGCGTGAGTGACACACCAGATTATTTAGACACGAAACAATAGTTGCGAGTTTTTGCGATTTATAAAGTTTATTTACAAATTTTTTTATTTAATACCTTTCAACATCAGTTTTACTTCTTTAATGGCTTTTTGAATAATAATTCTTTGACGGTTACGCTTATACATCATGTATCCAGAATTTCTTAGTTAAGTAATTTATTTAGTTGTTCAAATGGTTATTAGGACGAGAGAAACATTTCTCTCAGATGAAAAAGACCTCTCGTCCAAAATTAAATTTTATTTAGGTCAAAATTTCAATTTGTCTTTTTTTTTTTTGCATCTGCTTACAAGTGAAAACCAAACTGATAGAAGCTTGCATTGAGCAATTCCATTCATTGCATGCAAATCGCAGCTTCGAATAATTCAGCAAAGTACGCATGTCAAGAAATATATATATATATATATATATACTGGGAATTCCAAAACTCACAGAAAAAATATATATATATATTATTTAAAAAATATTGACCGTAGCACTAAGTAGTTTTCACTGAAATGCGTAAAAAAGAATGGTTGTTTATTTATATATAAGGAAAAAATATTAGTTACATTTTTCACCAACAGATGACGCTGCATTCGCAGAATCCTCTCTCTCTTTAAACAGATACGCTTTCTCAAATAACGCCGTATTGCTAATACTGATCATTCTGACTGACGTGTTGCATATGATTTCAGATGGTAGCGAATATCTAAATTAAACATTTATTAAAACACGAATCTTCTAGAAGTTTAGATTTCGTATAAAGTCCACGTGTTAAAATTGTAATTAGAAACATATTAAAAACACGTTATAAAAATTTTATTAAAATCATATTATATAAACATTTACTAAGCTTTTCACCATTATAGCATGGCATCATCAGGTAGTCCTAGTGCTACCTTGATCGATCTCAACTTAAGCCTAAGAATTCAAGTAACAAATTGACCCTTCCTGTTCAGTTTAAGTTGTCTTTTGCTGTAACCGTTTCAAGATCCTCGGATATGTGAAGATGTTGTCTCTTCTACTCTTTTTGTAAAAAATGTTTACCTGGTGATGCCATTATATAATGGCGAAAAGCTCAGTAAATATTCATATAATATGATTTTAACAAAATTTTTATAATGTGTTTCTAATATGTTTCTAATTAAACATTTATTGCTTATTATTGCTGTTAATCGTTCTAAGAAGAAAACCATGATATTGTTAAGAGATAAAGCATTGTTGACTAAGCTTTATTATGAGAATTCCCAATGTGCAATGTCTGACGGCCTAACATAATCATTTATAATCCTAGTTGAGTTGTTGGATGTACTGCGCCACTTCAAAAGACTAATTTTACAAGCTGCTCCCTGTTAAATTAAAGCATCTTTAATTGTAAAATGAATGAAGAAAAATGTTAAAAAAAAAAAAAAAATCCCACTTCTTTTTGCACATTTTAGTGAAAACCGCATAGTGTTACGGCCAGTACCTTTTGAATAATGTATTTTTTTTTTTTTTTTACTATGACTTTTGAATCCCCCGGTATATAAGCTTAGAGCTTATTTTTAAAATAAATCATTTATGGCATGCATCTACAAATCAAATTATGTGATGTAAAAATATGCATAATAAAGTATAAGGAAAAAAAAAAAAAAAAAAAAAAAAAAAAAAAATCAGTCACTTAACAGACAGAAAATCGAAAGAAAGTAATTTCATTTACCTTACTTTCTTAATACTTACTTTACTTTCTTTTTTACTCATTCAGTTATAATATCTACTATAGAACCTACCAATTCACTTATTTATTTTCATATACGTATTCAATCTCATTTACCTAGATCAAACCTGTCCAGTACAAAAGGCTTTGAGGACCACTTTGGAAATATATTTAATTCCGGCGGCCACCCCTGTGTTTTCATATATAAAGCTCAAACAGCAAATTGCTTTAAGCTGAAAAATGTTAAAACAGAGGTCCCTATTGCAACACTCGCACACACACATACAGGATAATATTATTTGGTTTTAATCCAGTTATGCCATCATTTCTATTTTATTAAAAAGCATTGCTTGTTAGTACCCGTTTTTTCTTCACACCAGTTTTTTAAGTGAATTTCTTTGTGTTAAAATAGTGGTGGAAGAGTCCCTACAAAAAGGCAGGCCCGTGCTTACCCTGTGCCTTGACCTTGTGCAGCTTCGACGTGTTTCCTTGACAGCTAATATATGAATGTCTATATCGTTTTCATTCACTCACTCACAAGAGTGAGAACAGATTTATTAATTTTTAATGCTTAACAGAATATACCACTTTATAACAATAACTACCAGTCGTCCCGATATTTAGATACCGGTATATATTCTATAGAAATTTCCCCTTTTTTTAATCATTGAAGACTGCCACAAAAGCTCAAAAAATTTCTAGAAAAAAAAATACCATAAATCGGAACGTTTATCAGCTATGTTATAAATTTCGTCAATACCGCCACGGGCCGTCAAAACGTTGCTGGGTGGGCTACAGGTTGGCCACCCTTAACCTACATGACATCATACTTACTCTCATATTTACATAAATAATTACTTGCATACCTTCTTACTTTTATTTGTTTACTTTTTCAGAATGTTGCAAAAAATTTTTCATTGGGAAGAAATACTATTGTTGCAGAGGGATGATGCGGTGTCAGCAGACTCTCGGCATAGGTTATTGTTTACATTTCAACATACCACTGCCATTTCCTGTAAAAAATTAAATGGCTTCTCTTACCAAAGTGAAACATGTCTAAGCTGAAAGTCCTGAAATTAAAAAAATGTACGACAGAAGAAGATGAATTTCATAAGCATACCAACGAAAAATATTTAGAACCATTAGCTGACTCTGTCTTCAGAGAAGTTTCATAGACTGATAACAATGTCAGAAAGGAAAAGAAAAGAAAAAGAAATCCATCCAAAGAACAAACTAAAATCAAATAGCATTTGGATTAAAAGTAAAACATGAATGTTTTATTTGATTCTTCTTTTGGATCCTAAACAGCTAACAAAGTAAAATAAAGATGTTGCAATTTGTAAAACATTAACAAATATATTAATAAATTCATGATATAGACTACAGTTTTATTTCTATGTTTACAAGAATTTTTTTTAAAGAGAATATAAGGCCGCTTATGCAAAGGAGTACAAAAATATTTCATAAATCTTTTCTTAAATTGAATTAATAATCTGGTGCGATACTTCCACTACTTTCTTTTTTACCTTATCTTACAATAGTCATATTATTACAGTTTAAGATTTAGGAAAAAAATACTGTATTTGAACACTGATCTGATAAAGCACATTTAACAAGCAGCTGAAATTTGAATTAAAAACATTCTTATTTGAACTACATTATGGTGTGAGGGGGTTACCTACCACCTCTGTCAACCCCTTAGTTTGACTATTATAGCTATATTCAAAAACATTTAAGATTCATTAAATTTTTTAATTTATTTCTAATAATTCAAATTGTCGCATACTAGATTTAAAAAAAAAACTACTTGCCACTCGGAGACTAAAAAAAACTAGTATGTTGTGGCCACCACAAGACTTTCTTCTATATTTTCCTATACATATTCAATCAGTAAAAAAAAAAAAAAAAAAAAAAATACGATTTTTTTTTTCTAAGTTGGTTTTTTTTTTTTTTTTTTTTGTAAAAATTAATACATATTCAATCATTAACAATATTTAAAAAAAAAAAAAAAAAAATATATATATATATATATATATATATATACAATTTTTTTTCTAAGCTTTTTTTTTGTTAAAAGTAAAAAAAATCGGTAACTTTGTTTTAAATTATCACAGATTTATAGTTCAACCATTCGTTTTAAAGGTATTGACGAGATCTTTCGAATGATACCCATCTTCAAAATTTACCCCCCAGGGGGGGAAGCGATGCCCCCCCATGCACAATTTTTTTTTCCCCTAGTTACGTACTACTATTATCAATAATTCATATTAATTTTACAATCACAAGTGTAAAATAACTCTTATTATGCACATTTATACGAATTTTTGTCCTATTCTGCCATGTTAAAAATTTAGATAAAATGCTATCACAGCGCCTCCTGTTGAGCTAATGATCCCCAAATATAATCAGCACCAGTTTATGTCGGGGACCAACTAAATACCAAGTTTGGTAAAATTTCGTTAAAAAAAAAAAAAAAAAAAAAAAAAAAAATACGATTTTTTTTTTTTTTTTTTTTTTTTTTTTTTGTTAAAAGTAAAAAAAATCGATAACTTTGTTTTAAATTATCACAGATTTATGGTTCAACCATTCGTTTTAAAGGTATTGACGAGATCTTTCGAATGATACCCATCTTCAAAATTTAACCCCCCCCCCCCCCGGCCCCCCCCCATGCACATTTTTTTTTTCCTAGTTAACTACTACTATTATCAATAATTCATATTCAATTTACAATCACAAGTTTAAAATAACTCTCATTATGCCCATTTATACGGAATTTTGTCCTATGCTGCCATGTTAAAAATTTGCATAAAATGCGATCACAGCGCCACCTGTTGAGCTATTGATCCCCAAATCTAATGGGCACCAGTTCATGTCAGGGTGCAACTAAATACCAAGTTTGGTTAAATTTCATTCATTGGTTCGTGAGATACAGCGTCCACGAAAAAAAAAAAAAAAATGATACAGACAGACAGACATTTTTTAAGAACTATCAATTCGTGTTCAGGACATCCCAAAACGTGTAGATCCGTCAAAAAACGGAGGTCGAAAATTTTCGCGAATCCAATACTTTCTCTATATTACATATAGAAGAAAGTAATAACAACTCGCTCTTTATATACAATCGAACCTCATTAACGTGAACTTCAAGGGGAATAAAAAAATTGTTCAGTAGTTCACGCTATCAGCAACTCAGAAACTAATCTTCATTTTGTCGGGGATTGTGGAAACAGTTCATGTTAAAAGTAATTCACGTTAACGAGGTTCGACTGTATCCGACATGCAAATTCCATTATCTGGCCACGTAAAACTCAAGTATTTCGGCAGTTAATATCAAAAAGTTGCAAAAAATTCCCGCATTTCAGAAATAAAGCATATATTAAGGTGCCAAAAATGTATATTTTAAATCCAATATATATACAACGTGAAAACTGTTAACATGAATTACTTTTAACATGAACTGTTTCCACAATCCCAGCCAAAATGGAGATTAGTTTAGTTATATGAAGATTAGTTACTATCACTAGTTACTAATAGAATAAACTACTGATAACATGAAAATTTTTTTTATCCCCCTTGAGATTTAGGTTAACGAGGTTCGACTGTATAAGAATTTTGTTGCATTTTGGCAAAATTATCGCGTACTTCGATAACCAGCTTTATAAAGAGCACGAATCTTGTCAATTAGCAGATCGATTTAATCGCCTATTTTAGCATTTGTTTGGCCACAACATGACATTCTTCTATATTTTTCTATACAAATTCACTCAGTAAAAATAATTTATTAAAATCATTATTTAATAAAATTATCTTCCATGATAAATGCAGTGTGATTTCCATATTAGAGAAGTACTATAACACTAAATATAAAAAAGAATTAATTTTATTCTCAATATCACATTTAAAAAAAAAAAAAAAAAAATTGTTAAAAATGAAAAAAAAAAAAAAAAAAAAAAAAAAAAAAAAAAATCGATAACCTTTTTTTTAAATTATCACAGATTAATGGTTCAACCATTAATTTTAAAGGTATTGGCGAGCTCTTTTGAAAGATACCCATCATGAAAATTTATTCCCCTCGAGGGGTGACTTCCCCCCCTCGCCTTCCTACATATATACAAAAAAATTTCCGTAGTTGACTATCTCTATTATAAATAATTCTTGTAAATTTCATAATGATTATTAAAAAATAATTCTCTTTATGCACATTTATACAAAATTTGTTCTATACTGCCCTGTTAAAAATTTAGACAAAGCGGGATGGTAACGCAACCTGATACACAATTTTTACCAAAAGTTGATAGGCACTAATTTATGTCAAGGTGCAACTACATACCAATTTGTATGAAATTCTGTGCAGTAGTTCCTGAGATACAGTTGCCACAAAATTTTGTCACACACACACCACACAGACAGAAAGACAGACATTTTCTAAAAATGGTCAAATCGTGTTTTACAGCTCTCAAAACGTGTAAATCCTTAAAAAACCCGAGGTCGAAAATGTTTCGATTACTAATGTAAAAATTTTCATTAAAAAAAAAAAAAAAAAAAAAAGAAAGAAAAATTTCAAAATTTCAGTAAAGGTTCACATCAAAACTTCTAATCCCATCTCCCATAGAATCGTAACGGCCGTCTTGCAGTCAGTCAGTGGATGCACTATTTTATATTATTTACTGTTAGAAGCTGAGATACAGCTTTTCCGCTAACGAGAAATATTTATTGCAATATAGCAGCACCACCTGTTTTCCAATATACACCCTAACTGAATCAGCACCGTTTTCCATAATGTTTATCTAATGTACAAAGTTTGGTATATATTACTGAATTGTATATTTATACATCACAAAAGCATAGAAATTGCTCTGCAATAAATGGGATTAAATTGTAGCAAAGCAGTGCCACTTGTTGGTCAGTATGCACCTGAATTGAATACATAATATCTATCTCACATTCCAAGTTTGGTATATGTATGCACAGCAAAAGCTTAGATATAGCTTTCCATTAAATGTGGATAATTGCAGCATAGCAGTGCCTACTTTTGGTTGATATTTATTAAAAGTAATCAACATCCACTTAAGTCAAGGTCCAATCAAATATCACATTTGGTTAAATTTAGTCAATGCGTTGATTCTTGCGATACAGCATCAACAGAATTTTGTCAACACACACACACACAGGCGGACATTTCCAAAAAATGGTTGAATTGTACTCATTTTAAAATGTCTTAATTCTTGAAAAAGTAAAAGTCAAAAAATTTCACTAATGTATTACTACTTTTTACTTATATATAGAAGAATGTAAGAAATGCAAATAGTGTATTGTACATATCATCAATTCCCTTATTGTATTTAGCACTAAGCCTAAAGCATCGTACATTGTTAAATAAAAAAAAAAAAACTAGTATGTTGTGGCCACCACAAGACTTTCTTCTATATTTTCCTATACAAATTCACTCAGTAACAATATTAAAAAAAGAAAGAGAAAAAAAAAAAAAAAAAAAAAAAAAACGATTTTTTTCAGTTTTTTTTTCGTTAAAAGTAAAAAAACTGGCCACCACAAAGACTCTCTTCTATATTTTCCTATACATATTTAATCAGTAACAATATTTAAAAAAAAAGTACGATTTTTTTTCTAAGTTTTTTTTTTTCTTTTTTGTTAAAAGCAATACATATTCAATCAGTAACAATATTTAAAAAAAAAATCGATAAATTTGTTTTAAATTATCACAGATTTATAGTTCAACCATTCATTTTAAAGGTATTGAGATCTTTCGAAAGATACCCATCTTCAAAATTTACCCCCCCCCCCTCGAAATTTTGTCCTATACTGCCATGTTAAAAATTTAGAAAACATGAGATCACAGTGCCACCTGTTCAGCGATTGATCCCCAAATGTAATCAGCACCAGTTTAGGTCAGTGACCAACTAAATACCAAGTTTGGTTAAATTTTGTGAAGAAAAAAAAAAAAAAAAAATATATATATATATATATATATAGTAATATATAAATGCAGAAATATATAAACGAATGAATGAAATTAAATGTAGAAATATATATACACAAATGAATGAAATTATACCCCAAAAAACACTGAGATCTTCATCAGGGAGGCCCCTCAGTGTAGGGGTGAATGAGAAGTTTCTGAAAGGAAAGTAGCTATAAGCTAATAACTATCCTTAGCCCCCAACTTCTCACCAAACAGAAAACCACCAATAACTGAAGAGAAATCAAACTTACATATAATGTATAAAACTACTAAAATATTTTATAAAACCATCAAATTGTAAAAGTTATAAAACCACATCAATTCATTTAAAAATATATACAATACAAAAGAGAATTACCGAAGGTAAACAAGAAAGTATAAAAAGAAATAAAAATTACAACCTTTCAACTGGAACACAAACTATCTTCGGCCAACGGGGCTACTCGTTGGTACTTCAATATCGCCCTTAAATGAGGAAGTAGAACCAACCGAGACAGGAAAACTCTGAAAAGTCACAGTTAAAAATTGTGACGGGTAACAGTTAATTTGCAAGGTACTTTTTAAATCTTCAAGAGCATATTTTAAATCATCTTCATTATTGCAAATAGAATGAATTCTTTTAAGCTGTGTGAACATAATATTTTTTAAAACTTTTCTACTCATATTTGAAAACCAATTAGTAAGACTATTAACTTTAAAATTAAAATCCTTTCTTTTATCATATAATCCAATTAGCCATTTATCTTCACTTCTCTTTATATTTAAATCAAGGAAAGAAATTTTATCGGTATCTGTACGGTTCAAAACCAATTCCTTAGGATATATTTTTTTAGAGATATTTTCGAAACAATTACAGTTAAAAACAATTAAATCATCTATATATCTATAGAAAGTAATATTTATAAAGTTTTTTTCGAAAAAATATAAAAATAAATTAGCGAAAGCACTCGAAAAACTCGTTCCCATTGGGATCCCCCTCCGCTGTAAAAAGTAATCTTTCCCGTTAAACAAAACGTTTTCAAAAATACAAAACCTGATAAGATTAGTCCAATAATTTTTATCACAATTTAAGTAGCTGCCAAATTCATCATAAATGCTTTCAAAAACTTCAATTACCAAGTTATGTGGAATACTGCCAAACAAATTTTCAAAGTCATAGGTATTTACGGAAGTAATGCTTTCTGAATTATTCTTGAAATATTCTAAGACTTTCTGGTTATTATTTATAATGTTACAATCATTAGCAGAATTTATTACTTTTAAAACTGAATTTAAATATTTAAACAAGATTTTACCAGCTTTATCATTATAGCTATTAGTACCACAGGTAACAAAACGAAATTTAACTGGATTTTTATGAAATTTTACAGTAACGAAAAGATATGGAAAATTAAAACAATTTCTGCTTAAACTTAGTTTTTTATCAAAGGCCAATATACGTTTTTTGATAATAGAGGGGTTGTCAGTTAATTTATTGAAAGAACTATTACTTGAATATTCCTTTAAAAGAAGATTTTTATAAAAAACTTTACAAATAATAAGTCTTAGAATATTTCAAGAATAATTCAGAAAGCATTACTTCCGTAAATACCTATGACTTTGAAAATTTGTTTGGCAGTATTCCACATAACTTGGTAATTGAAGTTTTTGAAAGCATTTATGATGAATTTGGCAGCTACTTAAATTGTGATAAAAATTATTGGACTAATCTTATCAGGTTTTGTATTTTTGAAAACGTTTTGTTTAACGGGAAAGATTACTTTTTACAGCGGAGGGGGATCCCAATGGGAACGAGTTTTTCGAGTGCTTTCGCTAATTTATTTTTATATTTTTTCGAAAAAAACTTTATAAATATTACTTTCTATAGATATATAGATGATTTAATTGTTTTTAACTGTAATTGTTTCGAAAATATCTCTAAAAAAATATATCCTAAAGAATTGGTTTTGAACCGTACAGATACCGATAAAATTTCTTTCCTTGATTTAAATATAAAGAGAAGTGAAGATAAATGGCTAATTGGATTATATGATAAAAGAAAGGATTTTAATTTTAAAGTTAATAGTCTTACTAATTGGTTTTCAAATATGAAGTATTGAAAATTTAAGAGATAAATTTGTTATTGCTACTGTTGATAAAGCTAATAGTAATTTTGCTATTATTTGTAAAGTTTTTTATAAAAATCTTCTTTTAAAGGAATATTCAAGTAATAGTTCTTTCAATAAATTAACTGACAACCCCTCTATTATCAAAAAACGTATATTGGCCTTTGATAAAAAACTAAGTTTAAGCAGAAATTGTTTTAATTTTCCATATCTTTTCGTTACTGTAAAATTTCATAAAAATCCAGTTAAATTTCGTTTTGTTACCTGTGGTACTAATAGCTATAATGATAAAGCTGGTAAAATCTTGTTTAAATATTTAAATTCAGTTTTAAAAGTAATAAATTCTGCTAATGATTGTAACATTATAAATAATAACCAGAAAGTCTTAGAATATTTCAAGAATAATTCAGAAAGCATTACTTCCGTAAATACCTATGACTTTGAAAATTTGTTTGGCAGTATTCCACATAACTTGGTAATTGAAGTTTTTGAAAGCATTTATGATGAATTTGGCAGCTACTTAAATTGTGATAAAAATTATTGGACTAATCTTATCAGGTTTTGTATTTTTGAAAACGTTTTGTTTAACGGGAAAGATTACTTTTTACAGCGGAGGGGGATCCCAATGGGAACGAGTTTTTCGAGTGCTTTCGCTAATTTATTTTTATATTTTTTCGAAAAAAACTTTATAAATATTACTTTCTATAGATATATAGATGATTTAATTGTTTTTAACTGTAATTGTTTCGAAAATATCTCTAAAAAAATATATCCTAAGGAATTGGTTTTGAACCGTACAGATACCGATAAAATTTCTTTCCTTGATTTAAATATAAAGAGAAGTGAAGATAAATGGCTAATTGGATTATATGATAAAAGAAAGGATTTTAATTTTAAAGTTAATAGTCTTACTAATTGGTTTTCAAATATGAGTAGAAAAGTTTTAAAAAATATTATGTTCACACAGCTTAAAAGAATTCATTCTATTTGCAATAATGAAGATGATTTAAAATATGCTCTTGAAGATTTAAAAAGTACCTTGCAAATTAACTGTTACCCGTCACAATTTTTAACTGTGACTTTTCAGAGTTTTCCTGTCTCGGTTGGTTCTACTTCCTCATTTAAGGGCGATATTGAAGTACCAACGAGTAGCCCCGTTGGCCGAAGATAGTTTGTGTTCCAGTTGAAAGGTTGTAATTTTTATTTCTTTTTATACCTTCTTGTTTACCTTCGGTAATTCTCTTTTGTATTGTATATATTTTTAAATGAATTGATGTGGTTTTATAACTTTTACAATTTGATGGTTTTATAAAATATTTTAGTAGTTTTATACATTATATGTAAGTTTGATTTCTCTTCAGTTATTGGTGGTTTTCTGTTTGGTGAGAAGTTGGGGGCTAAGGATAGTTATTAGCTTATAGCTACTGTCCTTTCAGAAACTTCTCATTCACCCCTACACTGAGGGGCCTCCCTGATGAAGATCTCAGTGTTTTTTGGGGTATAATTTCATTCATTTGTGTATATATATTTCTACATTTAATTTCATTCATTCGTTTATATATTTCTGCATTTATATATTACTATATCAAAGTTTTGCATTTCCTTTCGCTGCAATCTTGCGCATCGGTTTGTAATTCTCCTATTGGTTTTTCTAATCAGTAAAACTTATATTTTTATATATTTTCCTGTCAATTGTTTTCTCTCTCTCTCTCTCTCTATATATATATACACGATTTTTTTTCTAAGTTTTTTTTTGTTAAAAGTAAAAAATATCGATAACTTTGTTTTAAATTATCACAGATTTATGGTTCAACCATTCGTTTTAAAGGTATTGACGAGACCTTTCGAAAGACACCCATCTTGAAACTTTGCCTCCCCCCCCCAGTGAGGGGGGGGGGGGGAACCGATGCCCCCACATGCACAAAATTTTTTTCCTAGTTACCTACTACTATTATCAATAATTCATAAGAATTTTACAATCACAAGTTTAAAATAACTCTCATTATGCCCATTTATACGAAATTTTGTCCTATGCTGCCATGTTAAAAATTTGCATAAAATGCGATCACAGCGCCACCTGTTGAGCTATTGTTCCCCAAATCTAATCAGCACCAGTTCATGTCAGGGTGCAACTAAATACCAAGTTTGGTTAAATTTCATTCATTGGTTCGTGAGATACAGCATCCACAAAAAAATGATACAGACAGACAGACATTTTCTAAAAACTATTAATTCGTGTTCTGGACATCCCAAAACATGTAAATCCATCAAAAAACGGAGGTCGAAAATTTTCGCGAATCCAATACTTTCTCTATATTACATATGGAAGAAAGTAAAAAACGATAACTTTGTTTTAAATTATCACATATTTATAGTTCAACCATTCGTTTTAAAAGTATTGACGAGACCTTTCAAAAGATACCCATCTTGAAAATTTCTCCCCAGGGGGGCAAGTGATGCCCCCACATGCACAAAATTATTTTCCTAATTAACTACTACTATTATCAATAATTCATATTAATTTTACAATCACAGGTTAAGAATAACTCTCATTATGTACATTTATACGAAATTTTGTCCTATATTGCCATGTTAAAAATTTAGAAAAAATACGATCACAGCGCCACTTGTTAAGCGATTAATCCCCAAATCTAATCAGCACCAGTTTATGTCAGGGGCCAACTAAATACCAAGTTTGGGTTAAATTTCGTAAAAAAAAAAAAAAAAAAAAAAAAGTTTTTTTTTGTTAAAAGTAAAAAAAATCGATAACTTTGTTTTAAATTATAACAGATTTATAGTTCACCCATTTGTTTTAAAGGTATTGACGAGACCTTTCGAAAGATACCCATCTTGAAAATTTACTCCCCTCGAGGGGTGACTTGTGGCGAGGCTCCTACACATACAAAATTTTTTTCCCAGTTGACTATCTCTATTATAAATAATGCTTCTAAATTTCATAATGATTACTAAAAAATAATTCTCTTTATGCACATTTATACAAAGTTTTGTCCTATATCACCATGTTAAAAATTTAGGAAAAGCAGGATGGCAACGCAACCTGTAAAACAATTTTTACAAAAAGTTGATAGGCACTAATTTATGTCAAGGTGCAACTACATACCAATTTGTATGAAATTCTGTGCAGTAGTTCCTGAGATACAGTTGCCACAAAATTTTGTCACACACACACAGACTGACAGACATTTTCTAAAATTGGTAAAATCGTGTTCTACAGCTCTCAAAACGTGTAAATCCATCAAAAACCCGTAGTCGAAAATTTTTACGAATCCAATACTTTCTTCTATTGAATATAGAAGAAAGTAAAAAGGGAAAACTGCATTTGGGGAAATTTTTTTTAAAATAGTGACTTTTTAGGGAAAAATTAACTGTGTTCTGAGGAAATTTTGAAATTTCTATCTGGCAACACTGTTTTATTTATTGTTATTACTAGCCGCCTTCGGCGACCAGCTGGTTCGCGATCCCTGAAAAATCCGACTTTACGAAACTCCCGCTCAGTGGAGTTTTAGTTTGGAGACCCGCTCAGTGGTCGTTTCAGGTCTAATAACAGCTTATCGATATATCGTGAAAATAGCTCATTGAAAGCGCAGTAAATTCCCGTGCGGTAGCGCCTTCGGCGCCCTCTTCAATATCTGAAACAGCCTGTTCGCTCACCATGTTATGATCTTTCAAATTTCTGACTTTAGCTAAGTCCCCCTCGGTGGCGCCGTATAACATTTTTTAAAAAGCTTTGTGTCTGACTTAGCTGTGGTTTTCTCCAAAACCTGCTTAATTCCGGGCTATATATCGTTAAAAATTATTAGTACGAAATGTGAGCGAAAATCTGAATTTGAAACTCTAAAATATAAAAGAATAAAAATTTTCTGGTTTTTCCGTAGTTTTCTCCGAAAGTTTCGTACAGAATTTGAACGGCTTATATCATTTTAATAGCCTGCAATAAAAATACTTTAAAATATCTTTTGAATGATGTATTATGTATTACAATAATGAATATCTATGATATATTTTAAAATGGCTAATCCATCAAGGGCGATTAACGATTTCTATTGAAATCCATCTAAAATTTAAGAATTCCAAAACTGCTTTTTTTACAACCGAATTCATAAAAAAAAGGGGGGGGGGAATCAATATTATTCTGTTAAAAGTAACTCATTAACAGATGAAATTGGTGAATGGTGTCATTAACAGATGAAATAAAAATGAATTTAAATAAATATAATATGTCTATTTATTTTATTTTTAAAGCTATACTTTAGATTTTTTAACTGCATACAGGTAAGCTATAATGACGGGTAATTTCGAAGTTCTGCTTTTGATCGATTTTAAATTGAAAAAATTCAAAAACTGCTTCTTTTATTTCCAGTATACTTTGTCACGTGGGCGAAAAACAAAAAAGCAATTTTTCCCGATCTCTAGCACCTGGCACTTATTCTCTCTTCTCTGTCAAGGTCAGTTGCAAGTTTCAGAATTTCATCGAAAACTGCCGCGATACTGAAAATTAAAAAAATTATAACTCATTCAGTTTTTGAAATTTTCTCTCAATCTTTTGGGTATTCAATTGTTGAAGCGAGATCTATATACAAAAAAAAAAAAAAAAAAGAAATGATTTATCTCTAAACGTATTTTAGTTATAAAAATGTTTTGTGAAAAAATCGATGTTTCGTAAAATCTAAAAATATGGATCGCTAATCCGTATTTTGTAAAAATGTTTATATGGTTCGAAAGAGGATTAAATGTCCTTTCCAAATATACCAGTTATTAATAAATGGAACAGTTACTCGGTCGTACAGGGCGTTTCAAAAAAGACAATCGAGAAAGAGAAATTTTCGACCCTTTTTAAACTTTTTTTTAAAAATATAAAAAATCCGTATTTAAAAAAAAAAAATTGTACCGTAAGAAGTGGTAATAAATGCTCTTTCTCGTGGTACAGGTGTATTTTCGATATTTCCAACAGATCGGCAGCGATCGCTTTAGAAAAACACGCGAAAATTTTCTCTCTCTGCTTTCTCTTTTGAGGAACAGGCTGAAGGGCGAAAATTACGATCCGCTCGCTTTTTAATTAGGCATTGGTCGACGTTTTAATTAATATCTCCGGAACTAATTAAAATTTTTAAATTCTGTTTTCACTATCAACTCGGGAAGGCTTCTGAGCACCCGTATGTCAAATTTTATACTTCTGCGTTCAGTAGGGGCTGAACGTATAGATGCACAGACAGGCAGACATCTTTTATTATTGTAGATTCTGTTGGCTCTTGCATATGTTTACATTTTGGTTTACATTGCCAAAATTTGAAAATCTAATTATATATGCATTTTGTAAAGCTGGTTATCTTGAAGAAAAAACCAATAATTTCCAAAATGTTTGTGATATATGTTTCAATATTGAACAAGATTGTAATGAAATTAATTGTGATAAATTTTCTTTTAAACTTTGTTCTCACTGTGAAAAGTGCTTATGCTTTGATCATTTTCTTACTTCTAATCATAGTCATTAACTGGAAAATAAATTCATAAATTTAAACATGATTTTTTCTTCTCAAAGTAATTTTATCATTTATATTTCTTAATAGTATAGAGCATATTTATTAATTCTTAATTAAGTTTAATAATTATTTTCTCCTCTTAATTTATTTTTTCTTTTTTAATATTAATGAAATAAAAACAAAAAACAAATAATTGAGCATTCTGTCAGGGTTTAAACTCAAGTGAACTTAAACAAAAAAGAGAAAAATCTATAGTTAAGAAAAATTAAAAATATTTTTTAAGTTGAAATAAAATATTTTGATAATTAAAAAATATGTCATATTTTTTAATTGAATTTAATACATATTCCACAATAAATAATTCGTTTATTTTAATATTTTATTTCATTTACACTAAAGGAAAAAAAAATGGTAAACGGCCACCAGGGTTCAATCTCAGGACCTCCCTCACTCAAAATGAACACTCTGCACTACGGCGTCTTACTAAAAGGTTTAGTTTCATTGGATTTCATAGAAACAGCTGAAACTTTTAGGGCCGTTTTCTCACTCTATGGGGGGGTTGTTGCAGCAAATTTGCACTCTACCGTATGTTTTTGACCATGCTCTTTAATAAGATTGGTTTGGTTTCAATAGAAATTTTACTGATTCATACTTCCCTTTTAAGTGAATGTTTGCACATTGGTTTAACATGACACTTTTATTAAAATTTTGCAGTATTCCATAATAGTCACTTATGCATTAATTTTTAATTCTGTCTGTCCGTCTGAGTGTGCATCCATGCTCTAACTCCTGTAAATATTCATGGAATTATTTGACACTGATATACATTATTCAAGTTCATTTGGAACGTTCCCTATTAAAAATGAAGTGAATAGCGTGAATAGTCTGTGCACAGGGACACTAAAATATTTTAAAGCCTTGTGTTCTATGAGAGAGATTTCTATAAACCATATTTTAATACCTGCATTTTGCAAAAAGTCATAACGAAGTTTATCTTTATCCTCATATGCACAAAAAAAATGGTTTCCTATAGCATTTTTCGTTTTCTATGATTCATATTAAGATTTAAAGGGCTACACAAAAATATTCAGATAGGGCTATAATTTGAAATTTCTGCAGTGGTATTATTATTCTATCTATATGTCTCTCTATCCCTCCAACTGTTTATCTGTCTATCTATTGTCTGACTACTTCTAGCATCTATAAATATTTTGAGTGTCTTCAAATTCACAAGAGCACTTTTCCCAGGGTTGACAAAAACCCAGATTTTTTTTTTTTTTTTAACCTAAGTGGGGTTGGATTTTTTTTTCAAGAAAAATGAGGATTTTTTCTTAATACAGACTTTTTTTTTTTTTTTACAGCAACAAATGAGAATTGCTAGAAGTTAAATATTTTGAATAAACTATTGGGAGACATTGAAAAAATTACTAATTATTTTTAAAGTTTTATTTATTTACTTTTTACAAATGACAATTTATGAATATATAACTTTTGTATTTACAAATCTGCAGATAATTAGATATAACTTATATCTACTTTTTTGGTTCTAGATATAAATATTTTGAATTTTTTTTGTGACTAATTTTAAATGGATAAGCAATTTATATATTCACACTTGAAAAATTCCATTTTTAGTTTTTCATTGTATTTGTGAAAATTTATGACCTCAATTTTTTAATATTTTTACACATCTTGAGATACCATTCGTTCTTGAAATCGAGCCCAGAACAAACAAGAACAATTCTGTTTCTGAAATAGAACTTTCCTTGTTTGTTTATGACTTGAATTGGACAACAAACAGTATGAGGAATCCTAAAATCACAAAAGAAATGTTATGTCCATATTTAGGTTGTCAATTTATTGGCCTGTATAGACATTATCTCAAAAATAATGTATGGTTAAGAAGTTGGACTTGTTTTAAAATAGTATCATTTTATGATACTAGAGAAAACTAATAAATTTCAAAGATTTTGTAAATTCAAAATTTTCTAAACACAGCCGAAGAGGGCAAAACTTCAAATAAACATGCAATGTAAGAACAATTGCATGGAATTGCATAATGAGTTAAATACTAAATTGACATCTATAAGATTAAGCAGCAAATCAGGATAAATATATATGTCTGAAAATGAGAGAAGGGCAGAGATGCAAACTTCTAATGACAAAAAAGCAGGAGATTTTTTAACAGAAATCAGGAGACTTTTTTCAATAAGAAAGTTTGTAAGAAAAATGAGTAAAATAATGCAAATTTAATTTTAAGTAAAGCTTTAAAAGCTTAGGAGGTATTTACAAAGCATCAGTATTAAAATTAAATGAATAATATGTTTCTTGCAGTAAAACAAACTAAAAAAAAAAAAAAAAAAAAAAAAAAAAACTCAGACATACAGTTGTTTAAAATTTAAGTCAAAATGGACAAATTTGATCATTCTGCTCCTAATGTAAAACAATATGGATTATTTAATTATCTTTGTAAAAGAAAAGGTAATAAAGAAATGAAAATATCAGCTATATTCTAATGAAATTTGAATCCTTTTAAGTTTTCAATAGTTATGGTATTTCCCCACTCCCCCCCCCCCCCCCCAAAAAAAAAAAAAAAAAAAAAAAAAAATCTTATTAATAAAGACATTTTTCATTATGCAAAAATGAAAGTTAAAAATTTATTCTTAGCAAAAATTAGTTTCAAAGCATTGTATAGTAATTCACATTCAAGCTGAACTTGATAAATTGCAGGGCAAGATAAATATCAATTTTCTAACAATTTTTTTTACCCAATCCCACAAATTTTAAGCATAAATTATGCTAAGAGGGTAGATAAAAATTACATCAGAAAAGCAGGAGAAATAAGTGGAAAATCAGGAGCATGGAGAAACAAGCAAAAAATCAGGAGACTTCTGCCAAAAGCAGGAGACTTGGCATATCTGGAAGGGTAGCCTAGTTATGTGGCATTTCAGTCTCTGACTGAAAATAGCCAACAGCAGAATTCATTGCTCTAATCTTGAATATAGTTTGTTCTATATTAAATTTTATGAGAACAAATATTTGATGGGAAACAGTATATTCTACCTATGCTAACTAGTTTTTGGTTGTAGCAATATAATTTAGTAAGCATCCGAATATAATGCTAAATGTTATATATGTAAAATTTCTTAAAATAAAACCCAAAATAAATCTGACTTTTTATATAAAATGTATGTTTTGTAAATAAATAAATTAATAAGTTAAAATTGCTTATTTTATCAAAGAGAATCTTATAAAATTGAAAAATCCCAAAAGTGAGCAAAATTGTGAACCCAGCCTGGGTTTGATTACCGACTCTGTCATTTTGTTTCACATAGTTGGTATAAAAATCAACGTTACACTCCCACTTATTTTCCTGGTTGACGAATTAATAAATAAAATTTCTAAACAATAAGTTTCATCAATAATAAAAATCATCAATGATAAAATAAAATCTTTTATGATAATTCACATTAGTTTTAAGTCTGGCCAGAAATGTTTGAGCAGAATGGGAAAAGAGAAGCATGAAGAAATCAAACATTTATTTCCCTCTGCATACAGTTCAAAATCTTGCTCCCTCACACTTTCAAAGCTTTTTTGATCTTCAGTTTTATATATGTACTGCCTCTTTTTTCCTGAAATTATCTCTCTCTGTCTTTCAGAACCTGTATATGAAATCTAGTTTCATTCAATTTATTAGTTTTAGCTGCAGATGCCTCCAAAGAGGGAATATTATTTTATGGTCACCCTGTATTTAAATGAGAACCTTTAACTTAACACTTCTGCTGCCATAAGCATTGCTTGCGATCACACTGTATTTTTGTAAACAAACTGAATTCTGTTTATTGCAAAGATTTTACATTCAATTAAACTATTCACAAACATGTGTTTTAAAGTTTGGCATTTCACTGATCATTTTAACTTCTTAAGGGCCCGCTTCACTCACCTCTGCCAGAAGCCGAAGCTAATGTTATTCTATGGGAAATTTTTCTTTACTAATAGTCAGAGATGAGAGTAGGGAATTCACAAAAACTCTGAAAATATGCGCAAAACTCAAAGATAGTTTAATCTTTGCAATAAAAGAAGAAACAGATACATAAAATCATACTTTCTATAAATAAAAATGGAGAACATATGAAAATAAGTTGTTTAACAACATGTCAGAAGAATAAAAATTAAACAAAATAAGAATATTTAGAAACAAAATGTCAGAAAATTGCTTTTAAAAAATTAAGAAAAGTCTGAAATTTCTACAAAAGTCTGAAAAATCTCATCTATGTAATAACTTATTGACTAATACATATTTTAAACTCTGTTTTGACATTCTGAAAACTACTAGCTGTTAAATTGATGGACGTTAAAAAAAAAAAATTAAAGATTTCAACAAGCAAGAAGCAAATTATAATATAAATAAATGATGACCTTACATACTTCTTGAATAGAGCCTTAGTACTTTCGGGAAGGGGCCCCTCCCATCATCAGAGGCTGCACGGTGGCGGCTTGCTTTGCTGTGTTGATATTATTGACTTGATCTTTAGTAGTTCTGATGGTTTAGAACTACTAAAGATCAAGTCAATCAATGAAACCATCAGAACTACTAAAGATCAAGTCAATAATATCAACACAGCAAAGCAAGCTGCCACCGTGCAGCCTCTGATGATGGGAGGGGCCCCCTTCCCGAAAGTACTAAGGCTCTATTCAAGAAGTATGTAAGGTCTTCATTTATTTATATTATAATTTGCTTCTTGCTTGTTGAAATCTTTAATTTAAATGTCTTACCTGGACTTTTTGAAAGTTAAACGTGGCGTTTAGCGCATGCTTATGTTGTCCTGTTGCTGGGCACGTGCCATTACTTAAATATCTCTTATCTATCAGTTTTTAACGTTAACGTATCGTATGTTTACCTTCTTAAGAATATTTACCTCCATCCGTATTAATAATTTATAACTTTTGTGCATTTATTTTGTCTCCTTCGCTGTTTTTAATGTAATTTTTATTGACGTTTTCACGTGTTTCTCGGAGTATTGTTTTCTTCGGGTTCCGTCTTTTTTTTTTTTTTTTTTCCCCGATACTTACCATTTTTTGCTTTCGCCTTCGGCTATCTTCGTCATGAATACTGAACAAAAACTTTTTACCCATTGGAAGAAAACTTATAAAAAATTCGTAAAAGAGGATCAACATAGAAATTTTCTATATGATCGTAAATTTTTTAAAGTCACCCCCCGTTTCATTAAAATCAACAATAGAACGTTAACTAGATACTATAAAAGTGAGGTCCGTGACTTTGAAAATAGGATTATTAATAAGACCAGTCATCAGAAAAAAGCAAACTTTTACAGACTTAAAAATGAACTTTTGGATATTGAACATAAAATGAAAAACCTAGTTGACGAAAACACTTTCCAGGAAATGAGAAATAAAATACTAACTTTTGGTAAAATTGAAGGAAATTTGGCAATTAGAAAGCATAATAAGAAACTTAGAAACTTGATTTCAAAACGTAACATAAATAATATCCCGAACTACGAAACTCACGATTATATAAACCTCTCAGACTTTAAAATTGATACCCATACAGATTCACTATTAAAATTAGGACATAAATTTATTCTAGAACAACCAATTAACATTAAAGATAGCATTGCTAGGATTGAAACCGCCATTAATAAATTTCCCGATACCCATCGCGATAAAATTAGAAATCTTGCCCAAAACGAACTTATTGAAAAAATGAAAACTAATAATATCAATAGTGAAGATCGTAAAGCACTAATAAACCTAAAAAATAACGAAAATATAACTTGCATGCTAACTGACAAAACCAGAAAATTAGTTATTATGAACAAATCTGACTATATTAATCAAATGGAAAAAACTATTCAAGAAATAGGCTCAGGAAAACTAAAAAATTACCCCAACAATAAACTAAACGACAAAATTAAAAAACTTATCAAAGAAGGTAAATGGCCAGACAATAAACCCCCCCATTATAATAACCATGCATCTAATACCCCTAGAATATACGGTAGATACAAAGACCACAAAATACCTCCAACAATGCGACCTATCGTAAGTAAATGTGAAGGCCCAGGCTATTTCTTAGAAAAATATATGGACAAAATTTATAATATGATTCTCCCCCCCTCAGAAAACAGTCTACATTCAACAGAAGATTTCATCAATAAAATTCACGATATCAAAATCAACCAGAATCAAACCCTCGTAAGTTTCGATGTAATTAACCTATATCCTTCAATAGACTTAGATGAAATCTCCGAAATAATTAATCTAAAAATTAAAAATCAATTTAAAGACCCTGAAATAGTTCATACTTTAATCGCTGCAAGTAATTTAGTTTTAAGAGAAAATTATTACGGTTTCAACGACACATTTTATAAACAACAAAAAGGCGTCCCAATGGGGTCCCCCATATCGGATACTGTCGCGGAATTAAAATTACGAATCTTAGAAGACACTATATTAGAAAAATTTAAAAGTGAAATATTCTGCTGGTTCAGATACGTTGATGACGTATTTACAATTATCAACCCTCAAAATAATATCCCGACAATACTTGAAGGATTAAACAAACTCGATAAAAATATCCAGTTCACCCATGAAATTGAAAATAACAATATTTTTAATTACCTCAACGTTAGTATAATTAAAACCAATAACCATTCCCTAGAAACAAGAGTATACTGTAAACCAAATAGTAGTACCGAAATTATTCATCATAATAGCAAAACCCCCTATCAATATAAAATCAATACTATCCAATCTTATATCAATCGCGCCATCACCGTTTGCTCAAATAAAAATCTACTAAACAAAGAACTCAATGTAATCAGAAAAATTGCTACTAAAGCAGGTTACAAAAGGGATTTAATAGACAAACTATACCGGAAAAGAATAAAAAAACTTAATACTATAAATAACTTTCGAAATCCTAAACAAAGTTTCACTCCAACCATTATGTACGACCGCGGTGTTTCCCAAAAAATTAAAAATGCAGCCAACAAAATTAATATAAAAATTCCAATTAAACCAAATAAAAATATTTACCAAACCATTAGAAACGAAAAAGACAAAATAAATCCTTTAGAAACCTCCGGAATTTACAGTATCCCTTACACCAAAACAAATAATGATACCGGTTACTACATAGGCATGACCAAACGAAAAATAAAAAACCGTATTAAAGAGCATTCTGCAGACATTAAATTTGGAAAAACTACCACCGCACTTACCAAAATAAACGCCACCGAATCCATAACAATAAATTTTAACGAAACTCGCAAACTGGCAGATTTTAACAACGCAATATACGCCGCGAATCGCAAAACTATCGAAATTTTGTTTAACCCACTTACCTGTAATGACAACGACCCTGCACAGGAAATTACCCGTAACTGGTGTAGAACCATCAGAACTACTAAAGACCAAGTCAATAATATCAACACAGCAAAGCAAGCCGCCACCGTGCAGCCTCTGATGATGGGAGGGGCCCCTTCCCGAAAGTACTAAGGCTCTATTCAAGAAGTATGTAAGGTCTTCATTTATTTATATTAAAAAAAAAATTGTTTTTTAAATTTTTTTATTTTATTTTGAAGCTGCAAAATATGAATTTTCAATATGTGAAATTTTTTCTTCATTTTGCAATTTCAAAATAAAATATAAAAAATAAAAAAATTTTAAAGATCCGTCAATTCAACAGTTGGGAATTTTCAGATTGTGAAAACAAAATTTAAAACTATATATTAGTTAATAAGTTATTTGTAATTTCCCATAGAATAACATTAGCTTCAACTTTCGGCGGCGGTGAGTGAAGAGGGCCCTTAAGGAGGCAGTAGTGAAGGTGTTAATCATCTAATTACCAAACCCTTTAAAAATGTAAATTGCATTTCTTTGGTTTAAAAAATAATTAAAAATTTCAAGAAAAATTCACTTTTATAAAAATAAAAATAAAAAAAACAATAAAAGGAAATCATTAGAATATGAAGAATTTTATTTACAAGCTGCTGAATCACAAAATTACACAAATAATTGTAAAGTTAGTTTCATTTTGTCGTGAATATCATTTCCTCTTTTTTTTTATTTAAATAGCTACAATCATGTTACAACCAAATAAAAATTTGCATGCAATATAATTCATCTGGAGAAATATACAAGGACCAGTCAAACTGGATTTCAAAATAAATAAACAAATTTGTATTAAATTTTAAAATAAATATAACAAAAAACATTCTTATAACTCATTCCAATATATAAATTTAAAAGTATATTTATATAAAATTTCTAAAAAAAGAAAAATAATAATCAAATTGTGTTTAAAGCAAATCAATATATAACTTTTTTGTGCTTGATAATGTTGTACACAGAATTTATACAAACAAAAAAAAAGTATGATCCATGTAACTACAATGGAATCCTACGGTAAAAGTAAAATTAACACTCACAACACATTTCAGATCGCAGTTTCGGCAGCCGTAAAAGCCACTTGTCTGTTAGCATACAAAATAAATTAATGAATTAAAATATCACAGTTCTTTACATAACAAATTTAAAATTCTAAACTCATAACATAGTTTCTAGTTAGATAATTTGTTTTATTTTTTGATAAATATAAAAAGCTAATTTTTATGCCTTTTTTTTTTTTCTTTCTGACTCTATAATTTGCATATCTTAAGCACAGTTGTACATCCACATAGCACTGTCTAAAACTTGACTAGTAGACAGAACGAAAATTAAATCAATAGAAGAGACTTTTCTAGAGATTACTATACTAGAGATTGGTCAAATAAGGAAACTAAAACACAGGCTTCAAAATAAAAATATGCATTCACACACCTTATCTAACATTGCAGGAGCCCTCAAAGATGACACTCCAACATTCATGGGAGATATATTCTTAATATTTACGCTCCCTTAATATATATTCAAAAAGGATACTATTTATTATTATTTCTCAAACTTTTGTGAGGACTTTTTTTTTTTAACTCTCAAAAATCGAGAAACCGGATAAGGAAGTAACAAACAGAAAAAGAATACTTTCACAATATTATAAAATGTTAACTTGCCCATGGGTGAAAATATTTTGCATAGAGTGCTGAAACGAAGATTAATTAAAATATAAAATAAATGTAGAAATATAACTTTTTTAAAGCCTGCCTAGACATATATATGTCAATGATCCAACATACTATAAGCGAGACAGATACGAATCATAAAGTACTGTCTTAATAGATTTATACTAATTTCATTTTATGAAAAATTATTAGCTAAATTATTGATTGGCTATGCAAAATATTTCATAAATCATAATACAGAAATTTGAGAAAAAAAAAAAAAAATTAGTTATGATCTGATAAAATAAAATATGCCATGTTGCAGAATTAAGTTCTACACTAAACTATCAATTTCAGCAATGAAAAGACAAATAAATTTTCCAGTCTATGCAAATTAAATATGTAAACTTCATTATGAAATTTGTAGAAAAATCTTATCCACCCCCCCCCCCCCCAAAAAAAAAAAAAAAAAAAAAAAAAAAAAAAGACGCAGTAACAAAACAAGAACAGCATATGCAATAATTCATCCATGAACAAGTTATCTATCAAAGTTTTTCACTTATTAAACCAATTTTTCAAAAGGATTTTTTTATCTTTTAATCATTGTAAAACTGATAATTATATTTAAAATTGTGTTACTTACATAAACATGTTTTAGATTATAAACCTATTTTGCTTAATGCTTAAATATATATATTACTTTTTAAGACAAACCTTTTTTTTTAAAAAAAAAAAAAAAAAAAACTTCCATAATTATTACAATACTTAAAAACAGCAAAATAAATGCAGTAATTGCGGCGATTTGCAAAAGTTTTTCCAAAAACCTTTGCAGTGCATCAAAATTTTACTTTTTCAAAAAGGAATCAAGGGGTGTAAATATTGTCGAACGAGTTATTAAAATGAATAAAAACAATCGTAAATAATTTTCATATAATAGCACAATAAGCAAATTCTAACAGTATAGTTAAAAAGATGTGGGGGAAAGGGAGAAATACAAACTAACACCTACTTTGTTTACTGACACAGAAAATGAATTTGATTTAAGGCTTACAAACAACATGCTGATTCCAGCAAAAGTTAAGCTCTTGAGTTAAAAATCTGGAACTCTAAACAATTTTTTTTGTTAATATGTTATGTTTTACAAGGAGTATAAAAGGAGCACAAGTTAGTGAACAAAAAAGTTAGCAATGCTATACTTAAAACTGAGTCAAATATTGTGAAGTGCCATTATTTTATTTTTTTGAAAAAATAAATTTACTTTTGATATCACTGTAAAAAATTTTTAGTAAAAGAAAAATTATAATTACAAACAAAAGGCACTTCCAGGCAAACATGACACATAATCAACCCAGCTTCAACGCAGCGTCTCTCAAGCCAAATGATTTTATTTTCAGACCAAAGCAAATGAAAATTGTGCCCTCGAAAGACTCAGTTTTAAATTAACTTTCTACTACCCATTAAGATCATGTTATATATACAATAGTACATTAAATAATAATAAATGCAAACAAACTATTAATAACTGGTGTTGATTAAAAAAAAAAAAAAAAAAAAAAAAGAATGCTTAATATTTTAAATAAGAATGTATTAACATATTAATAAGAGTGAAAAAAAAAAAAAATAAATAAATAAACTGACAGTTATTACAGCATAGAAAATACAGTAATAAATTTTTTATTAAACAAAATGTTCAAGGATTTTCAGATAGACTGAAGTTTGGTCACTGCCGGCCCGAGCAAATTTGGCGCCCTAGGCAAAAAATTTTCGTGGCGCCCCATTAAAACAAATTTTTAAAAAATGTAAGACACGCAGACAAGTATACACATACAAATACTGTAATAAATAATCAACTATTTATTTTTTATTACGTATTGCATATTATTATTTTTTCGGTGCTACTTTTAGCAGTAGTAGAAACAATATCCTTCAAATGAATTGTTTTAGCTTCATTCATCTTGATCTGTTGATAATGGTGATAGTCCTACAAATTGTTCTCATGCCACTATAGAACACTGGTAAGTTTTTATTAATTTCAATTATATGAAGCTGGGTTCTCCACTGGCCACAGACACAGGAAGTGTCAGCAACAATTTTATTGCTGTTACTAAATTCAATACGCAATGTACTAGTTCGTTTTCACAAAAAATATTCAAAACTTCCTGTAGTGTACTTTCATCAACATCCTTAGAGTCTCCTTGAGTCAGATAATCTCCTTATCTTCTACATAATTTCAAAATCACTTTGAAAGTTTTTTTTTACGACTCACAATCGTTAGAAAGGTATCAGAAAACATGATTTATCTTTTAGGTCTGTTTAAACTTCTCATCATTCGAATTTCTTGCTGTATCAAGAAAAGAAATATAAAAATAAATCTTAAAAGGTTTAGCATCACTTGTGGATTTATCCGCTGACTGCATAATTAAACTTCTTTTTCATTTTTCGTAATCGGGCTGGCTCTGACTCCGATGAGAATGATACCGCGATATTAATTTTTTCTGAAAAAGCCTCTTGTTTATCAAATCCGAAATCACTTTTACAGTTTCCAAGAAAAAAAAATTGTTTTTAGTAGTGCATTAGTAATGGTGTTTGGGTCACATTTTCACCATTGGCGCGTCGTCTTTTGTTATGTACTGGCGAAAACTTTCTTCACTTATTTTCTAATAGAAAATTAACATTTTTTATACATGATCTGGCTTGTGTTTGTCGAGAATGGACAAATAGAACGAGGTGGAGCTTTCAATGTTTGTGGGAAAAAGCTGTGTTATGATAGGCTATATTCCACTGTTTGTGGGTTAAAAGAAGACTCCTACAGGTTAAATAAAAGAAAATCGTCAGGACTTTGAATGACATCAGAGAGTCATGTCATCTATTCGCTGCAGATTACCCATAGAATTTTCTCACATTGCAAGGATACATCAACTCAAAGTGAAACCGGAAGCATTTTCCATGTTCTGTTTATCAAAGCCTCAATCTTTATTTATTTTTTTCATATCCAACTATTGTTTATTTACTAATTATTTTGGAAGATGAAGCAAGACTTTTGCTTATTCAGATTCAGGTAGAAAAATCTTTTGTTTTTTCAAATTATTATAATCCTGATAGTGTTTCTTTAGGATTTGCATGAAAATAACTTTTCAAAAGAGCCTAATTTGCTTTGTTAATGATATTTTTTCTCTAATTTTCTCTTACAAAATTGTACTCCAAAATTTTCTTTTCTCTTTAACTGCTAGTCTCAAGTATCAAATGTACTGAAAATGAAATTTCACATTTTATTACTAAGTTGAGCTACTAGATAAAAGAAACTATAACAGAATCACTTTGTAAAATTCAAAAAAGCCCCACGCATAGCCCCTACAAAGTTACGTAGTCTAAAGAGCTAAAACTTCTTTCTAGTTAGAACTAGCTTCCTTCAAATCTTATTATTATTATAATATAAGGAGATTCTTATTTTTTCTTTTTATGTCAGTTCAAAATTATAAAAAACATGATGTACAATTTAGACCCTTGAACGGAAAGTCAAAACTTTATCGTTCCAATAAAATACAACCCCATTAAATAATGACTCGGTGGCTTTTAGATATAGTGTAAAGCTGTTAACAATTAGATGGACAGATTTAATGACGGACTGTTTTCAAAACTCAATTCGACGTTGTAAGTTTTTGAAATAAATAGATCGTTATTATGGTAAAATCAAGCCAGTTGTTTGTGACTCTTTCTCTAGCGCTTCTCATCAGATAAATTAGATTGACTTTGATGCCCTGAAATGTCAATTCAAGGATTATGCTTTGCATTTACTTCATTTTTACATGTCCAATTGAAAACACGCCAAGAAAAACTCCGTAAATGTTTCCAAGTCATAGCAGCAGATTTGTACCTTTTAGTCCTTTCTAGACAAAGATTGTAAGTGTTTAAAATTTTCACACAACATCAGTGCTGTGTTTCCATGACTACATTTTATCTATTCTAAAGTGTCGTTAGATAGTAATAAATAAAATAGATCTTGTTATCTGGATTGTGCCGCCCTCTAGATTTGAGCGCCCTAGGCCATCGCCTAGTTTGCCTATATGGTCGAGCCGGCCCTGAGTTTGGTTTGGGGTTGTTGCTCTGTAGTCATATTTTGCACATTAAGGCTTAACCATCTGACCAGATATATCCTTTCACTGACTGAGCTGGTGTTTTTTAACACGCTTTTATTAGCTTCACCTGTATGTATGTTTGTATGTAACCACTCTGGGAGCAAACAAAAAATCTATATTGTAAAAAAAGACTTTCCCTACGTGAACGCTGTGGCTGTGAGGTAAAGCTCCGGGCTACAAACCTAAAAGTCTAACATTTGAGCCCAGTCAGGGGAGATTTTTTAAAAATAGTTTTTGTTTAATTCTAAATTATTAACTTGATATGATGTAACTATTAATGTATGTAACGGAATCTTGTAAATCAATTTTTGGCCACTTATGGTCGTTCAATTGGCCTGAAATATTACACACGACTTTATAGAGTCAATGACAATACTACATACAAGTGTTTCCAGACTCCTATCCCATCAGGGACAGGTTCTAGGGGAAAACAAAAATAAATCTATCTATATAAAACTATCGTATGTGGTACAGGATTTGGCCGTATTTGTGTAATGCTGAATGACAACAATTAATCAATTAAATTTCTTTTTTATTAAATATTTAAAAGTATGTAAATATTATGGTGTATCACTCACACGATTTTCTCTTACCCCAGCATTTTAATACTATAAAGATAGAAATTTTGTACTTTTTAGCTCACATTTCAATAAAAGCGTGTTCTTTAAATTTTTAAAAGTATAATTTTATTTCACAATACACTTAAATGTCCTAAATTACCCTAATAAGATTGTCTTCAGACAAAAATGTTCCACTTTTAATACCATGTTGAAAAAAAGCATTATTTTAGTACGTATTAAAAACAGTACAAGGAAAGCAACATTACAATTTTGTTCTGTTCAAAGTTAGCAGGTGAATAGATCATGACCTGATGGTTTAAATGGAATTTGAATCGCCATGTACATCCATGCCTAAACCAGGATTCAAACGTGGCACTTGGTAACCAAAGGCCAAAGTGCCATTCAGCTACCAGATGTCGAGTCAATTTGGAATTAGTTTTGAATTCAATACGACAGAAATCTGAAATTTTTACTGTTGAATAGGAATGAAACATTTCTTTCACTTATTTATTTTTTTTGGAGTCTAACAAAAAAAAAAAAAAAAAAAAAAAAGTACACTGGCAAATGGCACAATTGCAAACCTACGTAATCTATAATTTAAGGAAGTATTATAGTCAAATCTTGGCACACACACACGCAAAAAGAACAACAAAAGAAAGGAGAAAAAAAAAGAAAGAAAGAAAGAAAAATAATAGAAAAAAAAAAAAAAAAAAATCTTCAAAATAGGACCGATTATAAAAAAAAAACTTGATACATGGCACTATAAGCAGGTTTCCTAGATAATAATGACTTTATAAAAAGGCTAAACTAGTGCTTTTGTTATAAACTTGTACTTTTGTTAAGCCAAAAAATTCCTAAAAATTATATATTAAAATTATGTTAACCTATATACAAAAATGTAATTGAAAGTGTGAAAATGGAGGGGAGGTGGGAAACAATTACAAATGTGAAAAAAGAAATATATAAATAAAATAAAACTACACTGAACAAAAAATTTTTATGTCAAATGCATTATGGATTGGAAGGGTTCAGCTACAGTGTAGACATCATTGGATAGAGCTTGCAGGTTCTCCTTTAATATACAGGGTGATTATAATTAAAGCTACGATTTCAAAACGCTATCATTTTCAAACTAATGGTCAAAATGACTTGATATTTTACCAAAAAAAAATCGTGAGGCAATGGAATTTTGTTTGGCGAGGGAAAAAAGTATTTATAAAATGTGGGTATAGATGGCACTGTCAATGTAATCTCAAATGAAATACCTAAATAGATTCATTATACGCAGGAATGTTGTTAGCAATAGCAAATAGAATAGCAAGAAACAATAGACTTTAAATGTGTACAACTTTTTTAGCAAAAAAAAAAAAAAAAAAAAAATGTGTTTACATCAGAAACAGTGATAGTGACAAGAGGAGTTTCATGAAACAAACATCTTACGAATGATTAACGGTACATTTTGGAATTTTTTTTTTTTTTTTTTTTTTTTGCCAAACAAAATTCCATTGCTAACAATTGTTCTGGCAAAATAAGCCCTTCTCAACAGTAGTTTGAAAATTATAGTGTTTTGAAAACATAACTTTTATTTTAATCACCCTGTATAAATAATGGAATTATATGACCTTCACATATTTGTCTAGCTTTCACTTCAAATGATGATACACTATGCTCTAAATTAACAGGGATCCCAAATAACTGAATTTGAGTAAATTTTGATTAAAATAATAATAATAATAATAATATATATATATATATATATATATATATAAAATAAAGATACAACACTCATACATAGTTCTTAATAAATATCATTAATTAATAAAAATAATAGAAATTTAATATATTAAGTATAAAATCAAAATTATAGACTGTTTTAATATTTAAAATGTTAATAGTTTCAGTTTTAATTTAGAAATATTTTTTTATTAAGGTATATTAACTAATAATAACAGGAGACTTGGCGTTGGAATATAAAACCCGAATAAACTACTATGTCAGAAAACGCCAAAAGAAAAATATTTGTGATGCATACAGCTGTTTTGGTAGCCTTAAGCACAAAATGAATTCTTTTTGCACTGAAGACGGTACGCTTAAGGCTATCGAAACAGCTGTATGCATCACAAATATTTTACTTTTGGCATTTCTGACGTAGCTGTTTATTCGGGTTTTAGTATATTAACTGCTGAATTCATAACTACACTCAAAATAATAAATGCTAACAAAGTAAATATTTTCCCAAGATTATTGAAGTTTATGGCTGTATAGAATTCTCCATCCATAAAATGCATCAAGATTGAACGAGAAATAATGAACATTCTCAAAATGCACAAAATTACGGATATTACATTTTGATGTTCATATGCATTAGAAAGGAAGCATCTCTCATAAAAGAACCAACACCAGTTATTAAAACAATATAATTGAGTCATGGTTCAACATTTGAGCAATTATCAAGATTAATATTCAGATCTTGAAGCTAAAACATTCTTTCAGGTTAAACAGTTCAAATCACAATAAAATAGCTACAGCATTTCCTATACTGTAGATTAATTTTAATCTGAAATTATTTAAATGAATTCAAATTTAATGTAAACTTCTGTAAGTAAAAGAAGTCTGTTAGAAAGTGAAAATAATTCAGTTACAACTGAAGGTACATAAAATTGCAACTGGCTCGTAATCTTAAAACTGGCCTAAATTAACAGTATTTTCCTTAAATAACTCCGTATATTTTTGTTGTAAACCAGTGGCGGCTCGTGAATGACGTTTTGGGGGTGCTGCATCGAAGCGTCCAGAAAAAGTACATGGAATGGAATCTTTATTCGTCTTATTGGCTGACTCTTTTATTTTGAGAATCAACGTAATACATTGACACTTCAATAGCCAATCAGAAGAAAAAGCTTTCTATACTAATAAAGTGTTTTTAGTTAGTAGCTTGCAGCCCACCCAATACGTCATTCACCAGCCGCCAGTGTTGTAAATTAATTAAATAAAACAAAATTTTAGCAGCTTTTGAAAAATAAATATTGAATAAAAAAAAATTATGAATGGATCAATTAAATATCTTTAATTTTTTTTCCAACTTTTTGAAGAGTTAAAAAAAAAAAAAAAAAAAGGGGGGGGGGGGCTTTAAGAACCATAAATTATTCAGTTAACTTTTTTTTTTTTTTTT
Organism: Salticus scenicus; assembly: GCA_963930645.1. Lineage (NCBI taxonomy): Eukaryota > Metazoa > Arthropoda > Arachnida > Araneae > Salticidae > Salticus > Salticus scenicus. The sequence goes on along the minus strand of OZ005654.1, from coordinate 40,906,953 downwards.
TTTTAGTTTAAGAAATTACTACAATATGAAATTTTTACATTAGAAAGTGTTCAGATTACATAACTCACTTCAGATACAGTCAGATTAAAAAAAAATAATAATAATACCATCATAAGTTATTCTTTTTCAGTCAAATATTTGAATTGTAAGAGAAAAAAAGAATTCTTTTTTGAAAATTTATTAAAAGACTTTATTATTATTAAGATGAAACTTATTAAAGGGATAATATATTCCAATTACTTCAAGATCTGAGAGAAACCAAAATATTGAAATACCAATTACATTTTGTTATAGGACGACAATTCACATTAAAAAACAAACTAATTTACCTTACATACGTCCTAGTTATTTACACAATGCATTTCAGGCACTAGCGCACCCGTCATCAGGTGAAATGTGACAGCTCTCCTCATTGTTGTCATCGGGAAACATCGGCTTCGTTTCTTCACTTCTGTTCGTATTGGTGGTTCTTTTGTTCAGTTGGCTCCATTCCTTTGGGATTCTTGCATGTTCGCGATCGTTGATTGCCATGGGGTTAGTAAGCTCACCTCAATAACCCAATTAATATTAACAGCATACATACTAATAAAATCGCCCACTACAGTAATCACAACTACGCCTACAAAAGAGAAGCTTTAGAGATCCTTACTAACCCCATGGCAATCAACGATCGCGAACATGCAAGAATCCCAAAGGAATGGAGCCAACTGATCAAAAGAACCACCAATACGAACAGAAGTGAAGAAACGAAGCCGATGTTTCCCGATGACAACAATGTGGAGAGCTGTCACATTTCACCTGATGACAGGTGCGCTAGCGCCTGAAATGCATTGTGTAAATAACTAGGACGTATGTAAGGTAAATTAGTTTGTTTTTTAATATTGAAATACCTTAAATAGCATCACATTTTCAAAAAATTAAACAAATTTTAAATATAGGTTATTAATATATCATTTGGAGAAACGCTGGTCAAAAACAATATTCTCTTCACAGAATACATTAAGAATGGCACTGAATATTAAATTTTCAAAATGCAAATACATTTCAAGTCTAGCACATGTTTGAAATTTTTGAGCACAAAAGATGAATATTTTAAAATCCTTATACACAAAGACAGCCACAGTTATGAAAAAAAAAAAATTACGTAGGCTACGATAAAAACAATTAAACATTATGTACCAGATGATTTGTATGTTTGTATACGTTCGGCTAAATAAGAAGTGTTAAAATGTTTAAATGCAAACTTGTCGGATATCATATAAATACTAATTAAATTTCAATCATTTAGTTAATGGCAGTAAATTTATTTTATATAATACAACACAACTACCTTATACATGAGTCGTAAAAAAAAAGAATAGATAATAGTTGAAATGACAATTGAAAGTTCAGTAATCTTCTAATGCAAAGATTTTAATTTAAACAAAGAAGAAATAATAATAATAATAAAAAATCAAGCAAACTAAAAAAATATTGAATTTAAAATTATTTCACATAAAGAAAAAAGGAGGGGTAATTTATGTTTAAACTTAAATAGGCAATTTTCTAAAATTTATTGAGTTGTTCAAAATAAAATATTAATGCATGATTTTTATTAGGTGTAAGGGAAAATTCTGTCGTTTTTGAACACGTGTACTTTTATGCATTGTTGATTATCGACTGAAAATGGTTTAAACAGTTAAGGTTAGAGTGTGATTGATGATTTACACACATTTTTTCGTACTTTAATCTGTTTTTTCAAACTTGTAGAACTGTCACCATGGGTGAAGAAAAAATGCACTTAAGACATATGTTGTATGAGTTCCAAAAAGGGATAAATTATAGTTGGTTGTAGGGTATAAGGCCGATTGACTATGCTAGGGTCCTAGGCCTATGGGGGGAAACCCCCAGTGGAGGTTTTCTTAAGGGGTCCTAGCCTGTATTTACACGAGAATATGAGTAAAAAGAAAAGAAATTTTGAAATTAAACTTCAAGCTATCCAGAATATTATAATTCCTAATGAAACAATTACAACTATACTTGAATTGTACAAAAAATAGATTGCATAATAAAGAAATTTACTAGTAATGATAACCACAGCACCAGTCAAAAGCACAGAAGTTAGAAAAAAATTTCCATACAAAAATTTAACCATATGTATGTGTATGCACTAATTTTCCTGCATATGAGTATAACAATATTTATAATCACTAAAAGCTGCCTATTACTACAGCGTGTCTAACGAATAAATATATTAAATACTTGGATAATTTATTTTTTTCCAAACTGAAGGAAAAAATATAAACATTAAATAGCTAAGAAAACAGTAGAAATTAAATTATAGCCTCATAAAAAAAAAAAAAAATACAAATTGTAATATAAGTTACTTAAAGAAAAAGATGCAGAAATAATATTTGTGGAGAGGAAAAAAAAAAAAAAACTTTTTGGTAGTTTTCAAATAAGTTTTCTAATTTTATTTATACATAAATAAATTATCACAATATCAAGTAATGTGAGAAAATACTAAATAATTAAGAACACAACTTCGTAGTTAGTTAGTTTCTTTTTTTAAGGTAAGAAAAAAAAACATTAAAACATGTAATAAATCATATCACGCAGTTTTAATACCATAAGCACTTTAGTTACAAAAATTAAGAAATATAAATTGTATTTAAGTATAGAAAATTTTATAAATAACTTTTAATTTGTTTATATGAATTTCAGGCTCTTTTATAGCATCTATACTTATAATAAGCATAAAATACTTAATTGAAATCCTTTAAATACTTTTTCCTAAACAGAAGATTAAATTTCGAAGCATTTCCTAGATTATAAATATAATTAATATTATCAACTTCAAAAACAAAAATTTTTGCTGCATAATGCTTAAAAAAAATTATTATTTTTTTTTTAATAGAAAGTTTTAGAGAAGTCAAATTATTTTACACACACATGTATTTTTCTATCTCTTTCTTAAATGCAATATGAGGCAAGCTGAAGAATGGCAATTTAACATAATATAAAATTTACAAAATATTATACAAACTTTTAATATCAATATTAAGTTTTAAAAGTCAAGAAAAATGGGTAATATGTTATAACTATATACTTTTATATATACAAATCATCTGATACATATAAAATTGCTTAAAATTTAAAAAGAATATCGTGTCATCTTACTCTTCAGTCATTTTTAAAATGATAAAATTCAAATTCTTAAAATATTAAAAAGAGAAGTTTGAATTTTAAAATTTTGCTTAGCAAAAACAAAAATACACTAACTTTTTGATATATCTGTGGCTGAATTTGAAGCCAGAATTTCTATTATTGAGTGTTGACACAAAAATGGTAAATTGCTCTGTTTTCTTTTTCTTTTTTTTTTTTTTTAGATAAGATGTAATGAAGTATAGACAAATTACAAATGCTTTATAAAGCCAGGTTTATCATTTTGCTGGTTTTTGAAAGGGCTTGATTAAGTACAGTTTGTCACCTCTAGGACTAGTATAAATAGGAGCTCTTTTATAATGTTCTACGAGGTCATCTAACGTGTCAAACCTCCTCTGCCCGATGCAAAATACTTTGCCTTCAACATGCACACGGAAGTGTTTATTTCTTGAAGCTGCCTTCAATGATATTGAATAATCACCAACCTGGAGAAAAACAGGAAATAATGATGTACATTAAAATCATCTATTAATATAGGTTTCCCATGACACAAACATGCATATTTACTTCTAGACAGTTATCTATTCCTGAGAGAAGAGACGGAAAAAAGGGAGAGGGAAGCAAATACATTTAATTCAAATAAATTAGTCTAAGAATTCTTTCATATATAAACAAATATAAAATAAAAACACATAAAAAAAAAAAAAAAAAAGATTGTTGGAGTTACAGTTAGATGTACAAATGAAGATTAAAGGTCACCACTAGCCACATGCCCATCAAGTTTTTAACTCAAAGTTTGAGTGGCAATTAAAAAATTTTGCTACAACTGTCACTTTTTGTTTTTAATCTAGGAAAAATTCAGAACTCTCGATAAAAATCAGATCACTCATGAAAATTGGCAAATTTAAAATGTGCCTTTGATTAAAAATGAGGCACATTTAAAGTTTCTTGAAATAATCCAAACTCTGAACAAGATAATTGTGCAATTCAGTGATGAACCAAAATAAATAAACAGCCTGATATAGTATAAACAGACATAGAAAAATTTGAAAATTGCTTACTTATGGAAAAACTATTCAACAAAAATTATAACCCCTCCCCTTCCTGTAAGAACAGAATTTTTTATAAAATAGTACACTTTTCTTTGTGGAAATTCATACTAATACTTGAATCATACAATATTAAGAGATATACACTAAATTGTACTTTCCAACAAGTGCATAAAGTTTGTCACAGAAATGCATAGCTACTGTCTGGCTCTCATAAGAACAGCTCTGGGTATGGTTGTAAGAAATGAAGGGGCATCTTATCAGAGGGAGAACAAGTGGGGGAGAAAGGTTGTCATATTTGGCGTAGTCAAAGTTCTTTTCTCCCTTTTTTAAAATCTTGTATATGAATTCAGGAAGCTTTTTAGCAGTTTTATACAAGAAAATGTAACAAGAAACAAATAAGATAGAATATGAAAATCTTTCCTTTTGAAATTGCAAGGGATGTAAATACACAACCTGTCTGAACGATTTGACAACAGGAAATGCGGTAAGTCAATTGCTGAATGGAACGATTGAACGAGAGGAATGTGGCGAGAAATTCCAGTGTTGGCACGAAAAGAAAATACCGGACATCCCTCAAATTAAGTCGACTGATTGGTTACCCTGGCAACTGGACAGTGACTAAACCAGTTCCAGGGTCGTTCTTGTCTCGGTCGTACAGTAAAATTTATTTATCAGAGTTACCTGCAGACAGTTTCAGTTCTACTCTGCCTGACCTATGACTAAAAAATTGCACCCTTCTCGCCCTTTATCTAAAAAAGTTGCACACTTACTGACATTCATTGAAAACAACCTTCAAACTGGAGATATACCCTTTTTTTTTTATTAACAGTGCCCGCCCCTTTTTTAAACCTGGGGGAAACTCTTTATGTTTATATTTTGGTGTAAATAATAAAGGTTCCTTACGATAAAAAAAATATATATTAAATGCATTTTTAATGATAGCAAACTGAAGAGAGAAAAAAAAAATTACAAGTGAAATAATAAATTAGTTGATCTTACACAATAGCTATTTTTACATATAAACCATGAAAGGAAATCTTTACTTACGGATTAGAACTTTCTTTAAAAAAACAGTTTCAAGACATAAATGTGAAATAAACATTAAAGAATTATAATTATTAAAGAAGAAAATTATTAAAACTACATGGAAAAGAAAGCTAGAACTATAAAAATGAAGTGGGAGACAAATTTATAGATTCTCAGAAAAGGAAGGGGAGGAGGGAGAAGTTATTTATAAAATGAAACGGCTTACCATTACAGTATAACGCAAGAGATAGAAGACAAATTCCTATAAATTATAACAGTTGACAAAGACATGATAAATTTAGTTTCAAAGTAAAACAAGATCAATGACTGCACTGAAACTTTTCATGTTATATTTATATCAAATGTATACAATTAAGTCAGGAATATTTCTAACTACAACTGAACTTAGTCTTCAAATATGAAGATTTTATGATTAAGTAAAATAGAAAATGAAAAAAATAAATAAATAAATAAATTAATTAATTAATTAAAACAATGAGATCTAATGAATATTTCACTTTTTAGAATCTATTTTCTAATAGTGCTGACTCTAAGATAGTTTTGGCAGGATGTATCACTTGACAGAATACTTAAGCTGTTTAGGTTTTTCTCAAACAGATACAACTGAACTACTACATTTTAAAACACAGGGGTTGTCCAAATGAAAATTGAGACTGATTAGATGCACAGTCATAAAAATCAACTTCATTTAAAAAAAAAAAAAAAAAAAAAAAAAAACACTTTACAAAAATTGTTTTATAAAAGTATTCCCTTAATTAATATATTTCTAACATCCAAATCCTATTTTTAATATTATATTCAATTTTCAATGTCTTACACTGATCTTGGTTTGGTAAACATTACAGAACGTATATTGCAAAATTGTGCCCTAAAATTAAAAACTTTTGTCAATGGCAGAGTAAGCAGAAATAAAACATCTATTAAAATTATCAAGTTGACTGTTAAATTAATAAAAACATTTCATTTCTAAACGATTCTAACATATCTATTGTTTTTAATCAGTTATTAACTGAAGGGCACAAAACAGGTATTTAAACTAGATAGGATGATGAGGGGATCCCCTAATTAGAAAGTACTTCCCAATAAATCCACACTACCTGAAGCTGAAAAGTAAGGTTTAATTAGTTAGTATAATAAATAGATATAATATATAAAACTTTACCCACCGGGAAGGGGGCAGTAAAAGGCAGGAAAGCCACTGCCAAAGGCAGAGGGGACCCAGACTTGTCCTGTTGCGAGCGGGGTAAACCACTACTGAAGGCTGCAGAAAATTTTAACTTAATTTCGACTAATTTCTATGATTTTTTTTTTTTTTTTTTTTTGAGTTTTTTTATTATTTTTATTAATAACAATATGGAATTTTGAGAATACATTTAAATATAGTGATCAGCAAAGCCTGCTAGTTACAAAAATAATTAGGCTTAGCTAATCATGCTGCACTCAATATTTATTCTCCTTCTCAATCTACCAAATGACTAAATTATTTTGACACAAAATAATTTTTTCCTTTCTGCTTTTGCAATTTGTAGTATTTTCTTACAATGTTCTTAATCTTCCAATTAATTACTGCTTTGATGCTAAGATTTACAAAGATTCTAAACCATTTCTAAAAATAAATGACAAATTTATTTATTTATTCAATGAATAATAAAAATCATTAAGTAATACAAAATGAAAATCAATAAGTTAAAGATGAAAAGAAATAGTACACAAAATGCATAAATATTTAAAAAAAGGTTAAAATGAAATTTTGCTTTATATACAGTAACTTACATTTGTTTCACTATCGCGAACAATGAAATCTCCATCTTCAGCGTACTCTCCAAGCATTTGATCACACTGACTTCGGGTAATACTGCCATAATACCAGCTCTTCCCACTTAAATCGGGGCGTTCTTGTAGACTGCCGAATTTATTCCGGAACAATGCTGGAGAGCCACCACTTGCTCCTAGGGATAAACTAGTTTCTTTACGGGAAATTCCATTGTCCATTAGAATATCAACACTACTAGAAAGGGGAAAGTTTTTACCAGGATAGGTTTCCACGGAGTTTCCATGACAAACTATCTGCACATAATTCTTTGGCACCAACCCGACTTCATTTCTTTGATTCCTGGCTTTCCACCAATCGGGATCATTCTCTGGTTTATCAATGATTTCGAGGTGTTCACCTCTTTGGAAGCTCAACTCTTCTTCATTTTGTGAGGTAAAAGAATACAAAGCTAAAACAATGTCAAGACAACCTCCACCTTGCAGCGTATTGTTAGCTGACCCTGCAGGTGTGTAATTATGGCTGCTATCATTAGCATCCTCTACTTCCTCAAGAACGTAGTTGGAAGGAAACCATCCAACTGTACCGTCACACTCACCTTTCCACCAACCATCATTTGATTTTTCCATAACCATTACCCGTGCTCCTTTCGAAAGAGAAACTTCATCAGGCTGTTGCGCTTCATAATTATATTTGACTATGGCTGATGTTCCCGTATAACTACATGTTTTGTCAGATGTATTTCTAGGAGAATCAACATTAACTTCCTTAGTAGCAATAGGAGAAGCTGTAGGAGACATTTTGGCATCAGTTTTTTTCTTTACTCTTCTACGAATACTATCGAATATCGATGGTTTCTCCCTTTTAACATAGTTAGAAGGAACAAATCCAGACTGGTGTTTAGCATTTTGAACTTTCCACCAGTGTTTACTATCATCTAAAAGTATAAGTCTTTCACCCTTTTTAATATCAAGTTCCTGACTTCCTTGTGCTGTATAATCATATTTAGCAATAACATATGTTTCCTCTGTCTTACCTAGAAAATAAAGGGAACCTTTATTTAAGTTACACATATTCAAAAATTTTATTTAAAATTGTAATGCTTTTAACTATTTGTCTATGAAAAGTTTGTCTTATGTTTACTGCAAAATTTGTTGTTTTTCATGCAAAATGAAAGAATACAATATATTAACATATCAATTATAACTGATTGTAGTTTTTGAATAAAGAACTTAAAGAGAAAGATTTTGTCCAATTACTAAATATATCATTTGTTCTAGTCTGCCAACAAGACAATTTTATTTAAATCAAATTGGAGTGTAAAGGTTGATATTTTTATTTACCAACTATGTGAAAAATACCAGAGCCGGGAATCGAACCCGGGCACCTCCGCTTAACGCACAGATGCTCTAAAACACTGAGCTACCCTGGCTGACAACCAGCTAGGTACTTCTCACATAAGATTCGTTGGCAAAGTCACCGAGTCTGCAAACACAGATATATCAGGTGAGACAATAATAATCATAGCACAACTCCACAGACCACGAGATTTCAATTTAGAAATTTTATTCATGAATTCATCAACCGTGAATATTTATTTAAATCAAATTGGAGTGTAAAGGTTGATATTGCACGCACGGATGCTCTAACACTGAGCTACCCTGGCTGACAACCAGCTAGGTACTTCTCACATAAGATTCGTTGGCAAAGTCACAGAGTCTGCAAACGCAGATATATCAGGTGAGACAATAATAATCGTAGCACAACTCCATAGACCACGAGATTTCAATTTAGAAATTTCAGTCTCAAGTTTTCCAGCACAGAAGTTTGCCGTTTCTGAAGAGGACCGGGTACCCGGTTTGAAAGATCTAAAACGACGCACAAAGTAATGCTAGGTTTTTTATTTAAATGTCTTTAATTATAAGTTTACTTCGCTTTTTCTATTTATTATACGTGAATATTTATTTAAATCAAATTGGAGTGTAAAGGTTGATATTTTTATTTACCAACTATGTGAAAAATACCAGAGCCGGGAATCGAACCCGGGCACCTCCGCTTAACGCATGGATGCTCGAACACTGAGCTACCCTGGCTGACAACCAGCTAGGTACTTCTCACATAAGATGAATAAAATTTCTAAATTGAAATCTCGTGGTCTATGGAGTTGTGCTACGATTATTATTGTCTCACCTGATATATCTGCATTTGCAGACTCTGTGACTTTGCCAACGAATCTTATGTGAGAAGTACCTAGCTGGTTGTCAGCCAGGGTAGCTCAGTGTTAGAGCATCCGTGCGTTAAGCGGAGGTGCCCAGGTTCGATTACCGGCTCTGGTATTTTTCACATAGTTGGTAAATAAAAATATCAACCTTTACACTCCAATTTGATTTAAATAAATATTCACGGTTGATGAATTCATGAATAAAATTTCTAAAGACAATTTTACTTTAGAAATAAGTCAGGGGTTGTCTGCTGATCCAGAAAAAAATTAAGGCTCTTTTGCTGCTCCCTCACAAAATTCCATTTAATAAAATGGGTCCTTTAACAAAATTCAAATCCATAAAATGGACCCCTTCACAAAACTCAAATTCATAAAATTTAATTTTATAACATAAATGAACTTTTATAAAATAATTTGCATCCTTTTTAAAATTTTCCCCTTCAAATGAATGCCTATCTACTTTATTCAATGAAAAACTATAAACTTAATATTAAATATTATATTGACTAGAATGATAGGTAAAATGGAAGGTTTTACACAATAATACTTTTTCAAAAAAATAAAATAAACAAAAAATACTTTTTGCCTTTATCACAAAAATGGTTTGCTTCTCACAAAAATAGGCTCCTAAAATTGTAACCTAGGTCGACCCTTGTAAGTACATTTGAAGTGAATAATCATCTTTTCTTTTAACAAAAAGTATTTCAACTTTGATTTTTTATTCCCATATTTCACTACTTGTATGTGATAAAAAGCTTTAATCTATTCTGTTTAAAAAATGAACTGCAAATCAGAATAAATTAGATAATTGATAAATAGATCAGAATAACTTGTTTTTTACTGAACTTATAAATAAATAAAATTGCACAATTCTTTAGTTCACTACGGGACTCTACTCCTGCTCGCTCTGTTCACCAACCCCTGAGGGACGCTTCAACTCAACGAGGAAAGCTTTGCCACTATTGCCTACCCGATTTGCTTTGCTAATAACCCCTGCAAGGCTCTACCGGCCTATTCGCAGCTCTGCCTTTCATTGCATAGAAATATTAATAATACATAACATAAGAAAAAAGCAGAATAATATTACAGAAATCCCCATATTTGATATCACATTGAAATACACAATATTTAATATTATATCACTTATATGTCAAATATATGTTTTTTAATGTTGGAACAAGTATAGACGAACTTGTTAACATAATTCTCAAGGGGAATAAAAAAAATTGTTCATGTTATCAGTAGTTCAAGCTATCAGTAACTAATCTTAATACAACTAAACTCCATTTTGATGAGGATTGTGGAAACAGTTCATGTTAAAAGTAATTCACATTAACAAGGTTCGACTGTATGTGTATAGTGTTTGTTTGCCCACAAGTGCATTTGGGGATTTTTCTTTGATGAATATGGTGAAATGTCATTTTTGCAAATGGCTGCCATGGAATCCAAGCGTAAACAAATGTAAAACACATTTTTCAAAATGGCATCATTATTAATTTACAAAAGCTAATTTAGCTTATTTTTAATAATAAAACAAATACATATTTAAAATTGACTTACCTCACTATTCATGATGAAAGATCTTAATAAACTTCAATACTTCAAAGGTTATGAACATGCATAAATATATCCTTCCCGTTCATTTATACAGTTTAAATGTTCGTCACAATCTTTATTTCTCAATACCATATGATTCTCACACTTTTCACAAATCATATTACATTTAATAAAATCACATTCTTTCAAAAATTCCAAAATCATTTCTCTCTCTCTAAATAATTCACTCAAGAAAATCCCATACTTCATTCACCTTCTCTTCCAAATACAGGCCTATCTCTCATTACAACTATTCTAACATTTTTTCTTAACAAATCTGTAAATTTTTCAACAATTTTTTTTCACTGATTCATTACTACTAGATACCATACTTAAACAAAATAAAATAATAAACAAATAATAAAATTACGGTTGTTTTATATAATAGTACTTCACCAGCTGAAATAGAATAATTACTTCTTTATAATTAATTGCTATGCTGGTTGCCATGGTAATAAAAAATAACAATTAGGTTGCCATATATTGCAAAGATACCAGAACGAGATCGTTATGGTTTGAAAAAGCACCAAAGAAAAATCACCAAATCCAGTTGTGGACGAACACTATACTTGTACCTTAATGTTCTACAACTTAACAATTTGCCATTATTTTGGGTTTGGGCCAGGGTTTAAACTGCCATTAGTTTTTTTAGCATTTTGCTAAAAGGTATCATATTTTGCTAAAACATGTTGGTCAGAATTTCGCTAAAAAGGTAACTGGATGATAACTGTATAAAATATCTCTAATAACTCGGATTTTTTTTTTTTTGGTAATATTTGCAGGCAAAAACTATGAAGGACTGAAATTTTTGGGAATGATTATTTATATAGTAATTTGGATTTATTTTTAATGATTAAATTTAAATGCAAAAATATTTAAAAGTATGTCAGAATTTGATTCATAGAATCATTCTCAGCACTAGTATTTCACGATTATCTACCACTACACTTTACTTAATTTTTCAATTGCTTTTTCATTTTAAACATATGATATGAGTACCTCTTTTTCTATTGTTAAAATCAAAACATAGTTTTCCTGATTCATATTTTCAAAGTCACACATATGGATGCTTTGTTAAAATCATCAATGAACAAAAGAATAGAAAATAAAACTGAGGATAACAAAGCATAAGTAAAAGAAATCAATGGTATCCAAAGAATTAACTTTCGAAAAAGCTAAAATAGTGCTTGCCTATTTTCGCTAAAATGCTAAAGTAATTTTTTTGCCAGGTTAAACCCTGGTTTGGGCAGAAACATATGCTAGACACCTAGACACACAAAATAATCAATGGAGTCCGCAACTTTTTTTTTTTTTTTTTTTTTTTTTAAGAACAGAGAGAAATTCATACAGCTTTAGTATTATAACCCCCTTGAAGACTTACATTTTTGGGAATAATTGCTAAGAAATTATGAACTAATTTTTTTCTAATGTCCTCCTATATATATTTTTTTAAAGTTAATTTAGGACAATATGTAATACTCTATTTTCAATGTACCATTTTATAATTTATATATTTACATCACGTCTAGAGTAAAATGGTATGATTGCAGAAATTAATTCCCTGGCGAAAAACATTTGAGCAACTTCATCTCTAAATTGGTCATACTAAAGATGTTCCCATTTAGCAAATCTTTTAAATATGTTAAGAGTTAAAAAACTAAATCTTTATATAAACTAATTTAAGTTATTGTCTCTTAAACTTCTTTTATTTTTATTTTTTATTTTTCTTTCTTTTATTCTTTTCCTTTTTACATTTAATTTTCTAAATGTGTGTGTGTGTGGGGGGGGGGGGGGGGGGATCATCTACAGACAGTTAGCAAACAGAGTACCTTTGTTAAAGTGAGACTAAAAAATTTATAACTTTGTTAATTAAGATGATAGAAAATTTTAATTAAGAGGAATGTCTTCCTTAGAATATTCGGAAAACATTGATAACCTTTCATGGTCTCATGATACTCCCATTTGCAAAGAGATGCGGTCGCAGACAAAAAAAAACTAGTATGTTGTGGCCACCACAAGACTTTCTTCTATATTTTCCTATACAAATTCACTCAATAAAAAAAAAAAAATGATTTTTTTCCAAGTTTTTTTTTTTTTCGTTTAAAATAAAAAAAAATCAATAACTTTGTTTTAAATGATCACATATTTATAGCTCAACCATTCATTTTAAAAGGTATTGATGAGACCTTTCGAAAGATACCCATCTTGAAAATTTCCCCCCCCGGGGGTACTTCCCCTTAGGGGGGGAAGCGATGCCCCCACATGCACAAAATTTTTTTACTAATTAACTATTACTATTATCAATAATTCATATTAATTTTACAATCACAGGTTAAGAATAACTCTCATTATGTACATTTATACGGAATTTTGTCCTATACTGCCATGTTAAAAATTTAGAAAAAATACGATCAAAGCGCCACCTGTTGAGTGTTTGATCCCCAAATCTAATCAGCACCAGTTTATGTCAGGCGCCAACTAAATACCAAGTTTGGTTAAATTTCGATAAAAAAAAAAAAAAAAAAAAAATACGATTTTTTTTCTACGTTTCTTTTTTTGTTGTTGTTAAAAGTAAAAAAATCGATAACTTTGTTTTAAATTATCATAGATTTATAGTTCAACCATTCGTTTTAAAGGTATTGACGAGACCTTTCGAAAGATACCCATCTTGAAAATTTACTCCCCTCGAGGGGGGACTTCCCTCCCAAGGGGGGTGGCGAGGCTCCTACACATATAAAAAAATTTTCCCAGTAGACTATCTCTATTATAAATAATTCTTGAAAATTTCATAATGATTACTAAAAAAATAATTCTCTTTATGCACATTTATGCAAAATTTTGTCCTATATCACCCTGTTAAAAATTTAGAAAAAGCGGGATGGCAGCGCAACCTGTAAGACAATTTTTACCAAAAGTTGATAGGCACTAATTTATGTCAAGGTGCAACTACATACCAACTTGTATGAAATTCTGTGCAGTAGTTCCTGAGATACAGTTGCCACAAAATTTTGTCACACACACAGACAGACACAGACATTTTCTAAAAATGGTCAAATCATGTTCTACAGCTCTCAAAACGTGCAAATCCATCAAAAACCCGAGGTCGAAAATTTTTACGAATCCAATACTTTCTTCTATTGAATATAGAAGAAAGTAAAAAGTTGATGCCAGTAGTAGTAATTTTTTTTAAATATATTATAGATACATAATTTGATAAATCATACATGACTTTATAAGGTAATAAAATTTAGTAGTAACATATAATAATAGAGAAGGTTAATAATTGCAAATTATAAATGAAAAATGAGACACAATCACAATTTTAGAAAGTTATTTTTCTTGCCTTTTTCTCTGCAAAGTTTTTCATAATTTTGACGAAATTTAAACTTCTGCCAATATTAGATTTCCCTGACAAACTGTAATGTTGTTTACAGATTCTTGTTCAATTAGTCTGAAATATCATGTTTTGATCAATTTTAGTTTGGAAAAAACTTCATTCTCCAGATGTGAATGTTCCGATATTATTAAGAAAATTCTAAATGCAAATAAATAACTTTGGAAATGCAATAGGCTGGAATTGGCAGCAAGGAATACAAACATTTGCATAGTTTCAAATATTTGTTGTTAGAATTGACTTTAGCGTTTTTCTATTGCCATTCCTTCACAAAGCATGTTTCCCTCTATAAGTTTAACGCTTATTTTTCTCTACAAACTTTACCTCTGTCAATGCTATTTCTAAATAATCTGCACATTTTCCAGGATTCATACTCATATATGGGAAAAAAATTCCCAGAGTTCCCAGACAATTTTCAAGATAATATTAGCGGCATATTAAGAAGAACGCTCCTCTAGGTCTAGACAGGACAAAATACATAGCTACTTCCACTGTATGGTGTCATATTACTGTCGACCTCGACCATGATAGAAATTTAGGTAGAAATGCATATTTTCACAATATTTAATCAACTGAATTTTGATATGAAGCTAAACATGAAAAATATAACTTGAGAGAAAGAAAATATTTGTTTTTCCAGGTTTTATAACCGATTTTCCCTGACTTTTAATGAAAATTTTTAATTTCCCAGACTTTTTTTTTTTTAACAAATTCCAAATTCCCTGATGAGTATGAACCCTGTTTTCTTATGGTGTCTTTGGATATGTCCCAAAAATTGCAATAAATTTTTATGCTTTTTCAAGTTGTTCAAATTGTGGTTCAATTGTTTTATCTACTACTACTTGCAAAAAACATTGAACTCTAAATACTGTTTTTGGATCTGTTATTGGTTTATCTTCAGGTTCATAGTTTTTTTTTTTTTTCTTTGCAAGCACTTACTCCAAGTTGAATGCATGCTCAACCTCTAGATTTTCGACAAACTCATTGGTGAGTTCATTTACATTAATCAAAATCAAGGTTTCATTAAATAATTGCATTAAGTTAATAGGGCTTCGTTAAAAACACAAAATTTCTTAAATAACAAATTTCTTGTCGTGCCCACTCAAAAAAAAAAAAAAAATGCAACATTTGAAAAAAATCAATTTAAAAGTAACAACGTATTGGCTAACCTATATTAAAACTGATGCAAATGCCTCTTACTCATATGTGGATATATTGTGAGATAGAGATGTGATTTTTTTGTGCATGTTGGGGCACGTCATATACATTTTTCAATGACAAGTTCAAAATTGCTATTTTATTACTTGTGTAATTTTTTCTTGCCAGATTTGAATGTGACCTTTTTTTGATCTCTTAAAGTTTCCTAGATGCTAGATTAGATAGCAACATCATGCGAATTACATATGCTCATTCTTAACTCAACTGTAGAAACATATATCGTTACACTGTTATTGATAAAGACAACTTTTGTTAGATCCTATTATTAATTGTTATGATTAGTGTAACTAAAAATTTTCTTTCATGTTACTTCAAACTAGATAACAAAATTGTTTTCATTTAAATATAATCTATTTCTTAATTACTCTGAAAAATCTTAATTTAATGATAATTAAAAATAGTAAAATTTTTTCAAATGATTAAAAATTTTAAGAAATTTAATTTTTATATATTCCAACTAGCCGAATAGTTTGAGATTTGGCCAAATACCGAATATTCGGTGCATCCCTAGGTGAAACATCAGCAGAAAACAATTTTTCTGTTGCTTAATGACAGTGTGAATAAAAACTTGGGGGCAAGAAACGAATAGCACCCCACCTCCAAATACTGTGAGCATCACTGTGTAATAGAGAAGTGATGTGACAGTAACCCGCCCGCACTAAATTCACTTGAAGATTCTTTCTTGAATAATCTGATATATTTTAAATAAATAGGCAAAACTAACGTTAGATGTGGACCTTAAAAAAAAAAAAAAAAAAGCAATCTGGTCCTCCCACAGCTTTCTTGCAGAAGATGCAAATTTATTTATTTATTTATTTTTTTTTTTTTGTAAAACGTTTTCCTTTTAGACATTTAGTGGACATCTATAGAGATAATGGCTCAGCGCAACTGCTGTTAAACCATTTTTTTTTTTTTTTTTTTTTTTTTGTGTGTGCTAATTTGATTCAGAGGTATAAGAACCCTTTAGTCACAACCACTGAGCTGAAGAACTGGAGGAAATGCTAGACCGGTTTTTGTGTGCCGTTTTTGGAAGGTGTGTCTTCTGAGTGTTGCATGGCAGGAAGCATTCGATATCTTTATATTTCAAAGTAAAATTGTGTAAAGGTTGTCTGTACGAACAACCATATACAGAACATAATATTACAATTTTAATTCTTTAAAGAGTATAATAGTAATACACGACCCGACAAATGTTGCTTGCCGTGCAAGGTTCGATTCTGTACGGCAAATAATTGCAGAAAAACTGGCACACACGAACACTGTGTAAAGGTATTGGAAGCATTTGCTCCAGTTGTTCTTCAGCTCAGTGGTCACAACAAACCCAATTGAGTGCAATCGGCTTAAAATCGGTCCTGAAGTCAGCAATGGGTAATTTATGATCTACAAATGAATCCCATTAATACCACCCATATTTTAATTTACAAAGCTTTTTTTGCTCCAACCCTTGTGATAAAGTCCTAATATTAATTAACAATAAGAGAAACTTTGCAGTTTAAGAACTGCTTATTCCTTTCGTTAGATTAATGAAATTAAATTTTTCAAGTACTTATAATGCCTTATAAACTCAGTGAGTAAATTCAGATTACATAAAATGATACAGCACACAAAAAGTTTCGCTCATAAGTGTAAATGGGGGAAACAGGTGTAAGCAATAACTTTAAAGTTAAAACAGGATTCAAGTTAGAAAAGTTCAATAAAGAGATTGTTTTAATAAAACAAAATTTTTTGGCAGAGTTGTCTTTTAATGAATTCAAATTTGTGAAAAAGGTGCTAAACAGCCCTATTTTCTATATTGAGTAACTACCAGGTAATATTATGTTTCACTTAGTAAATTTATGCATAAACAAAACAGATTTCCTCAATATTTACCAAATAAAAATGGATAAATCGTATGAAGTATCGCATTCGAATGGGCTATTTTATATTGAAAATTCTTCAATAGTACATAATATCTACAGCATAACATTTAAATCTGAAATCATTATGCGGAAATTGTACCTAATGCTACAAAATTTAACTTGCATGCAGAACATTATACCGTAACTGTTAACAAAAACAGAAACTCGAGCAATAATAATTAATGAGTCAGTATCTGAAGAAAAGTATATAAACTAAACAGAGCGATTCAACTTATACAAATTCATACGCAAAATCAAATAATCAGAATGAGATTGCAATGCCTTAAATAATCAAAATATAAAGATTAAATGTTTCAAAATATACTGATAGTCCGTGAAGAAAGCACGGCAACTGAACTCGCCAGGTGGTTTTCATATAGAAAATAATTCCAAATGAACAAAATAACAGAGATATAAAAACGTAAATTAAACTTACCCATTTTATGGTGGGACATGATACCATTAGGACCTTTTTTTAATGTTACATATAAAACTTGAGGAATATATTACTTCTTTTTAACAGCATTCTGCAAGATAGGTTTTTTACAACGATGTACATCGAAATAAGTATTTAATTAAAAAAACAAGATGTAGTTAAGAAAAATAACACACATACGATTGTGCTTTGTTTCAGAAAACATTATTTTACGTTCATTTAACAGCACTATTTAAATAAAAAGAAAAATCATAAAGTTAAAGACACTTTACAATCACAATACCACTGTCTCCTAAATTGATTTTTAGGATTTAAATGCCAGTTGTCAAAGTAATTATTCTCAGATTGCAAAAATAATGGTTTCAAAATCAGAGTAAAAAAACACATTTATAATTGTTAGAGTTTTATGTATGATTTCAAATTTAATTTAAACTTAAATACTTCCTCTCACAAATAAATACTAAGCAAAAGAAAATTAAAGAGACTTTCAGTGCGATTCAGCCTCAACATGCGACTCCGTAATTTGTGCGATTAATTCGTTGCGATTGGTTGTGATTCGTGAATACAGTTAACGGCCATGATAGGGGCAAAGCAAGTGGCTTTACAGTTGTTTACCCCTGAATGTGTTGTAGTAATGTACAGTCGAAAAAAAAGGCAACCCCTCCCAACTATTTTTGTTGAAAATCGTCTTACAAATATGCTGCTGGTGCTAATCGATTTGTAATATAGTCTAGTAAAATAGTTTAGTTTTGCTTGGGGGTCGTCTAACTGGCATCAACTTTATTTTTTTTCAAAAGTAGCCCCAATTTTTGACTCGTATTCAAATTTCTTAGATCAAGGCAGTTCGGAATTTATATAGTTTTAATTAATTTTTAATAGAGCTATAAGCGAAATTGTATTGGGGGTCCGTCCATATACTTTGAAAAAATAAATTATGATCTCACATAGAATGTAAATTATTTATTAAGATTTTAACCAGAAAAGATGTATAAAAATTTTAAATATGAAATAAAATGAAGGTAAAATTACTAAAGATACTGTTTTTATATCCAAACATAGTTGAATAAATATTTCAATTCTTAAGTATGCAAAATGTAAGATCATTACTAAATCTTTAAAACTGATGTTATATTTCTTTGTTTTTAATTATTTTTCATAATAAACGTAAGTTTTACGCCATGATTGGAATTCATGGGAAATAAATAATATTGCGCTTTTCTTTCTATAATTGATTTTGTACGCTAAAGAACTTTAAGACAACAAATGCCTAGCATTTGATTCAATAAAGAAAAAGAAAGAAAGAAAATCATCTAATAAAAATGAAATATTTTATAATATTACTTCATGCGAAAAAAAAAAAATATATAAATAACTTAAGGATTACAATCCGTACAATAATAAAATACAAAAATATGGACAACAAGATTAAAACACAAAATTTGCGGTAAAAAAAATGTAAACATGATCATGGTACAGCATATTATATCTCCCTTTGGCGACTTTTGAATTTTTATCGCCATTTTAGACAAAAATACATAATTTTTGCGATTATTTTTTCTGTTTCTTTCTTTTCTATTTTTCAATATTTTATAATTTATTGAAAAATAGAAAAGAAATAAAAGAAAAATTACCAACTTAAACTCAAACTTAATTATCTTGTTTTATTTTTTATTTCATTTTGCACGCGGGCTTTTTATTTCCTAATTCAAAATTAGTAAAAAAAACTTTTTCGATACTGTCCGTTTCGAAACTGATTATTATCAATTTTCTTTTCTTTTCTTTTTCTTAAAAAAAAAAAAAGATGAAATTCTGGCAAAAGTAGAATTTAGTTTAGTACGGAGGACTCTTAGTTTTTTTTTTTCAAATTACAACATCGCTTTTAAATTATTCAATTATACTCTCGATTTCGATAAATGGCCAACTATCGTAAAACTGGTATCGTAAAAATCCGTAGATTGAGACTAAAAGACCTCAGTCCTAAAAAAAAAAGTATAAATTAAAAAAAAAACTAGCATGTTGTGGCCACCACAAGACTTTCTTCTATATTTTCCTATGCATATTCAATCAGTAACAATATTTAAAAAAAAAAAAAAAAAAAAAAATACGATTTTTTTTTCTAAGTTTTTTTTTTTGTTAAAAGTAAAAAAAATCGATAACTTTGTTTTAAATTATCACAGATTTATGGTTCAACCATTCGTTTTAAAGGTATTGACGAGATCTTTCGAATGATACCCATCTTCAAAATTTAACCCACCTGGGGGGGGTACTTCCCCCCCAGGGGGGGAACCGATGCCCCCCCATGCACAATTTTTTTTCCTAGTTAACTACTACTATTATCAATAATTCATATTAATTTTACAATCACAAGTTTAAAATAACTCTCATTATGCCCATTTATACGGAATTTTGTCCTATAAAATGCGATCACAGCGCCACTTGTTGAGCTATTGATCCCCAAATCTAATGGGCACCAGTTCATGTCAGGGTGCAACTAAATACCAAGTTTGGTTAAATTTCATTCATTGGTTCGTGAGATACAGCGTCCACAAAAAAATGATACAGACACACAGACAGACAGACAGACATTTTTTAAAAACTATCAATTCGTGTTCAGGACATCCCAAAACGTGTAGATCCGTCAAAAAACGGAGGTCGAAAATTTTCGCGAATCCAATACTTTCTCCATATTACATATAGAAGAAAGTAAAAAAAAAAAAAAAAAAAAAAAAAAAACTGTAAATTCATTATCGAATGTAAATATATTGCTATTTCAAACAGTAAGCCTCACCTGACCGCGTTTTCTAAAACATTACATTTAATTTGAAGTGTGCGAGCCCTACGATATTCATAATCAAGTACAAAAATTTGGACAACAGGGTTAAAACTAAATTTAGCGGTGAAAAATTAGGAAAAGTTATTTAATACACTACCTTTCCATAAAGGACCGCACATTTTCGATTTCAGACGTTTTTTGAAATATCTCAAAAAGTACCGGACAAATCATTTTGAAACTTCAGAAGTGTGAAGAACAGGATATACTTTATCGATTTCAGCAGGGATAGAACACGGGTGCAGAACTCATACCACTATCAATGTAACAAAATTTTCTACTTCTTAAATCAACGGTATTAAAGGTAGAGACATTTCTTAAAGAAATACCGGTATGAATTCTGCGCCCGTGTTCCATTCCTGATTTCAGTGAAAGGTTTGCCTTGAGAGTGAAAGGAGACACCAGTAAAAAATTAAAGTAAAATGAAAGTGTTTTTGTCATCACCCTGTAAAAAGTAAGGCTTGAAATGTAATCTGGCTGTAGCATGTGATTGTGGAGCTTTTCCTTATTATCTGTATAAAATTTTATGTTTCTACCGCATGTAATCAGGAAAATATAACTGTTCTTTAAAAAATTACAAAAAAAAAAAAAAAAAAAAAAAAAAAAAAAAAAAAGTCACCTTTTTTAGCTATAACACGCTAGATATTAAACCCAGGGCAAAGCCATTTTTAGGAATCTTGACGTACAATATTAGACAGCATACTTCAATCAGAATAAAAAAAATATTAAATATCTAGTGAAACATGAGCATTTTTACTAAATAACTTTCAACTGTGTATGCGTAAGATTTAGCGAAATTTCATTTGCATAATTTAACACCTAAATGTATTGAGCTACTTTTATAAAACCCCACAAACAAGTAGCATCTAAACTCAAAATGTTGTGCGCGATAGAATGAACTGCTATTCAGATTCTCTCGAAAAAATAAAGTTAATCGTTAATCTATAAGGGATTTTATTCATATTTTTATTTTGATTCAATAAATGGTCATAAAGTTTCCGATGATTGAAAACAAATATTGAGAATCCCCCCTTATCTTTTTCTTATTTTTGGGAATAGCTGAAATCCTGTTCATTCAATAGAGTACAACTGTTTGAGTTTACACGACATTTGTTTGGGATTTTTATATAAATGAGGAGCAAACATTCAAACCGTGTTTTCTCCTTTGGATTCAATTTATCAGAAAACACAAAAAACTAGTAAATCAAAAGATATCTACATTTAATTTCTAATTATTGTTTGTTTAGATGTATTACTGGCTTCTAAGAAGATATGTAGACATACTTTACCTAATTAACTTAAAATTATTTAGAAAAATGTATTTGAAATTTAGAGAAATCATGTTTTGATCGAAAACTCGAGGAGGAAACATGTTTTGAATGTTTCCAGTGTGGATAAAGCACTTTTTGAATGAAAAAGTATAAACCGGAGTAGCATGAACAAAATAAACAAACATAAAAACTGGTACGTGGGCAGGTCACATGACCCTTAAGAAAAGCTCTGATTGGCTGGCTGGAGAAATCACCATTTGAATGGAGACAGGCCCTGGAGGAAACACTTTTTGATTGAAACCTCAATTTTCTAAGTAAGTGTAAAATGGGATAAAATTAGTTTTAATTAACAATAATAGTATATTTTCGTGCTATTTTTTGTTCAGTATTAAAAAAAAAACCCACTAATTTTTTTTATTTTTGGAGAAAACAGGGTTTGAATGTCTGCTCCTCCAATAGGTTCAATACATTTGGCTATTATATTATGCAAATGAAATTTCGTTAAATCGCAGTTCAAAATAATTTAATAAAAATTATTATATTTCATTAGATATTTAATATTTTTCCATTTTGGTTGCAATATGCTGTGTCTAATAATGCATGTCAAGTTTCCTGAAAATGGCTTTGCACTGGGTTTAATACCTAGTGTGTTACAGCTAAAAAAGTGACTTTTTTCTTTTTTCAATTTTTTAAAGAAATCGTTATATCTTCTTGATTACATGTAGTAGAGACGCAAAAATTTATACAGATAGTAAGAAATTCCATAATCACATGCTACAGCCAGATCACATTTCAAGCATACTTTTTACAGAGTGATGCCAAACACGTTAATTTTTCTTTAATTTTTTACTGGTTCTCCTTTCACTTTCGGGGCAAAAATTTCCCTGAAATATATGAGGTATAACATAGTCTTCACACTCTGGGAGTTTTAAAATGTACCATTTAGAACTTTTTGAGATATTTCAAAAAAGTCTGAAATCGATAGTGTCCGGTCATATCCACATCGGATATGTTGCTACAGAGCTACCAATAGTTTAATTTATTACGGAGCATTTTTAGTTCCTCCTTTATTTCATACCACTTTTTTTAAAGATATTTTTTCTTATTTTATCGTAGTTATACATTCAGAGTTGCCAACATTTTAATCAGGGCTGCAAGTTTTTCTGTCTGAAGACGAAACATTGACACTAGTATTTTTTTTATCAATAATTCCTATCATAGTCAGTTGCAATAAATTATTGTACAAATATGATAGAAATTATTGATACAAAATTCTGGTGTAAGAACTCCGTCTTGAGGTGAAAACTCTTGCACCTTTGATTTTAATTTATTCCGGAGCAATTTAGCAGCGCATTTATTTCGTACCACTTTTTTTTTTTTTTTTTAAAGATATATTTTCTTATTTTATCGCAGTTATCAGGGGGTCGTAGTCCCCCCCCCTTTTTGTTTTCAGGACACTTTCAGGTATAACAAATTTTCATCTGTTTAGCAACAGCTTCTTTCTTAACGGCCCTCTTCACTTACCGTCGCCAGAAGCCCGAGCCAATGCTATTCTATGGGGAAATTTTCTTTACAAATAACTTATTAACTAATACATATTTTTAAATTCTGTTTTCACATTCAGAAAATTCCCAACTGTTAAACTGACGGACCTTTTTTAAAAATGTATTTTTTTTTAATTTTTAATATTTTATTTTGAAATTGCAAAATGAAAAAAATTCATATATTGAATATTCGTATTTTGCAGCTTCAAAATAAAATATAAATTTTTTTAAAAATATATTTTTAAAAAAGGTCCGTCAGTTTAACAGCTGGGCATTTTCAGAATGTTAAAACAAAATTTAAAAATATGTATTAGTTAATATGTTATTTGTAAAGAAAAATTTCCCATAGAATAACATTAGCTTCGGCTTCCGGCGGCGGTGAGTGAAGAGGGCCCTTAAAGAAATTTTTATTGTGTTTTAAAAGTAACATGTCGTGGTTAAACAGGATAGAAATTATTGCATAAAAATAGTGATAGCAGAAAAGGTATAAATTTCTCATTTCTGAAAGTGTCCTGGAAAAAAGGCGGAGACTACGACCCTTGAGTTACATTGGAAAAAAATATTCAAGGGTCGCAGCGTTCCTATATTTTTACGAACGTTTTTTTATTATACTCTCCCCACAATTTTCAAAAATAAAATTTTCCTGAAGGTTTTCATGTTAAAATTGCAAAAATATTTTTAAGAAAAATATTTTTTTGAAAATTGTGGTGGTGATAGTAAAATAAAACGACCGTAGAAATATAGGAAAGCTGCGACCTCTGAAATATTCCATAAATAAAGTGGTGCGAGATAAAGGCAGGGCTAAAAATGCTTCGGAATAAATTAAAATGTTGGCAACTATGGTTCTTATCTTGCAAAGTAAGCCCCTCCTTTAGCCTTTTTTTTTTTTAAACTTTACTGCAAAAAAAAAAAAAAATGATTTTACATATTTGTGATTAAATTATTTAAATTTTGTCTTCAACAGTCGATAGCCCTTTCCGACCCGGGCCGTACGATCGAGCGAGTTAGAGATCCACGACATCCACTTACATTTTTGCATCTGAAACAGTCGTATGTAATAAAATAAGGAAATGAACGATCGAGCTAATTAGCAGAAAGTGTAAAGTACAATTTTCAATCAACAAATGTCGGTTATAGTCCATATTTTTCTTTCAGTTTGCAAAAACACAAGAATGTAATGTTTTAAGGTAAAAATGTTTCGGGTCGGAAAGGGTTAAGGTAAATGCCATTGGCGTTTATGCATACGAGCGTAACACATGGAGTCAAATACGAATATACAAAATAGATTTTCACTTATTTATTTATTTATTTTAACATTGTTTCAGCTATCCGCGTTTGTAATGATCGATAGATGGCGCTTTCCCAACTGCAGTTGTTAGTAAATATAATAGCCACACGTGTATTTATTATTGTTCTTTCTTGTTGTTCTATCATTGTTTCAGCGTGAAAGCTATCAGTGGTGGGATAATTTCACCTTAGCCCACCAGAGGGCGAGCATTTCATTACAATCGCGGATATAGAAGATGGGGTTTGTTTTCTTTTGAAATTCTTTCACATGCATCGTATTAATTTTATAAATAATCATAAGATAAAAAACTTTTTATAAACCATATTTTTAAATTTTCTGTTGAATCATAGCTATAGAACTAACTACATTAGCACTTTATCAATGCGTATTGCTACGAAATTGTAAATAATTGTATTTATTTTTGTATAAATTCTTTCAAAGAGGCTTAGTAAGTTGAAAAAATGTCAATTTTCTGCATTTCCAGCTCTTTTTCGCTTTAAAATAGCTTAAACTTCTCTTTAAAACGCATTAAAAAGCTCCAATAGGCAGGTAATGGATTTGGCGCCAAATTTGACAACTTTTTGCCCTTGGCGACTTTTTTGGCGACTTTTGGCGAGAAAATTCTTATTATCGATATTCTAAAGATGGACGTTCTAATGTGATTGGTTAAAGAGTTACCGGAAATTCGAATTTTAAAAAAAAAGTTGGTTTTAAAAATAAAACATTAATCCTTTCCGAACAACATATATTTGCATCATGAACTACATTAGCACTTTATCATTGTGTAGAAAATCTTTAAAATGATAACGACGTCAATTTTTGCCAAATGCATAATTTAACTTTGAACAATTTTTTAACGCTCACGTTTAATTAAATGTATTTATTTTTAGGTCGAAAGAAAATGAACTCGTAAATTTTTTTTTGGCAACAATTAAATTATAGCTAATATTTTAATGATTATTTTTATTGCTATTAGGAGCTTATCATTTTCACATTTTAATTAATTAAAAGAAAACTATTCGAAAATTCGAAAATCTGACTTCGAAGTATTGTGTTGTCACCGGGTTCTGAGCTACTGTGAAAGTTTCAAATGTCTAGCTAGTCGGGAAGTTAGTTAAAAATCGATTGCAAGATTTGTCCCTGACAAACACACAAGAATCGAAGTTAATAAAAACATGGTAAAATAAGTTAATTTGATTAATAAGCATAGAAACGTTGCTTAGAAAACGATATAGGCCGTGGGCCATAGATTGATATCGTTCAAGTCCGTTTCAATCATCGAGGGGCAATTTCAAATTAATGTTAAAAGTAAAAGAATATTCTATAATCTACGAATTCGCAATGTTCTGGTCTGAAGATGTGCACATTATTTAAAAATTAATTAAATTAATTCTACAAATTTGACATTTCTGCGGTCCTGCTATTCTACTTACACTTAGAGATAGTCAAACTCTCTACTCATTCATTCGCTTATCCTCCAATCAAAACAGTAATTTCCCTTTCGCTGTTATTTTTAGCCCAATGACAGCTGCTGTTACGGCGCGCGCTAGCATTTGATATGTTTTGTTTACGTTTATTTATGTTTACATTATCTTGAGTATTGTTGACATTTTCATCCAATTCCATTATTGCTTTCTTTTCGTGTATTTTTAAGTAATCTTTAAATTTCTTATAATGTGAGAAAAAAATGACATATTGTTTATAGATCGGGAATGGGGTAAATAAAAAAATGTAGTATTTTTCTCAAATAAGATGTAAAGTTTCTCTCGACATCATTATCTTGCGTATTATTAACATTTTGATCGAATTCTTTTATTACTCTTTTTCTTCCCTTTATTTTTAAGTAGAATCATTACAGGTAATAATAATATCAGAAGAAATTACTTATTGTTTGTACATCGGAGAGATACATTCAAAGGTGACGTGTTTTTCTCAAATAAGCTGGGCTGAAGTGAGATTGTTTGCTGATCAGTGGAAAGTTTTAAATGTTCGTGAAAGAAAAATATCTACCGATTTGCTTCTTTTTCAAATTAATGAACTGTCCAAACTGTCTTTAGACAACAACATAGGTTACCATAGAAAGTGTTACAATGTAAGTTTTACTCTGACTTGTATCTAAATTATTACCGAAGCGTCAGTGGAAGCCTCCATATCCCTTTCCGACCGAAAGCGTACATTTGTACGGGTTAGATATCCACGACATCAACTCACATTTTTGCAACTGGAACAGTCGTATGTAATAAAATCAGGAAAAAAAAACGATCGAGCTAAATAGCAAAAAGTGTAAAGTACAATTTTCAATCAACAAATGTTGGTTATAGTCCATATTATTCTTTCAGTTTGCAAAAAAAGAATGTAATGCTTTAAAGTAAAAATGTTCCCGGTCTTAAAGGGATATGGAGACTCAAAAAAATTTTGGGTTCTGTTTGTGTGTCTGTTTCTCGTGTGATAGCGGTCGCGAAAATCACGCTATTGGCTTGATGAGTACAGTTTAAGTGTGTATTCCATTTATTGTTCGTGTACAGGGACACACCAAAGTTTTTTTTTTTTTTTTAATATCATTACGGCCTAAGGACAGAATTTGTACCGCGATAGCGGCAGCAAAAATCCCCGATTGACCTGCAGATTGGTATAAGTGTTCAGACTCTGTATAAAAATAGTTGTGTAATTTTTTTATGTTTAGATTATTCATGGATCGTGTAGAGGGATACACCAAAGATTTTCTTATCATTATGGCCTGATGTTTACGATAAACCCATAAAAGACATCAACTTCGTATATTAAAAAAAAAAACACATACAGTTTATTTACACAATCTATATACATAACTTGGAATAGTAGGTATCACACAGCATCATTATTCTTTTACTTATGCAATTCATAAGCTTATAATGAAGATAACTCTTAAAGCATATTTATAATTATCCGTAGATATAACTCTAAATAAATTATACTCATAAAAATTCTCGTATTTGAAATTCTTCCTCTAAATATTAATCTCTTAAAACGGAAATAACTTCCTCATTTATTTTACAAGTCAGTACATAAAACTCTCTCTATTCCACAAAAAAAAAAAAAAAAAAAAACATTCCAAAACTGGTTGCCAAAAATGATCTTTTAGTAATTTTGAAGAGACCATGGAGTTTAGATAGTCTCGTTCAATCTCTTTGATTTTATGGGAGAAAAGGAAGCATTTCCGAACACTATGGGATGAATTTCGTTTAAGCGAATTTTATCTTCATTAAGCCCTCTTCACTCACCGTCGCCGGAAGCTCGAGCCAATGTTATTCAATGGGGAAATTTTCTTTACAAATAACTTATTAACTAATACATATTTTTAAATTCTGTTTTCACATTCAGAAAATTCCCTACTGTTAAATTGACGGACCTTTTTTAAAAATGTAATTTTTCAATTTTTAAAATTTTATTTCGAAATTGCAAAATGAAAAAATTTCACATATTGAAAATTCGTATTTTGCAGCTTCAAAATAAAATACAAAAAATTAAAAAACTAATATTTTAGAAAAGGTGCGTCAATTTAACAGCTGGGAACTTTCAGAATGTGAAAACAGAATTTAAAAATATGTATTAGTTAATAAGTTATTTGTAAAGAAAAATTTCCCAATGAATAACATTAGTTTCGGCTTCCGGCGGCGGTGAGTGAAGAGGGCCCTTAATCTGTATTCAGCGAAATTAAATTAGCGTACATTATTGAGATGGTTAAGTTTATGATTTCTGTAGAAAATATGTGTACTTAGGCTTCATAACTAATGTACAGGACCTTACAAAAGTATTCCGACAATGTCATGTAATCATCCAAATTTTGTTAAATTTCGAACAATTATTTTTTAAAAACATAGAATAAGTTGAAATGTTCTTACTGCTGTTCTTTTACAGAGAAACGCAAAATAATTTAATAACATTAGGATCTGTGGGCAAATTTTTACCTGAGCGCATTTTAAAGTGTTTATGCTGCATTTAGTGGAATTAACATATAAACATATTTAAAAGCATGTTTTCTCGCTCTAAAGAAAAAAAATATATACAGACACGACATTATTTCATTATTTAAAACATGAAAATCTGACATTGACAGATTTTAATTTAGTGCCAGAGGCCTACTGCTAAACTTATTAATATCGACAAATTCTTCTTTAGTTAATTCGTGACGATCTAAATTCCATGATAAAGTTTTCATTAAATCAAACCAATGTGTTTCAGCTGCAGATATTGTAACAAATAACGTTGGAAGTCCAAACTGTCTTATAGCCGCAAAACAACGTTTTTTCTCTTTTTCCCAATGAGGGGGAGGTGTGCCTTGGGGGGACTCATGTCAAAGGTGTGCCTTGGGGGGGACTCATGTCAAAGTTGTACCTTGGGGGGGGACTCATGTCAAAGTTGGGCCTTGGGGGGACTCATGTCAAAGTTGGGCCTGGGGGGGGACTCATGTCAAAGTTGGGCCTTGGGGGGGACTCATGTCAAAGTTGTACCTTGGGGGGGGACTCATGTCAAATTTGTGCCTGGGGGGACTCATGTCAAAGTTGTGCCTTGGGGGGACTTCATTCAATAAATCCCCATTCAATAAACCGACTGAAATAGGCCCTTAGCACTATTAAGAGTGTATTATAAAAATTCGACAACGCTGTACCGACTGAAATAGGGGTACCTTGGGGGGGACTCTTTCAAAGTTGTGCCTGGGGGGGACTTCATTCAATAAATCCCCATTCAATAAACCGACTGAAATAGGCCTCTAGCACTAAAAAAGTTATGTATAAGCTAAATTTATTTATAGGACCACACAAAAGAATTCCAATGATATTCTGTAATAATTCAAATGATGTCAAATTAGGTTGAAATATAAGTGAGTTACCATTATGGTCTATAGATGGTATGTATTAAAAAATATATTTTAACATGGTTACACTAAATATAATGAAATATTATTAGGATGTTTAAAAGCCTTTTTTTATATGAAAAATTTTGCGATAGAATTGATAATTACTTTAGAGAGTTATACAAAATAATTCCGATATGTTATGTAGTCCTTTTGCAGGAAATTTGGTACAAGTTTTTATTATTTACAAGGAATTAATAGAAGGCTGTTTCTAGGAAAATATATAAATACACATATGTAGAAAGATAGATATAGACAGAGATATACAGCGGAAAGTTGAAGGGGAGTGATAACCCCCGTCAGAAATGTATCTGTTTATGTAGCGAGTCGTCATATATATGTATACATATAATAAAGAGAGAGAGATGCATGTTAGGACTCACCCGAAGAGACAGAAAACGGAACAGTTGTATTAGATTAGGGAGCAAACTAATGTTACTGATGTTATTTCTAGAATTAAGTTAAAATGGAGCTGGACTGGGCTCTCCCAGAAGAAATTATGATAGATTGACCACCACTCCTATTTTGGATACCGAGATAAAACAAAAGACCGAGAAAGAGACCAGTGTGTTGTTGAAGAGATAAAATTGTGAAGTTTGGAAGAGAGAATGGAGAAGAATTGCAGAAAACAGGCAGATTGGAATCACCTAGAAGGGGCCTTCATCCTGCAGTGGATTGATAAAGGCTGAAATTGATAATGATAATGATAGATATAAATATGGAATTAATAAAATCTATCAATGATCTAATGAATAATGAGTGATGAAAATAGGACGTTTAGGCTCCTGATCTGCAGATTCACTAATTATTGATATTTTATCCTTTTTTTAGTATTTTTTCTCAGGAATATGATTTCAGCACTTCTGTACAAGATACTTTAAAATTTATTAAACGAATCACAGTATTATCAGAAATATATTGCACACTGCTTTAAACCAGCATTCTAAATGTAAACTCAATTCCTTCAAATTGAAATCAATTTTCCAAATTTATGTGCAAAGTTTACTTCCAGAACATTTGATATTTTCATTACCTACCTTAAAAAGAATATATTAGCAAATTTTCAGGTTGCCCCCGAAAAATTGAAACGAACTTGTTTTTAAATGACATTTTTAGCTTATGGCCCACGGTCTAATAAGAATAATGTTACAAAATTGTAAATAATTGTGTTTATTTTTGTATAAATTCTCTCAAAGAGGCTCAGTAAGTTGATAAAGTGATAATTTTGTGCATTTCTAGTCGTTTTAGCGTTGAAATAGCCTTATTTTCCCTTAAAAACGCATTAAAAAGCCCCAATAAGGCAGGTAATGGATTTGGCGCCAAATTTGGCGACTTTTTCCCACCTTGGGGATATTTTTGGCGACCTTGGCGAGAAAATCCTTATATGGGATATGCCAAATATGGAAGCTGTAAGTTGATTGGTTGACCACTTTCTAGAGTTTTCTCGAAAAATCTGGGTTCCATGGAACAGTATATAAGGAGCGCTTCTCGCCAAGGCAGTGAGTCAGTTCAGTTCAGTCTTCAGCCAGCTTCGCTAGTGCTTGCATTGCTCTTGAGCCTCTTTGGAAGAGATTTGCTTTATGTGTTATTGCTATACAGTTTGTACTGTGGATTTGCTATTGACAGCTGTTGTTTAAGCTGTGTTTACTGTTTGAATTGAAGCTGATACTTGGTTTATAGACCTGTATTTTTCTGGAACTTTCTGTGAATAAATTACTGAATTTTTGTAAGTTTGGCCTTTCATTCTCGGACAACTCACGAACCCCCAAGTACGCAACATTTCTGGTGTCAGAAGCGGGGTTGTCTGTGAATGGTGATAACGAGAGCTATGGAACAAGAGATGAAGAAATTTCTAGAAGGACTCACTGCTCAGATGAATGAGTTAAGATCTGGATTGATAGAGAAAATGGAAACAGGACAAAGAGAAATGAAAGAAGGACAGAGAGAGATGAAAGATAGCCTGAGTCAAGAGATGAAAGAAATGAAGGTAGCACAAGAGAAAATGAAAGCAGTTCAGGAAAAGATGGAAGCCAGTTTGACCGAAGAAATTAAATCTAATCAAGATGAGATGAAGAGAGAGCTTTCAACGGCGAAAGAATCAATAGAGGGTAAATTAACGGTGATGGAAAATAGAATGGATGGAATAGAAGAGAAAGTTATAAAGATAGAAGAAAGTTTTGAAGAGAAAGTTATAAAGGTAGAAGAAAATTTTGAAGAGAAAGTTTTGAAAGTGGAAAAGAATTTTGAAGAGAGATTTATGAAGATAGAAGAGAATTCTGAGGAGAAATTTAAAGAAAACTTTGATCAAGAGCTGAAAGGAAAGGTTTCAGAGATAGAAAGCAAGTTTAAGAGAATGGAGGAAGATCTTGAGAGAAAAATGAAAGAAGAGTGGAACGGAGAAGTAATAGGGAATGAACTGCAGAGCAAGATTCGGAATCTCGAAGAAAAGTTAGAATCCATGCCTCAGGAAACTGAAAAGAAAGAGAGAAGAATCCAGAATCAGGAATTTATTAAGCTATCCACCTACGACGGCAGTTCCTCCTGGCATGTATATAAGACGCAGTTTTCCATCGTAGCTGAAGCTAACGGCTGGGACTCTACCGCCAAGTCAGTCCACTTAGCAGCAGCATTACGGGGAGATGCAGCCGAGATCCTGAGAAATGTTTCTAAAGAAGAAAGGAACGACTTCGAGGCCCTGACTAGAACACTGGAGCTACGGTTCGGAGAGAAGTGTTCTAAGGACTATAGTCGCCTTCAGCTAAAATCTCGTTACCAGAAAACGGGCGAAAATTTGCAAGAGCTAGCAGCGGACATTCAGAGACTGTCACACCTAGCATTCTCAGACTGTCATGCTGACACTCGAAACGACTTAGCTCTTCAGTACTTTATCGATGCTGTTCGTGATCCAGAAATTCAAAAAGCGCTGAGACTCTCCAACATCAGAGACGTAGAATCAGCTTTAGGCTATGCACTTAGGATAGAGGCAGCCCAACAAGCCTCCCGTAAAGACCGCCATACCATAAGAGCAGTCTCATTAAACGATACGCCTGCTGGTGAAAATGAAATGAAGAGAAGTATCGAAGAGATCTTAAAGAGATTGCGCAGCCTGGAAAATAATAAGGAGATAAAGGATCGGAAGATAAAGTGCTGGGGCTGTGGAGGGGATGGTCATGTGAAGAGGAACTGCCCTGTACGACCAACTATAGAAAATCACCCGGCTTCACCATCACTGCAGGGAAACTAAGAGGAGGCCATCTCACGGGGCGGAGGTTGCCTGAAATTAAAGAGCCCCAATTTACAGTATTCCATGTTTCATCGATGAGTGGCGGCGATAACACTGGGGAACAGTCATTTTGCGGCATGGTAACTTAAAGTCAATTCAGTATAAGACTAGTGTGCTGAATACTACAAAATTATTAGGTTTGTCAAATTGGCTCTAGTTTTTGAGATAACGACTATTAGCTATTTCACTGAAGAAACCTAAATAAAAATACCAATATGTATTGAAAAAATATTTTTACTACGATCCTTTATAAGAACGATATAAAAACAAAAAATATACAAGCTGTTCATCAAATAATTAAAGCAAAAATTACAAAAAGGTTTTTCTGTAGGCTTTTTTGTCATAGTTTTGCTCAGGACAATCCCTTATTAAGGTCCAACAGTAGTCTGCCAGCATGTGGCGATCCCATCGATCTTGGTATCTTTCTTCCATTATCCTGATGTCCTGGTGGAACCGTTCTCCTTATTCCTCACTGTAATCGCCCAGATTATCCGGGAATCTGTCCAAATGGCTATGCAAAAAAATGCAATTTAATGCTCATAGTAACTCCTAATGTGTGCAAATTTTGAAGAATTTTAGCAACCAATTCTGCATAGTCTGGTGCTTTATGATTCCCCAAAAAATGTTTGACTACTAAAATAAAGCTTAGCCATGCTTCAGATTCAATTTGTGACATATGGTTCAGAAATACAGTGTCTTTTATAAGAGTACAGATTTGCGGCCCTTCGAAGATGCCTGCTTTTAATTTTTCTATACTCAGGGCTGGAAATTTTTGACACACATATTTAAAACAGTCACAGTCTTATCAAGTGCTTTGATGAACTGTTTCATTAGCCCAAGGTTGATGTGAAGTGGTGGAAGAAGGATATTCTCTCGGCTTATCAGTGGTTCATGAATCACGTTTGCTCTTCCTACCTCCATATTTTCCCTCAAAGGCCAAATCTTTCTAATCCAATGTTCTGTTTTTGCGCGACTATCCCATAGACATATGTAACAGAGATATTTAGTATACCCACCTTTCTGGCCTAATAAAAATTCACCATCTTCATGTCGACGCATACTGACCACTGATGTATTGCGTACGAAATCTTTTCTAAAACAATTTTAATATTTTTTTGTATTCCTCTTTTAGTTTGGTAGTATGACCGATTGGAGCTGAAGCAAATTTATTTCCATTGTGCAGCAATACACATTTCAGACTTCTTTTTGAGCTATCCATAAAAAGCCTCCAATGTTCAGGCTTATATTCTAGAAGGCCCATACAATTTAAGAGTCCAGAAACATTGTTACAAAATACAAGCTTATCTTCTTCGGTAAGGTAAGGAAGAAGGTCTTGCTCTCTGGTCCTAAAGGATGTAATGGTAACACCAGGTTGAAAACAGTGTTTTTCTTTTAATCTCGAAGCAAGAATTTCGGCCAATTTTTTTGATAAATTCAAATCACGAACTAAGTCATTGAGCTCCTTTTAGGAAAATCCCTGTTTTGTAGAACTACTTTCTTCGAACTCACTTTCACTGCTGCTCGTCTGATTGTCTGATCCCTCTAACATTTCAACATCATCACAGTTTTCAGCAGATGGTCTTGAAAACACTGGAATTGGCAAATCATCACTGTGCAATACTGGGGGTTTAGCCGATTCCACATTAGGATAAACCCAAGTACGTTTTTTATACCGGTTGATACCTTTTACATTCACGGCACAAAAGTAACAGTCATTTAAGTGATTAGTAGGCTCAGTCCATATCATTGGCACTCAAAATTGAAGCCCTTTACGGCTTCCTTGACTCTAGTATCGCAAAGATTCTACACAAGGCTTACAGACTATATTGGGCAGCCAATATTTATTCTTTTGTGCAAGCTTTCTCCCAAAGTATGCTTCGTAGGTCTTTATCACAAACTCCGTGATCTTTTTCCTTTGCTTTTGTAAACAAAATTTGCCACATATATAACAAAAACTTTTGGGGTTGTTAACACAAGATTTTCGTAACGAATTTATATTTTTCAAGACAAAAAGCAGTTTTAAACTTACAATGAGACACGAACTGATAATTTCAAGGCCTAATAGCTGATTCGTAAAATTGTTGTACCTATATACGTGAATAGATAATAAAATTTAGCGGTGTTAATCAAATTAATAGATATTTAGTAGGGTAGTCTAAATTTTTTCATTGATTTCTTGTGTTTCGTTCATCTCGAGAACCAGAGACAATCCAATGAAAGTAAATGCATACTGTGTATGTCTAATACAAGTGTTTACAAAAACCATTAACAAAATAAATGCCGCAGATTTTTTATTTTTTTTGTTCCGCAGTGTAATGGACTTTACGTCTATGGCCAAGTTAACAACACCGCCTGCCGGATTATTCTGGACACGGGAGCCAACGTGACCATCATTAGAGCGGATTTGGCTCAAGAACTAAAAGAGAAGATCATCTGGACGCAGCCCTGCGTTAAACTCCAGACTGTGACCGGAGACGAAATCAAAATATATGGAAAAATGAACTTGACTATCACTTTTGGGAATGCCAGTTACCATCATATGGCATATGTGGCTGATATAAGAGATCCTTAATCATTGGAATTGATTTCCTGAGAAAATTTAACTTTCAATTGGACTTCAAGAATAATGAACTGCATTCGAGTTCGGAAGACATCGCTGTGTTCAACACTGAAAATCAAGACATTCAGACAATTTGCCAGATAACAGCCAAGTCTGAAATTTCCATCCCTCCACATACAGAGACAATAGTTTTAGGAACACCACCTACCAAGCAATATTTCCGCTATGGACTGATTGAATACCTGAATACAGACAATAGAATAGCCCAAGAGGAGTTCTGGTAGCTTCATCTCTAGTTGATCTCTCAAAGAGTACTATTCCTGTGAGTCGCAAACATCAGCGATAAGGTCCGAACAGTGAAGAAGGATGAGGTGTTAGCAGCCTGCACTCCTGTAACATGCATAAACCGCCCCACGCAATCAACCGAATCCAAGTCTTCTGAACAATTAATAACGGAATTACTCAAGAATGCAGAGTTAGGAAAGGAACAGAGGTGTGCTGCGGAGAAGCTACTCCAAGAATTTAAAGACCTTTTTTCTCGAACACCTGAAGACGTCGGGAGAACGAACATCACCCAGCACAGAATTGATACAGGAAATCATCCTCCAATCAAACAACATCCAAGAAGACTTCCATTTGCTAAACAGGAAGAGGTCACTGAACTTCTAAGTGAAATGCAGCACAATGATGTCATCGAGCCATCAACGAGTCCTTGGGCCTCTCCCATAGTACTGGTGCGAAAAAAGGATGGTTCAACAAGATTTTGCGTGGATTATCGTCGTTTGAATGACATCACGAAGAAAGACAGTCACCCTCTTCCCAGAATTGACGACACATTAGACACACTGGCTGGCAATAATTGGTTCTCGACTTTGGATCTGAAGAGCGGTTACTGGCAAGTAGAATTACATCCTGATGATCGTGAGAAGACTGCATTCACCACGGGACAAGGACTGTGGCAATTTAAGGTTATGCCGTTCGGATTATGTAATGCACCTGCCACCTTCGAACGCCTGATGGAGACAGTGCTAAAAGGACTTTCCTATGAAGCCTGTCTGGTGTATTTGGATGATATTATCATTGTGGGGCGCACTTTTGAAGAACATCTACGAAACATCCGAAAGGTGCTAGAGAAACTCAGAATGGCTAACCTCAAATTGAATCCAGGCAAGTGTAACTTGTTCCGTCGTGAAGTGAGCTACCTCGGCCATATCATCTCTGCCGAAGGTGTGAGAACTGATCCTGAGAAGATATCTGCAGTCGAGAACTGGAGTCGCCCTGAAAATGTACACCAACTACGAAGTTTCCTGGGGTTATGCACTTACTACAGGAAGTTTGTCAAGGGTTTCTCAAATATTGCCAGACCACTCCACAAGCTGACGGAAGCCAAACAGAAGTTCCTGTGGACAGATGAATGTGAATATGCGTTCAAGCGACTTAAAGAGGCCTTAACATCATCGCCTATCTTGACGTATCCACAGCCCGACAGACAGTTCATACTTGATACAGATGCCAGCCATGAGAGTGTCGGTGCTGTTCTGTCGCAGGAAATTGATGGTCAAGAACGTGTCATTGCCTATTGGAGTAAATGCCTGTCTAAACCAGTGCGAAATTACTCTACCACCAGGAAAGAGCTACTCGCCATCGTAAAAGCCATAGAACATTTCCATCATTACCTCTATGGCAGAAGATTCCTGCTCAGGACTGACCATGCATCTTTAACGTGGTTGCTTCAGTTCAAGAACCCGGAAGGACAGATTGCCAGGTGGATACAACGCCTCCAGGAATATGACTTTGAGATACGTCATCGTAAAGGGACTCTACATGGTAATACAGATGCATGCCTTGTCACGGAAGCCCTGCTCGGAAAGCTGCAAGTACTGCTCTAGAGCCGAACAGAAATACCTGCCGATAAATCCGGTTGCCTGCCAAGTTACTGTCTCAACACCATCAGAACAAGATCCCGATCCCTGGAGTGACGAACTTAGACAAGCCCAGTTGGAAGATCCTGACATAAAGCCAATATTACAGCTGAAGGAGACGACCAGCAACAGACCTACCTGGCAGGACATTTCCAGATTCAGTTCCATTACGAAAAGTTATTGGGCACTTTGGGACTCTCTTCATATCAGAAACGGCGTATTATACAGAAAGTGGGAATCTGATGATGGGAAAAGCTTCAGATGGCAGATTTTATTACCAAGATCAAAAATTCCAGCTGTTTTAGAACAACTGCATAGTAGCTCTACCGGAGGCCATTTTGGGGTAATGAAGACTCTGCAGAAAGTTCGTGAACGCTTCTACTGGTGCAAGGCAAAGGAGGATGTGGAGAAATCGTGTAAATCCTGTGATGCTTGTGCGGCACGTAAAGGCCCGCAGAAACGAAGTCGAGGAAGACTGCAACGGTATAACGTAGGAGCACCATTTGAACGGATTGCAATCGACATCTTGGGTCCTTTGCCACGGACCTCCAGTGGAAATAAATACATCCTCGTCGTGATGGACTATTTCACCAAGTGGCCTGAAGCATATCCCATTCCCAATCAAGAGGCATGCACAGTCGCAGAGGTCCTAGTGCAGCAATGGGTGTCAAGGTACGGCACGCCCCTACAGCTTCATACCGACCAAGGTAGGAACTTTACCTCTGATGTTTTCAAAGGACTGTGTCAACTACTCGGCATAGACAAAACCCGGACAACACCCTTACATCCCCAGTCGAACGACATGGTCGAGAGGTTCAACCGTACCATCCTGAATAACCTCTCTCTTCTAGTATCAAGGAACCAACAAGATTGGGACTTGAAGTTGCCATTGTTCCTGCTGGCTTATCGAAGTGCTGTCCATGAAACCACCGGCTATACTCCAGCCCAGATGCTGTTTGGACGTGAACTTCGTCTCCTTTGTGATCTCCTGTTTGGTTGTCCACCCGATGCGCCTTCATCGCCCGAGGAGTACATACAAGATCTCCAGGCACGGTTTGAGGACGTACACAACTTTGCTCGGGAGCGGATTCACATTGCAACGGAGAAGATGAAGACAAGGTACGATCTAAAGGCTACACAACATGAGTTCCAGGAAGGTGAGAAGGTCTGGCTGTGGAATCCTGTTCGACGCAGACTCTCTCCCAAGTTACAGTGCAACTGGGACGGACCATACACAGTCTTAAAAAGGCTGAATGATGTAGTGGTGCGGATCACTAAAACACCTTCGTCAAAACCGAAGGTGGTGCACTATAACAGGCTAGCCAAGTACCTCAATTAACGGTAATATTAAAATTTAAAATGTAAATACTGGTAAAATTTGCGCATGCGTAATGTAAATATTTGTATATAAATACTTGTACACATTTGTGAATTTTGTAAATATTTCTCACTTGATTTTTGTTTGTATTTTGTCGTTATATGCAAGTTAGTTTTTGTACTTTAGTTTGTGTAAATTTGGTTAGTTTCGCCTCTTGACCAAGGGTTGCACTGCCCGGGACGTGCAGTCCTTGGGAGGGGGGCAGTGTTACAAAATTGTAAATAATTGTGTTTATTTTTGTATAAATTCTCTCAAAGAGGCTCAGTAAGTTGATAAAGTGATAATTTTGTGCATTTCTAGTCGTTTTAGCGTTGAAATAGCCTTATTTTCCCTTAAAAACGCATTAAAAAGCCCCAATAAGGCAGGTAATGGATTTGGCGCCAAATTTGGCGACTTTTTCCCACCTTGGCGATTTTTTTGGCGACCTTGGCGAGAAAATCCTTATATGGGATATACCAAATATGGAAGCTGTAAGTTGACTGGTTGACCACTTTCTAGAGTTTTCTCGAAAAATCTGGGTTCCATGGAACAGTATATAAGGAGCGCTTCTCGCCAAGGCAGTTCAGTTCAGTCTTCAGCCAGCTTCGCTAGTGCTTGCATTGCTCTTGAGCCTCTTTGGAAGAGACTTGCTTTATGTGTTATTGCCATACAGTTTGTACTGTGGATTTGCTATTGACAGCTGCTGTTTAAGCTGTGTTTACTGTTTGAATTGAAGCTGATACTTGGTTTATAGACCTGTATTTTTCTGGAACTTTCTGTGAATAAATTACTGAATTTTTGTAAGTTTGGCCTTTCATTCTCGGACAACTCACGAACCCCCAAGTACGCAACAATAACATAAAAGTAAACAAAAAAAAAATTCCTTCAGATTATATA
Organism: Salticus scenicus; assembly: GCA_963930645.1. Lineage (NCBI taxonomy): Eukaryota > Metazoa > Arthropoda > Arachnida > Araneae > Salticidae > Salticus > Salticus scenicus. The sequence goes on along the minus strand of OZ005654.1, from coordinate 40,867,330 downwards.
CAGAATAGGTGATACAAATGATAACACGTGATGTCCCTTAAAGTCAGTATGAAAGGAAATATTATTATAACTGGAAGATTAATGACAGAAATGAGCTGTAAACTTGGAACCTCATGTTTCTGATAATGTTTATTCTATTCGTGTAAAAATCAATACAGGTCATAATTCATAATTTTTTTTTAATGTGAATTTATTAATAATTTTCATAATTAAAAATATGCTTTTAAATCAAAACTATGCATGGAATGTGTTTGAGTCATTTCCTTCTAACGTTAAAAAAAAAAAATTTAGTTTTAAAACCAATGTAACATTTAAAATGAGATAAAGAATGCAAAAACATTTTAAAACTTTAAAAATACATTTTAATTAAATACATTAAAATACACGACAGACGTTTCGGCTCGAACACTAGCCCTCCTCAGTGTCAAACATACAAAGTTTTATTGTTAACATATTTACATAAGACTTGTATGCTTCACTCGAAGTGCGCTTGTAAATCTTCGTCAGATAAAGACAGATAGCGCATGACAGAATTACAATACGAAGAACTAGAAAAACACCAATGGCCAGCGCGGGAATCGAACACGCTCTCCTACGCTCGAAGATGATTAGCAGTGCGGTGACATAACCACTCGGCCACAGAGGGCCAACATACAAAGTCAGACATACATTTACAAAAAATTTATAACACATCAGAACAAGATTATATATTCAGGAGGAATAGCTTTAGCCTCGTTCAAGGCAGAATGTTGCAATTTAGTAAAAGCGCCCTCTAGAAAAATACGGGATTCATATAAATTTACCATAGAATAATAATAAAGGAAGAAGGCGCACGTTAATACTCTAATGCTTACAAACCCCTTCTAGTGAAATGCCAGCGAAAGCTACTTTTGCTACTCAAAACATTAAAGTAGGGCACCCATGCTTGGCACTTTTATCGCTGTTTGATGTGGGTGCTGCCTCGCTGACTGATTGACAGAGAGATGAGACGATTCAAAAATCTCGCCTACAAGTCGCCAACCAATCAGATGGAAGCACTGTTACAACCCTATACTCAGCATTCCTGGATTTTACAAACCGAAACCAGAACATATACGCTCCTTCTTCCTTTATTATTATTCTATGAAATTTACATTAGAGGCTAGAATTTTAAAGTTGTCAAAATCTAGAATATGATCCCTATTGAGGGAATGGATTACGAGTTTTGATCTTAAATCACCTGTTTTATATGAGCGTTTATGTTCCTTTAATCTAATTTCACCTGTTCTGCAAGTTTCACCGATATAAGTAGAATCACAATTTTTACAGGGGATACTATAGATTACACCTAAACATTTAATTGGAGGGACAGCGGGTTTAAAGTTAGAGAGACAGTTACTAATACGGAGTTGAGGTTTAAAGCTAGTAGCGATATTAACTGTTCTAAGCAATTTAGCGATATTTTCGAAATACCTTCATGATAAGGGATAGTAGTACGACGAGGGGAATTTTTAACTTTAGGATAAACTGATTTACATGAAAAATAGAACTTTTCTTTATAAATTCTTTTAAAAAACGAGGGGTAATCATTATTTTTTAAATCAGAAAAAATTTTGGCTATAATACGTATAAATTGTGTTTATATTAATATGAGACGTATAAATTATGTTAATTTTATTAAATTTAATTTTAAATTGTTTTTAGGAAGATAGTTATTTTAAAAAAAAATAATTTTAATTAATTTTTAGAAAGAAATGAATTAAAGTCTGTCATATTCCTTTAACATTAGCCTTCCCAGATATTAAGAGCTCATGACTCTATGAAAATTTGAGAGAAATATATAAATTATAACATTTTTCGAGATGATTTGATCCAAATAATAATAATAATAATAAATTATATGTAAAAAAAATATGGGGGTCACCATTGAAAAAAATGAAGTTGATGCCAGTTTTAATATGTCGAACACCTAAGCAAAACCTAACTATACCGTTATAAACCGGACGTTATTACAAATCGATCAGCAACAGCTGCATGTTTATAGGACAAATTAAGCAGGGGTGGTTCTTTTTTCTTTTCTTTTTTTTCTGACTGTACAGAATGTTTCATATTGAATAATAAAAAACTAGTATGTTATGGCTACCATGAGACTTTCTTCTATATTTTCCTATACAAATTCACTCAGTTACAATATTAAAAAAAAAAAAAAAAAAAAAAAAAAACGATTTTTTTTCTAAGGTTTTTTTTTTTTTTTTGTTAAAAGTAAAAAAAATCGATAACTTTGTTTTAAATTATCACAGATTTGTAGTTTAACCATTCGTTTTAAAGGTATTGACGAGACCTTTCGAAAGATACCTATCTTGAAAATTTGTGTGCATATGGGAACCCATGCCCCCACATGCACAAAAATTTTTTCCAAGTTAACTACTACTATTATCAATAATTCATATTAATTTTACAATCACAAGTTTAAAATAACTCTCATTATGCACATTCATACGAAATTTTGTCCTATACTGCTATGTTAAAAGTTTATAAAAAATGCGATCACAGCGCCACCTGTTGAGCGATCGATCCCAAAATCTAATCAGCACCAGTTTATGTCAGGGTGCAACTAAATACCAAGTTTCGTTAAATTCCATTCATTAGTTCGTGAGATACAGTGGACACAAAATTCGTGTTACACATACACAGACAGACATTTCTAAAAACTATCAGTTCGTGTTCAGGACATCCCAAAACGTGTAAATCTATCAAAAAACGGAGGTCGAAAAATTTCACGAATCCAGTACTTTATATTACATATAAAAGAAAGTAAAAAGAATAGCATTGTACAAATTTCGCATTTGATTTATTTGGCAAAATCAGTGAGTTCTAGATTAAACAAATTAAATCTCAAAACTACAAAAGAACTTCGTAACATTAGAGACTTGGGACGAATTTTTATTTAAGCACATTTTAACCCGTTTATACTACATTCAACATAATGGAATTAACATACATTATAAAGAGGCTTAAAAGCATGTTTACTCTAAAAAAAAAAAAAAAAAAAAAAAAAAATGGGGGATGTATAGACTAAATAATTTATTTACGGGACCACACAAAAAAATTCTATAATCATTAAAATGATGTCAGATTAGGTTGAAATATTAATGAGTTAAAATTAATTAGGCGTATTTTATTTATTTATTTTGGTGTATGTAATAACTGTTGCTACTTTTCCAGCATACATAAAAGAAATTCGCACTATTACAGTCTAAAGTGTATTTTAAGAATGAAATCTTATTAGAATTTTAAAAGCATTTTTTTCTGTGGAACATTGTGGGCATAGAATTGATAATTAGTTTACAGGGTTACACAAAATAATCCTGATATGTTATGCAATCATTTTGCAAGTCATTTGATACAAGTATTTATGAAATACAGGGAATTAATACAAGACTATCTATTATTAGGAATATATATATATATATATATATATATATATACAGCTAGATATACAGATAGGTATAGGAAGAGAGATATAACAGGGGGTTGAGGGGGGCACCCCCCTTAGAAACGTATGTGCTTATGCAGCAAGTCAATCGAGTCAATATATATATATTATATAATAAGGAATAAATGAAAATAATCTGTTGAATAATGTATGATGCAAATAGGACGTTGAGGCTCCTGATCTGCAGATCCACTAGCGTATTTTTCTTATGTTTGTGTGTGTGTTGGGGGGGGGGGGCAAAAAATGATTTCTTTGTTTTTCCTAGTATTTGAATTTTTAAAATGGCATTTTAAAGAAAATTGAAAAAATATGTTCTTTGCTACTATTAGCAACAGAATTATTCTGAAAATACGAGAAATAAAGATATTATTCAGGCAATTTTAAATTCCTCAGATTACGATGAGGAAAAGGCAAAAGATTATTTAGACAGGATTTTGAATGATTTAGAGTTAAAGAGAATAGAAAAAGAAAGAATTGAAAGAGAGAGGGATTTAGAGAGAAAAGAAAAAGAAAATGTATTAGACAGTTCAAATTAGAAAAATTGAGATTGCCAAATGCGGCAGAGTTACAACGTCAACAGTTACGATAGTAGAAACGATTAGAAAACGGGTTCAGCTGAAAGAGTTAGTTTCGAAATTTGACCCGAAACAAACTGATATCTCTTTATTTTTTATAAATTTTGAACGTCAGGCGCAAAAAGGAACGGTCGAAGCAGATTGTTGGGTATCTCAATTAATTCCACTATTGCCAACAGATATAGCCAAGTTAATAAAGAGATGACAAATTAATTCGAGGATTATCAGCACATTAAAAAACTATTGTTCAAGAGACTTAAGCTGAGTGTGTTGGCGCTTAAAAATAAGTTCGAAGAACGTAATAAAAAAAAAAAAAAAAAAAAATCAGGAGCTCTGTGGATAGATCTAGTGTATGAATTAAGAGGATACCTGGATAATTGACTTGAAACCGTAGGTGTGGGAGAGATCACAAAAACTTCAAGCGGAAAAATTTATTTAGAAGGGAGAGAAATAATTTTGAGGATTTTAAAAATAGTGAGGACTCGGAAGAAAAAAAATGTTAAAATTGGAAAAAAAGAGCTGAGTAAGAAAGAATTGTCTCAGAGTGGAGAAAATTTTGACAAATCTAGAATTTTTTTAAAAAAATTTCTACAAAAGATCCGTATTAGATCCGTTGAAAGAAAAAATCGGATCCGGATATTTTTTTCTCGCTGATACGGATCCGGATACGAATATTTTTTTCTCGCGGATATCCGCGGATGCGGAGCTTCGGCACACGTCTACTACATACATCATGCTACAGTGAGCCCCGATAGCAAACATAAATAGGTAGCTGTCGAAGCATGCTTATGGAAGTTGTTGCTCAGACAGATAGCCGAATAAAGACTTCTGAGCTTTGTTCTTGAAAAGTGTTTAAAGCATAAAAAATAAATATGCAGACATTTAAAATATTACTACATCTGTTTTAGTTAACTGAATGAATAAAAAAACAATTATTTTAATAGAGTAAAAATTTTCCTAAAGAGGAACCACTAAATGAGGGGTTTTCACCCTCCTTCCCTTGCGCCATTGATACTTGTATTGTTCAGCATTAAATTTTTGTCCTTGCTTTATATTTGTTTGTTTTATACATACATGTGTTTGCCTGTACCATTTATTAAAATTTTAACTTATTTAAATTTTAACTTAAATGGAACGCATTGATATTTGAAGGTTGATATTTCAAGTTCTGTTTGTTATTTCACATCCATCATCGTTCAATAAACTTTATCAACGTATTTTATAAATCTTTTGAGATTTTAGCAGTATCTGGTCAGTAACATTTCTGTAGAAGTCAATAGTATAGTACTTTCATTTTCATTTTCAACAAAAACATGGATTTTAAACTACACCAATCTCATTCTCCCATTACCATGTCCATGACCCATGATAATGATCTTTCACAGTTTGCATAACTTTTTGCTGGTGGTGGATGCCTGAACCGATATACTAACTACGATTCATTCTAGCTAAATATTATCGAAATTTTTTTTAGATTTCGAAAGACAAGTAGAAGATAAAAGGATAATTAATTTGATCAACTGTATATAAGGATTTCTGTACCCAAATTGTCTGATTCTCGAAACGGCTCTGAAAAAAATATCCTGCTGGAAAGTAAGTTTAGTTACATATATTTTTCTTATTGCATAAATCTGTGATAAATATTATTCTTTTAGAATTTTTTTGTGATACACTCAGTAAGCCTCTTCGGAAGATGCATTTTCCAAGAATCCTCTTTAATTTAATTTTTTTGTGAATGCTATTTTACATTCATTATCTAAAGTATTTTAATTATCTTCTGTGATTTAAAGAGTGCCACAACTATTCTACGGGGAATCTAATACAACAACTATTCTCTAATAGCACAAATCTGCGAAATTGTACTTTTATTTTATCTTTTTTATTTATTTTTTTTTTTTTAATACGGAGTACTATTAGCCTCAATCTACGGATAAAACGTTGTCGCCAGTTTTACGATGGCTAGACATTTATCGAAATCAAAAATTTATCGAAATTATAACTGAATAATTTGAAAGCGATGTTATAATTTTTTTTTTTTTTTTTTTAAATTAATAGTTCTCCATACTAAACTAATTTCTACTTTTGCCAGAATTTCATCATTTTTTTTTTTTTTAAGGGAAAAAAAAAAAAAGAAAATTAATAATAATCAATATCGAAACGGGCAGTATCGAAACAGTTGAAGAAGACCTTTTTTATAGACAAAAATACATAATTTATTTAAATTTTTAATAGTTGCCAAAAAAGTTTACGAGTTGATTTTAAATTTATTATTATTATTATTATTATTATTTTGTTGTTGTTAGATTAAATTTGATTTTATTGTGAAAAATAAATAAATAAAATCATTATTCGATATTTATTTTTTTTAGATACTTGCAAATTGCAATTTAAAATTTTTAAATACTTGCCTAGATCTACTTCTTTAGGAATTTTACAGTTTCGAATGTATGTGCAATCGATTCCCCAACCCCACATTCACCAAAACATAGTAACACATCGACAGTTTTTTAAATATTTTCTTTATATTTATCGTTTTAGCAGATTCTGTTCATTTATTTATTTATTTTTTTGCACTGCGTTAGGTGTTTATAATGTGTATAATATAATACGCTGAATTCAGAAATCTTTGGCTTTTCTTCATATCACGTAAGGGTTTTTCGCAAAATAAGGATGAAGATTGGAAAAAAATTCACGTAGTGGTTATAAGAAATTCGAAACTATATTTATGTATAAAATACATTAAAATAGGCTATTATTTCCACATTATCTTTCTAATGTGTTTCTTTACACAGAAGCTCTCTTTAGAGCAGTGATTCTCAATCTTTTTTTTTTTTTTTTTTTTTTTTTTTTTTTTTGTCGCGGCACACTTTTAATAATTTCAAAATTTGGCGGCACACATTTCACTTGGGGCAAATATTTCACTTTATGAAGGGTCACAGTTATTGAAGGTAAAAACAGTTAAAAATATGGTATTTAACTGTAAAAACAACAGTTTTCTTTTACAGTGTACTTTTCTTTAATTTAAACAAACTTTACTCGTAATAAAAAAAATGCATTATAATATTTACTATATACATTTCCAAATTTCGGTGGCATACGTTAAGAATCTGGCGGCACACACACAAAAGTGCCGCGGCACAGTGGTTAAGAATCACTGCTTTAAGTCCGATTTCCATTTGAGCTCACTGGACGGCTTCTATTCAGAATCCTTTGATGTGGTCACCTCGGCTCACGCTAGCTCACGCCAGTTGAAAACCCTGGAACGGGGTCCCCTGCTGAGATAATTGCGGGGCTGGGGGTAGATTTCTTTGTCAATTTTGCATGCTTTCCTTTGAGGTAACTGCCCAATCTGATAAGAAAGGGCTACAACTGATGACAAGACATTTGGCTCTTTGTGTCGGAAGCGTGATTAATGACATTTTGAGCGTTGATCTTGAGCCTAAATGGAAACCGGCCTTTAGAGCTTTTTCTCTTGTGCACGGCTTGTGGACCTTGAAGAGGGGGATTCTCTATGCAACACCCAACAATAATCTGCTAGCATGTTAACACCTGCCTCCCTGATGCCTCCTCTACATTTGTTTGATGTGTTGATGAAATAACTATCCATATTCTTCACTCACAACATCCAGATTTTACGGGAAATAACTTATATGAGAGTTGAAAAAGTGGAGGTTTTAGCTTAAAGAAGAAAAAAATTGCATCGCAGTCCTTTGTAATCACACTTCTGTGTGCATGGGATCATTGTCTTGTTAAAAGTGAAAATTTCTCTGCAGACATAATTTCGGGGAGAGGAAATTGCTGCAGAATCCATACCACAATAAATGAAACGAAATTTTCTTCTTCTTAAACCAACGATTTTATAGGTAGAGAAATATTTTAAACGAATACTGGTATGAGTTTTGCGCCAATTTTCTATCTTTGTAATTTGGATATTTTCTATCAAATAAATTACTTTGCAGTATATCCACACATCTTCCTGTACACAGAATGTCAGCAACAAAATTCAACTTACCCTGTTTTTTCAAGTCATGCGTCTCCAAATCAGAATAAATTGCCCATTAAGCAGCACTAGTGCGACGTAAAACCCAACCAACGAACCAAATCATAATTACTACATCTGATTTCATTGTGGGAAACACTTTCTGAAGAGTCAATTACTCTTTCTTAAAATAAATATTTTACCGTCTGATTTAAATATATTAATCTTTCTCTCATCATTGCACATAAAAGTTTTCCAAAATTCCAATGCCTTGGAAAACAGTAATCTCTCTGTACTTGTTCATTCAGTAGTGAAGGTTCTTTTTTTTGCGTCTGTACCTTTATAACCAAGATTGTGTGTGTAATTTCTTAGAATAATTAGTTAAGCATGAATATGATGTAACATTATTTGTAATTTTTTTAAATCATATTTTTTTTTCTTTTTTTTTTTTTAAGTAGATTTTTTAATTATCTATAAAGTCCTCGCTATCGCTCTGAGTCGATATAGTTCGATTTCAACATATCTTTTTTTTCCCCTTAATTTCTAACTCGATTTGCATTTTTCAAGTTGATACAAAATAAATTCATACTTTTTACTTTCTCTTTCCCATAAGGCAGAGAAAGTATTGTTTTAGGGTCAAATTTTCGAAAGTGAGTTTTCGTTATATTTACATATTCTGATTCTGAGGTCCCCTGAATACGAAAATCATGTTTTTAGTGAATGGTCTGTGTGTGTGTCTGTGATCAGCATATCTCAAGAACAAATAGTAGCAGAAATTCCAAACTCGGTATTCTAAATGTGTATGATATTGGGATGCTACACTAAGCTTTCCGTTGAGATGAAGCAAACGGTTCGTGTACAGGGACACCCAAGAGAATTCAAATACATTACGTTTATGGGGGAAATTGCATGTAAGTAGAGTTTAACATCTATAGACTGCACTAAACCAAATGAAACGAATATATATTTTTTTATGTGCGTAAAAACATGTCTCATGTAGAATATGGTAGGGAAATCATTGACTGTTTGTTTACAGGGCTACACAAAAGAACTAGATAAAAGTGCAACAATCGTTGCAAATTCAGGAAGTATATTTCAGGCTGGGCCATGTATGATTACTATAGGATTATACTTTTATACTTAGATGCTCCATGTGGTCTGTATATAATCTTCGAAAGATATACAAGGCTGCAAATATTTAAGCGATAACGTTCATTTTTGTTGTTAGTGGATGTGCTTTACTAATAATATTTTTCCATTTCCGGAAAACTGTTCGGGAATTGAAATAAATTCCTCATAGAGATATGGTAAATAATGTATGTTTTAAGCTAAATATTCATCGCTTGTCTTTTGTATATTTACACGTTTTGAGGCTTCCTGATTACCGTAGTCAAGTTTTTTAAAAGTTTGATCTTTGTCTGTGTCTCTTAGAGTGACCTAAAAACGAATAATTTTAGGAGATCCAAATGTTGTATTTTGAAGTTAATATAAATTTGTTGCTGGAAAAGTTCGATCAAGATTGATAAGTTTCAAGGAATGTTGCTGTGAGTGACACACCAGATTATTTTGTCTAGAAAAGATATATTTAATTTAAAAATTTTGGGAAATTTGAAAATAAGTTAAATTATTTGTCCTTAAACCAACTATAAGTTATATCATTCATTTATTGTTTTTCAGTGGTCTGGAAAAGACAATTATTTCTTTTCAAATGTTGTGTCAATCATCTAAATTTGTTCCTATAAGTATTTAAAATATTCTTAAGATAAATAGTCTTTTTTTCACTTATATTCCAAACAATTCATTTTATATATTTATCATTAGTTTTTTTAGGTTACTTTTGTTTCTTAATCAAAATTTATGTTCTCTCTTTCTTTTCCATTTTTTTTTCTTTCTTAAAAAAAAAAAAAAAAAAAAAAAAAAAAAGAAGTTTTAATGGTTTAACGACTTTATTATTTACCTTTTTACTTTTCGAATACTATAGTGAAGAAAGTAAACGTAGTCATGCCAAAAATCCGAGTTTGAGATTTTGATGTTTCCACATGTTTTGAGGTCCCCTGGATTCATATTTACTATTTTTACGATGATGCATGTATGTATGTATGTATGTTTGTGTATGTATGCGAGTAAACACAATAGCGTCTAAACACGTTGTTCGAATGAGCTGAAAGTTGGTACGTGTTATAAATCCTGATAGCACAAACCCTATTAATTTTGGTGAGTCTAGCACTTTTTACAAGGACACAAAGAAAAATTCTTTATCATATAAGGACTCAAATTTTTTAAAGTACGATAGCGTCTAAATATGCCTTATTCGACTGAAAATCTATACACATGTTATGAGTCACAGTCATACAAACTGTATAAATTTTGGTGAATCTAGTGTTTATAGGATTTTTACAGGGACACAAAGAAAAATTCTTTATCAGTATGGTCTATATGGACCAAAATTTTTTAAACTGCGATAGCACTTAAACGCCTTATTCAGTTGTGATAGAAATTTATAGACATGCTACAGGTCACCGTTGCACGAAGTGTATAAATTTTGGTTAACGATTGGTTAACGCGCGTACATATTTTTTTACAGGGACAGAACGAAAAATTCTTTATTATTATGCGGCTTATGGGCTGAAATTATTCGAAGTGAGATAGCGTCTAAATGCCTTATCAGATTGAGCTGAAAATTTATATATGTATTAAAGGCCACCGTTGCTCGAGCTGTATAGCAGTTGGTGAATCTAGTACTTATAGTTTTTTTACAGGGATGCAACAAAACATTCTTTATTGTTATGGCCTATGTGCTGAAATCATTAGCGTCTAAATGCCTTATCTGATTGAGCTGAAAATTTATATATGTACTTTAGGTCAGCGTAGCATAAACCATAAAGATTCTGGTGAATCTAGCACTTATAGTTTTTTACAGGGACACAAAGGAAAATTCTTTATCATTATGCCTTATGGGCTCAAATTACATAGGTCTACAAAGTTGAAGTTGACAAAATTCGATTTGATGGTTTTAGCTGAACTTTATGTTTTTTGATGTACTGAAACCGAAAATGCAGCCCATTTTTCTCTATCACGTATACATTTTTACCAATACAGGGTGCTTACCGACTCAATTTCTTACATATACCGTCATAACAATAGGTTGGTTGGTTGGATGGTAGGGTTTTACGTTGCACTAGTGCTGTCCTATTACAACAATAGGTATCCATAATTAATTAATCATGAGAACATACTATAAAACTTACTGTATAATTATATTGGTGGAAGAGTAATGGAAGAAATCTATTTAAATCTCTTACAACCTTGTACCAAGAAAGATCCCACCACAATAATTAAAGAGAAAGGCGACCATACCATTGAAGTACTCACGACCTCAAATCAAGATCTGACGATCGCCTACACAGATGGCTCTTCTGACTCTAATCTCGATAGAGGAGGAGCAGGTGTCTTTTTCATCGAACCAGACGGAGCGCAGGAATGCCACGGTATTCCTGTTGGGAAAATCGCCTCCAACTATACATCCGAGCTCGTCGCCATCAAATGTGCTCTGGAGATTTATCTGTCTAAGGAGGACCAGAGTTCCAAAGGCATCATCATATTCTCAGATTGCAGATCAGCATTGCAAGCGATCCAGAAGGGCAAATGTCAACTCAGCCATCAGATCATTGAGCTCACAAACAAAATCATTGCTGCCCAGAGATCCTGCATCTTGCAATGGATACCGGCTCATGTAAATATTTTCGGTAATGAGAAGGCCGATGAGCTCGCAAAGGCTGCACGGAATTCTCCTCAGCCATCCAAATGTCTAACCCTCGTTGACGCCAATGCCGTCGCTGGCCGAAGACTAATCGGTCAACAAGTTAAACGAAACTCCATTCCGGAATTGAACTGTGATAGAGCCTTATCAACTATTTTAACCAGACTGAGGACAAACCATTTAAAGGGGATGAGGATTTCTGAGGACGGGCAGCGTAGTTACACCAACTTTTGTCCTCACTGCCCAGACGACATCCCACTGTCTCCCCAACACATCTTCAGCTGCCCAGCAATCCAGGCCAAACTTCTTAATATCGGCTCTGAAGACCCAGTAGACCTACTTTATACAGATAGGGCTGTCGAGGTTGCTAAAGCTGTCTTCGACAGCTTCGGAGCCATCTAATTGCACTTTCATAGACACGACATCATCAGTAATGGAAGAAATTACATTGGTAGGCACCCTGTATTGACAAAAATCTATACGTGATAGAGAAAAACTGACTTCATTTTCGGTTTCAGCACACCAAAAAACATAAAGATCAGCCAAAATTATAAAATTAAAATTTTACAAGTGCGATTGCGTCTAAACTCCTTATTTGAATAAACTGAAAATGCATACACATGTTACAGGTCACAGTCACAGAAACCATATAGATTTCGATAAATTTAACACTTTTAGCTTTTTTACAGGGATACAAAGAAAAATACTCTATCTTTTTGGTTTATGGGCTCAAATTACGTAAAATGTGATAGCGTCTAAATGCCTCGCCCAATTGATCTGAAAATTTTTATGCATGTTATAGGTAACAATCGCACGAACTTTATAGATTTTAGTGAGTCTAGCACTTATAGATTTTTAGAGGGACACAACGAAATTTTAACGTTATGATCTATGAGCTCAAATTATTTGAAGGGCAAAAACGTTAAATTAAACAACATACTATATCAGGAAAAGTACTCATATACATCCTATTAAAATTTTCTCTTTTGTTTCTTTAACGACTTATTTTACTTTGATTTATTTATACAACCGTTAATCCCTTAATTTTCAGAAAGTCGAGTGGAGTCATTCTAGATTTTTTTATGTTAATTATGTAATACTAGCAGGTCTACTCGGCATTGCCCGATTCGAAGAAGTGTTTATAGAATTTTGAAAGCAATGAAAGAACTGAACAAACGTGTAAAATGGAAAGGATGTGCCTTTAGCTTTAATAACAGCGTACAATCTGTCTTGCATACTATATACAAGGTGTTTACAAACATTTCTATCAACATTAGCCCAAATAGACTTTGTACGTGCCACTGACTCAGTTTTACTTGAAGGAGGATTTTCTTGGAGTTTTTTCTTAATTGTAAAGTTTTCGATGGGATTAATGTCTGATGAGATTGGTGGCCAAGGAAGTACCTTAATGTTGCGTTGGCGGAACCAATTCTTACTTGACACCGAGGTATGGCGGTGACGCTAAATCTTGTTGAAAGATGAAATCATCTTCAAATAAATCTTCTAATGATGGAATCATGTAATACTCCAAAATTTCTTGATATATCTGAGAGTTAACTTTTTCGTAGACGATGCATAACTTTCCAGGTCCTTTTTTGCTCATGCAACTCCAAACCATGACACTAGCAGCAAATTTTACTGAACGTTTATATGTTATTCTTTATCAAATACTTCTTACTCCATTCTCCAAACTCGAATATCTTGATTACGATATGAAACACAATACATACTTTCATCACTGAATAATATCTTTTTCCAATCTTTAACAGAAAATATTACAAACAAATAAATACAAAAGACGCAGCTTTAGTATGGGACTCCCTTGGTGACCTAAAATACTTTTGGCCATTTTTGCGATGAATTGAAATGGCTGTGGCAATTGCCTAACTAAAGACATTGGTGAGAAACGTCCAAGCAACTTCGCTGCCAAATTTCAAATTTTGCCAGAGGGGTCCAAAACTAAAGCTGCTCCATACAAAATAAAAATAAAAATAAAAATAAATAAATAAAATAAAATAAAATAAAATCCAAATTATAATTATTTAAAATTAAGGTGAGAATATAAAAGAACCTTATAAGTTACACATAAAGTATCAATAAAAACGGAAATTTTTTTTTTTCTGTAGAAAAGAAAAGTTCTACTTAATTAAATAAAAATTTTGAACTAATTCAAATGTCTTTATGAAAATGATTATTTACACCGAATTCCTGATAAATAAGTATTTTCGTAGAGTAACTAAGTCCCCCCCCCCCTCCTAATTTTTATTACTATTCACGCGAAATTAAAAATATTTTATTTGTTTATTTTGACATCAAATATTTTTTTTTCTTTTTAATCATTAACACTTTCCAACAAGATTGAAAAGAGTTAATGACTTTGGTTTGTCTGCCTGTCCATCTGTCTGCCCGCGCTCTAACTCCCGTAAATATTTATAGAATTTCTTGAAATTGATATATGTTATTCAAGTTCATTATCGGATGTTGCCTATTGAAAATGGAGTGAATATCTCTACTCGTTTGTGTACAGGGACACCCGAAAGTATTTTAAAGCATTATGTTCTATAAGATTTATTTATATTAACCATATTTTAATACCTTTAATTTACACAAATCTTAATGAACGTCACCGTCAACGGCTTCGGAGTACCTGCATTTGGTCGCAACCAATGTTTACCTCTAACGAAAAATAAGAAAAACATAAAAATAATTTTCCATATTAATGAAAATCATATGTGTTATTCAAATTCACTATCGGATGTATTCTACAGAAAATGAAGTAAATAACATTACTGGTTTGTGTACAATGCTGGGCAAAGTGCAGCCGTTGTTTAAAAATAAAAACGGAAAATCACTATGTAAAAAAAAAAAAAAAAAAAAAAAAAAAAAAAAAATCATGAAACGATACGTAAAAAAGTATCTGCCAGAATTTGCAATGCAAATTTATGACCAGCACTTAAGAGCAACAAAGAAGAGGAACCACATAAATGGGAACCTTCTGGCTTCCGCCACTGAATCCTGAGAACTATGCCAGGAGATCTAGGAGATCCAGGAGATTGGAGCAGATGAGATCCAATGAGAAAAACAACCCAATAAGAAAATTACAAAATGAGACCTCCTACTAAAATTATAATGAGAGGGGCACAAGAAAAATAGTAGAGAAAGGATGACGGTCCATAAGGGGATTTTTCGGCCCTAAAATTGAGGAAAATATCAGATTGATTACAGGTGTGAAATTTTTGCATTTAATTATTTTAGAACATGTATATTTTAAGACTCAATAAATATTATTTATATTATTCTAGTAATTGTCTGTTCCTGATGGGTCCAAACATTCATAATTTTGCATTTTTGGCCAAAATTCTCCCATTTTTAGAGATTTGACCTACTTTTTTTTATATGAGCGCAAAGGAGCAACACTTTCTTACTGAAATATATTAGGAAGTACACTATAACATAAATTATACATGAAGATAAAAGTGTTACTCCCCTGCGCTCATATAAAAAAAAAAAGTTAAAATTGAAAGAAAAGCATAACATCGATTATAGTGAAACGTTGCGTAATACTACAACTTCACACTAGTTTTAAAGTGATATTATTGATGAAATAGAATCTGTCTAATCATATTATACTTAAATTTTACTTTTATTACACTAAATATTTTTTTTAAAGGCTTTTTTATTAATCTGTGCAGTTTATATCTTGAATTACATTAACGCTTCCAATGCGAAAAATCGAATCTGCGTTGGTTGGTTCGTTGATTGTTGTGTTAAGACCGATTGACTACGTTAGGGTCCTAAGCCTGTGGATGAAATGCCCTCTGTGAGAGTTTTTCTAAGGTGTCATAATCCGTATTTACGTGAGTTTCGAAAAAAAAAAACCCATGAAAAACTCCGAACGGGTAGGTCGAGGGGTGCTACCAGGAATCAAACCCGGCACTTCCTATCGAATCTGCGACATTTGGAAACCTTAACTCCACCAATGATGTTTCTTTTGCAACTGTATGCTACAATGTTTCTTAGGAATATACCCAATATTTGCCTTTCTACAATTAATATACAATGGACATAAATCTTTGATTAGAAATAATATAGTTATAATCTAATATTCATTTGTAATGTAAACATAAATACAGAAAATCTTATTCTTTCAACTATACTCAACTCATAGTCATACTTTCAACAATAATGCCTAGAGGTGGAAATTATATTTAACATATTACGCCAACAATGCTTGTGATGAGCCTGCGCATTGACGCTTTTGTGTCATATTTTGTAGTAGTTAAAGTGAAATTTTGAAGTTAATTTGCATCCTTTTTTATCTATTGTGGTCCAACCTTTCATGCGCTAAAACAGGAACTCGAAACTCTTCAGGGCCAAAAAACCTTCTTATAAACCTTCATCTCAGAGATTTTTGCCTGTCTTGTTTGAACGGTCAACTCGTAAAAATGATTTTCTCTTGGCCGAAGGAAACGCCACTCTTCAATTTATGAGCATTGCTAAGAAAGGGGCGTAGTCTTGGCCATGATGTATAACAGGCGATAATTAAATCGAAAATATTTATTAAAGTATGCCGAAATGTCTTATTTTAATGTGCATAAAGAAGAAATACGGAGAAAATCTTCAATGTGATTGAGCATCTTACGCCCTGGTTATAACCTGCTGCCCCCAGCCTGGTGATTTGGTGAGAAAATTTAATTCTTTGGTCAGAGTACTTAAAATATGCCAATTATCTAAAACTAAAAACTAAACCCAACTCCTTATACTCATTTGTAATATGTTCAATAGGATTGATCCGAAAGGGTTTTATTTAAATCATGTAAATTGTTTTTCAGAAATAAATAACTGATGAAATTCAATAAAGAAATTAATTTGAAATACATGAGATTGATGTTATTTAATGTGAGAGTAATCTTGTTCTATTATAATTCCCACATTCCGTTTCAGTTATATTTTGATAAAATGAATTTAATTAAATGAATCGTTGGACATTTCACAACGTGCCCGGATACATATTTGATATCTGAATTGTACTACTTCTAAAAAACGATCCCATTAAGACTACTAATGGGAAGGTTATTAGCTCAACTTCTATCCATCCAGTATACAGGGACACCCAAAATTATTCCAAAGTATTGCGTTCTATGAAAGGTATTTCTATAAATCAAATTTTAATAACTTTATTTCGCAAAATTCTTAATGAAATTAAAACATATTATTCATATGCAACAAAGAATGCTTTCTATAGAATATATAATATGATTAGCATTAATATTTACAGGGCCACACAAAAATATTCAGTTACATTAAAGTTTATTTTGGAAATTTTCTGGAATTTCATTTTCGTTTACACTAAGCGTTTTTAACGCTTTCCAACAAGGTTGAAGAGGGTTAATGATTTCGGTTTGTCTGTATGTCTGTCCGACTGTCCGTCCATCCGTCTGTCTGTCTGTCCGCGCAATAACTCCCGTAAATATTCATGGAAATTCTTGAAACAGATATATAATATTCATCTTCACTATCAGATGTTCCCTACTAAAAATGGAGTGAATACCTATACTGGTTTGTGTACAAGGACACCCGAAAGTATTTCAAAGCAATGTATTGTAGGAGAGAGATTTCTATAAATGATATTTTAATAGTTTTATTTTACGCAAATCTTAATGAAATAAGTTATTTAACCTCACTATCGGATATTTTTTTTTAAAATAGAAAATGAGGTAAATACCACCACTAGTTTATGAAAAGGGACACCTAAAAGCATTCCAGAGTATTTCGTTCTATGAGAGGTATTTCTATAAACAAAATTGTAATAACTTTTCGCAAATGTTAATAAAATTGAATTATGTCATTCATATGTTCAAAAGAATGCTTGCTATAGAAAATAGTATGATTAGCATTAAATTTACAGGTCCATACAAAAATATTCAGTTACATTAAGGGCTATCACTGGAAATTGGCTGAAGTTGCATTTTCGTTTATGTGAAGCATTTTTAACACTTTCTTACAAATTCCGGACATAATATCGCGGGACAAAATCTCGCCGGACAAAATATCGCGTCAAAAAATAGTATGATCTATTTGAAAATTTGATTTTGTGTCACGTGTGATCTCTGGCGGGGGCCACAAGGCCTTATAAATATTAATTAATTAATTAAAATAAATAAATAATTAATTAAATAAAACATAGAGCTGAATTTCATTATTTTATCTATGTTTATTTTTAAGTTATTCTACCTTTTGCTTTTCACTATTCAAAATATATTTTAAAAATCGTGTACATCACTGCTGACATTAAAGCTGAACACTGTTCACAAACTTGAATTAAATTTTTTTAAATTAATAAGCACAAGTGAATTCATTATGACTAATTTTGACAAAAGTTAATAAATATAGTTTTTAAACTATTTTAAGTAAAATTTATAAAAATTTTTGTTGTAAGTTTGTCAGAATGTCAGTACTCTGATCTAGGTATGTGTTGTCATGAGATTTTATACAACGTTACTAATAAATGCCAACTCATTTTTGCTTTGTATTCATTTACATCGGCGATATTTTGTCCCCAACCCTAACAGTGAATATGATTTCAATTTTTGCATCCGTCTGTTCGACTGTTCATCCTTCGATCTGTCCATCTACTCACCCCAACGTCCGTATACATTTTCAGAAATTTTAAAAAATGATATATGTTATTCAAGCTCCCTGTGGAATGATATTTATTTAAAATAGCATTAATAGGTCCTGTATTATTGGTTTGTGTACAGGGACATTTAAAAAAAAAAGTGCAATGCTTTGCGTTTTAGGACAGACATTTTAATGAATCGCATTTAAGTACATTTCTACTGAGAAAATAATAAAGAAATTGATATTAAATGTTAATATGCTAAAATGTTTTGTATATAATATTATATGACAAACCTTCCGGTTTACAGGACTATACCAAAATATTCAGATGCTTTAAGGCCTGCTATTAAAATCTAAGGACTGAATTTTCTTTTACGTTAAGCATTTTTAATACTTTTCAACAATGTTTAAGATTGATTAGGAAATCAATTAGTCTATCTATATGTATGTCTTTCAGTCCGTTCGCCTGTCCGTTGTGGGATAACGTAGACAAAGAACACTGAAAGTTATACATGCAACAAGGACACGCAGTGGGAAAGTGTTAATAATCAATACGTACCGTATGATTTTTCGTTCTTGTTTTAAAGTTAAAATCGTGTTTTCATTTAATATCTTTTGAGACAATTATCCGATTGAACTAAAAAATACAGCGTTAGCTAGATTTTGTCCTGATTAATAAGTATACCAATTTTCGTAGAATCGGTTGAACGGTGTAGCTTTGTATAGCGAATTAAAAATCTGGACAAACAAACTATCAGTTTTATATATTCTTCTATCACATTTCATGAAACCATGGAAGTATCTGCGCAAGTGCGAACTGAACGAGTCCAGTGCTAAAATAGGGGTGACAGTCATCTGACTCAGAGAAAATGAGCAATAACAGAGCGCGGAATTACTGGATGTTTTCCAAATTTCAAACTGTCGGACAAGCTGGCATCCCTCCATCATTTTGGATGCGTCCTCACTGCTAGTTTTAGGATATGAGGCCGCACTGTACATAGATAATTTCTCTTTGGTTTTTATTTTTTATACAACTTCTTAATAGTAAAATGAACTCAAAAAACAAATAATTTTTTCAAATAATTTTTTTCAGTCTTCGTGCATGTATTTAAGTATATTTGATTTCCTGTTATGGATTATTTCTTTTGTGCATTCTGCGTTTTCTCTAATTGAAATTTTAAGTAGGGGAAGATAGCCTAAAATGATCCAAGCGGGCAAAACGATCCACATGTTTCCTTCGAAACAAGTAGCGCTATATGCCGGGTGTAACATATAAACTAGTTGTACCAAGTCCAGAAGAAGGAATGGCGGTATTCAAGCGATTGCAGTGTTACGCGTCTGAACAGAATTCCTTGAAAAGGTGGGTTTTATAAAAATCTGTTCCAATTTATTTAGATACACACAGTCTTTCATGTAGAGAAATATGACTTGGTTTACTCGCTAAAATATGTTTTTAGATGTATATTACGCTTGCTAATTTTCTTATGTTTCTCGGCGTCAATCCAGTAATATGACTTAAAATGGATGACCATGTTATCGGGTAAAATGATCCATAATGTGAATGGTTTCGGATCCATTACGTGAATCGTTATGGATCCATTATTTGGATCGGATGTATGTGGCGGAAACAGGCATTTTTTAATTTATTTCTGACTTTATTGTGGGTCTATTGTTATACCTATAATTTTTGGATCATAATTTTCAAATATTTTATTTTCTTGGTTTCTTTTTCTTATTTTTTTTTTAAAGTTATTTAAGACGTTTTTTACTTTTAAATTTCGTAAAATAAATTATGTGTGCTATTTGATTGTAGAACTTATTTTATTTCATTATGTATTGTCATAATTACTTTCATATCCTTTATTTTGTAAGATAAAAAGCATTTTACAAATATTTTTAAATGAAGAATCATTTTGGTGAGGGTAAAATGATTCTCTGGACCCTTTTTCAAAAAGCTATTTTTTTCAGTACTCAGTTTAAGTTTTAAAATATCATTAAAGTATGTTTATAATGCAATCAATTATGTTGTTTTATACAAGTTTTTTTCTCTTTAGAAGATCATTTTAGGCCATCTTCCCTTGTATAGTTCATTGTAATATGCTTAAATCAATTTATATTTTTTCATTTATCTTCCATTAAATTTTAAATAGATCTTCAGCTTTGATATTGAGTTGTTGTTGTTGTAATAACCTAGGAAAATATGAATCAGTAAGAAATGTCGAGCTGGTTATCAACCAGGGTGGCTCAGTATAAGAGCATCCGTCCGTTAAGCGGATGGCCCGGGTTCGATTCACGGCTTTTTTCCCATAGTTGGTATGAAAAATGAACCTCATACTCCAAACTGCTTAAAATATATTAAAATATTTTGACAAATCAGTAAAATCTTTAACATTTTTAAAAACCTACTTTTAAGCTAGAGATTCTTCCTCCATCGCATGTAGACACCAATTGCCGATCTTGGTATCCAAGACGTTCAACATTCATAAATTGGATAGATTCTGAATATTCGTTGTCTATATCTTCCAAATAAATATTGATGATGATTTCTAGATATTGTTGCGATATCTTCAGCAAATATATTGATAATGGCTTTTGTATATTTGTTGGCAGTATCTTCGGAGTACATATTCATGATGGCTTCTTACTATGTGTTGACGATATCTTTTTGAATATGTATTGGTTATAGCTTTTAAATATTTGTTGGCGATAACTTGAGGATATATATATCAATTATTAGTTTATAGTAAAAAAAAAAAAAAAAGTTACAAGATTATTGTAATATGTAAATTAGTCCTATTGTACTAAATTAAATTCTGCCCAAAACAGAATTTTTTTATTTTGACATTTTTTGTTTATTATTTACAGATGAAGGTCGAGATTGTATTCTGCGTAGTTTTGTTGTTCTCTTTCACACTTGGAGATACACTGCAAACCATTTCAGTTGGTAAGTTGTAAGCTTAATTAATTAAAACTGGATCTGTACACTGCCCTTTTTAATTTCCTGTTGCTGTATGTGTTATCTACAACTAATTTAGTATATATATTGCTTTTGTTTTTTGCTAAAATAAGACTTTACTCAATGAGATAACTTATATTTTTATATCTGTATACGTGAATTAAGCCTTTTTTTATTAAACGAGAATATATATATATATATATATATTAATAGATTTTCATGGTAATTGAATCATCTATTTAGTTTTTGCATTTTCTCTTTTTTATTTCTTTATATAAAAAATCCACCTATTATTTGCATACATTAATCAGTCACTACCCCTAAAGAACTATTGTTTTAATGTATGGTTTCATTCTTGGTTTTTAAGCAACTATTTTAATTACACCTTCTAATTTTTTATGTGATACTTCATTTTTCTTCCTGTGAAATGTTTGAAACGGTTTTGCATATATATATGTATATATACATTTACTGGTTTTGAAAGACTTTAAAGATTTTAATATAAATTTTAGGTCAAGATTTTTTTTTTTTTTTTTTTTTTAAGATTACAAATTGATCTGACTTATCCTAATTTTCAAGGAAATTAGCATGCGCTGGTAACTTGAGCTCCGTCCGTCACAATATATAGAATGAAATTAAAAAAAAAAAAAAAAAAAAAATCTAGTTTTTTAAAGAAACTGCTCGGACATTTATAAAAATTAAGGCTAGGGGTACTTTGGGAAGACATTTCTTTGTGAATTACCCTCATCCTCAGAAACATTAGTGTTTATTGTAAGTCCGGCTCCATCTGGAGAAAAATATAGAAAATATGGCAGATTTTATTTTTTTTTTTTGGTTGAGGGGGAGGGGGAGTACTTGAATTACTTTAATGCAAATTCAAAGTGAGAGGTTTTCGGAGATGCAAATTCGATTGGTAACACTCATCTTCAGGAAGATTAACGTTCGCTGGTAATCTGCTCTCCGCTTGGAGCAAAATATAATAAAAACTTGGCGTTTAGGAAACTGTTTAAATGCTTTTTATAAAAATCTAGAATTAGGGGTTTTTTTAGATGATAATTCGATCTGGATAAGCCTGATAATCCTGAAAATGTTTTCACCTTTGTAGCCCTGCATATTGTCTATAAACTATACACACACCCCATTATTTACTTAAATGTAGTCTTGTATGAAAAACACATAACACATCCTAAATTGCATTTCCAGCAACTTTAAAGTACATCCCCGATATATACAAATTCTTTAGTTAGATATGTAAACAAATTATGAATAATCTCCATACCACAATCTAATTTAATTTATATATATACGCTCATTTCACCTTTTTTTTTTAGTGCAGTCTAAATATATTGAACTGTACCTACCAGAAATTCCCTCCATAGACGTAATGTACTACAACTATCTTGGATGTACCAGTTCACGAACCCATTCGCATGATCTCAAGGAAAAGTTTAATGTGGCATCTCTGTTTGATACAGATGATACAGATTGAGAAATATGAGTCTGGACTTTCTACTATTATTAGTTCTTCAGATATGCTGATAACATACACGTAAATAAGCCGAAAAAAAAAAAGTTTTTATGGGTTCAGAGGACTGTAAAACGTTTTAAAATAACAATATTACAATTTCGAAAATTTGACCCAAAAATAATATTTTCTCTATCGTCTACCATATATGAGTAGGGGAAAAAAAAAAAAAAAAAAAAAAAACCTCCCTGATGTGGCATTTACTCTTCCTCTTACCCTGAATTCCAATACTAAAATGACAAATTGTAGACTAAAGGGTAAGATAACAAGTACTATAAATAATCTCTAAAAAATAAAGAGTTAAATTGAACACGTGTCATTTGTATTAAATATATTTAAAACACTTTAAACACACGTAAATATAAATTTAGTTAAAAGATGTTAAATTGTTTTATCCAAAGCTTTTCGCTTTAATAATAAAGCATCATCAGGGATTTATGATTCGTTTCCATTGCGCAGTTTCACGGAGTAAAAGGACAGGAGAAGAAGGTAACGCTGAAATTTTGTGATGTTGTTTTCTAATGTTTACAGATGGCGCCAGCATGCAATCCTTCCTTCTCTCCAGCTTCCGCAATGTTATTCAATGGGGAAATGTCTCGTTTTAATTATTTTTTTTTAAATAATATCAAGCTGAAAAAATTTCGATTGAAAGCAAATTTCATTAAATAGAGTATTCTAACCAACATGTTTCTTTTAAGAGTCATTTTATACTAATTTTACTTTGAAAGAAAGCTTTTAAAAAATGACGATTTTTATGAACCGAAGCTAGCTAAAACAGACAATTGGGAGGAAGGAGAATGGATGAAATTTTGTAAAGAAAAAAAATAAACTTACTTTAGGTGCAGAAAACACGAACTCGGACTTTATTTTTCTCCTAGGGCTTTTTTTTGTCTTTCTTATCACTATCATAGCCTGTTTTACAACTAGGAACGAAGCATTTATTTGAAACATCTGAATTATGCAGTTTTAAGAACTTACAAACAAATTAAATTGCTTAAAATAAAAAATTTTATATGTACTTCAGCAAAATTCTATTGAAAACAACAGTATATCCGCGCCGAAGTAGGGAGGAATGACAAGTGGCGCCCTCAATATTTACCAAAAATTTAGATCACAGTTTCGTAGCTTTCTCCCATTGGACCTTCAACTCCTATTAATATTACTCCGTGCGCAGTTTAAATATGTTTTCTTTTTACAGTCAACAGTTAAGTCTTTTATATATAACGTGATATATTTTAAATATCAGCAAAAAATATGAATTCCGGTAGAGGTTGGACCAAGGAGTTAAGAAAAGTGAGAGAAGCTGGAACTATTGCATATCATACGAGGTTATTGTAGGAGAAAAGACATGATGAATAAACTATTAACTATTTTATAATATTGTGCCAAATATGTATTATGTGCCAAATATGTCATATTTTTTGCTGATATTTAAAATATATCACGTTATATATAAAAGACTTAACTGTTGACTGTAAAAAGAAAACATATTTAAAACTGCGCAATGGAAACGAATCATAAATCCCTGATGATGCTTTATTATTAAAGCGAAAAGCTTTGGATAAAACAATTTAACATCTTTTAACTAAATTTATATTTACGTGTGTTTAAAGTGTTTTAAATATATTTAATAACAAGTACTGTATGTTAACCTACGTTAAAAAGTATTCAAACTAGGTTAAGGAACAGATTTATTTGACAAATAATTTTACGTGTGGGAGGCTATCGTTCCCTTCACTTTACTGTTTGAATATGCTATCTACATTTATACAGAATTCAAGGTTGTTATTAAATTTAAAAGTTTATTTCAAAGAGCTTTCACCCTCACTACTCCTTGAAACTTATCGATCTTGATCAAGCTTTTGAAGTAACAATCTCATATAAACATCATAAAACAACATTTCAATTGACTGCAATTATTTGTTCTTAAGTATTATTGACATTAGTATTCAAAGTATCTCAAAACACGTAAGTATACAAATAACAAAAACAAAAAAAATTACTTAAAATTTAACACTTTTTTTTTTTTTTAAACCGTATGGTTATGATGAATTAGTTTTCTTCCCTCAACAGTTTTCCTAGATATGGTGAAATATAGTAAAGCATATCCACCAATTACATTCAATGAAAAAGAATGTTTTCGCTTAGTTATTGATAGGCTCGTATGTGTTCTATAAGTTATGTACACACCCCATTGTGTACTTAAGTATAGTCCTGTATTAATAACATGCAGCACAACCTGAAATACATTTCCAGCAATTCCCAATACAGTCTCACTATAGTTTGGACATTTTCAGTAGCCCTGTAAACGAAAGACGAATGAAATACACATTTTCATACCATACACTGGTTCTCATAATTATAAGAATACAAGTTTTTTTTTTTTTTTTTTTTTTTTTTTTTTTTTTTTACTTTAACACTGAAAGCTATTATTTAAATACATTTTTAATAATTCAAATTACATTAATAAACGATATTCATAAAGTTTTATCGTTTTTCTATCTGAAAAAATTAATATGGTCCAAAAATGTTTTTCCCTGCATTCACAATTATAAGGACATTTTGATTATTCATATATATATAATATATATATATAAATACATTTCAGTTATTCTTTGAATTAATATTTTGTGAGATTTCTTTTTAAGGTGAAACAGTCAAACATTCTGCCTGGCATAGTTTTTTTTTTTTTTTTTTTTTTTTCCCAATATTCAGCTTCGGTACTATTTCTTATAGCATAGATGATATTCTCAGTACTTTCAAATGAACTAAAATTGCCTTTCACTTGCTAATGTGATAAGTTCAGCATTTTTAAACGTTTAGATCACGGTAAGGGTAAAAATACAGAATTTACTTTCTTCAAACTATTTTTAAGTGTTTTAGAAGTAGAACAAAATTCTCAGTCTTGTTAAAAAAAATTATTATCAGCTCCCCTTCCTAAAAGTTAATAAATATCTAAGAATTCCAAGTTTAAAGTTTGCGGATATTCTCTTGATGTTCATAGTAGTAGGCAAAATTACTAAATTCATTCTGTCTGTAGCGGAAACTGCTCTCAAGAGCACCACCATAAATCCACCTTTAAAATACCAGATTCATATCTGCCTTTAAAAGACCTGCTCTGTCTTTCGCTATCCTCAGATCGTACTAATTACTGTTAAAACCATTTGCTCAATCAAGAATAAAACGTTTTTCATCCGAAAATGCAATGTTGTATCATTTCATATTGTCTCATTTCACTTTAACACAGACGCTCTTCCCATTTGGTTATTGATATTTTTTAAATTCATTTTAACATATTATTAACCCCTTGAACTGCAATTTACATGCAGACAATTTAATTTTCTTAGTTTTAAGAGGAGGGATTGATGAAATTTAGGTTTTGTTGCTCAAATAATTTGTTATTATTAAAAATGATATTTCTTTCACACATTTATATGAATGTTTATTGTTATATATATATATATATATATATATAAGAACATAATTAGTGTCGGGAAATTCATGACGAGCTGGACTCGTCATTTCAGTTCAAGGGGTTAATTATTTTCAAGACGTATAAATATTGACCCCAAACCTTTGCATCAAAATTACAAGCAAATTTAGCAGCAGATATTTTTAGTAGAACAGTTAGGTAGATCATGAGTCCTTCAATCTCTAAAAGACAATTCTGATTTTGCACCAGATCTCTCTTCTACCGAACCAGCAGTTCCATTTCTGATCACATTTTCTTTAGCAGTTTTAGATCTTCAAATTTCAGTAGATATACGGCGAATGAAATTATCATTCCACTTAAAAAAAAAAAAAAAAAAAAAAAAAAAACACGTTTATCACACATAAATGTTCTTTTTTTTTCGAAGAATTATTAGTAATATCCATTCGAGAACAAAACTGAAATCTTATACATGAATCCATCTAGTTCTGTAGTTAACAAACTTTCATATCAATTGCAGTTTATTTGTAAGTTAAATAAAACGAGAAAATCTTGATTGTTCCTATAATGACGAACATTTAAAAACACGGAGAAAAAGTATTTTGAATTATTTTTTATTAGTTTTGTTTTATATTGCAAAAATTATAAGAGCTTTGGTTTTTAGATACTGGATACATTAAATGCGCTTAGCACAATCTCGTTCCCAATTAATTTTACATTAGTTATTTCAAAACATCAAGTGTCCTTATAAATATGAGAAGGGGTGTATATTCTACAGGAAAAATGCTTTTATACAAATAAAAAATGCATGTTAATTTTATTTGTTTAGCCCGTAGATGTTAAACTGCACGTATCAAAAATTTTATGCTAAAATTTCGATTTTCTTTTGTAGTTTACTTTAAAACGTATTGTAGCAAAATCTCAGTTTTGTAAATTTGGAATTTAAATCAATATTTTCTTGACAACATATAGGTTAGAAAAAGTAAAAAAGAAACAAAGAAAGGAAGGAAAAGAAATTAATCGCAAATTTGGCTTAAGTGTCAACTGGATGCTCTGTGGTACGGGTACGCCTGAGACAAATTTCGAGTTTCTGTGATTATGGTATTAAAGAAAACTAGTTGGCATAGGTGGACTCTGCTCAGTTCCCCACCATATTTATGGTCTCATAAATTTCTAGTGCGAGACATATTATAATCATGTTAAAAGAAATGAATTTGACCAAAGCTTGATACAGTGACAGAATGAAATCCCCGCCTAATAGGCTATCCACCGTTCACTTGGATATAATTATCTTATTCTAATCTATTAATTTATTTTATCAGGGTCAATTCCGTTGTTTATGTTTCATGTTACTATTTCCAATGTAATAATCCTCAAAATTCATATTTATATGAAAAAATTACAATTTCGCTATGTTGATAAAATCGTAAATTACGAATATTTTACGAAATTTTCCTATTAGAATATTTGTATTCAATCATGTTCAAAAAATATCATAAATGTAATTTTGAAGTTGTCTAATGTATTTATGATCCTGAAAATGGAAGTTTATGCTCAATTTTGCCTTATTCTGACATGTTAAGTAAATCGTAAATTCCAAATAACTTACGAATTTTTTAAATTGGAAAAATCATATTCTATAACATTCATGCCAGTAACCTAAATGATATTTGGAAAGTGGTTTGACATCTTTACGATGAAAATATCCCTCAAGATTGACGTTTATGTGAAATTTTGCTCTATTCTGCCATGTTAAAAAAATTCGTAAATTTCCAATAACTTACGAAATTTTTATATTTGAAAAATCATAGTCATTAATATTCATGCCAGTGTCCTAAATAATATTTCAAAAGTAGTCTGACATCTTTACCATGAAAATATCGCTCAAAATTGACGTTTATGTGAAGTTTTGCCCTATTCTGCCATGTTAAGAAATTCGAAAATTTCCAATAACTTGCGAAATTTTCAGAGTAGCATATTTATAGTTACTGATGTTCATTCCGGCATCAAAACGGATATTTTAAAACTGGTCTGACATTTTTACAGTAAAAAGTTTCCATTTAATGCACGTTTAAGTGAATTTTTGTCCTATTCTCCCATGTTAAGAAAATCGTAAATTTCTAATAACTTACGAAGTTTTTAATATCGAATGTTGCAAATGAATAGAGTTCTTGCCAGTGTCGAAAGTAATATTTTAAAACTGATCTGACCTCTCTGCGACAATTTGTTCTTGAGATATCGTGTACACAGACTAACAAACTAACGGACTAACACACTAACACACTAACAGACACCCTACAGACAGACACCATGCAAATTTTGTCATTTTTGGATTCCTCACACCTGAAAACGTGTAAAAAAGTCAAAAAACCGAGGTTGAAAATTTTCACGATTACCTAAGTTCCCCATACCTATAGTATGATGGGGAACTAAAAGGTCTGGATATTCACACAAATACGATTTAATTAGTATTATTGATATCAGCTGGAAGAAAGAAAATAACTTTGATAAACTTTCCAAAAAATAATTTAAATAATTATAATTCTATGGAAATTAAAGAAAATTCTTACACACTCAAATAAAAAGGGGTTTTTATTTTTTAATTTTTTTTTAATATTATTGTAAATATTAATTGTGTTGAATTTAAATGTGGAATACTAAATTCATGTATATGTAAAATCAAAGTACTGTTTGTTTTCCTTTCGTAGTCTCTTCTGTACTATTATAACTTTATAGTTATAATAGTACAGAACTACTAACTAGTGGTAGGTAGAGAGGAAATGAGGAGATGCTTACTTCTAATCAGCTTCTTCTTCTTCTTCTTTTTCCCCACTTTTTACGAAGCTTCTGCGGTCACAGGGGCATAGAAAAGGGAAAGGCTTAAGGAGTTCAAGCCTCCCCCCCCCCTATTAATTATTACGAAATTTCTTTTTAATGTCAAATGAAAAAAATCACCTATTTAAAAAATAAATTAAAGTTTTATAAATGTTCATAATTAATGATATTTTGTAATAAAACTAATAATTAGTGAACATTAATTAACATTTGATTATTAATTGATTCTCTTGAGGATAATTTTTGAGCCCCTCCCATGGTTTTGTATTGCTACGCTCCAGAGCGGTCATCATTTTTTTTTTTTAGTTCCCCATCATACTATAGGTATGGGGAACTTAGGTAATCGTGAAAATTTTCGACCTCGGTTTTTTGACTTTTCTACACGTTTTCAGGTGTGAGGAATCCGAAAATGACAAAATTTCTATGGTGTCTGTCTGTAGGGTGTCTGTTAGTCTGTTAGTGTGTTAGTCTGTTAGTGGGTCAGTCCGTTAGTTTGTTAGTCTGTGTACACGATATCTCAAGAACAAATTGTCGTAGAGAGGTCAGATCAGTTTTAAAATATTACTTTCGACACTGGCAAGAACCCTATTCATTTGCAACATTTGAATTTAAAAACTTCGTAAGTTATTAGAAATTTACGATTTTCTTAACATGGGAGAATAGGACAAAAATTCACTTAAACGTGCATTAAATGAAAACTTTTTACTGTAAAAATGTCAGACCAGTTTTAAAATATCAGTTTTGATGCCGGAATGAACATCAGTAACTATAAATATGCTACTTTGAAAATTTCGCAAGTTACTGGAAATTTACGAATTTCTTAACTTGGCAGTATAGGGCAAAATTTCACATAAACGTCAATTTTGAGAGATATTTTCATCGTAAAGATGTCAGACTACTTTTGAAATATTATTTAGGACACTGGCATGAATATTAATGACTGTGAATTTTCCAATATAAAGATTTCGTAAGTTATTGAAAATTTACGAATTTCTTAACATGTCAGAATAGAGCAAAATTTCACATAAACGTCAATCTTGAGGGATATTTTCATTGTAAAGATGTCAAACCACTTTCGAAATATTATTTAGAATAATGGCATGAATATCATAGACTATGATTTTTCCAATTTAAAAAAATTCGTAAGTTATTTGGAATTTCCGATTTACTTAAGATGTCAGAATAAGGCAAAATTGAGCATAAACTTCCATTTTGAGGACCATAAATACATTAGACAACTTCAAAATTACATTTATGATATTTGTTTGAACATGATTCAATACAAATATTCTACTAGGAAATTTTCGTAAATTATTCGTAATTTACGATTTTATCAACATAGCGAAATTGTAAATTTTTCATATAAATATGAATTTTGAGGTTTATTGCATTGGAAATAGTAGCATGAAAACTAAACAACGGAATTGACCCTGATAAAATAAATTAATAAATTAGAATAAGGTAATTATATCCAAGTGAACGGTGGATAGCCTATTAGGCGGGGATTTCATTCTGTCACTGTATCAAGCTTTGGTCAAATTCATTTCTTTTAACATGATTATAATATGTCTCGCACTAGAAATTTCTGAGAACATAAATATGATGGGGAACTGAGCAGAGTCCACCTATGCCAACTAGTTTTTTTTTATAGTGTGTAATCATCTCTGAATGCTGCGACTCGAAGACATAAACGAATAGTAATACATTTTTAATTTTCTTTTTCACTAATTAATTATTATTATTATTATTATTATTTAATTTAGATGACACTTATGCAGAAAACTTGAATAATGAGACAGAATGTGCTAGCGGCTTGTGCCCTTATTCGAATGCTACCTGCTGCAGTGAAACAAGAACTTGTTGTCGTCAAGGCGCCATCTGTTTGGGTTCCTTGAATGTATGTCTTGGTATTCGAAAAGAAGAGGAGAAGAGTGAGACTCCAGTTTTATACACAGAAAGAACAGCTAATCTGAAACGAAGCACTGATTGCCCTCCTCATATGACCCCTTGCTATGGTGGATGCTGTCCCCTTTTCCACAGTGTTTGCTGTCCTGACAAACAGACTTGTTGTCCAGAGGGATATACGTGTTTGCCTGGCAAATGCGCGAAAGGGGAAGACTCTTCGAAGCGTTTCCTCAGCCAGATTATTAAAGGATCGTCTAACAGAATTCCTTCTTATGCTGTCGAGAAATTCAATATGAAAACTCCAAATACAAATTCTGAAAGAACTGAAAATCTAAAAGGTAAAATACAAAATCATCTCTTTCTCTCTCTCTCTTTATTTTATTTATTTATTTATTTATTTATTTTGGTGGGGAAGGGGGGAGGGGAAGGTAAACTTGTTACCAAAGTTTTTCAAAATTTTCAGTTGTACTATTTATATTTTGAGAATTTAATGGTATAAAGTTGTACTGGGCGATGTTGACATTTCTTAAATCGATATATCATTCATCAAAAATACCGATATAAGGATATATCGATTTAAGGCAGCGTTACCAACTATATGGTATAATCCTTACACGTAAGGACTTTTAGCAGTTTTCTTCAGGATATAGAGACGGTTTATAGGTAGTTGGCTGGGTTTAACGTCGCAGGAAATACTGCGCTACACTGTTAAAAATTTCGTGTTAGTTTGAACCAAAACCTGTGAAGTAGCTATAACCACATGAAGATTTAACTTTTTGCCATGATTTAGTAATTTTAGATTAACCAAATATTGGTATTATAAAAAAAAAAAAAAAAAAATTCAAAATTCGACCGAGGCGGGAATTGAACTAAAGACCTTTTTGTTTCTTATCAAACATTCTGACACTGTGCCACGTTTTCTGGTTATTAAGGTTTGGTTGATTTTGATAAAAGGGATTAAATTTTGTAGTTTCTTATCTTGACCCATAAGTAAGTTGTTGTTCAAAATTTGCCCCTTAGCCTACGTTTTCAACCACGCTTTTAATTTAATCTTGTTTTGGTTTATATAGTAATTTTACTGATTCATACCCTTGTGAGTAGATGTATGGTAGCTTCAATTTTGGTGCAACATAAATTCATTCGCAGGAAGTAGAAAACTTAAAAATGAGGTTGAACCATATTAAGGTATTGCTTATAACTTTCCTTCATTTATAGTCGGCAGCAAAATTATTCGAGCGCTAGCAATAATTCCCATGTAAAAAAGGTACACTTAATACTGCTCTGTAAAATAAATTGTTGTCGAGTCATGTTATTAGCCCGTCTAAGAACATGATTCGGCAAAGACTTATTTAACAAAACAATTTTAAGTCAATTTTTTTTTTTTTTACATTGGTATTTTTGCTATCACTCGAATAATTTTGCTGCTGACTATAGTGAATCAAGTTTGAACTGAAATTTTTAACAGTGTATGGCGAACTGGTGACGGTCTGGGACGCACTCCTAAAAATGGTGCGGATACATGCCATCACAATTTTGAATCTTCACGGAGGTGATGGCTCCCCCGCTTTGGTGAACTCCAGAGCTATTAAATGGGAACATGGAGGACAGGGTGGTCCCGACTGGCTTTATGTGCACCAGCCACTGTTTGTGAACACGGCGGTCTTTGGCCAGCTCAAGTCTCGAACCCGCAATCTTCCATTTACGAGCCTGGTGCTCTACTGACCGGGCTACCGCAGCACAGGGACAAATTATAAACTTTGGGACTTTTTGTAAGGTTTTTTTAAATAGGATTTTGCATGACTTTTGTTACTTTTACAATTTTTTGTTAATGATTTTTCACAATAAATAGGCCACTTTAAGCTACACTGTTAAAAAACTGCAATTTTGTTGCCAGAAATTCTCTGTAATTTGAGAAAAATGTCATAAATTAAGGAAAAAATTACTTTGGCAAAACGTATTTTTCTGTAACTTTCAGAGAATTCTGTAATTTTTACAGAGAATTTCTGGCAACAAAATTGCATTTTTTTTTAACAATGTACCAATTGGAACATGTCAAAATGTGAGTTAAGAACACTGATTTAGTGGGACTCGCTTAATATACAGCATGAATGGAGAAGCGAGAACTTTATTTTGCCTACATTCATATTTTTAAATAAGTATGTATAACATAATACTCTATATATTACAAATTTGATTTATTCAACTTGAAGCAGTGACTTCTTTTGAAATAGCAAAATAATAAAGTATTTATTTAGAAAATAAATATGTAAGTTTCAGACTTCTTTTTTCTTCTCATAAAAAAAAAAAAAAAAAAAAAAACAGTGGATAATTTTGTTTTATATTTATCACAGATACATGGTTCAATCATTTGTTAGTTCTGTACTCGTGTTGAAATTTTACCCTCACTGGGTAAGTCTATACATTTACACATTCAAGAACTTTATCCTAGTTGACTATTACTATTACAGAAAATTGTTTTTCCGTTTCACAATGATAAGTAAAAAATAATCCTTACTGTATATTTCGTACATTTATACAAAAATTTATCATATATATACTGGAAAGTATTTATTATATCCTTACGTTCTAAAATTGGATGACATTGTCATTTGTATAGCGATGTGTAAAAAATGTGAATAAGCGCTAATTTATATCAAGGTGCAAGTATGTAAAACTTTTTATGAAATTCTGTGCATTATTTCTCGCGTTAGATTTAAATTTTTATTTTTATTGTTATTATTATTATTTTTTTTCACACACACGCAGACGGATAATTTCAAAAAATGTTCAAAGCGTTCTCTAGACTTCCTCAAAACGTGTAAATTCACTGAAAACCAGAAGGTAGAAAGTTTTACAAGTACTTCCTTGTAATGAATATCTACAGAAGAACGTAAAAACGCGAAAATCAACAACGGACCATAGAAAAATTGTATCAGTTTAACCAAATTAAATTTTTTCCTCGAAATTATTATCTTAATCGTAGAAACATATTTTTTACTAAAATAAGACCTTTGAAAAAATCAAACAGACTTCAGATAAAGATATAATGCTTTAATATTAATTATTATAAAATTATTCGTTATTTTCCACAGTTCAAAATTTATACATTTCAAAACAGAATAACTAACATAGCGCAGTTTTGTTTTACCACAAATTATATTATAGAATTTCACACTGACTCGTGACTCGCGATGTGACATTTCGTGAGTAACATTCAGAACATTTAAAACACCCCAATTTGTTATTATTATTATTTCTTTTTAACTAATTGATAAATTCAGAATTTTATTATTTCTTGCTATTTTGTAATGCATTAAAATATTTACATTCCCCACTTACATGCGAATAAATTGCAAAATGGCTATCAGCAGAAAATTGCAAATTAAGAGAAGAGCTCCACACATGTTATTAAAATTTGATAGTGCCTTGAATCTTCTAATAAATATAATTCTTAATTAAAATTTCCTAAACTACAATTTCTTAAAAAATTCACGAGATTTTTTTAATTGAAATTTTAAAATTTTTACTTATTTTAGATTAAATTGCATCAAATATTACAAAAGACAAAAGAACTTAAATAGCTAACTCAGTATAGGAAAATAAAATTGATAGAAAGAAGAACAATTTGGTTCATTTGAAGGGAAAAAAAAAATAAATAAATCAACTTTCACCGTATTTAAAATTATTTTTTAATACCCATACTATATACTGTTAATAATTAACTTCGAAATTAATAAAAATTAGATATTTAAATATTAAAATATTCACATTGTTTTGCATTTATCACAGATACATGGTTCAATCATTTGTTTTAAAAGTTTTGAACAATGCTCGTGTTGAAATTTTACGCTCACGGGGTAAGTCGTTGGAAATTTTTTTTCTGCATCAATATTTTACGGAAAATGAAATATTTAAATCGGATAAATAATATTAGAGTTAAATCGATATTTTATTTTACATCGATATAAAGCCCAGTCCTAGCTGACAGCTATAAAATCCTCTTGGAGAGGACTTCATCCTGCAGTAGATTGATCAAGGTTGAAATAGATGATGATCATAACCAGGGCTCCAGGAATTTGAAAAAAATCTGGTTGCCAGCAAACATTTCTAATAGCCAGTAGAAATGTTTGCTGGCTCTCCAAGCAAACATTTCTATCGCCCACCCTCCTTTCTTTCTTTTCTTTAATTTATTTGAATATAGTAATTAAAATTCTAGGCATAAAAATCTAATATTTATTGCGACTGGATGATAAACCAGGAAGAAAACACATGTTTCAAATGAACATCATCAAATAAGTTTTATTATTTTCTTTAAACTGATACATCATCGCCATTGATACATCCTTACACTAGCAAAACGATTCAGCACTAGTAACGGGAGCTGTGTAAATCAAAACCCTAAAATTGTTCATCGATTCAACACCATGAAACGTGGTGAGAGAGAGAATCGGGAGTGGAATCAGAACCCAATTCTCTCACCAGTTTTTTTCCAATATATATATATATATATATATATATATATAAATATAAGTTTCCGTAAAAGTTAAAAACACAGTCTCTAGTTAAAATATATTGATCGCGAATGGCGACCAGGCAACCGTATTTCACGAGCCCTGATCATAACTTTTGTTATGATCATCATCCATTTCAATAAATTCGGTTTTTTTCTCAAAGAAAAAAAAAAGAAATAGTTTACTATTTCCGTTTCGGCACGTTGATCCACCAGTATAAATGTTACCTTAGTTTAGAACAGGGGTGGCGAACCCGCGGGCCGCATGCGGCCCACCGCGTAGTTTATTGCGGCCCGCGAGGAGACTAATGATATTTAAAGTTTAACAACTTTGGTTAACGGATCAAAAATTAATAAATACGTTCCGACTTTTTGAAGTGAAAATACTTTTCAAAGATTATAGTAAAGAATTGTGTTTTCAAAGAACTGTGGTAATGAAATATTATTAGATCCATTATTCATTTATTTTATTATAGTATTAATATATAGTCATAAATTTTTCACGATTCCATTGTTAATTTATGAAGGAAAATAATTTAAATTAATATATTGTGCTCCGAATTTCCCCCCTGCCCTTCTCTGAAAAAAAAAAAAAAAAAGATATAAATACATTAATCATATACTCTATACTCACAAACATATATGCACATACTATGCCTTTGTACGGTCATAAAATAATAATAATAATTTCCTTCCCCGACCAGCAACTGATGCCTAACGATTGGTAATAACTCGGAAAAAGATATAGTTTATATTCCTTATATTAAGTCTTCATAGAGTTTCAATCAAAAATTGATCAGAGGTAAATCTCTATATTTTAGAAAATTAAATTAAGATATCACAGAGAAAAGTATTATATCCATTTTCAGAAAATAACCGGAAAAGAAGTATAACAATTTTAAAAAATATAAAATAAAGTAAAGTAGTGCTAATTAAGAAATGGTGTGCACGTTTAAACTTACTTGAATAATTATTTTAAATCATACGCAAACAAAGCAATACATGACACAAATGATAACAAGTGACAGCTAAGCACAATAAAAATTGAAATATCACTATAATTCGAAAAAATAATGTTTGGAATGAAATGTAAATTTAGAAACCCATATTTTTGATGATGCCCATTCTCTTCGAGCAAAAATTAATCTAGGCCATAACTCATAATTTTTTTAAATATAAATATTAATAATTTTCATAATTAAAATAATAATAATAATAACAATAATAATAATCAAAAATATGCATGGAATATATTTAGCTTACTTCATTCTAACGTTTAATAATAATAATAATAATAATAATAATAATATATTAATTTTTTGGGAAGACATGAATCAATGTTTATTACATTCATTTAACATTAGCATCTCCATATTTTAACAAATTGTAACTCTGTGAAAAACTGAGAGAAACATATAAACTATACCATGTTTTGGGCTGATTTGATCCAAATAATCAAAAAAGCTTGTTGAAATAGGGGGTTGCCTTTGAAAAAAATGAAATTGATACCAGTGTTAATATGTAAACACACCTTAATCAAAATTTAGTGTTCTAAACTAGGCCTTTTTGTTAATCGATCGGCACCAGACGCATGCCTCTACACTAGAGGTCTGCACGGGCCGGGCTTCCTGCCCGAGCCCGAGCCCGGCCCGGCCCTTGGGCTGGGTTCAGGCCGAATTTTTGAATTTGCTCTCGGGCCGGGCCGGGCTCGGGTTTAATTATTTTTTTTCAGGCTCGTGACGGGCCTGAATGAAATTTTCTCCGGGCCGTGTCGCCCGAATCTTTTTCTGGTTTCCTCGTTAATCAACGAAAAAGGAAAATGATAAAATATTTCTTCAGTCACTTATTTTACGTAATTTTACAGGCTTGTATGTCAGACTTGTCATGTCAGACTTTACAGGCTTGTATATCAGAATGACAGGCTTGTCTGTAACGTCAATTTAATTGTCTATCAGTCTGTCTGTCCGAAATCTGATTTTTCGCAAATATTTTTAGCATGCCTCGAAATTAATATATTTTATTTAAAGTAATATTAGATGGTTTACTATTCAAAATAGTATGCATGTCATTACCAGTACAGCGTACATGTACATAACAAAAGAAATTAGATACATTACTGTGTATAAGGGTTTGTTTCTTATTATATGTTGAATTTAGGTGATATAAAGGCTATAAAAATCTTTCCGCTGTAACTTTTTCTCTAACGATCCTTTTCCTTTTCTCCAGTGGACGAAAGTAGCATCATTTTTATCGTGGGCAAAAGCAATTTTTCTATTGAATATGGTTGGATTAACATTAAAGTTTTGTTTACCGGAGCACATGAAAGACTCGGATACATTATGGTATATAAGAGAAAATGGTTGAAAGTGCATTTTCAGTTGTATTAACCATTTTAAATACCTTCCTATATTGTTTGATGAATGATAATATTTTCGATTTGACTTTCTGTTTGTCTTTGTGCCTTGTCTATAATAATGTATTTCTGTTTATATATAACTGTCTTGTAAAATTTCAGCAGTTTTGTTAAAGAACGTACTATTGTTTGGTTATATAAAGCCTCTGCAAAACACATACTAAAAATCTTGTTTATAAAAAGGCATTCTTTTATTTATTTATTTATTTATTTATTTATTTTTTTTGTTATTTTACATATTTTTGAATCGGGCCGGGCCGGGTCGGGCCTGATTTTATCGTTTTTTGTCCGGTCCCGTGCCTCGAAATTCCGGCCCGTGCAGACCTCTACTCTACACTAATTTACGGCGAAATTAGTCGGTAAAGGAGGGGGGGGGGAGGAGGCTTTTTTATGACTGTACTGACGGAGCGGCCTGAATGAATAAAATGGATTTCCAATGAGGCCCACAAAGTGTTTTGGGTTGGACAGGCCTCGTTTAGAAGGTTACTGGCAAAATTAAAACATTATTTAACCATTTCGACAATACTTTAAAAGTACCTCACTTTATCCTTACAACAAAGCACTAGACGTTACATGTAGCCGATTTTGTTTCAGAAAGAATTTTATAGAGGGTTTTCGCTGTTTTTGTTTCGCATTTTTCACGACTTTCCCCTATGTTATAATTAATTCCTATATGACTTCAAGATTTTCCCATCAATCTTAGAAATATTATAATAAACATAAAAAAGGATATACTTTTTATTTTAAATACATTCTCAAGACCCAAATACCTTTTCTGAGCTCTATCTACCAGTGATACACGAAAGTATATATTTTAAATGTATGTATATGTATGGTCATATGCATACATTTTATTGCAACTATCTTTACTAAAAAAATCTTTACGATGAAAATATCTCTCAAAATTGACGTTTATGTGAAATTTTGCCCTATACTGCCATGTTAAGAAATTCGTAAATTTCCAATAACTTGCGAAATTTTCAAAGTAGCATATTTATAGTTACTGACGTTCATTCCGGCATCAAAATTGATATTTTAAAACTGGTCTCACACTTTTACAGTAAAAAGCTTCCATTTAATGCACGTTTAAGTGAAATTTTGTCTTATTCTCCCATGTTAAGAAAATCGTAAATTTCTAATAACTTACGAAGTTTTTTAATTCGAATGTTGTAAAGGAATAGGGTTCTTGCCAGTATGGAAAGTAATATTTTAAAACTGGTCTGACCTTTCTGCGATCATTTGTTCGCGAGATATCATGTAAACAGACTAACACACTAACGGACTGACACACTAACAGACACCCTACAGACAGACACCATACAAATTTTGTCATTTTCGGATTCCTCACACCTGAAAACGTGTAAAAAAGTAAAAAAACCGAGGTCGAAAATTTTCACGATTACCTAAGTTCCTCATACCTATACTATGATGGGGAACTAAACTAGTTGGCATAGGTGGACTCTGCTCAGTTCCCCATCATGTTTTTGTTCTCATAAATTTCTAGTGCGAGACATATCATAATCATGTTAAAAGAAATGAATTTGACCAAAGCTTAATACAATGACAGAATGAAATCCCCGCCAAATAGGCTATCCACCGTTCACTTCGAAATATTTATCTTATTCTAATCAATTAATTTGTTTTATCAGGGTCAATTCTGTTGTTTAGTTTTCATTTTCATGCTACTATTTCCAATGCAATAATCCTTAAAATTCATATTTATATATAAAAAATTTTACAATTTCGCTATGTTGATAAAATCGTAAATTACGAATAATTTACGAAATTTTCCTATTAGAACATTTGTATTCAATCATCTTCAAACAAATATCATAAATGTAATTTTGAAGTTGTCTAATGTATTTACGATCCTCAAAATGGAAGTTTATGCTCAATTTTGCCTTATTCTGACATGTTAAATAAATCTTAAACTCCAAATAACTTACGATTTTTTTAAATTGGAAAAATCATAGTCTATAATATTAATGCCAGTATCCATAATAATATTTCGAAAGTGGTTTGACATCTTTACGATGAAAATATCCCTCAAGATTGACATTTATGTGAAATTTTGCTCTATTCTGCCATGCTAAGAAATTCGTAATTTTTCAATAACTTACGAAATTTTTATATTGGAAAATTCATAGTCATTAATATTCATGCCAGTGTTCTAACTAATATTTCAAAAGTAGTCTGACAACTTTACGATGAAAATATTTCTCAAAATAGACGTTTGTGTGAAATTTTGCCCTATACTGCCATGTTAAGAAATTCGTAAATTTCCAATAACTTGCGAAATTTTCAAAGTAGCATATTTATAGTTACTGATGTTCATTCCGGCATCAAAACTGATATTTTAAAACTGGTCTGACATTTTTACAGTAAAAAGTTTCCATTTAATGCACGTTTAAGTGAAATTTTGTCCTATTCTCCCATGTTAAGAAAATAGTGAATTTCTAATAACTTACGAAGTTTTTTAATTCGAATGTTGCAAATGAATAGGGTTCTTGCCAGTATCGAAAGTAATATTTTAAAACTGATCTGACCTCTCTGCAGACTAACAAACTAACGGACTAACACACTAACGGACTGACACACTAACGGACTAACACACTAAAGGACTGACACACTAACAGGCACCCTACAGACAGACACCATACAAATTTTGTCATTTTCGGATTCCTCACACCTGAAAACGTATAAAAAAGTCAAAAAACCGAGGTCGAAATTTTTCACGATTACCTAAGTTCCCCATACCTATAGTATGATGGGGAACTAAAAATATTTTAAATATATTTTTTATCTGTTTTATAATGCAGTAGATAAAGGGTTAAGCTCTTTAATGCAATAAAAACATAGAGTTTTATTTAACTTTTAAGTTTACTAGACATATCGTGTGAAAATATATGTTACATCTTGTAGCTTTTAGACGCCTAAATGTGGAGGCCCTGGGTCACTATCCCATGTGGCCGTGCTGTAATCCAGCCCTAGAGTTAGTCCGCCTCACACCGACTTATAATTTTAGTTTTACTAAAACTATTTCCAACTATTTTTAAAATACGTTTACATACTATACTTGTAATCTTACACTTTAATCTGTAATCAGTCTTTAAATACAGGGCTATAGAAAGCAGCATGTCGAGAACAGGTATGATGTTTATTCTCGTGTACAATATAAATGTGTTTTGGAATAACTGGAATATAGTTATCTTATGGCCGTATTCATCATTAACTTCAACTCCCGGTATAGCGCAAAACTGTTTCTGCCATCTAGCGTCGAGGATTTTACATAATCTTTGATTGGTTATTTTCACCCAAAAAATTTGAAAATAACTATGCCGCTAGATGACAGAAACAACAGGGCAAAATTTGCTGAAAATTTTCACCCAGCCTTTATACGCTTTTCAAATTTTCATGTTCAACCGGAAGTTCAAGTTATTGGTGAATAGCAGCCTTAATGCGGTTTGAATAATTTAATTACATGTTTGAGTAGTAAATGTAAGTATAAATGAATTGCTGATTTTTAAACAAATGATTTCTTGTCTTGCATTATTTTACACACACACTACACATATATATGTAGTATGTATATATATATATATCTTACTTTTTTTTTACCAGATATATGCTGCCTGACACTTTGGGGAATATTGTGTTGCCAATATATTTGCTCATTTTTTGGATGCGTATGGTGAAAGACAAGTCTGAGGATATATATATATATATATAATTTTCTCTGTTTTATTAAGTAAGAATAAAAGTATAATAATTATGTGTAAAGCATGTACATTTTTGAATAAAAATTATCCTCTTCTGTTTATGGTAAAATTTATTGTTAGATACTGATACAAATTTGTAAACTATTTTTAAATAACACACTTTACTTTTTGTGCATTAAATTCAATGAATAATATTCTTTTTAGAGTTTTCTAACATAATAATAATAATAAAAAAAAAAAAAAATAGGGTTTTTCGATTCCATATGAAAAAAATAAAAAATTAAATTAAATTAAATAAATAAATAAAGTAAAATTGGAATAAAAAATTATGTTTATCTAAGACACAATTCTTATTTATGAGAGTGTGCAAGACATTTGTACTTTATTTTACGGGAAGATACTAACTGTCTGTAGAGGAAAAATATATTTTTAACTCTTACATAGACCGGGTTTCCACGAGCGCAGGCGATCGTCGCGAAATCTCTTCGCCATCAAAAATGGAAAAGAAAATTCGCTATTGGTCAAACAAATAATAATAATTAAAAAAAAAAAAAAAAAAAGCATCTAAATATGAGTCAATATCGAAAGTTAAGTCCGGAAATTGTTCTTAGAAACAATGCTCTTATTAATTTGCATTAATATTAAAGGGATGCAGAAGAATGTTTGGTGATGGGCACAGCATACTACTTTACATTCTTTCAATAACAAAGTAAAAGTCTTCTTGTACTGTTACTGCAATACAGATGCTATGTGCTATCAATTGTAGACTTTAATAGTGATTTCGAAAATTCTGTTTGATTATTATTATTGTATAACGACTATATTAATAACAAAAATAAATTATTACTTCTGTTATTTACAGTGTTGCCAGAACTGGTGAATTTTTAATTGTTACGTTTCCCTAACCTCTTCGAAGATTGGTAGTTTAGTATGTATATCAAATACCACTTACCAAAATTATTGGTGATTTATTGAATAAACTAGTTGGCATAGGTGGACTCTGCTCAGTTCCCCATCTTATTTATGTTCTCATAAATTTCTAGTGCGAGACATATTATAATCATGTTAAAAGAAATGAATTTGACCAAAGCTTGATACAGTGACAGAATGAAATTCCCGCCTAATAGGCTATCCACCGTTCACTTCGATATATTTATCTTATTCTAATATCTATTAATTTATTTTATCAGGGTCAAATCCGTTGTTTAGTTTTCATGCTACTATTTCCAACGCAATAATCCTCAAAATATATGCCCTATACTGCCATGTTAAGAAATTCGTAAATTTCCAATAACTTGGAAATTTTCAAAGTAGCATATTTATAGTTACTGATGTTCATTCCGACATCAAAACTGATATTTTAAAACTGGTCTGACATTTTTACAGTAAAAAGTTTCCATTTAATGCACGTTTAAGTGAATTTTTGTTCTATTCTCCCATGTTAAGAAAATCGTAAATTTCTAATAACTTACGAAGTTTTTTAATTCGAATGTTTCAAGTGAATAGGGTTCTTGCCAGTGTCGAAAGTAATATTTTAAAACTGATCTGATCTCTGTGCGACAATTTGTTCTTGAGATATCATGTACACAGACTAACAAACTAACGGACTAACACACCAACAGACACCCTACAAATTTTGCCATTTTCGGATTCCTCACACCTGAAAACGTGTAAAAAAGTAAAAAAACCGAGGTCGAAAATTTTCACGATTACCTAAGTACCCCATACCTATAGTATGATGGGGAACTAAAAATCCATCGGATCTGATAACACTGGTTGTTTATGATACACTAACCATAGCCTCCTAAACTAAATGCCTGTCGCGTGGCCCGGAAACTTAGCAGCAGTTGAAGCGGTAGACAACGCCACCTGGTACAGATTGCGCGACTTTTTTATTCAACAGCCAC
Organism: Salticus scenicus; assembly: GCA_963930645.1. Lineage (NCBI taxonomy): Eukaryota > Metazoa > Arthropoda > Arachnida > Araneae > Salticidae > Salticus > Salticus scenicus. The sequence goes on along the minus strand of OZ005654.1, from coordinate 40,823,720 downwards.
CAAAAATATTTAAAAGTGGGAAATGATATATATGAAAGGCGAATAGAATCGAAAGAATGTCGAATATGTATATCACGTATCACTTCTTAAAATTATTGGTGAGAGTTGAATAAAAAGTCGCGTAATCTATACCAGGTGGCGCTGTCTATCGCTCCAAAAGCCTCCGAAAGCTTAATATTTTAATTTATTCCCGGGTAATTTTAGCCCCGCCTCTATTTCATACCACTTATTTTTTAAAAGTAATTTTTTCTTACTTTATCGAAGATATGTATTGAAGAAATTTTTTCTATAAATAAAGTGGTGCGGAATAAAGGCGGAACTAAAAGTACTCCGGAATAAATTAAAATATTGGCAGCTATGGCTTATGTATTATAGAATTGCCATTGAAAATGACCGTAACCCCACTAAAACCATAGATGCCAATATTTTAATTTATTCCGGAGTACTTTTAGCCCCGCCTTTATTTCGCACCACTTTACTTATAAAAAAAATTTCTCCAGTATATAAATTCCATAAAATGAGAAATAATTACCCTTAAAAATTAAGTGGTATGATATAAAGATGGGGCTAAAAATACTCCGGAATAAATTAAAATATTGGCATATATGCTAAAACCTAACAATGTTTTAAATGTCAATTATTCTTTCATTCAGCAAAGAACTGCCACATGAAGGCTAGATGTGTAAGTTGCTCAGGTGAGCATCTTACCAAAGATTGTAACCTTGGCAAAGAAATTCTTATTGCGAATAAATATTGTAATTGTGGAGGTGACCATCTCGCGAGTTATCGCGGATGTCCTAAATTTCCTGAAAATAGAAATGTCACAAAAATTATTAAATCCAACTTCCCTAAGCTTATTACCAAGACTCCGCCCTCGGACTAATCCGAAATCTCCTACGCTCAGGTAGCCGCTCCCACCTATTTATACTCTCAGCAGAACGCCCCTAACCAACTCTCTGAGTTAAATAACATCTTAAATGGTATAGCTAACGAAATTCAAGTTATTTTACTGAATTAATCAATAAATTCAAATCCGTACTAAATAGAATGAAAAAAGCAGATAACTTAATGACCAAAATTCTCTGGGAAGTTTTTGGAGAGAAAGCTCATCCTTAAATGGAAGACTGCTTTTTGTTTTTTCCTAGTTAAAGTTAATTGCAATGACCTGTTTATCCTCCTGTTAGTCATTCCTAGCCCTGTTTTCCTTCATTTTTATTTTTTTTTTAATTATTATTATTATTATTATTTTTAATATCACCTGGTACTTGTATTTCAGTCTGTTACCTATCCTCTGGTTTGCTGAGGTGTGGGGTCATGTTAACTTGGACCACGGAAACTCAGCACTCAGCATCTCTCTCGAAGTCTTCGATGAAATAAAGGTTTTTCTATTAAATAAAACTTCTGGTGGAGAAATGACACCTCTTACTTGCGGACTATACTCCAGAAATTACGGTACAGGGCTGCCATAGCAACAGGCGACATTTTTATTAAAATTTTTGCACCACTGTTTCCATAAAATAAATTTTATAATAAATTTATGCAGGTAAGGTGCTGATTGCTTTTGCTAGGATTTGGACTGGAAGACCCGAGACGGGGTCATTCATCTCCCTTTGCCTAAGAGTAAAGACTGATGGGGTGGAGTGTCCTGAATTTTAATTTTCTGCCAGTGGCGGCGTTCTCATATGGATTTGATGATTTATCCCTAGATCAGAAGGTGAAAAATCCTTAGATATCCCTAGATTCCTAAGACGTGATTTTACAAAATACCGCTTTCTGATTGGCTAAAAATTTCACAAATCTCTAAAAAAGCACTTATTTTGACATAAACGCCACTTAATTAATTGACCAACTCAAAGCAATGAATTCAGATAAAAACAAAAACTGATTATATTTGTATGTATATAACTAACTATATTTCATGAATAAAACTTGTATGAAAACAAAATAAAATACTTCTCATATTTATAATTTATATGATTGAAAAATATATTAATTTTTTGAGTGAATAGCTGCTTGTGCCTCTAAAAACTTATTAGAGAAATATTTTGTTTTAACAGTTTTTATGGAAACTTATATTTAGTAATAATACGTAAAAAGGCATTATTATTAATAAATCCAAATGGAATATTTCCACGAATTTCTTTCTTTTCTAACCAGATTTACCTTTTACAAGAATTTCATTTATTCTAAAAAAATTTTTTTAAGCTACCATGATCGAGTATTTCTATTTATTTATTTATTTTTTAACATAATCTAACATTGTATTAGTGTAGTATTCAGAATTTGATAGATTTTTATTATCTTTCGTTGATATAATAAAGACGATTCAAGGAGTGCAACCGTAACCCCCCTACCCTACCTCTGATGACGATTTTTGGTATCTAATGATGAATTTTTAGCCTTCGAAAAGATAATATTATTGCGTTGACCACACAGGATAAGCTGTAAAAAAAAAAAAAAAAAAAATCATTATAGATGAAAGTAGATCACCCAAGAACGAATCCAAGAGATAATATGTTGGTTGAGGAGTTCAGCTGAATTGATTGGTTAATTGAAAGAAGCTATTTTATGGCCTTACAATATTTACAGAAATAAGTTAGATGCTAGTTAGATTGGGATGTATGTTGCCCAACAGGTGGCCTTTAGAATTTTCTATTTCTTTTTATTATTTCTCCCGGCGCTAATAACACAAGTTCTGTGGCACATTACTTTAAACTAAATATGACATGGTATATACTGATAAAATTTTGATGCATATCGGGTAGTGCTTCTTTGTACCTTTATCACACTATGCTTAATATATATAACCTAACTAAATTAACCTTTTACACGCAGCACTTTGATAGAAAGTTAAAATAAACTATTTAGTGATAAAACTTGCATATACAAACATAAGCACTATCTACCTTTATTTTCCCTAAAAATTTTTCCCAAATGATTTATAACATGTTCCAGAAATGGAACATGGCGTGAAACACTATTTTTTTTTTTATATATATATTTTTAAAAAGTGCGATTAACGTCATTTAAATTAAAAATTTCAATTGCGTAAACAAATCTTATGGAAATAAAAGTAAATTTCTAAATTTGTTCAAAAGATAATACAGGTTAAGCAGAAAAATAACCTTGTGGCACCTGTTAAGCTATAGCGGTCTAAGTGCTACTGGAACCAATCTTGTTAAGAAGTAGGAAGAAGTTTTCATAAGAGAAAACCATGCCTCTAAATTCTAAAAGTTAATTGTGCAGGGGATAAGTAGGAATTATTATAATAAAACAATTTTATAATTATGAACAATCAGTATAATTTACTGTGTTAACTTAATAATAAAATAGCAATATATTGAAAACTGAAAAATAATCTGCATCAAAACCTACTGAACAATAAACTTATATATGTATAAAAGTTAAATAATACAAAAAATGATAAAAGTCTTATCAATATTCTATAAAATGGAAAATATATAATTATTGTTGTTTATATTTATATTAGGAGTATATTTACTCTCCAGGGTATTCAGGAAATCACTTTTCACACATGAAGTCTTTTTTTTCTCATTCGTAAATAAAAATGGCAGTAATAAATAATTAACGAATAATCCACAAAACTTACTGAAAAGTAACCATATGAATGTAAAGCTAAAAAATACAACGAACAATAAAATTCTTACCAATATTCTTTAAAACGGAAAACAAAAACAAAAACAAAAAAAATTACTTATTGTTTTTTTTTACATTTTTATTAGTATTTTTACTGTTCATGGTATTTAGGAAAGTACTTTTCGTGAAGTCATTTTTCACACTTAAAACATTGCTCTTTTATGCTCTTCTGACACACAACACAACGTCCTTGTGTTGATGACACATGATTATGTGCATCTGATTTTCTCGAAGTCCAAGAGTGGTATGCACGAGGTTTGGGAATAGAATGTATTTTAGGCTTCATGCGAAGCAAATGTAAAGCCATTTTCTATTTTATTTCCGTATGCCAAAGTTTTCTATAGTCTATTTTCTCATCAGAGGCACTTCAAGACCACGAAATTCAGAGAGGGAGATCACGTGCTCAATTCCATCCAAGGAGATATCGTTGTTTCTTCAGTAACCTAGCAACGGACGGGGAAAGTGAAATCACAGTTCATCTGAGCGTAGCCTTGAGGCGACTGCGTAAAGGAAATAGAGTATAACTGAAGAAAACCTCAGAGAAAATGCAAAAATTAGGAAATTTTACCACGTGATTTTATGTGTCCCTCAGAATGAGGTAAAAACGGCGAAACAAACCACGTCAGACTGCGAGAATGTGCAGGGGAAAGGATTATGTAAGGGAATTAAAAATACGTCAAAGGTCATAAAAATCCCTTTTTTGACAGTCACTAGCAGTTTGCAGCCTCAGAAATATTTTTTTAAATATTTTTATTTAGTGAAATTAAAAGAACTGTATCACGTTGAAAAATATATCTTTATACGCCAATGTTCCATTTCTGGAACATACAAATTTCTTATTTAACAGTAAAACAAAAAAATTATTTTTTTGATTATAACTAATTTTTTATCAGCAAAATGAACTTTCTTAATTTAATTTACTTAATTAGAAAAAAAATTGTTGAATTTGGAATTTTGTATGAATTTTTGAATTTTGCTTGACAAAAAAGTAGAAAAATGCAGAAATTGCAATTTTTTTTTTACTAGCCATTATTTATTTTAGCAACATAACTTTGATGACAAAAAATCAAGCCATGTTTATTGTTTGTGCAGTAATTTTTACAAAGCATTGTAAAGAAAATTGTATTTTAAATCAAATTTTAAAGTGTATGTTCCCTTTATTATGGAACATTGGCGTGTAAAAGGTTAATGAAGCAAGAAATCACACCAAACTTGAAATGTGAGATCGTAGTTTGATTTATATCACTTAGTTTGGGATATTGCTGCGCTGTGATATTTCCTATGAATATTAGAATTGTTTCTGAATTTCTTTAAGGCATAATTAATTCTTAAAAATAACTAAACTGTTATAAAAAGCAGGGGTCGATCCAGGCAAAATTTGAGTCAGTTTAGGTCCCCTTCACAAAATTCAAATTTATAAAATGAGCCCATTCACAAGATTTTGTTTCATAAAAATGATCCCTTTATAAAATGTTTCCATGTTTTCAATATTACTTTTAGTTAATGCCTTAATTTAGCTCAACGAAACTCTATTAACTTGATATTAAACATGATATACAATGGCTGTAAAAATGGAAGTTTTACAGAATATTTTATTTTTTCACAAAAAAAAAAAAAAAAAAAAAAAAAAAGAAAGAAAAGAAGAAGCTAAACGATGCACGACGATAGTGAGCGATCCATAGACATAGTAATTTATATAGATCTATTATCCCCATGTTAACGAGCAAAGATTTTTGATGCCGAAAAAGTGTTTTGGCATTAGCCATTAAAGAGTTAAAACTCGAAAACAGTAATAGAATATAAAATGGTAATGAATTTTGAAAATGCCGAAATATTGCGTGGCTTTTAAGTGTTCTGATAAATATATGAAAAGAAATGGGGTAGGTTCCCTAAATAAGTTATATTCAAGTAATTTATGAAAAATATAATTTTTATAATCAGTTGCTTTGTTATTATTTTGGTGATTAAATATAGGTTGCGTGAGGTTAAATTGAATAATGAAGAATCATCCAACTTCATGAATTAATACGACTCCTTTAGAAAAATAGAATTTTATTTACAACATAATGAAACATTCACATCAAGCGCTGTGCCAGTATAGAGCAGGCGCATGTTTATAAACAAGTGACGCTATTCTGCAACTTTTGCGCATGTAGGAAAAATATCTGCCTTTCCATTGGTGCTTTATCCCACCTTTTGCCTACATTTTAAAGTGCGTGCGGGATCATCTGTCACAGTGACGTCACGTGCGCCTGTTCTATATCAACACCGCTCTCCGAGGCAAACAGAGAGCTCTTGGATGCGCGCAGCCGATGCGCGTGCACACATCCGATGGGACGGAGAGAGAGAGAGAAGCGCGCTGTTACAAAACAAACGCTCTTCGCCACATAGTATTCCCCTAGTGACATAGTCACGATAGAAAATATTCGGTTACATAAGAATGCAGAGTATAATATAAAAAACTGTTTGATACATAAGTACAGAGATTTACAGACCTTGAAAAACACAATGCAATACAAAATGTAAAATATTGTATATAAAGTACTATATATGAATGAATGATACAGTAATATAATATAAATGAGATTAAATGATATATTCTTTTACAAGATTTTTAGGAAAATGTACACGCTGACCTGATCTGGTAATAGTTTCTTTATGAACGTTTTCTGGCAGTTCGTCCATCGTAACCTTTAATGGTACAGGCTGATCTGAATGTGATGGAAGTTGGAATGCGGGTTTAACTCTGTCGATGGAAACGGTAGTGCGTTTACCATTGAGTTCTATGACGAATGTCTTGTCGGTACGTTCTATTACCAAGTGAGGTCCGGTGTATGGAGGTGTCAGTGGTGGTTTTACACTGTCGGTGAGTAAATGAATGTGGCTACAATCTTGCAACGAGTGGTGCACAAATATGGGATGTTTGCCATAATGGACAGGTAAAACGGGACTTAAAGTATTCATTGTAAGTTTAAGTTGTGAAACATAATCCTCCGTGGGTTGTGAAGGTGTAGTAGTAGAGTTTAGAATGTCCGAAGGCAGTCTTAATGTGGTGCCATATACAAGTTCAGCGGGTGAAGCATTTATGTCGCTCTTAATGGCTGAGCGTATACCGAGCAATACAACTGGTAAATTTTCTGACCATTTAATTGAGTTGTGGGCCATTAAAGCGCTTTTCAAATGACGGTGGAATCTTTCGATAATTCCATTTGAAATAGGATAATAACTTGTGCTATGTATTCTTTTTATTCCTAAAGTTTTAGTAAGTTCTCTAAATAAATTTGATTCAAAATTTCGTCCTTGGTCACTCGTTATTGTTACAGGACATCCAAACCGAGATATCCAGTTGCTAATGAGAACTTTACAGGTAGTCGTAGCTGCCATGTCTGTAGTTGGTATGACTTCTGGCCATCTAGTGAATCGATCAATTATGGTCAAGCAATATTGATAACCATTCGATACTGGGAGAGGTCCAGTGAAGTCTATGTGTATGTGAGCGAATCTTGAGTCAGGTGATGAAAAAGTGCCTATTTCGGATTTAGTGTGTCTATGTATTTTTGCACGTTGACAATTTTGGCAAGATTTTACTGCATTTTTAATGAATTTGTGCATATTAGGCCAAACAAATCTTTTTGATATCATTTTAGATATTGCAGAAATACCTGGGTGTGAAAGATTATGAATGTGATTGAATATAAGTGTGTGATAAGATTTCGGAATGAAAGGACGAGGTGTACTTGTGCTAAGATCACAATAGAGAGTAACATTTTCTAATGGGAAATAATGCTTTTGTAATTTAAGAGTTTGTGAAGACTGGGATAGAAAGTTTTGAAGTTCTGGATCATTAAATTGTTCTTGTGATAATATTTGAAAATCAAGTAAGGGGAGTGCAATTGCATCAATCTCAACCCGTGATAAAGCATCAGCTACAGTGTTGTCGCATCCTCTGATATGCCGTATGTCTGTAGAAAATTGTCCTATGAAATCGAGATGCCGAAATTGTCTGCGAGAGCATTTGTCGGGCTTTTGCTTGAAGGCGTATATTAGGGGCTTCTGGTCTGTGTAGATTGTGAAGTTCCTTCCTTCTAGCATGTGCCGGAATTTTTTGATAGATAAATATATGGCCAAAAGTTCTCTGTCGTAAGTGGACCAATTTTTTTTTTACTTTTAGAGAGTTTTATGGACAAAAAGGCTATGGGTTCCCATTTTTCATTACATAACTGCATCAGAGAACTACCAACGGCTACGTCTGATGCGTCCGTGAAAAGGCTTAAGGCAGCACCTGGGATTGGATAATTAAGAAGGGTGGCTTCGGCTATTGCTTTTTTTACATCTAAAAAGGCTTTATTAGATTTCTCATCCCAATTGAGAGGTTGTTCTGGCTTTTTAGATAGATTTTTTTATTTCTTTTTGTTAGTCTGACCTTCTAGTAATTTATTTAATGGGGCTAAAATGCGTGAAGCTCTAGGAACTAATCTTCTATAAAAAATAAAAACACCTAGAAATTTTCTTAATTGGGTTAAAGAAGTGGGTTGTGGAAATTTTTGAATACCGTCTACCCTATGTGATAATGGTTTTAAACCTTGTTCTGATACTTGAAAACCGAGAAATTCTATACATGGTACCAAAAAAAGACATTTGGAAACATTTATACATAGACCATAATCACTTAATCTAGAAAAAAGAGATTTCAAGTGTAACAAATGTTCATCTTCGTTTTTAGAGGCAATCAAAATATCATTAACAAATGAAAATACTCCTGGAAGATCGTGAGTGACTTCATCTATGAATCTTTGAAATGTTGCAGCAGCCCCACAGAGGCCGAATTGCATAACAGTGCTTTCAAAAAGGCCAAATGGTATGGCTATGGCTGTTTTATGAATATCAGATGGGTTAATTGGGATTTGATGATAAGCTTTAATGAAGTCTATATGTGAAAAAATTTTAGAACCATTTAATTCAGAAGTGAAGTCACAAATATTTGGCACAGGATATTTATCCTTCACTGTCTGAGAATTTAACATACGATAATCTCCAACTGGTCTCCATTCATTCGTGCCTTTTCTGGGCACCATATGGAAAGGAGAGGAGTAGTTACTTTTAGATGGTCTCATATGGCCTAAATTTATCATGTTTTGAATTTCTAATTTAGCAATTTTTAATCTATCAGGAGCTAGTCTCCTAGGCTTACATGAAACAGGAGGACCTACAGTTTCAATGAAATGAACTGTATTATGTTCTATATTACGATTAAGGTCAGGTAATTTTGACAGTGAAGGATAATTAGATAATAATTTATGATAAACAGTATGATCAGTAATAGTTTAACAGAATGTAAATCAACAGCACTTACCATACAAGAAATTTCAAAATTAGTTTTTAGATCAATTAGCTTTTTCCTTCTTAAATCAGGAGTTAAGTTAAAGTAATGTAAAAAATCAGACCCAATGATATTTGTTTAAACATTACACACATAAAAAGAAAAATTAAATGTTCTGCGTAGTCCGAAATCGAGATTTAATGTCTTGCGATCATATACAAAAATGAGTTTTTCCATTTGTCGCCGTAAATACCATTATATGTTTATTACGTAGTTCTTGTTTCGATGCAGCTATCAAACATACATCTGAACCCGTGTCACACAAGAATTGCAAGTTTGTTCTGCGGTCTCTGATAAGCAGGCAAAGAGATTCGGAAGGGATCGCGCACGTCGCCACTACGCTTTCCCGGCCTCGTTTTCCTTGTATGAGCACGGTGGAACACATTTTTGGGCGTTCTCTTTAAATTTTCGGTGATACCAGCAGAAAGTATTCGGATTAGAAACATCGGAGGATGATGAACTCCGAGTTCTTGTTTGGTTTCGATTTCGCGAGAAACTACGCCTTCGACGCAGCTGAGAAAATTCTTTACGAAGTTTTCGAACTTCTTGAAAAAGCATATCTATACTGTTTGTATCAGATGAAGCAGTGGAGTTTAAAGAAGAGATATCGCTTACCTGCGGGGTGTTACTTCCATTATCCGATCAGCAATACTAGCTGCTTTTTGTGAGTCGAGTGGCTGTACGGAGGTTAAAGTAGATTGAATATTAGAGGGCATTTGTTGCATAAAAAGTTCTAATAGTAATACATCTGTAATGTTGTGATTCTCAGCACGACGTTTCATATCGCGTAGCAACTCTGATGGCTTCCTATCACCTAATTATTCTCCTGCTAATAATTTTCGGATCTCCTTGAGTGCGACTTTCACCGCAACGTTCCAGTATCGCCGTTTTAAGTCCATCATACGAAGTATTCGAGCGAGGCTGTAGAATGATATCTCTCAAAAGTGATGCTGTTTCAGGTGGTAAATGAGTTACACAATGATTAAATTTAGTTTTTGCATCCGTTATAGCTTTTGGAGAGGCAAGTTCAAAAGTGGATTCGCACATTGCAAACCACAATGCAGGATCGACCGGATTGTAGACAGGTATTTTTACCGCTGCTGAATCCGTCATATTGTTCTAAAAGTGAATTCGAAACTATAAAAATTTGCACAGTTCAAATAAGATCCGTGGTCACCATTTTTAGTGATTAAATATAGGTTGCATGAGGTTAATTTGAATAATGAAGAATCATCCAACTTCATGAATTAATACGACTCCTTTAGAAAAATAGAATTTTATTTACAACATAATGAAACATCCACGGCAAGCGCCGCGCCGATATATCAACACCGCTCTCCGAGGCGAACAGAGAGCTCTTGGATGCGCGCAGCCGATGCGCGTGCACACACCCGATGGGACGGAGAGAGAGAGAGAGAGAGAGAGAGAGAAGCGCGTTGTTACAAAACAAACGTTCTCCGCCACATTACTATGAGATAATTACTGTTTTCATATTTAATGGAATACTTTTTTAAATTTTAATATTTTTTAATGTTTTATATTAGTAAGTAATATGGAATTCTCAAAATTCTTTTAAATGTAGCTACCAGCCGCGAAAGTTTTAATATATAACGAGTATGTTGTGGCCACCACAAGACTTTCTTCCACATATAATCCTATACAAATTTACGCAATACAAATAATTTATTAAATTATAATTTATTAAAATTATTTTTCATGATGAATGCAGACGATTTTTATCTCAAAGAAGTATAATAATAATAAATGCTGAAAGAAAGACAGTTTTGTGCAGACATGAGTATACTAGATTATAGTAAAAAAAAAAAAAAAAAAAAAAAAAAAAAAATAATAATAATAATAATAATAATAAAAGGATAATAATAATAAAAAAAGGAAAGGAAAACTAAAAGAAAGAAAGAAAGATAAAGGGGTATCTGGTGTTTTTCAATCTCTTTTCGTGCATAAATTATTTTGCTAAATTACCTATGTGTATTCCCGTGTATATTCACTCGGGGAAATACATCCATAAGAGAGTAAAATGGCCGTCTTTTCCCGATTAAAAAAGGTATCACTTTTCCCTTCTAAATGATCAATTTATGTCTTATTACTATATCTATGGAGCGATCAAAGCAAGCGAAAGAGTATCGAGCATAATCAAACAAGTGCTGCTCAGTTTATCTGTGCTCACTCACACACACTACTGCTAATTGCTAATAACGACAGAGTTGTCAATGAATTCTATTGGTGTTTTATAGCAATGTTAGTTTTGATTGGTTGTTTGCATGACTAATTTTATACGAATATATGAAAATGTTGAACAGAAAATTATTTAATACCTAGATCTAGGGATACTGAAGACCTTTTCTCGAAAAATCCCTAGATATGACACACTTATCTCTAAATCTAGGGATAAATCCCTAGATCTGAGAACGTTGTGTCAATACTTATCAGCTTTGCTTTTCAATATATACCTAAAACTATTTAAATTTTTCAACGTCTCATACACAGAAAAGATTATTCGGCTGACATTTACAGCTGTCATCGTATCCCAGACTTTGGGTCACAATTTGATTAAACTAAGAAGAATATGAATCAAGAAACCGTCTTAGCTGCTCTAGAATATATTTTATAAACATACACTTTCTTAAACAAAAAGTGGTGGAAATATTTTTATAATATAAATAATTTAACAAGCTGATTAGAAAACTAATAACTTAAAGAACTAAATATACATTTTCATATCTTATGCCAAAATTCATTAAGTTCTGAGTACTTACTGAGTCAAATTTAAAAATAATGTTTATTTAGAGGTTTAAATTGTTTGCACATTATTAGTCAATTCACTTTACTACCAATATTTATTCAATGATCAAAGGATTAACTTTTTTTGAATGCCACTATTTTTGTAAAGAAATCTCCGATTATTCAAACTAAGATAACATCTGCAAAATATTAACTAATTTCATATATTAAAAAAAAAAAAAAAAAAAAAAAAGAGAGAGAGAAAAAGTGGTATTTAAATAAGTGACGCGACGACCCTTGTTTAATGCATCGCATGTATAGGGTGCCCAAAATTACAGCGACAAACTTTAAGAGAAGATAGAGCTCATCATAAGGATTCGAAATTGCGTAGCAATCTATGACCGTAAATTTAATTTTCATCCATTAAGAACAGGGTGTTCTGGGGTACTATTAACAAATGTGGGCGTGGCTTTTACATTTTAAATATCTATTAAACACAGAGCTGCCAACCTAATCCGGAAAATTGTTTGTACCGCTCCTTTCTCTACACCACTTAATTTATAGAGCATTTGTTTTAATTCATCGTAAACATATTTGAAGAGAAATACTCTAAAAAGTAAGTGGTGCAGAAAAAGGATTGGTATTAACAATTTGCCGGATTAGGTTGGCTGCTCTGTAAACATTTTTTCCATGGAATTTACTATATAAAAGTAAATATGCTGTTTTTGATCCCTGTTATTAAAGCCCCAAACATATTAATACGAATATTTTGAATGATTTTGTAAAAATGATGGATCGTACAAGATTTTAAAATTTACAAAGTAGGCGGAGTTACAAAGAAAAAAAATAAATAAAATAAATTACTCATGACCACTGATGCCAGATAGAGGAAATTTCTTATTATTCAACACTTTCACGACCGCATGTTTTTGTGTTTTTGACGGAAAAGTCACAGAAAAGACTATTCGGCTGACCTTTACGCTTTACAGCTGTAATCGTGTCCCAGATTTTGAGTCACGAAAAATTGGTACACATGTTCAGGCACTATACAGAAATAGCAGTATAATTTTTGGTGCTTATATAGTTTATAGACTGTGTACAGGGACACACTAAAGGTTTTCTTATTATTACGGCTTATGTGGAGGATTTCATTTAAACACATCTTAACTTCGTTACACTGCATTCAAGAAAATGAAATTAGCATGCATTTTTGAGAGGCTTAAAGTATGTCTCCTGTAGAAAATGTGTGCTTAGAGTAAATGTTTATTGTTTGCTGACAAGGATGCAGAAAAGAATTTCGTGACATTAAAGGCTGTGGTCAGATTTTCGTCAAGCGCATTTTAACACGTTTATGCTGCGTTCAACATAACAGAATTAACGCACGTTATCAAGAGGCTTGAAAGCATGTCTCCTCTAGAAAAGAGGTATGCACAGAACAATTCATTTACAGGAAAACACAAATGTATTCTGTTGACATTTTGTCATCATCCAGTGATGTCAAATTTGGTCCAGTATTAATGAGTTTCAACGAATTAGTTTATACTTTTTATTAATGTGCGTAATTAGTGTGGCTGGTGTACAGGGACACCCAAAAGAATTGTCTGCCATTACGGTCTGTAGACGGTATTTCTCATAAGAGCATTTTAACATGATTAAACTTAACCATTAAACTTAAATAAAGAAACAAATATTAATAGAATGCTAAAAAACGAGGTTTCGTCGAAAAATGTTAGGCATAGAATAGGAAATTAGTTTACAGGGCTACACAAAGTAATTCCCATAATTTAAGCAATCATTCTGAATGAAATTTCGTACAAGTGTTTATCAGCTACAAGTAATTAATACGAGGCTATGAGTTACAAAGAAATATGTATATATATACACATACATACAGATATACATAAACAGATGGATACAACAGGGGTTTAAAGGGGCGGACGGTAGCCCCCCCTCATAAACGTATCTGTTTATGTAGTAAGTTAATCGTATACAGTGGAGGCTCGTGTCAACTTTCCCAGGTGGGGCCCTGTCCATTGCACGACATGTGAAATATATTCTTAATTCAACCCCCCCCCCCCCCCCAAAAAAAAAAGGTTATTTATTAGGGAATTTTTTTTTTTAATATTCAGCGTTTTATGTGTATTATTATTATTGTAATTCATTGTGAATATTATAAAATTTTACGATGTTACAATATCAAAATTTTTAAACTGAAATTCCTCTAAATGCATTTTTTTTTTTCTTTTTTTTTAAACATTCGGGGTTTTATGTATATTATTATTATTATAATTGATTGTGAATATTATAAATTTTTATAATGTTACAATATCAAAATTTTTAAACTGAAATTCCTCTAAATGCATTATATATATATGTATTCGTTATTCTATGTATATTATTATTAATTCATTGTGAGTATTGTAAAATTTTACAATGTTACAATATCAAAAATTTTAAACTGAAATTTTTCTAAATGTTTTTTTTTTTCTTTTTTACTTTCGTGCATAACAACTCTAAACTTTTATGTATAAACGAAAACATTATATATTTAATATATATGTTTCTTGTACGTTTGTTTTTAAAAGCACAGCCAATATATAAGAAATTAAAATTAGAAATTTCATAAATATTAAACATGTATACACATTTTTAAAATGCCGAATTTTTTTAATTAAAGTGTTTGTGATTTTATTTTTTTATATTCTAGCTTATTAAAGAACAATGATGTAGGACAAATGTATATAAAATTTAAATTCGTTAGGTGATTTTGTAATGTATGGTAAAATTAAAAATTAAGCCTGTACAGAAAATTCAGTATAAAATTTTATATTCCTTCTACAATAAAAAATACAAAATTTTATAACTGTCAAAATAAAAAATTAATGTTTAACATTTTTTTTTTTTTTTTTTTTTTTTTTTGCAGTTTTTTGTATAACGTTGAGTTAAAAATACACAAATAAAGACACTTTAAAAATCCATCGCTATATTACAAAAAAGTGTGTATATATATACATATTTAAGAAGGACTGATTTATCCCTTAAAAATAATAATAATTTAGAGATATATTTCTTTAAATAATCAATATTAATTTATGTAATTGCTATTATTAAAAATACTTTAATCAAATATTATTTGACTGAAACAATAATAATGATAAAATATATTACACTAAATCGCATGATTTTTTTTTTTTTTTTTTTTTTTTTTTTAAATATATATATAATAAAAAGATATACAAATTTAGGTAGCCAAAACTGTTCAAGTATTTAAATCGATTTATTAATTATACAAAAATAAATATTCTGCTCACTGAGTTTTTGTCGAGCAAATTTTTCAGTTACTTTCTCATTAAATTCTGGAATTGTGGAAATAAAATCTTTGTGGATTGCGAGAACCACAAGAGCATTTAAAATTTCCTGTCCATAGAATTTCTCAAAAATATTTTATCCTTTTGTCAATAAATTTTCAACAGAATTCATTTCTTTTACTGTTAATTTTAAAGCAATCATAGATTTATTTGGAATAAAAAAAAAAAAAAAAAAAAAAAAAAAAAATCGTCGAAAAAGTCTTCTTTTTTTCATTATCAGTAGAAAAATAAATAAATAAAAAGTGCTGTGAAAGTCGCCAAATTCTTTCCACAATCCGTATGGTTAATATATTTTAAAGAAGACTTAGTTATTTTCCATTAAACTACGTTTTAGGGGCCAATTCGGATAGTGTCCCTAACACTTTAAAAGTATGGGAATATTAACATTGATAAAGCTCTACTTCGCCACATGTGTGAAACCGCTGTTCTATGCGCAAAGCAATAAATACTATGCTAATTAATGCGCGAGGTCGGGCAGAAATCAAAGTGCCCAAACGAAAAAACGTGCTCCGAATAGGAAGTAGCTGTAATTCGGTAAAAGAAAAGCGGACAAAGGGACAAGCAAACGTTTTGTCCGAGAAAAAAAAGAGGAAATTGGATGCACGTTTTTAACTTAATAGATATATTTTTACAAGCGTTAGAATTAAAAAAAAAAAAAAAAAAGAGAGAGAAATATTATTTGGTTTTTAATAGAGAGAAAAAATTCAAGCTGGGCCAGGCCCCAGGTGCCTTCAATGACGGACCGCCACTGATCATATTCTTGTGTTACTTATTATATATATTATTTTAAATAATATATATAATAAGTAAAAATGATAATCTAAGTAATAAATCATACAAATAGGACATTGCGGTTCCTGATCAGCAGATCCACTAGTTTTATATACATCTCATAATTTAATTGATTTTGTTTATTTTTTATTTTTAAATATATTATGTAAAGAAAAATAACAATTTTTTAAAATATTATCTATGCAATTTATTATGGAAAATACTATTTAAAAGAAATTTATACCTCATATGCTAGTAAAAAATGTACACTTTATTTTCTTCATCTTCATCATTTAATTTTAAGAAAACGCGTACAATTTGCGTATTAGCAACTATCATTATTGTTATTATTATATTTTTTCAATATAATTATTTTAAATTTGTATTTAAAAATATATTCGAAAAATACTTGCCAAAATTTCACGTTTAGTGTCAAGAAAATTTTATCTTACTCGTAAAATAATCAAGTAGATAATTTAAATAAAAATTATATTAAAACATATTAAAATACAGCATGCAACATAGCAGAAGCCAAAGTACGTATTACTTAATAATTTTAGCATTTTATATTTAGAAAAGTTTTAAAACAAAAGCCACTTAGCTGCTGATAATGTGATGTAATTTATAGTAAATTTTTCTGCAAATGTGACACAGAATTATAAAAATTCTTGCTTAGCATTTTGCCAAGAATTGCAGCAATTGTCACTTACATTGCAGCTTTCGTAGGAAGGCTGGTGCTCTAATGTCTAGTCTCTCGTAATATAGGCTCTCTAGCGCGAGTTTATGTATGATATTGAGTGTCAACAAAGCATTTACTTTTTTTCAAATCCTAATACGCAGATTGATTATTCAGCTGACCTTTATTGCTGTCATCGTATCTCAGGTTTTGAGTCACGATTTCAGGGATGGAACACGGGCGCAGAATTCATACCGGAATCCGTGTAAGAAATTTATCTACTTATAATATCGTTGATTTAAGAAGTGGAAAATTTTCTTACATTGATAGTGGTATGAATTCTGCGCCCGTGTTCCATCCCTGCGATTTGGTTAAACTGAGTAAATTCCAGTAGTTCGCCGATGCTCACCTGAAGAATGTATTTTATAAGTATACTGTATTTTTTTTTTTTTTAAGTGGTGAAATAAATTTTTATAATAAAAATATTTTGACAAGCTGATTAGAATACAAATAACTTAAACAACTAAATATACATTTTCATATCTTATGCCAAAATTCATTAAGTTCTGAGTACTTACTGAGTCGAATTTTAAAATAATGTTAATTAAGAGGTTTAAATTGTTTGCACATTATAAATCAATTCACTTAACTACCGATATTTATTCATTGATCAAAGGATTAACTTTTTTTTCACTATTTTTGCAAAGAAATCTCCGTTTATTCAATCGAATATAACATCTGCAAACAAATAACTAATTTCATATATATATAAAAAAAGAAAAAAAAAGCGCTATTCAAATAAGTGATCGCGGCGACCCTTGTTAAATGCATCGCATGTATAGGGTGCCCCAAAATTACAGCGACAACCTTTAAGAGAAGATAAAGCTCATCATAAGGATTCGAAATTGCGTAATAATCCATGACCGTAAATATAATTTTCACCCTTCAAGAACAGGGTGTTCTGGGTTACTTTTAACAAATGTGGGCGTGGCTTTTAAATTTTGAATTTTTATTAAGCATTTTTTCCATGCAATTTATTACATAAAAAGATATACAAAGTAAATATGCTGTTTTTGATCCCTGTTATTACAGCACTGATCATATTAATACGAATATTGTGAATGATTTTGAAAAAAAGATGGATCGTACAAGATTTTAAAATTTACAAAGTAGGCGGAGTTACAAATAACAAACAAACAAACATAAAAAGGTTACACATGACCACTGCTGCCAGATAAAGAAAATTTCATATTTAACACTTTCACGACCCCATGTTTTTGTCTTTTTGACAGCAAAGTCCCTGTGTGGGCGTTATTCTTTCAAATTACAATACTTAGTACAAAATTTTCTGTATTCACATTTATATTACAAATAAATAAACTTTATAATTATATTATTTCTAATCAAAGTATTTGCATCCATAGTATATTTGATTATACAAATATGTATATAGGGTATATTCTAAAGAAGTAAATAACATACAAATCGCGAAAGAAACGCCCACAGGCGGAGTTTTAGATTTTCAATCGACGTGAACCTACTCATCGGTCGTGAAAGTGTTAATATCCGCCAATAAACTTTAATCGCATTGATTGTGTAATGATTTCGAAGACATCTTATAATGAAGTCCGAAGTCATTAGGCAACCGTCACAACACAATTAAAATTCAGTGGTGGTTATGGAAGAAAATATTCCCTACATCAGGCATAATTGTACATGAGCAGTCGATAATACTCGTATATGGTAGGTTAAAAAACACCAGAATGATTCCGTATTGATTAATGTGATGTTTGCTTTCACTAATTGCTAGGCATTCCTTATTCCTTCAGTTATTATCTACATCCACTTAAGCTTGTAGCTCTACTTTTGTACCGCCCACATCTGTTGGAAAATACATAAAAACACTCGGTTCTTAAAGAAATATCAGTCCTATCGTTACGATACCAAATGAAAAGGGCGATTTTTCTGAATCTAGGGGTGTAAACAATTTTTCGACACGCTGGCCAGTGAGGAAGAAAACATAACAGAAATAACTACGATTATAATTTTGGATTTAATCAAAAATGGAAGAACGAAATAGTAATTTAAGAAAGTTTAAGTATAGCATTATAAAACTCGTAGGAATATTAAGATTATTTTCTGATTTTACAAGAGCAGTCTTTAAATTTCTTTATTTTCATTTGTCATTTTTAGAAGCTCCACATACCTTTCGATTTACTTGCGTAAATATGGTATAAAATTTATTTTCTGGAAATCGTGGTACGAGAAGAATATAAACAAGTATGTTGTGGCCACCACAAGACTTTCTTCTATATTTTCCTATACATATTCAATCAGTAACAATATTAAAAGTAATACATATTCAATCAGTAACAATATTTAAAAAAAAAAAATTACGAATTTTTTTCTAATTTTTTTTTTTTT
Organism: Salticus scenicus; assembly: GCA_963930645.1. Taxonomy (NCBI): domain Eukaryota; kingdom Metazoa; phylum Arthropoda; class Arachnida; order Araneae; family Salticidae; genus Salticus; species Salticus scenicus. The sequence goes on along the minus strand of OZ005654.1, from coordinate 40,804,702 downwards.
TAAGTAAAAAAAAATCGATCACTTTCTTTTAAATTATCACAGATTTACAGTTCAACCATTCGTTTTAAAGGTATTGACGAGATCTTTCGAATGATACCCATCTTCAAAATTCCCCCCCCCAGGGGAGTACTTCCCCCCCAGGGGAAGAAGCGATGCCCCCCATGCACAAATTTTTTTTTACTAGTTACGTACTACTATTATCAGTAATTCATATTAAATTTTCAATCACAAGTGTGAAATAACTCTTATTATGCACATTTATACGAATTTTTGTCCTATACTGCCATGTTAAAAATTTAGATAAAATGCTATCACAGCGCCACCTGTTGAGCTATCGATCCCCAAATATAATCAGTACCAGTTTATGTCGGGGACCAACTAAATACGAAGTTTGGTAAAATTTCGTTAAGAAAAAAAAATCGATAACTTTGTTTTAAATTATCACAGATTTATGGTTAAACCATTCGTTTTAAAGGTATTGACGAGACCTTTCGAAAGATACCCATCTTGAAATTTTGCCCCCCCCGGTGGGGGGGAGAACCGATGCCCCCAAATGCACAAAATTTTTTTCCTAGTTAACTACTAATATTATCAACGAGATCTTTCGAAAGATACCCATTGTGAAAATTTACCACCCCTGGGGGGGGGGGGGTATTTCCCCCCTAGGGGGGGAAGCGATGCCCCCCTATGCACAAATTTTTTTTCCTAGTTACATACTACTATTATCAATAATTCATATTAATTTTACAATCACAAGTTAAAAATAACTCTTATTATGCACATTTATACGAATTTTTGTCCTATACTGCCATGTTAAAAATTTAGATAAAATGCTATCACAGCGCCAATTGTTGAGCTATTGATCCCCAAATATAATCAGCACCAGTTTATGTCGGGGACCAACTAAATACCAAGTTTGGTAAAATTTCGTTAAAAAAAAAAATAATACGATTTTTTTTCTAAGTTTTTTTTTTTTGTTAAAAGTAAAAAAAATCGATAACTTTGTTTTAAATTATCACAGATTTATGGTTCAACCATTCGTTTTAAAGGTATTGACGAGACCTTTCGAAAGATACCCATCTTGAAATTTTGCCCCCCCCCCCGGTGGGGGGGAGAACCGATGCCCCCAAATGCACAAAATTTTTTTCCTAGTTAACTACTAATATTATCAACGAGATCTTTCGAAAGATACCCATCTTGAAACTTTGACCCCCCCCGGGTGGGTACTTCCCCCCCGCTGTGGGGGGGAACCGATGCCCCCACATGCACAAAAATTTTTTCCCAGTTAAATATTACTATTATCAACAAGACCTTTCGAAAGATACCCATCTTGAAAATTTACTTCCCCGGGGGGGTACTTCCCCCCCAGGGGGGGAACCGATGCCCCCACATGCACAATTTTTTTTCCTAGTTAAGTACTACTATTATCAATAATTCATATTAATTTTACAATCACAAGTTTAAAATAACTCTCATTATGCCCATTTATACGGAATTTTGTCCTATGCTGCCATGTTAAAAATTTGCATAAAATGCGATCACAGCGCCACCTGTTAAGCTATTGATACCTAAATCTAATCAGCACCAGTTCATGTCAGGGTGCAACTAAATACCAAGTTTGGTTAAATTTCATTCATTTGTTCGTGAGATACAGCGTCCACAAGAAAATGATACAGACAGACATTTTCTAAAAACTATTAATTCGTGTTCTGCACATCCCAAAACATGTAAATCCATCAAAAAGTGGAGTTCGAAAATTTTCGCGAATCCAATACTTTCTCTATATTACATATAGAAGAAAGTAAAAATTTTAAAAATGTTATGACGTCAGCTTTATCAGAAATATTTGATAATACAGGTTTAATTTTATATATATACATATATACTTCACGTGTTGAGAAATGTTTCTTTTTTGTTAGAATAAATAAATAAATAAAAATTTTGTCAAAGTCAGATTTTAGTTTAGTACGGAGGAATATTAATTTCAATCCGTAAATTTTTATTTTTTATTAGGACGGAGGACAATAAGTTTCAATCTGTAGAGCGGACGAGCAGTTCTGCGCTCAAAGCTGATAGACGCGTGGTTCCGTGTTCGATCCCATGTCTCGCGCGACGGCCCAGCCATTTAAAGTTTTCCGTAGTTTTCTCCGAAACTTGCGTAAATACGGGCTAGGTCTCTTAGAAAGATCTTCACAGAAGACACTCCCCTCAGGCCTAGGACCCAAGGGCAATCGGCCTTTTTTCCATGACACCAAACATAAACATTCAATCTGGAGTTTTTGTAAACAAGTTTTGAGTAACATAAAAATAAATTAGAAATATCAATCCTATCATTCCATATTCGGTACCAAATGAAAGAGACGATATTTCTGAATTCAGGGGTGCGAATAGTTTTTCAACACGACAATCTGATTTTATAAAACTAATTATAGTATGCAATTTAGGTGACAACACTTCATTTTAATTCATGTCAGTCATTTTAAAAAGTATGCGGCCCAGTTTTACAGCAAAAAAAAAGGGAGATAAAATTAAAAATATAAATTAAAAAATATAAATTTTACAGATTGAAATGAATAGTCCTCCGTACTAAACTAAATTCTCTTTGTAACGGAATTTTTAATTTTTAATTTTTTATCCCATTTTTCGACCATAAATCTGGACTACGTACTTTTTTAAACGATTGAAATGAATTAAAATGAAGTGTTGCTACCTAAATTTTATAATTTGGTTAATTTTGAAAAAACAAATTATCGTGTCGAAAAACTGTTTACAGCCCTAGATTCAGAAAAATCGCCCCTTTCATTTGGTACCAAATTTGTAACGATAGGAGTGATATTTCTAATCGATTCTGGGGTTACACAAAACTGATATACAAAAAATCCAGATCGAAATTAACAGTCCTCCGTCCAAAAAAAGTCGCCTCTGACAGCTATATATGCAGGGTGTTACAAAATTACAGCGACAAGCTTTAAGAAGAGGTAGGACACGTTATGAGGATTCAGAATTGCCTTGGAACACATGTCCGCAAAAATCATCTTAACCCTTTAAGAACCGAGTGTTTTTATGTATTTTCCAACAGATGTGGGCGGTACAAAAGTTGAGCTACAAGCTTAAGTGGATGTAGATAATAACTGAAGGAATGAGGAATGCATAGCAGTTAGTGAAATAAAACATCACATTAATCATTACGGATGCATTCTGGTGTTTTTAACACTTACTACCATATACGAGTATTATCGACTGCTCATGTACATGTACAATCATTCCTGATACAGGGAATCTTTTATTCCATTCCATACCACTAGAGATGTAAAAAACCCGGCTTTAGGGGAATAAACATGGGAATTTTCCGGTTTAAACCGGGAATTTTGAGAACTTTGGAAACTTTGATGGGAAGAAACTAATATTCAGTGTTTCGATTTAATTTCACATCTTTTAAGTGTACAAACAACTTGCTTCAAAGTTCAATATCATTTTTATTCTATTTGCTCAAATAAAAGTGATGTAAAAATTATGTGATTATTTTACAAAAAATTGTAAAAAAATAAACATTTACGTTATTGACAATGATAAATGATGAAGTTTCGTCTGCCTATTCAAATAACTCTAGAACTTTTTTTTTTTTTTTAAATGAATACCATAATAAAATATGTTATAAAAAATAATACAATGAAATTAAATTATGGTTAGAATGCTTTAAAATTATTAAATTTTATTATAATTCATCGAACAAAATTTCACAATAGTTCATGAAATTTTGTCACAATCAGTTAAACAGCACGGGCAACAAAATTGAACATGAGTTCTTCGGTTATTAAGAATTAGAGCAGTAATTTTTTAATGCATCAAATCAATACATAAAATATTCAATAGCTAATAATTAATAATTTGGCTGTTATTTTTTTCTTTCTTTATTTTTTGCATATTAATATTGTTGAAATTTTAATTGAAATAATATTTCCCATTGTAATATTATTAATTGATTTAGTAAATGTAGAATATTTTGAAGCACTTTTGTTTTATTTTTGAAATAAAATGTTAAATATATACAACTGAAACATGATAAACTCCGATCGCGATTAAAAAAAAAAAAAAAAGAAGTGTTATATTGAACTCAGTGCGTATACAGTCAGAACTAAGATATAAATATACTGCAATAACAGAAAATAAGTCTGTTAATTAAAGACATTTGAAACTTGCACTTTTTAAATTTATAGACGTTAAAATCACTATTTAAAAATTGAAATATCATAAAAAACATCTGAATGTGAGATAACATTTTGAAATGTCTTAGAACATATCAAATCTCAGAAAAAAAAAAAAAAAAAAAAAAAAAAAAAAAGCTAAATTCGTAACTTTTGAAAACTTTCAAAATTCCCTTCCCAAAAATCCGTGTTTATTCCGTGGTATAAACCCGGGTTTTTTCCTCGCTCACATATCTACATACCACCACTGAATTTCAATTGTGACGGTTGCCTAATGACTTCAGACTTCATTATAAGATGTCTTCGAAATCATTTGCGATTAAAGTTTATTGGCGGATATTAACACTTTCACGACCGATGAGTAGATTCACATCAACTGAAAATCTAAAACTTCGTCAGTGGGCGTTTCTTTCGCAATTTGTATGTAATTTATTTCTTTTTAACATACCCTATATACATATTTGTATAATGAAATATACTATGGATACAAATACTTTGATTAGAAACAAGATAATTATAAAGTTTATTTATTTGTAATAGAAAAGTGAATACCGAAAATTTTGTACTGAAGTATTGTAACTTGAGAGAACAACGCCCACAGGGTGACTTTTCCGTCAAAAAGACAAAAACATGCGGTCGTGAAAGCGTTGAATAAGAAATTTCCTGTTTCTGGCAGCAGTGGTCTGGTCCTGTGTAATTTATTTGTTGTTGTTGTTGTTGTTGTTATTTGTAACACCGCCTACTTTGTAAATTTTAAAATCTTGTACAGTCAATCATTTTTAGAAAATCATTCACAATATTCGTATTAATATAATTGGTGCTTTAATAACAGGGATCAAAAACAGCATATTTACTTTGCATATCATTTTATGTAGTAAACTGCATAGAAAAAATGTTTAATAAAAATTTAAAATTCAAAATTCAAAAGCCACGCCCACATCTGTTAATGGTACCTCAGAACACTCTGTTCTTAAAGAGTGAAAATTACATTTACGGTCATGGATTGCTATGCAATTTCGTATCCTTATGATGAGATCTATCCTCTCTTAAAGGTTGTCGCTGTAATTTTGGGACACCCTATACATGCGATGCATTAAACAAGGGTCGCCGCGGTCACTTATTTAAATACCACTTATTTCTTATATATATATATATGAAATTAGTTAATTGTTTGCAGATGTTATCTTCGATTGAATAAACGGAGATTTCTTTGCAAAAATAGTGGCATTCAAAAAAAGTTAATCCTTTGATAAATGAATAAATATTGGTAGTAAAGTGAATTGATTAATAATGTGCACACAATTTAAACCTCTTAATAGAGAATATTTTTAAATTCGACTCAGTAAGTACTCAGAACTTAATGAATTTTGGCATAAGATATGAAAATGTATATTTAGTAAGTTACTTAGTATTTGTATTCTAATCAGCTTGTTAAATTAATTTATTATAAAAATTTTTGACACCACTTTTTTTTCTAAAGACGGTCTGCTTATAAAATATTTTCTACATGTAAGCATTAGTCTTCTACATTGATTATTTTTTCAGTTTAATCAAATCGTAACTCAAAACCTGGGATACGATGACTGCCATAATAGGTCAGCTGAAATAGCAATCTGCGTATATATGGTTGGGATTTTAAATGCATTTAGGGGTGTATCGAAAAGCAAAGCTGATTACATATAAGCGTTCTCAAGTCTTGGGACTTATCCCTGGATTTAGGGGTTTTACGAGAAAAGGTGTTCAATATCCCTAGACCTAGGGCTTAAATAATTTTCTGTTCAACATTTTCATATATTCGTATAAAATTAGTCATGCAAACAACCAATCAAAACTAAGTTTGCAATAAACACACCAATAGAATTCATTAACAACTCTGTCGTTATTAGCAGTAGTGTGTGTGAGTGAGCACAGATAAACTGAGCAGCACTTGTTTGATCATGCTAGATATTCTTGCGTACTTCGCTTGCTTTGATCGCTCATTACCGTCGTGTATCGTTTAGATTCTTCTTTTCCCTTTATTATTATTATTATTATTATTATTTTTTGTGAAAAAATAAAATATTGTGTAAAACCTTCCATTTTTACAGTCACAGGTATATCATGTTTAATATCAAGTTAATAGAGTTTCGTTGAGCTAAATTAAGGCATTAACTAAGAGTGATATTGAAAGCATGGAAACATTTTATAAAGGGATCATTTTTATGAAACAAAATCTTGTGAATGTGCTCATTTTATAAATTTGAATTTTGTGAAGGGGACCAAAAGAGGCTCAAATTTTGCTTGCATCGATCCATGCTTTCCGTAATAGTTTAATTATTTTTAAAATTAATTATGTCTAAAAGAAATTCAGAAACAATTCTAATGTTCATAGGAAATATCACAGTGCAGCAGTATCTCAAACTAAGTGATATAAATCAAACTACGATATCACATTATAAGTTTGGTGTGATTTCTTGCTTCATTAATTTAGCTAGGTTATATATATTAAGCATAAGTGTGATAAGGGTACAAAGAAGCACTACCCGATATGCATCAAAATTTTATCAGCATATACCTTGTCATATTTAGTTTAAAGTAAAGCGCCACAGAACTTGTGTTATTAACTACAGGGGAAATAATAAAAAGAAAAAAAATTCTATAGGCCGCCTGTTGGGCAAGATACATCCCAATCTAACTAGCATATAACTTATTTTTGTAAATATTGAAAGGCCATAAAATGTCTTCTTTTAATCAACCAATCAATAAATTCAGCTGAACTGCTCAACCAACATATTACCTCTTGAATTCGATCTTGGGTGATCTACTTTCATCTATAATGATTTTTTTTTTTTTTTAAAGCTTATCCTGTGTGGTCAACGCAATAATATTATCTTTTCGAAGGCTAAAAATTCATCATTAGATACCAAGAATCGTCATTAGAGGGAGGGGGGGGGGGGTTACGTTTGCACTCCTTGAATCGTCTTTATTATATCAACGAAAGATAATAAAAATCTATCAAATTCTGAATACTACACTAATACAATGTTAGATTCTTTTAAAAAATAAATAATTAATTAATAAATAAATAAATAGAAATACTCGATTATGGTAGCTTAAAAAAATTTTTTTTAGAGTACATAAAATTCTTGTAAAAGGTAAATCTGGTTAGAAAAGAAAGAAATTCGTGGAAATATTCCATTTGGATTTATTAATAATAATGCCTTTTTACGTATTATAGGGCAGTTCCTTGTTTGTAAACAAACATCTCAACTTTTATGAGTGGTTGGCAAAAAGGCTTGGGATCTGTTGATTACTTGATTACCAACGGAAAATCAATGGTGGGCGGGGCGCGGGAAAGTTGAGCTCGCTTTTTTGCCAACCACATGACGTCACGAGGAAATGCTCTATTACTAAATATAGGTTTCCATAAAAACTGTTAAAACAAAATATTTCTCTAATAAGTTTTTAGAGGCACAAGCAGCTATTCACTCAAAAAATTAAAATATTTTTCAATCATATAAATTATAAATATGAGATGCATTTTATTTTGTATTCATACAAGTTTTATTTATGAAATATAGTTAGTTATATATATATACAAATATAATGAGTTTTTGTCATAGAATAATAATAAAGGAAGAAGGAGCATAAGGTTTCTACATAAGCTGTTGTGTTGCCACAAAAAACAGCGATTATTAACAAGCCTTTATTAACAAACTTCAATATTGAGAGGAGCAAAAGGTGCTTTCGCTGGCATTTCCCTAGAAGGGGTTTGTAAGCATTAAGACTATTGGCGTGCTCCTTCTTCCTCTATTATTATTCTATGGTTTTTGTTTTTATCTGAATTCATTGCTTTAAGTTGGTTGATTAGTTAAGTGGCGTTTATGTCAAAATAGGTGCTTTTTTAGTGATTTGTAAAATTTTTAGCCAATCAGAAAGCAGTATTTTGTAAAATCACATGTCTAAGGAATCTAGGGATTTCTAGGGATTTTTTACCCTCTGATCTAGGGATAAATCGTCAAATCCATATGAGAACGCTGGTTGACACCACAGATTATTGTATAGATAGTACACTCGGTAACCAAAATTTGACTGCAATTACCCTATTGTCAACGGCTGTAAGTTTCTCAAGCTCTCCAGCTTACGTAATCGCTCGTCTTATTTTTATTGTATCTATGTTCATCTCGTAATGTTAGTGCAACATTAAACCCAACATCCATTCAACCAACCATTGTATTGATGTTTACGTTTGGCAACTTTGTTATTTGTTACGAACTTGATTGTCGAAAGAAATTTTTTATTAAAAGAAGCAAGTACTAAATATTAAGCAAATAAATTTCGAAAATATACATAAATCTATAATACTTTTTTTTCATTTTAAAGCATTTTGTATTATTTAACCCAAGCAATTTTAAATATTTAAGCTTTCACACCTCTATTTCAGAATTACAGTTTGTTATTTTAATCTGTACTTGAATAAGAATATGTTTGGCAAAATATATTTGAAAACATAACAAAAATTAATTTTATTTCTTAGAAGAATATCTGAGAATGTTTTAATTATGATTTTTTGAATTCAAAAATAATAAAAAATGAAGAAAAAGAAAACTTCACATACTAACCTGCTACTAACAAATCGCGAAAAAGAAAAACAATGGTCGATCAAAGATGCTAATCATGTAGACTCCACACATGCAGTTTCCCTCTGTTGACACTAGTGGTGCCACTATATTTCCGCTTTGCGTTTCAGCTTCACTGTCCTATCTGTATAGTAATCTGTGGTTGACACTCAATATTATAAACTCGAGCTAGAGAGCCTATATAACGAGAGACTAGACATTAGAGCACCGGCCTTCCTGCGAAAGCTTCTATGTAAGTGCCAATTGCTGCATTTCTTGCCAAAATGCTAAGCAAGAATCTTTATAATTCTGTGTCACATTTGCAGCAGAATTTACTACAGATTACATCACGTTATCAACAGCTAAATTGCTTTTGTTTTAAAAAATGTCTAAATGTAAAATGCTAAAATTATTAAGTAATACGTATTAAATAATTTAGCTTCTGCTATGTTGCATGCTGTATTTTAATATGTTTTAATATAATTTTTATTTAAATTATCTAATTGATTATTTTACGAGTAAGATAAAATTTTCTTGACACTAAACGTGAAATTTTGGCAAGTATTTTTCTAATATATTTTAAAATACATATTGATAATAATTATATCGAAAAGATATAATAATAATAATAATAATAGTTGCGAGTATGCAAAATGTATCCGTTTTCTTAAAAAGAAATGATGAAAATAAAGTATACATTATTTACTAGCATATGAGGTATAAATTTCTTTTAAATAATATTTTCCATAATAAATTGCATAGATAATATTTTTAAAAACTGTTATTTTTCTTTACATAATATATTTAAAAAATAAAAAATAAACAAAATCTATTAAATTATGAGGTGTAAATAAAACTAGTGGATCTGCAGATCAGGAGCCGCAATGTCCTATTTGTATCATTTATTACTTAGATAATCATTTTTACTTATTATATATATTATTTAAAATAATTATATATATGATCAGCGGCGGTCCGTCATTGAGGGCACCTGGGGCCTGCTCCCGCTTGAATTTTTCTCTCTATTAAAAAACAAATAATATTTCTTTTTTTCTTTTTTTCTTTTTTTTTTTTCTTTCTTCTTCTTTTTTCTTTTTTTTTTTTTTTTTTTTTTAATTATTATTCTAATGCTTGTAAAAACATATCTATTAAGTTAAAAACGTGTATCCAATTTCCTCTTATTCTTCTTGGACATAAAGTTTGCTTGTCCCTTAGTCCGCTTTTCTTTTACCGCTTTATTACAGCTACTTCCTATTCGGAGTTTAGCCGTTTGGGTACTTTGACTTGTGCCCGATCTCGCGCATTAATTAGTATAGTATTTATTACTTTGCGCATGCGGGTTAACACATTTGGCGAAGTAGAGCTTTATCAATGTTAACATTCCTATACTTTTAAAGTGTTAGGGGCACGGAGTATTATTTAAAGAGGAGATGAAAGTCCAATGGGAGAAAGCTTTAAAACTGCGATGTGAATTTCTGCCAGCTATTGGGGGCGACACTTGTCCCTTTACCCTATATTTCGGCGCGAAGTACTACTGTTTTCAGTTTCATTCTACTGACGTGCTTTTCGAATTTTGAATTTTAAACAGTTTAATATTTTTGTACGTGCTTAAAACTACTTCATTGAGATGGGTTCATGTAAATGCTTCGTTCTTCGATGTAAAACAGGTTCTTATGATAGTGACAAAAAAAAAAAAAAAAAAGAGAGAAAAGCCCAAGGACAGAAATGCCCGAGTTTGTTTTCTGCTCCACGGGTAAGTATTATTATTAGAGTACTGCGCGGGTCGGGTTTTACCCGACAGATGATTTTTAAATCAACCCGAACCCGACAAAAACATTTTCATCAACCCGAAAACCGACCCGAACCCGCAACAGAGAATTTTTTGCGACCCGAACCCGACCCGAAACCCGAAAAATAAATCAACATTACTTATTCATCTAAAAATCATGCAAAACAAGGTAAAATGATATAACATGATATAAAATAATGTAAATTTTCATTGTCACACAGTTGGTAAATTATTAAAAAAAAAAAAAAAAAAAAAAAAACTAGTATGTTGTGGCCACCACAAGACATTCTTCTATATTTTTCTGTAAAATTCACTGTGCGAATAATTTATTAAAACTATAATTAAGAAGTTTAACGTGATGAATGCAAATAATTTTCATCTTAGGGAAATCTAACACTAATTATCCAATCAGAGACAGTTTTATCGTCTATAAATAACTTCTTAAACAATGCGTTTTTATAATGGTTATCTCACATATCATGGTTCGTACAGTTATATGGCATAAAAGTTGAGATATAGCCATCCTGTTATCGATGAAATTTGCAGTGTGAAAGCGCCACCTATTGGCCGAAAAGCATTCAAACTGAGTCAGCATAATCTCTCATAATTGCCTTCTCACATATTAAGTTTTGTTTGATGATACACAATAGAACCTGAGATATAGCTTTCCTTGTAATTGTGGAAATCGCTGTGTGGCAGCGCCACCTGTTGAGTGGTTTACACCAAAAGTTGACAGGCGATAATATATATTAAAAGGCACTGACATACAATTTTATATGAAATTCTGTGCAGTAGTTCTTGAGATATAGCCTTTCCTTAAATTGCGGAAATCCCTGAGTAGCAGCGCCACCTGTTGGCTAATAGGCATTCACTTTGAATCAGCGTAATATTTCATATTGGTCTTTTCACATATCAGGTTTTGTTGGATTATAAGCAATGAAACCTGACATATAGTCTAGACCTCTCAAAACTTGTAAATATTTAGTGTTAGTTTTTTCTAAATGAAAATCATTCATTATGGTAGATAATTTTAATAAATAATACATAGTTTTAAGAAAATATATTTACTGAACGAATTCCTATAGGAAAATAATAGAAGAAAGTTTGAGGTGGTCACAGCATACTAGCTTTAAATGAAATCACAACAAGTATTTCTTATATATTTGCTGTATAAACAAGTATAAATAGAGAAAATTCAAAATTCCGTTTACATAAAAGCAAGGATTGAATTTCATCAAAAGTAAAGGTATTAAATAAATAAATAAATAAAAATAAAACTAGTATGTTGTGCTCACCACAAGACTTTCTTCTATATTTTCTAATACAAATTCGCTCAGTACAGATAATTTACTAATGCTATTATTTATTAAAATTACCTACCATAATGAATGCAGACGATTTTCATCTTTGAGAAAAATTACATTGTGCAAAGAAAGACAGTTTTATTCTCCATAAATAGTATATTAAAAATGCATTTTCATAATGGTTATTTCACTTATCAAATTTTGTACAGTTAAACACCATAGAAGTTGAGATATAGCTTTTCCGTCTCGGGGAAAATTGCAGGACAGCAGCGCCACCTATTGGTCGATATGCATCCAAATTGAATCGGCATAATGTCTGATTATGGTCTTTTCAGATATCTTTTTATTATTATTATTATTATTATACACAATAGAACCTGAGATATCTCTTTCCTTTAAATTATGGAAATCGTTGTATAACACCGCCACCTATTGAATTATTGGTACCAAACGTGGGAAGACTATAAATTATATCATGGTGCATCCACATATAAATTTATGTGCAATTTTGTTCAGTAGTTCCTGATATATAGCCTTTCCTTAAACTGTAAAAATCAACGCAACCTTTTGAGTAATTGACATAAAATGTTGATAGGGACTAGGTTATGTCAAGGTGCATCTACATATAAATTTAAATGCAATTCTCTGCAGTAGTTCCTGAGATATAGCATTCCTTAAATTGCGGAAATCACTGTATAGCAGCGCTATCTGTTGAGCGATGGGCACCAAAAGTTGATAGGCACAAATTTATGTCAAGGTGCATTTATTTATGAATTTATAGGTAATTATGTGCAGTAGTTCAAGAGATACAGTCACCACAAAATTTTTGTCACACACATACAGAGACACAGACTGATATTTTCTAGAAATAGTCAAATCGTGTTCGGAACTCTCAAAACGTGCAAATTCATCAAAAACCGGAAGGTGAAAATTTTTACGAATCTAATACTTTCTTCTACTGAATATAGAAGAAAGTAAAAAAAAAAAAAAATTGTAAACTGCGAAATCTTTTCATTTTCCAGAATTTAAATGCGAGGTTATACTGTATTTGTATTTCTTTAATTTATATATTAACAACAGTCGAGAAAGATTCATAATACTTTTCTAATTTTCATACAATTTTTTCAAAAGATACATATTAGTTCCGTTGAAGAAAAGAAAACAGATCCAGATACAAATACGGATCTAATTTTCTGGCGGATATCCGCGGATACGAATAGGGTGCTCTGGTACATGTCTGCCCACCAGCGGCCGAGCGGTTCAGCGCTCGAAGCTGGTAGATGGGAAGTGTCGGGTTCGATCCCAGGTTGCGCTCGTCGACCTAGCTGCTCGGAACACGCGTAAATACGGGCTAGGACCCCTTAGAAAGACTCAAACGGAGGGCATTCCCCCTAGGACACATCTGGAGTCAATCGGCCTTAAATCCTTCAACCAAACAACCAACTGATACATGTCTAGTATGTGCAGAATGTTTAAATTAGTTATATAGTTGTAAACATTCCTATAAATTTATGTTCATAATTGTTAAAAAATGTTTTGAAAGGTGTTCTCAAGTCGACCCGACTTGTTGAAAACCAAACCCGACCCGCAAGAAAAAAAATTCAGTCAACCCGACCCGAACCCGACCCGCACGAAAAAAAGATCAGTCAACCCGACCCGAACCTGATCCGCAAGAGAAAAAAATTCTGTCAACATAAAAGTTCTCTAAACATAAAAGTTACACTAATTTTTCTCTTAAATTTCTAATGTCAAGTATCCTATTACACTAATATTATAAGAAACGAAATGTATTAATAACCCACCATGATCTCAGAATGAAATGCCTCACTCACTAGGCTATCCTTTCTTCCTCCACTTTGATACATTTACCTTATCCTAGTTTTTGTTGTTTAATTTTATTAGGCTCAGTTTTATGCAACTCCATATGTACTACTTTTAACGTAATAATTCTCATGATAATCCATTATTATGCAAAATTCAACTTAATTTTGTATGTTAAAAAAAAAAAAAAAAAAAAAAAAAAAAAAAAATCCTGAAATTTTAATAACTTATGCAATTGCGTAAGTTTCGCACAGGTTTGTTAGCATACTGTTAAAATAGTGTACTGCTGCGCTACTGAGCTTGTATTTGATTTTCAAAATATTCATTTGATAAATGATGATACAGCAATGCTTAGACTTAGATTCTTCACTGTCTCTGATTCTGAGAATGACTCAAACAGTTGAAACTGGTCATAATCTTAATCAAATATTCAATTAAAAAAAAAAAAAAATCAGGACAAAATTTTAAAAAAGTCTTAATTACAAAATTCACATGCATTAGTGAAAATTTTAGAGAAAAATCTTAACATAAAATTACAACTTTATTTTTTAAATCATACTAATATTTTTTTATTTCATACTAATAGTAAACACTAATAGTAAACCAAAATAACTTTTCCTTTTACTGAAAAATGTAATGCCAACACTTGAAAATTTATTGAAACAGTATGTAATTTTATTACACATCAGGTTACACAGAAGAAAAAAAAAAAAATTGCATAACAAACAATTATTTTAAACTTGATGTTGGTAAAAGGAAATGAATGAAAAAATCAAATCGCTAGCAACTTCTTAATTTTTTTTTTTTTTTTCTTTTTTTATTATTTTATTACACCGTCAAATATAGCAACAACGAAAAATTATAAGACTCACTGCTATAAGATATCCATAAAAACCAACATTCTCAAAAAAAAAAAAAAAAAAAAAAAACTATCTCTCCATGACAATGTAGTTTAGCTTCGGTTTTAGGCATAAAGATCAATGTCATTTTAAATGTTCTCTCACTAAGTAAAATGCTTAAAATAGTTCTTAAAAAAAAACATGTTGTCAAAAAGACTCTATTAAATGAAATCTGCTTTCAACCGAATTTTTTTAAGCTCAATATTATTCTTAAAAAATTAATAAAAACGAAACATTTCCCTATTGAATAACGTTACGGAAGCTGGAAAGCAGGGTATAGCGAATGCTGGCGCCCTCTGTTAACGTTAGAAAACAACATCGCAAAATTTCAGCGTTACTTTCGTCTCCTCTTAAATAATACTCCGTGGTTAGGGGCACTCTGCGAATTGGCCCCTGAAACGTAGGTTAATGGAAAATAACTAAGTCTCCTTTAAAATATATTAACCATACGGATTGTGGAAAGAATTTGGCGACTTTCACAGCACTTTTTATTTATTTATTTTTCTACTGATAATGAAAAAGAGGAGACTTTTTTTCCCCCTCCAAATAAATCTATGATTGTTTAAAAAGTAATAGTAAAAGAAATGAATTCTGTTGAAAATTTATTGACAAAAGGATTAAAACATTTTTGAGAAATTTTAAATGCTCTTGCGGTTTTCGCAATCCACAAAGACTTTATTTCCACAATTCCAGAATTTAATGAGAAAGTAACTGAAAAATTTGCTCGACAAAAAACTCAGTGAGCAGAATATTTATTTTTGTATAAATAATAATTAGATTTAAGTACTTGAACAGTTTTGGCTGTATAATTTGTATAACTTTTTATTATATATTTAAAAAAAAAAAAAAAAAAAGTCATGCGATTTAGTGTAATATTTTTTTATGATTATTATTTTTTCAGTCAAATAATATTTGACTATTTTTAATAACATTTACATATATTAATATTGATTATTTGAAAAATATATTTCTAAATTATTATTATTATTAAGGGATAAATTAATCCTTCTTAAATATGTATATATATAGACACTTTTTTGTAATATAACAATGGATTTTTAAAGTGTCTTTATTTGTGTATTTTTAACTCAACATTATGCAAAAAACTGCAAAGAACTAAAATGTCAGACATTAATTTTTTATTGCGACAGTTATAAATTTTGTATTTGTTATTGTTTAAGGAATATAAAATTTTAAACTGAATTTTCTGTACAGGCTTAATTTTTAATTTTAACATACATTACAAAATCACCTAACGATTTTAAATTTTATACACATTTGTCCTACATCATTGTTTTTTAATAAGCTAGAATATAAAAAAATAAAATCACAAACACTTTAATTTAAAAAATTCGGCATTTTAAAAATGTGTATACTACATGCTTAATGTTTGTGAAATTTCTAATTTTAATTTAATTTCTTATATATTGGTGTGCTTTTAAAAACAAACGTAAAAGAAACATATATATTAATTATATAATGTTTTCGTTTATACATAAAAGATTTAGAGTTGTTATGCACGAAAGTAAAAAAAAAAAAAAAAATTCGTTTAGAAAAATTGGATTGGAACTTTTTGTAAATATTGTGTATAGTTTATTATGTAATTATCCCAGATTAAATGAATGGTTAATTTTTTATTTATGTATGCCTACTTTAATCAAGAATGTTTAATATTCAATTTTTGATTTTCAATATGATGGTGAATATGTGTAGGTTAATGACTATGATTAAAGCTTTATTATTCAAGAAATTTTAATTTTCAATTTTATTATCTCTCTACTTATTCAAGAAATTTTATTTATTTATTGATTTTCTAAATGATAGTTTTAATGTATATTACTTGCAAATTACAATTGATTTACATATTTTCTATAAAATCACTCTTTTATTATGAATGTTCTCAAAAAATTAGCAGTGCCTGGCAAGAAATGCTTTGGTCTCCCTCAGTATTGTGCCCGGTACAGGAATATTTATAGGGATATTCCTGGATCGATATCAAGCTACCTATATTCTCCTCCTTCCAATCTTAAATTTAGAAAGTGTGATTCTTCTCGTTGCAAAACATGCCCTAATGCTTTACAGTCCCAAATTTATAATTTATAATGATTTAAAATTGGTTCCTTTCTGTCAGGTTTATAGTGTAATATACAAATTAAGTTGTGGTATGTGTAAAATGCAGTATATTGGTGAAACTTCCACCCCTTTACATATTAGAATTAATCAACATCGCTCAGACTCTAAAAAGTTATCATCACCTGTCCTTAACAATAAATCAACTATTGAGTTAAGACATTTTAATTTACACAATTTCTGCTCATGTACTATTGAAATTCTTCGGATTCAAAAAAAATAAAAGTGAGTGCCTTTTCTGTGAATCTCACTACATGAAATATTTTAATACAATTTATCCATATGGTTTGAATCATGAATATTTTAATAGGGTTGTTAAGGTTTATACTAACATTAATCCCCTTCATGATTACTCCCCTGTTTACTCTGTACTTAATCATAGTGTCAACCAGAAAACTTCTCGTTCAAAAAGAGGTAAAAAATCCAATAAATCTACTAATGGTTTAATATAAAAAAATCTCATTATTAAGAATATTCTTGCTTTACAGTCAAATTACCTTAACCATTATGATTGGATTTACATTAGAAAGTTTATATTTGCTATTAAAAAAAAAAAAGTATTTGTCCATTTACTTAAGTGTATTTAAAAACCAATCCTATAATCAACATTTTTCTGATATTTTCTATGATTTAATATTATACAGACTAAAACTCTTCAATTTAAATATCTCTAAAAAACCTCACAAAATCCAATCTAATTCACAGTTTATTCTAAATTATTCTAATCAAATATTTAATAGCATTAATATTTCATCCATTCTTAATGATAAATCTTGCATGTTTCCAATTAAAGACATTCATATTTCTTGTACCTTTAAATATCCTATTACACTTGGTCGCCTGCTTTTTAACTATAATTCAGTCTCTAAGTCTAATTTATCTTCTCATGTGACATGTAGTTGTGCTCATCCCTCTTATGTAAAATATGTTGACAGAGACCATGCACATATTATCACTGGTGATCTTAATATTATTAATGACTCTAATTTAAAGAAATTTATGGAATATGGTACTAAATATCGACTCCCTTCAAAAACTAGTATTTCACAGATTATACAACAGTTTTCATATGATATTGATTCGTTTATTTATAAACTCTCCCTCTCTTATAATAAACCTATTGAACATTTCAATCAATGGAAATTCTTAGTGATTTCAAAACTTAAAGCTGAATTAATTCAACATAGATCAAATCTCACACATTACAATAAATCAAATCTCTATAAATCTGTCAAAGAATTGCAACAAAACTTTGTTATTACTTATGTAGATAAATCTCCTAATAATTATGCAATAATCTGTAAACATTATTATCTTTCTTTACTCAGTTCATCTATATCTAATAGTACTAACTTTCATCCTACCAATAATTATCTTAAAATCAATAACCGCAAAATTCACTGCTTTTATAAATTGCTAAAGCTTCCATTTAATAATTTTAAATATCCTTATATTGTACTTATCACTAAATTTCACAAAAATCCTATTAAATTTAGAACTGTCACTGTAGGGTGTAATTCTTACAACAATAACGCTAACAAAATTCTCCTTGATATTCTCAAACAAATCTATGACTTAATTAGTAAATCAAAAAATTTCTTTTGCCTTAAAAATAGTTATCAACTTAAAGCTAATGTCTTATCTATGAATAATGTGACTAATATCATGACTTATGATTTTACTGACCTGTTTAATAATATTAATTTAACAGATCTTCATCATATCATCTTTAACCTTTTTGAAAAACTTAAAAGTCAAATCTCTTTACCAAAATGCTTTTCGGCAACATCATTTAAGACACTTTTAAATTTTATTATTCATAACAATTACATTCTACACTGTAATAAGATCTATATTCAAAGGGTCGGTATTCCACAAGGAGGATGTAGCTCGAGTATGTTAGCTGACTTATACCTTTACCATTATGAACAGGGATTATGTATTGAAAATGTCTATTTTTACCGATACATTGCAGACATTATAATTTTTTATGTCAATAATTTTTCCCCTAATTTATTTAAATTTGAATATCCTTCTCACCTTACCTTAACTCATAATCTTCTCAACAATAACTGTATAAGTTTCTTAGATTTAAAACTTAAACTTGATGGTAGTAAAATTTATACTGATCTGTATGACAAAAGACAAGATTTCAGTTTCAAAGTAAATTTATTTACACATTTTACTTCTTGTCTTCATATCTCTGTTTACAGAAATATCATTCTCAATCACCTCTTTCGTATACATAATCTTTGTTAATATAGGTTTAAAAACAAAAATATCTCTCACATAATTAATGTTGCTACAAAAATGGGTTATCCTAAAAAATTTATTTATTCACTTGTTTATCATTAAGGGTCTCTGTCTAACACAAATTAAAAAAAAAAAAAAAACTACTAAGGTTTAATTAAAAAAAATGGTGGATGGGTGGGCAGATGTTTGATTAAGGAGGAAGGGTGGTGTTGTTTGGCTGGTTGGTTGGGAGGGTTTGATGTTGAATAAAATTAAAAGAAAAAAAGTGGGGGGGGGGATTACTGTAAGTTACATTCTTATTTTTTCTGGTTGATACTATGAATTTTGAACTCTTTTATCATTAAATTTAATTATGTGCATCTGGCTACTTGAGGCTTCCCTTGTTAAGTTTGAACAATCCATCTATTTGCATAACAAAAATAAGATCTTATATTATTAAAAAAAAAATCTTTTTAATTATAATTTTAATTATTGAGGACTGCCTTATAATGCTTATCCTTATATGTGTACTCTTTGGCATTATTGCTTGTAATTCAGTCTTCTTACAACTTAACATTTAATACTTCTTATTACTTTGACTTCAAGATTACTTAATTTTGGGTTAATCATATAAGTTCAATTATTCTTATTACTTGATCGGTGCTAAAAATTATCTTAATCTTGCAGTCAATACTTCTAAATTATCTTAATCTTTCAGTCAATACATCTTAATTACACTCCTTATTGCATTGGCTTTTTCTCCTGAAATAATTTAACTGACTTATTGTTTTTATAGCTAACCGAAAGATGGCGCTTGCACTCTGATGTCTTATGCATTCATTCTTCAGTCCTTTACTTAAACGATTTAATTATTAATGTTTTTGGTACGATTTAATTTAATTCTACTAGTTTTAATTTTAATTAACTTTAAAATCTATTTTAACATTATCATTTAATTTTTACTCTGTGTATTTTATCTTTAATGAAAATGCTCTGAAGTATATTCGATTAATCGATTTCTGTCGAGCTTTTATTTTAATTTAAAATTAGGTTTTGGCATCATCCTTTTCTCCAGTTTGTGTTAACTGTTATACATGTGGTTACTATGCTTCTTTCATGTTATCACTTTGGTTTCCATTAAGATTTCAATTAATCTTTATTTAATCTTTGTTTTAATTTAATATTTCACTTATTTCTCATTCTTTATGGTTCTTGCTGCTTCGATCGGGGCGTGAAATGATATAAATTGCTATGATTAGCAATATCGTTTTACGAAATCGTTGCAGCTTTCACAGCTTTATGAAGTATGCGCCCCTTGATATGTATGCTTCTAATTTTAAGCATTTATATCCAATTAATTCTGTGGTTAATTATTTGTTTTCTCTCTCATAAGTTTAATGGTCCTTTTTTATTATCATTCAGGTCGGTGTAAGTATTTTAAGTTACTATTGTAACTCATTGGTTTTTAATATATATCGCAACTTTTTGTGTCATTCTTTCCTCTATGTTAAAATCAGTTCTATATTTTTGTGTGCTGTTATTGTTTTAGTTCTATTAATTGCTAAATTTTAAGATTAAATTTTATTACGTTATCTATTATTTATATATATATATATATATATATGAATGCATTTAGAGGAATTTCAGTTTAAAAATTTTGATATTGTAACATTGTAAAATTTTATAATATTCACAATGAATTTTAATAATAATAATATACATAAAACCCCGAATATTAGAAAAAAGAATAATAATAATGCATTAAGAGGAATTTCAGTTTAAAAATTTTGATATTTTAACATTGTAAAATTTTATAATATTCACAATGAATTATAATAATAATAATATACATAAAACCCCGAATATGTATATATATATATATATATATATATATATACATAATGCATTTAGAGGAATTTCAGTTAAAAAATTTTGATATTGTAGCATTGTAAAATTTTATAATATTCACAATGAATTATAATAATAATATACATAAAACCCTGAATATTAAAAAAAAAAAAAAAAAAAAAAAAAAATACATTTAGAGGAATTTCAGTTTAAAAATTTTGATATTGTAACATTGAAAAATTTTATAATATTCACAATGAATAATAATAATAATAATAATATACATAAAATCCCGAATATATATATATAAAAAAAAAAAAGAAAAAAAAAAATGCATTTAGAGGAATTTAAAAATGCTTTTAGAGGAATTTCAGTTTAAAAATTTTCATATTATAACATTGTAAAATTTTATAATATTCACAATGAATTATAATAATAATAATATACATAAAACCCCGAATATTAAAAAAAAAAAAAAAAAAAAAAAAAAAATGCATTTAGAGGAATTTTAGTTTAAGAATTTTGATATTGTAACAGAGTAAAATTTTGTAATACTCACAATGAATTATAATAATAATAATATACATAAAACCCCGAATATTAGAAAAAAGAATAATAATAATGCATTTAGAGGAATTTTAGTTTAAAAATTTTGATATTTTAACATTGTAAAATTTTATAATATTCACAATGAATTATAATAATAATAATACACATAAAACCCCGAATATGAAAAAAAAAAAAAAAAAAAAAAAAAATTCATTTAGAGGAGTTTTAGTTTAAAAATTTTGATATTGTAGCATTGTAAAATTTTATAATATTTACAATGAATTATAATAATAATAATACGCATAAAATCCCAAATATTAAGAAAAAAAAAAAAAATGCCCATTAAATAACTTATTCTTTTTGAGTTTGAATTAGGAATATATTTCACATGCCGTGCAATGGACAGGGCCCCACCTGGAAAAGTTGACACGAGCCGCCACTGTATATGATTAACTTACTACATAAACAGATACGTTTATGAGGGGGGCTACCGACCGCCCCTTTCAACCCCCTGTTGTATCCATCTGTTTATATATATATACATATTCTTGTAACTCATAGTCTTGTATTAATTACTTGTAGCTCATAAACACTTGTACGAAATTTCATTCAAAATGATTGCTTAAATTATCGGAATTACTTTGTGTAGCCCTGTAAACTAATTTCCTATTCTATGCCTAACATTTCTTGATGAAAACTCGTTTTTTAGCATTCTATTAATATTTGTTTCTTTAATTAAGTTTAATGGAGTGTAATCATGTTAAAATGCTCTTATGAGAAATACCGTCTATAGACCGTAATGGCAGACAATTCTTTTGGGTGTCCCTGTATACGAGCCTCACTAATTATACACATTAATAAAAAGTATAAACTAATTCATTGAAACTCATTCATATTAAACCAAATTTGACATCACTGGATGATGACAGAATGTCTTCGGAATACATTTGTGTTGTCCTGTAAATAAATTGTTCTTTACCTATGTGTACCATTTTTCTAGAGAAGACATGTTTTCAAGCCTCTTGATAACGTGTGTTAATTCTGTTATGTTGAACGCAGCATAAACGCGTTAAAATGCGCTTGATGAAAATCTGACCATAGCCTCTAATGTCACGAAATTCTTTTCTGCATCTTTTTCAACAAATTATAAATATTAATTCTGAGCACGCATTTTCACAGCAAACATGCTTTAAGCCTCTCAATAATGCATGCTAATTTCATTTTTTTTTTTTTTTTAATGCAGCGTAACGAAGTTAAAATGTGTTTAAATGAAATCCTTCCCATAAGCAGTGATGATAAGAAAACCTTTGGTATGTCCCTGTGTACGATCCATAAACCATAAACTATATATGCACCAAAAATTATACTGCTATTTCTGAATAGCGCCTGAATATGTGTACCCATTTTTAAGTCAGTTCAGGGATTTTTGCGCTTGCCTTGCAGTACATACAAATTCTGGTGTGTCCATGTACACGATATAAAAATAGAGCACACACACCCAAAACTATAAAGCTATTTCTGTGTGGCTAGCGAGCATGTGTACCAAATTGCAAGTCAACAGAGTGATTTTTGCGGCTGCTACCGCGAGACGTACAGACAGACAGAGAGAACCCAAAATCTTTTTGAGTTTCGACATGGAGGCATCCACTGACATTTCGGCCAAAAAAAAAAAAAAAAAAAAAAAATATTTTTTTTAATACTAAAAATATTAGTTAATATATTTTACAAATTATTATTAATTAAATTTCTATTTTTACTTATTGGTTAATATTTTTGCAAAAATAAATATTTACTTCGTTTTTAATAATGACGCGTAATTGAAATAAATAAAATATGTATTTTTAGCTTGTAAAAATATTACATAAATATTTTTACAAAAATAATAAAAAACAATCTGGTGTGTCACTCACACGACTTTCTCTTACCCTGAAATTTAATACCTTAAATACAGGTTGGAGATTAAGAGGCAAGATAACGGGAACTGTTATGTAAACCTATGTTAAAACAATTCAAATTAGGCTTCAGAAGAGTTTCATATGATAATTAGTTCTCTGTGAGGGGGGGTTACCACCCCCCTCAACCCCCCGTTACTTTACTGCACCTACATTCATATAGAATTTAAATCTGTTATAAAAATTAAAAGTTCACTTAAAATTATACAGACAACTGTCACACGCAACATTATTTGACACTTTTCAGTCTTGATCAAACTTTTCCAGCAACAAACTTATATTAATTTGAAAATACAACTTTTGAATCTCCTGAAATTATTCGTTTTTAAGTTACTTTAAGAGACACGGACAAAGATCAAACGTTAAAAAACTTGACTTAGTTAATCAGGAAGCCTCAACACATGTAAATAGACAAAAAACACATGATTAATATTTAGCTTAAAACATACATTATTTACTATATGTCTATGAGGAATTCATTTAAATTCTTCAGCAGCTTTCCTGGAAATGGTAAAATATTGTAAAAGAACTTCCACTAACAATAAAAAAGAATATTATCGCTTAAATATTTGCCGCCCTGTATATCTTTTGAAGATTATGTACAGACGACATGGTGCACCTAAATATAATTCTATATTAATAATACACGGCAGAACCTGAAATACACTTCTATCAATTTTCAGCTATTGTTGCACTATAATCTAGTTCATTTGTGTAGCCCTGTAAATGAACATTGAATGATTTCCCTGCCATATTCTACATGAGACATGTTTTACGCATATAAAGATATACATATTAATTTTATTTGGTTTAGTGCAGTCTATAGATGTTAAATTCTACTTACCTGTAATTTCCTTAATAGACGTAATGTATTTGAATTCTCTTGAGTGTCCCTGTACACGAACCATCTGCTTCATCTCAACGTAAAGGTTAATGTAGCGTCCCTATATGATACACATTTAGAATACCAAGTTTGGACTTTCTGGTGCTATTTGTTCTTGAGATATGCTGATAACACACACACAGACAGACACAAAGACCAACCGCTGAAAACATGATTTTCGTATTCAGGGAACCTCAGAACATGTAAATGTAACAAAAACTCACTTTCGAAAATTTGACCCAAAAACAATAGTTTCTGTACCTTATGGGTGAGAAAAAGCAACAATTTCGTTTCTACTGCCTCTTTTACATTTCTTCAAGAATTACTTGATAAAAATTTAAATTACCATATTTTTGTTAATTAATTATTTATTTATATATATATATGTATATTTTAATGTACAGTCGGGGAAAAAAAAAAACGCAACACTCAACGTAACTTCGTTGCTAATCGATGTAGAAAAATGTAATAGGTATCATTCGACGGGGAATTGTGAGTAGTTTCAGAAAATGAACTGAAATTTTGAATTGGGGGTCGTCTACATATTAAAACGCGCACCAACTTTGATTTTTTCAATGGTAACACCCTATTTTTATTTTATATTTGAATTCCTGGGATCGCGACAACGCGAAAAAGTATATTGGTTGTATATTTTACTTATTTTTTCACAGAGTTATAAGCGTTCAAAGTTTGAAGGTGCTAATGTTAAATTCATATTTCAAACTTTTATTAATATCTTCATAAAAAATAGCTTGATCGATATAATTTTTTTTTTTTTTTACGAGATACAGTGAAGAAACCCAAACATAATCCATCATTACTTTTGATTCTGGAAAATATTTTTAATTCTGAAAAATATTAATAAATTCATATTCATAAAAATTATGAATTATGACCTATATTAATTTTTACATAAAATGAATCCTAATGCTGAAAAATATGGGTGTGCAAATTTGCAGCTCATTCCAGTTATTAGTTTTCGAGATATAAATAAATCTTTCTTTTGGAGTGGTTTAGGGGGCCGTCTCTTATATAATTTTGCCTGAGACAACGAATCAAATCTTAAAAAATAACAAAGAAAATTAAACAAAATACTTTTATTTTTTATTTACGGGTCAAATTATATAACAACAACGTCAAACTCAAATAAATGAAACAAAAATGATGATTTTTAGACATTAGTGTTAGCATAAAGAATTCCTGTTTTCTAAAGAAGACAAGCCCCGCCTTCATCGTTCTTCAAAACAAAACAATACTGTAAAGAAAAGTAAATGTGACATTGAATATTCGTGTTAAACCCCTTATTTTATGTTGACAAACATATGCACAAGTGGTATTTACCTCATCGATTAATTGGTGATAAATTTTGAATCTTTTAAACAAACACTAGAAGAAAAAAAATTAACTAAATAGGCGGGATTTACTGTTTTAAATAGAAAAATAGGTTCAATGTGAAATTGTCAAATGTAAAAAACGTATGGAATTGGAATGCAAGACAGACTTGTAAAATCGTTTCTTAACTACCGTCATAGTTAAAAAAGGCTTAATCATTTGCTTCAAATATTGCTTTATTTTATTTATTTACTTATTTATTTATTTTGTAGGGGGACGATTATTATTTCAAGGACATTTTATTTTTTTAAATTTTATTTATATATTTTAACTTCATACATTTTTAAAAACATACTTTAACATTTATAAATATATTTTAATACTTTTTGCGACTGCAGAATTTTGTCTTTTTGACAGTAGGACCCGCCCACGGGCGTTATACTCTCAAAATAAAATATTTCAAAACAAATTTTCTGTATTCACAATTATATTACAAATGGACATACATTATAATTATATTCTTTCTAATCAATATATTTCTATCCAATGTATATTTTATTGGAAGAATATGAACACTGGATACACACTTACGAAATGTGTAACACACAAATTACGAAAGAAACGTCCACTGACAGAGTTACAGATTTTCAAATGGCGTGAATCTACGTAAGCGGTCGCGAAAGGGTTAATTAAGAAATTATATTTTCATAGAAATTATAAAACGAATCGTACAGTTCCAAAGAGTTCAACTGACCCAAAACGGGTAAGTGCGATTAAAATTGTTTAATATTTACTTCATGAACACTTACAATAATCGATCGAAAAGATTTAGTTTATGCGTTGTTGTATATATATATATCTATATTATTTCATTTCGTATATTATGTTACACCTACGAAAGAAAATTTAAGCTTTATTGGTGATCAGTACAGCCATAATATACACTTTTACATGAAAAATATTGCGCTTTTTTCACAGAGTACTGTATGGACTAATCGCAAGTGTAATGTATTTAAATAGACATAAAATTATCTAAAAAAGTACTGAAGTATATACAAATCTAAAATATTGAATTCAAAATAATTAAGGAACTAAAAAAAGGCAACGTTTTATTAATTTCTATAATTATTTTTTTCATGAAAAATTTCCGGTGTGAAACATTAAAATTTTCTTTATTTCTTATAGGATCTTAATTTTATTTAACTACATTTATAGATAACCCCCTAACACATTTTTGATTATAACTCTATAAATACTAAAGATAAAGTATACAAACAGTATACTTTTCCGCACTGCCAGACTCTCAGAAATTCGAAAATGAAGTCAAAATTGGGTATTGCTATTGAAAAAATCAATGTTGGCGCTCATTTCAATATGTTGATGACCCCTAATTCAAAATTTGATGACATATTCAGAAAGTGCTTTTAATTTCCTGTTGAATGATGTCTATTAGATGTTCCTGCGTGAATTAATAACGAAATTACAGCGGGTGTTGCATTTTTTTTTCCCCGACTGTACTATGCATGTCTTTAGAAGAAATAGGGTGAAAAGCAAAGTAGCGAATACGATTGTAGAGCCCAGCGCAGGTAAATAAGTGAATGTTGTTGGGGAGAGTCGAAACCTTCCTCGGGTAGAAACCCTGGATAATCAGTGAAGGGTCGCTATCCTCGGGGGTTGATGAACGGCGCACTCTGCGCACGATTTAAAATGTGATTTTATTTCACAGATTTATAATTTAAAAGATAAATAAAACAAAAATAATGTCGTATTTTTAAAATGTGATTCATAAATTGAGATTTATTTCCTTTTTAAAATACTTTAATAAACAGATTTCACATAAGATAGTAATAAATCAATAGGCTTAATTGAAAAGTTACACAAGTCAAAATCGTACAATAACTAAAAGAATGCGATGTTTGCGAAGTAAAAAATCACTAATGATAAAAAATTAAGTTATTATTTAAAAAAAAAAAAAAAACATCAAGATAGGAGTCAATACCAAGTCAACCAAGTATTTTCAATAAAAATGTAACTTTCATCGAAACTGATATTCGAAATGAGACGATGATCATCTTTGCATAGTTACGTTTTCAAAGTTAATTCCCCCCAGAGCTCTATTATAAAAGTAGACGGGACTATGGTAACCTGCTTGTGTGGCAAAGATCATTCATGAAAAAATCGCGTGACACGAAAATCTACAGTGATTACAGTAAGTACGAATACCCAACATTGACATTTTCTCGCTCAGCCCTACATTCTGCTTCCTTTTAAGCAGACGATTTACTTGCGTAAATATGGTATAAAATTTATTTTTTGTAAACCGTGGTACGAAAAGAAGAGAAAAAAATTTAAAAATGTTATGAAGTCAGCTTTAACAGAAATATTTGATAATACAGGTTTAATTATATATATATATATATATATATATATATTTCACGTGTTCAGAAATGTTTCTTTTTATGTTAGAATAAATAAATAAATAAATAAAAATTTTGTCAAAGACAGATTTTAGTTTAGTACGGAGGAATATTATTTTCAATCCGTAAAATTTTATTTTTTATTTTTAATTTTTATTAAGACGGAGGACTATTAGTTTCAATCTGTCGACTGGCCGAGCAGTTCTGCGCTCAAAGCTGGTAAACGCGAGGTTCCGTGCTCGATCCCATGTCTCTAGCGTCGGCCAGCCATTCGGAGTTTTCCGTAGTTTTCTCCGAAACTTGCGTTAATACGGGCTAGGTCTCTTAGAAAGATCTTCACAGAAGACACTCCCCTCAGGCCTAGGACCGAAGGGCAATCGGCCTTTTTTCCATGACACCAAACATAAACATTCAATCTGGAGTTTTTGTAAACACTTTTTGTGTAACATCAAAATAAATTAGAAATATCAATCCTATCATTCCATATTCGGTACCAAATGAAAGAGACGATATTTCTGAATTCAGGGGTGCGAATAGTTTTTCAACACGACAATTTGATTTTATAAAACTAATTAAAGTATGCAATTTAGGTGGAAACACTTCATTTTAATTCACTTCAGTCATTTTAAAAAGTATGCCGCCCAGTTTTACGGCAAAAAAAGAGAGAGATAAAATTAAAAATATAAATTAAAAAATATATATTTTACAGATTGAAATAAATAGTCCTCCGTACTAAACTAAATTCTCTTTGTAACGGAATTTTTAATTTTTAATTTTTTATCCCATTTTTCGACCATAAATCTGGTATACGTACTTTTTTAAACGATTGAAATGAATTAAAATGAAGTGTTGCTACCTAAATTTTATACTTTGGTTAATTTTGAAAAAAACAAATTATCGTGACGAAAAACTGTTTACAGCCCTAGATTCAGAAAAATCGCCCCTTTCATTTGGTACCAAATTTGTAACGATAGGACTGATATTTCTAATTGATTTTGGGGTTACACAAAACTCATATATAAAAAATCCAGATCGAAATTAACAATCCTCCGTCCAAAAAAGTCGCCTCTGACAGCTATATATGCAGGGTGTTCCAAAATTACAGCGACAAGCTGTAACAAGAGGTAGGACACGTTATAAGGATTCAGAATTGCCTTGGAACACATGTCCGCAAAAATCATCTTAACAATTTAAGAACCGTGTGTTTTTATGTATTTTCCAACAAATGTGGGCGGTACAAAAGTAGAGACAAAAGCTTAAGTGGATGTAGATAATAACTGAAGGAATGAGGAATGCATAGCAGTTAGTGAAATCAAACATCACATTAATCATTACGGACGCATTCTGGTGTTTTTTAACACTTACTACCATATACAAATATTATCGACTGCTCATGTACAATTATGCCTGATACAGGGAATTTTTTATTCCATTCCATAACCACCACTGAATTTTAATTGTGACTGTTGTCAATGGCTCGAGACTTCAATTTAAGATGTCTTCGAAATCATTACACAACCATTGCGATTGAGTAGATTCACGTCGATTGAAAATCTAAAACTCCGTCAGTGGGCGTTTCTTTCGCAATTTGTATGATCTTTACTTGTTTTGAACATACGCTACATACATATTTGTATAATGAAATATACTATGGATACAAATACTTTGATTAGAAACAATATAATTATAAAGTTTATTTATTTGTAATATAGATGTGAATACAGAAAATTTTGTACTGAAGTATTTTAACTTGAGAGAATAACGCCCACATTGTGACTTTTCCGTCAAAAAGACAAAAACATGTGGTCGTGAAAGCGTTGAATAATAAGACAATTCCTGTATCTGGTAGCAGTGGTCATGTGTAATCTATTTTTTTTTTTTTTTTTTTTTTTTTTGGTTGTTGTTGTTATTTGTAACACCGCCTACTTTGTAAATTTTAAAATCTTGTACAATCAATCATTTTTTATAAAATCATTCACAATATTCGTATTAATATAATCGGCGCTTTAATAACAGCGATCAAAAACAGCATATTTACTTTGTATATCTTTTTATGTAGTAAATTGCATGGACAGAATTTTAATAAATATTCAAAAGCCACGCCCATATTTGTTAAAAGGACCCCAGAATACCCTGTTCTTAAAGGGTGAAAATTACATTTATGGTCATGGACTGCTACGCAATTGCTTATCCTTATGATGAGATCTATCCTCTCTTAAAGGTTGTCGCTGTTATTTTGGGACACCCTATACATGCGATGCATTAAAGAAGGGTCGCCGCGGTCACTTTTTTAAATACCACTTATATATACATATATATATATATATGAAATTAGTTAACTGTTTGCAGATATTATCTTCGATTGAATAATCGGAGATATCTGTACAAAAATAGTGGCCATCAAAAAAAGTTAATCCTTTGATCAATGAATAAATATTGGTAGTAAAGTGAATTGATTAAAAATGTGCAAACAATTTAAACCTCTTAATAAATAATATTTTTTAATTTGACTCAGTAAGTACTCAGAACTTAATGAATTTTGGCATAAGATATGAAAATGTATATTTAGTAAGTTATTTGTATTCTAATCAGCTTGTTAAATTATTTATATTATAAAAAGATTGTCACCACTTTTTTTTTTTAAAGACAGTACGCTTATAAAGTTATCTACAGATGGTTTTTGTAGTGTATGTGATTTTTCATATATTTAACCAAATCGTGACTCAATAGCTGGGATACGATGACAGCAATAATAGGTCAGCTGAATAATCACCTGCGTATGAGGTTAGGATATTAAATTTTTATTTCACCAGCTTGGAACTAGAAGTCGTACTTCCTCCCTATGAGGCGTTCCTAATAACGGAAGACGCAACCCTCTTGCCTTAAAATAAGTCCGGTAGTTCCACTACCGGGGCTCGGAATTTCCGAGTGGCACACGACAACAACAACAACATTAAATACTTATAGGTGTATGTCGCCAAGCAAAGCTGATTATATATAGCGTTCTTGAAGTAGGGATTTATCCCTAGATTTAGGATATTTCTTGGGATTTAGGGACAAGTGTCTTATATCTAGGGGTTTTACGAGAAAAGGTGTTCAATATCTCTAGGTCTAGTGCTTAAATAATTTTCTGCTCAACATTTTCATATATTCGTATAAAATTAGTCATGCAAACAACCAATCAAAACTAACTTTGCAATAAACACACCAATAGAATTCATTGACAACTCTGTCGTTATTAGCAATTAGCAGTAGTGTGTGTGAGTGAGCACAGATAAACTGAGCAGCACTTGTTTGATTATGCTCGATATTCTTGCGTACTTCGCTTGCTTTGATCGCTCATCATCGTCGTGCATCGTTTAGATTCTTCTTTTCCCTTCCTTTTTTTTTTTTTTTTTGTGAAAAAATAAAATGTTGTGTAAAACCTTCCATTTTTACAGTCATTGGTATATCATGTGTAATAATATCAAGTTCTGTCGTTATTAGCAATTAGCAGTAGTGTGTGTGAGTGAGCTCAGATAAACTGAGTAGCACATATTTGATTATGCTCGATATTCTGGCGTACTTCGCTTGCTTTGATCGCTCATTATCGTCGTGCATCGTTTAGATTCTTCTTTTCCCTTCCTTATTTATTTATTTTTTTGAAAAAAAAAAAATAAATAAATAAATAAAAAAAAAAAATATTGTGTAAAACCTTCCATTTTTACAGTCATTGGTTTATCATCTTTAATATCAAGTTAATAGAGTTTCGTTGAGCTAAATTAAGGCATTAACTAAAAGTAATATTGAAAACATGGAAAATTTTTATAAAGGGATCATTTTTATGAAACAAAATCTTGTGAATGAGCTCTTTTTATAAATTAGAATTTTGCGAAGGGGATCAAAAAAGCCCAAATTTTTCTTGCATCGACCCCTGCTTTTTATAACAGTTTAATTATTTTTAAAAATTAGCTATGTCTAAAAGAAATTCAGAAACAATTCAAATATTCATAGGAAATATCAAAGTGCAGCAGCATCCCTAACTAAGTGATATAAATCAAACTACGATCTCACATTAAAAGTTTGGTGTGATTTCTTGCTTCATTAATTTAGCTAGGTTATATATATTAAGCATAGTGTGATAAAGGTACAAAGAATCACTACCCGATATGCATCAAAATTTTATCAGCATATACGTTTTCCTAGTTAGTTTAAAGTAATGTGCCACAGAACTTGTGTTATTAGCTACAGGGGAAATAATAAAAAGAAAAAAAAATTCTAAAGGCCACCTGTTCGTTGGGCAACATACATCCCAATCTAACTAGCATATAACTTATTTCTGTAAATATTGAAATGCCATAAAATGTCTTCTTTCAATCAACCAATAAATTCAGCTGAACTGCTCAACCAACATATTATTACCTCTTGGATTCGTTCTTGGATGATCTACTTTCAGCTATAATAATATTTTTTTTAGCTTATCCTGTGTGGTCAACGCAATAATATTATGTTTTCGAAGGCTAAAAATTCATCATTAGATACTAAAAATCGTCATTAGAGAGGGGGGGGGGGGATTACGAATGCACTCCTTGAATCGTCTTTATTATATCAATGAAAGATAATAAAAATCTATCAAATTCTGATGTACTACACTCATACAATGATAGATTATGTTAAAAACATAAATAATAAATAAAAATACTCGATCATGGTAGCTTAAAAATTTTTTTAGAGTAAATGAAATTCTTGTAAAATGTAAATCTGGTTATAAATGAAAGAAATTCGTGGAAATATTCCATTTGGATTTATTAATAATCATGCATTTTTACGTATTATTACTAAATATAAGTTTACATAAAAACTGCTAAAACAAAATATTTCTCTAATAAGTAATCAGAGGCACAAGCAGCATTTACACTGAAAGTAGAAGTTCCTTCCTTCCCTCCCTTCCTCCTTTTTTTTTTTTTTTTTTTGAGTGCTTCAACATTTATTTCTCCCATCCCTGATTTATATTTTGAATAGAATTAGTTTTTAAAACAATTACTTTTTCAAATTTCA
This sequence comes from Salticus scenicus, assembly GCA_963930645.1. Lineage (NCBI taxonomy): Eukaryota > Metazoa > Arthropoda > Arachnida > Araneae > Salticidae > Salticus > Salticus scenicus. The sequence continues at coordinate 40,771,706 of OZ005654.1, read as the reverse complement.
GATATATATGTATGTTTAACTAGGTTCATGTGTTACAAAGTACATATTTAAATAAACGTTTTCTTGCTATTCACTCAAAAAAAATAATATATTTTTCAATCATATAAATTATAAATATGAGAAGTATTTTATTTTGTTTTCATACAAGTTCTATTTATGAAATATAGTTAGTTATATATATATACAATTGCTGCATTTCTTGCCAAAATTTCATTCAAAATGATTGCTTAAATTATCGGAATTACTTTGTGTAGCCCTGTAAACTAATTTCCTATTGTATGCCTACCATTTTTCGATGAAACCTCGTTTTTCAGCCTTCTATTAATATTTGTTTCTTTAATTAAGTTTAATGGAGTGTAATCATGTGAAAATGCTCTTAAATACCGTCTACAGACCGTAATGGTAGACATTTCTTTTGGGTGTCCCTGTACACCAGCCACACTAATTACACACATTAATAAAAAGTAAAAACTAATTCATTGAAACTCATTAATACTGGACCAAATTTGACATCACTGGATGATAACAGAATGTCATCGGAATACATTTGTGTTGTCCTGTAAATAAACTGTTCTATCAACACCACCTGTAATAATGCCTCCGAGCTGAGTTCTACGTCACGGAAGATCGGCCGATTTCATCCAATCACCACGATCCAACATGTATCATAGAAAGAGTTGATAGGATAAAATCGGCCGATCTTCTATGACGTAGAGCTCAGCTCGAAGGCATTATTACAGGAGGTGTTGGTTCTATGCATACCTTTTTTCTAGAGAAGACATGCTTTCAAGTCTCTTGATAACGTGTGTTAATTCTGTTATGTTGAACGTAGCATAAACGCGTTAAAATGCGCTTGATGAAAATCTGACCACAGCCTCTAATGTCATAAAATTCTTTTCTGTATGCTTGTCAACAAAGCATAAACATTAATTCTAAGCACACATTTTCTATAGGAAACATGCTTTAAGCCTCTCAATCATGCATGCTAATTTCATTTTGTTAAATGCAGCATAACGAAGTTTAAATGTGTTTAAATGGAATCCTTCCCTTAAGCCGTGATGATAAGAGAACCTTTGGTATGTCCCTGTGCACGATGCGAATTTGGAAAATGCCGACTCCTCAGAACCTTGGCGAGAAAATTCTTGGCGCACAACATATTTTAAGGGAAAAATATGAAAATGTGGAAACTAATCATTGATTGAATCAAACCTGTCAGAATGAATCAAGAATGAATGAATCATCGATTCACATCCACCGTACTTGCATTCGTATCATAGTATGAAAGTAAAGCATAGCATATTGTTTAATAAATAAAAATAATTTTCTTCACATTTAATTGAATGAAAAGCGATTATTTTACAGAAAACATTTTTTTTTTTTCTTTTATGTTCAAAATGTGCTAAATAAAAATACAAATTTGTTACAGATAACTTTTTTTACCAATATGTAAACGTATCATAATAAATTTCTCTACTAATTTATTAACTTTATCATTCAATATTTTTCGTTATTCAATATAAATTATTTTTATTCAAATAAATTAATTTATTCTTTTTCATATTTCTTCTGAAGTATTCTTTCTTTCTGTCTCATTTTCGTCAAGGGAAAAAAAATTGTAATCCTTGGTAAAGTAATGATGTACTTAAGTAATTACAAACATAAGTAATTAAGTAAAATGTTTGTTAGGTAATGTTAATTTTGATTAATGCAGATTTTTTTTTCTTTTCCTAACTCTGAAATTAAGTGTAGCATGCACTGTTTTATTTATTAAACTCGATTAATTTTTAAAAAGCAACACATTAATTTTCTTCTATTTACTTATTTAGATTAATAAATATATAAGGCTCACTTTCTAAAAATTGAACTAATTCAAATGTTTGTGCAGGTATAGATTGATTACATTGATAATATGATTAATTGCATGTATTATAATCTCTTCCTTTGAATGAAATTCCTAATTAAATTTATGTAAATGATTTTTAACTCAATTTATTTCAGTAATAATCTTGCTTTAGTAAAAATGAACTATGTCCAAACATTTAAAAGTATTCATATAATCTTAATATATATATATATATATACATCCTTTCATTTTTAAAATTTCATGCAAACAATTCTCCATTCAGAGGCCTTTTTTGTAGCCTTTTATATTGTTACAACTTGAATGGGGACAAAAAAAAAAAAAAAAAAAAAAAAAAAAAAAAATGATATTTGAAAATTAATTTTTTATTATTGAGAAATTTTTAGTTATGTTGATGCAGTAGACTGTGCCAAATAGTCATACTTTAGGATACTTTGATATAGTTAATATACAAGTGATTAAATAGTATCACAGCCATTTTCTCAGCACATATGGTGTTGTCATTACAAAGATTGGCACTAGAAGTTAAAATTACTCACTAGTTGCTCATCATTTTATGTGCATATTATTTTCCCCCTAATAATCGCATGATAATGATGAAATGAATATTTTTAATGAAAATGTTACAAAATAAAAGAAATATAAAAATATATTTAATTTAGAAATATATGTTATTCATTAAAAGCTTAATCACAATTCACTGTAAGAAAAACATTGATATCTGTGATAATTTAGATTGATTCCTCAAAATAACTTCTAAAGGCTACATTTTGCTATCTGAAAACATGAAATTAAAAAGTAAAATTTACAGTAATTAAGGATATCCACTTAATTTTCGAAGTATACTTGATATACTCTAATAAAAATGTTGATATAAGTATTTGAGATGTATCCACGAAAATAACTTATTCTAACAATAAATAATCTATATATATAAAAGAGTAAACTCACTGATTACTGACTCAACACAGTCGTGGCGATTCTATGGGAGATACAGGTGCAAATTTTGGTGAGCACGTCGGTTTTAGGACCTTGATGACCACGGGATTTTGCAAAATCAGAGAGCAAAAACATTTTTATAAACATAACTCTGCTCCAAAATGCTTCACGGTGAAAAAATTTCAGAGGGAGAGACTAGACTTGAGTACAAAAAAAAAAAAAAAAAAAAAAAAAAAAAAACTTATTTTTTGCAATTTTGGAATTCCAGATTTTTAAGGGGGGTAAAAATGATTTTTGGAGGCAAATTTAGAAAATACTCATTTTTTAATTAAGCCTCGCTTTCCCAACATCAAGGCGTTACTGCAGAAAAATCGCTTTCAGGTGCCGCTTGGCATGTTTGGCGAAAATCACCAGCACAGCACCTTTATGTTGCAAAATTCCACTGGTTATGTTTGCTATCTCTGACGAATTAGAGCACTTCTTGAATGAGGCGGGCTTAACTAAATTTCACTTCAAAATGGGGTCAAAGTGATCCCATCTTGGGAAAGCGAGGGTTAAACTACCAATAATAGCACATAGATATAGAAAACCACTAAGAGTCAACTTGAGAATATTTCCAAAAAATCATTATTGGTTTTCTGCAATTTTCGATTTTGGGGAGGAGTTACGAGGGGGCAAATTCAAGTAAATTTGTCTGGGGAAATATATAGAATCACAAATTTTAGTGTGTGGCTTATTTATGTGTGCCTGACGCCTATTGTAACAGGATTTTGCGAAAGTTCCCAATTGGGGGGGAGGGGGGCAATAAAACTCTTTCCAAGCATAACTTTGCTTCAAATTGTCTCATGAAGATTAATTTTATGTGTCAGTTGCTTATGCCTTCCCAACACGCACTGTAAAGGGATTTTTACGCAATTTCTTCCTCCCTCCTTTGCAGGTGGATAGGGAGGCAAAAATATGTTTATAAGAGTAACTCCGCTCCAAATTATCTCAGGGTAGTGATTTTTTAACATGTCGATTGATTATGCGTTCTCGAGACATATACTACAAAGAGATTTTGTAAAATTCCACATTATCCCCCTTGGGGCTTGGAGAGGAGAAAACATATTTCCAAGTGCAAATCTGCTACGGACTATCTTAGGTGATTTTTTATGTGCGGGCTGGTTATGAGTTTCCAACACACTATGAAGGTATTTTGTGAAATTTCCTCTTTCCTCCCTTTAAGGGTGTTGAGTAGGGGGCAAAAGCACCTTTTAAAGTGTAACTGCTCCAAATTACATAGATACCAAGTCTACTTTTTTTGACGGGGACTTCAGACTGGAAAAATTTTATAGCTGGTTTTAGTAATACTAATCGTCGAAAATATATATTACATATTCCATTTAAAATACCAATGTGAATTTTGATTTAAAAGATTAAAAACAGCAGCTATGAAATTATCTCATGAAAGTGATTTTTTGATATGTCGATTGGTTATGTGTATTCAACACACACAAACTACAAAGAGATTATTTGAAATTCCGTGCCATCTCCCCTCTTGAGGGTTGGGGGGGGGAGATTAAAAAACATGTTTGCATGCGTAACTCTGTTCCAAATAATCTTAGAATGGCAATTTTTGATGTGTGGACTGCTTATGCATATTCCACACACACTACAAAGTTATTTTGTGAAATTCCACACTACCACCCCTTAGGGGTGGGGGTAAACTCTGCAGTAACTCTTCATGCGTAACTCTGCAGTAAATTATCTTAAGAAGGAGATTTTCGATGTGTGGGTCAGTTATATATATCGAACTCATAATATAAAATTATTTACCAAAATTCCCTCCTCCTTCTTCCATTTAAGAGCGGGGAGGGGGTAAAAACACATTTTAAAATATAGTGCTGCTTCAAATAATCTCAGGATCCTGATTTTTAATGTGTTGGTTAGGTATGTGTATGCAACATGTACTATAAAGGGATTTTGTGAAGTGTGGCAAGTGGAAAAACCTTTACCGAAGGTAGCGAGAACTTTAAATTAGATTTTGACTGATTTCAATGATTTTTTAAAATTATTAATGGTATAGTGTTTTGAAAATTCATTTCAATATAATGACCAGCGAAGCAGGCAAAGCCTGCTAGTACATTATAAAAGAGCATAAAAGAACTGACGTTTAAAAGTAATAATTACAAAACTTTGAATAAACACCGTAAAAGCAAGAACTTCCAACAGTTGTTTCGGGTCAAAAGAAAACCTAGCCCTTCGTCAAGTGAATAAAGTAGGCACGAGTGCTGTAACAAAGCGGCAACATAATGCAACCTGCAACAGTGTGTTGTCGTTGATGAAGGGTTTTTTTTTTTTTTACCTGAAACAATTGTTGCGAGTGTTTGCTTCTATGGTGTTTATTCAAAGTTTTGTACTTAGTAACAAATAATATATTTTCCTATTTAAAAAAAAAAAAAAAAAAAGTAAAATTTACTGTCATTCACTTAATTTTCAAAGTACACCTGATCATTTTTTTCCCCCATAGATTTGGTAAAATAGAAATTTTGGCCAATGACAGTCTTTCGTATGTTATCATTCTTTCTATCAAGGCACCCTAGTATAACTTACTTGTCAATATTGCAGCCATATTTATTTTAATAATTTAAACTTGAAAAAGAAAATCTTTATTAAATGACGAATTAATTGCCTTAATGATGTTACACGTACATACATTTTAATAAATTATAGCTATATTTTAATACAGTTGTACATATTTTTTATTAGTACTTCCTTAATATGGAAGCCTATTTTTAAGATTAATAAAACAAATATTTAAAATTGAGCTATTTCACTATGCATAGAAATCTGTATAGTAGTGATCACTTCCATGCATGTGAATTCACTTTGCAACCATTAAAACCAAAAGAGAAAAAAACATCACTGAATACAACTTACACATTTTGCATGAAAATCTGTATAGCAGTGGTCACGGTACCATACATGTATGCTTGCTTAGCTAGCATTAAAAAAAAAAAAAAAAAAAAAAAAAAAAGAATCTGACGTGGACACCACGACTTCCTTATACATCTATTGGAATATACATATGGTTATGGAAACATTGATATTTTTGTGTGAGGTAATTGATTTGTAAATAAACAGGCAGGTTCTAGTCCATGAACATTCCTGAAAACAAGCAAATAAAAAAAAAGCTACTCCAACCACAACAGTCCTGATGATAAGATTATATATACCACCAATTGTAAATTTTTCAGGAATTTTCTATGGCTTATTACACAAAATATCATTGGCAAATACTCAGCTTAGACAGTACAAAAATAAAAAAACTGGTGTACAATGAATATTTAAATTAAAAAAACTTTTTCATACACCATAAAATTATGAAAGCATTACCAGCTTCGAAAAGACATGGCCTTTCTTCTTCGGTACAAAAACCACCAGTCTTGCTTTTTTCTCCAAGGTAATAGCAAGTGCTTTGCACCTGAAGAAGAAAGACCATGTCCTTTTGAAACTGGTAGTGGTTTTATTAATTTTATGGTATGTGAACAAGTTTTTAAGTTTAAATATTAAACACAGCTTAGTGTTCAATGAAAATCATTTCAGTATAAATTGCCTACTTTTGTTCTTGTAGGCAAAAATTAATGGTGAGAAATGATACATTTTACCAAAACAAATAATTCTGTTAAAATTGAGAAAAGGTTTAAATATTCTGGCTCTCCCGAAGCAATATTTGTCACCAAATTCGATTAGTCATCTCGTCAGGCTGCCAAGTTTGTAGCCGACGCAAATGTTGATCTTGGCATCAATTTTAGCGATTTGCTGAAAATTTTTGTAAAGAATAAAACTTTACATTACAGCTTTATGGAAGTCTGAATAGTTGCTTTTGTGAGGGGGTTTCCTCCTTCATCAGCTTACTTCCTCGTGGTCCATGCCATCGGTAGTGGATGTTTTCTTCGGTTTCTTGCTTTCTCTTTAATTAGATTGTGTCACTGTCGGTAAGCAGAAATGCTGATATCAAAGCGTCAGTGTGTGTTGCCACTTTGCTTGCAGCACTCGTGCTTCCTTTGTTCGCCTGATGAAGGGTCATGTATTCTTTCGATCCAAAACAATTATTGTGAATTTATAGCATTTTATGGTGTTTATTCAAAGTTATGTACTTATTACTATAAAACGCCAGTTCTTTCTTATTTTCTCTTCAGTTTTCTTCCGTTTCATGATATTTGTGAAATATGTTAGCAGACCCATAGCTGCAGCCACAAATATTTCACTTTTTAAACATTTTAGGATGCTATGCTTTTTTTTCTTTCTCTCTTGGCGGTAATAATAAACTTATACTTAGATTGTAATTTTTAAATGTACTAGATGAGGCTAAGTCTTCAAAAACAATTTGTTAAAAATGAAGTATAATTTAAAAATTTTCATGAAATTTGTAAAATTTTGGGTGTGTGGTGATTAAATCTCCAAGTCTCTCATGATTAAGATCTCAGCAGAAGAATTAAAAATTATTTTGCATGGAGCATTTTTAAAAATTTTATCTTATTAAATCTATATGTAATATGTAAAATTCTGAGTCAGGGAGTGTAAGCGAAAAGTTGCCAATTAATGAAAAATGTGTTTTTTCTTTGGACTAAAGCTGAATTGTTGCCATTTGATCAAACTATGTTCGATTTGAATGAAACAATTGAATATTACCATAAAAATTAAGTAATAGCAAAATAAATAACACCATAAAATTAAAAAACATAGAAAAGTTCAAATATCGAACAATTCAAAAAAATGCAAGAAAATTAAATGATAAATGTTTATCTATTTTAAGAAAAGATTTATTTACTGCATGTCATGATGAACTTTCTTTCTTCAATAAGCTTTTCTTCCATCTGACATCAGTGTTAATGAAATGAGCTAGCAGGCCCACATCTACAGGCACGAAAACAATTTTGTGCACTATAGATATGTTCCAGCTAGCGTAGGATGCAAAGACTTCACAAATGGAGAACTTTCTGAGGAAAACTGCTCTTTCTTTTCTTCTTCAGTCTTTTTTAAACAGTAACTATATAAATACATATTTTAATATTTAAGGATAATGTGCAATTTTTTGGAACTATAGATTTATACACTGAAATTGCTTATTTCAAATTCTTCAGATAAAGCTATAGGGTAGGTGCTCCAGTGATTGGCATGCTCCACTAATTGACATCTATCCCGAAATAATTAATAAATAAGAAAAATAATAAAATCATATTTTACGTATAAGAATTTTAACATTTTTTGTCAAACACTGGAGCATAGGGTGCTAATATCTGATAAAATGAATAACTAGCAGCGTCAAACAATGAAACATAGGGGTCCAATTACTGATAAAATGAAAAACTGGCATTGTCAATTACTGGAACATTGAGTGGGTGTCAAATAAAAATTCATAAAAAAAATAATCGTTATAAAATGTATATGTTTTAACATGTATGTGGTTCTGAATGTCTTTCATGCCATACGTACTAACTTAAGATTTCCAAAAATATTTTCTGATGACTAGAACATTAAAAACATCAGAGATTGCTCAAAAAGTGTCAATCACTGGTGCACTTACCCTATCTACAAAAAAAAAAAAAAAAAAAAAAATAATAATAATAAATAAAATAAATGAACTATAACAAAATTTTTATATACAAACACCATAAAATTAAAAAACATACAAAAGTTCGAATGGCAAGCAACTGAAAAGGATACAAGAAAATCAAACGTCAAATTTCAATGCTGATCTATTTTTAGATTTATTTACAGCATGTCACAAGGAGTCTTCAATACGCTTATCCTCCTCTTCTTCTTCTATCTGATGTCGATATTAATAAAAATCGCTAGCAAGCCCAAGTCTACAGGCACAAAATCAATTTCGTGCACTGAACTTCATAACTAGAGAACTTTCCAAGAAACACTGTTCCTTCATTTCTCTTCGATCTTCTTTAAACTGTGATTATTTATAATTTTGAGCTTTTCAACTGTTTTTTTTTTTTTTTTTTTTTTTTTTAATTGTACTTTATACATTTTTTGCATTTTTGAGTATGGCATTCTTTGATAAACTTTCCTTTCCTAAAGAGTAAAGGTTTGTAAATTCCAAGGATAATAGCAAAATTGTGCCAAATTATTGATTTATTAAAAACACGCTAAGTCATACCATAAACTGTATTATTATTCACAATTAACAAAAATTAATTCTTGTTTTTATAAATTCAAATTAACTTCACTCAGAATGTATGTGTACTACTTAATCAGCAGTCTACATAATGCAATCTATTCTATGTAAATATATCTCACTATAATATTCAAAATGTAGTGTGTAATAAATATATTCATCGATATTATCATTATAAAAATGATTGAACTGAGAATTACATGTTATCATCAGTTCGACCAATTTCATTTCAAACGGTGATATTTAACAAAATAAACATCTAACTAATATACTAATTAAAAGGAGAATGATCACAATTGTATCATAATTTTAAGTCAAATTTGTTTTCAAATGTCTAAACAAATTACCTGATATAAGATGAGTCATCAGGATATAATATCAGATACTAATATTTCAATATGCTAGAGCAATAATGTACAAAATATTATCTTTTAATTAAAAAAATAAAAGAAATGTTAATTCTAGGCACTTATACAACTTACAGACATTAAACTAATAATTATAAAACCATTGAATGTTGTGAACATACCTTGCAATAAGTTCTTCACACACACACAAAATAAACATTTGGATTCCAGCATTATTAATTACTAATTCACTTAAATGCATATGTGTAATAATAACTCATACATAGGCAAAATATAAAATAAATATACGTCAATCTCTTTTCAAGTTTATCTAGACATAATATAAACACGACAATTTGTTTACATGTAGGATGTTTCCAATTAGCTATGAACGTTTAGAAACTTATTTAGAAAATAAAAATAGCTATTCAATTACAAAATGAATGTTTTATATCATACTTCAAAGTATCTAATTCAGGAGACAAAAGCACCTAAAATTTATTTAAAATTATTGAACAAATTTCTGTTGTTATTGCTAATACGAATTCTGACGTCCGCTTGTCATCAGACATGCGAGCAACCCTACCGTCTATCATCATGACTCGCGCTCGCCAAAGCCCGATTATGTTTTTTTGCCAAGGTTCTGAGGAGTAGGCATTTTCCAAATTCGCGTGCACGATCCATAAACCATAAGCTATATAGGCACCAAAAATTGTACTGCTATTTCTGTATAACCCCTGAACATGTGTATCAATTTTAAAGTCAATTCAGGGATTTTTGGGCTTGCCATTGCAGTACATACAAATTACGGTGTGTCCATGTACATGAACTAAAATAGAGCACAGACCCAAGCTATTTCTGTGTAGTTAGCGAACATGTGTACCACACTGCAAGTCAACAGAGTAATTTTTGCGACTGCTTCCGCGAGACGTACAGACAGACAGAGAGAACACAAAATCTTTTTGAGTTTCCACATGGAGGTCTCCACTGACATTTCGGCAATAAATAAAAAAAATATATTTTTTTGAATTCTAAAAATATTAGTTATTATTTTTTACAAGATATTTTTAATTAAATTTTTATTTTTACTCATTGGTTAATACTTTTGCAAAAATAAATAATTACGTCGTTATTAATAATGACGCGTAATTGAAATAAATAAAATATATATTTTTAGCTTATAAGAATATTACATAAATATTTTTACAAAAATAATAAAAAACAATCTCGTGTGTCACTCACACGACTTTCTCTTACCCTGAAATTTAATACCATAAATACAGGTTGGAGATTTAGAGACAAGATAACGAAAACTGTTATGTAAACCTATGTTAAACAATTCAAATTAGGCTTCAGAAGAGTTTCATATGATAATTTACTCTTTGTGAGGGGGGCTACAGCCCCCCTCAACCCCCCGATTCGTTACCACACCTACATTCATATAGAGTTTAAATCTGTTATTAAAATTAAAAGTTCACTTAAAATTATACAGACAACTTTCACAAGCAGCATTCCTTAACACTTTTCAGTCTTGATCAAACTTTTCCAGCAACAAACTTATATTAACTTCAAATACAACTTTTGAATCTCCTGAAATGATTCGTTTTGAAGTCACTCTAAGAGACACAGACAAAGATCAAACGTTAAAAACTTGACTTCGGTAATCAGGAAGCCTCAAAACGTGTAAATATACAAAAAACAAACGATGAATATTTAGCTCAAAAACATACATTATTTACCATATGTCTATGAGGAATTCACTTAAATTCTTGAGCAGCTTTCCTGGAAATGGTAAAATATTTTAGTAAAGAACTTCCACTAACAATAAAAAAAAAAAAAAAAAAAAAAAAAAAAAAAAATGTTATCGCTTAAATATTTGCAATCCTGTATACCTTTTGAAGATTATGTACAGACGACATGGTGCACCTAAATATAATTCTATATTGATAATACACAGCACAACCTGAAATACACTTCCATCAATTTTTAGCTATTGTCGCACTATAATCTAGTTCTTTTGTGTATCCCTGTAAATAAACAGTGAATGATTTCCCTCCCATATTCTACATGAGACATGTTTTTACGCATATAAACATACATATATTAATTTCATTTGGTTTAGTGCAGTCTATAGATGTTGAACTCTACTTACCGGTAATTTCCTCCGTAGATGTAATGTACTTGAATACTCTTTAGTGTCCCTGTACACCAAGCATCTGCTTCATCTCAATGAAAAACTTAGTGTAGCGTCCCTATATGATACACATTTAGAAACCAAGTTTGGACTTTCTGGTGTTATTTGTTCTTGAGATATGCTGATAACACACACACAGACGGACACATAGATACACAGACCAACCGCTAAAAACATGTTTTTCGTATTCGGGGGACCTCAGAACATGTAAATATAACAAAAACTCACTTACGAAAATTTGACCCCAAAACAATACTTTCTCTATCTTATGGGTGAGAGAAAGTAACAATTTCGTTTCTACTGCCTCTTTTACATTTCTTCAAGAATTGCTTGATAAAAATTAAGATTACCATATTTTTGTTAATTTTTTTATTCCATTTTTTTTCTTCTTTTTTTTCTTTTTTTTTTTAAACGTGCAATGCATGTCTTCAGAAGAAATAGGGTGAAAAGCAATACGATTGTAGAGCCCAGCAGAGGTTAATAAGTGAAGGTTGTTGGGGGTAGTTGAAACCTTCCTCGGGTAGAAACCCTGGATAATCAGTGAAGGGTCGCTATCCTCGGGGGTTGATGAACGGCGCACTCTGCGCACGATTTAAAATGTGATTTTATTTCACAGATTTATAATTTAAAAGTTAAATAAAACAATAATGTCGTATTTGTAAAATGTGATACACAAATATTGAGTTTTATTTCCTTTTTAAAACACTGTAATAAACAAATTTCACATAAGATACTAATAAATCAATAGGCTTAATTGAAAAGTTATACAAGACAAAATCGTACAATAACTAAAAGAATGAGTTGTTTGCGAAGTAAAAAAATCATTAATGATAAAAAATTAAGTTATAAAAAAAAATGAAGATAGGAAATACGTACCATTCAGCCAAGTATTTTCAATAAAAATGTAACTTTCATCGAAACTGATATTCGAAATGAGACGATGACTTATCATCTTTGCATAGTTACGTTTCCAAAGTTAATTACCCCCAGAGCTCTATTATAAAAGTGGACGGGACAATGGTAACCTGCTTGTGTGGCAAAGATCATTCATAATAAAAGTCGCGTGACACGAATATCTACAGTGATTATAGTAAGTCAAAATGGCCAACATTGAAATTTTCCCGCTAAGCTCTAAATTCTGCTTCCTTATAAGCAGACGATCTCTCCCCCCCCCCCCCCCCCAAAAAAAAAAAAAAAAAAAAAAAAAAACTTTTTTCTTTAAGTCCTTTTTAATTTTTTAAATTTTTCCTTTAAAAATTAGATTGTTTTGAATCTAAAAGAAATTTTATCGCAAGCAACAGTGATAATATATTCTCTAAAAAACCCTAAAAGTTATGTAAAATGGGGATTATATTTCACAGGTAAGATTTTTTTTTATTTTATTATTTAGTACTTTATAAGTAATTATTTTTGCAAAATGCTTATAACTGCTATATTTATTTTTTTAATTAAAATAGTTTAAATTTATTATACCATATATTAGTTTCGAGAAATTATATGATTATTTATGGGAATTAAAGCGAGTATAAACAGACAGACAAACCGAAGTCATAAACACTTTTAAGCTTTGTTGGAAAGAGTTAATAACATGGTAAAAATAAATTTCAGCAACTGTAGTGTTTTACACAAATTTTGCTTGCAGTATCTTTTAATAATAATAATAATAATAATAATGAAATATTTTTATTCAAAAGAAATAGTCGCTAATAACGCAATAAATACCTTTTCACTACACTTAGTTGTTTCATCTTTGCCACATTTTCTTCTGTTCCCGTAATAAAAGAACGCTCCGCCCACTGCTATAATAGGTCTATGGTGTCCCCTTAAATTTCACTGGGTGCATCGCCGAAACTTGTGCTATGCTCTGTTGCTAAATATGCTCTGTTGTTAAATGTAATTCTCACGCCCCTTATCGTATCGCTGCAGTCGTATTTTGACCTTCATGCAAATAATTTTGGACCCCTATCGTCAATTAATGTGTCATCGCATCCTATATAATCAGCTTTGGGGAAAAGAGTTTCATATCTAGAGAATTTTTTGAGAAATATTAATAAGTTTCCTACACTTCACCTAGGGAAACGTGTATTTATCTACCAAACTTTTACGCTTCTATACCACTTTGCAGTATTGTCTAACTGACCGTTTTGTCTGGAGTTTACATATTGCTTATATTCAGCTAGTTTGTATAGAAAATTTTCTAGCAAGGAAATGTTCTTCAGCTAAACTCATAGAATTCAACGAAAAAGTTACAAGTGATAGTAAATGGCTGAAAATATCTACGGTGAAAAAATTAGCCGCTTAATTGCAACGGAAATGTGGAAAAAATTTAATAAAAGTCAACAATTTTAACATCAAATGCAACCCTACTTGGCGACGATTAGAGTCCTGCGCGGGTCGGGTTTTACCCGACCCGAACCCGACAGATGAATTTTAAATCAACCCGAAACCCGACCCGAACCCGACAAAAAAATTTTCTTCAACCCGAAACCCGACCCGAACCCGACAAAAAACTTTTCATCAACCCGAAAACCGACCCGAACCCGCAACAGAGAATTTTTTGCGACCCGAACCCGACCCGAAACCCGACTTATCTAACCCGAACCCGACCCGAAACCCGAAAAATAAATCAACATTACTTATTTATCTAAAAATCATGCAAAACAAGGTAAAATGATATAACATGACATAAAATAAAGTAAATTTTCATTGTCACACAGTTGGTACATTATAAAAAATACTAGTATGTTGTGGCCACCACAAGATATTCTTCTATATTTTTCTGTCAATTTCAGTAAGAGCGAATAATTTATTAAAACTATTATTAAAAAGTTTAACGTGATGAATGCAAATAATTTTCATCTTAGGGAAACACTAAATATCCAAAGAGAGACAGTTTATCGTCTATAAATAACTTCTTAAACAATGCGTTTTTATAACGGTTATCTCACATATCATGGTTCGTACAGTTATATGGCATAGAAGTTGAGATATAGCATATAGCCATCCTGTTATCGATGAAATTTGCAGTAAAACAACGCCACCTATTGGCCGTACAAGCATTCAAACTGAGTCAGCATAATGTCTCATAATCTCACCTTCTCACATATTAAGTTTTGTTTGATGATACACAATAGAACATGAGATATTGCTTTCCTTGTAATTGTGGAAATCGCTGTGTAGCAGCGCCATTAGAAAGACTCAAACGGAGGGCATTCCCCCTATAGGCCTAGGACACATCTGAAGTCAATCGGCCTTAAATCCTCCAACCAAACAACCAACCGATACATGTCTAGTATGTGCAGAATGTTTAAATTAGTTACATAGTTGTAAACATGCCTATAAATTTATGTTTATAATTGTAAAAAATATTTTGAAAGGTGTTCTCAAGTCGACCCGACTTGTTGAAAACCAAACCCGACCCGAACCCGAACCCGACCCGCAAGAAAACAAATTCAGTCAACCCGACCCGAACCCGACCCGCACGAAAAAAAGATCAGTCAACCCGACCCGAACCCGACCCGCAAGAGAAAAAGCGCCAAAGTTCTTAAATGAAATGCCCATGTGTCCTCCGTACCAGTTTAACGCTGTTTCAATGTCACTTTTTGATATTTTGCTTTTAAAGCTATTTGAAGTTCAGTTTGATTAGATATTGTTTGTCTAATCTGTATATTTTCTACTAACCTTTTATCTGAATTGAAGTATATATTAGCCAGGTGCTATAAATATTCATTTTTATTTAGTTGGAAAGTCCCTCACATAATATTTTTTTTCTTTTTTTCTTTTATGTATCTCAATATTTTGGAATCTATTTGTTTAAAGAAGCAGTGACTTTCAAATAGAAAATGCCATCACATACTAAACTCCCCTCCCAGAAGAAAATTCTGGTTATGCAACTGAATTACATTTTCTTAAAAACGTCAGTTTTTAAGAATTCGAAATCGCCAATTGGTGCTAACTGGAAGGTTCTGGTAAACCCAATGCAATTTACAACATCGTTATACACCTTTCCTAATGAACTCGAACAGCTAATTTTCAGAGTATGATTTTCCTATAAGTTCTTCTAACACCTGTACCAATTTCATTGAATCCTATGAATTTAGCTAAAGAACGTTTCGTTGTAAGTTGCAAGCTGAATATACGCCTGAATTTTCGTTTTTATACAGTGGTTGATCAAGTTTCATTATGTCAAGTAGTCATAGTTATGTCATAGTTCAAGTGTCATTAGATTTATTTTTTAAACATTTTTCGAGTAAAAAAAAAAAAAAAAAAAAAAAAAAAAACATTTAAAATCTCACTTTTCCCACTACCAATTTAGTTCAGACTGTAGTTTAGGGAATCAACCACAAATTGAAGAAGAGCGCAAGTTCTTTGGATCATCCTGTATCATAAAATGGTGAAAATGACTTGTAACTTTAACACATTGTTGCACATACTATATATAATATTTATATGTTTCGGTGTAGAAATTGCGCAATTACTTTGGCAGATATATTTTTTTTCTTCAAAAATTATTAATTTTTTTTTTTTTAAAGTTTTTTAGTTATAACTAGAACAGATTTCTATAAAATTTCAGAGAACTTTCAGAAAAATTGTCAAAACATTATTCTGAAACATAAAATTCACACGTGTAATATTCGCTGTTATATATATATATATATATATATTTCCAATGGCTAGGCAAAAGTTACAGAGGACTGTAAAGTTACAAAACAAATTATAGACAATATAACATAGAACAAAAGACCGAAATCATTGCCTAAGGAGCAATCTTGCCTCCCAGTATCTCGACTCTTTTGTAGAACATCGAAGAGCCCTACAACGCGATAGATGGATCCTGTCCTCCTGTCCATTACTTCTCCAGAATCACAACGTGGGCAAGTAGGGTCGTTAGATACCTATGCGCTTCAAATGAGCGGCAAGGCAGTCATGTCCTGTAGATAGGCGGAAAGTCGCAACTGCCTTACGTCTTCGTTTATCAGGAGTAAGAGAAGGACTTAAATTCTTCCATTTCTTTACAGCTGTACGATTCTCAAGATCTCGTAAGACATTAGATGCAGATAAATTCTTTAAAAACTGAATAATCCTCCAGTAAGAAATGGCTGCATTGGGATGTTGTAGTAAGGTGGCACCTCTTTTTGCAAGGAAGTCCGCTTGTTCATTGCCCCCAATGGCCGGGCACCCACTGGAGAACAATTTGTTTCTTCTTTAAAGTGAGAGTTCTTCATGATTCTTGACATTGGGATATTTCAGGTGTTAATGGGCGATCAACAGCGCTTATTGACTGGATGGCAACCTGAGAATCAGAAAGAATGACTGCTCTTTCAAACGTGCAATGGACATCTAATAGTTGCTTTAAGGCTAAACGTATCGCCACAATGATATGAATGAACATTTACATTTTATTTAAAATAAAATGCAAATGTAAATATTATTTTATTGCGCATGCGAAAAAGATAGAAATATTTTATTACATAGGTTGGAAGTTAAATATATTGGGTAACTTTTGTCAAAAGTTCATTCAGAGTAAAAATGAAGGAAATTGTCGGCAAAAGAGCGAGCTAGATTTTAGGTATCTTCCAGAGTTGAAATTTCATAAGGGTTTTTTGATATGCCGCGTATTCAATTTGAAGTTCCAATTATTTCAACCACATTGCAAAAGTTCTTTATTGTGAAAAATCCCTTATGAAGCAAATAAATAAAAATATGTTAGAATTACAATCCTATAAAATTTATATCTGCCTAAATAATTGCGCAATTTCCACAGGAAAACATATAAATATGTACATAGTGTGTGCAGCAATTTATTAAAGATATAACTCATACATAGCTTTTTATGATACAGGGTGATTTAAAATATTTGCACTTTTGTTCAATTTGCAGTTGGTTCCCTAACTGCGCTCTGAACTAAATCGATAGTGGAAAATGTGAGTTTTAAATAATGTTCTTTGGATGTCTGGAGATCCGGGTAATTTCGTTCAGTATTTTTTTAGAAAAACGAAAAAATGTAAAAAAAAAAAGGTCTAATGATTTGATCACGCTTATGGGGGTATTCTGGTCTAGAAGCCTGAATTTTAGGCATTTTTTAAAGTAAGATAAAAAAAAATGAAAAACATTTTTACTGTCCATTTTTTTATATGTTTTTTATTGACATTTTGAGAATGTAAAAAAAAAAAAAAAATCACCGAGATACAGGCCGATGGAGTGGGGGCTTCAAAAAAAAGGTGCGTCCTGGTTGACATGATTTCAACCCTTGTAGTGATCTAAAACAAAAAAATCAAACAAATTCTTCATTAATAAAGATGTCGCTATCGGGTTGACCATTTTCAAAAAAAAAAAAAAAAAATGACAAAATGGCGTCGACTTGAAAAAATAAATTTTTTTTTAAATCCAAGGCAGACGCGATAGAGAGTTGTATAAACAAGATATATACCAAATTTCAAAGCAATCGGTTCAGTAGAACTTGAAATATCATGTCAACCACCTCAAAAAAAAAGTAGTTTCGAGAAAAACGCGTTTAAAGTTTAGGAAACAATTCTAATGGAATAACTCTGAAAATAATATGTTATACTCACTTTGCATCAATCGGCGATCGCAGATCCATACATTGGGCCTTCCTCCTTCTCATAATTCAGCTCTTGAGAAGTTCTTTCAGCTAATCGAGCTGTTCTACCTTCGTTTGAAGCAGCAGAAGCTCGTAGTTCAGAGCGGTCAATTCTAGCTTCGTTTCGCCTTACAGCAAATGCATGAGCTTCAGTACCAACGGTGATGCCCATAAGTTCCATTATTTTCAAGATCGGTAAAAAACCTTCATTAAAAATAGCGACAGCTAGATAATTTGCAATTTGAATTGTATGAGTTCCAGCGTGAATATGCTTCGGAGCAAAAGTCCATATTAAAGAATTCAGTGATTCATTATTATTTTGTGTTTCGGACCCCCAAACATCGATGTAATAAATCATCAGATGATAAGCTGGTATAAATAGGCTTTATTACATCCAAAACTTTTTCATTCATGGGGGGGGGGGGTGTTCATGGACAAAGTCTTAAGAGCTGTATCTCCGAAAATAATTCGAATTTTGAAAAATCCTTTTAGGATCATATTTTTGAAAGTCTAAACTTTCAAAATATGCAAAAAAAAAAAAAAAAAAAAAAAAAAAAAAAAAAATCGATTTTTTTAAATTTCTAGACCAGAATACCCCCTTATGAGAAAAAATTCTGTAACTGCCATCTAGAATCTAAATTGTGGCTCTAGTAAAAATAGTTCCTTGTCATCCTTATAATTTCTTGTCCAGTTCAAAAAACACATATTAGAATTCTAGAGCGTTTGCCTATATTATCGAGGTCGTACTTATTTAAAAATCTCTGCAAATAAATGCGAGTTTTAGTAACTATAATCAAGGTTTATAACCCAATTTTAGAAAATCAAGCGAGAATTTCTCGCAATACAAAGGATTCGTAATAGTCAGAATACTCAGAATATTGTTTCACCATCTAAAAATGTATAGACTAGAAATTCTCAATCATTTCGTCTATTCAGATTATAGTCGTGCCTTATACGAATAACTCAGAATTCTATATTTCTAGTTTAGCGATTTAGAAAAGGACAACTTATTCATTCTAAATGAAGTAGGTATATTTTTTTTCTCAGTGCCCACTGTAGATTAGATTAAATCGTTTAACTTTTTGAATGAATAAAGAAATTTCAAATTGCTAAGAAGAAACCACGTTTTCCACGCGTGGCTCGGACATACTTGGACGGGTGCCAAATTGATCGACAGGTTAGGATGTGGCAAATATCCATTCATTCGGCGTTCCATTATCGCATTATCGATATTTTTTGTCTCCCATGGTCGCAAGAAACGTAGTAGAAGAATAATTAAGAACCCATTAAACACTTATTTGACTATTGTATCTTAAAAAATTGACACTCAGCTTTGAAACATTATATATACATGTGTGAGAATGAGAAAATATTTCAAAAGACAAATCCTATTAGAGTTACTGAATCAAACACTGCATGTTTAGTTGAACTGAAATACTTTAGCACACTCATATGTATGTCATTTACTGTTCCCAAATCAAAATATTGCAACTGGAGGGGAAAAGGTCAAATTTGCAGGATGCATAATAAAATGGTGTAGAAAAGCAGCTAAACAAATAAAAAATTTTAGAAAAAAGCAACGTAAAAAAGCAAAATTTCCTCATCCCTAAATGTGTCCTGGGAAAAAAAAAAAAAAAAAGAGACTTCAAGCTTTGCGGGACATACATACACTCTGTGACCAATTTATGCTAGTTTAATCTAATCCAGAAAAGGTTTACAGTTTTTTTTTTTTTTTTTTTTTCGTTTTTTGCGATACCTATTGTTTTCTAAGTAAGATTCCGTTGTTTACTATACAAATTAATTATTTTTGAAATTTAACACATTGCAGGCGGAAGATTTTGTTCACATTCCAAAATAATAATAAGCTCCTCCCTCTTGCTTCCCATGAAGTGATACTTGAAAAAAAAAAAAAAAAAAAAAAAAAAATGATTTGGGGTATAATTGCCAACTTAGCCTTTTTTGGCTACCGAAAAATTTAAATATTTTTTTTGTTTTACTTAATCAGTGAAAACCGTTTTAGTTCGCTGATTAAATAAAATAAATATTTCTGTTAATTTTTCTGGTAGCCTAAAGGTGCTAAGTTGGCATATATTGCTTTGTGTATTTGTGTTAGACTCTTTATATCACGCCTGTCCAATCCAAAACACTTGGTGGACCTCGTCGGAAATCCATTTTATTCAGATGGGCCACATACATATACACACACCAGTCAATTATGCCAATTTATCCGTAACAGTATTAGGCCCCGCCTTTTTTTTACACCAGTATATTTGTAAAGTATTAGTCTTCCTATTTAACATTTTCGCGACTGCATGTTCTTGCCTTTTTGACAGTAAGGTCCGACTGTGGGCGTTATTCTCCCAAGTTACAATATTTAAGAACAAAATTGTCTATATTCAGATTGATATTACAAATGGATATAAAATGTCTTTAAAATGTTATATAAGTATATTACTATGTATAGCAAAAATATATTATTTAGCACAATTTGGTACATGAAACATGGACGATATGATAATGTTATTTGCAAGAAATTCTGACAAAAAGTTTAAAATGGGTCATTCGACCCGTCGGGGTAGGTTTAGTGTTAAGAAATAACTGGCATACAAATTATAAATGAAACGCCCAATGGCGGAGTTACGGATTTTCAAAAGACGTGAATCAATGTCAGCGGTCGCGAAAATGTTAACCGTGAGTACATATTGCTGATTATTACCCTACAAATTTACTAGTGGGAAAAAAAGGTTGTGTGT
The DNA here is from genome assembly GCA_963930645.1 of Salticus scenicus. Lineage (NCBI taxonomy): Eukaryota > Metazoa > Arthropoda > Arachnida > Araneae > Salticidae > Salticus > Salticus scenicus. The sequence continues at coordinate 40,750,839 of OZ005654.1, read as the reverse complement.
GTGTGGGGGGGGGACTAACGCTATTATGGGTAAATTAGCATAACTGGCAGGTTTAACACACATATGTATGCACTTTGGCTAGGAGTGTCGATTTGGAACAGAATGCATTAATTTAAAATTTTATTCATAAAAGAACATTAGAGCAATCAAAAATTTATAACTATACATTCATAATTTTAGTAAAAAGAAGTAATCGATCTGATAATATTTTATTAAAAATAATCAGTGCGATATTTGTTTCTCTAGCTACCGTAACACATATTTTCATTCCGAAGAGTGAGAGAAAATTTATTTATTTTTTTATTTATTAAACACTTCTAATTTAAATTTCATAAATTTCTCCGCGGGCTGCATGTGGCCGGAAGGCAGCTGGAAGGCCACCTCTGGTTTCTACAAGCCGGCATATATAAACGCCAATCCGCGTTTGTAATGATCGATAGACGGCGCTTTCTGAACTGCAGTTGTTAGTAAATATAATAGCCACGTGTATTCATTATCGTTCTTTATGTTATTCTACTTAATATAAGTACTATAATTTCTCCGTCATTACATCATGGAAAATTGATTGCTTTTGGAAAAAAATATTTCAGTTTATTCAAAGTTCGATCGGAAGTAGATTTTTAACTGAAGCTGAACAAATATTAGTTTCAAATCATCTGATTAATTCTTTACTCTCATTAGACGAAGCAACTGAAATTTTAAATGTGCCATTTGGAAATAAATGGAAGCTTAATTCTGGATTTCTTGATCCTTTGGAGTTACACTGGAACACACAACAGTATGTGTTATCTTTTTTACCGGATTTATTCATTTTTAATCAATAAATATATGTGAAACTAAACATCGGCTAGCAATGGCGGCTTGATGGAATTCGAATTAAAGCAAGTTTATTGGAATTTCACCTTAGCCCACCAGAGGGCGAGCATTTCATTACAATCGCGGATGGCAGTTTCCGTTTTCTTAGTAAGATTCCGATATTTTCCTTAAAATTAGCTTATTTTCGGAAAATTAACGCATTGCAAGTGGAAGATTTTGATCGCATTCCAAAAGAATAATAAGCACCGCCCTGTGGCTTTCTCTGAAACAATACTTCACTACTTTAAAAAATGATTTTGTGTACTTGTGTAGGACATTTTATATGAAGTCGACATATATAAACGCCAATAACATTTATCGTTTTGATTGTTAACAGCAAAATTTCAGTTATTTAATCATGAATTTGCGACGTAATTTGTCGTTTTTAGAAACAAGTAAAAGTGGGGCCTACCATTCAAGACAGGAATGCTTTCGAACAATACCTCTTTTTTCTTAAATATTAAATATCTTTCTCCACTCTTTTACCCAGTTTATTGTTTAAATCTTGTTATTAATATTTTTATATATTGTACGTTTGTACGCCTGAAATTACCACTTTCGTGACCACTGACGTAGATTCACGACATTTGAAAATCTGTAACTCCGCCAGTGGGCGTTTCATTTGCAATTTGTATGTCATTTATTTTTTTAAAGTATACACAATATTTATATTTGTATAACCAATATCATGAATGAATGTAAATACTTTGATTAGAAAGAATGTAACTATAATGTATATCTATTTGTAATATCAATCTGATGTAAATTTTTATAGGAACACTTTAATGCAGGGTTTACTATTCTAAATTAAATTACGAAGCAGAAATAGATGAGTTCTTTTTTTTAAATGTTACTTAAATAGGCTAAATTGAAAAGTAGAGCAACGGATGATGGTCGGAGCTTGATTTTTCAATCAAACGGCTAAATTTCTCCGGAGGTAGATAACCGATATAGTTCATTTTAAATTCATTCAAGAGCTATTCCAAAGGGCTAGTTTTTAGTAAATTTTATCAACTGTAGCTAGATACATGCGGAATTGTCTTTATATATTAAAAAAAAAAAAAGTTGCTGTCGCAGTTGTCCGATACTTTTATCTGCGATCGCATCTTCTCGTAAACAAGAAGGCTCTCAACATTGCAAAAGGTACCAATAGGACTGCCACATGCCACATTTTTTACTCTTTTCGTACCACTATATCCAAAAAATAAAATCTTTAATATATTTTCGCAGGTAAATCTTTACTTGGCCTGTATAAATTTATAATAAATTTTATGTTATGGAAATAGTGATACGAAAACAATAATAATAATAATTATAATTATAATAATCTGGAGTGACTCCACTCGACTTTCCGAGCATTAAATAATTAACGGTCTATACATAAATAAAGGTAAGAGAAGTCATCGAATAAACAAAAGAGAAAATTATAATAAGGTGTTTGAGTATTTTTCACTGTATAATATGTTCTTTAATTTTACACTATTGCACTTCAAATGATAGATAATAACGATAAAGAATTCTTCGTTGGGTCCCTGCAAAAATCTGTAAGTGCTAGATCCCCCAAAATCTATGCAGCTCGTGCGATGGTGGCCTATAACATACATATAAATTTTATTTTCATCTGAATCGGATAATGCATTTAAATGCTATCGCTAAATAATTTAAGCCCATAAGCCATAATTTTTCGCTGTACCTCTGTAAAAAAAACTAAGTGCTAGATTCTCCAAAATTCATACAGTTCATCTGATGCTGACCTATATTATGTATAAAAATTTTAAGTTCATTCGAATAAGGCATTTAGACGTTATCGCACTTTAAATAATTTAAGCCCATACCATAATCCATAATGATAAAGAATTTTCCTTTGAGTCTTTGTGAAAAACTATAATTGATAAATTCAGCAAAATGTATACAGTTTGTGCGATGGTGACCTATAATATGTATACAAATTTTCAGCTGAATCGAATAAGACGTTTAGATGCTATCGCAGTTTATTAATTTTACATAAGTCATAAAGATAAAGAATTTTTCATTGTATCCCTACATATATATATATATATATATATATATATATATATATATATATATAAAATAAAAATAATATTAATAAAAATAAAAATAAATTATACGCGCTAGATTCTCCAAAATTCATACAGTTCGTGTGATGGTGATCTATAATATGTATAGAAATTTCCAGTTCATTCTAATAAGGCGTTTAGACGGTAACGCACTTTAAATAATTTGAGCCCATAGACCATAATGATAAAGAATTTTTTTTTGTTTCCTTGTTAAAAAAGAAAAGAAAAAAAAAAACTCTGAGCTAGATTTATCAAAACCTATACAGTTCGTGCAATGGTGACCTATAACATGTATATAAATTTTCAACTCAGCCAAATAAGACATTTAGACGCTATTGCACTTCAAATAATTTGAAAACTTAGATCATAATGCAAAAAAAAAAAAAAAAAGACCCTGTAAAAAACAACTACAAATGCTAGATTCATCAAAATCAATAGGGTTCGTGCGACGGCGACTTATAACATACGTATCAACTTTCAACTCATTCGAACAAAGCGTTTAGAAGTTATCTTGTTCACTCACACACATGAACACACATACACACACACATACATGCATCATCGTAAAAATAGCAAAAATGAACTCAGGGCACCTCAAAACGTATAGATACACCAAAAACCTCGTAGTTGAATTTTTGTCATTATTACAATACTTTCCTTACATAGTATGAATATGTTCGTAAAGTAAAAAGTCGCCTGAGGCAGCCTTGTACCGATATTTGCTGAAAAATCCAAGGAACACGTTTTTCTAGGTCATAAATTTCTGTCACATTAATTAACGAAGTTATCAGTTAAAAACCTTTCGTTAATAAAGGTTCTCTATTTGCCAGCTTGCAAATAGTTTCTCTTATTAAGTTGTTTTTTCTTCTGTTTCTAACGTCATAGTCTCAAAAAATGAAATGTCATCTATATTGTAAAAAAAAAAAAAAAAAATAAAAAAAATGTCAATGCTGCCATTAGTAAATTGTCGATGTGTGCAAAGTTTGAAGATGCTAATGTTAAAGTTATATCGTAAACTTTTATTTATATCCTCACAAAAAATAACTTGATTCACATAACTTTTTTTTTTTTAAGGGAAAAATCCAAATGTAACTCATAATCATTTTTACTTCTTTCTATATTCATTAGAAGAAAGTATTGGATTCGTAAAAATTTTCGACCTCGGGTTTTTGATCGATTTATACGTTTTGAGAGCTGTAGAACACGATTTGACAATTTTTAGAAAATGTCTGTCAGTCTGTGTGTGTGTGACAAAATTTTGTGGCAACTGTATCTCAGGAATTACTGCACATAATTTCATACAAATTGATATGTAGTTGCACCTTGACATAAATTAGGCCTATCAACTTTTGGTAAAAATTGTCTTACAGGTTGCATTGCCATCTTAATTTTTCTAAATTTTTAACATGGTGGTATAGGACAAAATTTTGTATAAATGTGCATAAAGAGAATTATTTTTTAATAATCATTATGAATTTTACAAGAATTATTTATAATAGAGATAGTCAACTGGGAAAATTTTTTTGTATGCGTAGGAGCCTCGCTTCCCCCCTTGGGGGGAAGTCCCCCTTCGAGGAGAGTAAAATTTCATGATGGGTATCTTTCAAAAGAGCTCGCCAATGCCTTTAAAACGAATGACTGAACCATCGATCTGCGATAATTTAAAATAAATCAATTTTTTTCAATTAAAAAAATTAAAATTAATGTAATATTGACAATAAAATTGACTTTTTTTTTTATATTTAGTGTTATACTACTTCTCTAATATGGATATCGTCTGCATTATCATGGAAGATAATTTTTTTAAATAATAATTTTAATAATTTTTACTGAGTGAATTTGTATAGGAAAATATAGAAGAAAGTCATGTGGTGGCCACAACATACTAGTTTATTTAGAAATATATATAGGGGAGACCCGTGTACCTAGGGCCATCATGTACCTAGGGCCACCCTACTTTATTTGAATAATATTTAATTTTAAGTTTTAATACTCAATTGGGCAAGTAACAACACCAACTGCTACTTTTACAACTACTTTGGAAGTTTTGGGGAGAAAGTTTTGACAAGTTACACGTAGAAAACGAATTTACATGCTTTGAAATAAAATTTTGCAGCTCATCTCATTTGCTATTTTACAAAGGCAAGTCAAATATTTTTCTTTCATTTCTAGTGTATAATGTTAATTGTTATATTGAGTAATAAATGAGATATTTAATTAGTCCTCTCTGCAAGTGGATTTTTTAGTGGAAGGCATTTTGAATGAAGTTACCAAAACTTGTACCTAGGGCCACATAGCTGCCTTGTACCTAGGGCCAGTGTGTTTAGACCTTTTAACACTTTCGCGACCGCATGTTTTTGTCTTTTTGACAGTAAGGTCCGCCAGTGGGCGTTTTTCTCATAAGTTACAATTTTTCAAAACAAAATTTTCCGTATTCACATTTATATTACAAATGGATATGCATTATAATCATACTCTCTCTAATCAAAGTATTTGCATCCATAGTATACTGATTGTACAGATATGAATATTGTGTATATTTTTTAGAAACAAATAATATACAAATTGCAAAAGAAACGCCCACTGGTGGAGTTTCCTATTTTCAAATGGCGTGAATCTACGTCAGCAGTCGCAAAAGTATTAAGAAACACAGTATAACCTATAGTAATTGGATGCTGGAAAACTCTGGTAAACCAATCACTATATATGACGTTGCTGAAAATGTTGGCAAATCCTATCCGCCTGTAAACATTCTATCAGGCTTCGTGTATCCGGCCTATGGCCAATGAATCAAAACACATTCACTGAGGATGAATATTTAAGTTCAAATGTGACTGAAAGACAATATCCCTCCCTAAATTAAAAAAAAAAAAAAAAAAAAAAAAGATTTTTCAGGAAGAAAGTAAACCAACAATGATAGAACTGGATGTCTCTGTTTAGTGTCCTGTTGAAATTTCGAAACCTTTAACATCTAACATCTTTTCATGTGTCATGCTTTAACAGGTACGAACCTAAGCAAAACCTTTACCTAAAGGAAAATGTCCCACATCAAAGAAAAGATGTGACCGAAAACCAGAGAGATCTAGAAATCCAAGAGACACTCCAGAAAAAAAAAAAAAAAAAAAAATTGAAAAAAAACGTTCTGTTAGAATATCCCAAAGTGAAAGAAAGAATGAAAAAATTCGTGTTCCAAATTAAGGCAACAACATGATAATTATTATATGATAAATAAATATATTACTTCATATATTTTTTTTATGGAATATATGTTTATATGCTTATTTTCTATTCATTAGAAAGTGAAATATAAATTTGAGAGAATGGCCCTAGGTACAATGAGGGTGTTGTACCTAGGGCCACGAGTGAAGTTTTTTTAAAAACCTTCTATTTGTCGGAATTTATTATTTTAGGTATTTATATTAATCGCAATTGGAAGTAATTAGTACTAAAGATATGCACATATCAGTTTGATAATTTTAAATAGGTCAAGGGCTCTGTTTTTGGGCATTGAAAAAAAGCGGCCCTAGGTACACGGGTCTCCCCTATATATATGTATTATGACCTATATTACTTTTTACATAAAATTAATCCCAATGCTTAAAAATATGAGTGTGCAAATTTGCAGCACATTCCTATTAATATTTTTCAAGATATAGTTAATATTTTCGCTGGATTCGGCTTAAGGGGTCGTCTTTTAAAAACCTTTCCATGAGATAACATAGAAAATTTTATAAAGTAACAGAGAAAATTAAGCAAAATATACTAATCATATTAACTACGGGTAAAACTATAAACAAAAACCAATCAGACGAAAAAAAAAAAAAAAAAAGTCGAATTTAAAACATGGCAGGGATATTTTCTCAATTTAAAAACTTATCTCTCGATGAAATGTTTTCAAACATAGGATATTTAATGAACTGGGTCTTCCTCATATTTTGCAGTGAAGATTGATTTAACACAAAATTCAGGGTACCGGTAACAAATTGAGCAAAATCAATGATGTTTGTGATCACCCTGTATTATTAAATAAACCAAATGATCTTTATTAATACAGTGAAACCTCTCAAGTTGGACACCCCTCTAAGTTGGACGCTTTTTCTCGGAACGGAATGTATCCATAAGATTAACATTATGTCAAACCTCTATAAGTTGGACACCCCTTTAAATTGGAAGTTGGACAGTGAACTACTGTCCTAAGTTGGACACTTTTATCCGATGAGACAGAAAAAAAAAAGAAATAAATCATCCATTTTCTCACTCTTATTTTAGAAATTTTACTTATATCCCTTGTAGAAAAAACTGTAAATATCTTTTAAAAAAAATAATAGTGTTTCTTGTCACAATATATTTACCTCTGTCTTATCTTATAAAAAATACTTCTTTTCTTCAGTTGAAACATTCACAAATTACTGAAATTTAGTGCATAATGCAAGAATCTTTCTTCTTATTGAATTGCATGAATTATACTTGCATTTTTTTTTTTTTTTTTATTTTTTTTTTTTATTTAAATATTCTACAAAGAGCTTACAGGCATGTTTTGACTTAGACTGTTTAAAAATTGGCTTTTAGAAAATAGATTTTGGTTGGTAGAGTTCCTCTTCATTTAACCCTTTTATTTTTCCTACCAAGTATAACTTAAGTGTATAGTTGCACTCAACTTAATATGAAAGAGATCTGTTGTGAAAAAAGATGCTGATTCAATTTGAATGCATATCGGCTGACAGGTGTTGCTGCTATGCTTCAGTTTTCCCCATTCACCGGAAAACTATATCTCAGTTTCTAGAGTGAATAAATTCACCAAACTTCATATGTGAGATAGCCGTTATGAACATGAATATCAGCTTAATTTGGGTGTAGATCAGCATACAGGTGGTGCTACTTTTACTCACATTCTCTGAATTTTCACATGACTATCTCAGCATCTATTGGATAAAATTGCACCAAAATGCATGTGCAAAATCTTTATTGGGAGAAGCTATATTGATTAAATTTTCTTGCATGCTAACTGGTAGGTAGCGCTATTCTATAAAAAAATTATAGAATAAAGTATTATAATGACCACAACATAATTTAAATTTAAATTTTAAATCGGCAAATTAATTATTTTTTGTATATAAGTCGTGGATACTCACATCTACATATTATATGTAGATGTGATTAAAAGTTAAAAAGCATGCATAGATACAGTTTAATTATATCAAGAAAAGTAAGCACCCCTATAAGTTGGACACCTTTCTAAGTTGGACACTTTTTCTTGGAACCGTAGGTGTCCAACTTAGAGAGGTTTTACTGTATAGACCCAGTTCAATTTGTGGATGAATTAGTGTGACGATAGCATGTTAAATAACGTAGATATAAGCATTTATTTTAAAACTCAAAAAAAAAAAAAAAAAAAAAAAAAAGCATGGTTTTTATTTTTAATAGACAGAGATTTAAACGAAAATTATTCCTACTTTCAAATTACATTGAAAAAATATTTTTGAAATATTATACTGCAATCGGAATATAAATATCTTAAATATTTCATGAAAAACCGTTTTCACTACGCATGGGCGAAAGACAGAAAAATTCTTACTACATAGGTTTAGAGCTAGATATATTTGGAAATCTTTTTCTAAAATTCTTTTGAATAAAAACTAAGCAAATTGTCGTACAAAAGAACCAGCTAAATTTTAGGTATTTTTTCAGAGTTGAAATCTTCTTTCATATGCCGCATAATTAATTTGAAGGTCTAATTAATTCAACCACGGTCCAAAAGTACTTTTTTGTGAAAAACACCTTATAAGCTTGCGCAACTCTAACATAATTTTGTTTATTTACTAAGATTTGTGAGATTAAAAAAAAAAAAAAAAAAAAAAAAAAAAAAAAAAACTTTTGCAAAGAGGGTGAAATAATCGAATCATTAAATTAATTACGCGGCATGTGAAATTCCTTTATGAAATTTCAACTCTAGAAAAAACTTTTGAAAAAAGTTGCCCAATTTATCTATCTAGCTTTCTACCAATGTAATTAAACTTTTTCTACTTTTCGCGCATGCGCAGTGAAAACGTTTTTTAATAAAAATGCTCATATTTCATGAGATATTTATAATATTTGTATTCTGGCTGCAATATATTATTTCAAAAGTGCTTTTTCAATCTATCTGAAAGAGGGAATAATTGTTGTTTAAAACTCTGTCTATTATAAATAAAAAACATGCTGATTTTTTTTTAAAGATTTAAAATAAATGCTCATATCTCCGTTGTTTAACATGCTATCGTCACACAAATTCATCCACAAATTGTAGTGGGTCTATAGTAACACACCCTAATGTTACAGATTATTCCGTTCATTTAATGATGCAGAGTGATCACAAACATTATCGATTTTACTCAATTTGTTATTGCCCCACTAAATAATGTCTTTTTTTTTTAAATTGAGAACAAGAAAGAAAAATCATGCAGTACGCATTGATTAGTAACACTTTCCAACTGTACGCAATTGTATCGAATAACTTTTATTATTCTTTGCCTACTTTATCACACATCAGACAGAACGACTGAAAAACATGCAGATACACTAATTGATTTTAAAATTACTCTTAGGCATTTTGGAAAGAGTTAAAAAGGCTTAACGCAAAAGAAAACGCAGCCGTAAGATTATAATTACAGCTTTTAATCTCTCTGAATATTTTAGTGTAGCCCTGTAAATCTGAAAGTTAATCATATCATGTTCTTTACACAACATCATTTTAGAATATTAATAATGCATGTCAATGTTTCTATGATTTTTATAGCAGAAAGATTTTTAAATATAACTTTTAAAATATTCTGTCCTAAAACGTAATACATTGTTTTTTTTTATTGTTGTTATTGTTCTCCCTGTAAACAAACTGGTTGTACACGACCAATCAATGGCATTTTAAATAGGGAACATTCCATAGGGAACTTGGGTGTATAATTTTTTTTTAAATTCTCAAAATATTCACGGATGATAGGAGCCGGAGTCAAACAGATAGAAAGGTAGACAATCGGACAGACAGATGCATAAATTGAAATCATATTCCCACTAAAATTATAAGAAAGTTTTAAAAGGCTCATGTAAACAAAAAAGTGCAATTCCAGCAAATTTTTATTTATAGCTCTTAATGTAACTGATTATTTTTGTGCAACCCTGTAAATCTAAAGCTAACCATACTATATTACATAGAAGGCACTCTTTTGTGCATACGAATAATATATTTCAATTGCATTAAGCTTTGTGGAGAATAAAATTATTAAAATTTGGTTTATAAAAATAACTCTCATACAACACAATGCTTTGGAATACTTTCAAGTGCCCCTGTACACAAACCAGTTAGAAATGTAGTCTACTTTACACAGGAAACATCCGATAGGGAATTGAATAACATGTTAAAATTTCATTGAAGTTTCTATACATTAAAGGTATTAAAATTTGGTTTATAGAAACTCCTCCCACAGAACACAATGCTTTCGAATACTTTTGGGTGTCCCTGTATACAAACCAGAATAGGTATTCACTCCATTTTCAATAGGGAACATCCGATAGTCAACTTGAATAAAATATATCGGTTTAAAGAAGTTCCATGAATATTTACGGAAATTAGAGCGCAGTAAAACAGACACAGAGACAGACAGACGGAAAGAAGAACAGTCAGACAGATACAGAGATTGAAATTATATTCACATTAAAAAAATGATAGAAAGTTTCAAAAACGCGTAAAGTAAACGAGAGTACAATTCTAGCAATTTTTTATTAATAGCTCTTAATATAACTGAATATTTTTGTGTCACCCTGTAAATCTAATGATAACCATGCTATATTCTTTGCAAAGCATTCTTTTGTGCATATAAATGACATATTTCAATTTCCTAAAACTTCGTAGAAAGTAAATATATTAAAATTTGATTTAGAGAAATAACTCTCATAGAACGCAATGCTTTGGAATACTTTTAAGTGTCCTTGTACATAAATCAGTAGTGGTATTTCCTCCATTTTATACAGGAAACATCCAATAGGGAATATGAATGACATATTTCAATTTCATTCAGATATGTCTACACTAAAGGTATGAAAATATGGTTTATAGAAATACCTCTCATAGAACACAATGCTTTGAAATACTTTCGGGTGTCCCTGTACACAAACTAGTAGAGGCATAAACTCCATTTTCAATAGGAAACGTTCGATAGTGAACTTGAATAACATATATCAGTTTCAGGAAATTCCGTAAGTATTTACGGGAGTTAGAGCGCGGACAGGCAGACGGACAGACAGACAGACAGACAAACCGAAGTCATAAATACTTTTCAACCTTGTTGGAAAGTGTTAAAAATATTAGAAAGTGTTAAAAATGCTTAACGTAAACGAAAGTACAGTTCTAGCAATTTTTTTATTAATAGCTCTTAATTTATCTGGATATTTTTGTGCCACCCTGTAAATATAATGCTAAACATGCTATATTGCATGCAAAAGATTATTTTGTGCATATAAATAACATATTTCAATTCTTTAAAATTTGTGGAAACTAAAGTTATTAAAATTTGGTTTATAGAAATATCTCTCATAGAACGCAATGATTTGGAATACTTTTGAGTGTCCCTGTGTATAACCCGATGGTGGTATTCCCTCCATTTTATGCAGGAAACATCCAATAGTGAACTTGAATAACATATTTCAATTTCATTAAAATATGTCTACAGTGAAGGTATTAAAATATGATTTATAGAAATACCTCTCATAGAACACAATGCACTGAAATACTTTCGGGTATCCCTGTACACAAACCAGTAGAGGTACAAACTCCATTTTCAATAGGGAACGTGCAATAGTAAACTTGAATAACATATTTCAATTTCATTAAGATATGTCTACAGTAAAGGTATGAAAATATGATTTATAGAAATATCTCTCATAGAACACAATGCTTTGAAATACTTTCGGGTGTCCCTGTACACAAACCAGTAGAGGTACAGACTCCATTTTCAATAGGGAACGTGCGATAGTGAACTTGAATAACATATTTCAATTTCATTAAGATATGTCTAGAGTAAAGGTATGAAAATATGGTTTATAGAAATCTCTCTCATAGAACACAATGCTTTTAAATACTTTCGGGTGTCCCTGTACACAAACCAGTAGAGGTACAAACTCCATTTTCAATAGGGAACGTCCGAGAGTGAAATTGAATAACATATTTCATTTTCATTAAGATATGTCTAGAGTAAAGGTATGAAAATATGGTTTATAGAAATACCTCCCATAGAACACAATGCTTTGAAATATTTTCGGGTGTCCCTGTACACAAACCAGTAGAGGTATAAACTCCATTTTCAATAGGGACCGTCCGATAGAGAACTTGAATAACATATATCAGTTTCAAGAAATTCCATAAATATTTACGGGAGTTAGAGCGCGGACAGACAGACAGACGGACAGACGGACAAACAGACAGACAAACCGAAGTCATAAACACTTTTCAACCTTGTTGGAAAGTGTTAAAAACTGGTCTTTTGAAAATTTTGTTAAATTTTTGAACTTGAGTGTAAACACTACTGCACAAAATGAACCAAATTGAACTGTTTAAAATTAAACAAGAAAGAAAAATCATGCAGTACGCATTGATTAGTAACACTTTCCAACTGTACGCAATTGTATCGATGAACTTTTAATATTATTTGCCTACTTTATCACACAACAGACAGAACAACAGAAAAACATGCAAATAGACTAATTGATTTTAAAATTACTCTTAGGCATTTTGGAAAGTGTTAAAAAGGCTTAACGCAAAAGAAAACGCAGCCGTCAGATTATAACTACAGCTTTTAATATCTCTGAATATTTTAGTGTAGCCCTGTAAATCTGAAAGTTAATCATATCATGTTCTATACACAGCATCATTTTAGAATATTAATAATGCATGTCAATGTTTCTATGATTTTAAAAATTCTCAAAATATTCACGGATGATAGGAGCTGGAGACAAACAGATAGAAAGGTAGACAATCGGACAGACAGATGCACAAATTGAAATCATATTCCCACTAAAATTATAAGAAAGTTTTAAAACGCTCATGTAAACAAAAGTGCAATTCCAGCAAATTTTTATTTATGGCTCTTAATGTAACTGATTATTTTTGTGTGGCCCTGTAAATCTAATGTTAACCATACTATATTACATAGAAGGCACTCTTTTGTTCATACGAATAATATATTTCAATTGCATTAGGCTTTGTGGAGAATAAAATTATTAAAATTTGGTTTATAAAAATAACTCTCATACAACACAATGCTTTGGAATACTTTCAAGTGCCCCTGTTAACAAACCAGTTAGAAATGTACTCTACTTTACATAGGAAACATCCGATATTGAATTGAATAACATGTTAAAATTTCATTGAAGTTTCTATACATTAAAGGTATTAAAATATGGTTTATAGAAACTCCTCCCATAGAACACAATGCTTTCGAATACTTTTGGGTGTCCCTGTACACAAACCAGAATAGGTATTCACTCCATTTTCAATAGGGAACATCTGATAGTCAACATGAATAAAATATATCGGTTTAAAGAAATTCCATGAATATTTATGGGAATTAGAGCGCGTAAAACAGACAGAGAGACAGAGAGACGGAAAGAAAAACAGTCAGACAGATACAGAGATTGAAATTATATTCACACTAAAAAAATGATAGAAAGTTTCAAAAACGTGTAAAGTAAAGGAGAGTACAATTCTAGCAATTTTTTATTAAAAGCTCTTAATATCACTGAATATTTTTGTGTCACCCTGTAAATCTAATGATAACCATGCTATATTCTATGCAAAGCATTCTTTTGTGCATATAAATGACATATTTCAATTTCCTAAAACTTCGTAGAAAGTAAAGATATTAAAATTTGATTTATAGAAATAACTCTCATAGAACGCAATGCTTTGGAATACTTTTAAGTGTCCCTGTACATAAATCAGTAGTGGTATTTACTCCATTTTATACAGGAAACATCCAATAGGGAATCTGAATAACATATTTCAATTTAATTGAGATATGTCTACAGTAAAGGTAAGAAAATGTGGTTTATCGAAATACCTCTCATAGGACATAATGCTTTGAAATACTTTCGGGTGTACCTGTACACAAACCAGTAGAGGTACAAACTCCATTTTCAATAGGGAACATCAGATCGTAAACTTGAATAACATATATCAGTTTCAAGAAATTCCAAAAATATTTACGGGAGTTAGAGCTCGGACAGACAGGCAGACAGACAGACGGACAGGCAGATACACAAAACTGAAATCATATTCACACTTAAAAAATGTTAGAAAGTGCTAAAAACGTTTAACGTAAACGAAAGTACAATTCTAGCAATTGTTTATTAATAGCTCTTAATGTAACTGGATATTTTTGTGCCACCCTGTAAATCTAATGCTAATCATGCTATATTCTGTGCAAAGCATTCTTTTGTGCATATAAATAACATAGTTCAATTTCCAAGAACTTCGTGGAAAGTAAAGTTATTAAAATTTGATTTATAGAAATATCTCTCATAGAACGCAATGCTTTGGAATAGCTTTGAGTATCCCTGTACATAAACCGATCGTGGTAATTCCTCCATTTTAAACAGGAAACATCCAATAGTGAACTTGAATAACATATTTCAATTTCATTCAGATATGTCTACAGTAAAGGTGTAAAAATATGGTTTTTGAAATACCTCTCATAGAACACAATGCTTTGAGATACTTTCCGGTGACCCTGTACACAAACTAGTAGAGGTAGAAACTCCATTTTCAATAGGGAACATCCGATAATGAACTTAAATAACATATATCAGTTTCAAGAAATTCCATAAATATTTACGGGAGTTAGAGCGCAGACAGACAGACGGACAGACAGACAGACATGCAAAACGAAGTCATAAATACTTTTCAATCTTGTTAGAAAGTGTTAAAAATGTTAGAAAGTGTTAAAAACGCTTAACGTAAACGAGAGTACATATCTAGCAATTTTTTTAATAATAGCTCTTAATTTAACTGGATATTTTTGTGCCACCCTGTAAATATAATGCTAATTATGCTATATTCTACTCAAAGCATTCTTTTTTGCATATAAATAACATATTTCAATATCCTAAAATTTCGTGGAAACTAAAGTTATTCAAATTTCATTTATAGAAATATCTCTCATAGAACGCAATGCTTTGGAATACTTTTGAGTGTCCCTGTGTATAACCCAATGGTGGCATTCCCTCCATTTTATGCAGGAAACATCCAATAGTGAACTTGAATAACATATTTCAATTTCATTAAGATGTGCCTACAGTGAAGGTATTAAAATATGATTTTTAGAAATACCTCTCATAGAACACAATGCTTTGGAATACTTTCGGGTGTCCCTGTACACAAACCAGTAGAGGTACAAACTCCATTTTCAATAGGGAACGTCCGATAGTGAACTTGAATGACATATTTCAATTTCATTAAGATATGTCTAGAGTAAAGGTATGAAAATATGGTTGATAGAAATACCTCCCATTGAACACAATGCTTTGAAATATTTTCGGGTGTCCCTGTACACAAACCAGTAAAGGTATAAACTCCATTTTCAATAGGGACCGTCCGACAGTGAACTTGAATAACATATGTCAGTTTCAAGAAATTCCATAGATATTTACGGGAGTTAGAGCGCGGACAGACAGACAGACAGACAGACAAACCGAAGTCATAAACACTTTTCAACCTTGTTGGAAAGTGTTAAAAATAGGTTAATGTAAAAACTGTTAACTGAAACAAAAAAATTCTGGTGTGTTACTCACACGTCTTTCTCTTACCCTGAAATTTAATACTATAAATACAGCTTGCAGATTAATAGGTAAGATAACGAGTACTGTTATGGAAACCTATGTTAAACAATTCATATTAGGCTTCTGAAGAGTTTTATATGATAAATAGTTGTGTGTGAGGGGGGCTACCGCCCCTCAACCCCCCGTTTCATTAATGCACCTACATTTATATAGAATTTAATTCGGTTATTAAAAAATAATTCTCTTTTTAAAAAATAATTTATTAAAATTATTATTAAAAAAATTATCTTTTATGATAAGGCAGACGATTTCCATATTAGAGAAGTAGTATAACACCAAATGTCCAAAAAAAGTCCATTTTATTCTAAATATTAAAAAAAAAAAAAAAAAAAGTACGATTTTTTTTCGTTAAAAGTAAAAAAAAAAAACGATAACTTTGCTTTAAATTATTGCAGATCGATGGTTCAACCATTCGTTTTAAAGGTATTGGCGAGCTCTTTTGAAAGATACCCATCATGAAAATTTACTCCCCTCGAGGGGGGACTTCCCCCCCAGGGGGGGGGAGGCGAGGGTCCTACATACACAAATTTTTTTTTCCAGTTAACTATCTCTATTACAAAAAATATATATTCGTTTCATTTGGTTTAGTGCAGTCTATAGACGTTAAGCTCTACTTTCCTGCAATTTCCCCCATAGACGTAATGTATTAAAATTCTTTTGATTGTCCCTGTACACGAACCATTTGCTTGATCTTAACGAAAAGCTTACTGTAGCGTCCCTATATGATACACATTTAGAATACCAAGTTTGAACTTTCTGCCATAATTTGTTCTTGAGATATGCTGATAACAGACAGACACACACACAGGCATACAGACACACACACAGACACACACACAGACCTACAGACATACACACAGACCATTTGCTAAAAACATGATTTTCGTATTCAGGGGACCTCAAAACGTGTAATTATAACAAAATCTCGCGTTCGAAAAATTGACCCAAAAACAATACTTTCTCTACCTTATGGGTAAGAGAAAGTAAAAAGAAAAATCGAAATATTTATTCACAACTACTGGAATGCAAAGCAGACTTGTTAAACCGCTACTTCTTGACGACAGCCATGTTAAAAGTTTAATAAAATGTTAATTTAATTTAAGTATTTCTCTTTTTCTTTTCTTTTCTTTCATTCATTTTTTTTTCAAACATATTTTACATTTAAAAAATTAATTAAAAAAAAATATTTATTTAAATAACTATAATTTCTGAGAAATTATAAAAGAAATCATACAGTTCCATTTCCATAGAGTTAAACCATAGCCTCCTAAACTAGATTCCTGTCGCGTAACTCGGGAATTTAGCAACAGTTGAAGCGGTAGACAGCGCCACCTGGTGCAGATTTCGCGACTTTTTTATTCAACTGTCACCAATAATTTTAAGAAGTGATACATGATACATATAATCTACATTTCTTCGATTCTATTCGCCTTTTATGTATATTATATCCCTGTTCTTAAAATTATTGGTGACAGTTGAATAAAAATGTCGTGCAATTTGCACCAGGTGGCGCTGTCTACCACTTCAACTGTTACCAAGTTTACGAGCTACGCGACAGGCATCTAGTTTAGGAGGCTATGGCTAAACTAAGTATGTTTAAAAAGGTTTACTTAATGCTTTCGTAAAAGATCAGATTTTTTTTTAATAAAAACGTTAAAACGATACCTCACAGTAATTTAGCTGAAAGTATGCAAATTGTGCATTGATGGTTGAATTAAATTATATTGTTGGATCACAACATTGTTATTTATCATCATACAACACCAGTATCAACGTAGCTGCCAACATCCTAATTAGTATCGTAATCCTGATGAAAAGCATATCATGCTTCTGGGCGTGAATTTTGGCGTGTCCCTGTACGCAATCCATAAACAATATAGGCATAAAAAATTATACAGCTATTTCTGTAAAGAGCCTGTACGTGTGTGCCAGTTTGCAAGTCAATTGGAGGATTTTGCGGCCGTTATTGGGATACATACAAAATCTACCCATAGGCTGTAATGACTAATGATAAGAAAAATTTTGGTGAGTCCCTGTACACGAATTAAAAATGGAATACACACCCAAAACTCTACATCTAATTCCGTGAGGCTCATACACATGTGTACCAAATTGCAAGTCAACAGCGTAAATTTTGCGGCCGCTATCGTGGTACATACAAATTCTTCCCATAGGCCATAATGATAAAAAAACATTTGGCATGTCCCTGTACACGAACACATATGGAATACAGATCCAACACTATACAGCTAATACCATGGGGGCTCATGAACACGTGTACCGATTTTCAAGTCTGTAGCAGAATTTTAGCGGCCGCTATCGCGAGACAAACAGACGGAACCCAAAATCTTTTTGAGTCTGCACAGGGCATAGTCTCCATTGACGTTTCGGCAATTATTTATCATTAATATTTTTTTTTTAGCCCTTATTCATTAAGAATGGGTTAAAAAAAAAGAAAGAAACCGTTATTGGATAATTGTAGCAATTTTTAACGCTTTTCTGTTATAAAGATACTCTGATGAGCTCAGACTAGTGTTGATATGTTTGGATCTTGAAATTATTAAAGTTTTAGCTTAGGGGCGCAGCATTCCTATATTTTTGCATACGTTTTATCACTTTCATGATAATGCAGACGATTTCCATATTAGTGAAGTACAGTCGGTAACAAAAGTGTCCGAACACTAGCAAAAATTCCTATGTAACAAAAGTACACTTCATACGGTTTTGTTAAATAAATCCTTGTCGAATCCTGTTATTAGTCAGTGTAATAACATGATTCGATAAGGATTTATTTAACAAAACCGTATGAAGAGTACCTTTTTACATAGGAATTTTTGCTAGTGTTCGGACACTTTTGTTACCGACTGTAGTATAACACTAAATATCCAATAATGTCCATTTTATTCTCAATATTACATTATTATTATTATTTATTTTTTTAATGAAAAAAGGCGATAACTTTATTTTAAATTATCGCAGATCGATGGTTCAACCATTCGTTTTAAAGGTATTGGCGAGCTCTTTTGAAAAATATCCATCATGATATTGTACTCACCTCGAGGGGGGTCTTCCCCCTCAGGTGGGAGGCGATGCTCCTACAGATACAAAATTTTTTTCCCAGTTGACTATCTCTATTATAAATAACTTTTGTAAATTTCCTAATGATTACTAAAAAATAATTCTCTTTATGCCTATTTATACAAAATTTTGTCCTATACTACCCTGTTAAATATTTAGAAAAAGCGGGATGGCAACGCAACCTGCAAGACAATTTTTACCAAAAAGTTGATAGGCACTAATTTATGTCAAGGTGCAACTACATACCAATTCTGTGCAGTAGTTCCTGAGATACAGTTGCCACAAAATTTTGTCACACACACACAGACTGACAGACAGATGCACAGACAGACAGACATTTTCGAAAAATGGTCAAATCGTGTTCTACAGCTCTCAAAACGTGTAAATCCATCAAAAACCTGATTTCGAAAATTTTTACGAATCCAATACTTTCTTCTAATGAATATAGAAGAAAGTAAAAATCACTGTTATGAAATTGTGGTGACAAAATAAACAAACGCACGTGCAAGTGTAGAAAATCTGAGACCTCTGCATGCGATGGTAGGCACTACATTCTGACTTCGTGCACAGTTGTCTCCTATCCATCACCGTCCAATATTCCTTATCGATAATAAATTTCATAATTCATTCGAGAATATAACACCAAGTGGTCAGTAATGTTATCTGTAGCAGTTGATAATTTAGTACTTTCATTTTCACTTTCAACAAAAACAGGAATTTTGAACATCAACCATTGCGTCCTCGTATTCCTTCGCCAATGACCCCACGATAAGCATTTTTTTTTTTTTTTAATTTATGTTACTTTGTTTTTCATAGCCTGAGTTTATTTCAGTTTTGATAGTGCTGGATGCACTAATACTATTCTTTCAAACTAGATGTTATCAAAATTTACATTAATATCGAAAGACTAACAAGATAAGGCAAAATAAATTCGATGAGCCATATATAAAGATTTCTGAATGAAATTTTTTTTATTCTTCAAACAGCCGGCTGTGCGAAATCTATCTACCTGCAATGTAAGTCTAGAACATGAATTTTTTTATTGCTCATTCGTGTGCTGAATATATATAGCTATCCGTTTGGATACTCATGGTGCTATTTATAGTGTAATAAATAGGAAATCTTTTCAATTAATGCTATTCACCCTTAAATGACTTTATATTTTTGCATTCTCTTACCCCTATATTAATTAGAGAATATATTGTTTTGGGGGCAAATTTTCGAATTTAAGTTTTTGTTATATCTAAACATTTTATGGTTCCCTGAATCCGAAAGTCAGGTTTTTTGTGGTTGTTCTATGTGTCTGTTATTAGCGTATCTCAAGAAGAAATAACAGTATAGGAATTCGAAACTCGGTATTTTCTATTTGTATCATAAAGGGATGCTACACTAAGTTTTTCCTTGAGATCAAGCAAATGATTCGTATAGGGGCATCCAAGACAATGGGCTCTTCCCACCTGACGTCAGAGGTCACATGATAGAGGAAAAAAAAATAGCAGACGAAGTCTTGTTTATCTATAGCGATTGCTGAAATAACGTATTTTCTATTCTTATTTTTGATCAATCGTATTTAATCTGTGTTATTTTTTCATACATCATCATTTTTAATCCATTTTATATCCTTATTCATCATCTTTTGTTTGCTGTATACATTTACAATCATCATTTAGTTTATATTTGTTATTGATGTTCGTTAAGAACATGTTAAATACTCTGATTTTTGGTACTTAAATCAGTGTCAGTGCAATATCGTACTGCGTAAATCCATTTAGGCCAGTAGCTAAGTTAATTAATTTGTTGTAACACCTTTATGCAATTCAATTAAATGAAAGCATTTTAAACTTTCAAATTATAATCCATAAACATTCCGCAAGAACAAGCTATAATTTATTGCTAGATCAGTTAATGTAACAGTTACACTTGAACATACAAAAATCGATTCTTACAGTTGAAAATAAATAAACACATAAAGTGTTTTTAAAAAATTATTAAATTTACAAATACAACTATTCTACTGTTTACAAATGCACAATATTACTTTTATTTCCTTTTATATTAAATATTAACATTTTTGTTCTTAAGAACAATATTTAATTGAATTCGGTTCTCAGAATTCGATTATTCGTTTTCCTCTGTCACATGATTGAGCAGACGAAACTGGGAAGAGTCCATTCAGATATATTGCATATATGGGCGAAATTTTTGGTAAGTACAGTTTAACATCTGTAGACTGCACTAAAGAAAATAAAATGAACATATATTTTTTATATCCATAAAATATTCACGAAAAGCACGTTTCGTGTAGAACAGGGTATGGAAATCATTCATCATTCGTGTACAAGGAAGGCTGCGCAAAAAGACTAGGATATAGTGGGATAGGAAATTGGTGGAATTGTATTTTAAATTGAGCTGTGTGTTATTAATATAGGAACATATTAAGTACACACTGTAGTGTGTACCAGTGGCGTATCCAGGATATTTCCAAGGGGGGGGGGGTTCGTCCTTCCGAATTTTAATTAAGTTTAATTAAGTTTACTTAAGTTTAATTAGGTTTAATTAAGTTTAATTAAGTTTATTTAAGTTTAATTATGTTTAATTAAGTTTAATTAGGTTTAATTAAGTTTATTTTTAATTAAGTTTAACAATCTTTTAAAATATCATAATTACTTGCTGAAAATAAGAGTAAGAAAATGAAAAACAGTAAAACAAACTCACCAATTAGAAGATCAAACTAAAAAATCTTTAATTAGCGATGAATAACGTAGACCCTGTACAAACTGCTACACAAAACATAAAATTCAATACATAGTTAGGCAAAATATTTCATTGAATTTTCTTATTTACAGAGCGAAGTCTAATCGACGAGAAGTTTTCGCTAGTTCATTTAAAATGTCTTCTACTGTTGGGGTATTGTTTGGGTCACTCCTTCAAGGTCACTACTTCAATGGTCACCCCTTCCCCATATGGTCGACCCCTCTTGTCCTTGACTATGAACTCGTAAAGGTGAAATCCTTTCAGAGAAATGTTTTCAGGGGAAACATGTTTCGCGCCGCGCAAATGATGTGGTTTAGTTATTTTCAGGAGTGTTTATCGCAGAGTAATGAAAAAAAAAGTTAGTCATAATTTTAAATCACTTCGTAGAAAAAAATATTCTACGCTTGCCATACATTTTTTCCGAATTTTTTTGAAATGTGAAAAAAAATGTAAGGAACAGCCTAATTTTTCTTATCATACATTTTGTAAGGGGGGGGGGGTTAAACCCCCAACCCCCCCCCCCCCCTTGCATACGCCACTGATGTGTACCTAATTTATAGAAGACATACAGGGAATACCAATATCTAAACGAAAATAATCTTTTTCACTGAATGTAATTAACAGAAGTGTTATGCTATATTTTATCATGCCCACAAAAAATTCTCAGAATGGCAATTAATTCCTTACGGTAAATAAAGTGTATTTTAAATTAAATTTTTAGCGCTTATTTTTTATTTTATTTATTTATTTATTTATTACTTTCTTCTATATTCAATAGAAGAAAGTACTGAATTCGTAAAAAATTTTCTCGTGTTTTCGATGCATTTACACATTTCGAAAGGTCGTCTAGAACACGATTTGATCATTTTTAGAAAATGTCTGTCTTTCTGTATATGTGAGAGAGACAAAATTTTGTGGTAATCACATCTCAGGAACTACTGCAGAGAATTTAATAAAATGTGATATGTAGTTGCACCTTGACATAAATTACTGCCTGTCGACTTTTGGTATAAATCGTCCAAAAGGTCACAATTCATCTCGCTTTTTCTAAATTTTTAATTTGGCAGAATAGGACAAAATTTCGTATAAATGTACATAAAAAGAATTATTTTTTTAATGATCATTATGAAAGTAGAAAAAATTATTTAAACAACTGGAAATTTATTTTTGCATATGTAGGAGCATCGGGAGGGGGCTCCCACTGAGGGGGCAAATTTCCATTTTGGGTATCTTTCAAAAGAGCTTGGCAATGCTTTTAAAATGAATAATTGTTTAAAATAATTTTTTTCCCCTTTTTAATTATATATATATATATATATATATAAATCACATTTTTTAAAGATGTTACACAGAGAATAAAATTTACTCATTTTGGATATTTAGTGTTATATTACTTCTCAAGGATGGAAATTTTCAGCACCATGGAGGATAATCTATATTATATTTCTCTAATGTGGACCAGTTACGATTAAATTTTCTCGAAACGATACGACAGTGGTGTAATTAGCTGAATGATCTAATAAGAAAAAATGACAACATTTGTCATTTCAGAATTCTTGCAAGCGTCTTCAGAATCCTTGCAAGCGTTGATTTAAACGTAGCAATACTTTAACGTCTATACATAAAACGAATTACTATCCAAAATTTTCTAAAAAACGCAATCATGAAAATTATAAACAACATAGGAATTATTTAAAAAAAAAAAAAAAAAAATATGCCGAAATAAATAAATAAAAAGGTATCGCCAACATGACGAAAAGAATTTAGAAGGCGTCAAGGGGTTCCTATACAAAACTATACTGCCTGCAGAAGTATGAAAACTGGGTCGTCAACAATAAGTTTCATTTCAAACCTTTTTTTCAATGATTTTTGTTATTGTAAAATACATATAAAGGTCCTAATAATAATTTAGATTCTGGTAAATTAAAATTTTATTTAGGTGGTGAAATCGGGATAATATTTATGAGTTTCTAATTTTAAAGGTAAATAAGAAAAGAAATAAAGTGCGAAAATTTCGCACGTGTTTGCTAATCTATATAATATTTCTCCGACGTGGACTAGTTACGTTTATATTTTGTAGGAACGATATGATAGTAACAAAATACGCGAGGATAAAAAATAACATACAAGTAATATTTAAGCACACGGGCTCAGTTCAGTTATGTAATATAATAATAATAATAATAATAATAACAATAATAATAATAATAATAATAATAAGGCATTTGCCTGATTAGATCATTTTATAGAAAAGTTTAATTTTAAAAGTTGCATCTTTGCAATCCCTGCAATTTTCATTTAAAACCCAGCAATACTTTAAAGACAATTGACTGAAAAATGCAATAATAGTAAGTATAATCAAAATAGGTATTAAGTGTTTTTAACAAAAATTTATACTAAAATGAATAAATGAATAAATAAAACAAAATAAAAGGGATCTCGCCAACATAGCCGCAAAAATTTTAAAGTCGCCATAGGGGTCCTTTGTTAAAGCTCTCTTGCCTGGCGAGATATGAAAACTGGGTCGTCACACAAGAATTTTATTTTGAAACTTTTCTTTGAATGATTTGGTTCAACTACCATTAGCATTTCATCTCACAAAAACTACTAATAATTTGACTTCTGGTGAATTAAAATTGTAATTGAAATTGGTATAAGACAAGTTTCAAGTTTTAAAGGTAAATAAATAATAAAAAAAAAAAAAAAAGAAAGAAACTGCGAAAATTTCGCATGGATTTGCTAGTTTTAATAAATATTAATTTTAGCAATTTACTTTTAATGAGTGAATTTGTAAAGGAAAATTTCGAAGAAAGTACTTGCTATCTTACCCTTTAATTTGAAACCTGACTTAGTATTGTAATGTGTATTCTAAATCTGTATCATATAGGGATGCTACAGTAAGGTTTTCGTTGAGATGAAGCAAATGGTTCGTGTACAGGGACACTCAAAAGTATTCAAATACATTACGTCTATGGGAGAAATTGCAGGTAAGTACAGTTTAACATCTATAGGCAGCACTAAACCAAATGAAACGAATATATATTTTTTGTAATAGAGATAGTCAACTGTGAAATTTTTTTTTGAGTATGTGGGAGCCTCGCCTCCCCCCCCCCCCCCCACAAGGAGTAAATTTTCATGATGGGTATCTTTCAAAATAGCTCGCCAATACCTTTAAAATGAATGGTTGGACCATCGATCTGCGATAATTTAAAATAAAGTTATCAATTTTTTTCATTTTTAACAAAAACAAAAAAAAAAAAAAGTAATATTGAAAATAAATTCAACTTTTTTTTTTTGATATTTAGTGTAAAACTACTTCTCTAATCGTCGGAACTACTTCTTTAATCGGAAATCGTCTGTATTATCATAAAAAATAATTTTTTTAAATAATAATTTCAATAAATTATTTTTAAAAAACAGAGATATTTTTAATAACCGAATTAAATTGTATATAAATGTAGGTGCATTAATGAAACGGGGGGTTGAGGGGGGCGGTTACCCCCCTCACACAGAACTAATTATCATATAAAACTCTTTCGAAGCCTAATTTGAATTGTTTAACATAGGTTTACATAAAAGTACCCGTTATCTTACCTCTTAATCTCCAACCTGTATTTATAGTATTAAATTTCAGGGTAAGTGAAAGTCGTGTGAGTGACACACCAGATTATAGCCCAGACGGTAGAGCGACGGCCTCGTAATTTGAAGATTGCGGGTTCGGTACTCGAGCCGGCCAAAGACCGTCGTGTACACTAATGGTGGCTGGTGCACGTAAAATCTGTCGTGGCCGGAATATCCTCCATGTTCCCATAAAAAATTATACCTCTGGGGGGTCACCGAAGCAGGCGAGCCATCCCTTTCGTGGAGGATCAAAATTGTGATTGCATGTCTCCGGACCACCTCTAGGGGTGTTTCCCAGACCGTCGCCAATTGCCCATCTGCGCAGCACTAGTGCGACGTAAACCTTCCATCCATCTATCCAGACACACCAGATTATTTTTTTTTTCTTTTCTTTCTTTCTTTCTTTTTTGTATGTGTGTGTGTTGTTATAATTTTAAGTACATTGTTTGTTACTTACATATTTTCATAGTTTGTACACAAGGATACTCAAAATTAATCTAATAAGTTTTGAAGTATTATTTGATCGTCATTTCTTTGAATAATTTAAATATATTTTAAAATTCAATAACTGTGTTAATCTTTTTATAGCCCCCCCCCCCTTTTTTTTTCTTTTTGTAGGCATATGTGTATGTCTGTGTGGCTGTCATTGTCCCTACATCACTATATTTAATATTTTATGTTATTTTATGTTATGTTAATAGAAACTTCTATTAGAATTCTAGAGCGTTTGCCTATATTATAGAGGGCAAAGTTATTTAAAAATCTTTGCAAATAAATGCGAATACAAGAGGCGAGTTTCAGCATTTATAATCTTGGTTTATGACCCAATTCTAGAAAATTAAGCGAGAATTTCTCACAAAACGCAAGATTCAGAATATTCAGAATATTGTTTCACCATTTAGAAATGAGTAGACTAGAAATTCTCGATCATTTCGTCTGTTCAGTTTATTGGCGTGTCTCATGCGCATAACTCAGAAATCTATATTTCTAGTTGACGGATTTAGAAAATGACCACTTATTCATTCTAGATGAAGGCAGTATATATTTTTTTCTCAGTGTACATTGCAAATAGCATATTAAAATATTTCAGATATCTAAGTTTTATATGTACACATATAAAATAAAAAGTGCGCAACAAATATTGAAATATATACATAAAGTTCTAGCTTATACAATTTTGCTTATTCAAGCTATACAAGAATTTTGAAAAATGTTGCTTGGAATTGTGCTTAAAATAAATATTGTGTTTAATTTCTGACACTTCAACCAGGTGTAGACATTTTTTTTTTCCCCAGCAGTCTTCAGTAAGATGTCTCCACTATCAATTAAAATAAAAAATTACTATATTAATATTTTGTTGGAAGAGTCAGAGAATAAAGATTGGAAGCAACAGGTAACAACCCTGCTATACCACCGTACTTTACTTTTTGCAATGAACCCATTTAATTGCAGGCTTCGGTGATTTAATGTATCAACCCCCGCCCCTGACGACTTTTAAATTAATCTCGTCATGTTGGCGATAACTTTTTATTTATTTATTTTGGCACAGTCTTTGCAATAATAATAATAATAATAATAATAATAATAATAATTTTTCTTTTGATAACACTTTTCATGATTGGGGTTTTTAGTCAATTTATGATAATAATTCAGATTCTGTCTTTAAAGTTTTGTTAGCTTAAAATGGCGCTTGCAAAGATTCTGAAGATACAACTTTTAAAAATATATTTTTCCATAAAATAATCTCATCAGACAAATGTCATCTTTTTTTGTGTTACACCTTTCAGCTGAGTCCGCATGCATAAATGTTATTGATTAATGTTATTACTTTCCGAACACTATAGTGAGGAAAGTATTGTAATCATGTCAAAAATCCGAATTCGAGATTTTGATGTTTCTATACGTTTCGAGGTCCCATGAGTCCGTTTCCACTATTTTTGAGATGATGTATGTATGTGTGTGTGTATGTGTGTATGTATGTGTGTATGTATGTGTGTATGTCTGTGAGTGAACACGCTAGCGTCTAAACGCTTTGTTCGAATAACCTGAAATTTGGTACGTGTATTGTAAGTCACCATAGTACGAACCCTATAGATTTTGGTGAATCTAGCACTTATAGTTTTTTTACAGGGACACAAAGAAAAATTCTTTATCATTATGGCCTATGGGAGCAAAATCTTAAAAGTGTGATAGCATCTAAACGCCTTATTCAATTGAGCAAAAAATTTATACACATATTATAGGTCACAAATACTCAATCTGTATAGATTTTGGAGAATCTATCACTTATAGTTTTTTTACAGGGACACAAAGAAAAATTCTTTATCATTATGCCTATAAGGGCCAAATTTTTAAAAGTGTGATAGCGTCTAAACGCCTTATTAATCTGAGTAAAAAATTTGTACACGTATTATAGGTCACAGTTGCACCAACTGTATAGATTTTCGTGAATCTAGCACTTACAGTTTTTTTACAGGGACACAAAGAAAAATTCTTTATCATTATGGCCTATGGAACCAAATTTTTAAAAGTACGATAGCATCTAAACGCCTTATTCAATTGAGCTGAAAATTTATATGAGTATTATAAATCACTGTTGCACTAACTATAAGCATTTTGGTGAATCTAGCATTTATAGGTTTTTACAGGGACACAGCGAAAAATTCTTTGTCATTATGATCTATGGGCTCAAAGTTCAGTAGCGTTAAATAAAACATCGTGTAATAAATGGAGAAAAATACTCAAACACTCTATTATGGTTTTCTCTCTTTTGTTTGTTTAACAACTCCTCTTTCTTTACTTTATCTACAAAACTGTTAATTACTCAATGTTCGGAAAGTCGAGTGGAGTCACCCCAGATTTTTTTTTTTTTTCCCCTCGCGTATTTTTTTAATTACATACACTATCGTATCGTTTTAACAAAATATAATCGAAATTGGTCCACGTTAGAGAAATATTATATAGATTTTGAGACCTTATACTTTTTTCCAGGGCCTTACAAACTTTATTTATATCGCTGATTATGATATTATTTCTTTCTTTATTTATTTTAGATGAAGGCCCTGATTTTACTTTTCATGGTTTTGTTGTTGTTGATGTCATTTGGAAATGCACAAGAAATGGTTTCACTTGGTAAGTTTTCGGTTTAATTAATTCAAATTTGTTTATCAAGATATTTCTCAGAAATCTGTATGTAATGCGCCTACGCTGATTTGTCGGACTTTAAATGCACCTCGGCTTCAAAATGCTTAAGAATCACTGATAAAAAGTAATGAAAATGACTTTCGATGATCAGTTGGCCTTATCCCGGATTTTTCTCGGTGGTGGTTATATCCCTTCTTATGCTCAACTGGTTTGAATCGTATAGTTCTAAATTTGTGTAATATATATATATATATATATATATATATATATATAAAATAAAATAAAATAAAAAATACGATGTTTCTAATGCTAGAAATGCTGTTCATTACAACTTTAAATATTATTGTTTTGCCTCATCTTTGAGATTTATAAAACGCAACTCTGCTGAAAACTCCACCATGGAGTTAAACAGTACCATTAAGTTGCACTGTTAAATAAATGCAACTTTGCTGTCAGAAATTCTCTGTAAATACAGAAATAATTATAAGATAAAAAAATCATTTTTATATAGCACGTTTTTAAATTTTCTGATGAATCATTAATAAAATACGCGAGGATAAAAAATAATATTTAAGCAATATTTAAGCACGCAGACTCAGTTCAGTAAAATAATAATAATAGTGAAAAAAAAAAAAAGAGTTGGTTTAAAAAATAAAATATTACTTCTTTTAGAACAACGTATATTAGCATCGTGAACTACATTAGCACTTATCAATGTGTATAAAATTTTTAAAGTGATAATGACGTCCATTTTTGTGAGATGCATAATTTAACTTTTTATAATTTTTTAACATTCACGTTGAATTACATGTATTTATTTCTATGTCGAAAGAAAATGAACTCGTAATTTTTTTTTGGGCAACAATTAAATTATAGCTAATATTTTAATGGCTATTTTATTGCTATTAAGAGTTTATTATTTTCATATTTTAATTAATTAAAAGAAAACGATTCGAAAATTCGAAAATCGGACTTTGAAGTATTGTGTTGTTACCGGGTTCTGAGCTACTGTGAAAGTTTCAAATGTCTAGCTAGTAGGGAAGTTAGTTAAAAATAGATTGCAAGATTTGTACCGGACAAACAAACAAGAATCGAAGTTAATAAAAACATGGTAAAATACGTTTTGTCAACGTATTTTTTCCGTAATTTATGATTTTTTTTCTCAAATTACAGAGAATTTCTGGCAGCAAAGTTGCATTTTTTAACAGTGTGACTTTTCCTCTAAGTTGGAGTTGCATATGTGTTTAAAGCACATTATGGCAATATACAGAGAGATATGCTGTAACTTAAGTTAGTAAGTAATTAGTACAAGGTAGTAAATTAGAAAGTAGTTAGTAAGTAATTAGTACAAGGTAGTGAATTAATTAGTAGTTAGTAAAGTAGTTAATTTTGTGTATAAGTTCAAACAAAAGTCCGAATTAACATGTTTTTTTTTAGGAAAAGCAAATATTTATGCTTCTTTCTTATTAACCGAACGTAACTCCTCGCCTTCCTATACGGGGCGAAAAAAGGACATGGGAATGGCCTAAAAGTTCCTCAGGCACTCAACCATCGAAAATTATAGAAGTATCTACAGTTCGCGTACCAAGCGCGCTAGTTCAGGGAAAGTGACACGCATGTGTCATGTGAAGTCACGCTCAATACTGATGATAACTCTGGTGAATCTTTGTTCTGTAATGCTATCATTGAAAAATCCATAGTTGCAGAGCTTCTTTCCAGACAAATTCAAAAACATGTTATCGGTTGTGAAAAGGTATACAAACTCTCCAGAATCTGTAGTCCTCATTTGTTCAAGACTGTCAGGGAATTCACTGAGACAAATATTTCTGGGTGGTGTCCTATTTCAACTGAGAGCAATGTCAGTGATAATAAAACAGACAATAAATAAATATTCCATAGTGAAGATGAGGATTCGGAGCACGAAGAACTCTGACAAAAATACGGTCAGAAGCCGACGAAGTGCTCAAAGAAATAATGAGAAAGGCTGTAGAATACCATGCACAATGAACGGAAAACGGTTAAATTAAAGGGCTGAACAGCATTATCGAAAGAATTCAACACAGTGATGCCAGATGGTCGAAAATTATTTCCCCAAACAGGTCTTCAAATTTCTCCAAATCAGGAATTTTTTTTTTACGAAAAAATCCCCAAATTGATTTCTACTAAAAAGGGAAAACAAAAAAAAAAAAAAAAAAAAAATCAAGCAGATTTTTCCCCAAATGAAGGCAATTTTTGAAAAAAAATCCCCAAATAACAATAAAGCTATTGAAAGTGTCTAGTCGTAGGGATAAATCATTACGTTGCCAACATTGGCAGAAAGTCGAAGAACTACCCAGATTTGTCCCCAAAAATTTTAGAATTCTCCAAAAAAGTCCCCACAAACATTTGGTCCCCAAAATTGTCCCGAGAAGCCTCAAAAATCCCCAAAATGGGAACAAAATCCCCAATCTGGCATCACTGATTCAACAAGCTGCCAGATCATTAAACGCTGGAAGGAGTACTTGGAAAAAAGTTGGGCAGAGAAAAATAAAAATAAATTAATTAAAGAATGTTTGTCGTTTCAATGTTTACATCATTGCGCAGAGTTGAAAGTTTCTGTACAACATCAGGACCTTAAAATGGGGGCAATGGAAAAAGCCTTTCAGCTAAGATTTTACAATTTAATGCAAATCCAGAGCTGATATTGACTTTAAATGTAAACACAAGATAAGAAACCGGAAATAAACGCACAGCTTACTAAGGAATTTGTTTCCCTAAGTATTTCTTCAGCATCCTGTCGATAATTTCCGTTGCAATTTAAACAAATTGAAAGAGTAGCGTGGATGTAAACTTTATAACGTTCTAAACACACAGACCAAAGCGGGTTCATGTTTCGTATCGAAAATCATTCACAATTCGTTTACAGAGTCATACAAAAGCATTGATATGTGTTAGGATTACACTTGGAAATTGTTGAAAATGCATTTTAAGTTGTGTTATACATACATACATATATATATATATATATATACTATATATATATCACTGTGCTTAATTTAAGTAAACTATGTGGTATGTATGTAATTAATAAACAATATACAGGTATACGCCAAATTAAGCTTTGCCAAAATTAATAATCTTTTTTATTGAATATAATTAACGAAGTGCTTTACCAAATTTCACCAAATACAGAAAAACTGCTTAGATGAATTGATAATTATACTCTTACCCATTTTCAATACTCTATTTTTGCTTCACTGTGAGGCTCCTTGAATACAAAAATCAAGTTTTTAGCGGTTGCATGTTTATGTCTGTTATCAGTAACCGAAAAACAAAAAACGGCATGAAATTCAAATTTTATATTTTGAAGAGGTAACGAGCATGCCATTTTTAAACGGTTGATCAAGAGAAATCATTTTCAAAGAGTTGTGTATGTGCGTGAATATTGGCTAAATATGGGATAAATTTTGAATTTAGTATAAAGACCTTTTTTTTTATTAATCATTACTTTCCGAACATCCTATGTAAGGAAAGTATTGTAATCATGAGAAAATATCGACTTCCAAGATTTTGATGCATCAATACGTTTTGAGCTTACCTGAGTTAATACTTGCTATTTTTAAGGTGATATATGTATGGGTGGAAGTGAACACGATAACATCTAAACGTTTTGTTCGAATGAGCTCAAAGTTGTACGTATACGTTATAGGTCACCGTAGCATGAACCCTATTGATTTTGGTGAATCTAGCACTTATCTTAACCTTATAGTTCTTCTACAGGGATACAACAAAAAATTCTTTATCATTATGGTCTACGGGTTAAATTATTTAAAATGTGATAACACCTATGTACCGATTGAGCTGAAAATTCATATATATCGCCATATGAGCTGTATGGATTTTGTTGAATGTAGCATTTAGAGATTTTGACAGGGACACCAAAAAATTCTTTATTAATTAATTTGTGCCCATTAAAATGGGCCGAAATTATTTAAAGTGTGATTGCGTTAAATTAAATAACATACTATGTAAAGGCACTTAATGCTTATTTAAAACACGAATACACTTTAATCACTCATAATTTATTTATTTTTCGACGCCACGTTCTGCGGTCGCCGAACACACACTTTTCTTCACAACACAAAACTCTGTTCGCTTCACTTCAAAGTTCCTTCCGAAGAATACAAATTATAGGTGGCGTGGTGTTAACGCATGCAAGCGTAACATACCGGCCCCCATTGCAATGTTTATTAAACATTCAATAAATCTAACAGTCATTTTTTTTTTTTTTTTTCAACATAAAAATTCTGATACACTTAATATTACACAATATTATACAGTAAATATTACATATGTTAAATAAAAAATAATGCAAAAAAAAAAAAAAAAAAAAAAAAAAAAAAAAAAAAACCTCAAAATATTACATAATTTACAACATTCATAATTAATAACAATGTTAATCATTTATTGGAAGCGGGCAAACTTTAGAAATGGACCTTTTAAATTTTCCAGAGGCAGTACTAATCTCCACTACCCTTACTTTTTTGTCCGCTCCGGGAAAAATTTTGCTTATTCTGGCCAGTGGCCACTCACATGGAGGTAAATTATCCTCTTTTAGAATAACCATGTCTCCAACACATATGTTTTGTTTCTCAAATTTCCATCGCGATCTCTGTTGTAAGTGGCATAGATAATCTAAGTGCCACTTACGCCAAATGCTTTGAAATAACTTTGTTATCTTTTGCGATTGGCTAAGCCTGTTTTCTGTAATTTCTGATAAATCTGGCTCAGTTATAGACGTAATTGACCTTCCTAAGAGGAAGTGGGCAGGAGTCAACACATTTAAATCCTCTACGTTAGCAGTTAAGGGGACTAAAGGCCTAGAATTTAGCATCCCTTCAATTTGTATAATTAAAGTCAAAAATTCCTCATAGGTTAATTTTAAATTTCCCGCAGCTCTTTTCAAATAATATTTGAAGGATTTGACTCCTGCTTCCCACAATCCTCCAAAGTTTGGCGCTCTAGGAGGTGAGTACTGCCAATCAATGTTTTCTGAACTCATATACCCCGAAATTTGATCATCTGGTCCATTTACCATTTTATACAATTTTTTGAGCTCTGCATTTGCTCCCACAAAATTCCCAGCATTGTCTGTATACAGTTTACTGCATTTTCCTCTCTTCGATATGAATCTCTTAAGAGCAGCTATAAAGGCTGCGGACGTTAAATCCGTGACTAACTCTAAATGTATAGCCTTGGTCACAAAGCAAATAAAAATTGCAACATATACTTTATTATAAATACCTTTTCGTTGATTTTTATACTTAATATAGAAAGGACCAGTGAAATCTACCCCAGTGATATTAAATGGATAGTTTTGAACAATTCTATCTTTTGGCAAATTACCTAATATTTGTTGTGCTGAATTTGGATTAACCCTAAAACATTTAACACATTTATGCACAACTTTTCTACATAAATTTCTACCATTTGTAACCCAAAATTTTCCCCTCAAATAATACAATAGAGAATTAGGCCCAGCATGCAAAAATTTTTTATGATAAAAGACAACAATTAATTCAGTTAATTTATGTTTAGATGGAAGAAGAATTGGAAATTTCTTATCATAATTTAAATCACTATTTCCAAGTCTTCCTCCTACTCTTAGCAGGCCTTCTTTGTCAATAAATGGATTCAACATCTTCAACTTACTGTTAGACTTTATAGCCTTTTTTACCTGTAAGTCTTTAATGTCTTTGGAAAATTCCTCACTTTGTATGCACTTTAATAAAAATTTCTCTGCTTCAACAATTTCTGAAGATATAAGTGGTCCTCTTGTTTTGTAAAGAGGATTTCTGCTGTTATTTATGAACCTGAAAATAAAGCTTATAATACGCAGAACAGTTAAATAATTATTACTTAAATTCAGCAGATTACATACAAAGTCACTATCATTTACCAAATTAAAAACATTAAAATTATCATCACAGTTTGTGTTAGACTTTTTTAGTTCTACTCTAAAATCGTCCAAATTTTTTGGGTTAACAGTTATTTGACTCGGATGGTCCCTTTCTAGTAAAAAGCTGGGTCCGCTTAGCCATAGTTCGTGATCGAACAGTTTATCTGGATCAATGCCTCTTGATAACACATCAGAAGGATTTTGATCTGAAGCGATATGATGCCACTGTTGGATTGGTGAAAGGTCTTGGATAGTTGCTACTCTATGTTGCACAAACGGTTTCAAATCCATGGGTTCCTTCTGTAACCACGCCAGAACAATTGTAGAGTCTGTCCAAAAATAGACTTCGTTGATCATCACCTTTAAAGCAGCCAACACCTTATTCATTAGCTTTGCCAGCAGAACAGCTGCGCACAACTCTAATCGAGGGATTGTTAAGCTTTTAACCGGAGCAACCCTTAATTTGCTTGAGATTAATCTTATTAATGTCCGGCCACGTGAATCATTGGACTTACAATAGATGGCCGCTCCATAGCAGAGTTCTGAAGCGTCTGCAAATCCATGTATTTCGATATTTACAGCCTGAGAAATCACAATACACCTTTCAATTTTTATGTCATTTATTCGTTCTAATGTAATGAGAAATTGATGCCACTCGCTGTATTCTGGTGCTGGGAGTGCATCACTCCAATCAATTTTTAGACGCCAAAGCTTTTGCATAAATATTTTGGCCTTTGTAATTATTGGGCCTAATAAGTCTAAAGGATCAAAGATCCTAGCTATCGTCGACAACACCTCTCTTTTTGTATAGGAATTTTTCAGATCTACTTTAACTCGGAAAACAAAACAATCATCCTTTGGCTTCCAAGACACGCCTAAAGTTTTAATTTCATCTTTGTTATAAAAATTGTAACTCTCTGTCATACTTGGAGAAAGTTCATCAGTATTAGCACACCACTTATGTAGCTCCATCCCTGCGGACTGTATAACCTCCTTTAACTCCTGTTGTAACTCTTTCGCCTCCTCTAATGTACTTGCTCCAAATAATACGTCATCCATATAAAAATTATCACGAAGTATTGGGGATGCTTTCGGGAATTTTTTTTACTCATCAAGTGAAACCTGGTATAAGGTTCTCATAGCTAAGTAAGGCGCTGAAACTGTTCCATATGTCACTGTTGTTAATTCAAATGTTTTGGGGGTTCCTCAATGCTATTGCTCCAGAGAATGCGCTGCAGTGGGTACTGACTCGGGTCAATAAGAATCATTCTATACATCATTTTGATGTCAGCAGTTAAGGCGTAAATGTGCAGGCGGAAACCCACCATTATGGTAAATAAATCACTTTGTATTACTCCGCCATTGAATTGCAAGGAATTAAGAGAAGTACCATTTGTTGTTGGTGAAGAACAGTTGAAAACTACACGTAATTTAGTCGTGTTTTTATCTGGTCTGTACACTCCGTGATGAGGTGCGTAATAAGCAACATCAGGAGTTTTATCATCTGTTACCTCTCTCATGTGACCAAGGGTTTTATATTCCTCTAAAAAGTCTTTATATAACGAAAAATATTTCTCGTCTCTAGATAGACGTTTCCACAGCGATCTGAGTTTTCTAAGAGCAATTTCTCTAGACTGACCTAAACATGACGGATCATCTCTTAAAGGCATTGTTACAATATATTTACCTTTCTCATTTCTCTTATGTGTACGCGTAAAATGTTCCTCACATATAGCCTGTTCTTTACTTTTGGTTAATTCTATATTTACATCCTCAATCTCCCAAAATTTTCTTAATGTTACATTTAAATCCTCTCCACGTATTAATCGACAATGAATTTTAACCTCATCCCTTTGATCTAAATTCCCCGTTGCAATGTAACCAAAACAAGAATTTTGAAGGAGTAGCTGAGGGTTCTGAGAATATATTTGCTCCGATCTCAATAATTCATAAAAAAATACGTGTGGCACTCGAGGACTGCCGCGATAAAGCTATTGCATAGCATTTTTTATCAACTTATGCAATTATAATTATTTATTTATTTTATTTATGCAGTATTTTTTTTTTCTTTGATATTAATTCAAGTTTTTTCTTTGATATTAATTCAAGTTACACTTTTTGAGCGTGGTGACCGATAAGAAAACAAATTTTTTTCTTTTATTGAATAAATGAGAATATATTCGCAATGAGAATATATCAAAAATATCCGCAATCGATTTGTAGGTATCGAAAACCTCGATGTACCAAATTTCAATGATCTAACTCTATTTTTTGAAAAAAGGTATTTTAATAGGTTTTTAAAGGCCTGCAAGTCGAATGGGGATATTCAATTTTGTTCTTTGATATAATTTCAAGTTACACTTTTTGAGCGTGGTGACCGATAAGAAAGCAAATTTTAATAGAGAAAAGGTATTTAATAGGTTTTAAAGGCCTGCAAGTCGAATGGGGATATTCAAGTTTTTTCTTTGATATTAATTCAAGCTACACTTTTTGAGCGTGGTGACCGATAAGAAAACGAATTTTAATAGAGAAAAGGTATTTAATAGGTTTTAAAGGCCTGCAAGTCGAATGGGGATATTCAAGTTTTTTCTTTGATATTAATTCAAGTTACACTTTTTGAGCGTGGTGACCGATAAGAAAACAAATTTTAATAGAGAAAAGGTATTTAATAGGTTTTAAAGGTCTGCAAGTCGAATGGGGATATTCAAGTTTTTTCTTTGATATTAATTCAAGTTACACTTTTTGAGCGTGGTGACCGATATAAAACAAATTTTAATAGAGAAAAGGTATTTAATAGGTTTTAAAGGCCTGTAAGTCGAATGGGGATATTCAAGGTTTTTCTTTGATATTAATGAATAAGATAACAATAATGATAAGATAACAATAATGATAAGAAAACAAATTTTAATAGAGAAAAGGTATTTTAATAGGTTTTAAAGGCCTGCAAGTCGAATGGGGATATTCAATTTTTTTCTTTGATATTAATTCAAGTTACACTTTTTGAGCGTGGTGACCGATAAGAAAACAAATTTTAATAGAGAAAAGGTATTTAATAGGTTTTAAAGGCCTGCAAGTCGAATGGGGATATTCAAGTTTTTTCTTTGATATTAATTAAAGTTACACTTTTTGAGCGTGGTGACCGATAAGAAAACAAATTTTAATAGAGAAAAGGTATTTAATAGGTTTTAAAGGCCTGCAAGTCGAATGGGGATATTCAAGTTTTTTCTTTGATATTAATTAAAGTTACACTTTTGGAGCGTAGTGACCGATAAGAAAACAAATTTTAATAGAGAAAAGGTATTTAATAGGTTTTAAAGGCCTGCAAGTCGAATGGGGATATTCAAGTTTTTTCTTTGATATTAATTCAAGTTACACTTTTTGAGCGTGGTGACCGATAAGAAAACAAATTTTAATAGAGAAAAGGTATTTAATAGGTTTTAAAGGTCTGCAAGTCGAATGGGGATATTGAAGTTTTTTCTTTGATATTAATTCAAGTTACACTTTTTGAGCGTGGTGACCGATATAAAACAAATTTTAATAGAGAAAAGGTATTTAATAGGTTTTAAAGGCCTGCAATTCGAATGGGGATATTCAAGGTTTTTCTTTGATATTAATGAATAAGATAACAATAATGATAAGATAACAATAATGATAAGAAAACAAATTTTAATAGAGAAAAGGTATTTTAATAGGTTTTAAAGGCCTGCAAGTCGAATGGGGATATTCAATTTTTTTCTTTGATATTAATTCAAGTTACACTTTTTGAGCGTGGTGACCGATAAGAAAACAAATTTTAATAGAGAAAAGGTATTTAATAGGTTTTAAAGGCCTGCAAGTCGAATGGGGATATTCAAGTTTTTTCTTTGA
This sequence comes from Salticus scenicus, assembly GCA_963930645.1. Taxonomy (NCBI): domain Eukaryota; kingdom Metazoa; phylum Arthropoda; class Arachnida; order Araneae; family Salticidae; genus Salticus; species Salticus scenicus. The sequence continues at coordinate 40,712,640 of OZ005654.1, read as the reverse complement.
TATTAATTAAAGTTACACTTTTTTAACGTAGTGACCGATAAGAAAACAAATTTTAATAGAGAAAAGGTATTTAATAGGTTTTAAAGGCCTGCAAGTCGAATGGGGATATTCAAGTTTTTTCTTTGATATTAATTCAAGTTACACTTTTTGAGCGTGGTGACCGATAAGAAAACAAATTTTAATAGAGAAAAGGTATTTAATAGGTTTTAAAGGTCTGCAAGTCGAATGGGGATATTCAAGTTTTTTCTTTGATATTAATTCAAGTTACACTTTTTGAGCGTGGTGACCGATATAAAACAAATTTTAATAGAGAAAAGGTATTTAATAGGTTTTAAAGGCCTGCAAGTCGAATGGGGATATTCAAGGTTTTTCTTTGATATTAATGAATAAGATAACAATAATGATAAGATAACAATAATGATAAGAAAACAAATTTTAATAGAGAAAAGGTATTTTAATAGGTTTTAAAGGCCTGCAAGTCGAATGGGGATATTCAATTTTTTTCTTTGATATTAATTCAAGTTACACTTTTTGAGCGTGGTGACCGATAAGAAAACAAATTTTAATAGAGAAAAGGTATTTAATAGGTTTTAAAGGCCTGCAAGTCGAATGGGGATATTCAAGTTTTTTCTTTGATATTAATTAAATTTACACTTTTTGAGCGTGGTGACCGATAAGAAAACAAATTTTAATAGAGAAAAGGTATTTAATAGGTTTTAAAGGCCTGCAAGTCGAATGGGGATATTCAAGTTTTTTCTTTGATATTAATTAAAGTTACACTTTTTGAGCGTAGTGACCGATAAGAAAACAAATTTTAATAGAGAAAAGGTATTTAATAGGTTTTAAAGGCCTGCAAGTCGAATGGGGATATTCAAGTTTTTTCTTTGATATTAATTCAAGTTACACTTTTTGAGCGTGGTGACCGATAAGAAAACAAATTTTAATAGAGAAAAGGTATTTAATAGGTTTTAAAGGTCTGCAAGTCGAATGGGGATATTCAAGTTTTTTCTTTGATATTAATTCAAGTTACACTTTTTGAGCGTGGTGACCGATATAAAACAAATTTTAATAGAGAAAAGGTATTTAATAGGTTTTAAAGGCCTGCAAGTCGAATGGGGATATTCAAGTTTTTTCTTTGATATTAATTAAAGTTACACTTTTTGAGCGTGGTGACCGATAAGAAAACAAATTTTAATAGAGAAAAGGTATTTAATAGGTTTTAAAGGCCTGCAAGTCGAATGGGGATATTCAAGTTTTTTCTTTGATATTAATTAAAGTTACACTTTTTGAGCGTAGTGACCGATAAGAAAACAAATTTTAATAGAGAAAAGGTATTTAATAGGTTTTAAAGGCCTGCAAGTCGAATGGGGATATTCAAGTTTTTTCTTTGATATTAATTCAAGTTACACTTTTTGAGCGTGGTGACCGATAAGAAAACAAATTTTAATAGAGAAAAGGTATTTAATAGGTTTTAAAGGTCTGCAAGTCGAATGGGGATATTCAAGTTTTTTCTTTGATATTAATTCAAGTTACACTTTTTGAGCGTGGTGACCGATATAAAACAAATTTTAATAGAGAAAAGGTATTTAATAGGTTTTAAAGGCCTGCAAGTCGAATGGGGATATTCAAGGTTTTTCTTTGATATTAATGAATAAGATAACAATAATGATAAGATAACAATAATGATAAGAAAACAAATTTTAATAGAGAAAAGGTATTTTAATAGGTTTTAAAGGCCTGCAAGTCGAATGGGGATATTCAATTTTTTTCTTTGATATTAATTCAAGTTACACTTTTTGAGCGTGGTGACCGATAAGAAAACAAATTTTAATAGAGAAAAGGTATTTAATAGGTTTTAAAGGCCTGCAAGTCGAATGTGGATATTCAAGTTTTTTCTTTGATATTAATTCAAGTTACACTTTTTGAGCGTGGTGACCGATATAAAACAAATTTTAATAGAGAAAAGGTATTTAATAGGTTTTAAAGGCCTGCAAGTCGAATGGGGATATTCAAGGTTTTTCTTTGATATTAATGAATAAGATAACAATAATGATAAGAAAACAAATTTTAATAGAGCAAAGGTATTTAATAGGTTTTAAAGGCCTGCAAGTCGAATATTCAAGTTTTATCTGATCTACTTTATACACAAATTTTACGCGTACAGCTACTGTTGTACATAGATGACAGATACCTATACACCTATACACTTTCTCACAAACAGCTGCTTATGTATTCGTCCGATTTCGGAGCAGCTCGTCTAGATCTGTGCGAGCTTCGTACAGCCGAAGTTTACCGAACTGTGTTAGGTTTTTTTTTCGTTACGGAATTTTTCAATTCGGTCGCCGCGCTCAAAGCCCGCGATAAAAGCTATACAATAGCTTAAAAATTTCAACACCAAGGAGCATGTCTATTTTTCCAGGAATGTTAAAACTATAATCTGCTAACGTTATTGAATTCGGGACATCGATATGTACATTAATTACTTTATTTGGAACAAAATCCATAATTTTCCTCACAACAAACATATTTAGGGATTTCTCAAAGTTTTTCTCTTTATTGGCAATAGTTGCTGTTACGCAACCGTTAATGGTCATCGATGCATCATTCAAACAAGAGAGTAAAGTATTTACTTTTTCTATTTTGAGTTGTAATCGATTTGCACAATCTTTTGTTATCAAACACGCTTGAGAACCGCTGTCTAGAAGGCACCTTACTTCCTGCCATTGAGAATATTTATCTTTAACTAAAACACGCACTGTACTCAATAAGACATTTTTTGTTTTGTTTTTTGCAAAACTGGTGGCTACAATTTGCTGTCTGTCACTAGGAAAATTAGGAGGAAAAAAGGAATTGAATTCACCGTGCTGTTCTCTATTCAATGTTTCGGAATCAGCGGCAGCTGCAACTTCCGAATTATCCTTTATTTCCTTACAAGAATCGCTAAATTTTCCTTCTCTAGGAAAGTGAATCAATTTATTATGTGGTTTTCCACAAAAACAGTTTCTCATATTACATTTTCTTACATTACAATTCGGTAAAAAACACTTAAAACATAACTTATTTGCCTTAATAACATTAACTCTTTCTTGTACAGGAAGTTTTTTGAACTGCGGAGACATATATAAAGCATGATATTCATTATTTTTACAAAGAACACATTTTACATTTTTTATTTCTGATAAGAACACATTTGAAGCAACTTTTTGAAATCGTGAATTATGTGATTTGTTCCCGACAAACCGCTTCGCTTCATTTACACTAGTCTTTGCAAACACATTCAACTCATTTTTACCTCTGCCCCTTGCAGATAAATAAATATCACATTCACGACCCAATTCTTGTGGTTTAAAAAATGATTCACCCTGCTTAACCCCAATGTGTGTCATTAATTCACGATCTAATGAATTAAAAATTTTGTCAGATACAATTAATTCACATAATGATTTAAAATCATTCACTTTACGCAATTCACAATAATATACTCAAAAGATGCCGCTAATCGCGACGCATACTGCACATAACTCTCTGATGGTAATTTTTGTGCTTTCCGGAAGTTATTTAAACACTCATTACCCGTCGGCTGAAACTCCTTCAAAACAACTGTTTTTAATTTTTCGTAATTGCACAAGTCTTCCTCAGACGCATATACCATTAAATTACTCGATTTTTCACCGAGAATGTTTAAAAGAATTTCCGCTTTAAACCCATCTGGAACATTTTTATTCTTAAATGCCTTTTCCAGCGAATGAAAAAATAAATTGAATGATTCTGCTTTAGATGGTAATGGAATTGTAAGCGTTTTAATACTCTTAATAAAACTTTCCAGATTATTATTATTTAGAAGTTCTGGTTCCGAATGCACAGTTGAAAGCGAATTATTTTGGGATGAATCCCTTTTAATATTCGCTAATTCTAACTCTTTCTCTAACTGCGCTAATTTAATTTTCTCGAAATCAGAATTTTGTAAAGATTCCTTACGAATATTTGCTATCTCTAACTCTTTCTCTAATTGTGCTAGTTTAATTTTTTCTAACTCTATTTTTGATTTTTCTTCTTCTTTTTTCGATTTAATTTCCTCAACCGCGCAATCAACTACATTTTTCATTAACTCACTATTTGAAAAATGTTCACATTTCTCAATAATATCTTTTAACTCAACAAGTTTAGCACCCTCTCCTACACTTAAACCCAATTCCTCTGCGACAAGCTTAAGCTCATCTTTTCTTAATTTATCGATAATTGACATTATTAAATTTAACAAGTAATAAATTCAGAACAATTTTAAATTTTATGAAATGAAGATGCTCTTACCTCAGATCGCTGTATTCCACTTGAGAACAGAAAACACTATTATCTTGTTCCTCTTAAATAAATTATCACTACACTTGTTTTTTTTTTCTTTTGTTCACTTTTATATTTTATGTTTCACTTAAAAAAAAAAAAAATCCATCCTTCGATATAAACATTTTTTTTTCTCTATGATTAAAACAAAACTTTTTGTTTCATCGATCGATTACTAAACCGAAACTTTTTTTTCTCACAATGAAATTAAATAAACAAACTCGTAATTACTCTTTCTTTTTAACAGGTCCTCCGGCTCGACGGACCATGTAAAGGCACTTAATGCTTATTTAAAACACGAGTACACTTTAATCACTCATAATTTATTTATTTTTCGACGCCACGTTCTGCGGTCGCCGAACACAAACTTTTCTTCACAACACAAAACTCTGTTCGCTTCACTTCAAAGTTCCTTCCGAAGAATACAAATTATAGGTGGCGCGGTGTTAACGCATGCAAGCGTAACATACTATACCTAGAAAAAGTATCAAACACGCTTTTATAATTTTCTCTTTTGTTTATTTAACGGCTTCTTTTACTTTTATTTATTTATGCAACGTTGATTACTTAATCTTCGGAAAATCGAGGGGACTCATCCCAGATTATTATTTATTTATTTATTTTTTAAAGAATGTGAGTACTATGTTCAAACTGGAAGGTTATTAAAGGGCAGTGGCGGCTCGTGAACCGAAATTCGGTGAAGAGCTCAAAAATAATATTTAAGTATTTTTAATCATAATTTTTATTAAGCATGGTCTTAACTAAAATTAACTAAAAATACTTATTTAAAAGAGTAAATTTATATTCTATAAATGAATACAGTGTAAAATACAGTGTGCCTCTTCACCAGTTTCCATCGCACGAGCCGCCACTGGTAAAGGGTGGTAGCCTCTCTCACAAAAAAGTACATATGAAATAAAATTGTTGCGAAATCTTTATCGAAATCTTTTAGAAGTATATTCATAAACAGTAATTTCTCTCTTGCACCTTAATCTATAATCTCTTTTTTATAGAATTCAAATGCAGGGTAAGAGAAAGTTGTGTGAGTGCCACACCAGATTATATGCTGGTAAGATATACTGATAGCATACACATACACTTATCAACCACTAAAGTGTGTGATTTTTTTATTCAGAGAACCCCCCACACGCCTAATTATAGGGGGGAAAGAATCAGCATTGAAATTTGAAAGCCATATTGGTATTTTGTTTACCATGTGGGTATGAGAGAGTAATTATCATACCTAAATAGTTTTCTGGAAACGATAAAATTTAGCAAAAAATTTCAATCACCTGTATTCAATACAGAATAATGTTTTATTTAATTTTTGATAGCACTTGATTATCTCCTTATATTATTATATCTTATACTATTAAGTGAGCAATTTTTTGTATATATATGTACATTTCACTGTTCTCGAAAACGGTAGCTCGGACAGTCACGTGATCTAACACAAAGGTGCCCTCCGTAGGTTCATTATGCACATCGAAGTCAGATTTTCGAATTTTTGATTAGTTTTCTTTTAATTAAAACAAATACGAAAATAAAACTTCCCACTTCTATAATGACGCAGAATGGAGAATCTTAGGAGAGATTTGATTGGTTTATTTGATTGTCATTCATTTGAGTGTATTTTACGTTGAACTACAGCTACGTTATGAGGAATTACAAAAGATTTGAGTGTATTTTACGTTGAACTAAAGCTACGTTAAGAGGAATTAAGGGAGGTTTGATTGGTTTATTTGATTTTCATTGATTTGAGTGTATTTTACATTGAACTAGAGCTACGTTTAGATTTTATTTAAAAATACTTGAATTTTTAATATTTTGCGACTTTTACAGAGAACAAATTACGATTGGCGCCGCAGGCTCCCGAGAGCATGTTTTTTGGTAAAAATTGTCATGGGCCTCTGGCCAGCTGGCTGGTGAAGCCAGCTTGTTATTTATAAAACATATACTCACTATAAAATTTACTTAAATTTAGCACGGTATGAAAAATAAATTATACAATTTTAACTGCACTTTCAATAATTTTCAAATGCACTAATAATGGGGATTAATTACTTAAAACTGACGTTAACGTAATAAGTTAATGTAATAAGCCCAAATAATAACGAATGGTGAATGACTTTTTATAACATGCCTTATATTAAACATACACCTATGCATATAAAAAATATACGTTCATTTCATTTCATTTAGCGCAGTCTAAAAGTGTTAATTTGTACTTACCAAAAGTTTCCTCCATAGACGTAAATAATACTTTCTCAACCATTATATCGGTAAGAGAAAGTAGAAAATGTGATTATTTTCCTAAAATTTGTTTCAGTACAAACCATGCCAATTTAATTTATAAATTAATGTTATAAAGAGAGAGAAAATAATTTAGAAATTAATTACATTTTCTAACTATCTTTGACATAATAATTAATTTTTAAAGTTTATTCTAAGCACTCTAATAATTAACAAAGTTATTTCCAATGTTTTGACTCAAAGTTATCTTTATTTTAAATGAAATGTTCGTATAAATTTATTATTCTTTTATTTATTTATTTATTTTTCGTTAAAGCATTTATAGTTAAAGTATTTTTAAAAAAATAATTTTCTGTGAACATTTATTTCGGTGATGTTTCATAGGGAACGAAATTTACTACAAACATAAGACTTGAGTATCTTCCGAGGCCCTTCGTCACCAGAGACTTGGGGCGGGTTCCCGCACTAATTAAAGGCAAAACAGTGAAACTGATAAAAACAGCTGAGAAGCGTTTTATAATCAATGCAAACGACTTTCTTTTTTAATACACAAAAATTTAAAATTAATTAATTTTTCATTGTTTAATACGGACGCCACAATATAATTATAAAATCGTCTCAAGAATACTTATTTATTTATATTTATCACTTAGATAGAAATAATGCAACAAGTCTGGATACCGAGACTGAATGCGCTGGTGGTTGGTGTCCTTATTCAAATGCCACTTGCTGCAACGAGACGGCAACTTGTTGTCGCCAAGGGACGAACTGTATGGGTTCTTTCAATGTATGCCTAGGCATCCGAAATGAAAAAGAGAATTACACGACTCCGGTTTTGTACTTAGAAAAAGCAGCTGATGTGAGAGCAATCAATATTTGTTTTCCTTTTCCCAAATGTTATGAAAAGTGCTGTCCGTTTTTCGATGGTGCTTGCTGTCCTATGATGTTTTACGTTTGGTACCGTCAGATTTGTTGTCCATCCGGATCTAAATGCTTGCCACACGATTGCAAAAGAGAGGAAGATTCTTCAACTCGTTTCCTTAGTCGGGTTGTTAAAGGATCTTCTAACACAATTCCTTCCGGTACTGTGGAACAAATACGTGAGAGAAATGAGCGTACAATTTCTAAAATAACCAAAACTCTGAAAGGTAAGACACAAAAACATATTTTCTTTAATGTGAAATGTTTTCACGAATTTCAGTTGTAATTATGAATGACATTCTGATAAGAATTATATCAGTATTCTCTGGATTATAGTAAATACCTGCCTCATTCAACGGATTGCATATTGATGAATATAACTATAAGATAGTATTTAACTTATTCGTTTACATATTTGATATTTATAGCATCAGTAAAATAAAGTTAAAGTAAAGAATCTAGAGGAATACATACTACATTTTCAGAGAAATACAATTCATGACTTTAGTTCAAGGAAGAAGCGTCATTAAGAACAAAAAAAAAAAAAAAAAAACAGAAGAAGAAGAAAGAAAAAAAAAAAATTTTTTTTTTTCAAATTGTGACGGGTTTAATACGCATTTTTTTTTTTTTTTTTTTTTTTTTTTTTTTGTAAAGTGCACCGTAAAAATATGTCCTATTCGCTGCCAGAAGATCTCTGTAATTTGAGGAAGTACGAGCAATTTACGAAAAAATTACGTTGTCAGAACGTATTTTCTCAAATTACACAGAATTTCTGGCAGCAAATAGGACATATTTTTTACAGTGATAGCTTTAAAGTAAGTCAGTCAGATTTTCCTTTTTAAAATAATTGTTCTCTTTCTCATTCTAATTGACAAATCCCATTTTTCTGTTCTTTTTATGTTAGTCTCAGCCTACATTTTGTTCTAGAGAAGCACAAACGTGCTCTTTGTGATACATTAATTAAAAATTTAATCGAAAGTGTGTGATTTATATTACTTTTCGGTTAGTATGATATCTGACATATTCCAAATTTGTTTTTTATAGAAAAACTCTCACGTGTATAAACTGAGCTATGTTTTACAGTGTAAAACAGAAAAGTATTTATTTATTTAATATTAGATTATTAGTGTTCGTTGCAATGAATTGTCCAGTGTAAACTTTTTAACTGACTAGCGGCCTGCTTCTTTTTCAACATTGCACTTTTTCTTTCTTAAAGCAATGATCCTTGAAACAGATTAATATTTTCCTGGCACCAGTTACCCAACCTTTAAATATAAAAAAAAATGTATTTAAAAAAAGTGAAATTTGTAATTTTTTTTTTTTTTTTTTGTAAAATAGTATGTTTAGCTGCTGCTACAGATTCTCATGAGCAGAGATGGACATCCTGAACCACCTGTTAAGTTCATTCAGGTTTTAACCCAATTTATTAGCAAATTGGGTTTTTGGGTTTTCTACAGACTGTTTAATTATTACTTTTACTTCCAGCTTTCTGCTCAGCAGTCAGTCTAGTAGCCGACTAGCTGCCAGGGGGCAATTTTCCCTTTCTTGATGAACGGCATTTGAAAAGTTTCATGGCAGTTATGGGAGAGTGGACTATTCTCTATAAACCTTAATCCAATACTCACAAGGAAGACATTCAAAAGATGTCGTCTTCAAAAAATATTTAAAAAAAATATATGTGATTCTACTCTTCCTAAAACACCAGAAAGTGAAAAAATTATCGGCTGAAATGAATTACAGCGACCACAAAAAATTATCAAAATTAAGCATATTTGGCGATTTCACATTGTTAGGCGATTGATTTTGAGTACTTGGCGAAGAAAGAAAACACGGTTCTGTACGAACACGGCAATCTCGGTGCTAGCGAACTGAACGCCTAACAGCGCTAAATCGCCAAATATACTTAATTTTGATAATTTTTTGTGGTCGCTATAATTCATTTCAGCCGATAATTTTTTCACTTCCTGGTGTTTTATGAAGAATAAAATTTCATATATTTTTTTCAATATGTTTTGAAGACGACACCTTTTGAATGTTTCCGTGTCAGACCATCCAGTTCACAGCAGGGTTTCCCCTCCCCAGCACACGAGAGATTAAAAGACTCTCGGTGAACAAGGGGAAGTCGGGAATACATATTTAGGGACACTCAACCGCGCAGAGCATTGGCGAAAACCTGTGTAGCCAAACACGCTTTCGCCTGAAATATGTCTTCCGTACCGTAAGAATGAGTGTGGGAACGCATTCAAGGAAAGGAAAGATAATGCTTTTTACTAGGAGATTTTTTAAATATAATTACTTCGTTTTCATTTGCTATGATATTTAGGCACCACACAGAATGCTTATTTTTTTAATATCCATTTCTTCACAAAACAACATTTTAAGGTAGTTTTCAAAGATCTTTATTTTTATCATGTCACAAAATGAAGTTTATTTTGAAATAAATTTTCATTGCTTTTTTTTTTTTTTAATTTACCAAACTAAGTTTTTTTTTTTTTTTTTTTTTTTTTTTAACATTGATTAATATTTTTTTTTAAATTCTGTTTTAGTAAATTTTGTTTAATAAATACAAAAAGAACTGATACAAAGTGTGCGATTTTTTAGATTGACTGACATATATAGTAAAAATGATAAAATTAGCTCGAGTTTTCTGCATTTAAACTGACGCGTAATAATAAAATGCAGCAGGTGTATGAGCATATCAAGAATAAGGTACACTAGACTCCTCCCCTACATTATTAAATGACAGAAAAGGAAATTCTCATTTATTGAAGACCAAGCTTAGGAAATGACTAATTTCTTATTATAAATCTTGATACAGCCTAGCCATGGATTAAAGACGTGTCATGTGACTGAGAGGTGGGGCGAAAACAAATCTATTCTGTAAAATAGGATAGTTAGGAAACGACAGGAGGACGTTTCATTACTAGTTCGATGAGAGGGGGACTTTTCTCACCCTTCAAATGTATGTTTCCTTCCCCCCGGAATACTCCATTTTTTTGGCTGCATGCCAAGGTCAGTCTTTGAAATCTGGCTTAGCAGTAACTCCTATAAAATTTAAAAGGAAGTCTAATAATAAAACGCAGATTTAAAAAAAAGGTTTAATTTCGAAAATAATGTTTAAATTTGATTCTGTAAATATTGAATAACACCATTTCATTATATATATATATATATATATATATATATATATATATATATATATATATATATATATTTCTCTGGATAGCCATCATTTTAATTATCCCTTTAAGTCTTAAAATTTTCTTGACAGTAGTTAACGTCATAGCGTTAACATTAAATAAATAAATAAATAAATTACGACGAGAAAAAATAATAAAATCATGGTATTAAAATTAAATAATAATTTTAATTTTAATAATAATTATAAAATTAATTTTATTTTCTTATTTTAATTCAATTCTCCGATTCGAAATCTATTCAAACTTTCGTTTAGGGGATTAATATATAACTTTTTTATGTTTTGAGCATAATTCTTGAAGTCCTCTTCTGCTTATGGGTGTTGCATGAGCATGTGTGACAAATTGCAAAATAGGCAAGGTCATAGCCAACGGGAAGTTTTGGAATCCACCCCCCCTTTCCGAAATTTGCAAATTCGGGGAATTGTTTTGAGTTATAAATCACTTTTAACACTCAATATTATGTAATAAAGCTTGAAACACCCTATTAAGAAAGAAGCACCACAAAACTGGCGTTGTAAAAATTATTACTTACGAACTTTGAATGAACACCATAAAATGCAATAAACTCGCAACAATTGTTTCGGGTCGAAAAAACACACGACCCTTCATCAGGCGAATAAAGTAAGCACTACCATAAAATGCAATAAACTCGCAACAATTGTTTCGGGTCGAAAAAACACACGACCCTTCATCAGGCGAATAAAGTAAGCACGAGTGCTTACTTTATTCGCCTGATGAAGGGTCGTGTGTTTTTTCGACCCGAAACAATTGTTGCGAGTTTATTGCATTTTATGGTGTTCATTCAAAGTTTGTAAGTAATAATTGAAACACCCTACCCCACCCCTCCCAAGTTTTTATTTCTAGCTACAGCCTTGAAAATAGAGAAGTAAAAGTAATTTCGATTCAAATTTGTAAACAAAAACTAATGTTTGTGATAAAAGCATAATAGTTATTATTGATACTGATGGTAACAGTATGTAGGTCTGTCGGTAAATTTGTGTATGAGAGAGGATTTTTTTTTTTTTTTTTTTTTTTTTTGTTAGATTAAAAATTAAAATAAGATTTTAACATTTTCAATACATTTTTAAAATGTTTTCTTTCTGCAATTTATGATCTAGAGTCTAGAGCAAATAAAACTTTACTGAAAAATTACATTAATTAAATCATTTTTACAAGTACTGTATATGTTATGTGTATTCCTTGTGCATTAATTTCAGATAGTTTAATTTTATTTCATTATCAAAATTTAAAAAGATTTTATTTTTAAATATTGACATATAAAAACTGAAGCTAAAATTTAATACATAATTTAAATTCGTGAAAATTAGACTTTCGAAAATGAATTGTTAAAAGATTGCTTTAATGAAAAGTACATATTATTTCCATGTTATTAAATTACATGTTACTTTCATATCTTTTTTTAATATATTTTATAAGAAATTTCTTCTAAAAGCATTTTAGAGTTGAAGAAAACTAATGTAATTTAATATTTTTCATTTTCAACAGTTTGTTTGATCTATTTATTTTTTATGCCTGATAGAGCGACAAAACGGATTATAAAATTTTTGTGATAAATAGATCTACATTATATTACATTAATTACACAGATTACATTGATTTTTACCTTCGTAATTTCTTTTATTCTTTTAAAGTAAAAATATTTAATGCTTCGCCACTGACTGCTGTCAACAAAAATAAAACGTAGAGCAATAATTAAAATATTGACTATCCAGAATAAATAAATAAAAAAAAAAAAAATAATAAGACGAAGTGTTACTTTACAAAAATCTTTGAAAATCAACCAAATAGAATTTGTCTTTACTTTGAGTTTTAAAAATTTCAAAAATTTCATCTTATTTTTAATCAAACTATCAAAAATTAAAAAATATATATATTTATTTCTGAAGTTAATACTATATATATATATATATATATATATATAATTAACATTTTATTATTTGACTTACTTTAAATCTTTTATGGGACTTTTTGAAATCAAGATTTACAAAAGGAAATTAATCTTTTGTCTATTTTCAAAGCTTTCTCTTCATTAAACGAGAATTCTCTTTTTATCCTTTAGGAAAGTGGGGAAAGAGTCTAGTTTACCCCCTTAGCTATGCTCGTACACTTGCTGCATTTTACCATCAGTTTAAATGCATAAAACTCTAGTTATTCTTATCAGTTTTACTACATATATCAGTCAGTTTTAAAAATCATACACTTTGTATTAATAATTTTTGTATTTACTAAACAAAATTTACTGGGGAAAAAAATATATATATATAATAATATATTAAAAATATTAATGAATGTACAGGGAAAAAAAAAATAAATAAATAAATAAAAATATTATTGAATGTACAGAAAAAAAAAAAAAAAAAAAAAAAACTTAGTTTGATAAGGCTTCAAAGAAATGAAAATTTATAAATTTATTTCAAAATAAACTTCGTTTTGTGACATGATCAAAATATAGATCTTTGAAAGCTATATTAAAATGGTTGTTTCTTGAAGGAATTTGTATTTGAAAAAGTAAGCCATCTGTATGCCTAAAAATCACTACAAATGAAAACGAAATAACTACATTTATAAAAAAAATCTCATAGTAAAAAGCATTATCTTGCATTTCCTTCAACGCATTCTAAACTCACGCTTACCGAAGACACATTTCTGGCGAAAGCATGCTTTGCTACAAAGGTTTCCGCCAGTGTTCTGCGCGGTTGAGTGTTCCTAAATATGCAGTCGGGATCCCCAATTACAATTAACCACTTTATTCTTTTGTTTGACCAAGCTAGACTCCTAACCTTTGTGCAAGAAATGAAAGGGCATTCCACAATCGTGGCTAGTCGGCTGGCTCTCCTCTTTCTCCTGGGTTCACAACCCTTCAGCAGACTCTACTCATCGTGAGATGGAGTGATACTCGGCAGTTCTGGAGCGTTGCCCGTTGGTGTTTGTGTTCACGGCTTCTCCATCCTCTTCTCGGTAGCTCCCTTGGCCCTCTCCGACACGCGATGACTGAAAGGACACTCGGTGGTTGACAGACGAAACGTAGGCCACTTACCGCCATGCGGCAGTGTAGAGTGTTTCTAGGCCGAGGCCTGGCCTAGGCTTACCTCCGTAGTGCTTATTTAAAATAAAACATGTGGTGGGGAGGGTTGGTGAGCCCTCATATTCTCCTCCCTTTTCTTTTACCGATAGGCACATTGGCTGCTCAGTAATTGTCAAGCATCTTGGGGCACCTTGGCTCCTCTCCTGGCCCACTATCGCAACATAAAAAGCAGTTCATTTGAATGAAAATTGCTTGATTAAATGAATAACTCTAATTATTTTGTATTATTTTGCAATTTGTTAAGTTATGTTACTCTTGTTTTTACCCGTTATCTTTTATTTCCAGTTATGTTTTAGTTATTTATGTACCTCTATATTAATAAAATCAGACTTTTGTCCGCAAATTTCTCAGAATCAAAAAATTTTACTATATCTTCTATTACTATATCTATTTATATCTTCATGTTTCATACATCGTGAAAATTAAAAAATGACTTCAGAAAATTTTCTGTGTGCGTGTCGTAGTGTCGCGTTTTTATGTCTGTAACACTATTTTCGTCCGGGTATCGTGTGAGAACGGCTTGCCAAAATTCAACAACACTTGGCAGGAATTCAGATCTGCGCCCAATTTAAAATTATATCTGTCAACTTTTGCTAAATTCCCCATCCGTTCTCCTTCCGAGGGGCAGGAAGTAAAAATTCGTTTATAAGCATATCTCGGCCCTAAATTAATTCACTTCATCGTGAAGCAACTGCACACGGAGAGACTAGACTGGAGTTCAAAGAAACAATTTTTTTGAGATTTTAAGATTTTCGATTTTTAAGAATGGAGGGGGAAAATCGATTTTCGGGAGGAAATTTCGCAAATTTCGGATTTTTGAGTAGAACTGTACCAAAAATGGTATGAAGATGTTGAAAATAGCCATGCGTCTTCTTTAGGATATTTCCAAAAACCTATTTTTAGTTTTTTGTGATTTTCGATTTTTTTTTTTTTTTTTGGGGGGGGGGGGGACGTTAAGAGGGGGAATATTCGAGACCTCTCTTTTTAATGCTAAATTTATCCTGGGAAATCTATGGGAGCTGCGGTCACAAAGTTTAGCGCGTGGGTTGTTTAGATGTATCCGACATCTGAAACAAGATTGAATATCCGGAATCTATTACCTCTTTTTAACTCGGAAAAGTATAACGCAGTTTTGTCGCTTGTTTTTTTTTTTTTTTTTTTTTTTTTATTTAGAGCGGCAGTTGTGGCTTTCAAATATTTCTGAAATTTTATGCGCATCTTATTTATTAAGTGTAGTGTCAGATTCAATTTCGAATCTAATTGCCCGAGAATCGGAGAAAGATGATTCCAAATTTTCCCATATTAAAGTCTTTCATCCTCAAAAAAATTGAAAATTAGTGCTGATAAATGCAGCCAGTTATTTTATGCTCATCAAAAATCTAAAGATATTACATGGCGTGACTTTTAATTCGAAATTCGTGCATATTTCGAAAACTGGCTTACAGCCGTATTCACCATTAACTTCTACTCCCGGTTCAACGCAAAAAACTTAAAAAGCGTCAAAAGTTAAGGCCTTTCTAAAAGCTTTCCAACAAAATTTGGCATGCTGCTTCTGCCCTCTAACGTCGAAAATTTCATATAATCTTTGATTGGTTATTTTGAGTTAAAAAATGAGAAAAATAACAATTCTGTTAGATGGCAGAAGCTACGCGTCAAAATTTTCTGAAAAGTTGCACTTTGATTTTATATTGGCACTTTGATTTTATACACTTTTCAAGTTTTCGTGTTCAACCAAGAGTTGAAATTATTGATGAATACAGCTGTTGGTAATTTGAAAACGGACTCTTGACGCCTTTTAAGAACTGATATTGTCAAATCTTGACGATTGGGAAAATCTTAATTCTCCAGTCGATTTAGGGGAAAGAATAGATTACTATGACAGTCTAAGACCTTGTAGCTTTAAAAAGGACTCGAATAATGTCGACGGAGGGAAGAAATGCCTCGAAAAGAAAATTGTAAAAACTGTACCAAAAGCCACCTGCGAACATTAAGGATGAAAAATCTCTATATTATTATTGTTAAAGTCAGGGATTATTAAATTTAGGTGTCAAAATTGATCTTCAAGTAACAAAGAAGATGCCTAAATAAATTATGTGCGCATGTTTGCATACTTTTCTCGTTAAGCACCACCTGCCTTATTGTAAATTTCGGTTTATGAATCTAAAAGTGCGGTACGTTTCGATACTGTAGCAAACCAATCAATTGGTGGACAGTTGATGTATGACTTTCTGAGAAAACGTAGTTAAGTATGCGAAGGAGATCAACTTACCATGTCCCTAGATTATGGTCACCCGACAACCACTAAAGTGTTGGAAGCTGAGGTCCCTATTAAAATTCATAGACGAGTTTTTGCAATAAATTAGATTTTTTTTCTTTTTCCCAGAAGGTAGAGGTAAACATATACTTCTAAGTACAGATAGTTCTAAGTGAACTGAGCTAAACAAAAACATCCAGATACACTGGAGGATATAAATGAAAATTGTTTGAAATGCATTTTCAGTTGGGTTACGCGATTATAACACTTTCTAACAGAGTTAAAAAAAAAAAAAAAAAATGTTTATTTTTTTGGTTCGCCTGTCTGTCATTCCGTCTTTTCTCATTTCCATAAATAATTTTCCAGCTTCTCGAAACACATGTTACAGGAAGCTAAAGAAAAAAAAAATGTTTTACCCATTCCTTCTAAAACTAAAGCTGTAAAGATAAGGAAATTTATCCTCTTTATTTAAACATCAAGACAGCTTTGTATAACACTTCAATTTTAGTAAGCAAAAAAAGAAAAAGTAAAAGAAAATACAGGACTTTAAAAAATAATTAACCTCATAATTTAATTTAAATTTTTTTTTTTTTTTTTTCGTAAAGTTGTAAAGATTTAATCTGTGGGATTGTTTCCTACATAATTCAAAACAAAATACATTTTATCGTTAGATACCTTAGGTGAAATACAAGGAAGGCAAAACGGATAAACATAGCAGGGATTATTTATGCAAATTTTATTATTTTATCTACGTAAACCACTTTTTTTAATATATAAGAATTTAAGACTAGTTAATTTTGATTAATTTAATACTGACACACCACAAAATAACTAAAAAATACGTGATTTAAACTTTTTAAGCTTATTTATTTATTTATTTATATTTATCTATTAGATAAAACTGATACAGCAAGTTTGGATACCGAGACTGAATGCGGTGATGGCTGGTGTCCTTATGCGAATGCCACCTGCTGCAACGAGACAGCAACTTGTTGTCGCCAGGGGTCGATCTGTTTGGGTGCCTTGAACGTATGCCTTGGCATTCGAAAAGTAGAAGAGAAGAGTGAGACTCCAGTTTTATATACAGAAAGAACAGCTAATTTGAGACGGAGCAACAGAATTCCTTCTTATTTTGCAGAACAAATACGTGTGGAAACTTCACACACAAATTCTGAAAAAACTGGAAATCTAAAGAGTAAGATGCATAAACACTTTTCCCCCTTATCTTTATTTATATGTACCCCATTAAATCTCAATGTTCTCGTTGGACTTTACTCGACTATCGGTTGATATTTTCAAATGAATGTGTAAGTTCCCGCCTATTTAGTTCCCCTGGCAGTTGAAATCATTTAACATTGGTTTACGTGATATTTTAAAACTAATGATATCAACTTTTGCATAACTGTAATTTTAAGTTCAGAAAGTGCAAAGAAATTTAAAATATCATCATCATCCTGTAATTCTACTATATTACATAATAGTCTTTCAAATGCATTTTGAGTTTCCTGGAGATTACATTAAAAAAAAAAAAAAAAAAAAAAAAAAAGAAAGAAAGAAATCTTAACAAGAGAAAAGCTAGCTTTATATATATAAAAAAATTCAACCTTGAATTTATTTAAATATTATTTTTCTACAAAATCTGTAATTTTCTGTCGAAAGAAGACTGGTTCGCTAATTATAAAGTGGCTAACTTATGTCTGGCTTTGAAATTTAATCTAGCGATTTTTTGACTGCGAACTCATAACACCTATTTAACCCATTTTGTTTTCTTTGTCAAAATCGGTTAAAAGAGAGAGAGAGAGAGAAAAAAAAAAAAAAAGCTTTTTTTTATATTCTAATTTAAAAACATTAAATCGGTTTAAAAAAAAAAAAAAAAAACTTTCTCTATATTCTAATTTAAAAAATTAAATCGGTGAAAAAAAAAAAAAACTTCCTTTATATATTCTAATTTAAAGAAATAAAATGGCTTACCATCTCCTATGAATGTACAGATGGAAGATTGATAGTTTGCAAAATTTAAAGTATCAATGCAAAGTTGCCTACAAAATCCCATTTTAATTAATTAAAAAAAAAAAAAAAATCTATATAATCTCTAAGTTCAACTGAAGTCAGAGATTTTTAGACTGTAAACTCATGACCTCTATTTATAGCCAACTTTTAACTTTCGACAAAATCGGTTCAAAATTCACGATTAAGGGGAAAAAAAGAAATGAAAACTTTTTACAGTCCAATCCAGAAAACGAGATTTGTAATCTAACATGGAACTAACATTGGGGGGAGCTAAAAGACTGCCAGCTTGAAAAATAATAATAATAATAATAATAATAAATAAAATAATAATAATAATCTGGGAGAACTGTTTTGAAAAAAAGAATTAAGATAATAATGATAAAAGAAGAAATATTCTGTCTTTGACAGAATTTAATTTAGTACTATAGGACTAATTTATATAGTGCAATCTTGTAAAAAAAATAAATAAATAAGAGAAAGATATATATATATATATATATATATATATATTAAGTACGACAAGACTATTTCTTTCAATCTGATATTTTGCGTCGTTACCAATTTATAGTGTTCCACTTCGAAAATGCCTGCCAATATCCAATTTTACCATTTAATTTCTGACTCTATCTTAAAATATTTTGTGAAATCTGTAAAAATTTTCATACACGCATTTTTCACTTCCTATCGGTGAGGATAGAACTCACAACCTTCGGGTTCGTATATGTGCACTCTGACCTTAGAACCAACGTGTCTTGGCCGACTGTTTCCTGATTATTTAGACTAGTGTTTTCAGACTTTTTTAGACTAAAACTATGAAATTTATTTAAAATATAGGTTATTTTCCAATTTATAAGATGAATATATCGATATTAATTAAGTTTTTCAGAAATCAATGGTTTAATACAGGGCTCGAAATTTCCGCTCGCCAGCTCGCCATTGGCGAGTGGAATTTTTGCTGTGGCGAGTAAAAATTTGGTCCAGTTATAGATAGAATTCTTACATACGGTAACATGACAGAAAACATTCTTTTTATAGAATTAAGTATAGCAAAATCTTGCCGTCTTATAACTTCATATTTAACCTCTCCTTTTTCTCTTCTCGGAGTTCAGAGTCTGTGTGTCATGTGTGTGCTGTCCGACGATCGTCCCAATCTGAGAAAGGAAAAATGCTTAGTGCATGCATATAAAAGTTTTAATCTCTTCGGCAGTTTCGTTTCTCGCACTGTGATTTCTCCAAGCAAAGTGAGAGGAGCAGAGAGCCTCTCTGCCCGTCGCCCACTATCCAAGAGAAGAGGAATGCGAAAGTTTGCCTATGCGATATTGGCTTATAAAAATGAGCCCGAGCTCTTTTAAAGATACTACCTATGTTTATTTTGTTGAATAATGATCCAAAAATAGTTCACATTTTCCAGTTTTTTACCGAAACGCCAAGGATTTGCGCTTGTAATGATTTGTAAGCAACGATTTTATCGAAAAAGTTATTCAGAAATGGTTATTTCAAATGACAACAATGAACAACTTATACACATCGACATTTCGTCTAATTACAAAAATAAAATGGACAAAAAAGACATTTCTGATGTAAAAAGGTAAATAAATAATAGTTAAATAAGGAAGCTTAATCTTTCACAATAAAAAGATATATCAGGATACTGTTTGACAAAGAGTTTTGTTTCTTTCTTTAATGACTCTGCGTGTATGTTATTAGATATTGTAAGCTCTTTCAAATCTCAAATACAATACATTATAATGATTTTTAATTATAGATGACTATGAGACATGATGATATACGACATACTTTTAATATATATAGTTTTAGGTATATTTGTAAAAGCATTTCAAATAGTTAGGAAAAAGAAAAAAAAAAAAGTATATGACCACCCTATTTTCTGGCGAGTAAAAAATTTTTTCGGCGTGTGTAATCCGAGTTGAAATTTCGGGCCCTGGTTTAATATTAATTAATCTGTGGTGAATTTTGAGTATAATTTAAACATTAAATAATTGGTTTATAGTTTTTTTCAATATTATGTTTTGTTCTGTAGAAATTGAAACTGTTAATTATTAAAAATACGAAATTTTTACTAAGATTATTTTACTAATTAAAATATTTAGTAAATGAGTATTAAGCAATTAGGAGAAGATACTATACAATTAATGCATTCAAATTTTATTAATTTATTTAGAATTGAAAATCAAATACGTTATTTGAATACAGTAGAACCTCGATTATCCGAACCTCGATTAACCGAAACTCACCTCGATTAACCAAAACTCTCCGTTAACCGAAGTCGGTTTCTTCTTCACTTTTTTTTTTCACATTCTACTATCATCTAAAATTTTCTCTTAACAAACATGTATTTTTAAAGGTTTTTTTTTTTTTTTTTTTTTTTTTTTTCCCACATTCCTTTTGTATGCAAGCCATCCTTTCCAAATTACGAGTGCAGATAAATATTTTAGATGATTATTGATGAATTCTCGATTATCCGAAAATTTCGATTATCCGAAGTAAGTTAGGTCCCAATTACTTCGGATAATCGAGGTTCTACTGTATGTGTTTAAGAATTTTACTATGCGCCCTCTATTTTATATATATATATATATATACTAGAGGCATTCAAAAAGTAAGTTACATTTGTTCCTCCACGGATGGCAACATTGCGAAACAAGACCGAAGCTTGCACAGACGATAGTTCAGTTCCACGGCTTCCAACGGTAGCAATTTCATTCGGATAGTGACAACCGTAGGTGCGTAGTACGAGAAGGAAATGGCGCGTCAACTGGAAACTTACTCCAACGTTGAAGTACGCGGGACAGTACGTTTTTTGTGGGCAAAACGCTTCATGAGTACAGAGATTCATCGTGAAAGCATCGTCAGCAGTTTGAAGATGGTCGTACAGACTTAACCGATGCGGAAAAAGGAAGGCCATCAACAGTGAGCACACCAGACATGGACAAGCGAGTGGAAGACATTATTCGCAGCAATCGCAGAGTGAGTGAGCGTCACACACATTGCACAGTCTCATGCACCATGTCTGGTGTGCTCACTGTTGCTGGCCTTCCTCCTCTTTCCGCATCGGTTAAGTCTGTGCGACAATCTTCAAACTGCTGACACCATTTCACGATGGCTGGACGGGACATTGCGTGTGGTCCATATACTGTCGATATTTCACGATGAATCTCTGTACCCGTGAAGCGCTTTGCCCACAAAAAATGTACTATCCCGCGTATTTCAACGTTGAAGTAAGTTTCCAGTTGACGCGCCATTTCCTTCTCGTACTACGCACCAACGGCTGTCACTATCCGAATGAAATTGCTACCCGTTGGAGGCCGTGGAACTGAACTATCGTCTGCGCAAGCTTCTGTCTTGTTTCGCAATGTTGCCATCTGTGGACGAACAAGTGTAACTTACTTTTTGAATGCTCATTGTTTATATTTGAAAGGGTGTTAAAATAATACAAATATAAGTAGTCCTGCCGTACTAAATTAAATTCTGTCATAGAAAGAATTTTTAATTTTTATTTATTTATTTGTTTATTTATTAGTCTTAAGTTGAATTATTTTGAATTAATCAAATGCTTAAAATTTGAAATGTTTTAAATATTAAAAATAATTGAATAAAAAAACAATTAAGATTTCTGACACTTTTCGTAATTGTTACGTGACCAAAAACAATATCGTAATAATAATAATAATAATTTTTTCTTACGAAAAAACTGGAATTTGGACGGACCAGGAAGAGGAAAGTATTGTTGGCATGATTTAAGGAAATACATAGAAATATTCTCTAAGCGACAATTATGGGGGAGGCTCTGGGGTACTCTGGGGTGCTTTGCCTACAATGGTGTGGGTTCAGTTGCGTTCATTTCGGGTAAAATGAATTCACAACCCAAGTCGAAATTCTTGCTGGCATTTGTTTGCTAAGCAAGTATTAAATGTTTCATCCCAGCTAGTAAAATAGCATAAAACTACCATAAATATTTGCTGGTTCCACCAGAACTATCAGCAAGTTGTGGTGTGTTTTGGCCCACTTTATATGTTTGTCCAGCATATATATTTCAGCTTGTCTAGCTTGAATATTTTGCTGGCCTAGCAGCCATCAAGACCACTACTTGCTTGCACTTTTTGCTATTCTAGCAGAAATTCACAACCAACAGATGCTTTTTTGCTTGTTAGACTAGCATAAAATCTGTATCCCAGCAAGTAAAACAACATAAGTTTGGCATTAATATTTGTTGGTTCCACCAGAATTACCAGCTTGTCATGGTGTGTTTTGGCCCATTTTTATTGCTTGTCCAGCATACATAATCCAGCTTTTCATGTTGGTATTTGTTTGCTAGACCAGCATTAAATGCTGTATCCCAGCAAGTAATATAGCATAGAACTAGCATTAATATTTGCTGGTTCCACCAGAATTACCAGCATGTCATGGTGTGTATTGGCTCACTTTTATTGCTCGTCCAGCATATATAATCCAGCTTGTGTTGCTTGAATAAGTTACTGGCCTAGCAGCAATCAAGACCACCACTTGCTTGCACTTTTGGCTATTCTAGCAGTAATTTGCAACCAACAGATGCTTTTTTTACTGCTATTCTAGCATTACTTTTCTACCATCAGTTGCTTTTAATTTTTGCTATTATAACATTACTTTTCTACCAGCAGTTGCTTTTAATTTTATTTATACTAGCCAGATTTAGGGTATTTACCTATGGCCGGGGTGAATACCACAAAACTGGGTATTTTTGAAAGTTAAATCAGTAATCAATTTTTATATAAATATATGTATTCAAAAACTAAAAAGGGATGCAAGGAATGGTACTTATAATGGAATGCAAATTGTTAACTCTGTTTATATCGTATAGATGGCACCTGCGAAACTTCTAATAACTTTCTTAGAATGTTATGCTACAAATGAATTCTTATTTTGATTAGTGAACAGTTAACCATTCAATTTTTGTGCTGATATTACTATAAGTAAATTTTATGCTGCAAGGATGTTAAAATGGAAGATTAGTTATCTTATTTTTACCCACTCGTTAACACGGTATTCTGAAATTGGTGGGAAATGGTCAGAAGCATTTTTAAAGCTGTTCTTAAATGGATAACATTGTGATCAATAATGTAAAATTTTCAACAGATTCACAGAACTAATTTTTAATGAAAATGTATGACTTTTGCTGACATTACCATTGAAGTGCTTAAAAAGGGAAATAAGTTTTAATTTTTTCTCTAAATACAATACTTCTCAATACCCTAATTTGTAAACTTTCACATCACGAAAAAGGGATGAAAACATAGAATAATAATAAAGGAAGAAGGAGCATAAGGTTTCTACATAAGCTGTTGTGTTGCCACAAAAAACAGCGATAATTAACAAGCCTTTATTAACAAACTTCAATATTGAGAGGAGCAAAAGTAGCTTTCGCTGGCATTTCACTAGAAGGGGTTTGTAAGCATTAAGACTATTGGCGTGCTCCTTCTTCCTCTATTATTATTCTATGGATGAAAATCATCAACTAAATTGCCAACTTTGAATTACTTAATATATATATATACAGTAGAGAGCCATAAATCTGTCGATCTAAAATCCGCCAAAATTCCAAATGCGCATAACTTTTCAGATACAAACAATGAAATTTAAGATACAAAACTGCAAATCAGAATTTTTGTAAAACATCCTGAATGCAGACTTTGTGCTCGCATTTTATGATTACAATAATAAAAATATGAAAAACTGCAAGAACCAAATTACTGATAAAGAAATTTAAATATTAAATTAATATTAAATTAATCCAAAGAAAATTATTATTATTATGATGATGATGATGATGATGATGATATCAATGAGGAAAACAATAAATTAATTTTTAAAAATTCTATCTGATGAAGGCATAGTTGTAAGGAAGATTTCAGTTAAATTCTTTCAAAAATAAATTTGTGTTACAAAATAAGGATTGATAACTTATTTACAATAGACAAAAAATTTAAATCAATAAATTCATTTTTTACTTATTACTTTCTTCTATATGTAATACAGAGAAAGCATTGGATTCGCGAAAATTTTCGACCTCCGTTTTTTGACGGATCTACACGTTTTGGGATGTCCTAAACACGAATTGATAGTTTTTAAAAAATGTATGTCTGTCTGTGTGTGTGTGTGTCTTTCTGTCTGTTTGTGTGTCTGTGGTTTATTGTTTTCACCGTATTTCACGAACCAATGAATGAAATTGAACCAAACTTGGTATATAGTTGAACCCTGGCGAGGCATTCTGCTGATTAGATTTGGGGATCAATCGCACAGCAGTTGGCGCTGTGATCGCATTTTATGTAAACTCTTAACATGGCAGTATAGGACAAAATTTCGTATTTTTCACCGTATTTCACGAACCAATTAATGAAATTCAACCAAACTTGGTATATAGTTGGAACCTGACGGGGCATGGTGCTGATTAGATTTGGGGATCAATCGCCCAGCAGGTGGCGCTGTCATCGCATTTTATGTAAACTTTTAACATGGCAGTATAGGACAAAATTTCGTATTTTTCACTGTATTTCACGAACCAATTAATGAAATTCAACCAAACTTGGTATATAGTTGGAACCTGACGGGGCATTCTGCTGATTAGATTTGGGGATCAATAGCCCAGCAGGTGGCGCTGTCATCGCATTTTATGTAAACTTTTAACATGGCAGTATAGGACAAAATTTCGTATTTTTCATCGTACCTCACGAACCAATGAATGAAATTGAACCAAACTTGGTATATAGTTGGACCCTGACATAAACTAGTGCTGATTAGATTTGGAGATAAATCGTCCAGCAGATGGCGCTGTGATAGAATTTTTTCTAAATTTTTAACATAGCAGTATAGGACAAAATTTAGCAGGAATGTACATAATGAGCGTTATTTTAAACTTGTGATTGTAAAATTGATATGAATTATTGATAATAGTAGTAGTTAACTAGGAAAACAATTTTGTGCATGTAGGGGCACCGGTTCTCCCCCCTAGGGGGGAAGTACCCACCCGGGAAGTAAGTTTTCAAGATGGGTATTTTTCGAAAGGTCTCGTTGATAATAGTAATAGTTAACTGGGAAAAAAATTTTGTCACTGGGGGGGAAGTATCCCCCGGGGGGGGGGGGCAAAGTTTCAAGATGGGTATCTTTCGAAAGGTCTCGTCAATACCTTTAAAACGAATGGTTGAACCATAAATCTGTGATAATTTAAAACAAAGTTTTTTTTTTTTTTTTTTTTTTTTACTTTTAACAAAAAAAAAAAAAAAAAAAAAAAAAAAAACTTACAAAAAAAATTGTATTTTTTTTTTTTAAATTTAACCGAACTTGGTATTTAGTTGGTCCCCGACATGAACTGCTGCTGATTACATTTGGGGATCAATAACTCAACAGGTCGCGCTGTGATCGCAGTTTTTCTAAATTTTTAACGTGGCAGTATAGGAGAAAATTTCGTATAAATGTCCATAATGAGCGTTATTTTAAACTTGTGATTGTAAAATTGATATGAATTATTGATAATAGTAGTAGTTAACTAGGAAAAAAATTTTGTGCATGTGGGGGCATCGGTTCCCCCCCTAGGGGGGGAAGTCCGCCCCCCCGGGATGTAAATTTTCACAATGGGTATCTTTCGATAGGTATAGTTGATAATAGTAGTAGTTAACTAGGAAAAAAATTTTATGCATGTAGGGGCATCGGTTCCCCCCCACTGGGGAGGAGTACCCCCCGGACGGGGGGGGGGGGGCAAAGTTTCAAAATGGGTACCTTTCGAATGGTCTCATCAAAATATTTAAAACGAATGGTTGATCCATATATCTGTGATAATTTAAAACAAAGTTATCGATTTTTTTTTACTTTTAGCAAAAAAAAATTTTGAAAAAAAACATTTTTTTTTTTTTTTTTTAACGAAATTTAACCAAACTTGGTATTTAATTGGTCCCCGACATAAACTGGTGCTGATTACACTTGGGGATCAATAGCGCAACAGGTGGCGCTGTAATCGCATTTTTTCTAAATTTTTAACATGGCAATAACGGACAAAATTTCGTATAAATGTACATAATGAGAGTTATTTTTAACTTGTGATTGTAAAATTAATATGAGTTATTGATAATAGTAGTAGTTAACTAGGAAAAAAATTCTGTGCATGTCGGGGCATCGCTTCCCACCCTGGGGGAATTTAAAACAAAGTTATCGATTTTTTTTACAAAAAAAAAAATAATAATAATAATAATAAATAAAGAACAGAAAAAAATTGTATTTTTTTTTTTTTTTTTTTTTTTTTTTTTTTTTTTATTGTTACTGATTAAATATGTGTCTAGGAAAATATAGAAGAAAGTCTTGTGGTGGCCACAACATACTAGTTTTTATTTCATAACGCATACTTTTTCTTTCCTAATTCAAAATTACTAAAAAAAACTTTTTCCATATCGCTTGTAACGATCTGATTATCATTAATTTTCTTTTCTTTTTCTTTCCAAAAAAAAAAAAAAAAATGATTTTAATGAAATTCTGACAGTAGAATTTAGTTTAGGACGGACGACTATTAGTTTTTTTTTTTTTTTTTTTTTTTTTTCAAAGTATTTTCAATTATATTTTCGATTATGATAAATATCCAAATATCCGCGATTGTAATGAAACGCTCGCCCTCTGGTGGGCTAAGGTGAAATTATCATACCACTGATAGCTTTCACGCTGAAACAATGATGAACAACAAAAAAGAACAAAAATAAATACACGTGGCTATTATATTTACTAACAACTGCAGTTGAGAAAGAGCCATCTATCGATCTTTACAAACGCGGATAAAAAAATGATTTCGACAAATGTCCAGCTATCGAAAAATGACGCCGCAAAAATCCCAGATTGAGACTAATAGTCCTCCATCTTAATAATAACAGAATTTAGTTTAGGACGGAGGACTACTAGTTTTTTTTTTTTTTTTCAAATTATAACATTGCTTTCAAATTATTTAATTATATTTTCGATAAATTTTAGATTTCGATAAATGTCCAACTATCGAAAAATGATTTCGACAGTGTCCAACTATCAAAAAATGACGCCGAAAAATTCCCAGATTGAGACTAATAGTCGTCAGTCCTAATAATAATAATAATATTTTATACACAATAAATTTTCATTTGTGATATCTCATTATTAATTTTTACTTTCTTCTATATTCAATAGAAGAAAGTATGGGATTCGTAAAAATTTTCGACCTCGGGTTTTTGATGGATTTACACGTTTTGAGAGCTGTAGAACACGATTTGAACATTTTTAGAAAATGTCTGTCTGTCTGTCTGTCTGTCTCTGTGTGTGTGTGTGTGACAAAATTTTGTTGCAACTGTATCTCAGGAACTACTGCACAGAATTTCATACAAATTGGTATGTAGTTGCATCTTGACATAAATTAGTGCCTATCAACGTTTGGTAAAAATTGTCTTACAGGTTGCGTTGCCATCCCAATTTTTCTAAATTTTTAACAGGGTGATATAAGACAAAATTTTGTATAAAAGTGCATAAAGAGAATTATTTTTTAGTAATCATTATGAAGTTTACAAGAATTATTTATAATAGAGATAGTCAACTGGGAAAATTTTTTTGTATGTGTAGGAGCCTCGTCAAAACCCTTGGGGGGGGGGGGGGAAGTCCCCCCTCAAGGGGAGTAAATTTTCAAGATGGGTATCTTTCGAAAGGTCTCGTCAATACCTTTGGAACGAATGGTTAAACTATAAATCTGTGATAATTTAAAACAAAGTTATCGATTTTTTTTTTTTTTTACTTTTAACAAAATAATAATAATAATAATCGTATTTTTTTTTTTTTTTTTTTTTTTTTTTTTTTAATTGTTACTGATTGAATATGTGTCTAGGAAAATATAGAAGAAAGTCTTGTGGTGGCCACAAAATACTAGTTTTTATTTCATAACGCGCACTTTTTCTTTCCTAAATCAAAATTACTAAAAAAACTTTTTCCATATCGCTTGTAACGATACTGATTATTATTAATTTTCTTTTTTTTTTCTTTCAAAAAAAAAAAATAAAATAAAATAAAATAAAAAAAAAATAAAAAAAAAAATAAAAAAATGATTTTAATGAAATTTTGACAGTAGAATTTAGTTTAGGACGGACGACTATTAGTTTTTTTTTTTTTTTCAAATTATTTTCAATTATATTTTCGATTACGATAAATATCCAAATATCCGCGATTGTAATGAAATGCTCGCCCTCTGGTGGGCTAAGGTGAAATTATCATACCACTGATAGCTTTCACGCTGAAACAATGATGAACAACAAAAAAGAACAAAAATAATTACACGTGGCTATTATATTTACTAACAACTGCAGTTGAGAAAGAGCCATCTATCGATCTTTACAAACGCGGATAAAAAAATGATTTCGACAAATGTCCAGCTATCGAAAAATGACGCCGCAAAAATCCCAGATTGAGACTAATAGTCCTCCATCTTAATAATAACAGAATTTAGTTTAGGACGGAGGACTACTAGTTTTTTTTTTTTTTTCAAATTATAACATTGCTTTCAAATTATTTAATTATATTTTCGATAAATTTTAGATTTCGATAAATGTCCAACTATCGAAAAATGATTTCGACAATGTCCAACTATCAAAAAATGACGCCGCAAAATTCCCAGATTGAGACTAATAGTCGTCAGTCCTAATAATAATAATAATATTTTATACACAATAAATTTTCATTTGTGATATCTCATTATTAATTTTTACTTTCTTCTATATTCAATAGAAGAAAGTATGGGATTCGTAAAAATTTTCGACCTCGGGTTTTTGATGGATTTACACGTTTTGAGAGCTGTAGAACACGATTTGAACATTTTTAGAAAATGTCTGTCTGTCTGTCTGTCTGTCTCTGTGTGTGTGTGTGTGTGACAAAATTTTGTTGCAACTGTATCTCAGGAACTACTGCACAGAATTTCATACAAATTGGTATGTAGTTGCATCTTGACATAAATTAGTGCCTATCAACGTTTGGTAAAAATTGTCTTACAGGTTGCGTTGCCATCCCAATTTTTCTAAATTTTTAACAGAGTGATATAGGACAAAATTTTGTATAAAAGTGCATAAAGAGAATTATTTTTTAGTAATCATTATGAAGTTTACAAGAATTATTTATAATAGAGATAGTCAACTGGGAAAATTTTTTTGTATGTGTAGGAGCCTCGTCAAAACCCTTGGGGGGGGGGAAGTCCCCCCTCGAGGGGAGTAAATTTTCAAGATGGGTATCTTTCGAAAGGTCTCGTCAATACCTTTAGAACGAATGGTTAAACTATAAATCTGTGATAATTTAAAACAAAGTTATCGATTTTTTTTTTTTACTTTTAACAAAATAATAATAATAATAATAATAATAATCGTATTTTTTTTTTTTTTTTTTATTGTTACTGATTGAATATGTGTCTAGGAAAATATAGAAGAAAGTCTTGTGGTGGCCACAAAATACTAGTTTTTATTTCATAACGCGCACTTTTTCTTTCCTAAATCAAAATTACTAAAAAAACTTTTTCCATATCGCTTGTAACGATACTGATTATTATTAATTTTCTTTTTTTTTTCTTTCAAAAAAAAAAAAATAAATAAATAAAAAAAAATAAAATAAAATAAAATAAAAATAAAAATAAAAAAATGATTTTAATGAAATTTTGACAGTAGAATTTAGTTTAGGACGGACGACTATTAGTTTTTTTTTTTTTTTTTTCAAATTATTTGCAATTATATTTTCGATTACGATAAATATCCAAATATCCGCGATTGTAATGAAATGCTCGCCCTCTGGTGGGCTAAGGTGAAATTATCATACCACTGATAGCTTTCACGCTGAAACAATGATGAATAACAAAAAAGAACAAAAATAAATACACGTGGCTATTATATTTACTAACAACTGCAGTTGAGAAAGAGCCATCTATTGATCTTTACAAACGCGGATAAAAAAATGATTTCGACAAATGTCCAGCTATCGAAAAATGACGCCGCAAAAATCCCAGATTGAGACTAATAGTCCTCCATCTTAATAATAACAGAATTTAGTTTAGGACGGAGGACTACTAGTTTTTTTTTTTTTTTCAAATTATAACATTGCTTTCAAATTATTTAATTATATTTTCGATAAATTTTAAATTTCGATAAATGTCCAACTATCGAAAAATGATTTCGACAATGTCCAACTATCAAAAAATGACGCCGCAAAATTCCCAGATTGAGACTAATAGTCGTCAGTCCTAATAATAATAATAATAATTTATACACAATAAATTTTCATTTGTGATATCTCATTATTAATTTTTACTTTCTTCTATATTCAATAGAAGAAAGTATGGGATTCGTAAAAATTTTCGACCTCGGGTTTTTGATGGATTTACACGTTTTGAGAGCTGTAGAACACGATTTGAACATTTTTAGAAAATGTCTGTCTGTCTGTCTGTCTGTCTCTGTGTGTGTGTGTGTGACAAAATTTTGTTGCAACTGTATCTCAGGAACCACTGCACAGAATTTCATACAAATTGGTATGTAGTTGCATCTTGACATAAATTAGTGCCTATCAACGTTTGGTAAAAATTGTCTTACAGGTTGCGTTGCCATCCCAATTTTTCTAAATTTTTAACAGGGTGATATAGGACAAAATTTTGTATAAAAGTGCATAAAGAGAATTATTTTTTAGTAATCATTATGAAGTTTACAAGAATTATTTATAATAGAGATAGTCAACTGGGAAAATTTTTTTGTATGTGTAGGAGCCTCGTCAAAACCCTTGGGGGGGGGGAAAGTCCCCCCTCGAGGGGAGTAAATTTTCAAGATGGGTATCTTTCGAAAGGTCTCGTCAATACCTTTAGAACGAATGGTTAAACTATAAATCTGTGATAATTTAAAACAAAGTTATCGATTTTTTTTTTTTTTTTACTTTTAACAAAATAATAATAATAAGAATAAGAATAATCGTATTTTTTTTTTTTTTTATTGTTACTGATTGAATATGTGTCTAGGAAAATATAGAAGAAAGTCTTGTGGTGGCCACAAAATACTAGTTTTTATTTCATAACGCGCACTTTTTCTTTCCTAAATCAAAATTACTAAAGAAACTTTTTCCATATCGCTTGTAACGATACTGATTATTATTAATTTTCTTTTTTTTTTTTCTTTCAAAAAAAAAAAAAATAAAAATAAAATAAAATAAAATAAAATAAAAAAATAAAATAAAAAAATGATTTTAATGAAATTTTGACAGTAGAATTTAGTTTAGGACGGACGACTATTAGTTTTTTTTTTTTTTTTTTTCAAATTATTTTCAATTATATTTTAGATTACGATAAATATCCAAATATCCGCGATTGTAATGAAATGCTCGCCCTCTGGTGGGCTAAGGTGAAATTATCATACCACTGATAGCTTTCACGCTGAAACAATGATGAACAACAAAAAAGAACAAAAATAAATACACGTGGCTATTATATTTACTAACAACTGCAGTTGAGAAAGAGCCATCTATCGATCATTACAAACGCGGATAGAAAAATGATTTCGACAAATGTCCAGCTATCGAAAAATGACGCCGCAAAAATCCCAGATTGAGACTAATAGTCCTCCATCTTAATAATAACAGAATTTTGTTTAGGACGGAGGACTACTAGGTTTTTTTTTTTTTTTTTTTTTTTTTTTTCCAAATTATAACATTGCTTTCAAATTATTTAATTATATTTTCGATAAATTTTAGATTTCGATAAATATCCAACTATCGAAAAATGATTTCGACAAATGTCCAACTATCAAAAAATGACGCCGCAAAATTCCCAGATTGAGACTAATAGTCGTCAGTCCTAATAATAATAATAATATTTTATACACAATAAATTTTCATTTGTGATATCTCATTATTAATTTTTACTTTCTTCTATATTCAATAGAAGAAAGTATGGGATTCGTAAAAATTTTCGACCTCGGGTTTTTGATGGATTTACACGTTCAGAGAGCTGTAGAACACAATTTGACCATTTTTAGAAAATGTCTGTCTGTCTGTCTGTCTGTTTCTGTGTGTGTGTGTGTGACAAAATTTTGTTGCAACTGTATCTCAGGAACTACTGCACAGAATTTCATACAAATTGGTATGTAGTTGCATCTTGACATAAATTAGTGCCTATCAACGTTTGGTAAAAATTGTCTTACAGGTTGCGTTGCCATCCCGCTTTTTCTAAATTTTTCACAGGGTGATATAGGACAAAATTTTGTATAAATGTGCATAAAGAGAATTATTTTTTAGTAATCATTATGAAGTTTACAATAATTATTTATAATAGAGATAGTCAACTGGGAAACTTTTTTTGTATGTGTAGGAGCCTCGTCAAAACCCTTCGGGGGGGGGGGGGGAAGTCACTGATTAATATTAATTTTCTTTTCTTTTTCTTTCAAAAAAAAAAAAAAAATGATTTTAATGAAATTCTGACAGTGTAATTTAGTTTAGGACGGAGGACTATTAGGTTTTTTTTTTTTTTTTTTTTCAAATTATTTTCAATTATATTTTCGATTGCGATAAATATCCAAATATCCGCAATTGTAATGAAATGCTCGCCCTCTGGTGGGCTAAGGTGAAATTATCATACCACTGGTGGCTTTCACGCTGAAACAATGATGAACAACAAAAAAGAACAAAATTAAATACACGTGGCTATTATATTTACTAACAACTGCAGTTGAGAAAGAGCCATCTATCGATCATTACAAACGCGGATAGAAAAATGATTTCGACAAATGTCCAGCTATCGAAAAATGACGCCGCAAAAATCCCAGATTGAGACTAATAGTCCTCCATCTTAATAATAACAGAATTTAGTTTAGGACGGAGGACTACTAGGTTTTTTTTTTTTTTTTTTTTTCAAATTATAACATTGCTTTCAAATTATTTAATTATATTTTCGATAAATTTTAGATTTCGATAAATGTCAAACTATCGAAAAATGATTTCGACAAATGTCCAACTATCAAAAAATGACGCCGCAAAATTCCCAAATTGAGACTAATAGTCGCCAGTCCTAATAATAATAATAATATTTTATGCACAATAAATTTTCATTTGTGATATCTTATTATTAATTTTTACTTTCTTCTATATTCAATAGAAGAAAGTATGGGATTCGTAAAAATTTTCGACCTCGGGTTTTTGATGGATTTACAAGTTTTGAGAGCTGTAGAACACGATTTGACCATTTTTAGAAAATGTCTGTCTGTCTGTGTGTGTGTGTGTGTGTGTGTGTGTGTGTGTGTGTGTGTGTGTGTGTGTGTGTGACAAAATTTTGTTGCAATTGTATCTCAGGAACTACTGCACAGAATTTCATACAAATTGGTATGTAGTTGCATCTTGACATAAATTAGTGCCTATCAACGTTTGGTAAAAATTGTCTTACAGGTTGCGTTGCCATCCCACTTTTTCTAAATTTTTAACAGGGTGATATAGGACAAAATTTTGTATAAATGTGCATAAAGAGAATTATTTTTTAGTAATCATTATGAAGTTTACAAGAATTATTTATAATAGAGATAGTCAACTGGGAAAATTTTTTTGTATGTGTAGGAGCCTCGTCAAAACCCTTGGGGGGGGGGGGAAGGGAGTCACTGATTATTATTAATTTTCTTTTCTTTTTCTTTCCAAAAAAAAATGATTTTAATGAAATTCTGACAGTGGCATTTAGTTTAGGACGGAGGACTATTAGTTTTTTTTTTTTTTTTTTTCAAATTATTTTCAATTATATTTTCGATTACGATAAATATCCAAATATCCGCGATTGTAATGAAACGCTCGCCCTCTGGTGGGCTAAGGTGAAATTATCATACCACTGATAGCTTTCACGCTGAAACAATGATGAACAACAAAAAAGAACAAAAATAAATACACGTGGCTATTATATTTACTAACAACTGCAGTTGAGAAAGAGCCAGCTATCGATCTTTACAAACGCGGATAAAAAAATGATTTCGACAAATGTCCAGCTATCGAAAAATGACGCCGCAAAAATCCCAGATTGAGACTAATAGTCCTCCATCTTAATAATAACAGAATTTAGTTTAGGACGGGGGACTACTAGGTTTTTTTTTTTTTTTTTTTTTTTTTTTTTTTTTTTTTCAAATTATAACATTGCTTTCAAATTATTTAATTATATTTTCGATAAATAAATTTTAGATTTCGATAAATGTGCATCTATCGAAAAATGATTTCGACAATGTCCAACTATCAAAAAATGACGCCGCAAAATTCCCAGATTGAGACTAATAGTCGTCAGTCCTAATAATAATAATAATAATTTATACACAATAAATTTTCATTTGTGATATCTCATTATTAATTTTTACTTTCTTCTATATTCAATAGAAGAAAGTATGGGATTCGTAAAAATTTTCGACCTCGGGTTTTTGATGGATTTACACGTTTTGAGAGCTGTAGAACACGATTTGAACATTTTTAGAAAATGTCTGTCTGTCTGTCTGTCTGTCTCTGTGTGTGTGTGTGTGACAAAATTTTGTTGCAACTGTATCTCAGGAACCACTGCACAGAATTTCATACAAATTGGTATGTAGTTGCATCTTGACATAAATTAGTGCCTATCAACGTTTGGTAAAAATTGTCTTACAGGTTGCGTTGCCATCCCAATTTTTCTAAATTTTTAACAGGGTGATATAGGACAAAATTTTGTATAAAAGTGCATAAAGAGAATTATTTTTTAGTAATCATTATGAAGTTTACAAGAATTATTTATAATAGAGATAGTCAACTGGGAAAATTTTTTTGTATGTGTAGGAGCCTCGTCAAAACCCTTGGGGGGGGGGGGAAAGTCCCCCCTCGAGGGGAGTAAATTTTCAAGATGGGTATCTTTCGAAAGGTCTCGTCAATACCTTTAGAACGAATGGTTAAACTATAAATCTGTGATAATTTAAAACAAAGTTATCGATTTTTTTTTTTTTTTTACTTTTAACAAAATAATAATAATAATAATAATAATAATCGTATTTTTTTTTTTTCTTGTTACTGATTGAATATGTGTCTAGGAAAATATAGAAGAAAGTCTTGTGGTGGCCACAAAATACTAGTTTTTATTTCATAACGCGCACTTTTTCTTTCCTAAATCAAAATTACTAAAGAAACTTTTTCCATATCGCTTGTAACGATACTGATTATTATTAATTTTCTTTTTTTTTTTCTTTCAAAAAAAAAAAAAATAAAATAAAATAAAATAAAATAAAATAAAAAAATAAAATAAAAAAATGATTTTAATGAAATTTTGACAGTAGAATTTAGTTTAGGACGGACGACTATTAGTTTTTTTTTTTTTTTTTCAAATTATTTTCAATTATATTTTCGATTACGATAAATATCCAAATATCCGCGATTGTAATGAAATGCTCGCCCTCTGGTGGGCTAAGGTGAAATTATCATACCACTGATAGCTTTCACGCTGAAACAATGATGAACAACAAAAAAGAACAAAAATAAATACACGTGGCTATTATATTTACTAACAACTGCAGTTGAGAAAGAGCCATCTATCGATCATTACAAACGCGGATAGAAAAATGATTTCGACAAATGTCCAGCTATCGAAAAATGACGCCGCAAAAATCCCAGATTGAGACTAATAGTCCTCCATCTTAATAATAACAGAATTTAGTTTAGGACGGAGGACTACTAGGTTTTTTTTTTTTTTTTTTTTTTTTTTTTTCCAAATTATAACATTGCTTTCAAATTATTTAATTATATTTTCGATAAATTTTAGATTTCGATAAATATCCAACTATCGAAAAATGATTTCGACAAATGTCCAACTATCAAAAAATGACGCCGCAAAATTCCCAGATTGAGACTAATAGTCGTCAGTCCTAATAATAATAATAATATTTTATACACAATAAATTTTCATTTGTGATATCTCATTATTAATTTTTACTTTCTTCTATATTCAATAGAAGAAAGTATGGGATTCGTAAAAATTTTCGACCTCGGGTTTTTGATGGATTTACACGTTCAGAGAGCTGTAGAACACAATTTGACCATTTTTAGAAAATGTCTGTCTGTCTGTCTGTCTGTCTCTGTGTGTGTGTGTGTGACAAAATTTTGTTGCAACTGT
The DNA here is from genome assembly GCA_963930645.1 of Salticus scenicus. Lineage (NCBI taxonomy): Eukaryota > Metazoa > Arthropoda > Arachnida > Araneae > Salticidae > Salticus > Salticus scenicus. Next base: position 40,676,407 of record OZ005654.1, on the reverse strand, counting down.
ATCTCAGGAACTACTGCACAGAATTTCATACAAATTGGTATGTAGTTGCATCTTGACATAAATTAGTGCCTATCAACGTTTGGTAAAAATTGTCTTACAGGTTGCGTTGCCATCCCGCTTTTTCTAAATTTTTCACAGGGTGATATAGGACAAAATTTTGTATAAATGTGCATAAAGAGAATTATTTTTTAGTAATCATTATGAAGTTTACAATAATTATTTATAATAGAGATAGTCAACTGGGAAACTTTTTTTGTATGTGTAGGAGCCTCGTCAAAACCCTTCGGGGGGGGGGGGATGTCACTGATTAATATTAATTTTCTTTTCTTTTTCTTTCAAAAAAAAAAAAAATGATTTTAATGAAATTCTGACAGTGTAATTTAGTTTAGGACGGAGGACTATTAGGTTTTTTTTTTTTTTTTTTTTTTTTTTTTTTTTTTTCAAATTATTTTCAATTATATTTTCGATTGCGATAAATATCCAAATATCCGCAATTGTAATGAAATGCTCGCCCTCTGGTGGGCTAAGGTGAAATTATCATACCACTGGTGGCTTTCACGCTGAAACAATGATGAACAACAAAAAAGAACAAAAATAAATACACGTGGCTATTATATTTACTAACAACTGCAGTTGAGAAAGAGCTATCTATCGATCATTACAAACGCGGATAGAAAAATGATTTCGACAAATGTCCAGCTATCGAAAAATGACGCCGCAAAAATCCCAGATTGAGACTAATAGTCCTCCATCTTAATAATAACAGAATTTAGTTTAGGACGGAGGACTACTAGGTTTTTTTTTTTTTTTTTTTTTTTTTCAAATTATAACATTGCTTTCAAATTATTTAATTATATTTTCGATAAATTTTAGATTTCGATAAATGTCAAACTATCGAAAAATGATTTCGACAAATGTCCAACTATCAAAAAATGACGCCGCAAAATTCCCAAATTGAGACTAATAGTCGCCAGTCCTAATAATAATAATAATATTTTATGCACAATAAATTTTCATTTGTGATATCTTATTATTAATTTTTACTTTCTTCTATATTCAATAGAAGAAAGTATGGGATTCGTAAAAATTTTCGACCTCGGGTTTTTGATGGATTTACAAGTTTTGAGAGCTGTAGAACACGATTTGACCATTTTTAGAAAATGTCTGTCTGTCTGTGTGTGTGTGTGTGTGTGTGTGTGTGTGTGTGTGTGTGTGACAAAATTTTGTTGCAATTGTATCTCAGGAACTACTGCACAGAATTTCATACAAATTGGTATGTAGTTGCATCTTGACATAAATTAGTGCCTATCAACGTTTGGTAAAAATTGTCTTACAGGTTGCGTTGCCATCCCACTTTTTCTAAATTTTTAACAGGGTGATATAGGACAAAATTTTGTATAAATGTGCATAAAGAGAATTATTTTTTAGTAATCATTATGAAGTTTACAAGAATTATTTATAATAGAGATAGTCAACTGGGAAAATTTTTTTGTATGTGTAGGAGCCTCGTCAAAACCCTTGGGGGGGGGGGGGGGGAAGGGAGTCACTGATTATTATTAATTTTCTTTTCTTTTTCTTTCCAAAAAAAAATGATTTTAATGAAATTCTGACAGTGGCATTTAGTTTAGGACGGAGGACTATTAGGTTTTTTTTTTTTTTTTCAAATTATTTTCAATTATATTTTCGATTACGTTAAATATCCAAATATCCGCGATTGTAATGAAACGCTCGCCCTCTGGTGGGCTAAGGTGAAATTATCATACCACTGATAGCTTTCACGCTGAAACAATGATGAACAACAAAAAAGAACAAAAATAAATACACGTGGCTATTATATTTACTAACAACTGCAGTTGAGAAAGAGCCAGCTATCGATCTTTACAAACGCGGATAAAAAAATGATTTCGACAAATGTCCAGCTATCGAAAAATGACGCCGCAAAAATCCCAGATTGAGACTAATAGTCCTCCATCTTAATAATAACAGAATTTAGTTTAGGACGGGGGACTACTAGGTTTTTTTTTTTTTTTTTCAAATTATAACATTGCTTTCAAATTATTTAATTATATTTTCGATAAATAAATTTTAGATTTCGATAAATGTGCATCTATCGAAAAATGATTTCGACAAATGTCCAACTATCAAAAAATGATGCCGCAAAATTCCCAGATTGAGACTAATAGTCCTCAGTCCTAATAATAATAATAATAATATTTTATACACAATAAATTTTCATTTGTAATATCTCATTATTTATTTTTACTTTCTTCTGTATTCAATAGAAGAAAGTATGGGATTCGTAAAAATTTTCGACCTCGGGTTTTTGATGGATTTACACGTTTTGAGAGCTGTAGAACACGATTTGACCATTTTCGGAAAATGTCTGTCTGTCTGTCTGTGTGTGTGTGTGTGTGACAAAATTTTGTTGCAACTGTATCGCAGGAACTACTGCACAGAATTTCATACAAATTGGTATGTAGTTGCATCTTGACATAAATTAGTGTCTATCAACGTTTGGTAAAAATTGTCTTACAGGTTGCGTTGCTATCCCGCTTTTTCTAAATTTTTAACAGGGTGATATAGGACAAAATTTTGTATAAATGTGCATAAAGAGAATTATTTTTTAGTAATCATTATGAAGTTTACAGTAATTATTTATAATAGAGATAGTCAACTGGGAAACTTTTTTTGTATGTGTAGGAGCCTCGTCAAAACCCTTCGGGGGGGGGGGGGGGGAAGTCACTGATTAATATTAATTTTCTTTTCTTTTTCTTTCAAAAAAAAAAAAAAATGATTTTAATGAAATTCTGACAGTGTAATTTAGTTTAGGACGGAGGACTATTAGGTTTTTTTTTTTTTTTTTTTTTTTTTTGAAATTATTTTCAATATATTTTCGATTGCGATAAATATCCAAATATCCGCAATTGTAATGAAATGCTCGCCCTCTGGTGGGCTAAGGTGAAATTATCATACCACTGGTGGCTTTCACGCTGAAACAATGATGAACAACAAAAAAGAACAAAAATAAATACACGTGGCTATTATATTTGCTAACAACTGCAGTTGAGAAAGAGCCATCTATCGATCATTACAAACGCGGATAGAAAAATGATTTCGACAAATGTCCAGCTATCGAAAAATGACGCCGCAAAAATCCCAGATTGAGACTAATAGTCCTCCATCTTAATAATAACAGAATTTAGTTTAGGACGGAGGACTACTAGGTTTTTTTTTTTTTTTTTTTTTTTTTTTTTCCAAATTATAACATTGCTTTCAAATTATTTAATTATATTTTCGATAAATTTTAGATTTCGATAAATATCCAACTATCGAAAAATGATTTCGACAAATGTCCAACTATCAAAAAATGACGCCGCAAAATTCCCAGATTGAGACTAATAGTCGTCAGTCCTAATAATAATAATAATATTTTATACACAATAAATTTTCATTTGTGATATCTCATTATTAATTTTTACTTTCTTCTATATTCAATAGAAAGAAAGTATGGGATTCGTAAAATTTTTCGACCTCGGGTTTTTGATGGATTTACACGTTCAGAGAGCTGTAGAACACAATTTGACCATTTTTAGAAAATGTCTGTCTGTCTGTCTGTCTGTTTCTGTGTGTGTGTGTGTGACAAAATTTTGTTGCAACTGTATCTCAGGAACTACTGCACAGAATTTTAAAATTGGTATGTAGTTGCATCTTGACATAAATTAGTGCCTATCAACGTTTGGTAAAAATTGTCTTACAGGTTGCGTTGCCATCCCGCTTTTTCTAAATTTTTCACAGGGTGATATAGGACAAAATTTTGTATAAATGTGCATAAAGAGAATTATTTTTTAGTAATCATTATGAAGTTTACAATAATTATTTATAATAGAGATAGTCAACTGGGAAACTTTTTTTGTATGTGTAGGAGCCTCGTCAAAACACTTCGGGGGGGGGGGGAAGTCACTGATTAATATTAATTTTCTTTTCTTTTTCTTTCAAAAAAAAAAAAATGATTTTAATGAAATTCTGACAGTGTAATTTAGTTTAGGACGGAGGACTATTAGGTTTTTTTTTTTTTTTTTTTTTTTTTTTTTTTTCAAATTATTTTCAATTATATTTTCGATTGCGATAAATATCCAAATATCCGCAATTGTAATGAAATGCTCGCCCTCTGGTGGGCTAAGGTGAAATTATCATACCACTGGTGGCTTTCACGCTGAAACAATGATGAACAACAAAAAAGAACAAAAATAAATACACGCGGCTATTATATTTACTAACAACTGCAGTTGAGAAAGAGCCATCTATCGATCATTACAAACGCGGATAGAAAAATGATTTCGACAAATGTCCAGCTATCGAAAAATGACGCCGCAAAAATCCCAGATTGAGACTAATAGTCCTCCATCTTAATAATAACAGAATTTAGTTTAGGACGGAGGACTACTAGGTTTTTTTTTTTTTTTTTTTTTTTCAAATTATAACATTGCTTTCAAATTATTTAATTATATTTTCGATAAATTTTAGATTTCGATAAATGTCAAACTATCGAAAAATGATTTCGACAAATGTCCAACTATCAAAAAATGACGCCGCAAAATTCCCAAATTGAGACTAATAGTCGCCAGTCCTAATAATAATAATAATATTTTATGCACAATAAATTTTCATTTGTGATATCTTATTATTAATTTTTACTTTCTTCTATATTCAATAGAAGAAAGTATGGGATTCGTAAAAATTTTCGACCTCGGGTTTTTGATGGATTTACAAGTTTTGAGAGCTGTAGAACACGATTTGACCATTTTTAGAAAATGTCTGTCTGTCTGTGTGTGTGTGTGTGTGTGTGTGTGTGTGTGTGTGTGTGTGTGTGTGACAAAATTTTGTTGCAATTGTATCTCAGGAACTACTGCACAGAATTTCATACAAATTGGTATGTAGTTGCATCTTGACATAAATTAGTGCCTATCAACGTTTGGTAAAAATTGTCTTACAGGTTGCGTTGCCATCCCACTTTTTCTAAATTTTTAACAGGGTGATATAGGACAAAATTTTGTATAAATGTGCATAAAGAGAATTATTTTTTAGTAATCATTATGAAGTTTACAAGAATTATTTATAATAGAGATAGTCAACTGGGAAAATTTTTTTGTATGTGTAGGAGCCTCGTCAAAACCCTTGGGGGGGGGGGGGAAGGGAGTCACTGATTATTATTAATTTTCTTTTCTTTTTCTTTCCAAAAAAAAATTATTTTAATGAAATTCTGACAGTGGCATTTAGTTTAGGACGGAGGACTATTAGTTTTTTTTTTTTTTTTCAAATTATTTTCAATTATATTTTCGATTACGATAAATATCCAAATATCCGCGATTGTAATGAAACGCTCGCCCTCTGGTGGGCTAAGGTGAAATTATCATACCACTGATAGCTTTCACGCTGAAACAATGATGAACAACAAAAAAGAACAAAAATAAATACACGTGGCTATTATATTTACTAACAACTGCAGTTGAGAAAGAGCCATCTATCGATCATTACAAACGCGGATAGAAAAATGATTTCGACAAATGTCCAGCTATCGAAAAATGACGCCGCAAAAATCCCAGATTGAGACTAATAGTCCTCCATCTTAATAATAACAGAATTTAGTTTAGGACGGAGGACTACTAGGTTTTTTTTTTTTTTCCAAATTATAACATTGCTTTCAAATTATTTAATTATATTTTCGATAAATTTTAGATTTCGATAAATATCCAACTATCGAAAAATGATTTCGACAAATGTCCAACTATCAAAAAATGACGCCGCAAAATTCCCAGATTGAGACTAATAGTCGTCAGTCCTAATAATAATAATAATATTTTATACACAATAAATTTTCATTTGTGATATCTCATTATTAATTTTTACTTTCTTCTATATTCAATAGAAGAAAGTATGGGATTCGTAAAAATTTTCGACCTCGGGTTTTTGATGGATTTACACGTTCAGAGAGCTGTAGAACACAATTTGACCATTTTTAGAAAATGTCTGTCTGTCTGTCTGTCTGTCTCTGTGTGTGTGTGTGTGACAAAATTTTTTTGCAACTGTATCTCAGGAACTACTGCACAGAATTTCATACAAATTGGTATGTAGTTGCATCTTGACATAAATTAGTGCCTATCAACGTTTGGTAAAAATTGTCTTACAGGTTGCGTTGCCATCCCGCTTTTTCTAAATTTTTCACAGGGTGATATAGGACAAAATTTTGTATAAATGTGCATAAAGAGAATTATTTTTTAGTAATCATTATGAAATTTACAATAATTATTTATAATAGAGATAGTCAACTGGGAAACTTTTTTTGTATGTGTAGGAGCCTCGTCAAAACCCTTCGGGGGGGGGGGGAAGTCACTGATTAATATTAATTTTCTTTTCTTTTTCTTTCAAAAAAAAAAAAAATGATTTTAATGAAATTCTGACAGTGTAATTTAGTTTAGGACGGAGGACTATTAGGTTTTTTTTTTTTTTTTTTTTTTTTTTTCAAATTATTTTCAATTATATTTTCGATTGCGATAAATATCCAAATATCCGCAATTGTAATGAAATGCTCGCCCTCTGGTGGGCTAAGGTGAAATTATCATACCACTGGTGGCTTTCACGCTGAAACAATGATGAACAACAATAAAGAACAAAAATAAATACACGTGGCTATTATATTTACTAACAACTGCAGTTGAGAAAGAGCCATCTATCGATCATTACAAACGCGGATAGAAAAATGATTTCGACAAATGTCCAGCTATCGAAAAATGACGCCGCAAAAATCCCAGATTGAGACTAATAGTCCTCCATCTTAATAATAACAGAATTTAGTTTAGGACGGAGGACTACTAGGTTTTTTTTTTTTTTTTTTTTTCAAATTATAACATTGCTTTCAAATTATTTAATTATATTTTCGATAAATTTTAGATTTCGATAAATGTCAAACTATCGAAAAATGATTTCGACAAATGTCCAACTATCAAAAAATGACGCCGCAAAATTCCCAAATTGAGACTAATAGTCGCCAGTCCTAATAATAATAATAATATTTTATGCACAATAAATTTTCATTTGTGATATCTTATTATTAATTTTTACTTTCTTCTATATTCAATAGAAGAAAGTATGGGATTCGTAAAAATTTTCGACCTCGGGTTTTTGATGGATTTACAAGTTTTGAGAGCTGTAGAACACGATTTGACCATTTTTAGAAAATGTCTGTCTGTCTGTGTGTGTGTGTGTGTGTGTGTGTGACAAAATTTTGTTGCAATTGTATCTCAGGAACTACTGCACAGAATTTCATACAAATTGGTATGTAGTTGCATCTTGACATAAATTAGTGCCTATCAACGTTTGGTAAAAATTGTCTTACAGGTTGCGTTGCCATCCCACTTTTTCTAAATTTTTAACAGGGTGATATAGGACAAAATTTTGTATAAATGTGCATAAAGAGAATTATTTTTTAGTAATCATTATGAAGTTTACAAGAATTATTTATAATAGAGATAGTCAACTGGGAAAATTTTTTTGTATGTGTAGGAGCCTCGTCAAAACCCTTGGGGGGGGGGGGGGGGTGAAGGGAGTCACTGATTATTATTAATTTTCTTTTCTTTTTCTTTCCAAAAAAAAATGATTTTAATGAAATTCTGACAGTGGCATTTAGTTTAGGACGGAGGACTATTAGTTTTTTTTTTTTTTTTTTTCAAATTATTTTCAATTATATTTTCGATTACGATAAATATCCAAATATCCGCGATTGTAATGAAACGCCGGCCCTCTGGTGGGCTAAGGTGAAATTATCATACCACTGATAGCTTTCACGCTGAAACAATGATGAACAACAAAAAAGAACAAAAATAAATACACGTGGCTATTATATTTACTAACAACTGCAGTTGAGAAAGAGCCAGCTATCGATCTTTACAAACGCGGATAAAAAAATGATTTCGACAAATGTCCAGCTATCGAAAAATGACGCCGCAAAAATCCCAGATTGAGACTAATAGTCCTCCATCTTAATAATAACAGAATTTAGTTTAGGACGGGGGACTACTAGGTTTTTTTTTTTTTTTTTTTTTTTTTTCAAATTATAACATTGCTTTCAAATTATTTAATTATATTTTCGATAAATAAATTTTAGATTTCGATAAATGTGCATCTATCGAAAAATGATTTCGACAAATGTCCAACTATCAAAAAATGATGCCGCAAAATTCCCAGATTGAGACTAATAGTCCTCAGTCCTAATAATAATAATAATAATATTTTATACACAATAAATTTTCATTTGTAATATCTCATTATTTATTTTTACTTTCTTCTGTATTCAATAGAAGAAAGTATGGGATTCGTAAAAATTTTCGACCTCGGGTTTTTGATGGATTTACACGTTTTGAGAGCTGTAGAACACGATTTGACCATTTTCGGAAAATGTCTGTCTGTCTGTCTGTGTGTGTGTGTGTGTGACAAAATTTTGTTGCAACTGTATCGCAGGAACTACTGCACAGAATTTCATACAAATTGGTATGTAGTTGCATCTTGACATAAATTAGTGCCTATCAACGTTTGGTAAAAATTGTCTTACAGGTTGCGTTGCCATCCCGCTTTTTCTAAATTTTTAACAGGGTGATATAGGACAAAATTTTGTATAAATGTGCATAAAGAGAATTATTTTTTAGTAATCATTATGAAGTTTACAATAATTATTTATAATAGAGATAGTCAACTGGGAAACTTTTTTTGTATGTGTAGGAGCCTCGTCAAAACCCTTCGGGGGGGGGGGGGAAGTCACTGATTAATATTAATTTTCTTTTCTTTTTCTTTCAAAAAAAAAAAAATGATTTTAATGAAATTCTGACAGTGTAATTTAGTTTAGGACGGAGGACTATTAGGTTTTTTTTTTTTTTTTCAAATTATTTTCAATTATATTTTCGATTGCGATAAATATCCAAATATCCGCAATTGTAATGAGATGCTCGCCCTCTGGTGGGCTAAGGTGAAATTATCATACCACTGGTGGCTTTCACGCTGAAACAATGATGAACAACAAAAAAGAACAAAAATAAATACACGTGGCTATTATATTTACTAACAACTGCAGTTGAGAAAGAGCCATCTATCGATCATTACAAACGCGGATAGAAAAATGATTTCGACAAATGTCCAGCTATCGAAAAATGACGCCGCAAAAATCCCAGATTGAGACTAATAGTCCTCCATCTTAATAATAACAGAATTTAGTTTAGGACGGAGGACTACTAGGTTTTTTTTTTTTTTTTTTTTCAAATTATAACATTGCTTTCAAATTATTTAATTATATTTTCGATAAATTTTAGATTTCGATAAATGTCAAACTATCGAAAAATGATTTCGACAAATGTCCAACTATCAAAAAATGACGCCGCAAAATTCCCAAATTGAGACTAATAGTCGCCAGTCCTAATAATAATAATAATATTTTATGCTTAATAAATTTTCATTTGTGATATCTTATTATTAATTTTTACTTTCTTCTATATTCAATAGAAGAAAGTATGGGATTCGTAAAAATTTTCGACCTCGGGTTTTTGATGGATTTACAAGTTTTGAGAGCTGTAGAACACGATTTGACCATTTTTAGAAAATGTCTGTCTGTCTGTGTGTGTGTGTGTGTGTGTGTGTGTGTGTGTGTGTGTGTGTGTGTGTGTGTGTGACAAAATTTTGTTGCAATTGTATCTCAGGAACTACTGCACAGAATTTCATACAAATTGGTATGTAGTTGCATCTTGACATAAATTAGTGCCTATCAACGTTTGGTAAAAATTGTCTTACAGGTTGCGTTGCTATCCCACTTTTTCTAAATTTTTAACAGGGTGATATAGGACAAAATTTTGTATAAATGTGCATAAAGAGAATTATTTTTTAGTAATCATTATGAAGTTTACAAGAATTATTTATAATAGAGATAGTCAACTGGGAAAATTTTTTTGTATGTGTAGGAGCCTCGTCAAAACCCTTGGGGGGGGGGGGAAGGGAGTCACTGATTATTATTAATTTTCTTTTCTTTTTCTTTCCAAAAAAAAATGATTTTAATGAAATTCTGACAGTGGCATTTAGTTTAGGACGGAGGACTATTAGTTTTTTTTTTTTTTTTCAAATTATTTTCAATTATATTTTCGATTACGATAAATATCCAAATATCCGCGATTGTAATGAAACGCTCGCCCTCTGGTGGGCTAAGGTGAAATTATCATACCACTGATAGCTTTCACGCTGAAACAATGATGAACAACAAAAAAGAACAAAAATAAATACACGTGGCTATTATATTTACTAACAACTGCAGTTGAGAAAGAGCCAGCTATCGATCTTTACAAACGCGGATAAAAAAATGATTTCGACAAATGTCCAGCTATCGAAAAATGACGCCGCAAAAATCCAAGATTGAGACTAATAGTCCTCCATCTTAATAATAACAGAATTTAGTTTAGGACAGGGGACTACTAGGTTTTTTTTTTTTTTTTTTTCAAATTATAACATTGCTTTCAAATTATTTAATTATATTTTCGATAAATAAATTTTAGATTTCGATAAATGTGCATCTATCGAAAAATGATTTCGACAATGTCCAACTATCAAAAAATGACGCCGCAAAATTCCCAGATTGAGACTAATAGTCGTCAGTCCTAATAATAATAATAATAATTTATACACAATAAATTTTCATTTGTGATATCTCATTATTAATTTTTACTTTCTTCTATATTCAATAGAAGAAAGTATGGGATTCGTAAAAATTTTCGACCTCGGGTTTTTGATGGATTTACACGTTTTGAGAGCTGTAGAACACGATTTGAACATTTTTAGAAAATGTCTGTCTGTCTGTCTGTCTGTCTCTGTGTGTGTGTGACAAAATTTTGTTGCAACTGTATCTCAGGAACCACTGCACAGAATTTCATACAAATTGGTATGTAGTTGTATCTTGACATAAATTAGTGCCTATCAACGTTTGGTAAAAATTGTCTTACAGGTTGCGTTGCCATCCCAATTTTTCTAAATTTTTAACAGGGTGATATAGGACAAAATTTTGTATAAAAGTGCATAAAGAGAATTATTTTTTAGTAATCATTATGAAGTTTACAAGAATTATTTATAATAGAGATAGTCAACTGGGAAATTTTTTTTGTATGTGTAGGAGCCTCGTCAAAACCCTTGGGGGGGGGGAAAGTCCCCCCTCGAGGGGAGTAAATTTTCAAGATGGGTATCTTTCGAAAGGTCTCGTCAATACCTTTAGAACGAATGGTTAAACTATAAATCTGTGATAATTTAAAACAAAGTTATCGATTTTTTTTTTTTTTTACTTTTAACAAAATAATAATAATAATAATAATAATAATCGTATTTTTTTTTTTTTCTTGTTACTGATTGAATATGTGTCTAGGAAAATATAGAAGAAAGTCTTGTGGTGGCCACAAAATACTAGTTTTTATTTCATAACGCGCACTTTTTCTTTCCTAAATCAAAATTACTAAAGAAACTTTTTCCATATCGCTTGTAACGATACTGATTATTATTAATTTTCTTTTTTTTTTTCTTTCAAAAAAAAAAAAATAAAATAAAATAAAATAAAATAAAATAAAAAAATAAAATAAAAAAATGATTTTAATGAAATTTTGACAGTAGAATTTAGTTTAGGACGGACGACTATTAGTTTTTTTTTTTTTTTTTTTTTCAAATTATTTTCAATTATATTTTCGATTACGATAAATATCCAAATATCCGCGATTGTAATGAAATGCTCGCCCTCTGGTGGGCTAAGGTGAAATTATCATACCACTGATAGCTTTCACGCTGAAACAATGATGAACAACAAAAAAGAACAAAAATAAATACACGTGGCTATTATATTTACTAACAACTGCAGTTGAGAAAGAGCCATCTATCGATCATTACAAACGCGGATAGAAAAATGATTTCGACAAATGTCCAGCTATCGAAAAATGACGCCGCAAAAATCCCAGATTGAGACTAATAGTCCTCCATCTTAATAATAACAGAATTTAGTTTAGGACGGAGGACTACTAGGTTTTTTTTTTTTTTTTTTTTTTTTTTTTCCAAATTATAACATTGCTTTCAAATTATTTAATTATATTTTCGATAAATTTTAGATTTCGATAAATATCCAACTATCGAAAAATGATTTCGACAAATGTCCAACTATCAAAAAATGACGCCGCAAAATTCCCAGATTGAGACTAATAGTCGTCAGTCCTAATAATAATAATAATATTTTATACACAATAAATTTTCATTTGTGATATCTCATTATTAATTTTTACTTTCTTCTATATTCAATAGAAGAAAGTATGGGATTCGTAAAAATTTTCGACCTCGGGTTTTTGATGGATTTACACGTTCAGAGAGCTGTAGAACACAATTTGACCATTTTTAGAAAATGTCTGTCTGTCTGTCTGTCTGTCTCTGTGTGTGTGTGTGTGTGACAAAATTTTGTTGCAACTGTATCTCAGGAACTACTGCACAGAATTTCATACAAATTGGTATGTAGTTGCATCTTGACATAAATTAGTGCCTATCAACGTTTGGTAAAAATTGTCTTACAGGTTGCGTTGCCATCCCGCTTTTTCTAAATTTTTCACAGGGTGATATAGGACAAAATTTTGTATAAATGTGCATAAAGAGAATTATTTTTTAGTAATCATTATGAAGTTTACAATAATTATTTATAATAGAGATAGTCAACTGGGAAACTTTTTTTGTATGTGTAGGAGCCTCGTCAAAACCCTTCGGGGGGGGGGGATGTCACTGATTAATATTAATTTTCTTTTCTTTTTCTTTCAAAAAAAAAAAAATGATTTTAATGAAATTCTGACAGTGTAATTTAGTTTAGGACGGAGGACTATTAGGTTTTTTTTTTTTTTTTTTTTTTTTTTTTTTTTTCAAATTATTTTCAATTATATTTTCGATTGCGATAAATATCCAAATATCCGCAATTGTAATGAAATGCTCGCCCTCTGGTGGGCTAAGGTGAAATTATCATACCACTGGTGGCTTTCACGCTGAAACAATGATGAACAACAAAAAAGAACAAAAATAAATACACGTGGCTATTATATTTACTAACAACTGCAGTTGAGAAAGAGCTATCTATCGATCATTACAAACGCGGATAGAAAAATGATTTCGACAAATGTCCAGCTATCGAAAAATGACGCCGCAAAAATCCCAGATTGAGACTAATAGTCCTCCATCTTAATAATAACAGAATTTAGTTTAGGACGGAGGACTACTAGGTTTTTTTTTTTTTTTTTTTTTTTTCAAATTATAACATTGCTTTCAAATTATTTAATTATATTTTCGATAAATTTTAGATTTCGATAAATGTCAAACTATCGAAAAATGATTTCGACAAATGTCCAACTATCAAAAAATGACGCCGCAAAATTCCCAAATTGAGACTAATAGTCGCCAGTCCTAATAATAATAATAATATTTTATGCACAATAAATTTTCATTTGTGATATCTTATTATTAATTTTTACTTTCTTCTATATTCAATAGAAGAAAGTATGGGATTCGTAAAAATTTTCGACCTCGGGTTTTTGATGGATTTACAAGTTTTGAGAGCTGTAGAACACGATTTGACCATTTTTAGAAAATGTCTGTCTGTCTGTGTGTGTGTGTGTGTGTGTGTGTGTGTGTGTGTGACAAAATTTTGTTGCAATTGTATCTCAGGAACTACTGCACAGAATTTCATACAAATTGGTATGTAGTTGCATCTTGACATAAATTAGTGCCTATCAACGTTTGGTAAAAATTGTCTTACAGGTTGCGTTGCCATCCCACTTTTTCTAAATTTTTAACAGGGTGATATAGGACAAAATTTTGTATAAATGTGCATAAAGAGAATTATTTTTTAGTAATCATTATGAAGTTTACAAGAATTATTTATAATAGAGATAGTCAACTGGGAAAATTTTTTTGTATGTGTAGGAGCCTCGTCAAAACCCTTGGGGGGGGGGGGGGAAGGGAGTCACTGATTATTATTAATTTTCTTTTCTTTTTCTTTCCAAAAAAAAATGATTTTAATGAAATTCTGACAGTGGCATTTAGTTTAGGACGGAGGACTATTAGGTTTTTTTTTTTTTTTTTCAAATTATTTTCAATTATATTTTCGATTACGTTAAATATCCAAATATCCGCGATTGTAATGAAACGCTCGCCCTCTGGTGGGCTAAGGTGAAATTATCATACCACTGATAGCTTTCACGCTGAAACAATGATGAACAACAAAAAAGAACAAAAATAAATACACGTGGCTATTATATTTACTAACAACTGCAGTTGAGAAAGAGCCAGCTATCGATCTTTACAAACGCGGATAAAAAAATGATTTCGACAAATGTCCAGCTATCGAAAAATGACGCCGCAAAAATCCCAGATTGAGACTAATAGTCCTCCATCTTAATAATAACAGAATTTAGTTTAGGACGGGGGACTACTAGGTTTTTTTTTTTTTTTTTTTTTCAAATTATAACATTGCTTTCAAATCATTTAATTATATTTTCGATAAATAAATTTTAGATTTCGATAAATGTGCATCTATCGAAAAATGATTTCGACAAATGTCCAACTATCAAAAAATGATGCCGCAAAATTCCCAGATTGAGACTAAAAGTCCTCAGTCCTAATAATAATAATAATAATATTTTATACACAATAAATTTTCATTTGTAATATCTCATTATTTATTTTTACTTTCTTCTGTATTCAATAGAAGAAAGTATGGGATTCGTAAAAATTTTCGACCTCGGGTTTTTGATGGATTTACACGTTTTGAGAGCTGTAGAACACGATTTGACCATTTTCGGAAAATGTCTGTCTGTCTGTCTGTGTGTGTGTGTGTGTGACAAAATTTTGTTGCAACTGTATCGCAGGAACTACTGCACAGAATTTCATACAAATTGGTATGTAGTTGCATCTTGACATAAATTAGTGTCTATCAACGTTTGGTAAAAATTGTCTTACAGGTTGCGTTGCTATCCCGCTTTTTCTAAATTTTTAACAGGGTGATATAGGACAAAATTTTGTATAAATGTGCATAAAGAGAATTATTTTTTAGTAATCATTATGAAGTTTACAGTAATTATTTATAATAGAGATAGTCAACTGGGAAACTTTTTTTGTATGTGTAGGAGCCTCGTCAAAACCCTTCGGGGGGGGGGGGGGAAGTCACTGATTAATATTAATTTTCTTTTCTTTTTCTTTCAAAAAAAAAAAAAAATGATTTTAATGAAATTCTGACAGTGTAATTTAGTTTAGGACGGAGGACTATTAGGTTTTTTTTTTTTTTTTTTTTTTTTTTTTTTTTTGAAATTATTTTCAATTATATTTTCGATTGCGATAAATATCCAAATATCCGCAATTGTAATGAAATGCTCGCCCTCTGGTGGGCTAAGGTGAAATTATCATACCACTGGTGGCTTTCACGCTGAAACAATGATGAACAACAAAAAAGAACAAAAATAAATACACGTGGCTATTATATTTGCTAACAACTGCAGTTGAGAAAGAGCCATCTATCGATCATTACAAACGCGGATAGAAAAATGATTTCGACAAATGTCCAGCTATCGAAAAATGACGCCGCAAAAATCCCAGATTGAGACTAATAGTCCTCCATCTTAATAATAACAGAATTTAGTTTAGGACGGAGGACTACTAGGTTTTTTTTTTTTTTTTTTTTTTTTTTTCCAAATTATAACATTGCTTTCAAATTATTTAATTATATTTTCGATAAATTTTAGATTTCGATAAATATCCAACTATCGAAAAATGATTTCGACAAATGTCCAACTATCAAAAAATGACGCCGCAAAATTCCCAGATTGAGACTAATAGTCGTCAGTCCTAATAATAATAATAATATTTTATACACAATAAATTTTCATTTGTGATATCTCATTATTAATTTTTACTTTCTTCTATATTCAATAGAAGAAAGTATGGGATTCGTAAAAATTTTCGACCTCGGGTTTTTGATGGATTTACACGTTCAGAGAGCTGTAGAACACAATTTGACCATTTTTAGAAAATGTCTGTCTGTCTGTCTGTCTGTTTCTGTGTGTGTGTGTGTGACAAAATTTTGTTGCAACTGTATCTCAGGAACTACTGCACAGAATTTTACAAATTGGTATGTAGTTGCATCTTGACATAAATTAGTGCCTATCAACGTTTGGTAAAAATTGTCTTACAGGTTGCGTTGCCATCCCGCTTTTTCTAAATTTTTCACAGGGTGATATAGGACAAAATTTTGTATAAATGTGCATAAAGAGAATTATTTTTTAGTAATCATTATGAAGTTTACAATAATTATTTATAATAGAGATAGTCAACTGGGAAACTTTTTTTGTATGTGTAGGAGCCTCGTCAAAACCCTTCGGGGGGGGGGGGGAAGTCACTGATTAATATTAATTTTCTTTTCTTTTTCTTTCAAAAAAAAAAAAAATGATTTTAATGAAATTCTGACAGTGTAATTTAGTTTAGGACGGAGGACTATTAGGTTTTTTTTTTTTTTTTTTTTTTTTTTTTTTCAAATTATTTTCAATTATATTTTCGATTGCGATAAATATCCAAATATCCGCAATTGTAATGAAATGCTCGCCCTCTGGTGGGCTAAGGTGAAATTATCATACCACTGGTGGCTTTCACGCTGAAACAATGATGAACAACAAAAAAGAACAAAAATAAATACACGCGGCTATTATATTTACTAACAACTGCAGTTGAGAAAGAGCCATCTATCGATCATTACAAACGCGGATAGAAAAATGATTTCGACAAATGTCCAGCTATCGAAAAATGACGCCGCAAAAATCCCAGATTGAGACTAATAGTCCTCCATCTTAATAATAACAGAATTTAGTTTAGGACGGAGGACTACTAGGTTTTTTTTTTTTTTTTTTCCAAATTATAACATTGCTTTCAAATTATTTAATTATATTTTCGATAAATTTTAGATTTCGATAAATATCCAACTATCGAAAAATGATTTCGACAAATGTCCAACTATCAAAAAATGACGCCGCAAAATTCCCAGATTGAGACTAATAGTCGTCAGTCCTAATAATAATAATAATATTTTATACACAATAAATTTTCATTTGTGATATCTCATTATTAATTTTTACTTTCTTCTATATTCAATAGAAGAAAGTATGGGATTCGTAAAAATTTTCGACCTCGGGTTTTTGATGGATTTACACGTTCAGAGAGCTGTAGAACACAATTTGACCATTTTTAGAAAATGTCTGTCTGTCTGTCTGTCTGTCTCTGTGTGTGTGTGTGTGACAAAATTTTGTTGCAACTGTATCTCAGGAACTACTGCACAGAATTTCATACAAATTGGTATGTAGTTGCATCTTGACATAAATTAGTGCCTATCAACGTTTGGTAAAAATTGTCTTACAGGTTGCGTTGCCATCCCGCTTTTTCTAAATTTTTCACAGGGTGATATAGGACAAAATTTTGTATAAATGTGCATAAAGAGAATTATTTTTTAGTAATCATTATGAAATTTACAATAATTATTTATAATAGAGATAGTCAACTGGGAAACTTTTTTTGTATGTGTAGGAGCCTCGTCAAAACCCTTCGGGGGGGGGGGGGGGGAAGTCACTGATTAATATTAATTTTCTTTTCTTTTTCTTTCAAAAAAAAAAAAAAATGATTTTAATGAAATTCTGACAGTGTAATTTAGTTTAGGACGGAGGACTATTAGGTTTTTTTTTTTTTTTTTTTTTTTTTCAAATTATTTTCAATTATATTTTCGATTGCGATAAATATCCAAATATCCGCAATTGTAATGAAATGCTCGCCCTCTGGTGGGCTAAGGTGAAATTATCATACCACTGGTGGCTTTCACGCTGAAACAATGATGAACAACAATAAAGAACAAAAATAAATACACGTGGCTATTATATTTACTAACAACTGCAGTTGAGAAAGAGCCATCTATCGATCATTACAAACGCGGATAGAAAAATGATTTCGACAAATGTCCAGCTATCGAAAAATGACGCCGCAAAAATCCCAGATTGAGACTAATAGTCCTCCATCTTAATAATAACAGAATTTAGTTTAGGACGGAGGACTACTAGGTTTTTTTTTTTTTTTTTTTTTTCAAATTATAACATTGCTTTCAAATTATTTAATTATATTTTCGATAAATTTTAGATTTCGATAAATGTCAAACTATCGAAAAATGATTTCGACAAATGTCCAACTATCAAAAAATGACGCCGCAAAATTCCCAAATTGAGACTAATAGTCGCCAGTCCTAATAATAATAATAATATTTTATGCACAATAAATTTTCATTTGTGATATCTTATTATTAATTTTTACTTTCTTCTATATTCAATAGAAGAAAGTATGGGATTCGTAAAAATTTTCGACCTCGGGTTTTTGATGGATTTACAAGTTTTGAGAGCTGTAGAACACGATTTGACCATTTTTAGAAAATGTCTGTCTGTCTGTGTGTGTGTGTGTGTGTGTGTGTGACAAAATTTTGTTGCAATTGTATCTCAGGAACTACTGCACAGAATTTCATACAAATTGGTATGTAGTTGCATCTTGACATAAATTAGTGCCTATCAACGTTTGGTAAAAATTGTCTTACAGGTTGCGTTGCCATCCCACTTTTTCTAAATTTTTAACAGGGTGATATAGGACAAAATTTTGTATAAATGTGCATAAAGAGAATTATTTTTTAGTAATCATTATGAAGTTTACAAGAATTATTTATAATAGAGATAGTCAACTGGGAAAATTTTTTTGTATGTGTAGGAGCCTCGTCAAAACCCTTGGGGGGGGGGGGGGAAGGGAGTCACTGATTATTATTAATTTTCTTTTCTTTTTCTTTCCAAAAAAAAATGATTTTAATGAAATTCTGACAGTGGCATTTAGTTTAGGACGGAGGACTATTAGTTTTTTTTTTTTTTTTTCAAATTATTTTCAATTATATTTTCGATTACGATAAATATCCAAATATCCGCGATTGTAATGAAACGCCGGCCCTCTGGTGGGCTAAGGTGAAATTATCATACCACTGATAGCTTTCACGCTGAAACAATGATGAACAACAAAAAAGAACAAAAATAAATACACGTGGCTATTATATTTACTAACAACTGCAGTTGAGAAAGAGCCAGCTATCGATCTTTACAAACGCGGATAAAAAAATGATTTCGACAAATGTCCAGCTATCGAAAAATGACGCCGCAAAAATCCCAGATTGAGACTAATAGTCCTCCATCTTAATAATAACAGAATTTAGTTTAGGACGGGGGACTACTAGGTTTTTTTTTTTTTTTTTTTTTTTTTTTTTTTTTTTTTTTCAAATTATAACATTGCTTTCAAATTATTTAATTATATTTTCGATAAATAAATTTTAGATTTCGATAAATGTGCATCTATCGAAAAATGATTTCGACAAATGTCCAACTATCAAAAAATGATGCCGCAAAATTCCCAGATTGAGACTAATAGTCCTCAGTCCTAATAATAATAATAATAATATTTTATACACAATAAATTTTCATTTGTAATATCTCATTATTTATTTTTACTTTCTTCTGTATTCAATAGAAGAAAGTATGGGATTCGTAAAAATTTTCGACCTCGGGTTTTTGATGGATTTACACGTTTTGAGAGCTGTAGAACACGATTTGACCATTTTCGGAAAATGTCTGTCTGTCTGTCTGTGTGTGTGTGTGTGTGACAAAATTTTGTTGCAACTGTATCGCAGGAACTACTGCACAGAATTTCATACAAATTGGTATGTAGTTGCATCTTGACATAAATTAGTGCCTATCAACGTTTGGTAAAAATTGTCTTACAGGTTGCGTTGCCATCCCGCTTTTTCTAAATTTTTAACAGGGTGATATAGGACAAAATTTTGTATAAATGTGCATAAAGAGAATTATTTTTTAGTAATCATTATGAAGTTTACAATAATTATTTATAATAGAGATAGTCAACTGGGAAACTTTTTTTGTATGTGTAGGAGCCTCGTCAAAACCCTTCGGGGGGGGGGGGAAGTCACTGATTAATATTAATTTTCTTTTCTTTTTCTTTCAAAAAAAAAAAAATGATTTTAATGAAATTCTGACAGTGTAATTTAGTTTAGGACGGAGGACTATTAGGTTTTTTTTTTTTTTTTTCAAATTATTTTCAATTATATTTTCGATTGCGATAAATATCCAAATATCCGCAATTGTAATGAGATGCTCGCCCTCTGGTGGGCTAAGGTGAAATTATCATACCACTGGTGGCTTTCACGCTGAAACAATGATGAACAACAAAAAAGAACAAAAATAAATACACGTGGCTATTATATTTACTAACAACTGCAGTTGAGAAAGAGCCATCTATCGATCATTACAAACGCGGATAGAAAAATGATTTCGACAAATGTCCAGCTATCGAAAAATGACGCCGCAAAAATCCCAGATTGAGACTAATAGTCCTCCATCTTAATAATAACAGAATTTAGTTTAGGACGGAGGACTACTAGGTTTTTTTTTTTTTTTTTTTTCAAATTATAACATTGCTTTCAAATTATTTAATTATATTTTCGATAAATTTTAGATTTCGATAAATGTCAAACTATCGAAAAATGATTTCGACAAATGTCCAACTATCAAAAAATGACGCCGCAAAATTCCCAAATTGAGACTAATAGTCGCCAGTCCTAATAATAATAATAATATTTTATGCACAATAAATTTTCATTTGTGATATCTTATTAATAATTTTTACTTTCTTCTATATTCAATAGAAGAAAGTATGGGATTCGTAAAAATTTTCGACCTCGGGTTTTTGATGGATTTACAAGTTTTGAGAGCTGTAGAACACGATTTGACCATTTTTAGAAAATGTCTGTCTGTCTGTGTGTGTGTGTGTGTGTGTGTGTGTGTGTGTGTGTGTGTGTGTGTGTGTGTGTGTGTGTGTGACAAAATTTTGTTGCAATTGTATCTCAGGAACTACTGCACAGAATTTCATACAAATTGGTATGTAGTTGCATCTTGACATAAATTAGTGCCTATCAACGTTTGGTAAAAATTGTCTTACAGGTTGCGTTGCTATCCCACTTTTTCTAAATTTTTAACAGGGTGATATAGGACAAAATTTTGTATAAATGTGCATAAAGAGAATTATTTTTTAGTAATCATTATGAAGTTTACAAGAATTATTTATAATAGAGATAGTCAACTGGGAAAATTTTTTTGTATGTGTAGGAGCCTCGTCAAAACCCTTGGGGGGGGGGGGAAGGGAGTCACTGATTATTATTAATTTTCTTTTCTTTTTCTTTCCAAAAAAAAATGATTTTAATGAAATTCTGACAGTGGCATTTAGTTTAGGACGGAGGACTATTAGTTTTTTTTTTTTTTTTTCAAATTATTTTCAATTATATTTTCGATTACGATAAATATCCAAATATCCGCGATTGTAATGAAACGCTCGCCCTCTGGTGGGCTAAGGTGAAATTATCATACCACTGATAGCTTTCACGCTGAAACAATGATGAACAACAAAAAAGAACAAAAATAAATACACGTGGCTATTATATTTACTAACAACTGCAGTTGAGAAAGAGCCAGCTATCGATCTTTACAAACGCGGATAAAAAAATGATTTCGACAAATGTCCAGCTATCGAAAAATGACGCCGCAAAAATCCAAGATTGAGACTAATAGTCCTCCATCTTAATAATAACAGAATTTAGTTTAGGACAGGGGACTACTAGGTTTTTTTTTTTTTTTTTTTTTTTTTCAAATTATAACATTGCTTTCAAATTATTTAATTATATTTTCGATAAATAAATTTTAGATTTCGATAAATGTGCATCTATCGAAAAATGATTTCGACAATGTCCAACTATCAAAAAATGACGCCGCAAAATTCCCAGATTGAGACTAATAGTCGTCAGTCCTAATAATAATAATAATAATTTATACACAATAAATTTTCATTTGTGATATCTCATTATTAATTTTTACTTTCTTCTATATTCAATAGAAGAAAGTATGGGATTCGTAAAAATTTTCGACCTCGGGTTTTTGATGGATTTACACGTTTTGAGAGCTGTAGAACACGATTTGAACATTTTTAGAAAATGTCTGTCTGTCTGTCTGTCTGTCTCTGTGTGTGTGTGACAAAATTTTGTTGCAACTGTATCTCAGGAACCACTGCACAGAATTTCATACAAATTGGTATGTAGTTGCATCTTGACATAAATTAGTGCCTATCAACGTTTGGTAAAAATTGTCTTACAGGTTGCGTTGCCATCCCAATTTTTCTAAATTTTTAACAGGGTGATATAGGACAAAATTTTGTATAAAAGTGCATAAAGAGAATTATTTTTTAGTAATCATTATGAAGTTTACAAGAATTATTTATAATAGAGATAGTCAACTGGGAAATTTTTTTTGTATGTGTAGGAGCCTCGTCAAAACCCTTGGGGGGGGGGAAAGTCCCCCCTCGAGGGGAGTAAATTTTCAAGATGGGTATCTTTCGAAAGGTCTCGTCAATACCTTTAGAACGAATGGTTAAACTATAAATCTGTGATAATTTAAAACAAAGTTATCGATTTTTTTTTTTTTTTTTACTTTTAACAAAATAATAATAATAATAATAATAATAATCGTATTTTTTTTTTTTTTTTTATTGTTACTGATTGAATATGTGTCTAGGAAAATATAGAAGAAAGTCTTGTGGTGGCCACAAAATACTAGTTTTTATTTCATAACGCGCACTTTTTCTTTCCTAAATCAAAATTACTAAAGAAACTTTTTCCATATCGCTTGTAACGATACTGATTATTATTAATTTTCTTTTTTTTTTTCTTTCAAAAAAAAAAAAAATAAATAAATAAAATAAAATAAAATAAAAAAATAAAATAAAAAAATGATTTTAATGAAATTTTGACAGTAGAATTTAGTTTAGGACGGACGACTATTAGTTTTTTTTTTTTTTTTTTTCAAATTATTTTCAATTATATTTTCGATTACGATAAATATCCAAATATCCGCGATTGTAATGAAATGCTCGCCCTCTGGTGGGCTAAGGTGAAATTATCATACCACTGATAGCTTTCACGCTGAAACAATGATGAACAACAAAAAAGAACAAAAATAAATACACGTGGCTATTATATTTACTAACAACTGCAGTTGAGAAA
This sequence comes from Salticus scenicus, assembly GCA_963930645.1. Lineage (NCBI taxonomy): Eukaryota > Metazoa > Arthropoda > Arachnida > Araneae > Salticidae > Salticus > Salticus scenicus. Next base: position 40,653,147 of record OZ005654.1, on the reverse strand, counting down.
GAGCCATCTATCGATCATTACAAACGCGGATAGAAAAATGATTTCGACAAATGTCCAGCTATCGAAAAATGACGCCGCAAAAATCCCAGATTGAGACTAATAGTCCTCCATCTTAATAATAACAGAATTTAGTTTAGGACGGAGGACTACTAGGTTTTTTTTTCTTTTTTTTTTTTCAAATTATAACATTGCTTTCAAATTATTTAATTATATTTTCGATAAATTTTAGATTTCGATAAATGTCAAACTATCGAAAAATGATTTCGACAAATGTCCAACTATCAAAAAATGACGCCGCAAAATTCCCAAATTGAGACTAATAGTCGCCAGTCCTAATAATAATAATAATATTTTATGCACAATAAATTTTCATTTGTGATATCTTATTATTAATTTTTACTTTCTTCTATATTCAATAGAAGAAAGTATGGGATTCGTAAAAATTTTCGACCTCGGGTTTTTGATGGATTTACAAGTTTTGAGAGCTGTAGAACACGATTTGACCATTTTTAGAAAATGTCTGTCTGTCTGTGTGTGTGTGTGTGTGTGTGTGTGTGTGTGTGTGTGTGTGTGTGTGACAAAATTTTGTTGCAATTGTATCTCAGGAACTACTGCACAGAATTTCATACAAATTGGTATGTAGTTGCATCTTGACATAAATTAGTGCCTATCAACGTTTGGTAAAAATTGTCTTACAGGTTGCGTTGCCATCCCACTTTTTCTAAATTTTTAACAGGGTGATATAGGACAAAATTTTGTATAAATGTGCATAAAGAGAATTATTTTTTAGTAATCATTATGAAGTTTACAAGAATTATTTATAATAGAGATAGTCAACTGGGAAAATTTTTTTGTATGTGTAGGAGCCTCGTCAAAACCCTTGGGGGGGGGGGGGGAAGGGAGTCACTGATTATTATTAATTTTCTTTTCTTTTTCTTTCCAAAAAAAAAATGATTTTAATGAAATTCTGACAGTGGCATTTAGTTTAGGACGGAGGACTATTAGTTTTTTTTTTTTTTTTCAAATTATTTTCAATTATATTTTCGATTACGATAAATATCCAAATATCCGCGATTGTAATGAAACGCTCGCCCTCTGGTGGGCTAAGGTGAAATTATCATACCACTGATAGCTTTCACGCTGAAACAATGATGAACAACAAAAAAGAACAAAAATAAATACACGTGGCTATTATATTTACTAACAACTGCAGTTGAGAAAGAGCCAGCTATCGATCTTTACAAACGCGGATAAAAAAATGATTTCGACAAATGTCCAGCTATCGAAAAATGACGCCGCAAAAATCCCAGATTGAGACTAATAGTCCTCCATCTTAATAATAACAGAATTTAGTTTAGGACAGGGGACTACTAGGTTTTTTTTTTTTTTTTTTTTTTTTTTTTCAAATTATAACATTGCTTTCAAATTATTTAATTATATTTTCGATAAATAAATTTTAGATTTCGATAAATGTGCATCTATCGAAAAATGATTTCGACAATGTCCAACTATCAAAAAATGACGCCGCAAAATTCCCAGATTGAGACTAATAGTCGTCAGTCCTAATAATAATAATAATAATTTATACACAATAAATTTTCATTTGTGATATCTCATTATTAATTTTTACTTTCTTCTATATTCAATAGAAGAAAGTATGGGATTCGTAAAAATTTTCGACCTCGGGTTTTTGATGGATTTACACGTTTTGAGAGCTGTAGAACACGATTTGAACATTTTTAGAAAATGTCTGTCTGTCTGTCTGTCTGTCTCTGTGTGTGTGTGACAAAATTTTGTTGCAACTGTATCTCAGGAACCACTGCACAGAATTTCATACAAATTGGTATGTAGTTGCATCTTGACATAAATTAGTGCCTATCAACGTTTGGTAAAAATTGTCTTACAGGTTGCGTTGCCATCCCAATTTTTCTAAATTTTTAACAGGGTGATATAGGACAAAATTTTGTATAAAAGTGCATAAAGAGAATTATTTTTTAGTAATCATTATGAAGTTTACAAGAATTATTTATAATAGAGATAGTCAACTGGGAAATTTTTTTTGTATGTGTAGGAGCCTCGTCAAAACCCTTGGGGGGGGGGGGGAAAGTCCCCCCTCGAGGGGAGTAAATTTTCAAGATGGGTATCTTTCGAAAGGTCTCGTCAATACCTTTAGAACGAATGGTTAAACTATAAATCTGTGATAATTTAAAACAAAGTTATCGATTTTTTTTTTTTTTTTACTTTTAACAAAATAATAATAATAATAATAATAATAATCGTATTTTTTTTTTTTTTTTTATTGTTACTGATTGAATATGTGTCTAGGAAAATATAGAAGAAAGTCTTGTGGTGGCCACAAAATACTAGTTTTTATTTCATAACGCGCACTTTTTCTTTCCTAAATCAAAATTACTAAAGAAACTTTTTCCATATCGCTTGTAACGATACTGATTATTATTAATTTTCTTTTTTTTTTTCTTTCAAAAAAAAAAAAAATAAATAAATAAAATAAAATAAAATAAAAAAATAAAATAAAAAAATGATTTTAATGAAATTTTGACAGTAGAATTTAGTTTAGGACGGACGACTATTAGTTTTTTTTTTTTTTTTTTCAAATTATTTTCAATTATATTTTCGATTACGATAAATATCCAAATATCCGCGATTGTAATGAAATGCTCGCCCTCTGGTGGGCTAAGGTGAAATTATCATACCACTGATAGCTTTCACGCTGAAACAATGATGAACAACAAAAAAGAACAAAAATAAATACACGTGGCTATTATATTTACTAACAACTGCAGTTGAGAAAGAGCCATCTATCGATCATTACAAACGCGGATAGAAAAATGATTTCGACAAATGTCCAGCTATCGAAAAATGACGCCGCAAAAATCCCAGATTGAGACTAATAGTCCTCCATCTTAATAATAACAGAATTTAGTTTAGGACGGAGGACTACTAGGTTTTTTTTTCTTTTTTTTTTTTCAAATTATAACATTGCTTTCAAATTATTTAATTATATTTTCGATAAATTTTAGATTTCGATAAATGTCAAACTATCGAAAAATGATTTCGACAAATGTCCAACTATCAAAAAATGACGCCGCAAAATTCCCAAATTGAGACTAATAGTCGCCAGTCCTAATAATAATAATAATATTTTATGCACAATAAATTTTCATTTGTGATATCTTATTATTAATTTTTACTTTCTTCTATATTCAATAGAAGAAAGTATGGGATTCGTAAAAATTTTCGACCTCGGGTTTTTGATGGATTTACAAGTTTTGAGAGCTGTAGAACACGATTTGACCATTTTTAGAAAATGTCTGTCTGTCTGTGTGTGTGTGTGTGTGTGTGTGTGTGTGTGTGTGTGTGTGTGTGTGACAAAATTTTGTTGCAATTGTATCTCAGGAACTACTGCACAGAATTTCATACAAATTGGTATGTAGTTGCATCTTGACATAAATTAGTGCCTATCAACGTTTGGTAAAAATTGTCTTACAGGTTGCGTTCCCATCCCACTTTTTCTAAATTTTTAACAGGGTGATATAGGACAAAATTTTGTATAAATGTGCATAAAGAGAATTATTTTTTAGTAATCATTATGAAGTTTACAAGAATTATTTATAATAGAGATAGTCAACTGGGAAAATTTTTTTGTATGTGTAGGAGCCTCGTCAAAACCCTTGGGGGGGGGGGGGGAAGGGAGTCACTGATTATTATTAATTTTCTTTTCTTTTTCTTTCCAAAAAAAAAATGATTTTAATGAAATTCTGACAGTGGCATTTAGTTTAGGACGGAGGACTATTAGTTTTTTTTTTTTTTTTCAAATTATTTTCAATTATATTTTCGATTACGATAAATATCCAAATATCCGCGATTGTAATGAAACGCTCGCCCTCTGGTGGGCTAAGGTGAAATTATCATACCACTGATAGCTTTCACGCTGAAACAATGATGAACAACAAAAAAGAACAAAAATAAATACACGTGGCTATTATATTTACTAACAACTGCAGTTGAGAAAGAGCCAGCTATCGATCTTTACAAACGCGGATAAAAAAATGATTTCGACAAATGTCCAGCTATCGAAAAATGACGCCGCAAAAATCCCAGATTGAGACTAATAGTCCTCCATCTTAATAATAACAGAATTTAGTTTAGGACAGGGGACTACTAGGTTTTTTTTTTTTTTTTTTTTTTTTTTTTTCAAATTATAACATTGCTTTCAAATTATTTAATTATATTTTCGATAAATAAATTTTAGATTTCGATAAATGTGCATCTATCGAAAAATGATTTCGACAATGTCCAACTATCAAAAAATGACGCCGCAAAATTCCCAGATTGAGACTAATAGTCGTCAGTCCTAATAATAATAATAATAATTTATACACAATAAATTTTCATTTGTGATATCTCATTATTAATTTTTACTTTCTTCTATATTCAATAGAAGAAAGTATGGGATTCGTAAAAATTTTCGACCTCGGGTTTTTGATGGATTTACACGTTTTGAGAGCTGTAGAACACGATTTGAACATTTTTAGAAAATGTCTGTCTGTCTGTCTGTCTGTCTCTGTGTGTGTGTGACAAAATTTTGTTGCAACTGTATCTCAGGAACCACTGCACAGAATTTCATACAAATTGGTATGTAGTTGCATCTTGACATAAATTAGTGCCTATCAACGTTTGGTAAAAATTGTCTTACAGGTTGCGTTGCCATCCCAATTTTTCTAAATTTTTAACAGGGTGATATAGGACAAAATTTTGTATAAAAGTGCATAAAGAGAATTATTTTTTAGTAATCATTATGAAGTTTACAAGAATTATTTATAATAGAGATAGTCAACTGGGAAAATTTTTTTGTATGTGTAGGAGCCTCGTCAAAACCCTTCGGGGGGGGGGGGGAAGTCACTGATTAATATTAATTTTCTTTTCTTTTTCTTTAAAAAAAAAAAAAAAAATGATTTTAATGAAATTCTGACAGTGTAATTTAGTTTAGGACGGAGGACTATTAGGTTTTTTTTTTTTTTTTTTCAAATTATTTTCAATTATATTTTCGATTGCGATAAATATCCAAATATCCGCAATTGTAATGAAATGCTCGCCCTCTGGTGGGCTAAGGTGAAATTATCATACCACTGGTGGCTTTCACGCTGAAACAATGATGAACAACAAAAAAGAACAAAATTAAATACACGTGGCTATTATATTTACTAACAACTGCAGTTGAGAAAGAGCCATCTATCGATCATTACAAACGCGGATAGAAAAATGATTTCGACAAATGTCCAGCTATCGAAAAATGACGCCGCAAAAATCCCAGATTGAGACTAATAGTCCTCCATCTTAATAATAACAGAATTTAGTTTAGGACGGAGGACTACTAGGTTTTTTTTTTTTTTTTTTTTTCAAATTATAACATTGCTTTCAAATTATTTAATTATATTTTCGATAAATTTTAGATTTCGATAAATGTCAAACTATCGAAAAATGATTTCGACAAATGTCCAACTATCAAAAAATGACGCCGCAAAATTCCCAAATTGAGACTAATAGTCGCCAGTCCTAATAATAATAATAATATTTTATGCACAATAAATTTTCATTTGTGATATCTTATTATTAATTTTTACTTTCTTCTATATTCAATAGAAGAAAGTATGGGATTCGTAAAAATTTTCGACCTCGGGTTTTTGATGGATTTACAAGTTTTGAGAGCTGTAGAACACGATTTGACCATTTTTAGAAAATGTCTGTCTGTCTGTGTGTGTGTGTGTGTGTGTGTGTGTGTGTGTGTGTGTGTGTGTGTGTGTGTGTGTGTGTGTGTGTGTGTGTGACAAAATTTTGTTGCAATTGTATCTCAGGAACTACTGCACAGAATTTCATACAAATTGGTATGTAGTTGCATCTTGACATAAATTAGTGCCTATCAACGTTTGGTAAAAATTGTCTTACAGGTTGCGTTGCCATCCCACTTTTTCTAAATTTTTAACAGGGTGATATAGGACAAAATTTTGTATAAATGTGCATAAAGAGAATTATTTTTTAGTAATCATTATGAAGTTTACAAGAATTATTTATAATAGAGATAGTCAACTGGGAAAATTTTTTTGTATGTGTAGGAGCCTCGTCAAAACCCTTGGGGGGGGGGGAAGGGAGTCACTGATTATTATTAATTTTCTTTTCTTTTTCTTTCCAAAAAAAAAATGATTTTAATGAAATTCTGACAGTGGCATTTAGTTTAGGACGGAGGACTATTAGTTTTTTTTTTTTTTTTTCAAATTATTTTCAATTATATTTTCGATTACGATAAATATCCAAATATCCGCGATTGTAATGAAACGCTCGCCCTCTGGTGGGCTAAGGTGAAATTATCATACCACTGATAGCTTTCACGCTGAAACAATGATGAACAACAAAAAAGAACAAAAATAAATACACGTGGCTATTATATTTACTAACAACTGCAGTTGAGAAAGAGCCAGCTATCGATCTTTACAAACGCGGATAAAAAAATGATTTCGACAAATGTCCAGCTATCGAAAAATGACGCCGCAAAAATCCCAGATTGAGACTAATAGTCCTCCATCTTAATAATAACAGAATTTAGTTTAGGACGGGGGACTACTAGGTTTTTTTTTTTTTTTTTTTTTTTTTTTTTTTTTTTTTCAAATTATAACATTGCTTTCAAATTATTTAATTATATTTTCGATAAATAAATTTTAGATTTCGATAAATGTGCATCTATCGAAAAATGATTTCGACAATGTCCAACTATCAAAAAATGACGCCGCAAAATTCCCAGATTGAGACTAATAGTCGTCAGTCCTAATAATAATAATAATAATTTATACACAATAAATTTTCATTTGTGATATCTCATTATTAATTTTTACTTTCTTCTATATTCAATAGAAGAAAGTATGGGATTCGTAAAAATTTTCGACCTCGGGTTTTTGATGGATTTACACGTTTTGAGAGCTGTAGAACACGATTTGAACATTTTTAGAAAATGTCTGTCTGTCTGTCTGTCTGTCTCTGTGTGTGTGTGTGTGACAAAATTTTGTTGCAACTGTATCTCAGGAACCACTGCACAGAATTTCATACAAATTGGTATGTAGTTGCATCTTGACATAAATTAGTGCCTATCAACGTTTGGTAAAAATTGTCTTACAGGTTGCGTTGCCATCCCAATTTTTCTAAATTTTTAACAGGGTGATATAGGACAAAATTTTGTATAAAAGTGCATAAAGAGAATTATTTTTTAGTAATCATTATGAAGTTTACAAGAATTATTTATAATAGAGATAGTCAACTGGGAAAAATTTTTTGTATGTGTAGGAGCCTCGTCAAAACCCTTGGGGGGGGGGAAAGTCCCCCCTCGAGGGGAGTAAATTTTCAAGATGGGTATCTTTAGAAAGGTCTCGTCAATACCTTTAGAACGAATGGTTAAACTATAAATCTGTGATAATTTAAAACAAAGTTATCGATTTTTTTTTTTTTTTTACTTTTAACAAAATAATAATAATAATAATAATAATAATCGTATTTTTTTTTTTTCTTGTTACTGATTGAATATGTGTCTAGGAAAATATAGAAGAAAGTCTTGTGGTGGCCACAAAATACTAGTTTTTATTTCATAACGCGCACTTTTTCTTTCCTAAATCAAAATTACTAAAGAAACTTTTTCCATATCGCTTGTAACGATACTGATTATTATTAATTTTCTTTTTTTTTTTCTTTCAAAAAAAAAAAAAAAAAAATAAAATAAAATAAAATAAAATAAAAAAATAAAATAAAAAAATGATTTTAATGAAATTTTGACAGTAGAATTTAGTTTAGGACGGACGACTATTAGTTTTTTTTTTTTTTTTTTTTTTTTCAAATTATTTTCAATTATATTTTCGATTACGATAAATATCCAAATATCCGCGATTGTAATGAAATGCTCGCCCTCTGGTGGGCTAAGGTGAAATTATCATACCACTGATAGCTTTCACGCTGAAACAATGATGAACAACAAAAAAGAACAAAAATAAATACACGTGGCTATTATATTTACTAACAACTGCAGTTGAGAAAGAGCCATCTATCGATCATTACAAACGTGGATAGAAAAATGATTTCGACAAATGTCCAGCTATCGAAAAATGACGCCGCAAAAATCCCAGTTTGAGACTAATAGTCCTCCATCTTAATAATAACAGAATTTAGTTTAGGACGGAGGACTACTAGGTTTTTTTTTTTTTTTTTTTTTTTTTTTTTTTCCAAATTATAACATTGCTTTCAAATTATTTAATTATATTTTCGATAAATTTTAGATTTCGATAAATATCCAACTATCGAAAAATGATTTCGACAAATGTCCAACTATCAAAAAATGACGCCGCAAAATTCCCAGATTGAGACTAATAGTCGTCAGTCCTAATAATAATAATAATATTTTATACACAATAAATTTTCATTTGTGATATCTCATTATTAATTTTTACTTTCTTCTATATTCAATAGAAGAAAGTATGGGATTCGTAAAAATTTTCGACCTCGGGTTTTTGATGGATTTACACGTTCAGAGAGCTGTAGAACACAATTTGACCATTTTTAGAAAATGTCTGTCTGTCTGTCTGTCTGTCTCTGTGTGTGTGTGTGTGACAAAATTTTGTTGCAACTGTATCTCAGGAACTACTGCACAGAATTTCATACAAATTGGTATGTAGTTGCATCTTGACATAAATTAGTGCCTATCAACGTTTGGTAAAAATTGTCTTACAGGTTGCGTTGCCATCCCGCTTTTTCTAAATTTTTCACAGGGTGATATAGGACAAAATTTTGTATAAATGTGCATAAAGAGAATTATTTTTTAGTAATCATTATGAAGTTTACAATAATTATTTATAATAGAGATAGTCAACTGGGAAACTTTTTTTGTATGTGTAGGAGCCTCGTCAAAACCCTTCGGGGGGGGGGGGGGATGTCACTGATTAATATTAATTTTCTTTTCTTTTTCTTTCAAAAAAAAAAAATGATTTTAATGAAATTCTGACAGTGTAATTTAGTTTAGGACGGAGGACTATTAGGTTTTTTTTTTTTTTTTTTTTTTTTTTTTTTTCAAATTATTTTCAATTATATTTTCGATTGCGATAAATATCCAAATATCCGCAATTGTAATGAAATGCTCGCCCTCTGGTGGGCTAAGGTGAAATTATCATACCACTGGTGGCTTTCACGCTGAAACAATGATGAACAACAAAAAAGAACAAAAATAAATACACGTGGCTATTATATTTACTAACAACTGCAGTTGAGAAAGAGCTACCCAGACAGCACATCGCCTCCCCAGGATATCTTCAGGATGTCTTCTGGATGAAAAGGCATCCCAGAAACGTCCTTAAGATGTACTGTGGATAAGTTAAGCCTAACTGTGCTGTTAGGGTATCTATCGATCATTACAAACGCGGATAGAAAAATGATTTCGACAAATGTCCAGCTATCGAAAAATGACGCCGCAAAAATCCCAGATTGAGACTAATAGTCCTCCATCTTAATAATAACAGAATTTAGTTTAGGACGGAGGACTACTAGGTTTTTTTTTTTTTTTTTTTTCAAATTATAACATTGCTTTCAAATTATTTAATTATATTTTCGATAAATTTTAGATTTCGATAAATGTCAAACTATCGAAAAATGATTTCGACAAATGTCCAACTATCAAAAAATGACGCCGCAAAATTCCCAAATTGAGACTAATAGTCGCCAGTCCTAATAATAATAATAATATTTTATGCACAATAAATTTTCATTTGTGATATCTTATTATTAATTTTTACTTTCTTCTATATTCAATAGAAGAAAGTATGGGATTCGTAAAAATTTTCGACCTCGGGTTTTTGATGGATTTACAAGTTTTGAGAGCTGTAGAACACGATTTGACCATTTTTAGAAAATGTCTGTCTGTGTGTGTGTGTGTGTGTGTGTGTGTGTGTGTGTGTGTGTGTGTGACAAAATTTTGTTGCAATTGTATCTCAGGAACTACTGCACAGAATTTCATACAAATTGGTATGTAGTTGCATCTTGACATAAATTAGTGCCTATCAACGTTTGGTAAAAATTGTCTTACAGGTTGCGTTGCCATCCCACTTTTTCTAAATTTTTAACAGGGTGATATAGGACAAAATTTTGTATAAATGTGCATAAAGAGAATTATTTTTTAGTAATCATTATGAAGTTTACAAGAATTATTTATAATAGAGATAGTCAACTGGGAAAATTTTTTTGTATGTGTAGGAGCCTCGTCAAAACCCTTGGGGGGGGGGGGGGGAAGGGAGTCACTGATTATTATTAATTTTCTTTTCTTTTTCTTTCCAAAAAAAAATGATTTTAATGAAATTCTGACAGTGGCATTTAGTTTAGGACGGAGGACTATTAGGTTTTTTTTTTTTTTTCAAATTATTTTCAATTATATTTTCGATTACGTTAAATATCCAAATATCCGCGATTGTAATGAAACGCTCGCCCTCTGGTGGGCTAAGGTGAAATTATCATACCACTGATAGCTTTCACGCTGAAACAATGATGAACAACAAAAAAGAACAAAAATAAATACACGTGGCTATTATATTTACTAACAACTGCAGTTGAGAAAGAGCCAGCTATCGATCTTTACAAACGCGGATAAAAAAATGATTTCGACAAATGTCCAGCTATCGAAAAATGACGCCGCAAAAATCCCAGATTGAGACTAATAGTCCTCCATCTTAATAATAACAGAATTTAGTTTAGGACGGGGGACTACTAGGTTTTTTTTTTTTTTTTTTTTTTTTCAAATTATAACATTGCTTTCAAATTATTTAATTATATTTTCGATAAATAAATTTTAGATTTCGATAAATGTGCATCTATCGAAAAATGATTTCGACAAATGTCCAGCTATCAAAAAATGATGCCGCAAAATTCCCAGATTGAGACTAATAGTCCTCAGTCCTAATAATAATAATAATAATATTTTATACACAATAAATTTTCATTTGTAATATCTCATTATTTATTTTTACTTTCTTCTGTATTCAATAGAAGAAAGTATGGGATTCGTAAAAATTTTCGACCTCGGGTTTTTGATGGATTTACACGTTTTGAGAGCTGTAGAACACGATTTGACCATTTTCGGAAAATGTCTGTCTGTCTGTCTGTGTGTGTGTGTGTGTGACAAAATTTTGTTGCAACTGTATCGCAGGAACTACTGCACAGAATTTCATACAAATTGGTATGTAGTTGCATCTTGACATAAATTAGTGTCTATCAACGTTTGGTAAAAATTGTCTTACAGGTTGCGTTGCTATCCCGCTTTTTCTAAATTTTTAACAGGGTGATATAGGACAAAATTTTGTATAAATGTGCATAAAGAGAATTATTTTTTAGTAATCATTATGAAGTTTACAGTAATTATTTATAATAGAGATAGTCAACTGGGAAACTTTTTTTGTATGTGTAGGAGCCTCGTCAAAACCCTTCGGGGGGGGGGGGGGGGAAGTCACTGATTAATATTAATTTTCTTTTCTTTTTCTTTCAAAAAAAAAAAAAAAATGATTTTAATGAAATTCTGACAGTGTAATTTAGTTTAGGACGGAGGACTATTAGGTTTTTTTTTTTTTTTTTTTTTTTTTTTTTGAAATTATTTTCAATTATATTTTCGATTGCGATAAATATCCAAATATCCGCAATTGTAATGAAATGCTCGCCCTCTGGTGGGCTAAGGTGAAATTATCATACCACTGGTGGCTTTCACGCTGAAACAATGATGAACAACAAAAAAGAACAAAAATAAATACACGTGGCTATTATATTTACTAACAACTGCAGTTGAGAAAGAGCCATCTATCGATCATTACAAACGCGGATAGAAAAATGATTTCGACAAATGTCCAGCTATCGAAAAATGACGCCGCAAAAATCCCAGATTGAGACTAATAGTCCTCCATCTTAATAATAACAGAATTTAGTTTAGGACGGAGGACTACTAGGTTTTTTTTTTTTTTTTTTTTTTTTTTTCCAAATTATAACATTGCTTTCAAATTATTTAATTATATTTTCGATAAATTTTAGATTTCGATAAATATCCAACTATCGAAAAATGATTTCGACAAATGTCCAACTATCAAAAAATGACGCCGCAAAATTCCCAGATTGAGACTAATAGTCGTCAGTCCTAATAATAATAATAATATTTTATACACAATAAATTTTCATTTGTGATATCTCATTATTAATTTTTACTTTCTTCTATATTCAATAGAAGAAAGTATGGGATTCGTAAAAATTTTCGACCTCGGGTTTTTGATGGATTTACACGTTCAGAGAGCTGTAGAACACAATTTGACCATTTTTAGAAAATGTCTGTCTGTCTGTCTGTCTGTTTCTGTGTGTGTGTGTGTGACAAAATTTTGTTGCAACTGTATCTCAGGAACTACTGCAGAGAATTTTACAAATTGGTATGTAGTTGCATCTTGACATAAATTAGTGCCTATCAACGTTTGGTAAAAATTGTCTTACAGGTTGCGTTGCCATCCCGCTTTTTCTAAATTTTTCACAGGGTGATATAGGACAAAATTTTGTATAAATGTGCATAAAGAGAATTATTTTTTAGTAATCATTATGAAGTTTACAATAATTATTTATAATAGAGATAGTCAACTGGGAAACTTTTTTTGTATGTGTAGGAGCCTCGTCAAAACCCTTCGGGGGGGGGGGGGGAAAGTCACTGATTAATATTAATTTTCTTTTCTTTTTCTTTCAAAAAAAAAAAATGATTTTAATGAAATTCTGACAGTGTAATTTAGTTTAGGACGGAGGACTATTAGGTTTTTTTTTTTTTTTTTTTTTTTTTTTTCAAATTATTTTCAATTATATTTTCGATTGCGATAAATATCCAAATATCCGCAATTGTAATGAAATGCTCGCCCTCTGGTGGGCTAAGGTGAAATTATCATACCACTGGTGGCTTTCACGCTGAAACAATGATGAACAACAAAAAAGAACAAAAATAAATACACGCGGCTATTATATTTACTAACAACTGCAGTTGAGAAAGAGCCATCTATCGATCATTACAAACGCGGATAGAAAAATGATTTCGACAAATGTCCAGCTATCGAAAAATGACGCCGCAAAAATCCCAGATTGAGACTAATAGTCCTCCATCTTAATAATAACAGAATTTAGTTTAGGACGGAGGACTACTAGGTTTTTTTTTTTTTTTTTTTTCAAATTATAACATTGCTTTCAAATTATTTAATTATATTTTCGATAAATTTTAGATTTCGATAAATGTCAAACTATCGAAAAATGATTTCGACAAATGTCCAACTATCAAAAAATGACGCCGCAAAATTCCCAAATTGAGACTAATAGTCGCCAGTCCTAATAATAATAATAATATTTTATGCACAATAAATTTTCATTTGTGATATCTTATTATTAATTTTTACTTTCTTCTATATTCAATAGAAGAAAGTATGGGATTCGTAAAAATTTTCGACCTCGGGTTTTTGATGGATTTACAAGTTTTGAGAGCTGTAGAACACGATTTGACCATTTTTAGAAAATGTCTGTCTGTCTGTGTGTGTGTGTGTGTGTGTGTGTGTGTGTGTGTGTGTGACAAAATTTTGTTGCAATTGTATCTCAGGAACTACTGCACAGAATTTCATACAAATTGGTATGTAGTTGCATCTTGACATAAATTAGTGCCTATCAACGTTTGGTAAAAATTGTCTTACAGGTTGCGTTGCCATGCCACTTTTTCTAAATTTTTAACAGGGTGATATAGGACAAAATTTTGTATAAATGTGCATAAAGAGAATTATTTTTTAGTAATCATTATGAAGTTTACAAGAATTATTTATAATAGAGATAGTCAACTGGGAAAATTTTTTTGTATGTGTAGGAGCCTCGTCAAAACCCTTGGGGGGGGGGGGGGAAGGGAGTCACTGATTATTATTAATTTTCTTTTCTTTTTCTTTCCAAAAAAAAATGATTTTAATGAAATTCTGACAGTGGCATTTAGTTTAGGACGGAGGACTATTAGTTTTTTTTTTTTTTTTCAAATTATTTTCAATTATATTTTCGATTACGATAAATATCCAAATATCCGCGATTGTAATGAAACGCTCGCCCTCTGGTGGGCTAAGGTGAAATTATCATACCACTGATAGCTTTCACGCTGAAACAATGATGAACAACAAAAAAGAACAAAAATAAATACACGTGGCTATTATATTTACTAACAACTGCAGTTGAGAAAGAGCCAGCTATCGATCTTTACAAACGCGGATAAAAAAATGATTTCGACAAATGTCCAGCTATCGAAAAATGACGCCGCAAAAATCCCAGATTGAGACTAATAGTCCTCCATCTTAATAATAACAGAATTTAGTTTAGGACGGGGGACTACTAGGTTTTTTTTTTTTTTTTTTTTTTTTTTTTTCAAATTATAACATTGCTTTCAAATTATTTAATTATATTTTCGATAAATAAATTTTAGATTTCGATAAATGTGCATCTATCGAAAAATGATTTCGACAATGTCCAACTATCAAAAAATGACGCCGCAAAATTCCCAGATTGAGACTAATAGTCGTCATTCCTAATAATAATAATAATAATTTATACACAATAAATTTTCATTTGTGATATCTCATTATTAATTTTTACTTTCTTCTATATTCAATAGAAGAAAGTATGGGATTCGTAAAAATTTTCGACCTCGGGTTTTTGATGGATTTACACGTTTTGAGAGCTGTAGAACACGATTTGAACATTTTTAGAAAATGTCTGTCTGTCTGTCTGTCTGTCTCTGTGTGTGTGTGTGTGACAAAATTTTGTTGCAACTGTATCTCAGGAACCACTGCACAGAATTTCATACAAATTGGTATGTAGTTGCATCTTGACATAAATTAGTGCCTATCAACGTTTGGTAAAAATTGTCTTACAGGTTGCGTTGCCATCCCAATTTTTCTAAATTTTTAACAGGGTGATATAGGACAAAATTTTGTATAAAAGTGCATAAAGAGAATTATTTTTTAGTAATCATTATGAAGTTTACAAGAATTATTTATAATAGAGATAGTCAACTGGGAAAATTTTTTTGTATGTGTAGGAGCCTCGTCAAAACCCTTGGGGGGGGGGGGGGGAAAGTCCCCCCTCGAGGGGAGTAAATTTTCAAGATGGGTATCTTTCGAAAGGTCTCGTCAATACCTTTAGAACGAATGGTTAAACTATAAATCTGTGATAATTTAAAACAAAGTTATCGATTTTTTTTTTTTTTTTACTTTTAACAAAATAATAATAATAATAATAATAATAATCGTATTTTTTTTTTTTTTATTGTTACTGATTGAATATGTGTCTAGGAAAATATAGAAGAAAGTCTTGTGGTGGCCACAAAATACTAGTTTTTATTTCATAACGCGCACTTTTTCTTTCCTAAATCAAAATTACTAAAGAAACTTTTTCCATATCGCTTGTAACGATACTGATTATTATTAATTTTCTTTTTTTTTTTCTTTCAAAAAAAAAAAAAAATAAATAAATAAAATAAAATAAAATAAAAAAATAAAATAAAAAAATGATTTTAATGAAATTTTGACAGTAGAATTTAGTTTAGGACGGACGACTATTAGTTTTTTTTTTTTTTTTTTTTTCAAATTATTTTCAATTATATTTTCGATTACGATAAATATCCAAATATCCGCGATTGTAATGAAATGCTCGCCCTCTGGTGGGCTAAGGTGAAATTATCATACCACTGATAGCTTTCACGCTGAAACAATGATGAACAACAAAAAAGAACAAAAATAAATACACGTGGCTATTATATTTACTAACAACTGCAGTTGAGAAAGAGCCATCTATCGATCATTACAAACGCGGATAGAAAAATGATTTCGACAAATGTCCAGCTATCGAAAAATGACGCCGCAAAAATCCCAGATTGAGACTAATAGTCCTCCATCTTAATAATAACAGAATTTAGTTTAGGACGGAGGACTACTAGGTTTTTTTTTTTTTTTCCAAATTATAACATTGCTTTCAAATTATTTAATTATATTTTCGATAAATTTTAGATTTCGATAAATATCCAACTATCGAAAAATGATTTCGACAAATGTCCAACTATCAAAAAATGACGCCGCAAAATTCCCAGATTGAGACTAATAGTCGTCAGTCCTAATAATAATAATAATATTTTATACACAATAAATTTTCATTTGTGATATCTCATTATTAATTTTTACTTTCTTCTATATTCAATAGAAGAAAGTATGGGATTCGTAAAAATTTTCGACCTCGGGTTTTTGATGGATTTACACGTTCAGAGAGCTGTAGAACACAATTTGACCATTTTTAGAAAATGTCTGTCTGTCTGTCTGTCTGTCTCTGTGTGTGTGTGTGTGACAAAATTTTGTTGCAACTGTATCTCAGGAACTACTGCACAGAATTTCATACAAATTGGTATGTAGTTGCATCTTGACATAAATTAGTGCCTATCAACGTTTGGTAAAAATTGTCTTACAGGTTGCGTTGCCATCCCGCTTTTTCTAAATTTTTCACAGGGTGATATAGGACAAAATTTTGTATAAATGTGCATAAAGAGAATTATTTTTTAGTAATCATTATGAAATTTACAATAATTATTTATAATAGAGATAGTCAACTGGGAAACTTTTTTTGTATGTGTAGGAGCCTCGTCAAAACCCTTCGGGGGGGGGGGGGGGAAGTCACTGATTAATATTAATTTTCTTTTCTTTTTCTTTCAAAAAAAAAAAAATGATTTTAATGAAATTCTGACAGTGTAATTTAGTTTAGGACGGAGGACTATTAGGTTTTTTTTTTTTTTTTTTTTTTTCAAATTATTTTCAATTATATTTTCGATTGCGATAAATATCCAAATATCCGCAATTGTAATGAAATGCTCGCCCTCTGGTGGGCTAAGGTGAAATTATCATACCACTGGTGGCTTTCACGCTGAAACACTGATGAACAACAATAAAGAACAAAAATAAATACACGTGGCTATTATATTTACTAACAACTGCAGTTGAGAAAGAGCCATCTATCGATCATTACAAACGCGGATAGAAAAATGATTTCGACAAATGTCCAGCTATCGAAAAATGACGCCGCAAAAATCCCAGATTGAGACTAATAGTCCTCCATCTTAATAATAACAGAATTTAGTTTAGGACGGAGGACTACTAGGTTTTTTTTTTTTTTTTTTTTTCAAATTATAACATTGCTTTCAAATTATTTAATTATATTTTCGATAAATTTTAGATTTCGATAAATGTCAAACTATCGAAAAATGATTTCGACAAATGTCCAACTATCAAAAAATGACGCCGCAAAATTCCCAAATTGAGACTAATAGTCGCCAGTCCTAATAATAATAATAATATTTTATGCACAATAAATTTTCATTTGTGATATCTTATTATTAATTTTTACTTTCTTCTATATTCAATAGAAGAAAGTATGGGATTCGTAAAAATTTTCGACCTCGGGTTTTTGATGGATTTACAAGTTTTGAGAGCTGTAGAACACGATTTGACCATTTTTAGAAAATGTCTGTCTGTCTGTGTGTGTGTGTGTGTGTGTGTGTGACAAAATTTTGTTGCAATTGTATCTCAGGAACTACTGCACAGAATTTCATACAAATTGGTATGTAGTTGCATCTTGACATAAATTAGTGCCTATCAACGTTTGGTAAAAATTGTCTTACAGGTTGCGTTGCCATCCCACTTTTTCTAAATTTTTAACAGGGTGATATAGGACAAAATTTTGTATAAATGTGCATAAAGAGAATTATTTTTTAGTAATCATTATGAAGTTTACAAGAATTATTTATAATAGAGATAGTCAACTGGGAAAATTTTTTTGTATGTGTAGGAGCCTCGTCAAAACCCTTGGGGGGGGGGGGGAAGGGAGTCACTGATTATTATTAATTTTCTTTTCTTTTTCTTTCCAAAAAAAAATGATTTTAATGAAATTCTGACAGTGGCATTTAGTTTAGGACGGAGGACTATTAGTTTTTTTTTTTTTTTTTCAAATTATTTTCAATTATATTTTCGATTACGATAAATATCCAAATATCCGCGATTGTAATGAAACGCCGGCCCTCTGGTGGGCTAAGGTGAAATTCTCATACCACTGATAGCTTTCACGCTGAAACAATGATGAACAACAAAAAAGAACAAAAATAAATACACGTGGCTATTATATTTACTAACAACTGCAGTTGAGAAAGAGCCAGCTATCGATCTTTACAAACGCGGATAAAAAAATGATTTCGACAAATGTCCAGCTATCGAAAAATGACGCCGCAAAAATCCCAGATTGAGACTAATAGTCCTCCATCTTAATAATAACAGAATTTAGTTTAGGACGGGGGACTACTAGGTTTTTTTTTTTTTTTTTTTTTTTCAAATTATAACATTGCTTTCAAATTATTTAATTATATTTTCGATAAATAAATTTTAGATTTCGATAAATGTGCATCTATCGAAAAATGATTTCGACAAATGTCCAACTATCAAAAAATGATGCCGCAAAATTCCCAGATTGAGACTAATAGTCCTCAGTCCTAATAATAATAATAATAATATTTTATACACAATAAATTTTCATTTGTAATATCTCATTATTTATTTTTACTTTCTTCTGTATTCAATAGAAGAAAGTATGGGATTCGTAAAAATTTTCGACCTCGGGTTTTTGATGGATTTACACGTTTTGAGAGCTGTAGAACACGATTTGACCATTTTCGGAAAATGTCTGTCTGTCTGTCTGTGTGTGTGTGTGTGTGACAAAATTTTGTTGCAACTGTATCGCAGGAACTACTGCACAGAATTTCATACAAATTGGTATGTAGTTGCATCTTGACATAAATTAGTGCCTATCAACGTTTGGTAAAAATTGTCTTACAGGTTGCGTTGCCATCCCGCTTTTTCTAAATTTTTAACAGGGTGATATAGGACAAAATTTTGTATAAATGTGCATAAAGAGAATTATTTTTTAGTAATCATTATGAAGTTTACAATAATTATTTATAATAGAGATAGTCAACTGGGAAACTTTTTTTGTATGTGTAGGAGCCTCGTCAAAACCCTTCGGGGGGGGGGGGGGGGAAGTCACTGATTAATATTAATTTTCTTTTCTTTTTCTTTCAAAAAAAAAAAAATGATTTTAATGAAATTCTGACAGTGTAATTTAGTTTAGGACGGAGGACTATTAGGTTTTTTTTTTTTTTTTTTCAAATTATTTTCAATTATATTTTCGATTGCGATAAATATCCAAATATCCGCAATTGTAATGAGATGCTCGCCCTCTGGTGGGCTAAGGTGAAATTATCATACCACTGGTGGCTTTCACGCTGAAACAATGATGAACAACAAAAAAGAACAAAAATAAATACACGTGGCTATTATATTTACTAACAACTGCAGTTGAGAAAGAGCCATCTATCGATCATTACAAACGCGGATAGAAAAATGATTTCGACAAATGTCCAGCTATCGAAAAATGACGCCGCAAAAATCCCAGATTGAGACTAATAGTCCTCCATCTTAATAATAACAGAATTTAGTTTAGGACGGAGGACTACTAGGTTTTTTTTTTTTTTTTTTTTCAAATTATAACATTGCTTTCAAATTATTTAATTATATTTTCGATAAATTTTAGATTTCGATAAATGTCAAACTATCGAAAAATGATTTCGACAAATGTCCAACTATCAAAAAATGACGCCGCAAAATTCCCAAATTGAGACTAATAGTCGCCAGTCCTAATAATAATAATAATATTTTATGCACAATAAATTTTCATTTGTGATATCTTATTATTAATTTTTACTTTCTTCTATATTCAATAGAAGAAAGTATGGGATTCGTAAAAATTTTCGACCTCGGGTTTTTGATGGATTTACAAGTTTTGAGAGCTGTAGAACACGATTTGACCATTTTTAGAAAATGTCTGTCTGTCTGTGTGTGTGTGTGTGTGTGTGTGTGTGTGTGTGTGTGTGTGTGTGTGTGTGACAAAATTTTGTTGCAATTGTATCTCAGGAACTACTGCACAGAATTTCATACAAATTGGTATGTAGTTGCATCTTGACATAAATTAGTGCCTATCAACGTTTGGTAAAAATTGTCTTACAGGTTGCGTTGCTATCCCACTTTTTCTAAATTTTTAACAGGGTGATATAGGACAAAATTTTGTATAAATGTGCATAAAGAGAATTATTTTTTAGTAATCATTATGAAGTTTACAAGAATTATTTATAATAGAGATAGTCAACTGGGAAAATTTTTTTGTATGTGTAGGAGCCTCGTCAAAACCCTTGGGGGGGGGGGGAAGGGAGTCACTGATTATTATTAATTTTCTTTTCTTTTTCTTTCCAAAAAAAAATGATTTTAATGAAATTCTGACAGTGGCATTTAGTTTAGGACGGAGGACTATTAGTTTTTTTTTTTTTTTTCAAATTATTTTCAATTATATTTTCGATTACGATAAATATCCAAATATCCGCGATTGTAATGAAACGCTCGCCCTCTGGTGGGCTAAGGTGAAATTATCATACCACTGATAGCTTTCACGCTGAAACAATGATGAACAACAAAAAAGAACAAAAATAAATACACGTGGCTATTATATTTACTAACAACTGCAGTTGAGAAAGAGCCAGCTATCGATCTTTACAAACGCGGATAAAAAAATGATTTCGACAAATGTCCAGCTATCGAAAAATGACGCCGCAAAAATCCAAGATTGAGACTAATAGTCCTCCATCTTAATAATAACAGAATTTAGTTTAGGACAGGGGACTACTAGGTTTTTTTTTTTTTTTTTTTTCAAATTATAACATTGCTTTCAAATTATTTAATTATATTTTCGATAAATAAATTTTAGATTTCGATAAATGTGCATCTATCGAAAAATGATTTCGACAATGTCCAACTATCAAAAAATGACGCCGCAAAATTCCCAGATTGAGACTAATAGTCGTCAGTCCTAATAATAATAATAATAATTTATACACAATAAATTTTCATTTGTGATATCTCATTATTAATTTTTACTTTCTTCTATATTCAATAGAAGAAAGTATGGGATTCGTAAAAATTTTCGACCTCGGGTTTTTGATGGATTTACACGTTTTGAGAGCTGTAGAACACGATTTGAACATTTTTAGAAAATGTCTGTCTGTCTGTCTGTCTGTCTCTGTGTGTGTGTGACAAAATTTTGTTGCAACTGTATCTCAGGAACCACTGCACAGAATTTCATACAAATTGGTATGTAGTTGCATCTTGACATAAATTAGTGCCTATCAACGTTTGGTAAAAATTGTCTTACAGGTTGCGTTGCCATCCCAATTTTTCTAAATTTTTAACAGGGTGATATAGGACAAAATTTTGTATAAAAGTGCATAAAGAGAATTATTTTTTAGTAATCATTATGAAGTTTACAAGAATTATTTATAATAGAGATAGTCAACTGGGAAAATTTTTTTGTATGTGTAGGAGCCTCGTCAAAACCCTTGGGGGGGGGGGAAAGTCCCCCCTCGAGGGGAGTAAATTTTCAAGATGGGTATCTTTCGAAAGGTCTCGTCAATACCTTTAGAACGAATGGTTAAACTATAAATCTGTGATAATTTAAAACAAAGTTATCGATTTTTTTTTTTTTTTTTTTACTTTTAACAAAATAATAATAATAATAATAATAATAATCGTATTTTTTTTTTTTTTTTTATTGTTACTGATTGAATATGTGTCTAGGAAAATATAGAAGAAAGTCTTGTGGTGGCCACAAAATACTAGTTTTTATTTCATAACGCGCACTTTTTCTTTCCTAAATCAAAATTACTAAAGAAACTTTTTCCATATCGCTTGTAACGATACTGATTATTATTAATTTTCTTTTTTTTTTTCTTTCAAAAAAAAAAAAAAATAAATAAATAAAATAAAATAAAATAAAAAAATAAAATAAAAAAATGATTTTAATGAAATTTTGACAGTAGAATTTAGTTTAGGACGGACGACTATTAGTTTTTTTTTTTTTTTTTTTCAAATTATTTTCAATTATATTTTCGATTACGATAAATATCCAAATATCCGCGATTGTAATGAAATGCTCGCCCTCTGGTGGGCTAAGGTGAAATTATCATACCACTGATAGCTTTCACGCTGAAACAATGATGAACAACAAAAAAGAACAAAAATAAATACACGTGGCTATTATATTTACTAACAACTGCAGTTGAGAAAGAGCCATCTATCGATCATTACAAACGCGGATAGAAAAATGATTTCGACAAATGTCCAGCTATCGAAAAATGACGCCGCAAAAATCCCAGATTGAGACTAATAGTCCTCCATCTTAATAATAACAGAATTTAGTTTAGGACGGAGGACTACTAGGTTTTTTTTTTTTTTTTTTTTCAAATTATAACATTGCTTTCAAATTATTTAATTATATTTTCGATAAATTTTAGATTTCGATAAATGTCAAACTATCGAAAAATGATTTCGACAAATGTCCAACTATCAAAAAATGACGCCGCAAAATTCCCAAATTGAGACTAATAGTCGCCAGTCCTAATAATAATAATAATATTTTATGCACAATAAATTTTCATTTGTGATATCTTATTATTAATTTTTACTTTCTTCTATATTCAATAGAAGAAAGTATGGGATTCGTAAAAATTTTCGAC
This sequence comes from Salticus scenicus, assembly GCA_963930645.1. Lineage (NCBI taxonomy): Eukaryota > Metazoa > Arthropoda > Arachnida > Araneae > Salticidae > Salticus > Salticus scenicus. The sequence goes on along the minus strand of OZ005654.1, from coordinate 40,630,379 downwards.
CTCGGGTTTTTGATGGATTTACAAGTTTTGAGAGCTGTAGAACACGATTTGACCATTTTTAGAAAATGTCTGTCTGTCTGTGTGTGTGTGTGTGTGTGTGTGTGTGTGTGTGTGTGTGTGACAAAATTTTGTTGCAATTGTATCTCAGGAACTACTGCACAGAATTTCATACAAATTGGTATGTAGTTGCATCTTGACATAAATTAGTGCCTATCAACGTTTGGTAAAAATTGTCTTACAGGTTGCGTTGCCATCCCACTTTTTCTAAATTTTTAACAGGGTGATATAGGACAAAATTTTGTATAAATGTGCATAAAGAGAATTATTTTTTAGTAATCATTATGAAGTTTACAAGAATTATTTATAATAGAGATAGTCAACTGGGAAAATTTTTTTGTATGTGTAGGAGCCTCGTCAAAACCCTTGGGGGGGGGGGGGAAGGGAGTCACTGATTATTATTAATTTTCTTTTCTTTTTCTTTCCAAAAAAAAATGATTTTAATGAAATTCTGACAGTGGCATTTAGTTTAGGACGGAGGACTATTAGTTTTTTTTTTTTTTTTTCAAATTATTTTCAATTATATTTTCGATTACGATAAATATCCAAATATCCGCGATTGTAATGAAACGCCGGCCCTCTGGTGGGCTAAGGTGAAATTCTCATACCACTGATAGCTTTCACGCTGAAACAATGATGAACAACAAAAAAGAACAAAAATAAATACACGTGGCTATTATATTTACTAACAACTGCAGTTGAGAAAGAGCCAGCTATCGATCTTTACAAACGCGGATAAAAAAATGATTTCGACAAATGTCCAGCTATCGAAAAATGACGCCGCAAAAATCCCAGATTGAGACTAATAGTCCTCCATCTTAATAATAACAGAATTTAGTTTAGGACGGGGGACTACTAGGTTTTTTTTTTTTTTTTTTTTTTTTTCAAATTATAACATTGCTTTCAAATTATTTAATTATATTTTCGATAAATAAATTTTAGATTTCGATAAATGTGCATCTATCGAAAAATGATTTCGACAAATGTCCAACTATCAAAAAATGATGCCGCAAAATTCCCAGATTGAGACTAATAGTCCTCAGTCCTAATAATAATAATAATAATATTTTATACACAATAAATTTTCATTTGTAATATCTCATTATTTATTTTTACTTTCTTCTGTATTCAATAGAAGAAAGTATGGGATTCGTAAAAATTTTCGACCTCGGGTTTTTGATGGATTTACACGTTTTGAGAGCTGTAGAACACGATTTGACCATTTTCGGAAAATGTCTGTCTGTCTGTCTGTGTGTGTGTGTGTGTGACAAAATTTTGTTGCAACTGTATCGCAGGAACTACTGCACAGAATTTCATACAAATTGGTATGTAGTTGCATCTTGACATAAATTAGTGCCTATCAACGTTTGGTAAAAATTGTCTTACAGGTTGCGTTGCCATCCCGCTTTTTCTAAATTTTTAACAGGGTGATATAGGACAAAATTTTGTATAAATGTGCATAAAGAGAATTATTTTTTAGTAATCATTATGAAGTTTACAATAATTATTTATAATAGAGATAGTCAACTGGGAAACTTTTTTTGTATGTGTAGGAGCCTCGTCAAAACCCTTCGGGGGGGGGGGGGGGGGAAGTCACTGATTAATATTAATTTTCTTTTCTTTTTCTTTCAAAAAAAAAAAAAATGATTTTAATGAAATTCTGACAGTGTAATTTAGTTTAGGACGGAGGACTATTAGGTTTTTTTTTTTTTTTTTTCAAATTATTTTCAATTATATTTTCGATTGCGATAAATATCCAAATATCCGCAATTGTAATGAGATGCTCGCCCTCTGGTGGGCTAAGGTGAAATTATCATACCACTGGTGGCTTTCACGCTGAAACAATGATGAACAACAAAAAAGAACAAAAATAAATACACGTGGCTATTATATTTACTAACAACTGCAGTTGAGAAAGAGCCATCTATCGATCATTACAAACGCGGATAGAAAAATGATTTCGACAAATGTCCAGCTATCGAAAAATGACGCCGCAAAAATCCCAGATTGAGACTAATAGTCCTCCATCTTAATAATAACAGAATTTAGTTTAGGACGGAGGACTACTAGGTTTTTTTTTTTTTTTTTTTTCAAATTATAACATTGCTTTCAAATTATTTAATTATATTTTCGATAAATTTTAGATTTCGATAAATGTCAAACTATCGAAAAATGATTTCGACAAATGTCCAACTATCAAAAAATGACGCCGCAAAATTCCCAAATTGAGACTAATAGTCGCCAGTCCTAATAATAATAATAATATTTTATGCACAATAAATTTTCATTTGTGATATCTTATTATTAATTTTTACTTTCTTCTATATTCAATAGAAGAAAGTATGGGATTCGTAAAAATTTTCGACCTCGGGTTTTTGATGGATTTACAAGTTTTGAGAGCTGTAGAACACGATTTGACCATTTTTAGAAAATGTCTGTCTGTCTGTGTGTGTGTGTGTGTGTGTGTGTGTGTGTGTGTGTGTGTGTGTGTGTGTGTGACAAAATTTTGTTGCAATTGTATCTCAGGAACTACTGCACAGAATTTCATACAAATTGGTATGTAGTTGCATCTTGACATAAATTAGTGCCTATCAACGTTTGGTAAAAATTGTCTTACAGGTTGCGTTGCTATCCCACTTTTTCTAAATTTTTAACAGGGTGATATAGGACAAAATTTTGTATAAATGTGCATAAAGAGAATTATTTTTTAGTAATCATTATGAAGTTTACAAGAATTATTTATAATAGAGATAGTCAACTGGGAAAATTTTTTTGTATGTGTAGGAGCCTCGTCAAAACCCTTGGGGGGGGGGGGGGGAAGGGAGTCACTGATTATTATTAATTTTCTTTTCTTTTTCTTTCCAAAAAAAAATGATTTTAATGAAATTCTGACAGTGGCATTTAGTTTAGGACGGAGGACTATTAGTTTTTTTTTTTTTTTTTCAAATTATTTTCAATTATATTTTCGATTACGATAAATATCCAAATATCCGCGATTGTAATGAAACGCTCGCCCTCTGGTGGGCTAAGGTGAAATTATCATACCACTGATAGCTTTCACGCTGAAACAATGATGAACAACAAAAAAGAACAAAAATAAATACACGTGGCTATTATATTTACTAACAACTGCAGTTGAGAAAGAGCCAGCTATCGATCTTTACAAACGCGGATAAAAAAATGATTTCGACAAATGTCCAGCTATCGAAAAATGACGCCGCAAAAATCCAAGATTGAGACTAATAGTCCTCCATCTTAATAATAACAGAATTTAGTTTAGGACAGGGGACTACTAGGTTTTTTTTTTTTTTTTTTCAAATTATAACATTGCTTTCAAATTATTTAATTATATTTTCGATAAATAAATTTTAGATTTCGATAAATGTGCATCTATCGAAAAATGATTTCGACAATGTCCAACTATCAAAAAATGACGCCGCAAAATTCCCAGATTGAGACTAATAGTCGTCAGTCCTAATAATAATAATAATAATTTATACACAATAAATTTTCATTTGTGATATCTCATTATTAATTTTTACTTTCTTCTATATTCAATAGAAGAAAGTATGGGATTCGTAAAAATTTTCGACCTCGGGTTTTTGATGGATTTACACGTTTTGAGAGCTGTAGAACACGATTTGAACATTTTTAGAAAATGTCTGTCTGTCTGTCTGTCTGTCTCTGTGTGTGTGTGACAAAATTTTGTTGCAACTGTATCTCAGGAACCACTGCACAGAATTTCATACAAATTGGTATGTAGTTGCATCTTGACATAAATTAGTGCCTATCAACGTTTGGTAAAAATTGTCTTACAGGTTGCGTTGCCATCCCAATTTTTCTAAATTTTTAACAGGGTGATATAGGACAAAATTTTGTATAAAAGTGCATAAAGAGAATTATTTTTTAGTAATCATTATGAAGTTTACAAGAATTATTTATAATAGAGATAGTCAACTGGGAAAATTTGTTTGTATGTGTAGGAGCCTCGTCAAAACCCTTGGGGGGGGGGGAAAGTCCCCCCTCGAGGGGAGTAAATTTTCAAGATGGGTATCTTTCGAAAGGTCTCGTCAATACCTTTAGAACGAATGGTTAAACTATAAATCTGTGATAATTTAAAACAAAGTTATCGATTTTTTTTTTTTTTTTTTTACTTTTAACAAAATAATAATAATAATAATAATAATAATCGTATTTTTTTTTTTTTTTTATTGTTACTGATTGAATATGTGTCTAGGAAAATATAGAAGAAAGTCTTGTGGTGGCCACAAAATACTAGTTTTTATTTCATAACGCGCACTTTTTCTTTCCTAAATCAAAATTACTAAAGAAACTTTTTCCATATCGCTTGTAACGATACTGATTATTATTAATTTTCTTTTTTTTTTCTTTCAAAAAAAAAAAAAAATAAATAAATAAAATAAAATAAAATAAAAAAATAAAATAAAAAAATGATTTTAATGAAATTTTGACAGTAGAATTTAGTTTAGGACGGACGACTATTAGTTTTTTTTTTTTTTTTTTTCAAATTATTTTCAATTATATTTTCGATTACGATAAATATCCAAATATCCGCGATTGTAATGAAATGCTCGCCCTCTGGTGGGCTAAGGTGAAATTATCATACCACTGATAGCTTTCACGCTGAAACAATGATGAACAACAAAAAAGAACAAAAATAAATACACGTGGCTATTATATTTACTAACAACTGCAGTTGAGAAAGAGCCATCTATCGATCATTACAAACGCGGATAGAAAAATGATTTCGACAAATGTCCAGCTATCGAAAAATGACGCCGCAAAAATCCCAGATTGAGACTAATAGTCCTCCATCTTAATAATAACAGAATTTAGTTTAGGACGGAGGACTACTAGGTTTTTTTTTTTTTTTTTTTTCAAATTATAACATTGCTTTCAAATTATTTAATTATATTTTCGATAAATTTTAGATTTCGATAAATGTCAAACTATCGAAAAATGATTTCGACAAATGTCCAACTATCAAAAAATGACGCCGCAAAATTCCCAAATTGAGACTAATAGTCGCCAGTCCTAATAATAATAATAATATTTTATGCACAATAAATTTTCATTTGTGATATCTTATTATTAATTTTTACTTTCTTCTATATTCAATAGAAGAAAGTATGGGATTCGTAAAAATTTTCGACCTCGGGTTTTTGATGGATTTACAAGTTTTGAGAGCTGTAGAACACGATTTGACCATTTTTAGAAAATGTCTGTCTGTCTGTGTGTGTGTGTGTGTGTGTGTGTGTGTGTGTGTGTGTGTGACAAAATTTTGTTGCAATTGTATCTCAGGAACTACTGCACAGAATTTCATACAAATTGGTATGTAGTTGCATCTTGACATAAATTAGTGCCTATCAACGTTTGGTAAAAATTGTCTTACAGGTTGCGTTGCCATCCCACTTTTTCTAAATTTTTAACAGGGTGATATAGGACAAAATTTTGTATAAATGTGCATAAAGAGAATTATTTTTTAGTAATCATTATGAAGTTTACAAGAATTATTTATAATAGAGATAGTCAACTGGGAAAATTTTTTTGTATGTGTAGGAGCCTCGTCAAAACCCTTGGGGGGGGGGGGGAAGGGAGTCACTGATTATTATTAATTTTCTTTTCTTTTTCTTTCCAAAAAAAAAATGATTTTAATGAAATTCTGACAGTGGCATTTAGTTTAGGACGGAGGACTATTAGTTTTTTTTTTTTTTTTTCAAATTATTTTCAATTATATTTTCGATTACGATAAATATCCAAATATCCGCGATTGTAATGAAACGCTCGCCCTCTGGTGGGCTAAGGTGAAATTATCATACCACTGATAGCTTTCACGCTGAAACAATGATGAACAACAAAAAAGAACAAAAATAAATACACGTGGCTATTATATTTACTAACAACTGCAGTTGAGAAAGAGCCAGCTATCGATCTTTACAAACGCGGATAAAAAAATGATTTCGACAAATGTCCAGCTATCGAAAAATGACGCCGCAAAAATCCCAGATTGAGACTAATAGTCCTCCATCTTAATAATAACAGAATTTAGTTTAGGACAGGGGACTACTAGGTTTTTTTTTTTTTTTTTTTTTTTTTTTTTTTTTCAAATTATAACATTGCTTTCAAATTATTTAATTATATTTTCGATAAATAAATTTTAGATTTCGATAAATGTGCATCTATCGAAAAATGATTTCGACAATGTCCAACTATCAAAAAATGACGCCGCAAAATTCCCAGATTGAGACTAATAGTCGTCAGTCCTAATAATAATAATAATAATTTATACACAATAAATTTTCATTTGTGATATCTCATTATTAATTTTTACTTTCTTCTATATTCAATAGAAGAAAGTATGGGATTCGTAAAAATTTTCGACCTCGGGTTTTTGATGGATTTACACGTTTTGAGAGCTGTAGAACACGATTTGAACATTTTTAGAAAATGTCTGTCTGTCTGTCTGTCTGTCTCTGTGTGTGTGTGACAAAATTTTGTTGCAACTGTATCTCAGGAACCACTGCACAGAATTTCATACAAATTGGTATGTAGTTGCATCTTGACATAAATTAGTGCCTATCAACGTTTGGTAAAAATTGTCTTACAGGTTGCGTTGCCATCCCAATTTTTCTAAATTTTTAACAGGGTGATATAGGACAAAATTTTGTATAAAAGTGCATAAAGAGAATTATTTTTTAGTAATCATTATGAAGTTTACAAGAATTATTTATAATAGAGATAGTCAACTGGGAAAATTTTTTTGTATGTGTAGGAGCCTCGTCAAAACCCTTGGGGGGGGGGGGAAAGTCCCCCCTCGAGGGGAGTAAATTTTCAAGATGGGTATCTTTCGAAAGGTCTCGTCAATACCTTTAGAACGAATGGTTAAACTATAAATCTGTGATAATTTAAAACAAAGTTATCGATTTTTTTTTTTTTTTTACTTTTAACAAAATAATAATAATAATAATAATAATAATCGTATTTTTTTTTTTTTTTTATTGTTACTGATTGAATATGTGTCTAGGAAAATATAGAAGAAAGTCTTGTGGTGGCCACAAAATACTAGTTTTTATTTCATAACGCGCACTTTTTCTTTCCTAAATCAAAATTACTAAAGAAACTTTTTCCATATCGCTTGTAACGATACTGATTATTATTAATTTTCTTTTTTTTTTTCTTTCAAAAAAAAAATAAAAAATAAATAAAATAAAATAAAATAAAAAAATAAAATAAAAAAATGATTTTAATGAAATTTTGACAGTAGAATTTAGTTTAGGACGGACGACTATTAGTTTTTTTTTTTTTTTTTTCAAATTATTTTCAATTATATTTTCGATTACGATAAATATCCAAATATCCGCGATTGTAATGAAATGCTCGCCCTCTGGTGGGCTAAGGTGAAATTATCATACCACTGATAGCTTTCACGCTGAAACAATGATGAACAACAAAAAAGAACAAAAATAAATACACGTGGCTATTATATTTACTAACAACTGCAGTTGAGAAAGAGCCATCTATCGATCATTACAAACGCGGATAGAAAAATGATTTCGACAAATGTCCAGCTATCGAAAAATGACGCCGCAAAAATCCCAGATTGAGACTAATAGTCGTCAGTCCTAATAATAATAATAATATTTTATACACAATAAATTTTCATTTGTGATATCTCATTATTAATTTTTACTTTCTTCTATATTCAATAGAAGAAAGTATGGGATTCGTAAAAATTTTCGACCTCGGGTTTTTGATGGATTTACACGTTCAGAGAGCTGTAGAACACAATTTGACCATTTTTAGAAAATGTCTGTCTGTCTGTCTGTCTGTCTCTGTGTGTGTGTGTGTGACAAAATTTTGTTGCAACTGTATCTCAGGAACTACTGCACAGAATTTCATACAAATTGGTATGTAGTTGCATCTTGACATAAATTAGTGCCTATCAACGTTTGGTAAAAATTGTCTTACAGGTTGCGTTGCCATCCCGCTTTTTCTAAATTTTTCACAGGGTGATATAGGACAAAATTTTGTATAAATGTGCATAAAGAGAATTATTTTTTAGTAATCATTATGAAGTTTACAATAATTATTTATAATAGAGATAGTCAACTGGGAAACTTTTTTTGTATGTGTAGGAGCCTCGTCAAAACCCTTCGGGGGGGGGGGGAAGTCACTGATTAATATTAATTTTCTTTTCTTTTTCTTTCAAAAAAAAAAAATGATTTTAATGAAATTCTGACAGTGTAATTTAGTTTAGGACGGAGGACTATTAGGTTTTTTTTTTTTTTTTTTTCAAATTATTTTCAATTATATTTTCGATTGCGATAAATATCCAAATATCCGCAATTGTAATGAAATGCTCGCCCTCTGGTGGGCTAAGGTGAAATTATCATACCACTGGTGGCTTTCACGCTGAAACAATGATGAACAACAAAAAAGAACAAAAATAAATACACGTGGCTATTATATTTACTAACAACTGCAGTTGAGAAAGAGCCATCTATCGATCATTACAAACGCGGATAGAAAAATGATTTCGACAAATGTCCAGCTATCGAAAAATGACGCCGCAAAAATCCCAGATTGAGACTAATAGTCCTCCATCTTAATAATAACAGAATTTAGTTTAGGACGGAGGACTACTAGGTTTTTTTTTTTTTTTTTTTTTTTTTCAAATTATAACATTGCTTTCAAATTATTTAATTATATTTTCGATAAATTTTAGATTTCGATAAATGTCAAACTATCGAAAAATGATTTCGACAAATGTCCAACTATCAAAAAATGACGCCGCAAAATTCCCAAATTGAGACTAATAGTCGCCAGTCCTAATAATAATAATAATATTTTATGCACAATAAATTTTCATTTGTGATATCTTATTATTAATTTTTACTTTCTTCTATATTCAATAGAAGAAAGTATGGGATTCGTAAAAATTTTCGACCTCGGGTTTTTGATGGATTTACAAGTTTTGAGAGCTGTAGAACACGATTTGACCATTTTTAGAAAATGTCTGTCTGTCTGTCTGTGTGTGTGTGTGTGTGTGTGTGTGTGTGTGTGTGTGTGTGTGTGTGACAAAATTTTGTTGCAATTGTATCTCAGGAACTACTGCACAGAATTTCATACAAATTGGTATGTAGTTGCATCTTGACATAAATTAGTGCCTATCAACGTTTGGTAAAAATTGTCTTACAGGTTGCGTTGCCATCCCACTTTTTCTAAATTTTTAACAGGGTGATATAGGACAAAATTTTGTATAAATGTGCATAAAGAGAATTATTTTTTAGTAATCATTATGAAGTTTACAAGAATTATTTATAATAGAGATAGTCAACTGGGAAAATTTTTTTGTATGTGTAGGAGCCTCGTCAAAACCCTTGGGGGGGGGGGGGGAGGGAGTCACTGATTATTATTAATTTTCTTTTCTTTTTCTTTCCAAAAAAAAATGATTTTAATGAAATTCTGACAGTGGCATTTAGTTTAGGACGGAGGACTATTAGTTTTTTTTTTTTTTTTTCAAATTATTTTCAATTATATTTTCGATTACGATAAATATCCAAATATCCGCGATTGTAATGAAACGCTCGCCCTCTGGTGGGCTAAGGTGAAATTATCATACCACTGATAGCTTTCACGCTGAAACAATGATGAACAACAAAAAAGAACAAAAATAAATACACGTGGCTATTATATTTACTAACAACTGCAGTTGAGAAAGAGCCAGCTATCGATCTTTACAAACGCGGATAAAAAAATGATTTCGACAAATGTCCAGCTATCGAAAAATGACGCCGCAAAAATCCCAGATTGAGACTAATAGTCCTCCATCTTAATAATAACAGAATTTAGTTTAGGACGGGGGACTACTAGGTTTTTTTTTTTTTTTTTTTTTTTTTTTTCAAATTATAACATTGCTTTCAAATTATTTAATTATATTTTCGATAAATAAATTTTAGATTTCGATAAATGTGCATCTATCGAAAAATGATTTCGACAAATGTCCAACTATCAAAAAATGATGCCGCAAAATTCCCAGATTGAGACTAATAGTCCTCAGTCCTAATAATAATAATAATAATATTTTATACACAATAAATTTTCATTTGTAATATCTCATTATTTATTTTTACTTTCTTCTGTATTCAATAAAAGAAAGTATGGGATTCGTAAAAATTTTCGACCTCGGGTTTTTGATGGATTTACACGTTTTGAGAGCTGTAGAACACGATTTGACCATTTTCGGAAAATGTCTGTCTGTCTGTCTGTCTGTGTGTGTGTGACAAAATTTTGTTGCAACTGTATCGCAGGAACTACTGCACAGAATTTCATACAAATTGGTATGTAGTTGCATCTTGACATAAATTAGTGTCTATCAACGTTTGGTAAAAATTGTCTTACAGGTTGCGTTGCCATCCCGCTTTTTCTAAATTTTTAACAGGGTGATATAGGACAAAATTTTGTATAAATGTGCATAAAGAGAATTATTTTTTAGTAATCATTATGAAGTTTACAATAATTATTTATAATAGAGATAGTCAACTGGGAAACTTTTTTTGTATGTGTAGGAGCCTCGTCAAAACCCTTCGGGGGGGGGGGGGGGGAAGTCACTGATTAATATTAATTTTCTTTTCTTTTTCTTTCAAAAAAAAAAAAAATGATTTTAATGAAATTCTGACAGTGTAATTTAGTTTAGGACGGAGGACTATTAGGTTTTTTTTTTTTTTTTTTTTTTTTTTTCAAATTATTTTCAATTATATTTTCGATTGCGATAAATATCCAAATATCCGCAATTGTAATGAAATGCTCGCCCTCTGGTGGGCTAAGGTGAAATTATCATACCACTGGTGGCTTTCACGCTGAAACAATGATGAACAACAAAAAAGAACAAAAATAAATACACGTGGCTATTATATTTACTAACAACTGCAGTTGAGAAAGAGCCATCTATCGATCATTACAAACGCGGATAGAAAAATGATTTCGACAAATGTCCAGCTATCGAAAAATGACGCCGCAAAAATCCCAGATTGAGACTAATAGTCCTCCATCTTAATAATAACAGAATTTAGTTTAGGACGGAGGACTACTAGGTTTTTTTTTTTTTTTTTTTTTTTTTTTTTCCAAATTATAACATTGCTTTCAAATTATTTAATTATATTTTCGATAAATTTTAGATTTCGATAAATATCCAACTATCGAAAAATGATTTCGACAAATGTCCAACTATCAAAAAATGACGCCGCAAAATTCCCAGATTGAGACTAATAGTCGTCAGTCCTAATAATAATAATAATATTTTATACACAATAAATTTTCATTTGTGATATCTCATTATTAATTTTTACTTTCTTCTATATTCAATAGAAGAAAGTATGGGATTCGTAAAAATTTTCGACCTCGGGTTTTTGATGGATTTACACGTTCAGAGAGCTGTAGAACACAATTTGACCATTTTTAGAAAATGTCTGTCTGTCTGTCTGTCTCTTTCTGTGTGTGTGTGTGTGTGACAAAATTTTGTTGCAACTGTATCTCAGGAACTACTGCACAGAATTTCATACAAATTGGTATGTAGTTGCATCTTGACATAAATTAGTGCCTATCAACGTTTGGTAAAAATTGTCTTACAGGTTGCGTTGCCATCCCGCTTTTTCTAAATTTTTCACAGGGTGATATAGGACAAAATTTTGTATAAATGTGCATAAAGAGAATTATTTTTTAGTAATCATTATGAAGTTTACAATAATTATTTATAATAGAGATAGTCAACTGGGAAACTTTTTTTGTATGTGTAGGAGCCTCGTCAAAACCCTTCGGGGGGGGGGGGGGAAAGTCCCCCCTCGAGGGGAGTAAATTTTCAAGATGGGTATCTTTCGAAAGGTCTCGTCAATACCTTTAGAACGAATGGTTAAACTATAAATCTGTGATAATTTAAAACAAAGTTATCGATTTTTTTTTTTTTTTTACTTTTAACAAAATAATAATAATAATAATAATAATAATCGTATTTTTTTTTTTTTTATTGTTACTGATTGAATATGTGTCTAGGAAAATATAGAAGAAAGTCTTGTGGTGGCCACAAAATACTAGTTTTTATTTCATAACGCGCACTTTTTCTTTCCTAAATCAAAATTACTAAAGAAACTTTTTCCATATCGCTTGTAACGATACTGATTATTATTAATTTTCTTTTTTTTTTTCTTTCAAAAAAAATAAATAAATAAATAAAATAAAATAAAATAAAAAAATAAAATAAAAAAATGATTTTAATGAAATTTTGACAGTAGAATTTAGTTTAGGACGGACGACTATTAGTTTTTTTTTTTTTTTTTTCAAATTATTTTCAATTATATTTTCGATTACGATAAATATCCAAATATCCGCGATTGTAATGAAATGCTCGCCCTCTGGTGGGCTAAGGTGAAATTATCATACCACTGATAGCTTTCACGCTGAAACAATGATGAACAACAAAAAAGAACAAAAATAAATACACGTGGCTATTATATTTACTAACAACTGCAGTTGAGAAAGAGCCATCTATCGATCATTACAAACGCGGATAGAAAAATGATTTCGACAAATGTCCAGCTATCGAAAAATGACGCCGCAAAAATCCCAGATTGAGACTAATAGTCCTCCATCTTAATAATAACAGAATTTAGTTTAGGACGGAGGACTACTAGGTTTTTTTTTTTTTTTTTTTTTTTTTTTCCAAATTATAACATTGCTTTCAAATTATTTAATTATATTTTCGATAAATAAATTTTAGATTTCGATAAATGTGCATCTATCGAAAAATGATTTCGACAAATGTCCAACTATCAAAAAATGATGCCGCAAAATTCCCAGATTGAGACTAATAGTCGTCAGTCCTAATAATAATAATAATAATATTTTATACACAATAAATTTTCATTTGTAATATCTCATTATTTATTTTTACTTTCTTCTGTATTCAATAGAGGAAAGTATGGGATTCGTAAAAATTTTCGACCTCGGGTTTTTGATGGATTTACACGTTTTGAGAGCTGTAGAACACGATTTGACCATTTTCGGAAAATGTCTGTCTGTCTGTCTGTGTGTGTGTGTGTGTGACAAAATTTTGTTGCAACTGTATCGCAGGAACTACTGCACAGAATTTCATACAAATTGGTATGTAGTTGCATCTTGACATAAATTAGTGTCTATCAACGTTTGGTAAAAATTGTCTTACAGGTTGCGTTGCCATCCCGCTTTTTCTAAATTTTTAACAGGGTGATATAGGACAAAATTTTGTATAAATGTGCATAAAGAGAATTATTTTTTAGTAATCATTATGAAGTTTACAAGAATTATTTATAATAGAGATAGTCAACTGGGAACATTTTTTTGTAAGTGTAGGAGCCTCGTAAAAACCCCTGGGGGGAAGTCCCCCCTCGAGGGGAGTAAATTTTCAAGATGGGTATCTTTCGAAAGGTCTCGTAACCTTTAAAACGAATGATTGAACTATAAATCTGTGATAATTTAAAACAAAGTTATCGATTTTTTTTACTTTTTTCGAAAAAAAACTTAGAAAAAAATCGTAACTTTAAAAAAAAAAATTTTTAAACGAAATTTAACCAAACTTGGTATTTAGTTGGCCCCTGACATAAACTGGGGCTGATTAGATTTGCGGATCAATCGCAGAACAGGAGGCGCTGTGATCGTATTTTTTCTAAATTTTTAACATGGCAGTGTAAGAAAAATTTCGTATAAATGTACATAATGAGAGTTATTCTTAACCTGTGATTATAAAATTAATATGAATTATTGATAATAGTAGTAGTTAATTAGGGGAAAAAAACTGTGCATGCGGGGGCATAGCTTTCCCCCTCTGGGGGGAAGTACCCCCCGGGGTGGGGTAAATTTTCAAGATGGGTATCTTTCGAAAGGTCTCATCAATACCTTTAAATCGAATGATTGAACTATAAATATATGAAAATTTAAAACAAAATTATCGATTTTTTTTACTTTTAACAAAAAAAAAAAAAAACTTGGATTTTTATTTTTTATTTTTATTGTTACTGAGTGAATTTGTATAGGAAAATTTAGAAGAAAGTCTTGTGGCCACAACATACTAGTTTTTAAATTTAGTTGTAAAACCAGAATGTAGGAGTGATTCACAATGTCCTATGAGGCATATTTTTGTTTATAACAAGTGTATAAGTAAATAAACGTCTTTAATATACATGCTTATGTTGCTAATAATTTTAAATTGGTGGAGCAACATCTGCCAAAAAAATTATTTCTGTTACATTTATTTTTTTATTTTATTCATTTGTTCTTTTTTTTTTTTTTTCTTTTTTTTTTTTTTAGTTGGCTGTCGCACTGATCAAGACTGTGATTTCGAGGAAGCCTGCATCAACAGAGTTTGTCAAAATCCTTGCGGTATTCTCGGTGCTTGTGGCAGGAATGCTAATTGCAGGCCTATCAATCATAAACCGGAATGTTCATGTCCAGCTAATTTCCGTGGAAATCCAAATGTTGTTTGCGAACAAAGTAATCTTATTTTTAACGATAGATTTTTTTTTTTAACTAGACAAATTATTTATAATGTTAAACAGTTGTTAATTAATTGGCGTTATAATTTCTGCTAAATTTATAAGACACATTTTTTAATCAGTGATAGTTTATTTGAGTGTTATAAAAAGGACAGTCAGTAATTTAATTATTATTATTATTATTACTTTCTTCTATATTCAATAGAAGAAAGTATTGGATTCGTAAAAATTTTCGACCTCTGTTTTTTGATGGATTTACACGTTTTGAGAGCTGTAGAACACGAATTGACCATTTTTAGAAAATGTCTGTCTGTCAGTCTGTATATGTGTGATAAAATTTTGTGGCAACTGTATCTCAGGAACTACTGCACAAAATTTTATACAAATTGGTATGTAGTTGCACCTTGACATAAATTAGTGCCTATCAACTTTTGGTAAAAATTGTCTTACAGGTTGCGTTGCCATCCCCCTTTTTCTAAATTTTTAACATGGCGATACAGGACAAAATTTTGTATAAATGTGCATAAAGAGAATTATTTTTTCGTAATAATTATGAAATTTACAAGAATTATTTATAATGTAATGTTTCAAGCTGTGATGTTTCGAACAAACAGAGTAGACTGAAAGTCAGCGATTTTGACATTATTTAACTAAAGGATAGCCGCCCTGTAAACGCCTTGACATGTGTTGCATTTCCCGGAGAAATGTTGAAAAGAGGGTCTCCATGGGGCGGACTTCACCACTTTGGCGCCACAACTTAGCAAATGAGAGATCAACGGATGACCTCCTTCTAAAAGACTATTGGAGATTTAAAAGACAATTTCACCCCCCTCCAAAAACCAAGTCTTCTTGTGAAGGGAGAGAAGACAGGGAAGGAATTAAATTTTGGTATACGAGCCGAGGCTCGACTTTGTTCTCCTTTTTGAAGTCAGAACTTTGCCTGGTAACGGCAGATGACATTATATTTTACTTAATAGCAGATACTTAGCCTTGTGAAGGCAGACTCTCGAAGACTATATTTTTTACTTGGTATCTAACTATAGTACGTGTAAACTGAATTGGCCTGTCAAGGTCACTGGACCCTCATCAGCTTTCCTAGAAATAACCCATGTGATCTCGTTATCGCTCATTTTTTTCCCACCCCATTTGAGCAATTCTTTGACCAGGAGAATATTTCGTTCAGATACAATACAGTTTCCTTTAGACTTGTTCTTTGGATCCGTTAGCGTTTAGTTTTTCTCATCATTTAGTGTTTATATCATTTACTATTACTGGTAGTCCTGCTATAAGGAAACAATCTAAGATATTTATTTATCATGTTTATAGTTATTGCAGAATTGACAAAATATAAGGGGGAAGAATCAGCTCTGTCACCAGGTCGAACTATCAAAGCTCTAAAATAAGTCTTTTTAAAGGCTAAAAAAACCCTTCTAAGGGCTAAGAAAGCTCTTTTTAGGACTAAGCCATATCCAAGGCTAAATAATAATAATAAATAGATAAATATGCACTAAATTACGTTTTGAAAAAAAAAAAAAAAAAAAAAAAAAATCTTTCCTAAAATAACTATTTTAGAGAAATGTCAATGTTACTACCCATTTGGTTTTGCTCTCCAAGCTGGCAGATGGGCGAGGTCGAGTTCGAATCCAAGTCGCAGTAATTGGCCTAGCTATTTGGAGTTTACCATGGTTTTCTTCAAAATTTTTGTGAGTTTTAGCAAGGATTCCTAATAAGTACCTCTCAAGGACAGCCAGGCTTTTGTAAAAACAATCAGATTTAAACTTCACACAATCATCATCATTTATATTAGATTTTAATTTTCAAATTCATTATATAGTTCTTAACTCTTGGTTTAAAAAAACTCACTTTTATTTTAAATTTCATATTCTTATAACCCAAAATGTACTTGGAGAATAAATCAGAAAAATTAATTTCTTTGTATTGTTTGCTATTAACAGTTGAGTTAGTGTTTTAAGATTAGAACGACTGGAATGGTCATTTTGACTGCAAAGCTGTTTTATAATAACAATAAGTAATTCTATAGCTAAAAAGTATTTAAGTATGATTATTAAGAAAACAAAAATTATTTTATACTGTTGTATAAACGAATTGCTGATGCTAGTCATATAGTTCTAGGTATTAAATAAATCAAAGGTTATCCTAAAATTATATTAAAATTTCGTGGCTGCAGGCTTTTTCAAATCTTAAAACTGTAGTGAAGTGGCGGTTAAGTAAGACCAAATTGTTCCTTATTTACTCAGATATTTAGCTAGTTTCGCAGAAAAACAAGGAAAACTCTGAATGAATAGGACTACGAGCGTTTCTTGGGTTCAAACACGGCACCTCCTGTCTGCCAGCTTTGAGTGCAGAATCTTTTGACCATTGATACCTCTTGGCATTGATAATCTGTGTTAATCGCAGGATTTTTTTTTTTTTCATCTTGTTTTAACTGATCCTGAAAACAATATCAGATAAATAACTGATACTATAATTTTTTCTATATATGATATGATACATGAAATTTAAAAACTACCTATATATAGTCAAGGATAAACATAGAAGGAACTAATCTTTATAATTAAGAATGTGACTGCTATATTCTTTTTGCATATATCAGGTAAAACTGAGAATATTTCTTGGTTTTAATCTTGAAACACTTATTTTCTTATTTTTTACTTTTTATTGTTCTTATACATGAAGTAAAAATGAAAATATATCTCTTTTTCTTTTATGTAATATATAATAATATGTGGTCTGGAAAATGCAGCTATCATAATGAAATTTTGGTTATGAGATTAATTATATTTAAACGTATTCTACATATCTTTCCGGTGTGAACACAGGTATAATATAAGTAACAAAATAAAGAACGTTTTGCAATTTCTTTGTCCCTAAATTAGAAAGATTGAAAACTTCCCTCATAAAGAAATTAAAATTATTTTCAAAGTACATTAGAAAATTAACTTTGTTAAGCTAATAAATAAAAAATTCATAATTGTATATTATTTTCTTTTTTTAAATAATGAGAAGAAAGAGATAGCACAAGAGATAACCTTATATTTATAAACAAATAAAAACTAATCTGCTCCCCATTTACTTTTGCTAACATAACAGAGTTATGTAGGAAAAAAGATGCGGGGAAGTTAGCGTCCCGTAATACCATGGTAACGGGCGAATGAAGAACCCTCAGAGGTGGCCTTGACAGGTCTATTTTTCTTACACAGAGTATAGTTCATGTAAAGCTTATCGCCAACTTTCACTGTTTGAACCTACATTACATTTATTCTAGATTACGATTAATTGTATTTAAAAATAAAGAATTGTATTTTAAGGCTGTGATATTCTCCATTTGACGCTACCTCATCTCACGGATACGTTACAGCTTAATTGGAGGCAGCGACGGATAACAGTAAAGAAGGTGAAGTGATGGCAGTATCAAGGGACATCTCCTGTGATAAAGATTCCCGAGATGACAATAAGAACGGAGTGAGACCCTGTGAATGCCAAGCTCTCCTTTCCCCTGCCTTTTCAAAAGAAGAGATAAAAATCCAAATAGAGAAAGAACAAGGTAAGCTCTTTCAGTATTTATTTTGGGTCATTCTAGAGGCAAACTAAATTGCATATTTTATTTAAATTCATAGAAAATTATTATTTATCTTAAGGTTATGATCAGATTGCAAATTGAGAGTTTTTACTCTAGCAAATCATTTTATTTTGTTTAAAGTTTTTGTGTATTATTCGCAGTAATTATTATGAAGAAATATAGCAATATATTCTTAATTGTTTGGGTTAAGTGAGTGAAATAACACTTATTCGTTATCAATTTTATGGGAAATAGATAATGATATTGAAATTTTGAAAACTAAATTATTGAATATTGATGCAATTTAATATTTATATTTTTTCTATTTATTCAGAATTTTGCAGCTAAAATTTTGAGGTTTTAGTTAGAAAATATTTTAAGGAATTAAATTGTTGAAAATAAATGTGAATTAAATTAGACAAATTTCTTCTCACTAAATTAAAATTTTGTGCTATTATTTATTGAAAAATTGTGTTAGACAACTTAAAATAGTCTATTGTCACATGTTTTATTTCCTGTATGTTCTAGAAATTTTATGTTAAAAATTTATTTGAATTTCTGTTTAATTAGTGTGTACTGTTAGTGTAATAGTTAAAGGGATTAAAATGGCCGGGTTATGGAAATATCGGAAGGCAGATTTGAAAACAGTAGCAGAGGAATTAGATATTGATGTATTACCTAGT
Source organism: Salticus scenicus (assembly GCA_963930645.1). NCBI lineage: Eukaryota > Metazoa > Arthropoda > Arachnida > Araneae > Salticidae > Salticus > Salticus scenicus. The sequence goes on along the minus strand of OZ005654.1, from coordinate 40,611,516 downwards.
GATAAAATCGCAAATATTATAGAGAAAATTTCGAGCGAGCCAAATTTTAACGAAATCGCTGTTTTTGCGCAACTTGAAATAGCGAAAGAAGATAGGGAAGCGGAACAACGGCGTTTAGAAGAGAACCGCAGGTTTCAGGAAGAAGAAGGGAAAAGATTACACGAATTAGAAATGCTTAAATTACAACAAAGCGCAGAAACGGTTAGCGTAACTTCGCAAGCTAGTGAAAGTGCTAAGCCGACCGTATCTTTAAAACAGGTAATGCAAAAATTCGATGCTGAGAAAACTGATATTTCTATATTTTTAACATTATTTGAAAGGCAAGCAAAGAAATTGCGTATTTCTGAGGATCAGTGGGTGACTCAATTATTAGCCTTAGTGCCGGTAGAAATAGCGGAGATTGTGATAAGAGAACCGGAGGAGTCTATTGAGAGTTATGAATATGTAAAAAAATTATTGCTCAACAGATTTAAATTAAGTCCTGAGGTTTTCAGAACTAAATTCTTAACTCATAATAAGAGATCAGATTCGATTTGGAGGGATTTAGTTTTTGAACTAAGAAGTTACCTTGACTGATGGTTGAGCGGAGTCGAAGTTAATGATTTCGAATCGCTAAAAAAATTGATGATCGCAGATCAGATTAAAAAGAGGGCTCCCCATGAAGCGCGGGATCATTTAATAGATCAATGGGCTATTCTAAAAGAACCCGAAGAGGTTTCGAGTAAATTAGATGAGTATGAAGTGGTAAGGAGTATAAAAAGAAAACAAAATTCTAATGATTCCGAAAAGCGAAATTTCGACAGGCAGCGAAATACCGAACGGGAGAAAAGGGATAGCAAAATAATAGGAAATAAGAAGGCTGATAAAAATTGGAGGGACAAGAATGTCGATGAGGAAAGGGAAAGGTAAAAAATATTTGAGAAAAGAAAAGAGCCAGCCTGTTATGAGTATGGATCAAAATCTCATCTAAGACCGATGTGTCCCAATTTAAATAAAGAAGACTGCGTGTGTTATTTAAATACAGCGGAAAAATGTGCCCCTTCCTTTTCACCTTACCTTAGTAAGGCACGCTTGAACGGTGAACAAATGATGATTCTTCGTGATACGGGTACGAGTGTCGATATTATTTGAGCAAAATCCGTTAAAAATGAAAATTTAAATGGAGAAACAATTTGGTTAAAGACTGCGCTAGAAAATGAGTCTCGATGTTTACCTTTAGCGTAAGTAGAGCTAGAATTTGCAGAGACGGGCCGATTTTTATCAAAGGCAGCCGTAGTCGATTTAAGCATAAATATGTCTCATTATCTCTTAGGCAATAATACGGCCGAAATTATTCAAGAAATGAAGCTACGCCGTAATCGCATAAATCAGGTCGTTATTCAGAGCCAAACTGAACAAAGGGAGTAAGAGAATATTCGAAACGAAAATCGCACAAAGCAGCCAGGCGAGGCCAGGGGGGGGGGGGGGGTTGAAAGTGAAAGGATTAACAAGACGTTAGATCGCGCCCATCACAACTGCTCCAGCTCGTTCCTTCTTCTAATGAGCATGCGCGGGGACTTGCTCAAGTTGCCGGCCAAAATCATGAAGGTCTAAGTAAGATATTGATTCGCCGCCGGTGCTACCCTCTATTACCGATAAATTTAACCAAACATTTTCACTTTCAGTAATTTTATTTTTTTTTCCCTTTCAACCTTTTTAAAAATAATAAAAATCTCAGACTCAGAATTTTTTTTATTTTATATTAAATTTTATTTTCCACCAATTAAAATGAAAATATTCATAGATAATTAGAGAAAAAAAAAAAAATCAACAATATTTTAAAATTTAATAAAATAACAACAGAATTGTATGAGATATAATAATTCAAAATCAAATTTAATAGTGCTTTATGATTGTGTTTATATTACTTTTTCACATCAAATGCTTTGAATGAAAGCTTTAAATAGAAACAAATGAAGTAGAAAATTGGTTTTAAGTTAAATTATGTATAATTTCCTATTCTTCGTATAATACTGCTTATTAATATTTCCAATTAATTTATAACAATAAGAAAAAAACATATAAAATATTTCAGTTTTAAATTGCATTATATTATTATCAGTAAATTATAAAGAAAGTAAATTTGTATTAATTTAAATCCTATATATTCAACTAAAAGTATTATACTATATTATGCATGACATAGAAAAATTACATATGATTTTTTCTAACAAGTATTCGAGATATTCCCATTAATATTAAATAAGAATTTTATTAGATTTAACAAAGTACTTAAAAGTACGTATCTTAAAAACTGAGCAAATGAGAGTTAATTTTTATCAATAACAAACAGTAAGAGGATTAGTAAAGCTGTTTATTTTCTCCCATGCAAATATTTACAATTATTATTATTATTAAATCTAATTTAGAAGCTTTTAGCTATATAGAAATTTAATTTCATGTCAGTATTATTTATAAATATTTTACATACATAAGTCGTAAAAACATTTTATTTCATTTTATAGCTTTTCTAGTCATAGTCATGCCTTCCACTGTTTAATAAATAATTAAGTAAAATAAGCAAAAAGCATTAATTTACTTTAAGACATGGGTTTAATATATTCTAATTATTACAGTTTATGGCCCCAACAAAGAATTTTCTATATTTTTAAATGAAAAATTATAAATAATATAATCAAATGATAAAAATTTGAAATTTATTCGAAACAGTAATATTTATCAAAGGGGATCAAATTTTTTAACTATATATCATATATGAGGTTAGCACTGAAAATAAAATTGAAATTGATGAAATATGTTAAAATTTTTTATATTGTCTTATGACATTCTGATTCAAACTGGGAGGAAGGGAAGAGGATAAACAGTTTAAATGACCCTCTTAATGTTTGTTAGTGATAAACATTAACTCTCATTTGCTTAGTTTTTGAATATGTCTATTTTTAAGTACTCCAAAAAATTTTTGATATAATATTGATGAGAATACTTCAGATATAGTTAGAAAAAATTTTATGAAAATTTTCTGTGTTATGCATAATATAGTATAATATTTAGAGTTGAATATATAGGATTTAAATTAAATCAAATTTACTTTCTTTATAATTTACTGATAATAATATAATGCAATTTAAAACTGAAATATTTTATATATTTTTTCTTAATGTTATAAATTATTTCGAAATATTAATAAGCAGTATTATACGAAGGATAGGAAATTATACATAATTTAATTTAAAATCAATTTTCTACATCATTTGTATCAGTTTAAAACTTTCATACAAAGTATTTGATGTGAAAAATTAATATAAACACAATCATAAAACACCAATAAACTTGATTTGGAATTATTATATCTCATACAATTCTGCTGTTATTTTATTAAATTTTAAAATATTGTTGATTTTTTTTTCTCTAACTATCTATGAATATTTTCATAAATGAAGAGCCTCCTGCACTTTCAAGTATTAATTTGAATCTTTTTTCTAAACCCTACTTTCTTTCTTACTTTCTTTTTTTTTTTTTTTTTTTTTTTTTTCTTTTCTTTCTTTTTTTTTTTTTTTTTTTAATTGGTGGAAAATAAAATTTAATATAAAATAAAAAAAATTCTGAGTCTGAGATTTTTATTATTTTTAAAAAGGTTGAAAGGGAAAATAAAATAAAATTACTGAAAGTGAAAATGTTTGGTTAAATTTATCGGTAATAGAGGGTAGCACCGGCGGCGAATCAATATCTTACTTAGACCTTCATGATTTTGGCCGGCAACTTGAGCAAGTCCCCGCGCATGCTCATTAGAAGAAGGAACGAGCTGGAGCAGTTGTGATGGGCGCGATCTAACGTCTTGTAAAGGATTAGCACAAGACGTTAGATCACGCCCATCACAAATGCTCCAACTCGTTCCTTCTTCTAGTGAGCATGCGCGGGGACTTGCTCAAGTTTCTTTGCTGACCAAAATTATGAAGGTCTGATTCGCCGCCGGTGCTACCCTCTATTAGCGATTAATTTAACTAAACATTTTCACTTTCAGAAATTTTATTTTACTTTCCCTTTTAGCCTTTTTTAAAATAATAAAAATCTCAGACTCAGAATCTTTTTATTTTATATTAAATTTTATTTCCCACCAACAAAAAAAAGAAAAAAAAAAAAGAAAAAGAAAGAAAGAAAGACAGAAAGTAGGGTTTAGAAAAAGATTCAGATAAATATTTGAAAGTGCAAGAGGCTCTTCATTTATGAAAATATTCATAGATAATTAGAGAAAAAAATCAACAATATTTTAAAATTTTAATAAAATAACAACAGAATTGTATGAGATATAATAATTCCAAATCAAGTTTAATGGTGTTTTATGATTGTGTTTATATTAATTTTTCACATCAAATACTTTGTATGAAAGCTTTAAACTGATACAAATGATGTAGAAAATTGATTTTAAATTAAATTATGTATAATTTCCTATCCTTCGTATTATACTGCTTATTAATATTTTCAAATAATTTATAACATTAAGAAAAAATATATAAAATATTTCAGTTTTAAATTGCATTATATTATTATCAGTAAACTATAAAGAAAGTAAATTTGAATTACTTTAAATCCTATATATTCAACTGTAAATATTATACCATATTATGCATAACACAGAAAAATTTCATAAAAAAATTTCTAACTATATTTGAAGTATTCTCATCAATATTATATCAAAAATTTATTGGAGTACTTAAAAGTAGACATATTCAAAAACTGAGGAAATGAGAGTTAATGTTTATCACTAACAAACATTAAGAGGTTCATTTAAACTGCTTATCCTCTTCCCTTCCTCCCTGTTTGAATCAGAATGTCATAAGACAGTATAAAAAAGTTTTAACATATTTCATCTATTTCAATTTTATTTTCAGTGCTAACCTCATATATAATATATAGTTAAAGAATTTGACCCCCTTTGATAAATACTACTGTTTCGAATAAATTTCAAAGTTTTGTGATTTGATTATATTACTTATAATTTTTCATTTAAAAATATACTGTAATAATTAGAATATATTAAACCCATGCCTTAAAGTAAATTAATGCTTTTTGCTTATTTTACTTAATTATTTATTAAACAGTGGAAGGCATGACTATGACTAGAAAAGCTATAAAAATAAAAAAAATAAAAAAATAATAAGACTTATATATGTAAAATATTTATAAATAATACTGACATGAAATTGAATTTCTATATAGCTAAAAGCTTCTAAATTAGATTTAATAATAATAATAATTGTAAATATTTGCAGGGGAGAAGATAAACAGCTTTACTGATCCTCTTACTGTTTGTTATTGATAAAAATTAACTCTCATTTGCTCAGTTTTTAAGATACGTACTTTTAAGTACTTTGATAAATCTAATAAAATTCTTATTTAATATTAATGGGAATATCTCGAATACTTGTTAGAAAAAATCATATGTAATTTTTCTGTGTCATGCATAATATAGTATAATATTTACAGTTGAATATATAGGATTTAAATTAATTCAAATTTACTTTCTTTATAATTTACTGATAATAATATAATGCAATTTAAAACTGAAATATTTTATATTTTTTTTCTTATTGTTATAAATTAATTGAAAATATTAATAAGCAGTATTATACGAAGGATAGGAAATTATACATAATTTAACTTAAAACAAATTTTCTACTTCATTTGTATCAATTTAAAGCTTTCATGCAAAGCATTTCATGTGAAAAAGTAATATAAACACAAACACAATCATAAAGCACTATTAAACTTGATTTTGAATTATTATATCTCACACACTTCTGCTATTTTATTAAGCTTTTTAAAATATTGTTGATTTTTATTTTATTATTATTATTATCTATAAATATTTTCATAAATGAAGAGCCTCCTACACTTTCAAATATTTATTTGTATCTTTTTCTAAACCCTATTTATTATTATCCTTTTATTTATTTATTTATTTTTTAATTGGTGGAAAATGAAATTTGAAATAAAATAAAAGATTCTGAGTCTTAGATTTTTATTATTTTAAAAAAGGTTAAAAAGGAAAATAAAATAAAATTTCTGAAAATGAAAATATTTAGTTAAATTAATCGCTAATAGAGGGTAGCACCGGCGGCGAATCAGACCTTCATAATTTTGGTCAGCAAAGAAACTTGAGCAAGTCCCCGCGCATGCTCACTAGAAGAAGGAACGAGTTGGAGCATTTGTGATGGGCGCGATTTAACGTCTTGTAGGATTAGCGTGGAGTTAGGAAGTGAAGGAAAGACGAATGGGGAAGAAATTGATTTACCCCCGAGAAAAGAAAACGAAGTGTGAAACTTAGCTAATACCGTTAGTTTTCGGACAGCACAGTCGAAAGATAAGAGTTTTAGTAAATCGTGTCCTAAAGAGGAAAAAGAAAGGAACTCTAAACATTTCGTGAAGAATGAATTGTTAGTTAGGAAATCTGCAGATTGCAAAGGTACGGATAACAGACAATTAATCATGACTAAAGAAGTTAGACTTAAAAAAATTTCTAGATTAAATATTGATGTAGTAGATCCCCAATCTGTTTCGGATAAGAGAAATAAAAATACTTTTAAGGCTATGAGTTTAGTTTTAAATTGTCCGGAAGTAATCCGCATCGCAGATAATAAATCAGAGCCGATCGCAGAGACTTTATTAAATAATTTTAGTACAGTTGGATTTCCGAAGGAAATAAAAAGCGATTTGGGAATATGTTTTATGAGCAATCTTATTACATTTTTTGAGAGATGGGGAATTAAAGTGATCGAATGTTTCCATGATTCTGTTAAAGAGCTATTAAAGTTCTTATGCATAGAGCAAGGCCAGATTTGGGAAAAACAACTACCAGCGGCTTTCTGCACTAATTTCGGGGTGTTTCGTCCTCTAGTTATGCCTTTCGGCCTGAAAACTGCTCCTTACAGATTCGCGAAATTTATAGATCAGTTATTAAGGGGTTGCGAAGAATTTTGTGTGCCGTACCTAGATGGCATAGCTATATTCTCAGATAATTGGGAGGATCATCTGGAGCACATAGACCAGGTCTTGGGAACAATTAAGGACGCGAAATTAAAAATTAAGCCATCGAAATGTAAATTGGCGCAAAGTAGAGTAAAATACTTAGGTCACTTAGTAGGTGGGGCTTTAGAACACCCGCAGAAGCAAAAGTACAAGCGGTAGTAGATTTTCCAACTCTTCAGACGAAAACGGAGATTAGACGGTTAATCGGGATGGCTAATTATTATGCTAAATATATTAAAAACTACGCAATAATTATTGAACCGTTAACTAATTTATTAAAAGGAAAAATTCGGAAGGAGAAAATAACATGGACGGAAGATTGCGAAAGGGCTCTGAGTACATTAAAAGAAAAATTAACGGGAAATCCTGTTTTATATGCACCGGATTATACGAGGGAATTCATTCTACAGACAGATGCCTCGAATAAGAGGATAGTGGTTATAATGGCTCAAAGAAACGAAAAAGGGGAAGAACATCCTATTTTGTATTTAAGTTGGAAATTCTCGGAAACCGAAAAGAAATTCTGTGCTACAGAAAAGGAATGTGCGGGAATAATTTTCGCGATTAAAAGGCTAAGACATTATTTAGATGGTCAGCACTTTAGAATACAGACTGATCATAATCCTTTAGTCTGCTTACAGTCGAATGCAGGAAACAATCAGCGTCTAATGAGGTGGTCATTAACCCTTCAAACTTTCAATTATACCGTAATTCATCGCTCAGGAAAGGAGATAAAACATGTTGACTGCCTCAGTCGGGTGTAAAAAGAAAGAAAAAACCCTCGAGTTATTTATTTCTTTATTTCTTATTTTATTTTATTTATTTATCCATTTATTTTTCTCATGTGTAAAAAAAGTTTAATCATGTTAAAACTTATTTAGTGTAAAATTAACTGTAAAATTTCTTGTATTTATCAGTGTAGTAGTTGTATTTAGTTATTATTGTAAATTTATTATTTTCAATGGACTGTAGAATTCAGGTTCTTAAAATTAACATTAATCAAATGGGTATTGGAGGAAGTTATTTTGTTGCCTCTGGACCCAAAGTGAATATTGTGGGAGTAACCTTGTATGAATCCAGACAAATTTCGATTCTCTGCAAAATTTGCATATAATCGTCTTAAGGGGGGGGGGGGGCGAGCTGTAATGTTTCAAGCTGTGATGTTTCGAACAAACAGAGTAGACTGAAAGTCTACGATTTTGACATTATTTAACAAAAGGATAGTCGCCCTGTAAACGCCTTGACATGTGTTGCATTTCCCGGAGAAATGTTGAAAAGAGGGGCTACATGGGGCGGACTTCACCACCTTGGCGCCACAACTTAGCAAATGAGAGATCAACGGATCACCTCCTTCTAAAAGACTATTGGAGATTTAAAAGACAATTTCACCCCCCCTCCAAAAACCAAGTCTTCTTGTGAAGGGAGAGAAGACAGGGAAAGAATTAAATTTTGGTGTACGAGCCGAGGCTCGAATTTGTTCTCCTTTTTGAAGTCAGAACTTTGCCTGGTAACGGCAGATGACATTATATTTTACTTAATAGCAGATACTTAGCCTTGTGAAGGCAGACTCTCGAAGACTATATTTTTTACTTGGTATCTAACTAGTTCATGTAAAGCTTATCACCGACTTTCACTGTTTGAACCTACCTTACATTTATTCTAGATTACGATTAATTGTATTTAAAAATAAAGAATTGTATTTTAAGGCTGTGATATTCTCCATTTGACGCTACCTCATCTCACGGATACGTTACAATAATAGAGATAGTCAACTGGGAAAAAATTCTTGTATGTGCAGGAGTCTCGCCAATCTCCCTGGGGGAGAAGTCCCCCCCTCGAGGGGAGTAAATTTTCATGATGGGTATCTTTGAAAAACGCTCGCCAATACCTTTAAAACGAATGGTTGAACCATCGATCTGCGATAATTTAAAATAAAGTTATCAATTTTTTTTTTTCGTTTTTAACAATTTTTTTTTATAATATAATATTCACAATAAAATTGACTTTTTTTTTTTTTTTTTTCGATATTTAGTGTTATACTACTTCTCTAATATGGAAATTGTCTACATTATCATGGAAGATAATTTTTTTAAATAATATTTTAATAAATTATTTTTACTGAGTGAATTTGTATAGAAAAATATAGAAGAAAGTCATGTGGCGGCCACAACATACTAGTTTTTTTTTTTTTTTTTTTTTTTATGATTCGGTTTAACTATCATAAGCGTTTCATCTCAGAAAAACTAATAATAATTTGGCTTCTGATGAAATAAAATATAGATTGGGTGGTGAAATTGGTATAGTACTTAACCCTTTCGCTACCAGAGCCTCAGGAGAAAAAACGCCACTACAGCCCAGACGTCTTACTATTTAAATATGATACCAATTGTCATTTATTTTTTTGGGATGTATCTATACCGTTCTAACTAAAACCAATAACATCCTGTATCTATTTTATTGTTTTATAACATAACCCGTCTGTGTGCGACACGATTTTATGCAAACAATTATCATAAACTGATAATGAACACCCGTCACATATTTGTGACGCCGGGCTGCATATATACAATGTTTACATGATTTTGATCACGGAAATGTTTCGGCACTCCTGATTCGCTGTTTCCTTCACTATCTGTTCTGACGTCGTGCCATACACAAGCAAAATTATCCTTGTCTTAAAAATTTTATATTTTAAAGCCAAAATGATTATCTTTTCAGAAACAAATCTACCATTTTCATTTTCTAATATAGTTGAATGTCGTTATTATGCGCCGCATTATTAAAATTTAAGAGATTACAAAACAAATGAGTGAAAGAATTCGGTAAATTAAACAATACTAAATAAATTAAACATTTTTTAATCACTCTGTAGAAAAATTTTCTTGCTTGTAACTATTACCATTTAGAATTTGATTGTAATGTATTTGGAATTTTTATAATCTAAAAAGGATACTTCAATACGAATCAAAGTAAATAATTTAATATGTAAAATTATAGTAGATTTATTTTTTATCTAGCTTTTATTCGCATATTGATATTAAAATATATTAATAAATATTTGAATTAATAATTAGTTAAGATCACATTTTTTTTTATTTTAAATAATTATTATTTTATATTGATTACAAAATTGGACTTTTAGAAATTTATAAAATTATTGTCTTTTTTTTTTTTTTTTTTTTTTTTTTTTTCCTGAGGTCATTATATAATTCAGCAGAATAAAACTATAGTTTTGGCGCCATCTCTTAGTTTATTAACGTACTAAAAGATTTAATTTTATTTATTTATGGAAGTAAATGAAATTTCTTTCACTTTCTTTTTTTCTTTCATTCGCACAGAGATTATACATACACATACATACATGGTAATTAAAATGGTTTGAAATAAAATAAAAATTTAAATTAAAAAATCATAATTATCAATCACGATATTTCGAATTAAAAACTTTTTAAAAGTGGAATAATTAAATTTATTTTATTTATGTCCAAATATATTTATAATTTTAAGTTATTTAATAAATTATCTTACTTGGGACAATATATTAGACTTGACGTCTTAAGAATGTATACATAGGCTTCAACCCTTTGCAATCTTTCATTGCACATTTGATAGTATTGTGTCACTATTTTGAAAAACTTTGATTAAAGAAGAATAATTATTATTATGATAACATTTTTAGAGTGCTAAATAAATTATTTACACCTTCTAAGACAAAATTTGGCATCCTAATGAATAGAATATGTGCAATGGGCTTCAATGAACACACTTTGAGTTATTATTTCAAGAAAAGATTAATTTGCTCATTTTAATTTCCGAGCGGGCATCACGTAAGGATTATAATCATTAAAAAATAAAATAAATAAATAAATGGAAAAGAAAAGAAAGAGACGAATAAAAAAGAAATAAATGATTATGAGTCATTGAGAGTATCTATACATTTTAAGGTCCCCTGAATTCATTGTTGCCATTTTTAGGGTGGATTTATGTATTTGTGTAAGTGAACACGATAATGTCTTTACGATTTGATGGATTGAATTGGAAATTGATAGGTGTGTTATAGGTCACCGGCGCACGAACTACATAATTTTTTTTCTTAACCTAAAGCACTTAGATTTTTTTTTTTTTTTTTTTTAACAGGGACACAAAGGAAAATTCTTTATCATTACGGCCTATTGATTAAAATTATTTAAAATGCGATGGCATCTAAACGCCTTATCGCCTTATTCACTTTTTTATGTTTTAATTATTTTAACATTATTAAAACAAATTTCAATTAATTTTAATCCGTAGAAAGCAACGAATGAAAACTGTATTTTTTACCTTTATAATATATAAGTCCTGCACTTATAACAATTTATATGGTACTTGTGACCATGATATGTAACATGCTTTTTTAAATTTACCTTAATCGATTATTGAGTTTCATGTTAATGCATTTCAATTATTTTAAAATGCGTCATATGGCTTAGAAATAAAGATTCTCTGTGTTCCTGTCAAAAGATTACAAATTCCAACTTATTAAAATGAATGTATGCCATGCGACAGTGACTTTATAACATACCTACCAATTTTTAACAGAATATTGGTAAGGCGTTTGGACACTATTGTGGTCACTTGCACACACTTAGATACATCACCAAAGAAATCTCAAATTCGAAAGCTTATATTTATAGTATATGTTTGGAAAATAATAAATTGGGCAGGTTTAGCAAAATATTTTTCTTTAACCATTAAAAAAAAAAAAAAAACTGAATAACCAAATAAGTCTTTATTTCAATTTAACAGTATATATATTTTTTAATATATATATATATATATATATATATATATATATATATCTTCATATTCTAACACTTTTTTTTTTTTTTTTTTTTTTTGTGAGGAACGAGCGTAGTGAAGGTTAATTTATTTGGGAAAAAAAAAAAATAATAATACTTTATTTGTATTTAATAACTATATACGATGGATACTTTTTTTTTTTTTTTTTTAAGAACCACGAGAGGACAATTTCTTTCATACAGTAAAAACTTTTTCTCACCATTTTACTGTACACCGTCTGAAAAAAAAAAAAAAAAAAAAAAAAAAGCACAAACTAATAATCTAACAGCATTATACTCAATGATATAATGTGAAAAAATGACGGCATTAGTCTAATGAGATTAACTTTTTATTGTTATTATTATTATTATTATTATTATTTTTATTATTATTAATTTCATTAATTTATTTATTTTGTAGATGAATAATGAAAGTTTTTCTCAGTGTTGTTATAAATCCACGAGCTTAAATATTGTCCATTTTTAAATCTTATTTTATTTTTTATTTCATTTTGCACGTGCGCTTTTTATTTCTAATTCAAAATTATTTAAAAAAAGAAGAAAAAAAAAAAAATTTTTTTTTTGATACTGTCCGTTTCGAAACTGATTATTATTAATTTTCTTTTATTTTTCTTTAAAATAAAAAAAGATTTTGATGAAATTCTGGCAAAAGAGGAATTTAGTTTAGTTACGGAAGACTATTATTATTATTAATATTATTATTATTATTTTATTTATTTATTTATTTATTTATTTCAAATTATAACATCGTTTTCAAATTATTCAGTTATATTTTCGACAAATTTTCGATTTCGATAAATGTCCAGCTATCGTAAAACTGGTATCGTAAAATCCGCAGATTGAGACTAATAGTCCCCAGTCCTTAAAAAAAAAAAAAAAAAAAAAAAGTAATAATAATACTAATAGATATCATATAGGACAACAGATGGCAGCACTGAACATTTTAAAACTCTTTTAAATAATTAAATGTGTCTAGCGCAAAATTGCTCATGATTTAAAATAAAATAAAAATAAAAATCACTTGGATATTTAAAATTGATCAATATGGTTTACGTATATATTTATTTAAAAAAAAAAAAAAAACTGATAGGAAAATATCATAAGCATAGAATAATTTTACCGAATCTTTCAATTTTATATTTATCTGCAACAATCTTGTAAATTTTTAATTGCTATATATAGTAATAGTATTCACCGAAGTGGATTTAACTTTACTAGGAAATGAAAAATGGCACACGTAATATTTGGAAAGATGGATATTTTGCTAAAAGACATTTAAAAAATAAATAAATAAATAAACTAAAAAAGTGTACGACAAAATGTTTCTCTGTAATCTAGCATGACGTCAGAATACAAATAGCAAATCAGGAACGCCGAAATTTTTCCGTGATCAAAATCATGTAAAGATTGTATATATGCCGCCGGGCTCAGGTAAGAAAATCGGATCGTCACATATATGTGACGCTGGTAGCAAAAGGGTTAATTTAAAATTGTAAGGGTAAATAAATAAAAGAGCCAAAAATCATCCGGTATGCATTGCTTATTAACACTTTCTAACTGTCCGTACTTTTATTTTTATATTTATTTATTTATTTATTTATTTATTTATTTATTTATTTATTTATTTATTATTAGCCACCCTGGCTAAAAACAGAACATAGTTGGTGTATATATATATATATATATATATATATATATAGAGAGAGAGAGAGAGAGAGAGAGAGAGAAAATCAATCTTATACTCCAAACTACTCAAAATGAATTTTACGGTTGATGAGGGTATTGGCAGGCATATTGAAAGTGGAACATCACAAAATGGTGATAACGCAAAGTTTAGCTATCTGACTCCTGCCTTAGAAAAAAAAAAAAAAAAAAAAAAAGAAATGACCTGGGGGGGGAAAAAAAGCACGTATTAATTAATTTTAGAAATCTATCAAACAGATGTTCACCAAACATAGATAAGAACCATGCCAATTGAATAAGTGTTCTAATAGATGAAAAATAAATAAGCATTGAAGTAAGTCTTTCGTTTGGAAGATACCGTGCAACAGACACAGACAAAAAGATAAACACAGGCTTCAAACTTATAAAAAAAACCTCTTTTTTGACAGGGGTTAAAAATAGATTCTAAAGAAAAGGAAGACTAATAGTCCAGTCAATAGGTATGTAAAAAAGGGCTTACCTAGCAAAAGGTGGGGTAGAAGATTTTTCTTTTTTAATTTGTACATATTAGTGTCAATATGAAAAAACGAGTTATCCAACATGATCGACCCCGGGAGAATTTTTGTCGGCTGAAAAACCTCGAAAATTTACTACTTTTTTGGCATTTTTTGAAATAGCTGAGAAATGGCTAAATTTAGCGATATTTTTCTATTATAAAGTTTAAAGAAGATTAAATTTCCTACAATTTTCTTCATTACAACTTTTTTGTAGTACTAATAGCAAGCGTGTTACAGCCTCTTGAAAGTCGGCATTTTTTCTCAAGCTAACAAAATACAACTGAAAGAAATGGGTCGGTGCATGAATGTTTATTAGGAAATGGAAAGAAAGGAAGGGACATATTCAGATGTCTGACCTTAGGAAATGACATCTGCTTCGTAGTAAAGAAGGTATATTAAAAAAAACCTCCCCCCCCCCCCTTCACACAAAAAGTTCTCCCTCTTCTCATCCTGTAGTACGCTGCCTCGGCTGAACATCTATCGATGTTATTCAGTTCAGTTTGAACGTGCGAACGTACTGTTTCAACCCGTGAGCGTTTTCTATTAGAATAACCGGAGTGTTTGTTTCATTTTCAAAATCAGTTTGAATAAAGGTGAAGTGAAGATTCTGAAGGAGAAAGGTATACAAAAAATCTGTAAAAGTGCAATGCAAAACGTCAAAATGAAGAACATTAGTGTTTTTTGAAGAACCTAAAACAAGTAAGAATTCACAATGCCTGTCACCAGAGCCCGATTAAGGCCTGCTGAGGCCCAAGGCCAAGGACGATTTTGATGCCCCTTCCCCTTCCCCGAAAAAAAAAAATTAAAGCATCTTTTTCTTTTTCCCCAGTACGTTATGAAAATGTGTAAAAAAAAAAAAAAAAAAAAAAAAAAAAGTTAAGAAAATTTTACAAAGTTAAGAAAATGAAACTGGATACAAACTTGAAGTTTAGATTCAGTGGGTACAGCGTTGCATTAAAGCTAGACAATAGGAAATTGGCTAAGAATCAAGAATGTGTGGTCCGTAGACATACCATACAATTTTGATCCTTCAAGGAGGGGATTGGATTTCAACGAAAGATTGTTATCATTAGCTAACTTTCAGTTAATTTTTTTTTAAGGAAATCTTTGCCAAAAATAGCATTTGAAATATTTAAAATTATTTTGGTGCCCCTAGACAGAGGTGCCCTAGGCCGAGGCCTAGTCGGCCTGTGCGATAATCAGGCCCTGCCTGTCACAAACGATACATCAATGAGTGAATTATTGCAACATATGTACGGCGTCATACAACTGGTGATGGAGCTGGTCCAAACTGTGCGGCTCCATATCTTCCATCAATCAAGAACAGTTTCACAAGAACACAATCAAGGTTTCAGTTTTAAAGATCAGTGTTTCTTGTGTGGAGACAGGATACTTGAAGATTTCTTTAAAAAACAGGAACGCCTTCCTGATCATGAAAGGAATTTTATCCACCATGCTATGAAACTGGGTGTGAAAGAAACAATTTTAAATGGTGTCGAAAATCTTAGGGATGAGAGAAGAAAAAAAGTACTTGAATGCATCGGAAATGTAAAAGGTTTAGTTGCTATAAATGCTGGGTATCATAGGTTTTGTCATCAAAAACTGCATTGGAGGCCTAAAAGTGAGATGAAATGAGGATACTACCCTGCAAGTAACACTGATGAGGCAATGGAATCCATTTACTTCTACACTGAAAACGACTCGGAGGAGTGACAGTCTCATAAAGTATTTGATGAATAAAATAGAGGGTGATTTTGGTCATGGCATCAGAACGGTTACATCACGCCTTTGCAAAAAATACGGTGAAGATGTTTTAATAGCCGAAACTACCAACAAGAAAGCAGTTTGCTTCCAAAATGTTGGCTATAAAATATTCAGTGGAACTGGTATATTAACAAGGACTCTGATCCTCAACAGGAAAATGTCGTACTAATTTCATCATTGGACAAGGCTGAAGATGGTGATAAGCCATTCTAAGAGCTTTTATAATTACTGCAAAACGGAGAGGAACAATTTGAGGACGACACACCTTCCTTCTACCTCTGATGACTATTGAAATTCAAGAATCCGGCCTTTCAAAATAACCACAACGAAAATAAACATGTATATTATACATTAATGTACGTTTCTTTATTTGTTTCAAGGCTAAATAAATCTCCTTATAATTTACATATAAATTTAAATTTCTACAATTTACTTTTGTAATTATTTGCTGTTGTTCTTCAAACAAGTTTGCCTATTTATGAAGTTCGTTTAAAATTAAGATTGTATATTGTTATTATCATCAATATTAATATAGCAGTAATTAATATTTATTACAACATTATGTATATCTAAATATCATTAATGTTTTATAATTTAATAAATAGTAGAATTAAAATATTTATGTATCAATGCATTGAGTTTTTGCTTATTAGCACCCTAATATTTATTCATTTACATTTATATACAAATATTTTTTATTTTATTTATTTTTCTTTGTATGTGTTTGTGTGTGTATTATGTGTTTTAGTGATAGAATACTATACATTGGCAGTTATTGGAGTCTGATGAAGACTACTGTTGATAGACCAGAATTGTCAGTGCGTGGCCGGGGGGGGGAGGGAGTTAGTAAAAAGGGGAAGGGAAAAAATAAAAGGGAGCAGATTTGTTATCTGTCGTCCTTAGTGAAAAAAAAAAAAAAAGAAATGATCGCGAATCTATCTGGTGAACATATTTAATTCCTTTCAAAAATCACGATTATTTTAACAAGGTATATGTTAAGAGAACAATCAAAAATATAAAAAAGTATTTCTTACAATATATATTGTAAAAAAATACATCTGGCGTGTATATTTCTGTATTACGTTTTTGATCACCAAATCCAAGAATCCCAAGGACAACAGATGTCAGAGCTATACCATTAAAAGTTGTTAAGCTTTCTGTAAATAAAGCTTCTAATTCTAATAATTACTATACATTATTTATAAGGAGTAATGCGATTTTCTTACGAAGTTGAGAAAACTGTTTATTTTCAAGAAGCTGTTACGCGCTTGCTATTAGTACTACAAAAAAGGTGTAATGAAGGAAATTGTAGGAAATTTAATCCTCTTTAAACATTACAATAGAAAAATATCGCTAAATCCAGCCATTTCTGAGATATTTCGAAAAAGGCCAAAAAACTAGTAAATTTTCGAGGTTTTTCAGCCGACAAAAATTTTCCCGGGGACGACCATGTTGGATAACTCGTTTTTTGCATATTAGTACTAATATGTACAAATTAAAAGAACAAAATCTTCTACCCCACCTTTTGCAAGGTACAATGTATTTATTGACTGGACTATAATTGGTCTTCCTTAATACTATTAACAGTGCTTTAAGTGAGATGTAAAAAACCCGGAAATTTTGATTCAGGGGAATAAACATGGGAACTTTCGGGTTTAAACCGAGAATTTTGGGAACATTGGAAACTTTGATGGGAAGAAACTAATACTGAATGTTTAGATTTAATTTTATTCTTTTAAGTGCACAAACTACTTATTTCAATATTATTTTTATTCTACTTGCTTAAATGAAAGTAATATCGAAAATTATATGATTATTTTACAAAAAATAATAAAAGATTAAACATTTACGTTATTAACAATAATAAATTATGAAGTTTTGTCTGCCTGTTTAAATAACTTTTAGAACTTTTTCTTTTCTTTCTTTCTTTCTTTTTTTTTTTTTTTTTTTTTTTTTTTTTTTTAATTAATGAATACCATAATAAAATATGTTATAGAAAATAATACAATGAAATTAAATTATGATAAAAATACTTTAAAAGTTATGAAATTTTGTTTTATTGATTTAACAAAATTTCACATAACTTGAGGAAATTTTGTTATAATCAGTTAAAGAGCACGAGGAACAAAATCGAACATCAATTCTTCGGTTATTAAAAATTCCAGCAATAATTTTTGAATGCATTGGATCGATACATAAATTTTTCAATAGCTAATAATTAACAATTTGGCTGTTATTTATTTATTTTTTACACATTAATATTGTTAAAATTTTAATTGAAATAGTATTTTTCAGTGTAATATTATTGATCCTTTTAGTGAACACAGGTTATTTCGCAACACTTTTGTTTTATTTTTGGAATAAAATATTAAAGATTTACATTCATAGATATACAACTAAAACATGATGAGCTTCGACTGCCATGAAAAAGAAGTGTTACTTTGGACTCAGTGTGTATACAGTCAGAACTAAGATGTAAATACATGGCAATAACAAAAAATAAGTCTGTTAATTAATGAAATTTTATACTAGTAATTTTTAATTTTGTAGACGTTAAAAGCACTAATTTAAAATCGAAAGATCATAAAAACCAACTAAATGTAAGATAACATTTTGGAATACCGTAGAACATCTCTAATATTGGTAAAAACAAAACAAAACAAAAAATTGCTAAATTCACAACTTTTGAAAACTTTCAAAATTCCCTTGTTTTGGAAACTTTCAAAATTCCCTTCCCAAAAAACCATTTTTATTCCCTGGTTTAAACCCAGGTTTTTTCCCCGGTCACATCTCTAGCTCTAAGGCACCGTTAATAGTATTTCCAATGTAATTAATAAATACATTATACAAATTCTTTGGTTATTTGTTAGGTCATCAAAGAGAAGGAATTATCAATCATGAAATAAGTATATCGGTGAATACGATGCACAATATATTATTATTATTATTATTTTTTAATTGACGACCTTGTCACTTTATTAAAATTAAATTAACGAAGAAATATAAACGCTGCAGAAAACTACTCAAAGGAACAATTTTGCATTTAAACACTTTTTGCATTTTAAATGATATAATGCAAGATACTGTATAAGTTCTGTATGCGTAAGGAAGTTATTGTAATCAACAAAAAAAAAATATTTTCTTTTCAACGTTGAATAAAACAGAAAAACGAAACAATCTTTCTTTCTTCTTTTAAATAAATAATCAAATAACTATAAATAACTCTTTCTTATTCTAGTTCTTATTCTAGAAATTAAAGTCACATCTTTTTTTATAATATTCAGAATATCATTATTAAAAATACTTTCATCGTTCAGATCCTGTCACGGACGCCACTTTATGTTACCTAACAATTATCCACTAATATTGATTTTAAATTTCTCATCTTCCAATGCGATCAAAATTTCACATTGTAGGTTTTCGAAGATTACGTTCAGGCTCTGTAATAACTCTTTAGTATGACTTTATTCAATTAATTTTCTCTAATTAAATACTGTTCTAAATGAAAACAAGGTAAGATATTCTTAACGTCGATATCTTCATCTGAAAGTGCAATATGGGGTTTTATTCAAATAAAGCATTGTAGTTCTTCTTGTAAATACAAAGTTTATTATACAGTAAAGATGACACAAAATGAATTTTATACAAATTAAGATATCTACAATAATTTAAATATTCATAATATTTTTAATTGTTATAAAACCACATTTTACTATTTCATAACTTTTTTTCTATTTCAACAAAAGTAAGGTGTAACATATTCTGAAACGGCCAAAAAGGCCTAAATAGCACGACTCTTTACATGACTGCGTGCTCACAATGCACTAACTAAAACTAAAACTAAAGTCGATGATGAAAACATAAATAAGTATTCTCAATGATGGAAGCTCTGGCGACCACTATCGTGGGAAAAGAGTACTATAGCCATAATCCTTAACAACTTCCATTCAACGAGATAAATAAAGTAATGTGATAAATGGTAACCCTGACATGGTCCAACATGAGTCACGTGACATGAACCCTCTATACGTTGGTTCCCTTGGTAACAGCTTATTTTTGATAAATTTCTATGGCAACGGTTTGGAGATTGATCTTAGCAAAAGTCATAACCGCCAATGTTTTTGTTTACTTACGTAGTTTAATATTCTTTTGTTCTAAATCATTTTGATTTTGATTTTACTTCTTTTTTATTTCGTGTAGTTGAAGTTTAACCTACAAAAGGCTTAAGAATAGTTGAAAAATTATTATTTATTGTTAAGTTTAGCTCTTTAAAAGTTTAACTTTTCTTTTATAAACACTTTTAAACTTTGTTGGGAAACGATGAAAAAAAAAAGTATTCTATTATTTATTAAAATGTGAAATATGTGAAAAATTATTTTAAAAACAATTTATTTCGGTCATAGGACTGCCATGTTACCTAATAATAAAGATAATTTGCCGAACTGAAATTTTAAATGCCAAAATAGCGATAAAGGGCCAAACACAGAAACCTATTGGAGCATGTCACGTGATTCATCTTGAACCACAGAAAGCTAATTCTTCATCTATTGAATCAGCATTCTAATTTATTTATCTCGTTGCTTCAATTAGCCATTACTGAGCACATAACATACTCTTTTTGAAATCATGTGATCAGAAGGCAATAAAATTGACTTAACAAATAAAACACCTAACAATTTTCCTGTACGAATAAACTGATACATACTGATACATCGTGAAGAGATACAAAACAGAGTTTACATAGCGAGTTAATAAAATAATAATAATAATAATAATAATAAAATTTTAGTAGTTTTTTGAAACACAAGATCTGTAACTGACCTACCTAATCAGGACACTTGTAAATTTTCTTGCTGTACTTAAGTTATATATGCAAAAAGGAATTTATGAAGCAAGTTTGAAGAAAATCGTTAGAGATGTTTTTGAGAACCAATTTTCGGTCCCACTGCCTATTTTAACCAATACGTAGTAAATTCATTTCTTCACCGAAAATGAATAATTACGTACGAAAGCATATCTAAAAGGAAGTTAAAGGGACGAGTTTAGAGAAAATCAGTAGAGCCGTTTTAAAAGGAACGCACTTGTGAGCCCTAAAATTAACCTGTTTATTACAGGACTCCTATCAATTTTTCCTCAACTAACTAGCTGATCCGCACGAAAGGTCGTTTACATAGGAACTTTTAAGAAAACCGTTTTTGAGATACGGATTTTCTTCCCGTTTGGAATGGAAAGTCTTCCCGTTTTCCATTTGTTTCCGAAAATTGTAAAAATCATCTGTACACAAGATCTGTAATAATTTAGAAATTACATCGTTCTATCTTTATTAGTTTTGAAGATATAAAGTCAGAATATTCCCTAAATTGACCTATTTATATAGGACTCCTATCCGTTTTCCTGAACTAACGAACTGATACATACGAAAGGTCTCCTAATAGATGTTTATAGAGCAATTTTGAAGAAAATTGTTCGAGCCATTTTTTAGACTTCCAGTTTTCCAATTTTCCTCAAAAGTTAGAAAAATTATCTGTACACTAGGCCAGTCTTAATTCTGAAGTTTCATCAATGTATATTTATTAGTTTTGGATGGATGGATGGTTGGGTTTAACATCGCACTAGTGCTGCGCAGATGGGCAATTGGCGACGGTCTGGGACACACCTCTAGAGGTGGTCCGTATTAGTTTTGGAGATAAGATAGTCAGAAGATTCTCCACGCACATCATACGCATACATAATCACGCACACACACTGACAAATTGCCAAATGCCACATTTTTGGACTCAGTAGACCTTAAACTATGAAAGCAGGTGAAAACTCGATATTGGATTTTTTAACCGAATACAATACTTTCATTACCTACCTACAATAATGAAATAATGGGCGTAAAAAATAAAATTACATAAATAAGTAAATAACTTCATTAAAGTCGTTTAAAATATCGCTTCGGGTTCTCGCTGTGCTCAGGAGCGTCTTCCGCTCCCGCACTATGTCGGATACCGGGTTCCTGCTTCCTGCGGCAAGCCGGGACTTCAATTTGAGGGCTTAGGGCTTTGGAAAAGATATCACCAGATTGAGAAACTTTCTCTCATTCAAAATGTACTACTATCGGAGAAAAAATAATAAAAAATAAAATATCCAACTGCGAAGGAAAAAATTTTTTTTCGATGAGGTACACCTTTGTATGATCCAAGTTACCATTCTACCAAGTTTTATAGATCTTCGATCAGAGGCCTGAACTCTACAGCGCACACAAACAGACGCAAGCCCCACAGACACTCATTGACACTTGTCTACATATTTTCGTCAATTTTTTTTTTATATATTATTTTTTGTTTGTGCCGGACAGTGATGCCAGATGGTCGAAAATTATTTTCCCAAACAGGTCTTCAAATTTCCCCAAATCAGGGTTTTTTCCCGAAAAAATCCCCAACTGAATTTCTACTAAAAAAGGAAAATACATTTTTTTTTTTTTCAAAAAAAAAAAAAAATATATATATATATATATATATCAAGCTGATATTTCTATGATTTAAGCTCAGATTTTTCCCCAAATGAAGGCAATTCTTGAGAAAAATCCCCAAATAACAATAAAGCTATTGAAAGTCTCTAGTCGTAGGGATAAATCATTACGTTGCCAACATTGACAGAAAGTTGAAGAACTCTCCAGATTTGTCCCCAAAAATTTTAGAATTCCACAAAAAAGTCTTGACAAACATTTGGTCCCCAAAATTGTTCCCAGAAGCCTCAAAAATTCCCAAAATGGGGACAAAATCCCCAATCTGGCATCACTGGTGCCAGAGTCTGTATAATGGTTTTTTCGAATACTTATAAAACATATGAAAGTATGCAAATATTTTTTGAAAAACAACTATTAAATGTTTTTCTATCTGATAAAGATAATAAAAGTGCACATTTCTGTACTAATTGAAAATAAAGTTAAATTACTATTTTTAAAGTATAATAATTTCTTGTCTCACATTATGTTTTATTTATTTTTTCTTCTTCTAGTGCATTGCTGCCCGTTATTGGACGGAACAGTTGCTTGTTGCAATTTCTGGATCCCGATTTGCATTCCAGGTTTCGGATGTCCTTTCGGATAAAAAAAAAATATATATATATAAATATATATATATGTGTATATATACATATATATTTTATGAAATAATAACAAAGTAATAGCAGTGTATGTGCAGTGTATGTACAGTTTTGAATAAACACTATTCATATCTTCTTTATATTATAATTTTTCTTTTGTTGTTTTGCTTATACAAATTCACTAGTTAATTTGAAATAACATTCTCTACCAGGGTTTAAACTACCGTTAGTTTTATTTATTTATTTAGCGTTTTTTTTTTTTTTTTTAAAGAATATTGCATTTTGCAAAAATATGTAAAAGCAAGAATTTCGCTAAAAAGCGAACACCGGATAATTTCATGATATATCTCCATATAATAATCTCTAATTTTTAATTAAATATTCGTGGGCAAAAATTACAGAATCATATAAAATAACAAGAATCATTAACATTAGAAACATTAGTGGAGGCCTCTGTGTAGAGACTCGAAAAACATCATTTTGGGTTCTGTGTGTCTGTGCGTTTGTGTGTGTGTGATGTATAGCGATAGCGGGCGCAAAATCACCCTATTGTCTTGCAAATTGGTACACATGTTCATGAGCCACACGGAATGAACTATATATTTTTCGCTGTATATTCTGTTCGTGATTAGTGTACAGTAACATGCCAAAGTTTTTCTTGTGTGCTTAGGCTTAATAATGAATGCACAGGACCTTACAAAAGTGTTTCGACAATGTCATGTAATTATTCAGATTATGCCAAATGTCGAACAATTATTCATGAAAAACATAGAATAAGCTGAATAGTTTTTACTGGTGTATATCATGTTTATGGCTCGTTTACAGAAGACACAAAAGACATCCTTAATATCAGAGCCTAGGGACAAATTTTTATTTAAGAGCATTTTGATGAATTGGTACTGCATTTAACATAGCAGAATTAACATACATTATTATGATGCTTAAAAGCACGTTTCCTCTAGAAATAATCTGGTGTGTCATTCACACGACTTTCTCTTACTCTGAAATTTAATACGATAAATACAGGTTGCAGATTAAAAGGTAAGATAACGAGTACTGTTATGTAAACCTATATTAAAATATTCAAATTAGGCTTCGGAAGAGTTTTATATGATAATTAGTTCTGTGTGAGGGGGCTACCTCACCCCCCCCCCCCGTTTCATTAATGCACCTACATTTATATATAATTTAATTCGGTTATTAAAAGAAAATTCTGTTTTTAAAAAATAATTTATTAAAATTATTATTTAAAAAAATTATCTTTTATGATAATGCAAACGATTTCCATATTAGAGAAGTAGTATAACACTAAACATTAAAAAAAAAAAAAAAAAAAAGTTAATTTATTCCCAATATTACATTAAACAAAACAAAACAAAAAAAATTTTTTTTTTGTTAAAAGGGAAAAAAATTGACAACTTTATTTTAAATTATCGTAGATTGAAGGTTCAACCATTCGTTTTAAAGGTATTGGGGAGCTCTTTTGAAAGATACCCATCATGAAAATTTACTCCCCTCGAGGGGTTCTTCCGCCGAGGGGGGGGGGGGAGGCGAGGCTCCTACATACAGAATTTTTTTTTCCAAGTTGACTATTTCTATTACAAAAAATATATATTCGTTTCATTTGGTTTAGTGCAGTCTATAGATGTTAAACTCTACATACCTGCAATTTCCCCCATGGACGTAATGTATTTGAATACTTTTGAGTGTCCCTGTACACGAACCATTTGCTTCATCTCAACGAAAAGCTTACTGTAGCATCCCTATATGATACACATTTAGAATACCGAGTTTGGAATTTCTGCTACTATATGTTCTTGAGATATGCTGATAACAGACACACAGACCGTTCGCTAAAAACATGATTTTCGTATTCAGGGGACCTCAGAACATGCAAATAAAACAAAAAATCACGTTCTAAAATTTGACCCTAAAACAATACTTTCTCGACCCTATGGGTAAGAGAAAGTGAAAAGATGTATAGACTAAATAATTTATTTACAGGACCAAACAAAAGAATTCCGATGTCATTCTTTAATCATTCAAATGATGTCAAATTTCGTTCAAATATTAATGAGTTCCAATGAATTAATCGTATAATTTTTATTAGTGTATATAATTACTGTGGCTCGTGCGCAGGGACAGAAAAAAGAACTTCGTACCATTATGGTCTATTGACGGTATATTTTTATGAGTGCATTTCAACATGGCTACACTCCATTAAACATATAATGAAATAAACATGTGTTGTTAGAATGTTTAAAGGCATGGTTTCTGTTAAAAGTGGTAAGCAGGGCTACATCAAATAATTCCGATAAGTTATGCAATCATTTGGCATCAAATTTGGCACAAGGAATTATGATTTCCAAGGAATTAACACAAAGCTGCAAGTTACAAGGAATGGGGGGCTACACCAAATAATTCCGATAAGTTATGCAATCATTTGGCATCAAATTCGGTGCAAGGAATTATGATTCATAAGGAATTAAGACAAGGTTGGGAATTACAAGGATATATATATACGTATATTGTCCCGAATTTGTGAATAATAGCAGTTATTTTTATGAAATTTCATTCAAAGAGACTTAGCCAGGTTATAAAATTTTAATTTTCTGCATTTCTAGCTTGTGTTCGCGTTAAAATAACTCATTTTTCTTTAAAAAGCTTCACGAATTCAGGTAATGGATTTGACGCCAAATGGGCGACTTTTTGGCAACCTTGACGAGAAAATCCTTATTATCGATATCTCAAATATCTAAGCTCTAACTCCATTATTTGAGAAGTTACCAGAAAATTCTGCGTTCATAAGATGGAGGGAAAGGAATTTTTAAGGAATCGCATCGCAGCGAAGTCAGTCAATTTTCACCAAGGCATTGTTAATGTAAAGAGCTCTGTTTGACTAAGTCTTTCCGATTGATTGCAGCCTATTGCTGTGTGTTTAATGCTATGGTACAGTTTATGCTGTGATTTTCATGTTGTCAACTGTTATTTAAGCTTATTTTTTGGTAAAATTGAAGTTGATGCTTGGTTTACAGAACTGTAATCTTTTGGAAAATTCTTTAAATAAACTTTTAAGCCTCTTAAAGAATCACCTTTCATTCACAGACAATTCCCAAACCCCGAGTACGCAACAATTTTGGTGTCAGAAGTGGGATTGCCTGCTGAATGGTCATAACTAAAGGTATCGAACAACAAATGAACAAAATTTTCGTTAGCTGCCCAGATGAATGAAATGAAAGACAATATGAATTATAAGAATTCAATAATCATTGCAAGACTCCGAAGGATTAGTAGATGTTAGATTTAAACACATCGATTTTTTGTGATCGGAATGTATTTCATATATATATATATATATATATATATATATTCTTAAAAAAAAAAAAAAAAAAAGAAAGAAAAAGAAAATAATACTTCTAACCAATTATGTATTAATTTTTAAAACGATAGCATGCCAAAAACTAGTACGTTGTGACCATCACAAATCTTTCTTTTATATTTTCCCATACAAATTATATACTATTATTTTTTTCCAGTATGAATGCAGACTATTTTCATCTCAGCGAGGTACTATTACACGAAATGGCCAACGGATAACATCCTTCCTGTTTTGGGGGGAAATTTGCAGTATAGCAGCGCCACCCATCGGCCGATATGCACCCAAATTGAATCAACATAATGTTTCATAATGGCCTTTTCACTGTTCGATTATACGCAATAGAACCTGAGATATAGCCTTCCCTTAGATTGCGGAAATCTCTGTATAGCAGCGCCACATGTTGAGTGATTGATATGAAAAGTTGATAGTATCTAATTTATGTCGAGGTGAATCTATATACAAATTCATATGTAATTCTGTGCATTAGTTCCTGAGATATAGCATTCCCTAAAATTACGGAAGTCGCTGTACAGTAGCGCAACCTGTTGAGTTATTAGCACTAAATATTGATAAACACTAATATATGTCAATGTGCAACTACATCTAAATTTATATGCAATTCTGAGCGGTAGTTTCTGAGCTTTGTGGAAATGTCTGCATAACGCCGTCACCTGTTCAGTGATCAGTACCAAATGTTAATAAGCACTAATTTATGTCAAGGGGCAACTAGATATAAATTTATATGCAATTTTGTGCAGTAGTTCTTGAGATACAGTTGGAGGAAAAACTCGTCACACGCACACAGACATTTTCTAAAAATGGTCAAATCGTGTTCTTGATTTCTCAAAGTGTGTAATTCCATCGAAAAACGAAAGTCGAATATTTTTACAAATCCAAAATATTCTTCTATAGAATATAAAAGAAAGTAAAAATTAATGGAATCATTTTTCGATTTTCTATGGAAAAGGCTTGAATGTTAGTGAATTTTCGAAAAAAAAAAAAAAAAAAAAAAAACCAGGTGCGTGCGCGACTTTTATCTGTTTTCATTCATTCATTGTGTTATATTAAATCTTTCTTAACAATATAATATCATTATGGTAATACGGTATCTGAAAATACCGCGTGAAAGTATGAAAAACGTATTTTTTCTTTTTTCAAAAAATCATCGATTTTTATCAACTTTTAAGGTACAAGCGTAATCGGAACATTTTTATCCGATTTATTTTTATTTATTTATTTTCGTCTTTTATATTACTGCCTTAGGCACCTTTTAGCTCTCTAAAGCAAATCGAAGAAAAGAAAAGAAAGTTTTTTTTTTTCCCCACCACCCTGTTGAGGGAACTGATTTAAAAGTATGTTTTCTGAGGAAAATTGAGCGCATAGAATTGGTGGTAGTTTACAGGGCTACAGAAAATAATTCCGATAAATTATGCAATCATTTGGCCTCAAATTTGATACAAATATTTATGAGTTATAAGGAATTAATGCAAGGCTATGAGTTACAACGAAATATATATATACACTATATGCGCATATACAGATAGACACATATACAACGGGGGATAGGGGGCAACTCCCTCAGACACGTATATGGTTATGTAGCCTGTTAATCATATATATCTATAGATCAACTATCACGAGAAGGCACTTCGGACCGCCTATTTTTAGAAGAGTTTACTTTGAAGAAGGGGCGCAGGAAGAGAAAAGAATGAAGGGGTGGGGGAAAAAGGAGGGTTACTATGAGAACAACATCATGCCAATAATTTTTACTTCTCGAATCTCCGCTTCTCGCCATAGGCCAGAGACCTGTTTATCCTCTTTCGGTTAGCAGTGTGTTATTTTTCTCCGTAATTTAGCTCACCTCTTATTATTTAAACCAACTGTTTTTTTCAAAACAAATTGTTATTTTCATAATAACTAAAACCAACCCTCACGGTCTATGGATTCAAATTATCTAAAGTACGATAGCGTCAAAAATCTACATTTAATTATAAATTGGAAAATAGGTTATAAATTATTTTATGAATAATAATACATGGCCCAGCCTGAAATACACTTCCATCAATTTTCAGCTATTGTCGCACTATGATCTACTTCTTTTGTGCAGCCCTGAAAATGAACAGTGTATGATGTCCCTACCTTATTCTACATGGGACATATTTTTGTGCATATAAAAAATATATGTTTATTTGATTTGGTTTAGTGCAGTCTACAGATGTTAAACTCTGCTTACCTGCAATTTTGCCCATAGACGTAATGTATTTGAATTCTCTTGGGTGTTCCTGTACACGAACCATTTACTTCATCTCAACGAAAAGCTTAGTGTAGCATCCCTATATGATACACATTTAAAATATCAAGTTTAGCCTTTCTGCTGCTATTTGTTCTTGAGATATGGTGATAACAGACAGACACACACACACACACACAGACCAACCGCTAAAAATATGATTTTCGAATTCAGGGAACCTCAAAACGGGGAAATATAACAAAAACCCGCTTTCGAAAATTTGACCCAAAAACAATATTTTCTCTACCCGGGTAAGAGAAAGTAAAAAAAAAAAAAAAAAAAGTTATTGCGAACTTGTCATTTTTATTTCTTTCACAGGAATGCACAATAGAATTTAGATACATTACGCTCCATTAACCCTTTGCGGCGCAAGACAATTCGGATCATTTAAATTATACTGCCACCGGAATTCATGAACTAAATTAAACTAAAAGAAATTTTAAATTTTCAGGTTAAAAAAAACGGCTTTTTTCTGATATGTTAAAAACGTAAGTTTTTTCTAAAAAATTTCTGGGATGAATTTTTGCAGTTGGGAAATGAAATTAGATGGTATAAAATATATCCCGCCGCCCCCTAAAAAGGTTAAACGAAATTCAATTTTTGATTTCTTCTTTATATATATATAATGACTTCTCTTACTTAAATTTATTTAAACAGTTAATAGTCAGACGAAACTAAGTCATTATCGCTTTTTAACTTTGTATAAAAAAAGATTTTAGAAAATCAAGAACAAAAATGCATTGATTATGTGGCATGCATTGATTATTACACTTTCGTACTGAACTTATTTATTGTGTTGTTTAATCTTCAAATGTTCTTTGCCCACATTATCACACAGTGAACAGACATAAGGAAAAAAAGGCAGTCTTACAGAATAATTGAATTCATACTCTCTCTCAAAATATAATGGCAAAGTGTTAAAATGTCTAACACAAACGGAAATGAAATGCCAATTTCCGTCTGCAGCACTTAATGTACTTGAATATTTTAATGTAGTTCTGTAAATTTGACGTCGCTAAACATATATGACTCTATACATAACATTATTTTAGCTTATTACAATAAATATCAATTTCATAATAATTTTTGCAGTAGAAAATTATGTAAATGTGATATTTAAAAAAAGTTTCTTCTGAAATGCAATAAACCCCCCCCCCTTCCTTTTTGTGTGTTATGGCACACAAACCAATTGTACGGAGTCTATTAATTCATTTTTAATTGGGGACATTCCATAGTGAACTAGAATAACATACATAATTTTAAGAAAGTCTAAGAATATTTACAGACGTTGAGATGGGCAGATGGACAGTCAGAGAGACAATAAGGAACATCCGATAGTGCACTTGAATAACATATGTCAGTTTCAATAAATTCCATTAATATTTACGAAAGTTAGAGCGGGACAAACAGGTATACCGAAATAATAAACACTTTTCAACTTTGTTGTAAAGTAATAATTAACAATAAAAAAAAAAATCCTCTCGCTTTTATTTATTTTTTATTTTATTTTATTTATTTAGTTTTAACATTTAAAATAATCTGGTGTGTCACTCACACGACTTTCTCTTACCCCGAAATTTAATACAATAAATACAGGTTGCACATTAATAGGTAAGATAACGAGTACCGTTATGTAAACCTATGTTAAACAATTCATATTAGGCTTCTGAAGAGTTTTATATGATAATTAGTTCTGTGTGAGGGGGGCTACCGCCCCCCTCAACTCCCCGTTTCATTAATGCACCTACATTTATATAGAATTTAATTCGGTTATTAAAAAATAAGTCTGCTTTAAAAAAAAAAAAGAAAATTATTAAAATTATTATTTAAAAAAATTATCTTTCATGATAATGCAGACGATTTCCATATTAGAGAAGTAGTAGAACACCAAATATAAAAAAAAAAGTCCATTTTATTCTCAAAATTAAAAAAAAAAAAAAAAAAAGGTACCATTTTTTTTCTAAGTTTTTTTTTCGTTAAAAGTAAAAAAAATCGATAACTTTGTTTTAAATTCTCGCAGATCGATGGTTCAACCATTCGTTTTAAAGGTATTGGCGAGCTCTTTTGAAAGATACCCATCATGAAAATTTACTCTCCTCGAGGGGGGACATCCCCCCCAGGGGGGGAGGCGAGGCTCCTACATACATAAAAAATTTTTCCCAATTAACTATCTCTATTACAAAATATATATAGTCGTTTCATTTGGTTTAGTGCAGTCTATAGACGTTAAACTCTACTTTCCTGCAATTTTCCCCATAGACGTAATGTATTAGAATTCTCTTGATTGTCCCTGTACACAAACCATTAGCTTGATCTTAACGAAAAGCTTACTGTAGCATCCCTATATGATACACATTTAGAATACCAAGTTTGAACTTTCTGCCATAATTTGTTTTTGAGATATGCTGATAACAAACAGACACACAGACAGACACACAGACATACAGACATACACACAGACCATTTGCTAAAAACATGATTTTCGTATTCAGGGGACCTCAAAACGTGTAAATATAACAAAATCTCGCGTTCGAAAATTTGAGCCAAAAACAATACTTTCTCTACCTTATGGGTAAGAGAAAGTAAAAAGTATTGAATGCATAATAGTGAATTTTTCTAAAATAAATTGAACTGTACACATAATTTACAGTATTATGTAGCTCCAAAAATATTTACATTCACATCAATTGCAAATTAATGAGATAATTACATATATTACTGATATAATGGATTTGAAATTCTATTATTTCGTGTAAGTATTTTTTTTTTCTTTTTTTCTGTCGTTTTTAATTCAAGCAGGAGAAAATTCTGATTATAATAATTCCTCTTTAATCAATTTTTAAAATAATCTTTTATTCTTTCATTCATTCATTCTTTTTTTTTTTATGTTTTCAAAAATAAATAAATAAAATAAAATACTAAAAACCAAAGTGCTTTAATATTTTTCAGACAATCATGTCATTACTCGTCTTATTAATAATTTATTATCATGTAGCATATATATATTTTTTACATAACATAACATATTACAAACTCTAAAATTTCTCCTAATGTGCAAATAAGTACATGAATAATAAAAAATATTTTCGCCAAAATGTCGCAGAACTCGTAAGGATAGCAAACGTACTCCCTTTTCTCCCTCAACCGATTTTGAGATAATAGGATCGTCGCTGCCTACGTCACGCTTGATTGACAGGGGCCAACTCGTGACAGCCGAACTATATATATAGTTACTGTAAATGATACGGAACAAATAAAAATGATCTGCTGAGCAATGAGTGATGTAAATAGGATGTTGCGGCTTCTGATCTGCAGATCTACTAATAATAAAAACTAAATTGTACTCCGTAATAGCCCAACAGAAGCTGAGCGGTTCTGCGCTCAAAGCTGGTAGACCTGAGATGTCAGGTTCGATACCAGGTCGCGCTCGTCGGCCTAGCCTTTCGGAGTTTTCCGTGGTTTTCTCCGAAACTTGCGTAAATATAATTAGAAACACCCCCCTCGAAGGACACTCCTCGTCAGGCCTAGGACCTACAGCAGTCAATCGGCTTTATTCTCAAAATCCAATCCAATCTACTCCGTCCAAAGCGTGTACCAATGCTTTTATGCATGGTAGTTTTTATGTTAGACGGGTATGATATACAGTATAATATTTGCGGTGTCGCCATCTATTGAAAATATATCAAAATATTAAATAATAATTGCCTAACCGTATTTAATATTTTACTTAATTTTAAAATAAATTTTTAACAGAAAT
This sequence comes from Salticus scenicus, assembly GCA_963930645.1. Taxonomy (NCBI): domain Eukaryota; kingdom Metazoa; phylum Arthropoda; class Arachnida; order Araneae; family Salticidae; genus Salticus; species Salticus scenicus. The sequence goes on along the minus strand of OZ005654.1, from coordinate 40,579,151 downwards.
TGTACTAGAAATTAAAAAAATTATTAGAACTATGCTGTATTTCTTAAAAGAATGGCATGAAACTATTTTTATTCTGAATAATGAACGCCCCGCATAAAAATGCTATAGCCTATATTGTTTGGGATATCCTAGTACACAAATCACTCGTTCTATTTATGCCATTTTCATTGAGAAATATTCTGCTCTAATGAACTTTAATAAGTTATAGCAATTTCAAATTCTAAAAATATTCATATAAATTAGAACGCGAACAGACAGACAAACCGAAGACATAAACACTTTTCAACTTTGTTTGGAAAGCTGAAAAAAAAAAAAAAGAAAGAAATAGATTAATAAAATAAATAATGGATAAGAAGTAGTGCTCGAAAATGTGTCTGAATAATTAAAATAAATATAAATACAATTATTGAACATAAAAATATTTTCCAGCAAACACGGATACTACAAATAACATGATATTGTAATAGTGTCTACTGCAATAGTGTCTTCGCAAGAAAAAGGTTCTCCGTTATGTGATCGTGGTTAATTATTTCGAATTGTATTTTTACATCTTAGAGGATTTGTTGCCAAAGTTTTATTATCCATTGTAATTGAACACTTATTATTTATTATATGTGACTCTCTCACAATCTGCCAAATAGCAAGAGGATTTACTTTAAAAAATTGCTTAGTGTTGCCATCTATGGAGCAACTTTAAAACTAACGATATATCTCATTAAAAATAAGGCTTTTTTAAAAGTCACCTTGCCCAGCAAAACCTCTTGCGTTTCTTTAGCAGCCAAAAAAAAAAAAAAAAAAAAAAAAAAAAAAATTAAAAAAGATTGATATCGGACTTTCTCACCGCTTTTGATTACTAGGAATTCCACGTTTTGCATAGTAAAGATGTGCCAATAACGTTGCGTATATCTTTCTAATAAGTCGTTACACTTTCAACCTTCCGTTTTTGAGATACCAACTTTTACAAAAAATCAATTATTGACCGGAAAACAATAATTACATACAAAAGGATATTTAAAAGTGAGTTAATAGGGCAAATTAAAAAAAAAAAAAAAAAAAAAAAAAAAAAAAAATCCGTACAGCCGTTTTTAAAGAAACGCGCTTGCAAGACCTGAAATTGAGCTATTTATACAGGACGCCTATCAATTTTCCTGAACTAACCAACTATATCATGCGAAAGAACATCTAATAGAGTGTTTATATAGTAAATTTGAAGAAAATCGTTAGAGCCGTTTTAGAGATACAAATTTTCGGGTCCACTTCCGGTCTCCGATGTCCTACTTCCGGTTTTTCAATTTTCACCAAAATTTGGAAAATTCATCTATACACCAGACCTGTCCTAATTCTGAAGTTTTATAGTTCTATCTTTATTAGTTTCGGAGATATGATAGCCAGAAGATTCCACACATACACACACTGACCAATCGCCAAAAACCATTTTTTTGGACTCAGGGGACCATAAAACGTGTAAATCAGGTGAAATCTCGATATCGAATTTTTGGACCAAATACAATACTTCCATTACCTACGATAGTAGGGTAATGGAAGTAAAAATTTGGCCCCATAGGCATAATGATAAAGAATTTTTCTTTGTGTCCCTGTAAAAAAACTATAAGTGATAGATTCTCCAAAATCTATACAGATTGAGTATTTGTGATCTATAATATGTGTATAAAATTTTTCCTCAATTGAATAAGGCGTTTAGATGCTATCGCACTTTTAAGATTTTGCTCCCATAGGCCATAATGATAAAGAATTTTTCTTTGTGTCCCTGTAAAAAAACTATGAGTGCTAGATTCACCAAAATCTATAGGGTTTGTACTATGGTGACTTACAATATGCGTACTAACTTTCAGGTTAATCGAACGAAGCGTTTAGACGCTAGCGTGTTCACCCACAGACATACACACATACACACATACACACACACATACATACATCATCGTAAAAATAGTGAAAACGGACTCAGGGGACCTCAAAACGTACAGAAACATCAAAATCTCGAATTCGGATTTTTGACATGATTACAATACTTTCCTCACTATAGTGTTCGGAAAGTAAAAATCTGTATTGACTTCATTCAACTGTCCAAACATTTGGTAGCTACCACGCATTTGAAATATTGAATGAGAGAATGTAATTTCGTAAAAACCGAAAGTGAGAGCTTTTTCATTAGAAGACCGTCACTCCACACAGCGCATTTAACGACTTGTTCACACGACGACACTCAACAATAATGCAATTTGAGATGCTTTTCGCTCGTGCAATTCACAAACCATCAGCATATATAGTTTACCCTCATCCGTGGCAGATTCTGTCACACTTTAGGCTTAAGAGATTTCCTTGGACTCTGTCTCCTAATTTTCATACTTTAGTCAATTTTAAAAAATCTGGAGTGACTCCACTCGACTTTCCGAACTACAGTGCAACTACATATCCTAAAACTAGCAGTGAGGACGCGTCCAAAATGTTGGAGGGATGCCAGCTTGAAATTTGGAAAACATCCAGCAATTCCGTGCTCTGTTATTGCTCATTTTCTCCGAGTCAGTTGACTGCCACCCCTATTTCAGCACTGGACTCGTTAAGTTAGCGCTTGCGCAGATGATTCCATGGTTTCATCAAATGTGGTCGAAGAATAATTAACAGTTTTGTAGATAAAGTAAAGAAAGCGGAGTTGATAAACAAACAAAAGAAAGAAAACCATAGTAGAGTGTTTGAGTATTTTTCTCCATATATTACGCGATGTTTTACTAAACGCTACTGAACTTTGAACCCATTGATCATAATGATAAAGAATTTTTCGTTGTGTCCCTGTAAAAACCTATAAATGCTAGATTCACCAAAATGCTTATAGTTAGTGCAACAGTGATTTATAATATTCATATAAATTTTCAGCTCAATTGAATAAGGCGTTTAGATGCTATCGCACTTTTAAAAATTGGGTCCCGTAGGCTATAATGATAAAGAATTTTTCTTTGTGTCCCTGTAAAAAAACTATAAGTGCTAGATTCATCAAAATCAATACGGTTCTTGCTACGGTGACTTGCAACATGCGTAACAACTCATTCGAGCAAAGCGTTTAGACGCTACCGTGTTTACTCACACACATACACACACACATACATACATCATCGTAAAAATAGTTAAAACGGACTCAGGGGACCTTGAAACGTATAGAAACATCAAAATCTCAAATTCGTATTTTTGACATGATTACAATACTTTCCTCATTATAGTGTTCGGAAAGTAAAAATCTAATCGTCCGATCGATAAGCTGTTTAAACAGACGTATTCAGAAAAATTGCGCCTTTCATTTGATACATTATTTGTAACGAATATATAATTACATTTTTTTTTAAATTAATTAAAATATGAAAATAGAAGCTTTAAAATACCTTTTAAAATTTTAATTGGTGCCATTTTTTTCAGCATAAAATGAAATATGCTTTCCCGTAAAAAATAAAAATAAAAATAAATTTGCTCATGCATATGAAAAAAAGGACGTCTATAAAATAATAATTTTAAAGGTAACGAAGAGATAAACAAAGTGAGAAAATTTCGCACGGGCTTGCTAGCAAATGAATTATTTAAAGTGAGAGGGAGAAATAAATAAAATAAAAGGATTATTTTTCAACGGGCGCCTTAGTCGCCCTACAACAAACTAGTTTAGAAATATTAATCTTATAATTGTTATTTTAAATTTATTTATTTTGAAATTATTACAAGATTTATTTTAAAATTAGTTATTATTTAAGTCTATTATAATAATTTTAATTAAATTGCTTTTAATATAGGTTAAATGTTTTGAGCATAATTTGGCAGTTTATCGCAGAGGCCATGAAAGAGAGTCGAGTGGAAATCGTCTGATAAAAACGTACCCCAAAAGGGAAAAGTAAAATAAGGTATATGAGTATTTCTATCAAAGATCGTGTGTGAACCATAGAATAATAATAAAGGAAGAAGGAGCATACATGTTTTGGTTTCGGTTTGTAAAATCCAGGAATACCGGGTATATAGGGTTGTAACAGCGCTTCCATCTGATTGGTTGGCGACTTGTTGGCGAGATTTTTGAATCGTCTCGTCTCTCTCTCAATCAGTCTGCGAGGCAGCACCCACAGCAAACAGCGATAAATGCGCTGAGGATGGGTGCCCTACTTCAAGGTTGAGAGGAGCAAAAGTAGCTTTCGCTGGCATTTCACTAGAAGGGGTTTGTAAGCATTAGAGTATTGGCATGTTCTTTCTTCCTTTATTATTATTCTATGGTGTGAACATAATAGAGCGAAAATTAAAGGAATTTTTTCGTGTATCCCTGTAAAAGGACTAAAACTGGTAAGCACACAGTCTCCAGTAACGTCCATGCTGTGACAAAATTCTGAAACAAAAAATCAGTTCCTAAATAATTTTTTTCTCTTTTAAGTAATTTATTGCGCTTTAGATTTTTAGCTCCTATAAGACATAAACATGAAAATTCATTCATGCTTCTCAGTAAAAAAGGTAACACATCATTTCCTCAAATAATTATAGTACTTTAGCAAATGAATGTAACATAACATACATCAGTTTTGCTACTTTAAACAATTTAGCATTAATAAAACGAATTTGAAACAATTCGCGTCCACAGTAATACATAGTAATTCTATTTTATATTGCTTAAAAAAGTACCATAAGTACTAAACTCATAATATTCTATATACTTCTTGTAACGACGACTTTTAACAATTTTATCAAATTTATTGTCAAAAGAAAGAAGCTGTTGCACACTGTCGTGTTTACTCCACATATACACATCAACCCTACAATTATTAAACTCTACTTTCATGTAATAATGACCTATAATAATATACATACTAAATTTGAGTTTAATGGAATGAAGCGACTAAACGCTATCGTGTACTCGCCCATGTATACTATACACATTAGTCCTATATTTAATAAATAAACAACATCTATTTCTTGCAATGGTGACCTAAAATGCATATACTAAATTTGAGTTCAATCAAATGCAGCGTTTAGACGCTATTATGTTCATTTACTTGGATACATATACTTGCACTCATGCCCAGGGCCTGATTATCGCACGGGCACTCGAGGCTCGTGCCCTGGGCACGGAATTTTTAAGGGGGCACAAAATTTTATTAAAATTTAAGAGTATTTGAATTAAATTCTATAGATTTACTCTAACTCAACTATGTATCACATATGTGAATAAAATTTAAGTTAGAATTTGTTGTTTGGCCAACAAGAATAATTTAACTGTCATTGAGGATGAAAACCGAGAAAGAGTCATCTTTCATCCAAATTTTTTTAGTCAGTCCATTTGCCTATTAAAAATTGTGTTAATATAGAAACCGATTCATGTGTGTGTGGGGGGGGGGGGGAGTGCAGTATACCTTCTTGTTCCTACCCACCTCTATGCCCCTAATAGTTTTTTACAATTTCATCCATTCTAAGGGGGCACGAAAAATTGAAAGTGCCCTGGGCACAAAAATTCCTTAGTCGGGCCCTGCTCATGCCATGATTGCCTATAATATACATTCCGAATTCGAATGAAATCGAATTCAGCGCTCTGACGTTTTCGTATTCACTCACACACATACACGCACATATAAATATAGATATCACTGTAGACAAAGGAAAAGTGAATTCAAAGGAGCCCTAAATTTATTATTAAACTTCAAATCATTTGAGATCATAAATCGTTATGTAAAAAAATTCTACTTTGTATCTGTGTTAAAAGAGAGGGGAAAAAACTAAGTTTTACACTTATTAAAATCTATATAGTTTGTGCGACGGTTACCTGTAGCATAATTATCGCATTTCAGCTCAATCAAATGCAGCATTTAGACGCTATCATATTCAATCATACGCATACAGGCATACATTCATCACCGCAAAAATGCAAAAACCAATTCAGGAGGCCTCAAAAGTCATAGAAAAACTAAAATATCACAGTTGAATTTTTTCATGATAGCAATACTTCCCTTAAATAATATATATTCGAAATTTAATTATTATTTTCTTCCATAATTATATAAATTTAGCCAATCGCCATTTTATTTAAGCCTTCATGGTAGTTTTTATTTATTTATTTATTTATTTATTTTTGGGGGGGAGAGGGGAGGGCTAAATCGAGACATCCCTTTTAGCGCTGAATTTGTCCTGAGAAATCTACGGAAGCTGCGGTCATGAATTTCGGTATCGAAATTACCCCGTTTCTAAGCAAAAACACATTTGTAAGCATAACTCTACTCCAAATTACATCACAGTGAAGAAATTGCACATGAGGAGACTACACGTGAGTCCAAATAAAACAATATCTGCGATTTAGGAAATTTCGATTTTTAAGGGGTGGGAGGAGGGAAATTAATTTTTGACGAGAAAGTTTGCAAATTAAGGATTTTCTAGTAGAACTCTACCAAAAATTGAACAAAGATGTTGAAAACAGCCATGCGTCTTCTTTAGGATATTTTCAAAACACGGTTTTGATTCTTTGTGATCTGCTATTTTCTGGGGGAGGAAGGGGGATATGTGTTACAAAGGGTAAATTCGAAACAACCCTTTCAGTGCTAAATTTGTCCTGGGAAATTTATGAGAGTTGCGGTCACAAAGTTTGGTGCTTGGATTGTTTATATGTATCCGACCCCGAAAGTAACGGGATTTATCGAAATTTCCTTCCTTTCCCCCGGGCAGAAAGCAGAAAAAAAAAAAAAGTTTGTAAGCATAACTCGGCCCCAAATTACTTCACGGTGAAGAAATTTCACATGAGGAGACTAGACCTTGAGCATAAATAAAACATTATGTATGATTTTGGAAATCTTGATTCTTACAGGAGGGAGGGGGAAAATCGTTTTTTGGGGGGAAATTTCAGAAATTCCGGACTTTTTAGTACAGTTCTACTAAAAATGGTACAAAGGTATTGAAAACAACCATGTGTCTTCTTTGGAATATTTACAAAAACACATTTCCGTTTTTATTTTATTTTATTTTTTGTAACTTTAGATTTTTATTTTTATTTATTTATTTATTTATTTATTTATTTTTTTTTTTTTGGGGGGGAGGGAGGTTGAAGGGGGCGTTACGAAGGAACAAATTCGAGACCCCCCCCCCTCCTTTTTTAGCGCTAAATTTGTCTTGGGAAATCTATGGGATTAGCGGTCACGAAATTTGGGATGTTAACTGCTTATATGTATCCGACATTTATTGTAACTGAATTTTACGAAATTCCCCCCCCCCCCCCTCGCGGGGTCAGGGGGCAATAAACACTTGTAAAATCCCGTTTTCCCGTTTGAATTTGCTTTAAATTATCTTAGTATGTACTTTGGTGGAATTTTGTAAAACTTCGAACTTACCGGTTGGGGAAGGTAAAGTAAGAAGCGCGAAAGTTGTTGCCGAAGGCAGCGTGGACCCGGACTCCTCACGTTGCGAGAGGGTAAAATCTCTACCGAACACATCGGAAACTTTAACTTAGGTTATTAATAATGGTAGGAGATTTTAACAACTCATTTAAGTATACCAAAACTAAATGCAAAACTGGTGTACAAACGATAAATAGACAATAAGACTTCTTCACAAACCATAAATTTTAAGCCAGCGCAACCGGTTTCAAAAGGACGTAGCCTTATTTCATCAGGTGCAAAAAAACACGTGGAGGCAAAAGCAAGACTGAAAGCAGGGCAAAATCCAGAGGGGGAGGAGCAACACAAACAACCAATAGGAAGCATCATGCACGACCAATCAGAGAGGAACACACATGCACACACAAAAACAAAAGGAGGGAGGGAATGAATAAACAATTATTATTATTATTATTATTATTATTATTATTATTATTTTATTTATTTATTTTTTATTTATTTATTTTATTTATTTTTTATCATTTAAGTATATAGTCTCATTTAATTTTAACCCAGCGAAGCGGGCAAAGCCTAGTATTAATAATAACAATAATATTATTAATAATAATAAAAACTCTTTTTGGATGTGAGAAAATGTTCTCTATATATAAAGAAAACGTTTCTGTCGTTGGCGACAAATTTTTTTGTCTGTGACAGCATCTTCTCGCGCAGGGCAGTGCCCTTCACGTCATCATCAGAGGTATCCATGTCTGCAGAATACTCCAAGGCAGACATTTCAGTTGCTTAGAAATTCCTATCATTTTAAATAATGAAGTTATTAATTAAAAACATCGGATTTATAAAGGTACTCCATTTGGCACCTTGAAAAAGGTTTCTCTTATGACGTTGTTTTTTTTATCATGATGGTATTTTCCCCGGAAAATTAAAATGTGGTCCATGGTGTTAAAAAAAAAAAAAAAAAAAAAAAAAAAAGTCAATGTTGCTATCCGCGATTGTAATGAAATGCTCGCCCTCTGGTGGGCTAAGGTGAAATTATCACACCACTGCATATCATCATATTATGCAATCGACTTTCCACTGATGAAATGGCGGAGAAAGAAGATAAATACACGTGGCTGTTATATTTACTAACAACTGCAGTTCAGAGAGCGCCATCTATCGATCATTACATACGCGGATTAGTAGGTATTTTCGACGAAAAAATTAATTTAGGATTGCAATTTGTCGTCTGGAAATCTCTCTCTCTCTCTCTCTTTTTTTTTTCTACTTTTAGAAAATTTTCTTATTGACTAACTTTTATGTTGTTTGGCAGAATATTTTTTTGTCTTTAAAGTACACTAAGCGACAAAAAAAAAAGCCGCACTGCAGAAAAATGACTTATACCTTTTTTATTCGTAATAACTTTAAAATTAATGTTTGAAACAAATGAAACTCTCTTATTTGCGTAATACCAAAGGGATGAAATGATACCTATGTACATTTTCGATTTAATAATTTGCATTATTGTACACTACGAAGTAATTTTTAAAAATGTGCATAAAACTTACTTTTTGAACATAATGCAATTACCATACACTTTGTATTCTGTTATGATTTATTAAATGAAATAAACAAGTTGTATTTTAATATATGAAATAAAACTATTTTTTTGTTAGATCTAAGCAATTTTTTATTAAAAATATGTATTGTGCATTGGGTTAATTCCACCTTTATATGGAATTACTGCTTTAATGCGCAATGGCATAGTATTATACAGTGTTTTAATATAAATCTCAGAAATTTCAACGTGCAAAATATCACAAATAATTTTTTCTAGTTCAGGCAGAGTTATAGGCTGCAAATTTCGAATCCTCTCCCCTCTACCCCGCTTTTTTATTGACGAAACATTTTCCAGAGGATCGCGATTAGGACTATTCTCATGTCTGGTAAAGAAGAAATTTTACTATATCTTTTGTGGGATTTAACTTAAAGTGAAAAAAGATATGATTACTTACAGAATTATAGGTTCTCATTGGAATGGATAGGAAATTTTGACAATTTGAAGTAATAAACTGACCGCAGACGCCGCGCAGTAAGGTGCATTTTCAGCGTAAAATGCTGTTTACGGAAATGTCCAAGATACCTCCAAAATAGTCGGACAGGCAACACTTTTATGAAGATTGTGTTTTATTTCGAGTTAATTGATCCCTTGAGCTTAATAATTTGTCCGACTGTTTGAAAAGTTATGCACCTCCGTACCATAATGTACGGAGATTGCGTCACTGTTTTAAAAGTGTGATTTTCATTATGTCGGTCATATTTTCGTTATCAGTTCCGCTTGTTTTCTTTAGCTCGAAATATGTTAAACTTGACTCATCAAAGAGAAACAGTTCAGCCCAATAATTAACTAATCATTTTTTATTTTTTTAGCCATCTGAGGTCATGGTTTCCTAATTTTCTTCACTAAGAATGGAATTTTTTCAAATTTTCTGTCATTTAAACCTGCTTTGTTTAATAGTTGCTGTACTGTAGTTAAAGAAATTATGCTGCTAAACACTTTTTCTGAATCTCTTTTATGTTCTAAATGTAATACAAACCGATTTTATAAGAAATGGCTTTTTAACTTACGGTCATCTCGCTTCGATGAGCAACATGGCCGCCATAAACCAAATTTCCAGTTTAAACGACCAAAAAACGTTATAACTTGCTAAAAACCGTTTTACCAATATTTCGTAAGCATTTAATTACTTTACCATCTCACGTATTAAAATATTTTTTGATTTTCATTCAAAAATTAATACTTTTTGTGGCATCGTTAACTGCCTTATTCTTATCATTTTTGAAATAATTTCTAAAATTACAATTTTCCTGACTATTGTATTTTGTTTTTAACACTGGACTGAGTACTAATGTGTATGTGGTGGACAACATAATAAAATCTGTTCGAAAATTTGCTTTTTAAACGATAAATTTGGCGGTTGTAGAAAGCGAAAAGGAAAATATCCAAGTGCGGCTTTTTTTTTTGTCGCTTAGTGTATATTTATCTTAATTTATTTAAAAAATATTTTAAAATACTTCGAATATATTTTGACATTAAAAAAAATAGAGTCAAATTCAAACTCTGTATAAATGACTTATATATACTCACATAACTCATTATAATTCATAGTACTTTTTCATTTCTCCGGCACAAATCTCGTCAAGCGAACTTCATTGGCAACAACAATATATTAATGGTTTAAAAGTTAATTTGTAACTTATTTATTTTTTATTTATTGTTAATTTCTATCTATTATTATGGATTTGATAAAATAAATGTTATATCTGTTATGGGTCAACACTTTTAAAAGCTAAATTTTAGCTAAAGTTCCTTTTAAGCAAATTTTCAGAAAATTTACTTTTTAAAAATATTAAAAAAAAAAAAAAAAGTTAAAACGATCGTGTTTCCTTAATTTTATTCTTATTATTAATCGAAGTGTTTTGAAACAATTACACTTTCTTAGTGCTTAAAGGTCCGCTTCACTCACCGCCTCCGGATGCCGAAGCTAATGTTATTCTATGGGAAAATTTTTTTTTTTTACAAATAACTTAACTAATACATATTTTTAAATTCTGTTTTCACATTCTTAAAATTCCCAGCTGTTAAATTGACGGACCTTTTTTAAAAAATTATTTTTTAAATTTTTTATATTTTATTTTGAAGTTGCAAAATACGAATTTTCAATAAAATTGGCTTGGGCTTCCGGCGACGGTAAGTGAAGAGGGCCCTTAATAATTGGCGTCGGTTGTATCATTTTTGGAGACTTATCGCCTGCGTCAGCGAAATGGAAAAGTACCAACTTTTTTTCTTTTCAGATATTTTCGAATGTGTAAAATTATTACTCAGCTGTATATTAGAAATATATATAGAATATTATGCACTGCTCTAAATTAACAAAAAAAAAAAAAAAAAAAAAAAAAAAAAAAAAAGAAAGAAAGAATAGTAAAAACTATAAACATTAGAAAATAGGTATTAGGTTTTTTTTTTTTTTTTTTTTCCCCTTAACAAGCAATTATACCAAAAAACTTATCGCCAAATAGTGTAAAAAATTAAGTCGTCAAAGGGGTCATATACTAAAGCTGTAACGAAAAATGGTCCAGCTATTACTATTGGCAGCAAAATTATTCGAGCGCTAGCAATAATTCCTATGTGAAAAAAGTACACTTAATAGTGTTTTGTTAAATAAATCCTTGTCGAAGCCATGAACTTAGACTGACTAAGTGACATGATTCGACAAGGACTTATTTAACAAAGCAGTATTAAGTGCACTTTTTATATATACGAATTATTGTTATCGCTCGAATAATTTTGCTACCGACTGTAAAAACGTCTTTCTATTCTTAATATATATATATAGATTACTGTTTTTTTCCATAATATTTTCTTAAATAACCTATATCAATAAAATCAGACTTTTGTTTGTAAATTCATCCGAATCAAAATTTTTTGCAATATCTTCACATTTCACACACTACGAAAGACAAAAATGATTTCAGAAAATTTTGTCTGCGTATGTGTGTGTGTGTTGTCGTGTTTGTATGTCTGGAACGCTCTTTTTGCCGGGGCATCACGTGAGAACGGCTGACGGAATTCAACGGCGCTTGGCAGGAATGTAGATCTTTACCCAACTTAAAATTATATCTATCAACTTTTTCGAAATTTCTCTCCGTTCCCCTCCCTGGGGCGGGGGCGCAAAAGTCAAAAACACGTTTGTAAGCATAACACGGCTCCAAATTACTTCGCAGTGAAGAAATTGGACATGTGGAGACTAGACTTAAATACAAATAAAACAACAACTGCAATTTAGAAATTTTCCATTTTAAGGGGAGGGAAGGGGAAAATCGATTTTTGGCGGAAATTTCGCATATTCCGGAATAGTGAGTAAAACTCTAAAAAAAATGGAACAAAGATGTTGAAGAAATCTATACGACTTCCTTAGGATATTTCTAAAAACACATATTTGTGTATTTTTGTGATTTGTGATTGCTTTTTTTTGCATTCTACTATATTCAACAGAAGAAAGTATTGGATTCGTAAAAGTTTTCGACTTCCGGTTTTCGATGGATTTACACGTTTTGAGAGGTCTAGAACATGATTTTGTCATTTTTAGAAAATGTCTGTCTGTGTGTGTGTGACAAAATTTTTGTAGCAATTGTATCTCCAGAACTACTGCTCAGAATTGCATATAAATCTATATGTAGATGCACCTTGATCTAAATTAGTGCCTATCAACTTTTGGTGTCAACTGTTGAACAGGTGGCGCTGCTATACAGCGATTTCCACAATTTAAGGGGAGGCTATATCTCAGGTTCTATTGAGTATACTCAAACGAAACTTGATATATAAGAAGGTCATTATGAGACATTCTGCTGATTCAATTTGAATGCTTATCGGCGTACAGGTGGCGCTGCTATACAGCGATTTCTACAATTTAACGGAAGGCTATAACCCAGGAACTACTGCCCAGAATTGCATATAAATTTCTATGTAGATGCACCTTGACATAAATTAGTTCGTATCAACTTTTGGTGTCAACCGCTCAACAGGTGACGCTGCTACACAGCGATTTCTGCAATTTAAGGAAATGCTATATCTCAAGTTCTATTGCGTATAATCAAACAAAACTTGATATGTGAGAAGGCCATTTACGAGACATTATGCTGATTCAGTTTGGATGATTATTGGCCAGTAGGTGGTACTGCTATACTGCAAATTTCCTCGATAACGGGAAGGCTGTATCTCAACTTCCATGGCATATAACTGTACGAAACTTGATATGTGAGATAACCATTATAAAAACGCATTTTTTAAGATGTTATTTATAAACAATATACCTGTCTTTCTTTGGATATTTAGTGTTAGTTTTCTCTAAGACAAAAATCATTTGCTTTCATCATTTTAGATAATTTTAGCAAATAATAGTCTTAATAAATTATTTGCACTTAGTGAATTTGTATCGAAAAATATAGAAGAAAGTCTTTTGGGGGCCACAACATACTAGTTTTTTTGGGAAGGGGGGTTACGAGGGGGCAAAATCGAGACACCCCTTTTAGTGCTAAATTTGTCCTGAGAAATTTACGGGAGCTGCGGTCACGAATTTTGGTACTTGGATTGTTTATATGTATCTGACACCTTAAGTAACGGGATTTATCGAAATTACTCCCGTTCCCCCCTTGGGTGGACAGAAGACAAAAACACCTTTATGAGCATATCTCGGCACCAAATTACTTCACAGTAAAGAAATTGCGCACGGGGAGACTACACATGAGTACAAATTAAACGTTATCTGCAATTTAGAAAAATTCGATTTTTAAGGGGGGGGGGGATCGATTTTTGGCGAGAAATTTTGCAAATTCCGGATTTTCAAGTAGAACTCTACCAAAAATGAACAATGATGTTAAAAACAGCCATGCGTCTTTTTAATATTTTTTAATCTGCCATTTTTTTTTCCTTTTTTGGAGGGGGGGGGGGGGGTATGCGTTACGAAGGGCGAATTCGAGACACCCCTTTTAGCGCTAAATTTGTCCTGGGGAATTCATGAGAGCTACAGTCGCAAAGTTTGGTGCTTAGACTTTTTATATGTATCTGACCCCTAATGTAATGGGATTTATCGAAATCTCGGCAGGAAGCAAAAAATCGTTTGTAAGCATAACTCGGCCCTAAATTACTTCACGGTGAAGCAATTGCACATGAGGAGACTAGACTTGACTATAAATAAAGCATTATGTACGATTTTGGAATTCTTGATTCTTACAGGAGGGTGGGGAAAATCGTTTTTCGGGGGGGAAATTTCAGTAATTCTGGATTTTTGAGTAGAGCTCTACTAAAAATGGGGCAAATGTATTGAAAACAGCCATGTGTCTTCTTTAGGATATTTCCAAAAACGCATTTTCGTTTTTTTTTTTTTTTTTTTTTTTTTTGGGGGGGGGGGGGGGGGCGGGCGGTGGAGCGTCACAAAGGAACAAATTCGAGACCTCCCCTTTTAGTGCTAAATTTGTCTTAAAAAATCTATGGGATCTTCGATCACAATATTTGGTGCGTAAATTGTTTATATTTATCCGAATGTTATTATAACGGAATTTTGCAAATTTTCCCCCTTATCCCCCTGGGGTCGGGGGGCAGTAAACACACGTAAAAACACGTTTTCCCGTTTGAATTCGCCTTAAATTATCGTAGAATAGCGAATTTTGGTTTGTGGGATTTCGCAAATCTTCGAACCGGTAGGGCAAATTTCCGCCGGGGAAGGGGAAGAAGCGAGTATGTTGCGCGGAAGGCAGTGGGGATCCGAACTCCTCACGTTGCGTGCGAGAAATCACTCTACCGAACACAGCGGGAACTTAGGTTATTAATAAATAATGATATGTGATTTTGACAACTCATTTAAGTATAGTGTCCAGCGAAGCGGGCAAAGCCTACTAGTAATAATAATGATATTGGTTCATACCAGCAATATCAATTTAGTAGTTAAAAAAAGAAAATCGAATTTGCGATTTAGTGGTCTAAAATTATAAAATAGTAGACAAACAAATACAAATACATAAATTTTACATTTAAAATTTTATTTAATTTTTCGAATTAAAAAAAATGTCAACAATTTTGTTTTAAATTATCACAAATCTATGGTTCAACCACTTGTTTTAAAGATATTGACGAGTTCTTCTGAAACATATCCAGATTGAAGATTTATTACTATACTGAAAGTTACCTCAAGATGGTGGGACTAGTTCTCCTCAGGACTCAGGGGTAACACATTTACACAAAATTTTGCCCTATACTCCATATTAAAAATTAAGAAAAAACAGGACGGCAATGCTACATGTTGGGTGATTTTCACCAAAATTAATAGAAGCTAATTTATACCAAGGTGCAATTACATAGGAATTCATATGAAATTCGCAAACTAAAGTTGTTACAAAATTTTATCTCTCACGCATATGCAGATAGCTATTTTCAATCCATTTTCAGTGAAATCGTGTTCTGAAAATTTTAGAACAGGTAAATTCACCTAAAATTATAGCTTTTGCTTTCTTTGTTACAGAAAAACATCCATATTTTAGCATATTTGCATTCTACCAGGCCCTTGACAACGTTAGAATGTAAATAATGCTTTTTTTCTCATTCCAATTTCCAATATTTATTTCGATTTTTCTTTAATTATTCTTTGATTTGATATGGGTAGTCTCAGCTTGTGATCCGAGGAATTGTTTTGATACTGAAGTTGAGTCATCTTTAAATATCATAAAAACATTTTTGCACTGATTATATTAATGTATTTCTATATATATAATTAATACATTCCTGCTCAAAAGTTTACAAGATTTGAAAACGATCAGTTTTTTTTTTTTTTTTTTTTTTTTTTTTTTCAATTTAAAAACTTAACTCTCCATGAAATGTTTTCCAACATTGGGTATTTAAAGAACTGAGTCTTCTTCATGTTTTTCGTGAAGATTGGTTTAAGACGACATTCATGGGGCCAGTAACAAATTGAGCAAAATCAATAATGTTTGTAATCACCCTATATCGTTAAGTGAACAAAATGAACTGTAACTTTAGGATATGTTAATACAGACTCAGTTAAATTTGTGGATGAATTTGTGCGACGATAACATATTAAATAACGGGGATATAAGCATTTATTTTAAAACTCTAAAACAAATTAGCATGTTTTTTATTTATAATTTACAGAGTTTTTAACAAAAATTATTCTCATTTTCAGATAACATGCAAAGACACTTCTAAAACAATATACTGTAATAGGAATACAAATAACTCAAATATCTCTTGGAATATGAAAATTTTTATGAAAAACTTTTTCACTGCGCATGTGCGAAAGATAAAAAAAAAAAAAAAAAAAAAAAAAAAGAAAAGAAATCATAAGTTGAAAGCTAAATATACTGGGTAACTTTTATCAAAAGTGCATTTGAATAGAGTAAAAATTTAGCAAATTTTACGAAAAAGAACGAGCTAGATTTTAGATATTTTCCAAGAGTTGAAATTTATTAAGGGGTTTTTCTCATGCTGTGTAATTAATTTAAAGATCGAATTATTTTAATCACATAGCAAAAATTCTTTTTTGTGAAAAATCTCTTATCATGTGAAAAAACCCTTAAGAAATTTCAACTCTTGGAAAATATCTCAAATCTAGCTCGTTCTTTTTCGTATAATTTGCTTAATTTTTACTCTATTCAAATGCACTTTTTACGAAAGTTGCGCAATATAAAAGTTCAGTATTTCAAAAGTTGCCCCTTTAACCTATGCAATATATATATATATATATATTAAATTATTTAATTCCTTTACAATACTCAGCAAATGAGAGAAAGATGAAAATACCAACAATGAATTTAATAATTAGATGTATTACGTATTAATTTATTGTCACAATTACCATTTAAGTAAATTTCACTGAATAGTAAAAACATGTTAAAGTACTTACGCAGAAGAGAAATGACGTATATCACTTAAACCTAAACTATGAGTTAGTTGTCTTAATCCATTAGTCCAGTAAATTCATGCAACACAAGATAAGAATTGAAAGAAATTAACCAAAATGACTATTGAAATAAAAAGGAATGCATGAGGGAAAAATGGAGTTAAAAATGCTGAAATCCAGTACCGATCTCATCAGGAAACTAGCAGTACTGTCAACAATTAATGCAAGATTTCGAATATTGTATAGCTTTTCAGCAATATACAACACTAGTTTCAATCTTGCATAAAAAAAAAAAAGAAAGAAAGAAAGAAAGAAAGAAAAAAGGAAATTGGCTGATAAAATAACTTAACCATAATGAAAATTGGAATTCGTGAAAGGTGCTGGCCACATGTAAATCAAATCCAGATCGAATAAAAGTCCGGGCGGTTGCCAAAACGAACAAACTGAAAAGAAATAATTAAAAGTAGAGAATCGATTAATCGAAAGTTTCTGAAATGAAATTCACACATGCGCAGTGAAATTGTTTTTCAAAAAAATGCTCATATATTTAAGATATTTGTATTCCGATTGCAGTGTATTGTTTTGAAAGTGTTTTTCCAACTTATCTGAAAGTGGGAATAATTTTCTCAAAAAACTCTGTGTATTATAAATAAAAAGCATGTTATTATTATTATTATTATTATTATTATTAATTTTTTTTTTTTTTTTTTTTTTTTTTTTTTTGTGAGTTTTAAAATAAAAACTTATATTTCCGCTATTTAATATGCTATCGCCACACAAATTCATCCACAGTTTGAACTGGGTCTGTATTAACATATCCTAAAGTTACAGATCATTTCTTTCACTTAACGATACAGGGTGATCACAAACATTACTGATTTTCTCAATTTGTTACCGGCCACCTAAATGTTGATTTAAACCACTCTTCATTGAAAAACATGAAGACTTAATTCTTTAAACGCATAATGTTTGAAAACATTTCATCGAGAGATAAGTTTTCAAATAGAAAAAAAAAACTGATCGTTTGCGAATCTTACTAAACTTTTGAGCCGGGGTGTATATTCTTCTATTGAATACATAAGAAAGTGATAATGATAATATTTAATCATGATCCTTCAACAGATCTAAAGAAGACAGCAAGAGTGCAGTGTGAAAGGAGTTACGCAATAAAGCAGACATAAATTAACACCAGTGTATAAACCTTGAAGTTAGCAAAATCCTTGTAGCTGACCAATGAGCTTTTACTGTTGTTTACTAAACAAAATATTAAAGTAGAAGTTAGAATCTTGTTTTGAATATGTAGATGTCAGTTTCTAAAAAGATCCCCCCCCCCCCCGCGACATTTTCTAAATGACACAATAGACTTGTTTCAGTTTTCATATAAATAGAGAAAAAAAAAAAAAAAAAACATATATATATATATATATTACTTCATAAGCTAATTTCCTTTTATCTTTCTATTTATTATGCAAGATAGAAACTAGTGTTGTATATTGCTGTAATAGCTATACAATATTCAGAAATCTTGCATTCCATGCTGACAGTACTGCTAGTTTCCTGATGAGATCTGTACTGGTTTTCAGCATCTAGAACTCTATTTTTCCTTCATGCATTCCTTTTTATTTCAATAGTATTTTTGGTTAATTTCTTTCAATTTTTATCTTGTGTTGCATGTATTTACTGGATTAATGGATTCTGAAAACTATCTTATAGTTTAGGCTTAAGTGTTATATACGCCATTTCTCTTCTGCGTAAGTACTTTAACATGTTTTTACTACTCAGTGGGTTTTAATTAAATGGTCATTGTGACAATAACTTTATACGTAATACATCTCATTTTAAATTTCATTGTTGGTATTTTCATCTTTCTTTCATTTGCTGAGTATTGTAAAGGAATTAAATTATTCATTATATATATATATATATAGTTTGGGTGACAAACATATCAAATTATATGTTTGATTTTGGCGATATTGTTAATGACAAGGCGGCAATTATCGCTCCATAGCCAAGCTGGTGTTTTGAAAGAAGTTTTTTATTTGGCTTCTTATTAATAGATAATCGGTGTTTTGTATCAAAATTAACTATTATTTCATTATAGTAAAGACACAAACTACACTGTCTACAAAATCACAAAACACGCTCGTGCAGACTTGAATATGCTTTGGGGAAGGGGGGGAGGGGGTGATAATAATAGAAAAAAATACAACGATTATTACCTTTTAGTTGAAAATACTTCTTTTGGCGCAGAGATAAATATTACTTTTTTTTTTTTGATATTTTTAATTTTACATTTCTCGAGTTTCTTTTACAAAATACAGTCGTTTAAAAACTTCTGAACCCACACGAGACTTTCTTCTTCTTCTTTTTTTTTTTTTTTTTTTTCGAAAATGATATTTTCTTCAATCGTAGTTTTCGCTTCAATGGTATGCCATACTTTCAATTCAACTTCCTCCCCCCTCTCCTTGTTTTCTCCCCTTTTATATATTCCTCAAACAATCGCATAATCAGCCGGC
This sequence comes from Salticus scenicus, assembly GCA_963930645.1. NCBI lineage: Eukaryota > Metazoa > Arthropoda > Arachnida > Araneae > Salticidae > Salticus > Salticus scenicus. The sequence goes on along the minus strand of OZ005654.1, from coordinate 40,559,831 downwards.
CGGGGAAATTTGAATCATTGAAGATGATCGAAGTTTTACATTCGTTTCTCCCCCCCCCCCCTCTCCCCTCTCAAAAGGGAAACACCTGAGACGTTATCTCATCGCATTTCGAGTGTTTTGGATCTCGCTCCTTCCGAAGAATAACACAACTGGAAGTTATTTGTTGTAGCCACCGGAGTGGATGAAATTTTGATTGAAATAAACATGACGTTTCAATCAAATAGGCACGAATTCTTTACGTACTTGCGGCTGTTTTTGTAGAAGTGTGAATGTACTTGAGTGTAAAGTATTTGCTATACCAAGTAAATTATTTCGTGAATGGCTAAATGGGATCATACAATCATTGACAGAAGGTATGATATATCCAGATGGTATCAATTTCTGGATAAAAAGGGGAATAATTCACTCTAATAATTTTAAGAATAAAGTTGGGCACCCGAAAAGTTGCAAGTTATTTGTCGAAGCCATCGAATCGGTTGTAACTTTTGTTAGAAATAAATATGAGGTTTCAGTCATGAATTTTTTATGCACTAGTTGATAACTTTTATTTTAATTTTTAATTTTTTTTTTTTCATTAATTAATCAGGAAACTATCATGAATGACAAAAAAAAAAAAAAAAAAAAAAAAAAAAGATAATCAAATGTTTTGTTTTTATTTACTTATTTTTTTATTTCAAATTTTAGGTGGATTTATAAATTATTTGTAGCTTACTTTTGAATCAATACTTGCCTGATGGTCAACCTGCATGTCAGTGTATGACACACAAATTTTTCCTTTCTTTTTTTGTTCGGGGGGCGGAAAAGGGTTGCAACAAACGATTATAATAAACTTTTCAAATCACATTTTATATGTCTATATAACGAATGCTTTTGTGCATCTAATATATACATACTAATTTCATTTTGTTTAATGCAGTCTAAAAATGGTAAAGGAAGAAATTTGTCCAAATAGACCCGAATTCGTGAAAAATTTTGCTATCATGAATAGTTGCACCGCATACCTCTTAATGTCATATATACTATTTACTAGTAAGTTTATAAGGACACTTTCGAATTTAGACGTTTTATCCAATATCTAGAAAAGTTCTTCAGAAAATATTTGGAAATTTTGGAATAATGAAGAACATGTTATACCTCACCTATTTCAGTAAAAGTTTTGTCCTGAAGAGTGGACCAGTAAAAAATTAAAACAAAAATTAAAATGTTTTGGAACACCCTATCGAAAGTAATGCTTGAAATGCGTTTTGGCTGTAGCTTGTGATTATGAGGATTCTTGTAATTATCTGTATACATTTTTATGGGGGCTACCACATATATTCTTAGGAAACTTGGCACACTCCATTAGACACAACCTACTGCAATCAGAATGCAAATATTTTAAATAGCTTACGAAATAGGAGCAGTTTTACTAAATAATTTTTAACTACGCATGCGCAAGATTTAGCGGAATTTTATTTGCATAATAGAATAGCCAATAGTATTCAGCTACTTATATCTGAAAATCCCAGGCAAATATCGCGTAAATTCAAAAAATTAACAGAGATAGAGTAAACGGTATTCCACTTCCTCTAAAAAAAGAAAGAAAAAAGGCAAGATGTTGGGGTTTTTTATCAATATTGATTTACAATGAGCTAACACTGTATTAGCATTGGGCTTTGACTGAATCAGAATAAAAATATGAGTAAAACCCCTTATAGTTTAGCTTACATTTTGAGTGCGTGTTTTGGGAATAAGGCCGATTGTCTGCTTTAGAGTCCTAGGCCTGACAGGCCGTGCCTTCCGTGGAGATCTTTCTAAGGAATTCTAGCCTGTATTTACGCAAGTTTCGGAGAAAACCCCGGAAAACTCCGAACGGCTGGGCGAGTGGGCGCGACCTGGGATCAAACCCGGCACATCACGTCTACCAGCTTTGAGCGCAGAACTGCTCAGCCGCTGTTGGGCCGCTTTTATTTTGAGAGAAATTGAAATTCTGTTCATTCTATAACTAATAACTGTTTGAATTTACACGATGTTTGTTTTTGACTTTCATATAAGTAGCTCAATATTTTTGGCTATTAAATTATGCAAATGAAATTTCACTTAATCTTGCGTATGCGTAGTTAAAATCTATTTAATAAAACTGCTCATATTTTGTAAGATATTTAAAATTTTTGCATTCTGATTGCAGTAGGTTGTGTCTAATGTAGTGTACCAAATTTCCTAAAAATGGCTTTTTACTGACAAGGAAACATTTGAAAGGTGTCGTCTTCAAAAAATATTGAATAAAATATGTGTGATTCTACTCTTCATAAATCACCAGGAAGTAAAAAAACTATCGACTAAAATGAATGACAGCGACCACAAAAAATTATCAAAATTGAGCATATTCGGCGATTTAGCGCTGTTAGGTGTTCAGTTCGCTAGCACCGAGATTGCCGTGTAGGAACAGAACCGTGTTTTGTTTCTCCACCAAGTACTCAAAATCAATCGCCTAACAATGTGAAATTGCCAAATATGCTTAATTTTGATTAGTTTTTTGTGGTCGCTGTAATTCCGTTCAGCCGATAATTTTTTCACTTTCTGGTATTTTAGGAAGAGTAGAATCACATATATTTTTTTTTATATTTTTTGAAGACGATACCTTTTGAATGTTTCCTTGTGAGTCTAATATCCTATGTGTTACAAATTTAAAGGTTTTTTTTTTTTTTTTTTTTTTTTTTTTTTTTTTTTTAAGAAATCGTTATAACTCCATGAATATATGTGGTAGCCTTATAAAAATTTATACAGATAATTACAAGAATCTTTATAATCACATGCTACAGCCAAAATGCATTACTTTTTACAGGATGATCCAAAACATTTTGACTTTTCTTTAATTTTTACTGGTCCGCTTTTCCTCTTCAAGACAAAACTTCTGCTGAAATATATGAGGTATAACCTGTTCTTTATACTCCCAAAGTTTCAAGATGATTCCTGCAGAAATTTTCTAGATATTTAACAAAACGTCTAAATTCGAATGTGTCCAAATACTTATTAGTAGGTAGAGTACATGGATATAGTGCTGAGGTTACACTAGAAACTAAACTACGCACTAAGTACAAATACAAACCACAAATTATTCGTTAATTTCTTCCAAGCGTCGCATTCTTAAATTTTAAAGAACTTATAGTTTTTTTTATTTTTTTTATTTTTTTTAAAGTTAACTAGTTTTAGCTTATGACAAAAACATGTCAGAACTGTATGTATAATAGCAACTGAGCAAAATAACATCAATGTCGAACTAGGCCAAAGCAGTTTTCCACTCAACCCAATTCATTCTTTATTATAAAATATCTAAACTTGATTGCTATGCATTTTATTAAAATCCAAAAGGTTAAATCATTCCTTCTGTATTACCAGAGAATTCTGATAGAAACTATAAATTAAAAATGAATTAAAAAACATACTTTCCTTTCAAAGGAATTTTCTCTCTCCACATTAACAATTGTTTTGAAATGGCAATGACTGAAATATCACGTTTTATATAATAATAATAATAATAAAATTTTACGATTATTTCGCTAAGAAAAAGATATCACCGGGCAGATTTTTTTTCCCAATCAAAATGTACAGTATTAAAAAAAAAAAAGAAGAAGAAGCTGTACTTCCGTATTAAATTCACGATTGCATATAAATTGTGTTTAATCATGTGACTTTCTTATGAAAGAATGAAAAATAAATAGTAAATAATCATGGCTAAGGAACACAGTTAACTGAAATGGAAAAAGAAAAAAAAAAAAAAAAAAAAAAAGAACTGAAGAAGAAACAGTTTGAATACAATTTACGAAAATGAAACAGAAAAATCGGACAAAGTCAAAAAAATAATAATAAAATAAAACAATAATAATAAAATAAATTCAAATATGAAAACCGAAGAAATATTGATAAGGTGTACCTCTGCATAATCCAATCTACCCCTCTGCCAAGATTCGTATAGCTCGGCGATTAGTGGCCTGATCTTCAGAGTGCGAGCATACATACTCACACAATTACAGTTATATATGCACAAGCACACACACACACAACATACACATCTTTTTACTTATATATAGACAGAGTCTCAAAACATGACAGAATAGAACAATATTTTACAATAAAAGAACAATAATTTGGGTTATAGAAATAGCATAAAATTACGTTAAAATTAAAATACAAATTTGGCACTAATATGATTACGTAGCATATTACAATAAGGAAAATGTATGCAAGGGAAGAGTGATGGTCTGTAATGGGAGTGACATTTCAGTCTACGACTATTCCATGGATTTTCCCATTTCATAACGTTGTTATTTTCTTCATTTGAAACAATTTTGAAATTGGACGTGTGTTCCCTTTTTGACGAACATTTGTAAAATTATTGCCTGTTTGCGATTAAATGATAATACTCTACGCCCTGTTTAGTCTATAGAACTATATTATACAAAAGGACTATATGAAATTTGAGGAATTTATTAGCCTGTTTCTTTTAATCTTCTTATGCAAAATGTAAAATCATAGCCTATGAGTAAATACATTATGAGAGAAATCATACGGCAGATTTTGCTGCTAAAAAATTGAATAACACGTATTATTAAACAGAAATTTCTTGTAGTATATATTTTTATGGTGACAAAATTTTATTCAATATAAAAAATACATGTGCATGTGCAATGCAATATTGCCACTTCAAATTTACATAAATTATTTTAAATATTGTATGTTTTATATATATACATACATATATATATATATATATATATATATATATATATATATATATATATTTTTTTTTTTTTTTTTTTTTTCCAGATAGTGTATAAGATATTGTGCGAAACTTTAATCTGCAAATCAAATTTGCAAAGAAAAAGTCTGTGAATAGATGCAGATCATGGCAAAGTTTTATTTGAGAAACAAACGTTTGACATTTGGATACAGGTTTAAGATACTGATATCACATTGTATAACACGTATTATTAAACAGAAATTTATTATAACATATATTTTTATGATGACACAATTTCATTCAATATAAAAAAACACATATGCATGTGCAATGTAATATTGGCATTTCAAATTTATATAAATTATTTTAAATATTGTATGTTTTTTCATAAAAAATATTTTTTTGAGATAGTATATAAAATATCGTGTGGTACTTTAATCTACAAATTAAATTTGCAGAGAAAAAGTCTTTGAATAGATGCACATCATGGCAAAGTTTCATTTGACAAACAAACGTTTGACATTTGGATACATGTTTAAGATACTGATATCACATTGTATACTTGTCAGATAACTTAAAAAGCCTATTTTCAATGCATTATCCTCAAAAAATTTTTTGTTATTTTTGAATTTAAAGTAATCTGAAATTTTCGATATTGGAACATTGAGACAAAGAATATATTATATAACGAGTTTTGTAAAATATACAATATACATGGAAAATATATATTAGATTGTATATACAAATACCTTTTAAAATGCACTAAAATACACAATATACAAATATATATCGAATACACTATACTATGCTTAAATATTTTTCTGGTCACTGCTGATACATATTCAGACAATTCCAAGAAATGTTTTTCTTGTTCATTTTTTTACATGCAAATTTACCTTGCTTCTTAACCATGACGTCATTTTCTTCATATAGAAGGGAAAACTTTTCTTTATACAGAAGACATAATATTTCAAAATCACCAAAACATCGGTTTTGTTTCTGTAAATGCAACTTCTTTGTCTTATTAATGGGATTGAAACTCCAGAATGAGTTTAAAACCGTTTACATTCTAAGAGAAGTCTTCCGCTGTAATTTTAAAATTGCAGATCTTAGGAGTTCAAAACGAATGTTTATTGGAATGTTATTCAACAATTTTTTAATAATAATAATATTATGATTATTGGAATGTTATTCAACAATTTTTTAATAATAATATCATTATTATTATTGTATAATATTAGTTTTATTATTTTAAAGTTAAAGCAGCCGATTTGTGGATTGTAAAAATTCTGTATTTTTAATAATTTTGAAACTGTATAGACAAAAGTAAATTAATTACAGCATGCGACTGTTTAACAAATTTTGATGAATTTCTTGTAAATCCATTCAAATGAGATTAATTGCATTTCTACGACCATTATAAGACAGAGTATTACAATCTAATAAATTTCCGTGAAATAAAGAAAGTTGACCATTAAATTACACGGTCAGCTGATTTCTTTGAGAATAAAGTCCATTACCCGTATTTGTAACAAACGACTATAAAAGTCGGAGTACTGGCAGTCTATTAAAGGTCACTCACCGTCCTAGAGGGAAAAAATCATGACAGAATTACGGGCATGACTTAATTTTTACGGGTAGAGACTGGAACACTTCTTGCTGGTCATTGACCGTAATCATGTGTTTAAATTTATTACAGTTATACAGCATCACTCAGTAATTAGTTCTTGTGTGTAAAATAAGATATCTGTGGGGGCAATGAAATAACTGAAATACAAAATTCCTGATTGTAAAATTTGCAAAAAATCAGGATCGTCTATTGCTGGTTCTATGAAGATCAATCTGACTTCTAACAGTTTCCCTAGATGCCGCAAAGCCCGGATCTTAATCCAGTAGAAAATGTTTGGGACATGTTAGAAAGGTGTATCCGTCAGCAATCACCTCTTCCATCCAATTTACAGGATTTTAAAGTCTGTGTAGCCAATGTATTGTAAACTCTGGACATTAATGCACCCCAGAAGCTTGTACAATCGCTGTTCACACGAATACTGGCTGTTATTCATGCAAAAGAATGTCCAATAAAATATTAATTTAAAGGTTTCTAATTCATTGGCCAGTGCGTGTATTTCATTACAGTCCAGTTGATACTCTTCTGGTGCTTCTGAAATAGGCAGACTTTTCCTATGTAGAATAGGTCAAATGGCTGAGAAGATGTTCGGGCAGATTATATTCATTTTCAGTTTAAAAAAAAAAAAAATATTTTTAAAATTTATAAAACAAGAAAATGATATTAGGTTATAAACAAACGGTAACGAGCAATTGAATACAAATAGGAAAAATCAACAAATGCCGCCGCTTTTGTATATAGACTTCATTTCTCATAGGTTTTACTGGCGTGAATTCATGTTTCATTTCTCAATATTTACTGCATTATAATTCTTCAAAATCAACGCTAGTAAAATAACTAGAGATAATTTGAATGACATTTTAGTTTTTAGTAGTATCGAACTCACACGAATTTGCTACTTTGATCATATTTATAATTTTGTTGTTTAACAGTATTATCTTCAGACTGAAATGAATTGTAACATTTTACAATAGTTCCTAGGATATTACAGTGGGTTATTTATGTGACCAATGAATTGCAGAGAATGTTACGGTTGAAACAATATATATATATATATATTACTTTCTACAATATTGAATTTAAAAAACGACAGACAAACATCGAGAAGAAAAACATCGACTGAAAATAAATAAATAAATAAATAAATAATAAAAATAAAATATTTTTGTAAAGGAAATTTCTGTACCGAAATATAAATAAATAAGTTTTTACTTTGTGGCTGAATTGCTTGAAGATGGAAAATAATAAAAACAAGAACATCAAGGCAATCCATCCAGTTTTTCATAAGTGCAAAATTGCTTATACTAGACAGACAAGGGGGGGAAAAAAAAAACTTATTTGTCGAATGTTACCAACAAACAGGAACATTCTCATTTGTAGAAGAAGAGAAGAAAACTAGAAGCTCATTCTTTTTTTTTTTTTTTCACTTTCTTAAAATTCAGATTTCGTTTCGTTGAGAGTAAATCTGAACCAATTGTATATCTAAAACTTCAATTTCGCGATGTCTGCCCCTTCCGTTGGATGGCGCTGACGTTTGTAACAACAGCCAGGCTTCGCTGCCAGATGAGTCAGAACTAATGTCGGCCGAGCTACGGAGCAAAGCCAATATTCTGCGCTCCCGAGACATCCAATAAGTTGCCAGCAAACGACACAGATTGGAATTCTATTAAGGCAAGTGAGTTCCGAATTTTTCTTTCAGACGTTGCTTTATTGGTTGTCGTGCTCGTTTCGATTGGATTTTATCTCGGGACGGGACCCGTTCAGGGAAAATGTGATAATATTTTTGTGTAGGGAGAAATTTTTCTTTTTCAATATAGAGTTTCGTATAGCGTGTTTTTCTTTTATTTATGTTTTTGTCTTTCACGCTACTGATTTATATATGAGAATATGATGTTTCATGACGAAAATGTAAAGAATTTATATAAACAGGCAGAGATTTTTTTTTTTTTTTTTCCCTTACGCCAGTGATATAATTGGCGCGTGTTTTAATTTTCTTTGTTGTGGAGATATATAATTCTAAATTTTTATAAAAATAGTAAAATAGTTTTATAAGTAAAAGTTTTCTTTTAGTAATTTCTTTTAATCAATTCTTTTTTCTCTCTTTAGACAGCAATGAGAAAATTATAAGGAAATTTAGCTACAGATTTTATTAAAAAAGAAAAAGAAAAAAATGGTTTTCTCATAATTAACGGAAAAGTCAATTTAAATTTTGTCGTGAGAAAAATAAATAAATAAATACATTATATCTCAGGATTAAAATAAAAAGTAACTATTTGCATTTTTTTTTTTTTTTTAATCTATAATAATTTGCTCTTTTTTTATAGGTGAGGGAGAAAACATCTTTTGTTATTTATCATTTAAAATTCAGTAAATAATATTTATTTATTTATTTTAGTTTAAAAAAAAAAAGATTTATGTACATTTTATATTTTTCTATTTGTAAAATTTATAATTTTCTATAACTTAAACTTTTAACTCAATCGAATAAGATGCCGTCAAGAGATGAGATATGTTTAGATGCTGTCGAAATTAACATTATTTGAGTCCATAAACTGTAATGATAAGGAATTTTTCTTTGTGTTCTATGCTCATTAAAATATATACAGGGTGATAGTTTAAAAAAGTACCCGTGGGTTTTTCTTATAACCCTTAAATCTGACGGATGTGGCAACTATTCCAACATTGAAGTATGATTGTTTGAATCTTGTTTACGTTTGTGAGACAATTCCTAACACTGTTGGACTGTTACAACTTTATTTGTGAGGTAAAACAGAAATGGAGACGCACAATTTTTTTTAATCCTGTAATAATTTTATTTTTGAAAAACATAATTTAATTCAATTTTTTTTTTTACATTATCATTCTTCACAGTGTTGAAAAAGTTCGCCATCATTTTGAATGCAAACATGAACACATCGAACCAAGTTTTTTGACACACTTCGCAGCATTGTTTGTGTTATTGACGAGATTTCTTCAGTTATGAGCTCTTTTAATTCATCGATGTTTGCAGGACTTCTCTGGATAACCCTATGAAATAATAATGTAAAAATTTTAATGATAATGTAAATGTAATGTACGAATGATAATGTAAAAAATTTGAATTAAATTTTGTTTTTCGTAAAAAAAATTATTACAGGATTAAAAAGAGTGTGCGTCTCCATTTGTGTTTTACCTCACAAATAAAGTTGTAACAGTCCAACAGTGTTCGAATTTTCTCCCTCACTTAAACAAGGTTCAAACAATTATAGTTCAGTGTTAGAATAGTTGCCACATCCGTCACATTTAAGGGTAATAACAAAAACCAACGGGTACGCTTTTAAATTGATCACCCTGTATATTTCCTCTTAGCATACCTATTATTTTTTAGCTCAATTTGATAAGACTTTTAGATGCAACTGCATTCATTCACACACGCGCATACATCACTGTAAAAATAGCAAAAATGAAATGAAGATATTTCAAAATATATGCATACACGAAAATGCCATAGTCAATTTTTTCATGGTTACAATACTTTTCTTAAATAGCATATGTACGGAAACTAAAATTTAAGATTAGGAAAAAAAAAAAAAAAAAAAAGAGATAAATAATATACAAATAATTAAGAAAAAAAAATAATAAGAAGAAATTAATGTAAAATTCAGTTTGGATTGGGATCTACAATAAGTGAAGTTTGCAGTACACATTTATGTACAGGAAAGATTTTCTTTTTCTCGATATAGCATTCCTAATATGTGGATCATTTACTTCTATATTTTACTTCTTTTACTGCTCATTGGCATTTAAACACTTATTATTTATTTATTTATTTTGTTGAAAAGCATAATGGATTTGTATATAGTCCGAAAAATATTTTTATAAAGCAATTCACAAATGTTTTCGTTTATGAATTTGTTAATTTTTTAAGAATGTTCATTATAGGGAAAGTCAAAATTTATATATATATATATATATATTATATATATATATATATAAATGATAGATAACATAATAAAATTTAATCTTAAAATTTAGCAATTAATAGATCTAAAACAATACCAACACACACAAAAAATATATATATATATATTAATTTTTCAATTAAATTTATGCTTTCTTCTATAATAAACAATGAAATTACAAACATTTCAGATCAAAGCTCTTATTAGTAGAACAATAAATATTTTCTCATATTTAGTAATTATATATATATATATATGTTTACCATTCTTCTGAATGTACAGGAACAAAACATAAAATTATCAAATAAAAATAGAAATAAACTTTACCCAAGAATAATAGAGTGTTACAATCAGTGGGAGGTGTGAAGGTATAGTTCATTTAGTTTCATACAGTTCATTTCATGTGAGTAATTTTCTTTCTTATTTAAGATTAACTTGAATAACACTCATTTTGTAAAATTTGAGTATGCTCACACACATTTTTTTTTTTTTTTTTCAGTAAGTAATTTACGAATAAATTAGCCTTCTGTCTTCCAGTAAAAGCATTTTTCAAAAGTGTATAGTGTGAAAATTTTACAATGAGTCAACTGTAATTGTTCTAAATTTTACAACGATATATATATATATATATATATATATATATATATATTATTTCAATTGTAACAACAACAAGAAGAAGAAAATAAAACTTTAGGATCTGTTTATTACATAAATTTTTATTGAAGAAAAACTTTATAATTCTTATATATATATATATATATATATATATATATATGTGTGTATAATCCTTATGATAGTAGAAGCAAAGAATGAGAACGAGGAATAGTTAGTCAAACATTAATTTTATGTTTGTAAAAAACTTTAAACACGTATAGTTAGTGCTACATACTGACTTTTTGTCCTTTTATAATTTTTATTAAAAAATAAGAATTTCATATTGTTTTGTAAATTATGATAAATTTATATAAATAAGGGGAAAAAAAGGAAAAAGAAAAAGAAAATAAAGGAAAAAAAAAATATATATATATACACACACACATAACCTAAAATTATTTTATTTAATTTTTTAAATAGTAAAATGATGTTGGGGAATAAATTTATATAAAATATCAGTTAATGTGTATTAAATGGCAAATTACTAAAATGTATATATTCGTATTTCCAAGAATCTATAATAAAAATAAATTCAATGTTATCATTACACAGTAAATAAAGTAAAAAAAAAAAAAAGGGGGAAAAAAAATATATATATATATGTGTGTGTAAAAGAAATTGCTTTTAAATGCTACGTTTCATATTGCCTATTTCATTTTATTAATACATTTTCCTTTCGTTGTTGCTGACTTATACATAGGAATGAAATATTTGTTTACAAAAATATAACGAATACATATAAACACGCTCCGAATTTTTGAAGTAAATAAGGAATAATTTAGTGTATATCGTCTCTCGAAGTAAAAGAAAGTTGAGATTTTAAAATCCAAATAGAATCTTGATGATGCAATTTGCAAAAATATTATTGATTTTTTATTTCATAATTTTTTTTACTGGTTTTTTTCAAATTTAAAGATATCTATGTATGATACATTTTATATAATTTATATATAAGGCTGATATATATATATATATATATATACCAACCACTGCTTTTAAAAAATAATCATTCTTATTTAATCACAAATACGCCGTAAAAGTACGATACTGTATGGAAAACAGTCGTAGAAAAATAAAAATAAAAGTATCTCATATTTTGCTGTGGTACTAAAATAGTATTAAGTTAACTGTACAACTATTCTACAGTTTAGTAACATTACCTGGCTATATTTGTAATTGGCTGTAAAGTAATTAAAAGTAGTTGGCTGTTTTTTTTATTTTAAAGTAATTGTAAGTAGTTGGTTATAACTATATCCAGTGTCCTCTATTTTAAGGGGTTCAATGGGATAAAAAATTTATACAGTCATGCCAGAAAATATTTTAATAGTTTACTAAAAAGCTTTAAGGATTTGCATGGGCGTTTCGAAGGCTCAAAAAAGTTACATTTTCTGTATTTTTATTTCTGTGTAATAAATAAATACAAAAATTATTCAAAACTTTCAACGTGTAAAAGAGTAGTATTTAAAGAATATTTTATAAAATTTTTATTAAATATTTTTTTGAAAATTCAAGCCAGTAGGTCCTGGTTTCCCGAGACGTTTCAGAAAATCGGTGGACAAAATTTCTCAAACACAAATGCGTCGATGTGATTGAAATTTTACATAATTTTTCACAACAGAATTGACTTGTGCTTTAACGAAGGAGTATCATTATTATTATCATCTGAAATTTGTACATGAATTTTTAGCAGAATTATATGCAAAAACAGTGCAATTTTTTATACGTTTTACCCCGCGTATAGTCTTGTACAATTAGTTGTAATCGAAATAGAGAAAAACCCTTTGTTCAAGTATTAAAGAAGTGTGTAAAATTTCAGTACGATCGGTGCTTTAGTTTTCGTGAAATCGTATCCACCGCTTTTTTTTTTTTTTTTTTTTTTTTTAAGTGTCTCCGGAAATCAGAACCTACAAAAATGAACTTTCGCAAATTTGTAATAAAACTTTAATTAGAAAAAAAAAAAAAAAAAAAAAAAAAAGTTTAAATCCTGCTTATTTATTTGCTGAAAATTTTGAATAAAAATTTTATTTATTAATAAAAAAAATTAAAGAAAATATGCTTTTATTTTATTTATTTATTGTTTAAATCTTCGAAACGCATGTAAGCCCTAAATTAAGTTATTTTGTACATGACTGTACTTCGAAAAATACTAATTGAATGGTTTTTATAGTCTAAAAATTAATTTTCCAGAGAGCTTAAAACCTTTCAGGGAGGGGGAAAAAGAAATTTAGTGTGAAATGATTTAAAATGCACATTTAATTAACAAAAGGTATTTTCTGTTTAATTAATGTGTTACAAGAACGAAAAAAAAAAAAAAAATGCTTAATTTGTGTAAACTTGTAATAAAACTATAAACATTATAATTTGTAATAAAAATATAAATTAGTGTCATAAATAAAAAACTAAATAGGGTAGGTGCTCCGGTAATTGACATCTATCCCGAAATAATTAATAAATAAGAAAAATAATAAAATCATATATTTTACATATTAAGAATTTTAACATTTTATGTCAAACACTGGAGCATAGGATGTTAATAACTGGTAAAATGAATAACTAGCAGTGCCAAACACTGAAAAACAGGGGTCCAATTACTGATAAAATGAAAAACTGGCAGTGTCAATTACGGGAACATTGAGTGGCTGTCAAATAAAAAATCATAAAAAAAATAATTGTTATCGAATGTATATTTTTTAACATATATGTGGTTCTGAATGTCTTTCATACTTTATGTACTAACTTAAGATTTCTAAAAATATTTTCTGATGACTAGAACATTAAAAACATCAGAGATTGCTCTAAAAGTGTCAATCACTGGTGCACTTACCCTATTTCTGAAAAAAAAAAAATTTCGGCTTTAATAATTTACTGCTTTGTTTAAAATGTCTTAATTTTATAATACTGTTTTAGTCACCTGCTTGAGTGATGAAATAAATATCAAGGCTAACCAAATAATCTGAAATAAAAAATACCAAAGCTGGGTAATCTTTATTTCAGATATTTGCTGGCATTCTGAGCGCCACTTAAAAAAAAATAATATTAAACTTTAAATTTTACATCTACTTTTTAAGATAGCACGCGATCTTGTTTTATATAAAAATTAAACCATTAAATTCATTTTTTTACTTATTTTTATTTCATACTGCTCGCGCACTTATTATTTCCTAATTCAAAATTATTAATAAAAAAAACTTTTTCGGTATCGCTTGTAACGATACTGATTATTATTCATTTTCTTTTCTTTTTCTTTCAATAATAATAATAATAATAAAAGATTTTGATGAAATTCTTGCAAAAGCAGAATTTAGTTTAGGACGGAGGACTATTAGTTTTTCTTTTTTCAAATTATAACATCGCTTTCAAATTATTCAATTATATTTTCGATAAATTTTAGATTTCGACAAATGTCCAACTATCGGAAACGACAACGCAAAAATCCCAGATTGAGACTAATAGGCCCTCAGTCCTAACAAGACTCTTTTAAAAATTTAAAGAAGAAAGAAAGAAAAAAAAAAAAAAAGAAACTTCTTTTGAATTCTTTGCATTTTAGTCTAATTTTGAAGAAAATATATCGATATTTCGTTCCAGATTCCGAATTTGGGAAAGTATTGAGTATTACCCTCTACTGGATCTCGCATTAAAAGTTAAATGAGACATAATGAATAGGGTTGGCCACTACTGCTCATGATGATATTTTGTGGCATCAGTAGTGAACACCCATAATAATATATTTTATTTTATGAATTATATTAAAAAAGAAAAAAAAAATGTAAAAATGACATAAAGTCCTTTTATTTTTATTTAATTATAATAAAATAAAAAAATAAAAATAATTTTTTATTTTTTTATTTTTTTATTTTTGTGTGTGGGTAAAACTAATCTGATTCTAAAACTGATGGCCATAGTTGCAACTTAGCTCCTTTTCGTTCCCTGGAAATTTTAATAAAAATTTTTACTTTACTTTAAATTTAGTTCGCTGATTAAATAAAATAAATATTTCTTTTAATATTTTCTGGTAGCAATACGGTTGGCAACTATACTGGTGGCTTGAAATACTATTAATGGTTGAAGACACTAATAGTAGAGGAGTGTAACACCAACCCTGACAAAGCTCGAAACAGAAAGCTTGTTTTAAAAGTTTAAATTTAAAAAGTGGCACACTATTGATACAGGCTCCACTATTAGAACCCTTACCCTGACATAGAGTTACTCGAAGACGTTTATTGACAATTTTTAGCGATAGAATATTTTTATCGTTTTTGGGATTTTGTTTTGTCAGTTTACATTGAATTGAACTCTGTAAAAATTTTAAGGATGAATATTTTGTTTTGGCTTAAGTAGAAGTTTAAGATTTAAAAAAAAAAAAAAAAAAATGTGTTAACGTTAACATAGAAACATTTCGGAAGAAGGGCTTAAAAAATGTTGTTTCAGAGGCCTCCCCCCCCCTCCCCCACTTTTTTTTAAATTGAATATCACGAAATTTCCTTTTAATGGCAAATAAAATAATCAAACCAAAATTTTAGTCTTTTAAATGTTTATTTTAAAAATTAATAATAAGTGAATATTAGTTAACATTTAATTATTAATTAATTTTCTTAAAAACGAAATCTTTTAAGCCACTTCCATTATTTTTGAATCGCTTAGCCCCTCTTTTGGAACAATTGTTTTAATACGTTACAAGTTACGTAAAAGTGAGTTTTCTGATGATTAGCAAAACGAGTATTTTCATATTTTTTTCTTAAATCTGAAAGAAAAAAAAAAAAAAAGAAACAGTGTTAATTTAAAAATTATTTCCTCAATTATTTGGAGTTACTACTTTAAAACAAATAATTACTAAGAATTTTTTTTTTTTTTTTTTTTTTTTTAATCTATTAAATGATGCAAATTTATAAAACTCTAGCTACAATTAATATTATTAGTATGTTATAGTGATGATTAAAAAGAAAATTATAACAGTCCATGAACACCACAAATAAACTTTTGAAATTAGAAAAAATAAAATAAAATAAATAAATGAAAAATAAAACAATTCCCTCAAAAACAATTAATGATAAAGTTTATAGCCTAATCTAAATTTCAGATGCTGAAGAAAAGACTGAAACTAATTTTTATGAAAATAAAATTTTTATAGATTAAATCATACTTTTATTTCATTAATTTAATTTAGTTTAATTTAATCTTTTTACATGTAAAATTTTACGGGAAAATTTTGTTAGGAGAAAAAAAAAAAGGGGGGGGGGTTGAAAAAGAAAGAAAGAAAAAAAATTATACAGACACGACATTATTTCATTATTTAAAACATGAAAATCTGACAGAGGCAAAACGTACTCAGACATTTTAAAATCAACTTTCTTTTAGTAGATTCTTTAGTACGGGAAAAAAAAAAAAATCAATTCCATCTGATACCTTGATTTAGTTTAGCCAACAAAACCATTCGAACTAAATAAACCTTTACAAAATTTAAGAGCTTCTGGTACAAAACAATTTTTACAATTTATAATCTTCGCTTGCAAATTTGTTAGTCTTTATCAGTACCTAAATGACAGAAGAACAAACAAATCAACACTTCCTGACACAAGTTAAAGGGGAAGGGGGTTTAAAAAGCTGCTAAATTAATAATGTTATTATTATTCTTTTTTCTTTCAGTAATTGAAAACAAGACTTCACTCGAAAATTCTTTACCTCTGTTGGTTTCTCAGACCTTTATTTATTTATTTATTTATTTAATACCAAAATACATTAAAATTTATAAATTCTAATTAAACTCTTTTTTTTTTTTCGAAGATCAACTAAAACTTGTTCTTTTGAACAGATTTTTCCATCGAAGTCACCTGCTTTTATGATGCAGTTTTTCGCGAAAGCGTGGGAAACACAGACATTCTAATATTACAAATTCGAATGGCGTTTTCAAATTTTCATGACAATCATAAGAAAATTTCTGTAAATTCAATCGAAGTAAGTGTTGGGAGTTCAGAGAAAAGTCGTGCAGTTTGCATAATAAAAACAACTTTCCAACTGTGCCTACACCGCAAATTTAAAGGATGTTGGACGTTCCAGATGATAGAGTTGTGAAAAGTTGCCTATATGTATATATACTGAAACATAACCGTATTAAGCATATTAAAATTTCCAGAGAAATATTAATATTAAAATAAAATTAGATTCAAACTTTTAAATACTTTGATTATATTTACAATGCTTCTTGACAACTAATATTTTTCACTGAATTTTTAAATTAGCATAATTTACACTAATCTAAACATATTTGACGCATGTTTGGCCCACTTTCGAGCATTACTAAATAAACTTAAAAATAAATAAATAATAATAAAAAGTTTGATTGATGAAATACAATGCAAATTTGTGGCGTTTAATAAAAAAAATATTTTTTCTTTTTAAATTAACTTATCAATGAATCCACAAATTAATCCACAAATATGTTTAGAATACAATGTTAAACTAATGTAAATTCTAGGGAGGGTATTAAAAATTAATTTTTTAAATTTGAATTTTTCCTTATTAAATTTAGGTGATTAATATATTTAATCATCGTATATCAAAGAATGGGTATTGTATATACATTTTTACAACTCTAAAATTAATTTACAATAAAATATTTATAACGCGTTCATCCTCCCTTTACGCTTCAACTTTTCAGATTTGTTCAAAAGTCTTAAAAACGCATAACGCAAGTGAAAATGCCTTTCCAGATATTTCAACGAATATATAAACCTTTTGAGTGACCTTGTAAATCAAATGCTAATTATACCATATTTTACAGAAAACATGCTTTTATGCATGTGAATAATGTATGTAATTTTCTTACGTTTTGTGCAGTATACAAATGTATCGAAAATGTGCTTTGAAGAAATATCTCCCATAAACCCTACTGTATCCAGATTTTTTGCGAGAGTCTATATACAAACTAGTTGTGATATTTAAATCATTTTTAATGGAAGACATACTATAGTAAACTTAAATAATATATCTCAGTTCTCACGCATTATAAAAATATTTACGAAAACAAAAATGCATTTTCTCTGATTTTCACGAGACAACTCTGCGAGACGTTATAACAGGCAACCTCTGCTAGCTCGAGCTTAACGACTTTATTGAAAAACAGAAAATATTATTTAATTTTTAATAAGCAATGGCAAAAACTGTCCTGCATTTCCGCATAAAATTGGCTTTGCAAATGGGTCATTCCATGCCAACCAACCATTACCCAACCTGACCATTTTAGATTTCAATAAAACTTTCAAGAATCATTCCCCATGATAATGCAAATGAGAATATACTTTTGGATTTTTTTTTATTTCATTGATTTTAATTTTATTAATTTTTTCCTTGTGAAAAACCAGCATTTTTAGCTTATATAAACACATCCAATCTCAATTTTCTCGAGTTTTATGATGGATAGAGAATACGCTGACCCCTAATTAAAAAAAAAAAAAAATTATAAGGTTTAATCTGATATACAACTTGATTATGTTAGATAAAATTATTATTATTATTATTATTTTTTTTTTAAGATAGTGTTTTGTTTTTAAATTTTGAAAAATATATATGTATATGTTTTTTGCAATACTAAAAGCCTGATTTTAGCTTGATTTTTTTAGAATGGGAACTTAGTGAGATTCGGCGTTATAACAAAAATTTAAAGTTACTGCACACGTAAAAATGTGTAATAAATATTATATATTGTACTTACAGTTTAAAAGGCCTATTTTTTAAATTTTTCATATTCAGCATTGAATACCAATGTTTAGTCAAAAATAAAACAAATTTCATATAAAATATAATTATACCTACTAATAAATAACTAATTTAATTAAATAAATAAAAATATAGTTCATAAATAATCAATATAATGTCTAAAATAAATAAAGAATATAATTAATGTTTATATTCTTTATGAACATTAACATAAAGAAATTCTTTTAATTTTTTTTTTTTAAATAAATTAAAAAATATATATATTTATAAAATTTTCTGAGCAAAATCAGACAAACTGAATAAATTACTATGTTGTGGCTATCATAAAACTTTCTTCAATATTTTTCTATAAAAATTCTCGCAGTGCAAAAATTATTCATTAAAATAATTATTTATCAAAATTGTTTTTCATGGTGAGTGCACACAAATTTTATCTCAGAAAAATTTAATACTAAATATCAAAAGAAAGCCAGTTTCATATCTTATCGGCAATATCGTAGAAAATTCTATTTTTTTTTTTTTTTTTTTTTTTTTCTTCATCTTTCTTTCTTCCTTTTTCCTTTCTCTTACCCTTACGGCAGAGAAAGTATTGTTTTAGGGTCAAATTTTCGAAAGTGAGTTTTTGTTATATTTACATGTTGTGAGGTCCTCTGAATACGAAAATCATGTTTTAGCGAATGGTCTGTCTGTCTGTGTCTGTTATCAGCATATCTCAAGAACAAATAATAGTATAAATTCCAAACTCGGTATTCTAAATGTTTATCATATAGGAATGCTACACTAAGCTTTTCGTCGCGATGAAGCAAATGGTTCGTGTACAGGGACACTCAAAAGTATTCAAATACATTACGTCTACGGGGGAAATTGCAGATAAGTAGAGTTTAACATCTATAGACTGCATTAAACCAAATGAAACGAATATATGTTTTTACTTTCTTCTACATGCAATATAGAGAAAGTATTGAATTCGTAAAAATTTTCGATCTCGGGTTTTTGATGAATTTACATGTTTTGAGAGCTGTAGAACACGATTTGACCATTTTTAGAAAATGTCTGTCTGTCTGCGTGTGTGTGTGACAATATTTTGTGGCAACTGTATCTCAGGAACTACTGCACAGAATTTCATACAAATTGGTATGTAGTTGAACCTTGACATAAATTATTTCCTATCAACTTTTAGTAAAAATTGTCCTACAGGTTGCGTTGCCATCCCGCTTTTTCTAAATTTTTAACATGGTGATATAGGACAAAATTTTGTATAAATGTGCATAAAGAGAATTATTTTTTAGTAATCATAATGAAATTTAGAAGAATTATTTATAATAGAGATAGTCAACTGCGAAATTTTTTTTGCATGTGTAGGAGCCTCGCCACCCCCTTGGGGGGAAGTCCCCCCTCGAGGGGAGTAAATTTTCAAGATGGGTATCTTTCGAAAAGTCTCGTCAATACCTTTAAAACGAATGGTGGAACTATAAATCTGAGGTAATTTAAAACAAAGTTATCGATTTTTTTTACTTTTAACGAAAAAAAAACTTTAAAAAAAATCTTTTTTTTTTTTTTTCTTTAAACGAAATTTAACTTGGTATTTAGTTGGCCCCTGACATAAACTGGGGCTGATTAGATTTGGGGATCAATCGCTCAACAGGTGGCGCTGTGATCGTATTTTTTCTAAACTTTTAACATGACAGTATAAGACAAAATTTCGTATAAATGTACATAATGAGAGTTATTCTTAACCTGTGATTGTGAAATTAATATGAATTATTGATAATAGTAGTAGTAAATAATAGTTGTAGTAAAAAATTTGGGGCACCGCTTCCCACCCAGGGGGAATTACCCCCGGGGGGTAAATTTTCAAGCTGGGTATCTTTCGAAAGGACTCGTCAATACCTTTAAAACGAATGATTGAACAATAAATATGTGATAATTTAAAACAAAGTTATCGATTTTTTTTTTTACTTTTAACGAAAAAAAAAAAAACTGAAAAAAATTGTATTTTTTTTTTTTTTTTTAAATATTGTTACTGTGTGAATTTGTTTAGGAAAATATAGAAGAAAGTCTTGTGGTGGCCACAACATACTAGTTTGTGATAGAGGTAGTCAGCTGGGAAAAAAATTTTGTGTATGTAGGAGCCTAGTCTCCCCCCTGGGGGGGAAGTCCCCCTCGAGGGGGGTAAATTTTCAAGATGGGTATTTTTCAAAAGAGCTCGCCAATATCTTTAAAACGAATGGTTGAACTATTGATCTGCGATAATTTAAAATAAAGTTATCGATTTTTTTCATTAAAAAAAAAAAAAAAAAAAAAAAAAAAAAAAGTAATATTCAGAATAAATTCAACTATATTTTTAATAAATTATTTTTACCGAGAGAATATGTATAGGAAAATATAAAAGAAAGTGATGTGGTGGCCACAACACACTAGTTATTTGTTGTTATTGGATGTGCTTTACTAATAATATTTTACCATTTCCAGGAAAGCTGTTTCGGGAATTGAAATAAATTCCTCATAGAGATATGGTAATTAATGTATGTTTTAAGCTAAATATTCATCGCTTGTTTTTTGTATATTTACACGTTTTGAGGTTTCCTGATTACCGTAGTCAAGTTTTTTAATTTTTGATCTGTGTCTGTGTCTTTTAGAGTAACTTAAAAACGAATAATTTTAGGAGATCCAAATATTGTATTTTGAAGCTAATATGAGTTTGTTGCTGGAAAAGTTTGATCAAGATGGATAAGTTTCAATGAATGTTGCGTGTGAATCATATTTAATATCTTTATCAGGCACAAAACATAACGAAATTAACATAAGTTTTTCAGATACTGAAAAAGCGGTTTCTTATGAAATATAGTATTTTCAGTATTTAATTTACAGTAGCGTACAAAAATATTTAAATACATTATGGATAGACGTAGAAATGATTGAAAGTGCATTTTCAGTTGTTTATGCATCTGTAATACTCTCCAATAAAATTAAACAGTTGGAGATAAAGCATGCAATGTATGTAGAGAAAGAAAGTGATTTGTAATCTGTAAACTGCATGACTTTTCTTTCTTTTTTTAAAGTTTATCATTAACATAAAATTTGCTACAAGGCTTAACAGATCTTGAAAATATCTGTTTTGTTTCTCCTTTAAACGAGTTATGGATATATCTCTAAAGCAATTGTCTATTTGTTCATATATGTATTTTATATGTTATATGTAATGTAAGGCTACCATACCTTAAAATAGAAGTTGAAAAGAAAATACAAAATCGCACATTTATAGAAGAAGGAAAAACTGAAAAAGCTAAAATTAAGAAGAAATTCAAGTAAGTAAAACGTAACGAACCTGGTTTACGACAGAGAAGCTAATGGTCTGGTCAGAGCATTTCAACCCAAATATATAAAGATCTGACATCAGAAAAATGGCCAAGGCAATTAAAATAAGTAAAATATGTCGAAGCGTGGGAAAGCGACTTCATTTGACGGTGAAGTCGAACATTTGACGGTGAAATCTGACTTATTACTACCAATGTGGAATGCATGAACTAATGCAGGCTAATCCACTGGAAGTAAAACATAAATACAAAGTAAGCACTTTATGTCCGCCCGTTTGTCCACCATGAGCGGCAAGCATCATAAATAAACCTTAACTTCCTACCAAAAAAGCGTCTACCTAGCCGCTCGGATTTTTCCATGTTTTTCTTCGCAACTTGCGTAAATTCTGGATAGTACCTCTTAGAAAGACCCCAAGAAGGGCATCCCTCATTAGGTCTAGGTCCCTAGTGTAGACAATTGTCTTTACTCCACGGACTGCATTCCTAAAATGTTTTAGAAAAAGAGGTACACTGTTAGTAATCTTCCTAATATAGCGATTACATGTAATGTTAGATTATAAGGTTTCTTTAACTCACCCTGCAATGTAAATGTTGAGTTTGACTCAATGAGATATATAAATTAGAGTGCTGATTCAATGAATGAAGGATTAGCTTTCCGTGGTTCAAGATGAATCACGTGACATGATCCAATAGGTTGCTATGCTTGGCCCTTTATCGCTTTTTTGGCGACTGTCCGCGAAAGACTAATTTATCTAACTACAGAATGATTTGAAATTGTTCTGATGACTATAATAAATATGTGATATAATTGCTACACACAATTAAAAAACAACATAAAATGAAGACACAAGTGAACTTGAAAATAAAACTAAAAGCATGCGTATAAATCATAGAACGTAAACGAACAAAAGCTTTGGTGACAATGGTTGGCTGGGTTTGCCAAGTGGCACCATTTACAATATTATCTCAAATTATGCGAAATATGCTACCATGAATGCAAATAGTTAGAAAAATTGTTTCGAATGAATAATAAAAATATTATTTAAGCAATAAATAAATAATTAAAGTGCACGATCTTTTATAAAATGCATTATTTTCAGCACATGATTTACTTCCATAGCCCTTCGTCGAATAATTGAAAGAAAAATAACAAATATTATGTATTAAAACATGCAAAATAAAACAATTATAATTTACCTGTGAAAAATTACTGGTCAGCGCCTACCATTTATTTTTATAACAAAATAATTTTTTTTCAAAAGAGTTTCACAACTTTAAAAACTGTATTCTTCCATAGAATGTTTGTAAAAAAGCTAGCTGTAACCAAGGAAACCACCGAATACGTAGGTGCAAGGAGAGCATGTCACATGACTCATCTTGGACCTTCTCAAGGGTTACCATTCATCACTCTACTTTATATATCTCGTTGGTTTGACTGTATACTTTCTTTTGTCTAGTCGCAATCTGTTGCTGCTGGTTGCATTTCTGCTACCCGACCGCTGCAGGTAATTGCTGCTGCTGTAGACCATTGACCATATCATGAAAAACGGCAGTTTTTCGAGTGACGCAAGCGGAAGGACAAACGGACGGAAAGCTGCGAACTCATATATGCGCCTAGTCTGACATCAAAGAGATTTGTAAAAGCCGACACTTAATATCTCAGCAAATAAGCCATATTTTGTTCTGATTTTTTCAAAATAGTCTTTTATCTTCGGTCTTAATCTATCCTGAAAATTTTACATTTCTACATGCAGTATGCTTTGAGATCTGAATCTCAATTTAAAGCGAAAAAGGGAAAATGTGTGGTGTAACGATGTAAGGATGTAATAAAAATATCTCTAAAACCGCACGAACGATTTTAATTTAATTAATATATGTTGTTAATGGGATCTTTCTGAATCTAGTAACGTTTTTGTTTTTTTTCAGGAAAACTCTTGTTTTTTATATAAATCGCTTTAAATATGGAACTATATTACTCCGCCAATTACATATGTTTCTTCGGGTGAAAACGCTGTTATTCGGTTCTTACTTGTAAGGTATATGGGTTGATTTGTTGACCGACATGAATGCAGCCAATGAATTATTTAGAATTTTTTTTTTTAACGCAAAAGTACTTTATTACATGTTTAAAATATTTATTGTATATATACTAAGTCAAATTCACTTAAATATATTTTCTCTCTGTTATGAAAAAAATAGTTTTGAAGAGAAAGAAATATTTAGATAATATTTTAAATAAGGAAGTATTTTGTAATTTTAGATATTCCATTTTATCATAATAATGATGAATTTACAATTTTTTAAAGCGAAAATTTTTTTAATCATTCATGAAAATCGATTTTATAATAACTCAATGATTTGCGATTCCTAATCATGTATCCCTACGCTCCGGGAATGGAAAAAAACAGCAAATACAGTTTTGGCGCCATCTATCGTTTTTATTTAAAACATACTCTTTCGTAAATACATATATATATATATATATATATATATTTCTCTTTAAAAATTAAAAATCTCTTTTGAAAATACAGTTAGTGTTTATTCATTTATTTATTTTTCAGACTTTAAAATGATACATATTTTAAATATTAACATAATCAATTTTTTTATTATTATTATTATTCAAAGCAATGACTAGAGGATGAAACAGTGTTTGCACTGTTTATTAGAAAAAACAGTGTTTTAATAAACAGTGTTTAAACAGTGTTTTAATAAAATTCATTTTTCATGAATTTCAGTAAAATTCATGAAAAATGTGTCAAATAGCAATTATTAAAAAACACGTCAAAATAAATAAATAACATCTTTACTTTGAAACCCATAATAATTTATTTTAAAAAAAATTATTCCTTCTTTTCTTTTTTTAATTAATTAACTTGTGCATGAAAAATTCTATTTCATAATTTACAATTACAGTAAACAAAAAATCCTCCTTTAATTTTAAATAACTATTTCTACCTGTTTCTAAACAAGTTTTTTTTTTTTTTTTTTTTTTTATAATGAAAAAAGAAAATTAAATCTGTATGTATATGATTTAAAAAAAAAACTACTAGATGGCGCCACTACATTTAATTTATTTTTCTTAAAAAAAAAAAAGAAAGAAAGAAAAAAAGAAAAAAAACTTTTAATAGCTTCGAAACATGTAGAAATAATTATTTAAAATTAAAGGAGCGTTTTTTGTTTATTGTAGTTGTAAATATATTTATGAAATAGTACTTTTACGCAGAAATTTCATTTTTTTTTAAAACTTAACTTATATTTTCCATAAAATTTTTCTCCAGGTGATTTTATCTTATTTTTAAAATTATAGAAATGTAAAGCTTAATTTATATTTTGTCTATTTTTCCCCCCAAACGTTTTATATGAAAATATATAGGAAGTAATTTTTACCTGCACTTTTGATGAAAATTTAAATTGTGAATATTGGAGCAGTATACTTAGCCTCAAAAGGGGAAAGAAAATATATAAAATTCCATTTTTAATATTTACTTGATATATTTTTTTAATTGTTTAATTTGTAATTCTCTAAAAAGAAAGAAACTTGCAAAATGTAAATTACGTAATTCTAACTTAAATTTGAAAATTTTCACTTACTTTTTTTTTTTTTTTTTTTAAGAGTTTGAGAATCCCAGTCAATAAATTTTTCTAGTGCGAAGCTTCTCCATTTTGTTTCCAAGTGGCAGGCTACTTGAAAATTTGTGAGTATGATAACGTTTGAAATACTGAATTAATTCACGCTAAATTTGTAGTGTGGATTTATCTTAGAAATGTATTTGATATGTTCATTTGCCAACTTAATCCACCCTCTTGTTTCCCTGTGCCAACACACTGAAAATTTCAAATTTACATTAGAAAGGTTTTATGAACCGATTTGCTTAAAACTCCATATATAAATAGCCTTCATTTATAAATCCACTAAGTCCATTAATAAATTGTAGCTGCCATTTTGAAAAAAAATGGTGACAACTTCATACGAAAAGATAAATTAGTTAACCCTTCCTAGGAGCCAGAAGGACTTGTTTTAATTTTTTGATCAATAACCACTAAAAAGTAATGATATCAGTACAAAAAACCCTTAACGGCTTAAAAGTTTGTGACGCCGCTACTTTGTGGCTATAAGAATTTGGAATATGAGTCTTAAAAATAATGATATTAAATTTTAAGTGACGCTTTGCAATTAGTTAAAATATACATAAATTTTCTTATTTGATCATTCACTTTTATCTTTTATTTATATTTATAATGCAAACGTAATATTTTTAACTTCAAGATCAGACAGATATTTAAAATACACTCACTGATGCTTTTTCATTCGCATTTCAAATTCAAAATAACAGTTTTAAAAGGAATGACATAAAAATTCCAGTGGCGCCTCGGTGTTATTTTAAAAGATTTGTTTTTAGATTCCATTAAAATTACTTTTGTTTTGCTAATAAAATATATTTACACATTTAAACAGTGCTTTTAATTTTCAAATATACTGTCAAATAATTATACTTTCACTGAGTTAGCATTATAAAGTAAAATTATTTATTTCAATAAATTGATTTATCCTTTGCGTCACGCTATCCAAAACTGCAAGTAAAATTTGTGTAAATGTTTTCTTTACGTCACACTACCTCTTTGAGCAAATTTTCACTTAGTTGGACACTATGATACTATGTTTTGGATAGCGTGATGCAAAAGATAAATCAATTTATTGAAATAAATAATTATACCTCTGGGGGTACCGGAACATGGGTTTAAAACTCAGCCTTGTCCCGGATCAAAATTCGAGTTCCTGCTGGTGCTGCCATCTATCGCCAGCTTCTGGAGCTAAGACGTACTTCCTCCCTATAATGGGCGCTCCTCTGTTAAACGGAATGACGCACCCCTCCTGCCTTAAACCCGGTTAGTTCCACTAGCGGGGCTCGGAATTTCCGAGTGGCATAAGTAACAACAACAACAACAACAACTTTATAATGCTAACTCAGAGAAAGTATAATTATTTGACAGTATATTTGAAAATTAAAAGCACTGTTTAAATGTGTAAATATATTTTATTAGCAAAACAAAAGTAATTTTAATGGAATCTAATTAAAATAACACCGAGGCGCCACTGGAATTTTTATGTCATTCCTTTTAAAACTGTTATTTTGAATTTGAAAGGCGAATGAAAAAGCATCAGTGAGTGTATTTTAAATATCTGTCTGATCTTGAAGTTAAAAATATTACGTTTGCATTATAAATATAAATAAAAGATAAAAGTGAATGATCAAATAAGAAAATCTATGTATATTTTAACTAATTGCAAAGCGTCACTTAAAATTTAATATCATTATTTTTAAGACTCATATTTCAAATTCTTATAGCCACAAAGTAGCGGCGTCACAAACTTTTAAGCCGTTAAGGGTTTTTTGTACTGATATTAATATACAGATCGGACACTCCCGTATGCGTATACTCAATGGTAACCAAAAAGCGACTACAGTGATCCTGTGAGCAACGGCTGTTAGTTTTACGAGCTTTCCAGGCTACGCAATCGCTCGTCTTACTTTTTTAGTATCTATGATTCTTCTTTTTTTTTTTTGGCATTTTTGTTATTGTTCACAAATTTGATTGTCAAAAACGATGTACTAATCGCCTTCGAGCGTAGGAGAGCGGGTTCGATTCCCGCTCTGGCCCTGGGTGTTTTTCCATTTCTTCGTATTGTAATTCTGTCATATGCTATCTGTAATTATCTGACGAAGATTTACAAGCGGACTACGGGTCAAGCATACAGATCTGTTGTATATGTTATCAATAAAATGTACTTTAAAAAGCAAGTACTAAGTGTTAAGCCAATAAGTTTTGAAAATATACATGAACCAAAAGCATTTTTTTACTTTTTAAAGCAGTTTGTATTATTTAAACCAAGCAATGTTAAATATTGAACGATTTCATACAGTAAAGCATCGATAATCCGGCATCGGCGGGAAATGGATATTGCCGGATTACACATTTTTCCGGATTATAGGTGTTCCGAAAAATGTATATCGAAATCATATAACAGAGCATCTAAAGAAATATTTTTTTTTTTTTTTTTTTTTTTTATTAATTTTAAAAGATGTATGCGAAACTTTATTAAAAACGAAAATAATTAAAATGATGTTTGAAATAAATAAAAATTTTTATTAACATTATTTGTTTAAATATGAGTTTTTTTTTTTACTCCAATTATTATTTTGCACAGTCAGATAAAAAAATTACGATCGTTAAAGATGGATTAGTTTTCTAAAGACCTCTTCAATAACCTATCTATAACCCTTCCAATTACGTTACTTCTTGAGCATGTATTGTTATCAAAGTTATACATGCAAGTAAAGTTTCAGCCAAATTGGATATGATATTAAGTGGTTGAAATTCGCTGACAAAATTTAACCCTGGCAAACAACAAATGCAGTTAAAGGAAAATATTGAATGAAAACAACATGTTTACGTACTTAATGTGCAAGAAAAAAGCAGCAAAAGATAGAAATATATATATATATATATATTTAGAAAGGAAATTTGCCTGCTTTCTTTTTACATTTTTCATTGGGGGAAGGTGGGGGTACCTACGGACACTTTTTACATAATAATTTTTGGAAAATTTATTTTTTATTCAATTTTCTCCAAACTTAGTTTGACATAAAGTTCAAGCATTCCTGTTTCAGTTAAAATTTATTCCAACGCAGTATTCTATCAAATGTAACATCAGTAAAAAAAAAAAAATAAATAAAATTCTCTACAATGTCCAAACCTGCCCCACAAGGTGGGGCAGTTTAGGATACTGACAATAAAACTTTAATGCATGAAAATTATTAAGCCTGATTGCTTAATAAATCTTTATTTATAGACTTAGCCTTATAAATGTCACTGTATGGTATACTAGTATATTACATTAACATATATTGTATTTTACATTTGAAAATTGCTCTCATCTAAATTCTAAAGAAAAAAATATTCTCTTAATAATAATAAAAAAATTTTCAGATTTAATACATTTAAAGTCTCAATAAATTTATATAATACATTCAAATATTACTTTCTTTGCATTGCATAGTGGTGGGACAGGTTGAGAAAGTGTCCCAACCTGCCCCACTTGGATCATTATCATAATGAAACTCTCAAAAAGTTAGGCTTGGCTGTACAATACATTTTTTAACAATAAAATTATTATAAAAGTCCATATTTTAATTACCACATACTCAGATTTAAATTATTTTATATTTTGTGCAATAAATTCTCTTATAAAATCACCCATTAATGTAACTTTGAATCTTTTAAAACAAAGAAAATTCGATTAATCTTTACCTGCTAATGTGAGAAATTCCAATCAACACTGAGGTGTACACTGTGCTGCCCACTATGATGTCCTAATAAAAAATAATTCCTATATACTAAATTAAAGCTGAAATTTAAGGTGTCCCAATCTGAACCCTGTCCCAATGTGCCCCACTTTCCCCTATTTATAAATACATTGAAGGTATCAAACATAATTATATCTAAAATACAGATACATTTCAGATGCACCAATATCATTTACTTAATATTTAACAATTTCAAATTTAATATAAGTGTAATTCTGCTAAAAAAATTTTTCAGCTTTTAAAGCAATTTTAGGAATTTTCCTTATTAATGAATATGTATCATGCATATCATTACTGAAAAAAGGAAAAGAAAAGGGAATGTTATATATTTGTAATAATATACACTGGTCATCAAAATTAGAGGATAATGAGAAAAAATATGCTCTCTAATGTTAATGTTACAACCAATGTCCACTGCTGGAATTATTCATGTTAATTAAGTACAATTGAACAGAAAGTTACACTTCCACGTATACGTTAGTGCCGGAAATATGCAAATTCGGTGCTTGACAATCTGGTGCGGAATGGACGAATGTTGTAATTCCGGTCCTTAGTGTTTTAAAGTGAATGTGGTTTCTGAGAGTGATCAGCATTCATTAGTTATGGCTCAAAAACATCCTTTAAGCGAAGGTCAAAAGTGACGAATAATTAGTAGTATCCAGGGGAGTCTAACACAAATGGATGTCGCCCAAGATTTGAAAATCCTCCAAAGTGTTATATCTTTTGGAAACTGGATCAGTTGAGAGACAACCTTGTAAATGACGACCAAGAGCAACAACTGCATCCGACGATCGTTTTCTGTCATTGACGGCTTAAAGAAAAGCCCGAAGAGACTACAAGAGATTTAGACATTCAGACTGCCACAGGAACTCGAATTAGCTGTTCTACTGCTACACGAAGACTTAATGAGGTTGGACTGTATGTGAGAAAACCAATGGTTTGCGTCCTACTCACTCTAACTTCCAGAGGGATCCGTTTCGGCCATTTATCACCCCCTCCCCTCCCCTCCCCCCTCCCCCCAAAAAAATAAAATTAAAAACTTAAACCACGGTTGCAGAAATGGGATATTTCATGGATAAGGAAGGTAAGTTGCGTATTATTTCCTATCTCCAGATCAAAACAAGTCTAGAATCAGTGTTCAGAATATACCTGAACACATCAGTTAACAATACTGGGACCCAGTCTTCTTGGATCCATTGAACATGACGACGACACTAGTTTAAACGGGCCCCTCTGGAAGCTGGAGTGAGTGGGACACCAACCCATTTGTTTTCTCATACTCAATCCAACCTCGTTAAGCATTCATGTAGAAGTAGAACGACAAATTAAAATTCCTGTGGAGCCCGAAGGTCTAAAAACAAATCTCTTGTAGTCGCTTCCTGGTTCCTTCGAGCCGACAATGACAGAAAACGGTCTTCAGATGCAGTTGTTGCTCTTGGTCGCCTTTGACCAGGCTGTCATGAACTGATCCAATGCTTAAAAAATGGCTCCAAATTCTTGATAGGATGCTTTAAGGGTTATTCAAATCTTGGCCGACCCTCATTTGTGTCTGACCTTTCTCAATTCTACCGATTATTTGCCACTTTTGATCTCCACTTAACTGGTGCCTTTGAGCCAAAGCAAATAAATACTGATCCCTCTCAGAAACTCACTTTAAGCAATAGACTTGAATTCCAACATGCGTCCATTGCACACCACATTGTCAGTCACAGACTTTACATATTTTCGGCGTTGACGTATGTGCAAAAGTGCAATTTTGTGTTCAGTTGTATTTAATTCCAAGTTCATTGAAAGTTCTTTTTTGTAGTAAAAACCTTAAAGGCTTATAACTGTAAAATAATTTTATTTATTTACTAAGATTTGTGAGTTCATAAAGGATCTTTCACAAAAAATAACTTTCGCAACGCGGTTGAAATAATTGGATTTTCAAATTTAATTCGCAGCGTGTAACGAACCCCATAACTCTAGAAAATACCTAAAATCTAGCCATTCTTTTGCTGACAATTTACTTAATTTTTGCTCTATTTTAATGAACTTTTGACAAGAATTGCCCAATATATCCAGCTTTCAACCTAGATAGTAAATTTTTTTCTGTCTTTCGTGCATGTGCAGTAAAAAAATGTTTACTATAAATGCTCATATCTTAGCGAATATTACACGTGTTAATTTTACGGTTCAGAACAATGTTTCTTTAATGTTTTGATATATATATATATATATATAATATTATATTTCTACCGTAAGTTTTGATTCTCTCTCTCTCTCTCTCTCTCTCTCTCTCTCTATATATATATATATATATATATACATATATGCCTAAATAGGTCTGCAATTTCCACCAAAAAAAAGTACAAATATTGTACATAGTATATGCAAAAATGTGTTCAAATTACAAGTCATTTGTAGCTTTTTATGGTACAGGGTGACCTAAAGTAGTTGCGCGTTTCTTCAACTTGTGGTTCGTCCCCTAACTGCACTCTGGACTAAATCGATAGTGTAAACAATCGACAGTGAAAAATGTGAGTTTTTAAATGCTCTTTTTACGTGTCAGAAGTTCCAATGTCAAGATAAAAAAAAAAAATAATAATAATAATAATTTTATCACCTACTCTAATTATTTTTTTACTGTATTAAATTTTTTGTGTAGTTTGCTGCTCAAAATTTACAATAAATGCTTTTTCGAAAATTAAAAATAATATTGCAGTTTTACAATAAAAAAAAAAAGAAAAAGAAAAGAAAGAAATAGAAAAAAGAAAAATGTTACATTTAAATTGTCCGATAACATTGATTTATAAGTATAAATTACATTTGCGATATATATCCCTGTTATTCCCTATTCATTCTAAAAAGTAAAATAATTTTAAAATGCAGCATAAGATTAAATTCAACGAAATTCACATACGTTTGTCTTAGCCGAATATCTAAATTTGCATTCCGTCTTGTCAACGAATACAATTCAAAATTCCATTTACGCGCATTTCACAAACGAAACATATTTCACGTCCCGGTCTTGTTTGTTTAAAAAGTTATACACGGAACACTAATTAAACCTTCCAGTTTTTCCGGGGACAAGTATACGTGGAAAAGGAAACAACTAATTTTATTACGGCAAATAATTCCGTAAAAGTATCGCTCCCGAACGCACGCGAACCCCTTCCTCACAAGCCTTTCCATCTCACGCTCGCTGCGTGTAAATACGCTTTACGAATTCGCACGTCATACCTGTACGGTAGCAAACAAACAAGGAAAAGCCTGTGAATAATATCCGGGAGTTTTGTTTTCTCATTGCAATCCTCTAAGTACATAAATAAGAAGAGGAATATCGACGCACGTTATTAAGGCAGAAAGTATAGAGAAGTAAAATACAGCCAAAGTCCTCCAAAGTTCGTTTTGCCGATACTGTTTCATTAGTGTCGCTGCATTCATTCTATTGGATTTTATTTTCCGTACGTACAAGCTCGCTCGGGAAAAATTTGATAATACTTTTCCGACGCTGAAAATTTTGTGTTTCGTTTTATTTCTTCTTTTCCCTTTTTTTTTCTCTCCCTATCTTTTCCAATTCTCCATTCTCCGAAAGTCAATTCGTATAATGACGTATATACGGGCGAATGTACATAATTTAGAGAGCTGATTGGACCTAACTCGCCATAGGTATAAGGAATAAGATGAAATTAAGGAACCGGTAAAAAATAGTTTAATGTGGTTTTAGGTATCTGTCGATACTAGTGCTGAGGGTGAATACGTTAAAAAAATAATAATTGATCTGATAGAAACTTTTTGAAACTTTAGAGAGAAAGAAAGAAAGAAAAAAAAAACTATGGCTGTAGCTTAAAGATAAATTAATCTAAAACTCTGTGTTAGGTGGAGTGGTATATAGGCAAACAGTTTTGACATAGACACAAACTGCTAGAGTGATTCTTGGTTTATTTGTTTATTTATTTATCCAGTGATTTAATTTTTGCCTCTAAAAGTTTTTAAAAAAATAACTGAACATTTTAATTAACTTTCTGTTTTTGTATTTTTCCCCCCATTTGCATAATAAAAGTATAATCGTTAAAGAATTACGGTCAAAAATTTTAATAAATTTGTTATTGATGCAAGTGAAACACTATGTGAATGTTCAAGGAACACCGTACAAAAAAAAAAAAAAAAAAAAAAAAAAAGTAAAAGTTCGTGAAATTTTAAATTATAAAGTGTTGTAAATTTGTTTAAAAAAATTATACACATTCAATAATATTGCTGAAGAGTGTTTGGAAATTACTAAGTAACAGTATAAGGTAAAACGTGATTATTTTATTTAATTTGTATGATTTTCAGCAAATTTACAGTACTTTATGCTGTAGAATTGCACGAATGTATTTTACAGTGCTCCTTAAAAATTCAATCATGCGTTTATTTACAACACGTTTGAAATTTACCCCACAAAGAAAACTGGCCCAGAGGTTCGTTTAGCATTTTTTTCTTTCTTCTTCTTCTTTTTGTTTGTTTGTTTTTAACTTCCATTACCCGACTACCGTAAATAATGTAAGTATTTTATTCGGTCAAAATTTTTAACATCGAGTTTGCACCTGATTTACATGTTTTAAGGTCTCCGAAAAGGTGATTTTAGGAAATAGTCAGTGTGTGTGAAATCGTCTGACTGTCACATCTCCAAAACGAAACAAGTATGTTGAGACCACCACAAGACTTTATTCTATATATTCATATGCATATTCACGCAGCATATATTATATATTAAAATTATTATTTATCAAAGTTATTTTCCCTCCTAAATACAGACGATTTTAACCCGTTAGTAGTCGCTAGTTGGTCGATTTGCCAGCCATCCTTCAATGTTGTTAGATTTTTTTATTCAATAGCCACCACAAATTTTTAGAAGTAGCATTTGATATACATAAAACGCGAATAAAATCGAAGAAACGTCGATCACATCACTTCTTAAAATTATTGGTGAGAGTTTATTAAAAAGTGCGCAATCTGTTACAGGTGGCGCTGTCTATAGCGACTACTAACGGGTTAATCACAGAGAAGTATACCACTAAATGTGCAAAGAAAATTAATTTTATGTTATACAAAAAAAAAAAAAAAAAAAAAAATTACGAGTATATATATATATTTATTTATTCAGTTTTTTCTTTTTATTTATTTATTTACTTTACTTTATTTTATATATATATATCTATTTCCTTTTTAAAAGAATCGATAAATTTTGGTTTTAAATTATCACAAGTGCAATCTTTAAAGGTATCGATGTGTTCTTTTAAAAGATATCGAAAATCCCCCCCGCAAATTTATGAAATATTGTGTAAAATCACATTTTCCCCCTCTTTGGGGACTGAATTTCTAATATTCTAGAAACATTTTTTTAGGCATTTGTGTTTGCTTTATTTTGAAGCAAAAAGCTTACGAATATCTGTTTTTTTTTTTTTTTTTTTAATTATGAAGACTCATATGAAATCTTGTTTTGCTTATGTAAAATCCCCTTTTGCTCCCTTTTCCTCTTGAGGGGTCGAATTTCTAAAATTCCACAAATTGGTTTTTAAGTGTTTGTATTTGTTATATTTAAATGCAAGAATCGTAAGAATATTATTATTATTATTATTTTAATATAAAGGGTTGTATGAAATCGCGTTTTACCCCCTATCCTCCTTTTGAGATTGAATTTCTGAAATTCTACTAATTGATTTTTAGGTATTTGTATGTTGTGTTAAATTTTAAAGCAAAAATTTTACGTTTTTTTTTTCCCTTTGAGATGTTTTTTAAATTTTCGTGGAATGCGTTCTTTCCCTCTCCCCCCTCCTCTGGTGGCGAATTTTGTAAAATCGTTTCTTAGTGGGTTTCTACGTCACAAAAGGAATGTTTTGATCAAGTTTCGTGCTTGGTCTTTAAAGTGCATCGGTTTGGACTGGGCGATGATGAATGAGTCCTTCACTCAGTCAGGATAAACGAATTTATATGTATAGATTTACTGCTTATGAATTAAAAAATCCGTCTTTATAGTTCAAAGATTTATAAAGTAAATCTCTAACAAAAAAATTTTCCACATTGCAAACACATTTGTAGAATCTAGTGACTTCATTAAAAAAGGGTATATATCTCTTATTAAGGGTCGTTTAAGTCAGAGGTCATCAATCGGTGTTCCGTGGTCTACGCGAAACTTTTGGTGCTCTTCAGAAAAATGTGGTCATTATTTATTTATTTATTTAAATCAGTTTTTAGCAACGACACTAGTTATTTATAACAATTTTAGCTTCAGAATTTTTTGAATTTCCCACACTTGCACAACAGCTCTTTTCTCTCTCTTACAACTTTCCCATTTCCAATCACCAAATCCCATATACAACTCTATGGAAAAAAATATTTATAGAATGATTCATTACCTATTTTTTACCATGTTTTTATTAACTTCTATTCTTGTTTGTTTGTTTGTTTGTTCGGTACAAATCTTGCAATCGACTTTTAACTAACTTCTCTACTAGCTAGACATTCTTTCACAATACCTCAGAACTCCATGACAACACAACACTCCGAAGTCCGATTTTCGAATTTTTTATTAGTTTTCTTATAATTAATTAAAATATGAAAATAATAACTTCCTAATAGCGTTAAAATAGCCAATAAAATATAAGCTGTTATTTAATTGTTGCAAAAAAAAAAAAAAAAAAAAAAAAAAAAAAAATTAAGAGTTCATTTTCTTTTGACATAAAAATAAATACATTTAATTAAACGTGAACGTTAAAAATTTATAAAAAGTTAAATGATGCATCTGGCAAAAATTGACGTCATTATCACTTTAAAAAATTTATGCACATTGAAAAGATCTCTATGATTCATCGGAAAATTTAAAACATGATATATAAAACGTTTTCTTTAACTTATAATTATTGGTTTTCTAAATTTCGTTTTCAAATTCTAAAAATGTTCAATTGATTTTTTTCATTTTTTTTTCATTTTATTTATTTTGCAGTTGAAAAATGAAAAAAAAAAAAAAAAAAAAAAAAAATAGGTTTAGTTATTTTTTCACTTTTTTAAACTCAAAATTAAAATAATCAATTTCAAAAAAATCAATTTTTAGAAAAAGAGTGCCAACTGAACGATTGTGAATTTTCAGAATGTGAAGACGGAATTGAAAAAATTCATTAGATAATGTGTAATTCTATAAACAAATTTACCCATAGAATAACATGAGCTTTGGCTTTCGGCGACGATGGGGGAGATAAGCCCTCAAAAGCAGATAATTGTCAGATTTTCAGATTTTCTTTTTCATCCTTCTTATGTAATCCAATGGAATTTTTGTTACTTCTTATTATAAGAATATCTCATTAAAAAAGGAAGTTTATCGAATTCTGTTTTTTGAATTCCACTCGTTCAACATGTCACCTTTTATCTTAGGAAGTAATTAAAAAAAAATAATAATAAAAAGAAAGAAAGAAAGAAAAGAAAAGAAAGAAAAAGTTTAAGCATTTCTTTTTTCAGATCGAAAATTACAGCCTTGAGTTAGCTAAAGGAAATAAAACATTTAATTTTTTTTTTTTTTAGAAATTGCATTTTAAGGTAAAAGGTGATATGTTCAAAGAATGGAATTCAAAGAACAGAATTTAATAAACTTCCTCTTTGAAAGAAACATTTTTTAAATATAAAACAAAAAAAATCTCGTAGGATTACATGGGAAGGAAAGAAAGAGGAATCTGACAACCTTCTCTTAAGAAACTCCTTCCTAAAAGATCAAGTTTTTTTTTTTTTTTTTTTTTTTACAATATTCCCATGATGTATTCATAATTATTAACAAGATAACTCAAATGGACAATATTCCTGTGACGTCACAGTAGGTAAAATCGCCGAACACGTGACCGATATTTTGTAAACAAATTAGATTCAAGATGCCCTTTTATTGTTACGCATAACATTTTCCTAAATATTTCTCCAGTGAAACTTAATAATCAGATATCTGTTCAAACAAGAACAAAAGAGAAATGTAAACAACTGAATCGAATGATAAAGTTAAGACTATTCCATATAGTAAAATTGCAGAACATTTTATATATATAACGAATAAAAGATTAATAAGAACATTTTATACACACACACATATATATAGACATCAAAGCTTAAATAATTAGAATTTCAATCACTTTAATAAAGGAATTTATTAAATGGAACATCCATTTAAATTTGTTAACATCGCCACAGTTCACATGGCAACTTTTAATATCACATATGGTGATTAATATTAAAGTTTATTACTAAAACTGGATTAGAAACAAAACAAAGGTATCACTCTATCACTCTTACTTCAATTTCATATAATCTGTAACTCTTATAAATAATATTGCAAGATAAAAATTTGCAAGCCACAATGCTTTGCTATGGTAGAGTTGAGGATCGTTTTCCTAACCAGCTGATATTCTTGTAGCCTCGAACCCAAAGTGGGAATATTGTCTATTGTAAATAATTTATTCTCGGAAGTTAAGCAAATCATGAATGAAAGAAG
This sequence comes from Salticus scenicus, assembly GCA_963930645.1. NCBI lineage: Eukaryota > Metazoa > Arthropoda > Arachnida > Araneae > Salticidae > Salticus > Salticus scenicus. The sequence goes on along the minus strand of OZ005654.1, from coordinate 40,521,998 downwards.
GAAACTTAACCGACGTATTTGTTGTTCGATAACAACATTAAGGTATACATCCACTTTTAAAGATATTTTTTTTAAAATACTTAAATTTTTTAAAGTTTTATTCTTTTGGGTTTCTTCACTTGTAGTAAAAAGTATTACGATATACAGGGTGGTTATAATTCAACTTCCCCTATAAACAGCATCCTACAGGGCAAACGGGTGAAAGGAATGCAACGAAATTTGGTACATAGACTATACACGAGATGCGCTCACGGAATTTCTAGCCTCTAATGTAAATTTATATGAATCCCGTATTTTTCTAGAGGGTGCTTTTACTAAAATGCAACATGCTGCCTTGAACGAGGCTAAACCTATCCCTCCTGAATATTTAATCTTGCTATGATGTGTTATGAATTTCTTTGTAAATGTTGTGCTTGTATGTTTGACACTGAGGAGGGCTAGTGTTCTAGCCGAAACGTCTGTCATGTATTTTAATGTTTTTAATTAAAGTGTATTTTTAAAGCTTTAAAATTTTTGTATTCATTATCTCATTTTAAATGTTACATCATTATTTTTTTTTACTCTACCTGAATCAGATCTATAACAGAAATATACCATAATTTTTTTACGGTTCGAAATAATTATCATTTATATTATTTTTAATATTATAAAATTTATTATTGCTTGCTATAATACTTTTTAACATTTTTTAATGTCTCTAATTTAGCTAAACGTCTTGACCATAATTTGGAGGTTTATAGCAGTTTTCGAGAAAAAAAATCGCCAGTTAGCGGTTCTTGCATAGAATTACATTTATTCTTTTAGGTTATCTTTCATACTTATTTATTTATCTATTTATTTATTTCAAATCGCGGGTAAAATTTATTTTTATTTATTTAATTAATTTTTTTTCAATGCATTATTGCTATTGTGAGGCCATCTTTATATTTATTTTTATTTATTTATTTTTTTTTTCTGCTAAATTATCCTTTTTCTATTATTTCATTCAATTTTTCGAACCAAGGATAAAATGTTATTTTCTTTATTTAACAAGTTATTTTAGCACTGATATCAGTTTCGAGCATTAGTTTTTTGAAACTTGAGCTTTTATTATTAAGAAAATAATGTTAGTAATCCGTTGGATGCTATGAGTTTAGTGGTCTGCGATATATAATACTATTATAAATTAGTGATCTGTGAAGTCGAAAAGGCTAGCACCCTCAAGTTTAAATAATTCTTAGTTACTGGATAACTCTATAATTTGTAATGTGTGACTATCAAGTATGTTTGACTATTAAGTTGCTCAGGCAGGGATTTCGAGCAACTGTAGTCCCTATCAAGTCAAATTTCAAAAAGGTAAAACACAAAGATTTTTTTTTTTTTTTTTAATTAATTTTTGGTCAATGTGTTTTATAGAGATGATGCAATATATGCATTTGTAATTGCAAGAAAAAGCACTCGTGATCACTAGAATCCACCTTTGCTATTATTGTATTATGTATTTTATAGGAATGATGCAATATGTGCATTTGTAACAGCAATAAAAAATGCTCGTGATCACTAGAATCCACCTTTACTATTATTATTATTATGTGTTTTGTAGGGATAATACAACATATGCATTTGTAACTGTAGTAAAATGCATTCGAGATCACTAGAATCCACCTTTGCTATTATTATTATTATTATGTGTTTTATAGGGATAATGCAACATATGCATTTGTAATTACAGTAAAATGCATTCGAGGTCACTAGAATCCTCCTTTGCTATTATTGTGTATTTTATAGGGATCATGCAATATATGCATTGCAGATTACATATCTCAATTCAAAAACTATCCAGAGAAACAGACGCACATATGTTAATTAATTACTCATACCATTTTAATAAAGGTGTTACTTTTGATGTTCTATTGATTCCCCCCCCCACACACATAGCTTTTCGTTTGCTGAAACCATCTCTTGCGATTCCATTTTGGGCCCCCCCCCCCAAAAAAAAAAAAAAAAAAAAAGATAATCTCATTAGACTAATGTCGCCATTCTTTCTTATTATATCATTAAACTGAGTCCACGAGCCATTTATATTGTCCATTTATAAATCTTATTTTATTTTTTATTTCATTTTGCACGCGCGCTTTTTATTTCCTAATTCAAAATTATTATTAAAAAAAAGTATCGAAACTGATTATTATTCATTTTCTTTTCTTTTACTTAAAGAAAAAAAAAAAAAAAAGGATTTTGATGAAATTCTGGCAAAAGCAGAATTTAGTTTAGTACGGAGGATTATTATGTTTTTTTTTTTTTTTTTTTTTTTTTTCAAATTATAACATCGCTTTCAAGTTATTCAATTATATTTTCGAGGAATTTTCGATTTCGATAAATGTCCAACTATCGTAAAACTGGTATCGTTAAAATCGTAGATTGAGACTAATAGTCCTCAGTCCTAATAAATAAAAATAAAAATGAAAAGATTCTGGTTTAACAAGGACTATCTATCGTAAAAATTTTGCAGTCTCCCTTCCTCCCCATGCGCGTTCATGTCACCCACCTAACCAAAAAATGGCTGCTTTCTATACTTTTGTAAACCGTGCCCTTGATATTTGTTCAAATCCTATTTTATTGAAATCTGAAATTAAATACCTGAAAGCCATCGCAATTGACAGAGGTTATGACCCTTCCATTATAGACAAAGCTATCCAAAAATTACAACTCCCTCGTATTTCGTCTACTAAATCCGTCACATCTAATATCAGTATTGTTTTACCCTATTTTTCTAAAACCAGTCAAACCATAGCTAAAATTCTCAAACAATATGATTTTAAAATAATATTTTCGCCTTCCAATAGACTCACCTTTTCTCAGTTAAAAGATCCTATTGATATGCATAATTCTTGGGGCATTTATAGTATTTCCTGTCAGTGTGGTTTATCATATATTGGCCAAACTAAACGCAGTCTTAAATTTCGTCTAAAAGAACATATGAATTACGTCCGCAAACAAGAAACCAATAAATCGGCTATTTCTAAACATTGCTGGGAGGAAAATCATAATTTTAAATTTAATTCAGCTAAAATAATTTGCAGACCTAAATCCATTCATGAACTCGATTTCTTTGAAGCTTTTCATATTTATAAAAATTTTAAAACCTTGTAAATTGTGATTTCGCTGTTCCCTATTTGTCTGATTGTTGGAAATTTTACATTCAGTCCACATTTCCATAATTTTTCTACTGTTTACACAGCTACACATTCCTTAATTCCTATTGGCCACACTCCCCACCTCTTCCGTAATCCTATTGGTTGAACGAAATCCGGTCCCTCTCCTATATATACGAGCACTTCTCAAGATTCAGAATTCTCTTTGCACTGATGACGGTGCGCTTTAGGCTACCGAAACAGCTGTATGCACCTCAATAATTTTTCTTTGGCGTTTCTGACGTAGTAGTTTATTCCTGTTTTAACAAGGACTAGTATGAGAGAAATTTATTGCAGATGTGGAGATAATAATTTGGCGCTCTTCCCTCTACCTTTAAAAAGTCTAAAAGAAATTAATATTTTCATTTGTGGCAGGCACCAGCACCTTTTACATACTGGCATCCGATATGGCAAACGTTGTAAAAAAAAAAAAAAAAAAAAAAAAAAAAAAAACAGGTTTGTTTCGTTCTCTTGTTTATGTTTTATGCACTGCAGAAAAATAAAATTGAAAATAATCGAGAAAGAAAAGTGGCTGGTTATTAATATTTTCTAATCGCTATCTATTTTTTTTTTTTTTTTTTTTTTTTTTTTTTTTTTCGCTTCGTCGCCAAGTGGCGAGGAGATCTTTTCAGGTTCACTTTTCAATATATTTATATGTTTGTTCGTTCATAAGATATGTTTGAGAAGATATAAACGTTTTTCCGGTTTCCGGAATCTATTTTAGAAGATTTTAGAAGTACTTTGAAAAATTGAGAGCAGTACGCTCCAGATTTTTTTTTTTTTTTTTTTTTTAAGTTACGTTCCAAGAATCATCTTTGGACGCCTATTCCTTTAAAGTGACATTCCTAATTTAAGATAATCAAAATAATTAAAATCACATTATATATACCTAAAACACACCACAACGTAATGACATTTTAAAATAAGTCTTCCTTTGATGAAATCTGCGAAGTCATTATTTTAAGTACAGTGACATTAGACTAATTAAATTCAGTTCTAACAAAAACGAATTACATTCAGAGCTAAATAATGCTTTTAAGTGTGTGACATTTAAATTTCAGAAGAAAGGAAGAAAAAAAAAATAATAATAATAATATGCAATTTAGAATAATTATTTTCCTGCAACATGATTGACTCCGAGAAAAGTTTATGCAGCTATTTTTATAAAATTCTGGCAATTAGATTAATCAGATTCGTTTCCTAAACACGCATTTACATTTGTCTTACGACTTATTTTTCGAGTTGTTAGCGAAATGGCAAAGACCGGCCTATAAGGATCACCAACAAGAGCATACAAACAATCTACACATCGATTTCGTGAGTAAGAATGATTCTCTGGGGAACGTCTATGAGGTCAGTTTTATTAAAAATATAGATTTTTCGGGCGGCATTAATAATACGTTTCCCCAAAGGGACACTAGCCAATAATAAAGAGAGCGCGGTTCGTATCAGAGGAACCATCTGTAGCATTACAATGAGTTCTCTTTATTAATAATAAATTCTTCACCCGTCAACATTCCATGTAATTAATTGCAAATATCCTGGATACAAAACCTGGCCGAGGCGATCAATAATAAATTCTTGTACTGGAATAAAAATAACGCAATCTCACCTCTGTGTTTGGTTATAATCTAAACCTGGTAGAGAGAGAGAGAGAGAGAGAGAGATGCGTATAGCTCTCCCCGTTTTGGCGGAATATTGAACAGCCCTGATGAAGAAAGGAAGAAAATTTTGCGAAATTCATTAATTTACAGAATTTCAGTTGGAAATTTGCTAACTCCCGTCTCGCTAATAAGGAGTGTTAGGAATGAGAAATTGTATTAGTAAAGTGGAAGTGTGCAGATTGTTTACACTGGAAACATAAAAGAATCCTATTTTTAACCGATTTGAACAAAGGGGATGTTATTGAAATATGTTTTGTAACTTTTAACCAGAAACGATTAAGCGATACTGTAAAAAGGGAAAATAAATCAAGATGATGTACTTCTCTTTTCTTTTTCTCAATTCCTTCCTTTTTTTTTTTTTTTTTTTTTTTTTTTTTTACAGCAAATTTTTGAAATGTTCTTGTTAAAATTTTAGTAATTTTTTTATAAAGTTACACTAAAATCATTTTTTATTCTTCCAAAGAAGAAAAAGGTTAAATTGACCAACTTAAATAAGTTGAAAATATCTGTGTTTAAAACAGGTTTAGTTTCGTCCACAATGGAATTTAATTATAAACTAATTATATTAGTATTATTATTATTATAATTATTATTATATAAATAATAGTAATATTAGTTCCTCCTCATACTATAGCTATGGGAATTTTAGGTATACGAGGAAATTTTCGACCTCACTTTTTTTTTCCCTTGCGCATGCGAGGTTGGTTGGATGGGTTTTACGTCGCACTAGTGCTGCGCAATGGGCAATTGGCGACGGTCTGGGACTCCCCCCCTGGAGGTGGTCCGAAGACATGCCATCACAATTTTTATCCGCCGCAGAAGGGATACACATGTGAGGAATCTGAAGATCACAAAATTGACGTGAGGACCCTGCATAAGTCAGTCAGTTTGTAAGTTAGTTAGTTTGTTAGTTTTTGCAGACATTATCTCCATAAAACCTAAATGATCGTAGAAATATCAAACAAGTTTTAAAATATTACTTCTAACATCGGCAAGCGCCCTATTTATTTGTAAAAATTTGAATTTGCAAACTTCATAAGTTATTCCAAATTAACGATTTTCTTAACATGGGAGAATAGGGCAAATTATCGCAAAAACGTATATTTGGGGAATTATTTTCAGGCATAAAGAGAGTTGATTTCTCTTAATATGAATTATCTCTCTTAGTCTATTCTATAGTAGAAATTTACGAAAACAAGTATACGATGGGGAACTAAGCAGAATCCACCTCTGTGCAAATTAGATCAACCCATCTAATTAACTCTAAAGTGCAAAAATGACCATAGAATAAGGGGATCGAAATTTTTAAAGGCAAGAGGTGCGCAAATAGCATGCTGCCCTAAATTTTAAAATATAAAATAGAGGCAAAGTATATATATATATAAAAAAAAAAAAAAAAAAAAAAAAGTGCACAATTGAAAAAAGAAAAAGTATTAGAATTTTTGAAGCGTTTAATTTTACGAATGCTTAAATAATTAATATACATATAAAAATTTCAAGTAAATTTAAAGAATATGATATGCAACTGTAATTTTTATAGCATAAAATATAAATTACTTAAAACATAGAAATGTAAAAAAAAAAAAAAAAAAAAAAAAGATCATTGTATAATTAGAAATACTTTTGATTTTAAACAAGTTTTCAATTTTTCAAAATTTTGACAAGATATTGTTAAAATGTTACTACTGTGAAAAGTAGTATGTTGTGACCATCACAATTTTTTTTTTTCTATTTTTTCCCCTATATAAATTCACGCAGTGCAAAATAATTATTATAACTATTACTTATTAAGATAATTTTCCATGATGAATGCACCCTGTTTTCATCCCTGAGAAGCCTAACACTAAATGTCAAGAGAAAATCAGTTTTGTAAGCTGCAGACAATACCTTAAAAAATACCTTTTTTTTTTTTTTTTTTCAGATTTTTGCTTCTTTGTCTGTTTGTTAAAAAGGAAGAAAAATTGATAACTCTTGTTTCTGATTATTAGAGATACGCGATTCAATCATTCATTTTGAATGTATTGACGAGTTCTTTTAAAATATACTTACATTGAAAATTTACATCCCCTAGGAAGCTAAAAGTAATATTCCTACATATTCAAATTATTTTTCCTGTTTTTTTCTTTCTTTCTTTTTACTATTAACATTATAAATATATTTATTTTTCAATTTCACAACAACTGGTTAAAAATAATTTTCATTATGTACATATACGAAATTTTGTCCTGTACTACCCTATTAAAAACTATCGAAATTCTAAATGGCAACGCGTGTTTTGGACTTTTCAACGCGTGTCAATGCAGCGGAAACTGGAGATCGAAAACTTTCACGAATCCAATTCTTCCTTTTATTGAATACAAAAGAAAGTAATAACAGATCAATGAGTTTCACTCTCTACTATATTCAATAGAAGAAAGTATTGGAAAAATCGTTCGAAAATTCGTAAAAATTTTCGACCTCGGTGTTTTGATGGATTTACACGTTTTGAGAACTGTAGAACACGATTTGACCATTTTTAGAAAAGGTCCGTCTGTCTGCCTCTGTGTATGTGTGACAACATATTGTGGCAACTGTATCTCAGGAACTATTGCACAGAATTTCATACAAATTGGTATGCAGTTACACTTTGACATAAATTAGGCCTATCAACTTTTGGTAAAAAGTGTCTAACAGGTTGCGTTGCCACCATTTTTTCTAAATTTTTAACATGGTGGTATAGGGCAAAATTTTGTATAAATGTGCATAAAGAGAATTATTTTTAATAATAATTATGAAATTTACAAGAATTATTTATAATAGAGATTGTCAACTGGGGAAAAAAAAATTGTATGTGTAGGAGCATCGCCTCCCCCCCCCTCCTCTGGTGGGGAAGTCACCCCTCGAGGGGAATTGAATTTTCATGATGGGTATCTTTCAAAAGAGATCGTCAATACCTTTTGAATGAATGGTTGAACCATCGATCTGCAATAATTTAAAATAAACGTATCCATTTTTTTCATAATATATATATATATATATAAATTTAAGTTATCATTATAAATTTTAGCATTTAAATACGTGATAATACCAACACCACAAAAATAAAACTGATTGTATCCCAGTATAAAAGCTAGCACAGAAATTTTTACGATTCATTTTTAGTTCCAATTAAGAGACAAAACCAATTTAAATTACTTACACCTACAGGAGTAAAAAGGACCATACAACTTTGACAGAGAAAAATGATGAAGGTTCTCATTAAATTATTTATTAAAATTGAATCAGGAAATAAGAATTGAATTAAAAAAGTATGAAAAAAGGACCACAGGAATTAATAATTAGATTAATAAATGCTTAAAAATAGATGTATTAGTACCTCAGGGAACATGTACTTCTTAAAGCAAGAGAAGCTGCAAGATTTCGTAAAACTGCATAGCTAATTCTAGCAAAAATATAGCTCATGTCCCTATCTTGCAACAAAACCATTCTGAAAGAGGAATGGATTAAAATATTAAAGCAAACCATCAAGGAATCTAGAGATAAAAAAGGAAAAATCTAAGATGTAACCACATGTCAAGCCATCACACAACACAGAGAGTAACATGTTGCCATCGTAACAATGATAATAGGAATAAATTCCAGACAATCATCGATTAATCGATAAAGATTTTACAATTGAACAATTTCAATAACAATACAATTCACTTTGTAATTGTATTTTTAATTTAGTTAAATTTATTTTAATTTTTTTTTAAACAAAAAACGTAAAATCTTTCATGGATAGGAATTTAATTACAGCAAACATTAATACATCTGTGTGCTAGCGCCATCTTTCGTGAAGCATGATAAACAGTAAAAGTCAATTAAAAAGTATTAGGATTAAACAAGCAATTGCTGCTAATTTGTATTATTTATTAGAAGATGTTTTATCTTAATTATTTAAGAGAAGATGTTTTATCAAGTATTCAAAGTGTTTTGAAATTAATTTAGGTTAAACCTGAAGTAATTAATCTTTCATCTTAATATATTAATTACTAGAATTAAATTTTAATATGTAAAATTTCTCAATCACAAGCAATAATCCTAAAAAGCACACAAGTGAGGATAAGCAAATAAAGGCTATTTTATTTATTTATTTATTTATTTTTTAACCCTTTCAGGGGCGGTGGTATATATTTTATACCACCTAATTTCACTTCCCAACTGCAAGAATTCATCCCAGAATTTTTTTAGAAAAAACTTACGTTTTTAACATATCAGAAAAGGTTGGGTTTTTTTAACCTTAAAATTTAAAATTTCTTTTAGTTTAATTTAGTTCATGAATTCCGGTGGCAGTATAATTTAAATGATCCGAATTGTCTTGCGCCGCAAAGGGTTAAATGGATATTTTGTACAATTTAAACATAGGAAACCACCAATAGCCAAAATGTGTATAATTAAATCTAACGAGTGAAGAGTTCATAATGCACAATATCAACTAGAAAAAATAATAACATATCTTGCAATAGCAATAATCCCTTCTGGTTTTCTTTCTTTTTTTTTTTTTTTTTTTTTTTTTTGTATTTAATTCACAACAAACCCTTCCAACCAACCAGCCAAAAAACACCACTCTTTCTCCTTAATCAAACATCTGCCCTCCCATGCGCCACATTTTTTATTTATTTATTTTTACCTTAAATAGGTTTTTTTTTTTTTTTTTAAGTTATACAGAGACATTTAATGATATACTATTGAATAAATAAATTTTTTAGGATAACTCATTTTTGTAGTAGCTTTAATGATTTGGTTGGTATTTTGTTTTTATACATAGATGAACAAAGATTATGTATGCGAAAGAGGTGATTGAGAATGATATTTCTGAAAACAGACATATAAAGACAAGATTGAAAATGTGTAAATGAATTTACTTTAAAACAGAAATCTTGTCTTTTGTCATAAAGATCAGTATAAATTTTACTTCCTTTAAGTTTAAGTTTTAAATCTAAAAAACTAATGCAGTTATTGTTAAAAAGATTATGAGTTAATGTAAGGTGAGGACTGAGGAGAATATTCTAATTTTAATGAATTAGGGGGAAAATTATTGACATAAAAAATTTTAATATCATCAATGTACCTGTAAAAATAGACATTTTCAATACACAATCCTTGTTCATAATAGTAAAGGTATAAGTCAGCTAACAAACTCGAGCTACTTCCTCCTTGTGGAATACCGACCTTTTGGATAAAAATTTTGTTATTATGTAGAATGTAATAATTATGTAATTATTGTGAATAATAAAATTTAAAAGTTTCTTAAAAGATGCTACAGAAAAGTATTTAGGAAAAGATATTTGACATTTAAAGGTATGATGAAGATCTGTTAAATTAATATTATTAAACAGGTCAGAAAAATCATATGTCATAATATCAGTGACATTGTTCATAGATAGGACTTTATCTTTAAGTTGATAACTGTTTTCAAGGCTATAGAATTTTTTTTGATTTACTAATTAAGCAATAGATATGTTTGAGAATTTCAAGGAGAATTGTATTAGCATTATTATTGTTTGTATTACAACTAACTGTGACAGTTCTGAATTTAATAGGAGTTTTGTGAAATTTTGGAATAAGTACAATATATGGATAATTGAAATTATTAAAAGGAAGTTTTAGTAATTTATAAAAGCAATGAATTTTCGGTTAGTAATTTTAATGTCATATATATTATCATTATTATTATTTTTTTTTTAATGTAATACCGAGAATAAAATAAACTTTCTTTTTGGATATTCAGTGTTATACCACTTCTCTAATATGGAAATCGTACTGCATTATCATGAAAGATAATTTTATTAAATAATGATTTTAATAAATTATTTTTACTGAGGGAATTTGCATAGGAAAATATAGAAAATAAACCATGTGGTGGCCACAACATTCTAGTTCAAATTGTCATTTATATTTTAATTTAAAAAACAATTACTCATTATACTTGTCATATTTATGTACTGTATTGTAAGAAGGCCTCACATGTTTATTATACTAATACGACACGCATATACATATATGTATACATACTTGCCAACCATCTCATTAATAACCGTACAATTGTTAACGCCCCCTGAAAAAACGCCCCTTTTCTCACACCACTATATTTTTAAAGTTATTCTCTCCAAATGTTGTTACGATTAAATAAGACTAAAATTACTCTAAAAAATTATTGGTGTGAAAAAAAAGGCGGGTACTAAAAATTGTACGGTTCATAATGAGATGGTTGGCAAGTATGTATATATATAATATTTTTTCTCCTTTTTAATAAGAAAAGTTTCACCTAACTTTCAAGAGACTTCTAAAAAGTGTGACGATACACGTAAGAAACAGATAAAAAAAATATTTATTTTCCAATAAGTTATGAATAGTTTTGTGAATATATATATATATATTTTTTTTTTTTTTACTGCCTATTCACGAACGGTAACACCATCTATAATTGTACAATTTGATAACCAATAAAATGAGCCACGTTTTATTGAATTTTTAAACATAGTTATATTACAAGGGGTTTTCATCATGTCACTCCTGTATGCAATGCAATTTTTTTAATATAATAGCATTGATGTTAAAAAAAAACTACGCTGAAAATTATTCTAATATTTTTTGTAAATGCACTTTTTAGAATTCTGCATTAAAAATATATATATTTATATATAATTGCTGTTATTCACATAAAGGCGAAATTTATATTTTACGTTTAATAATATACATTATCGATACAGGGTGTAATCATTTTTCATCGCCAAATTAATCATATTTAAATATAAAAATGCGACAATATATTTTTTTTCGCGTGCATAAGAACAACTAAATAGTTCAGATTAATATAAAAGTATTTTAAATGAAAAGTACATCTCTTTTTTTTTCAGTAATTTCAGAATTGCCCAATGCGTAGCTCTATATAGAGTGATGTTAAACTCATTTAACCAAAATCTCAACCGTCAATATTTTTAGACGTGGTTTTGAACAAAATTAAAAATGTGAGAACACTTTGGGAACTTATTTTCAAAAATGCGCTCCTTAATAGAGATTTTTATACGCGGAGACAAATTATTAAAAAGAAGTTGTGACTGTCCTTCTAGAAATGAACACATTTGATCATCTTACAGTAGAGCGAAATACCAAACTGAACCAAGTAGTATATTTAACCAGAGCACCATTGTTTCGATTTCTAGACACCGTACTTGATTTTCAAAATAATTATATATTTAAAATACCTTTTTTTTTTTTTTTTTTTTTTTTTTTCTTTCGTGTGAGATGTAATTCAAAGTTTATACGCAAGGCTTATGACATAGATCATTTATTTTCTAATTTTAAGATATCATCTTTTAATCAAAACACGATGACTTGAATCACATTTAAAAACTAGGCTACATAATTTATGATTATTACTATTAGATGTAGATAATTATAAGTCTTTTACTAAATAAGTTTTAAGTTAATGAGGGTGAAGTTGAGTGGGTTTTACGCCGCCATAGAGCTATGCAATGGGCAATAGGTGACGACCTGGGATTCACCCCTATGGGTGGTCGGTCCAGAGACGTGCCATACCAATTTCAATTTTTCGTAGAGGGACGGCTTCCCCGTTTTGGTAACTCCCAAAAATATAATTTTTATATAAAATGGAGAACAATGGAGCCTCGGCGGATTTTACGCCGACCATCATTGGCGTACGCCAGGGGTAGTCAACCTTTTCATAACCACCGCTCACTTTCATATCTCTGTTAGTAGCAAAATTTTCCAACCGCTCACCATTTTTATAGTAATGGTGATTTATAAACTAGGGAAGTAATTTTACTTTATAAAATTTTTAAAGCAAAGTTACAGCAAGTTAATGCGTATAATAATAAAGCATATATCCATCTCTATGTTTTCAAAAAATCAATCAAATTTAAAAGAATAAAGTGCTTCGGTATCGGACAAATCTCTGCCTCCCCCCTACAGAAGCTGAAACGCCCGCTGATGGGCGATAGGGACCAAGCTGACTGCCACTGATGGACACGAACGGTCTTTGGTCGGTTCGAGTATCGAACCCGCAATCTTTCGATTACGAGCTTGACGCTCTATTAACCGGGCTGCCGCGGCATTTTTAAGTTAATGGTGAAGTGTGATCTAGAAACTATGGTTATAGACATTTTGGTCGTGACAAATTAAACAATTGTGGTCAAGTTTTATATATGTGAAAAATCTGACATAGAAAACATACTTGAATTTTCGATATTAATTCTCAAAATAATAATAATGTTTAAATTACATTATTTTTTGCTCTTAAACTGAATAAGTTTTAAGTACAAGAACTTGCTATTACTAGGACTTTATCTTATAAAGGCACTTATCTCAAAAACTATGATAATAAGCGTGTTTCTCCAAGATACACTAAATTTGCTACAGATTTTCAAACCCAAATTTGATACCCTTAACTTTAACATTCGAATCCTCAATCGAACTACCCGAGGTTCGAATCTCAAGCAAGTGATATACGTTCTTGATAATTCTCCTTCAGCTCTAGTCGATAAGTATCGGTATCTAGATAAGTTTTAAGTACGGATAAAAGTCATTTCTATAGAAACGGACCTATCAAATCAATCCGAAATTCTGCAATGCGCTATGACGATTCTTATAAAAATCCCATACGTACACCACATATCTGGAGATCATTTCCCGTGGCCCTTACACATACATTCTCTTTCCTGGGACCGAGTCTATATAGTATATCTCTAACAATATCATTATTTCAATCTTCACAAAAGGGAACGAACGGCGAGCATTGGAAAACGAATTTTTTCCCCGACAGAAAATATTATCAAATTTTATTCCGAAGGAAGCCTATTACGGGATAAAAACGCAATTGAATGCCTAGGATATAGACTACTACAACAACAACAACGATAGAGAGAGAGAAAAGCATCTCAAGGCGAAAAAAGAACGAAGAGGGGGAAAATGCCCCGAATATATATATATATATACCCCGATGCCTATAATAACAAATATTGTGCCGTATCTCATTATTTTGCTCCTGTGTGCTTGTTTTGAAACTCCTGTTAAAGGAAGTCTACGGTGGAAAATTGGGTAAGTTTTGATGAGTATTACGAAACAATGGAACGGGATGTGTAAATTCAAAACCTATATGCGCACGTAATAAAAAATTTAATGATAACATTTTTTTTTTATTAGTATTTTCAAACTCTATAGTATCTTTTTAAATAAATTTTAAGTCGTAAAAAACTTCAATTAAGTTTGTGATTTATTATTCATTTTTATTAAATAATTACGAACAAAATTAAAAGAAAAAAATGTTAAATTATATACAGGGTGGGCAAGAAGTAATTCTCTCTCTCTCTCTCTCTCTCTCTTTTTAAAAAAATACTTTTTCCCCTCGTAAATTAGTGTAGGTATAAACTCAAAATTTCCCCCCCACCAGTTGTTTATTATGTACCTTTCCAAAAGTTACAAATCAGTGTGTTCTGCAGTATTTTCTAGATTCTGTCTTAAGGGCGCTGTCCCGAACGCGTTTAGAAATGTAGAAAAAGAGAAACGCGTCAAAAATTCCAATATCAACAACCATGTACTACAGAAGTACAATTATGTGCAATAGAAGTTAAAATATAGCCTTTGTGTAAGCGGAAAAAATGCAGCTTAGCAGCACCAGTTGTTGGCTGATATGTATCCAAATTGGAAAATAGTTTATCACAATTCTTCTATTTCAAGATTTGTGCACTTATAAACAGTTTCTTGTAACTGGGGGAAACGAAACAAAGCAGAGCCACCTGTTGGGCGATACATGTCAAAACCTAATCAGCATTCATTTAATTAAATATTCTAAACTTAAGTTTTATAGAATTCCATCCTTTTTTTTTTTTTTTTTTTTTTTTTTTCGTGAGCTATAACTCGTAAAATACTAAGGTACACAGATACACAGTTAGGCATTATCTGAAAATGTCTAAAATGCTTAAAAATCGTTCGTAATAAAAGTATAAAAACCTATCAAAAGCCAGAGATTGAATGTTTCTACAAATTCAATACTTTTTCTTATAATATATATACACAGAAGAAAGCAATAAATACGAATATATCGGAAAACTGGTGCAAAAAGTAAGTTATGAAAGACGTATAAACATTTTTAAGAATTAAATTTTGGTGAATGATTTTGATATTCTAAATTTCGAATCCTGCTGAGGCTCTCTTAGTTCGAGTGTCACTTCGTTTCTTCTCATTACTACTTATTTAACAACTTTTCCAAAATAGATTCGAAATATCTGAAAGATGTTTAAAATATTGTTTATACAATACTTTTTTTTTTTTATTTTTTTATTCCACACAACATAAAAAATAAGAACAATAATAAAAAGAGCTATTTTTTTAAAAACATTTTTCGGTATTTCATATTTTGTAAAACGTTATCAGAAATTGAAGTGACACTCTTAAACCCCTCCACCACGGTAAGGTGGAGCCTCGTCGGAGGGGCCCCCCTCCCCCCCTTTAGCAGAGCTGACCAATATTTTATCTCAAGCTTCTAAAAATTACTTACAATTCAGAAAAAAAAAAGCATTGTAAAAAATTTCAATAATGCAAATGTCAAAAACGTTTCCTTATCTAAACTAAACTAAAAAAAAAAAAAAAAAAAAACACTGAAACCATAAAAAAAAAGTAATAACAATAATTAATAAATTAGTAAAATCTTAAAACCTGATTTTTTACAATAAATTTTTCTTTACCACTATTGAACCAATTGTAAGTTTCGTCTCAGATTAAAAGCGTAAAAGGTGCGTAAAATATGTAATCATACTGATAATGACACGTTCGATCTGGCAACATTTGCGGGCGGTATTTAGAGTTAACATGTGTTACGACTTATGTACAGATTTGAACTCGCTACAATCATATATAGGTTATAGGTAGCGTTTTTTTTTTTTTTTTTTTTTTTTTTTTTCCGCTAAACAGTTTGTCCTGGTGCGTTCTAGAAAAGATTGCGATAGCCAGAGAAAAGTCTCCAAAGAATTTTACGTTTTTTTTTTTTGTTTTTTTTGGTCATTCAAGATTTTACTGAGAGAAAAAAAAACTTTTTAAAATCTTTGAAAATGCGTCATGCGTTTAAAACCAAACATCAATAGTAATTGCCTGTTACACCATTAATGCACTTTGTCTCACAGAAATTTGAATAAATCAGTTTTTGAGTTTTGGGCCAGTAAAACATTTTAGTGGCTCCTGAAACTCTTTATTCACCTGACTTGAATGCTTGTGAATTTTATTCTCTGACCGATACCGAAAGATATTGCCTTAAAGAGCACCATTTTGTGTCATTCGAAAACATTAAAAAGTCTGACCCGCTGAATACTACTCCAGTATTTCAGTAGCACTGCTATGAGAACTGGTAAAAATCTGTTTCCAACGTTATGTAGATTTCTCAGGAAGTTATTTTGACGGTTATGCCATTGGATTGCAATTCCATCCGAATTACTGGATTTGCACGCCTCGTACGTTTGATATTAGCATATAAAGTTTCCTAAAAAATTTGAATTGCATAACTTAGCAAAATATTATTGCTTTAAATCTCACTGACATCACTCTATTCTATTTTATAATTACAGTCGGCAACAAAAGTATCCGAGCACTAGCAAAAATTTTTATGTAAAAAAGGTACACTTAATACTGTTTTGTTAAATAAATCCTTGTCGAATCATGTTCTTAGACTGACTAAGAACAGGATTCAACAAGGATTTATTTAACAAAACTGTATTAAGTGTACTTTTTTTACATAGGAATATTTGCTAGTGCTGGGTTACTTTTGCTGCTGACTGTAGGAGAATAGCTCGATATTACCAATTTATACATTACACGTATTTATTTTATTAAAATATAACTAATAATACCGTTTATGTTTTGATATCATTACATAAGATTACAGCGGTTGCATAAATAGAAATGTCTTAAACAGTTAACAATTAAATCCTATGATTAAGAAACTTTACGAATTGGCCAGCTCTCCTTTTTCCGCGTACGCGAAGCTTTTAAAAATAGCTTTATCATTTTCCCATTTAATAAAATCCCCATAAACGTTGCTTTAATTTTGCAACCAGTTGAAACTTTCGATTTCTCATAAAGACAAGTAAACTATGAAAAATCGAAATGAAAAAAGAAAGAAAAAAAAAATCTAGATTAAACATTATATGGGAAACTTCAAGAAGACCAATCACTGATGTCACCAGTTTTCAGCCAGATGACATTTGGCTATAGGATGGTAAAACAGGAAGCTGAGAAGAAGCAAACGATGTTGATGCTGTCACATAGAGCAAGATGGTAGCTAGATGGTAAGATGGTAGCTATTGTCAAGAAAAGATTGTAATGAAGACACTTGGAAGCCAGATGTTAATTGGCTATGACTGTTGATAGAAGAACTGAGAGAGAGAGCAAAGAAAATGCATTGATGATGCACATTATGCCAGATGTTAGTTGGCTATATAGGATGACAAGATGATGCAAGGAAACAAGACTGATGAAAGGATCGTATGTTACACAAGCCTTATCGCATTTCTTTTAAATAAGGTGAAAGTGCTGTGCTGAATTGCCTTATAATATGAAACTCGGAAAACAGAAGAGGAAAAAAGGGAAAATCTGCAGCTGTCAGATACTTAAAAATATCCCTGAGTTTGTGTTTATTTTTTATAGTTTGCTTGTTTGCTTTTGATTGTTTTATTTTTATTTTAATGTCTTTAAAAAACATTTTTTGTAATTCTTTAATAAATATATTTTTATGTGAAATTTTAAAGATTTAGTCTCTTGTGTTTGTGTTTCAGTTTATTTATTTATTTTTCTTGTACTACCTTTGTTTGTTTTGTTTTTATTTGCTTTTGTTTTGTTTTGTAGAGTTTTTTCTTTTCTTTTTTTAAATTTTTATTGTGTTTCTAAATATTTCTTTTTATAGTTTTTTTTCCTCTTGTCGCTGTTGTTATTTCTCCCGCCCCCCCCCCCCTTTTTTTTTCAATACTTTTGTCCGTCATGGTTTTTTTTTTTTTTTTTTTTTTTTTTTTTGTAGATTTAAATGTATAAATATGAAATGGATTGTTAAATTTTTATATTTAAATGCTACTTTATTCCTGTTATGTTTATTTATTTTATTGTGCTATTGAAATGAATAATAATTTTGATTTTTTAAAAAAGCCAAGGTTTATTGTGCATTCCTGAAACATAATAAACAGAAATAATTCAGAAAACTAATTTGAAAGATTGTTGCATTATGACTGCTGATTCTTGGAATCTAGAAAAATCTTCAACATTAAAAAAGGCTTGGAATACAATTTTAAATAAAGAAAAAGAATGATAGTGGATTAGAAGAATCTTGTAAAGAAAATGAGGAATGTAAAACAATAAAGGAGATGGGAAGAATCCTATGTTATGAAGAAAATGAAATTAACGAATGGTTAAATAGTGACGTTCATGACCCTGGATAACAGATTTCAAAGGATGATGAGATTGTGGATAAGATTCAAGGTGAAAAAGAAAATGAAGAAAATGAAAACGAATGCTTTGAAAATGACCCAGGGCCATCACATCGTCTTTGAATGTTTGGAAACAACTATGAAATGGTTCGAACGGCAGAAAGACGCAGATCCTCTTCAATTAACCTGTCTAAGAAGAATTCGAGATGTGGCAGCATTGAAAGAATGTCTTCTTTGAAGCAAGCAACAATCAAAAGCTTTTTTGCTTAAATTATAATATCTTGAGTTAAAAATAAATAAATAAATAAACACGCCAGCACAAATTGGTACTGCCAGTCTTAAGCCTGGATAAAGTGTGATGGTTTTTCTATTGTCACAATATCCCTTAAATTGTCTGTCCAATTATTCGAACTTTTGTTTATCCGAACTAGGGTCTGTCCCGACATGTTCGGATAATCGGCGCTCTACTGTAGGTCCCATTGTAAAATCTTTACGATCTAAAGAAAATACAGGGTGCCCACAAATGTCAATCCCAACTCACTTTAACTGCTGAAAGGCTGCAGCTATAGTCATAAAATATGTATGTTGGTAAAAAAACTAATAGTCCTCCGTCCTAAACTAAATTCTGCTTTTGCCAGAATTTCATCAAAATCATTTTTTTTTTTTTTTTTTTTTGGGGGGGGGGGGGGAAGAAAATTAATAATAATCAGAGTATCGAAACAAACACTACCGAAAAAGTTTTTTTTAAATAATTTTTAATTAGGAAATAAAAAGTGCGCGTGCAAAATAAAATAAAAATGAATTTAATGATTTAATTTTTATATAAAACATGATCGCGTGCTATCTTAAAAAGTAGATGTAAAATTTAAAGTTTATGTGGTGCATGTGCATTTATAAAAATTGTTTTAAGAAATAGAATAGAATAAAGAAAGCAACGATGTTGGTGGCATTTTGTTATATAGTTTGACTTTTTGAATTTTATATAAGTAATATCTACCATAGGAATAATTTCTTATGTTAAAACTATAGGGAATTGTTATGCGAGCACAAGCGATGCCACTTTTTTGTTCGAGTTTGAGTTTTAAATTGAGTTGAGCTTACATCTCCGTTATTTATTTTTTATTTATTTATTTATTTTTTTAAGTTATCGAATACAGGCAAAAGGTTTGTAAAAACAGTTTTAGCTGTAAAGCTATTGATATATATTTAAAAATCTAAATACTGATGCGAGTTTTTTTTTTTTTTTTTTTTTTAAATGTTAGGTGTAGGATATTTTCTTCGATAACTTAATTCTCCTTTGGGTTATTAATACTTTTCCTTTTTTTAATTGGATTTGAAGAAAAAAAAAGATTAATAATAATAATAATAATAATAAAAAGATAATAAAAAAAAATTATACAGACATGACATTATTTCATTATTTAAAACATGAAAATCTGACATTGACAGATTTTAATTTACTGCCAGAGGCCTACTGCTAAACTTGTTAATATCGACAAATTCTTCTTTAGTTAATTCGTGACGATCTAAATTCCGTGATAAAGTTTTCATTAAATCAAACCAATGTGCAGATATTGTAACAAATAACGTTGGAAGTCCAAACTGTCTTATAGCCGCAAAACAACGTTTTTTCCCTTTTTCCCAATGAGGGGGAGGTGTGCCTTGGGGGGGGGACTCATGTCAAAGTTGTACCTTGGAGGGGGGACTCATGTCAAAGTTGGGCCTGGGGGGGGACTCATGTCAAAGTTGGGCCTTGGGGGGAATCATATCAAAGTTGTACCTTGGGAGGGACTCATGTCAAAGTTGGGCCTGGGGGGACTCATGTCAAAGTTGTGCCTTGGGGGGACTTCATTCAATAAATCCCCATTCAATAAACCGACTGAAATAGGCCCTTAGCACTATTAAGAGTGTATTTTAAAAATTCGACAACGCTGTACCGACTGAAATAGGGGTACCTTGGGGGGGACTCATGTCAAAGTTGTGCCTTGGGGGACTTCATTCAATAAATCCCCATTCAATAAACCGACTGAAATAGGCCTCTAGCACTAATTAAGAGCGTATTATAAAAATTCGACAACGCTGTACCGACTGAAATAGGGGTACCTTGGGGGGGACTCATGTCAAAGTTGTGCCTTGGGGGGACTTCATTCAATAAATCCCCATTCAATAAACCGACTGAAATAGGCCCTTAGCACTATTAAGAGTGTATTATAAAAATTCGACAACGCTGTACCAACTGAAATAGGGGTAACTTGGGGGGGACTCATGTCAAAGTTGGGCCTGGGGGGGGGACTCATGTCAAAGTTGGGCCTGGGGGGAAGTCATGTCAAAGTTGTGCCTTGGGGGGACTTCATTCAATAAATCCCCATTCAATAAACCGACTGAAATAGGCCTCTAGCACTAATTAAGAGTGTATTATAAAAATTCGACAACGCTGTACCGACTGAAATAGGGGTACCTTGGGGGGGACTCATGTCAAAATTGGGCCTGGGGGGGACTCATGTCAAAGTTGTGCCTTGGGGGGACTTCATTCAATAAATCCCCATTCAAAAAACCGACTGAAATAGGCCCTTACCACTAATTAAGAGTGTATTATAAAAATTCGACAACGCTGTACCGACTGAAATAGGGGTACCTTGGGGGGGACTCATGTCAAAGTTGTGCCTTGGGGGACTTCATTCAATAAATCCCCATTCAATAAACCGACTGAAATAGGCCTCTAGCACTAATTAAGAGTGTATTATAAAAATTCGACAACGCTGTACTGACTGAAATAGGGGTACCTTGGGGGGGACTCATGTCAAAGTTGTGCCTTGGGGGGACTTCATTCAATAAATCCCCATTCAATAAACCGACTGAAATAGGCCTCTAGCACTAATTAAGAGTGTATTATAAAAATTCGACAACGCTGTACCGACTGAAATAGGGGTACCTTGGGGGGGACTCATGTCAAAGTTGTGCCTTGGGGGGGGGACTCATGTCAACGTTGTGCCTTGGGGGGACTTCATTCAATAAATCCCCATTCAATAAACCGACTGAAATAGGCCCTTAGCACTATTTAAGAGTGTATTATAAAAATTCGACAACGCTGTACCGACTGAAATAGGGGTACCTTGGGGGGGACTCATGTCAAAGTTGGGCCTGGGGGGGGACTCATGTCAAAGTTGGGCCTTGGGGGGACTTCATTCAATAAATCCCCATTCAATAAACCGACTGAAATAGGCCTCTAGCGCTAATTAAGAGTGACCTATAAAAATTCGACAACTGTAGCGACTGAAATAGGCCTCTAGCACTAAAAATAACAATGTTAAAAAAAAGCATCACAGAACTGGCGTTTAAAAGTAATAAGTAACAAAACTTTGAATAAACACCACAAAATGCAAGAACTCGCAAGCATTGTTTCAGGTCAAAAGAAGACATGTTTCGATTTTTCTGAAGTTAAGTTTTGATTTTTCTTAAAAATAACTTAATTTCTTCTCCTACCTCTTCTTCCCATTTGAATATCTATTGGGCTTTTTACACATTTAAAAATTCCATTTAATGGAGTGGAAAATGATATTTCTTCCACTCCATTTTCATCTGATGCTTGGAAATTACTCACGTAATTTAATTTTTCATTTAGTTCTGATTTTTTTTTTTTTTTTTAATTTAATTTTCAATTTAATTTATTTATTTATTTGCTTCTTTTACTTTTATAATTATGGTCACACCAATTTTTATATTTACATACATTGTTTTTGCTCTTCACTTAAATCTGTTTCTGCGTTTCCGCTTTATTTGTAGCTTTCGTGCCTACTTTTTTTTTTCTTTCTTTTTTAGCTGTTTGGATAACAGTTGCTTTTTGGAGTCGGTTCTATTTTTTTATTGAAAGGTTTTATTGTTGTGATCATTATTAGTATTATTTTCCATGGTGGTCTACCGCAAAACGTGCCAACGTTCTTCTCCTCGCTGAAAAAAAAAAAAAAAAAAAACAGTATTCTCGTATTTAAAAAATAAATATATAAAATAAAATAAGAGATAGAATGATAGTGGAAATCATAGATATAGTAATTTATATAGATCTATCATCCGCATGTTATCGAACAAAGATTTTTGATGCCGAAAAAATGTTTTGGCGTCGGCCATTAGGGAGTATAAAACTCGGAAATAGTAATGGAAAAGAATGTCGATGAATTTTGAAAATGTAGAAATTAGTGCTGTTTTTAATTGTTCTAATAAATATATGAAAGGAAATGGGGATAATTTTTCATAAGTTATATTTGACTATGAAAAATATAATTTTTATAATCAGTTGCTTTGTTATTATTATGAGATGATTACTGTCTTCGTATTTAATGAAATACTTCTTCTTATTTTTTTTTTTTTTTTAATTTTTATATTATTAAATAACATGGAATTTACAAAATTGATTTAAATGCATTTAGCAGCGGCGGAGGTAATGCCCGTTAGTTTTAATGTATAACTAAAAAATTGTGATTACCACAAGACTTTCTTCTATGTATAATCCTATACAAATTTACGCAATACAAATTATTTATTAATTTATAATTTATTAAAATTATTTTGCATGATAAATGCAGACGATTTTTATCTCAAATTAGTATACTAATAAATGCCAAAAGAAAGTCTATTTTGCGCAGACATTAGTACAGTAAATAAGAACAAGAAAAAGAAAGAAAAAAAAATGAGTTTTTCATTCACCTTTAGCACATAAATTATTCATAAATTTTATTTGCTAAATTATCCGTGTGTATTCGCGCGGGGAAAGACACCCATTAGAGAGTAAAATGAACGTCTTTCCCCGAATGAAAAAGAAACATTTTTTCCACTTCGATGATCAATCTATGTCTTATCACTATATCTATGGTGGAAATCGCTTTTATATGTATTTTTAGATTACGTCTTTAGAATGATTGACAAGAGAAATATCAATTTTCAAATGACCCTCTAAACCTATTTTCCCTGTAATCTTTTCAGTTTTAATTTTCCTTTTTTGGTGGTGTTATAGGGTGTAGCTTGTTGTAAATATTTAGCAATTTGCATACAACAAGACAGAAATAACACCTACTTTACATGCAACATTCATTCTATACCCTTGAAAACGTAATGAATTTGCATGTTTCAATTTATGGATGTTTGATAGTCACAATCTCTTTTTGAATTTTTCTGTTTTATCTTTTTCAATGTTTCTTGTTTTCATCTATTCAATGTTTGAAAAGGTTTTCAATATATATATATAATATACATACAAAAATATTTGTATGTATATACAAACCTGTTGCTTACTTTGAAACAGAATAGACGTTTCGTAAAATTCACCCCATTTCGGTCAGCTTTTTGTAGTCTTTTCGATCTCGAAAGGATCCCAATTTGAGTGCAATAGTGAGTATCATTATAGATGATTTCTATCCGTAACAAGTGTGGAGTGAGAAAATTTACGATGGCGGGCCGAGCTCTAATGAGATGATTCCAAATCAAAATACGGTGGAAAGCTCCGAGTCAACAATGCGAATCAGACCCGGAATTAATTGAATCCAAACAAGGTCTCTGCTGGTGGCCTTAATTAGTACAACATTTTCGATTGACTTTGCAGATTGTGCTCAGGAAAGGAAGTTCATCGCAAAAGAGGAGCGTCCATTTAATGGGACGTTTCGATCAGGGGGATTTTGGATGTTAATTATCAAAACGCACGACCTCTCTCGGAAGCCTTTTAGGATGGTGAGTGGGAGAGGAGAGCCGCGAAGCAGAAATTTAAGATAAATGTTGCGTCACTCTTTCCATTATTTTATTTATTGTTACTATAAAAAAAACTATAAAGAAATAGATTTATCAAAATATATGCTGTAAAGAAAATAGACTATAACGAAACTATACTTTAAATAAATAGATTATTAGCACTTCACTATTATATTTTACTTCTTATCACTATTAAATTCAAAAGTGTCAAAGGTATGACAAAAAAATTAAAATAAATAAATAAATAAAAAATTGTGCTATAGCCATCTCGGTATTATCTTCTATGCCATTGAATATACCGTAATTTCTGGTAGATAACCCGCAGGTAAGATGTATCCTTTCTCCACCAGAAATTTTATTTAATAGAGAAATCTATACTTTTTCGAAGGAAGAGCTCGTACAAATGTAAATTCATTTATCAATTGAAATTTCTGGTGCAAAACTGGATTATACAACCTGCGGGGTATCTACCAGAAATTACGGTAATTAGCGCCACTTACCGGTTGATATGCACAAAAAATTAATCAATATTGCAACTCCCATTAACATTTTATAAGTGCAGTTTGATGCAATTTTTACCGATAGATTCTGAAATATAACCATTTAGAAAAACGCAAAAAGTAATAGAAGTGCCACCGGTCGACCTACATACATCGAAATTAAATCAGCATGTATTTTCATACTATGTATCTCTCATACAATGTGCGGAAAATTTATATAAAATAGAAGATGAGATCTTGCCTTTCCGTAAACGGAATTATGTTGCAGTATTTCCGTGTCATTTGCCAGACGATATGCACCCAAAGTGAATTAGCATAGTTTTGAATAATATTGATCCCCTATATAAGTTTGGTACATTTTTGCGTGATAAAAGCTGAGATATTGCTTTACTTTAAATAGGAAATATTGCAGCATAATAGCTGCTATATTAAGCTAGTTAGTGTGCGTCTTCACTGGGCCTAATTTATCTTGCGTCAGTGAGAAGGTCTGTTAATGTGTCACACAACTTCTTTAATTTATCAAGATTCACACTTTTTTCTTTTTTGAGGTAAGTATTACGAATTCTGTAATCTGTTTACGAAGCAGTGAAATGAACGAAAACCAGGTGCCATTTCCAGTTAGAGGAATTAAATTAGTTAGTAGTCTAATTGTTATGAACTTATTTTTAACAATAGATGGTCAAGATTGATTTATTCTCCAAGATGGTGATTCGTGGTAAAATGGAACATCCACTGTTCCATATAATTTGTAATTTTTGTAAAGCTTGAATGCTGATAATTTTTTTCAATAATATTTATTCAAAATAACAGGTTCAATATTGCAATTATTCATGATTTTCTGTAAAAATACTACCCTGTTCCATATTGTCCTTTACGGAAACGAGTATCCCATATTTTTCTTCATAGCTATTCCATATTACCCGCTTGGTCCATATCACCCCAAAATAGACTTTTTTTTTCTCCCCCCCCCCATTCCTCTTTACTAAAATTTTTACATATAAACTCTATTTTCTGTAACATAAAACCATCAAAACGCATTAACAACACTTAATCGTTTTAAAAGGCCAAATACACAATAATTTAAAAAAAAAAAAAAATGAAAAAATGATTTTGATGAAATTCTGGCAAAATCAGAATTTAGTTTAGGACGGAGAACTGTTAGTTTTTTTTTTTTTTCCTTTCAAATTACATCATTGCTTTCAAATTATTCAATTATATTTTCGATAAACGTCCAAGTATCGTAAAACTGGTATCGTAAAAATCCGCAGATTGAGACTAATAGTCCTCAGTCCTAATACTTCAGTTTAGAAAAAAGATCAGATATAAATGGCACTATTTCACATTCGTCTACTTTCCCCTACATATATGTTTTTTTTTTACTAGATGGAGGACCATGCTAATACCTTGACCTGTAACAGCTGTTGCGAGTTTTTAAAATTTATAGTGTTTTATTACAAAATTAATTCATTTATGAAACTAATTATTTTTTTAATTAAATTAGGTCAACATATAGCTGTCTGAAACAAAAATTTCTCAAATATTAAAAATACTTTTATTTATATCGTATTTTATTTTATTTAACATATTTATGGTCAGCTATGTGTCTAATAACCATATTTAAAAATAACTTAGCAATTTTCAAAAGACAATAGCGATAAAGGGTTAAAACTGTATAAGGTTTTTTTTTTTTTTTTTTTTTTTTCCTTTCTTCTTACTTTCTGAACGAGAAAAAAAAAAGAAAGAAAATGTAAGGAAAGTATTGTAATCCTGTCAAAAATCTAACTTTGAGATTTTGGTGTTTCTATATGTTTTGAGGTCCCATGAGTTCATTTTTACTATTTTTACGATATTATATGTGTATGTGTGTAAGTGAACACAATAGCGCTAAAACGCTTTCTTAGAATGAACTGAAAGTTGGTACAGATGTTGTATAGGTCACCAGAGTACGAACCCTATTGATTTTAGTCAATGTAGGACATATACTTTTTTTTTTTTTTTTTAACAGGGACACAAAGAAATTTCTGTATCATTACGGCCTATGGGCCCAAATTTTTGTGCGATAGCAACAACGCCTTATTCTAAACGCCTTATTCAATTGAGCTGAAAATTTATACTCATAATATAGATCACCGTCGTACAGACTATATAGATTTTGGTGAATCTAGCACTTATATATATTTTTTACAGGGACACAAAGAAATATTCTTTATCATTATGGCTTATAGGCCGAAATTTTTTAAAGTGCGATAATGTCTAAACGCCTTATTCGATTCAACTGAAAATTTATACATATGCTACAGGTCCTTGTCGCACGAATTGTATAGAATTTGGTGAATCTAGACCTTATAGATTTTCACAGGGTCACAACAAAATATTTTTTATCATTGTGACCTATGGGCTCAAATTATTTGAAGTGCAATAGCGTAAAATTAAACAATGGAGAAAAACACTCAAACACCCTATTATAATTTTCAGTTTTGTTTATTTAACGACTTGTTCTAGTTTAAGTTATTCATGCAACCGTTAATTACTTAATGTTCGGAAAATTGAGTTAAGTTAATCCAGATTTTTTTTTTTTTTTTTTTTCACTTACAGTTTTTAGGGCACTTAAGATTCAACTTAAAATCATACAACGGAGAAGAAATTTGGATTTCCCAAATTGCTGCCAAGTAAATCACTGACGTGTGCGTGAGAAAGTTCATGACGTCTTGGGTCCTCTAATGAGATGATTTTGAATCAAATCTTATGGCCTGGCTCCGCAAATTCTGGAGTTCAACAATGCGAATTAGGCTCGGAATTAATTGAATCCGAACAAGGTGGGAAATTCAGATTTATTAAGGCAACATTTTCGACTGACTTTGTGCACAAATTGTACTCTTGCGAGAGGATCCTTCATGAGTTCAGAAATTCGGAAATCTTCTTCGTGGAAATTTCCATGGTGATGATTTGAAAGTTAATTATTAATATGTGCCGAACTCTTCTAAGTAGTTCCATGAGCATGGACTCTGAATTGTTTATAGTAAAGTTACAATTTTGATAAAAAATTCAATAATTTTTTTATCGAAAAATATTAACTAAAAAAGAATATGTTTAAATACATAGATTATGAACCATTGGATTGCTAAAAATATATTTAAGAGAGAAAATACAGCAAATTTATTTTTTAATTATTAATTATTTTTTTTCTTTTTGTTAAAATATTTATTTTTTTAAAGTTTTTTTTTTTTTTTTTTTTTTTTTTTTTTTTTTTCTTTTAGGACTGAGGGCCTATTAGTCTCAGACAGGGATTTTTGCGTTGTAGTTTTCGATAGTTGGACATTTGTCGAAATCATTTTTCGATAGTTGGACATTTATCGAAATCTAAAATTTATCGAAAATATAATTGAATAATTTGAAAGCGATGTTATAATTGGGAAGAAAAAAAAACTAATAGTCCTCGGTCCTAAACTAAATTCTGCTTTTGCCAGAATTTCATCAAAATCTTTTTTTTTTTTTTTTTTTTGAACGAAAAATAAAAAAAAATTAATAATAATCAGTATCGTTACAAGAGGTATCGAAAACGTTTTTTTTTAATAATTTTGAATTAGGAAATAACTAGTGCGCGTGCAATAATAGGAAATAAAAATAAATAAATATATGAATTTAATGATTTGATTTTTATATAAAACACGATCGCGTGCTATCTTAAAAAGTAGATGTAAAATTTAAAGTTTAATTTTCTTGGCAACAATTATAAATTAAAATAAATAATTTAATGAAAGTTTGTTCCATAGAATAGTTTGTTCTTTAGATATACGTCCGTGTAAGATGTCAAAAAATATACGACAAAGTATTATATCTCTTTATTCTTCTAATAAATTGTCGGTGAGAGAAATTGCTCAGAAATTGAGTATTCCTAAAAGTAATGTTTATTTATTTATTTTTTTTTTTTTTTTACACAGTTTGAAGGTAAACCGGAAAATTCTGTTAAATCCTTTCACTAAATTAGAGGAAAACTTAAAAAATTTTAAAAATGTGTAAAATAATTTCAATTAACAAATAATTTAATAATATTAATAATGTAAAAATATGAATAATATCGATCAAATTAACTACTATATTATTTAATTTTTTTTTTTTTTTACGATTAACTAAGCAATACTTTTTTTTTTTTTTTTTTAATGAAACGGAACAATTTTATGTGCTCTTTTATTATTGATAATTCAGTTTTTTAACTAAATAATAATAATAATAATAAAATTTATTTTATTTTTTTAAATATATAAAAAGTTTTATAACATAAATTATAAATACATCCTATGTGTTGTAATGCAATTGAAAAATATTTGTAATTCCTTCTGTATTCAAGAGGCAAAAATATTGGTTACATAAAAAATTTCGACTTCTAGTTTTCGATGGATTTAGACGTTTTAAGATGTCTAGAACACGATTTGCCCACTTTTAGAAAATGTCTGTCTGTGAGTGATAAAAATTTTGTGATGACATTATCTCAAAAACTACTGCACAGAATTTCATATAAATTTATCCATAGTTGCACCTTAACACAAGTTACTACCTATCAAGTTTTGGTGAAAATCCCTCAAGAGGTGGCGCTGGTATGTTGCGATTTTTCCTACGTAAGAAGAGGCTATATCTCAGGTTCTATTATGTATCATCGAACAAAAATTAGCATGTGTGATGACCATATGAAACATTATGCCGCTTCAATTTGGGTTCATATCAGCATATAAGTGACGATGCTATGCTGCAATTTTCCGTTTATAACAAGGCTAAAACTCAATTTCTATAGCATATAAATGCGCTAAACTTGCTGCGTTTGATAATCATTAAACGAAAGCTGATTTAACTTGGGTTTATTTTATTCGATGGGTTGCACAGCTATTACTCATCTTCTGCGACCTTCCTCATGACTACATCTCAGTATCTGCCGATTAAAATTACACCAAAATGCATGCGTAAAATCTTTATTGCTACAAGCAAAGATTAAAATTTTGTGCATGTTAAACTGTAAGTGACCTTGTTATATAGCATGATATTTATAGAACACAAAGTTTTGTATTGACCAGAATATAGTAATTTCAAATTGTCCTTTAAATAAACTTCTTTTTCTTTTCAAAAAGTTCTGAGTATATAATTTGCTATGTTTACATTAAAATTCATTTTCAGTAACACCAAAGACAATTTTAACTTTTTAAAATTTATTTATTATTTTTTCTGATGATTATTTTTCGATCTTTACATTTTAAATTATATATATTCCATAAAATATTAATTCGAACAAAAAAAAATTAAAAAAAGAAGATGAAGGGATAACCTTTATTACCATGAAATTTACATCAAAATTCAGCATTGCATTTATCTAATTCACAAAAAAATACTCCAGCTTTTATAAAATCTGATTTTTTATATTAAAAATGGCTGATTTGTCTAATTTCTTAATTTTGAATTCAAAAATATTTTTCATTAAAAGACAAATTTCTAAATATCTAATCTAATTTTAATTCCATTCAACTGTTTCTTTTGTCATTTAAGTTTCTCTGATCAGTTAATTGCTTACTCAAAATCAAAATTAAACTGCTGACTTCAAAAATGAGGAAATTAATGACCGATTATTTAATTAGGCTTCCCTGGAGAACATTTGGAAGTTTCAACATAATTTTACACATTTTCTTCCATTATTATCTGTTTTATTTTACCAGTATATAAAATACAGGTATCCGCGATTGTAATGAAATGCTCGCCCTCTGGTGGGCTACGGTGAAATTACAATAAACATGGTTTAATTCGAATTCCATATAGCCGCCATTGCTAGCCGATGTTTAGTTTCACATATATTTATTGAATAAAAATGAATAAATACGGTAAAAAAGATAACACATACTTTTGTGTGCCACAGTGTAAATCCAAAGCATCAAGAAATCCAGAATTGAGCTTCCATTTATTTCCAAATGACGAATTTAAAATTTCAGTTGCTTGGGCTAATGGAAGTAAAGAATTAATCAGATGATTTGAAATTAATATTTGTTCAACTTCAGTTAAAAATCTACTTCCGATCGAACTTTGAATAAACTGAAGTATTTTTTCCAAAAGCAATCAATTTTCCATAATGTAATGGCGGAGAAATTATAGTACGAATATTAAGTAGAATAACAAGAACACTATTGGAACACACGTGGCTAATGTTTACTAACAACTGCAGTGTTCACAAAGCGCCGTCTATCGATCATTACAAACGCGGATTGGAAGTTTTGATTTAAAAAATAATCGAACTTGCGTTTCGTCGAAACCATTTAATATTCTTTTTTTTTTTTTTTTTTTTCTAAGTTGGCAACTTGAAATAAAAATCGTTTGCTATATTTGTTCTTTTGGATTGAAAAGAGAAATAAAAGTTTTATTTTAAATATAGTCTTTGTAACTGACAGTTGTCTGTAAGGTTAATTAGCTGAATTTTTCAAGAAAAAATATTCATAGCTGCAAAATTTTAAATCGAAAATCAGATTTTTGTTTAATTAACGAAAAAATTTAACCATGTTCGCTTACTAAGATAAATAAAGTCTTCCCAGTTTTTCTAATGACAAAGAAAATTTTGAAATAAGTTAGTTATTATTTAGAAAATAAAATAAAAAATTCTTTCAAAATTTATTAATAACTTTTGTGATATAAATCCTATAGATATAGTAATAAGACATAGATTGATCATTGGGGGGGGGGGGGGGGGGTGATTCCTTTTTACTCGGAGAAAAGTCCACAATATGGCCGTCTTTCTCCGAGTGAATACACATACAGATAATTTAGAAAATAAAATTTATAAATAATTTATGACTAAAGGTGAATAAAAAACTGCAGATACAATTTCAAATTTATTTTTCTTTTTCTTCTTGCTTTTTTTCTTTTACATATTTATTAATTTAGTTAATATTTAAAGTTAAACTCTTTTTATATACTGAAACTAACGTTCTTTACCCACGCCGCTGCTAACTATATTTAAAAGAATTTTGAAAATTCTATATTACTTACTAATATAAAATCTTAAAAAATATCAAACTTTAAAAAACGTATTCAATTAAAAATCAAAACAGTTTTTATTTCATAATAACAACAAAGCAACTGATTATAAAAATTATATTTTTCATAATTTACCCAAATATAATTTACTTTTATGATAACTTATCCATTTCTTTTCATAAATTTATTAGAAGAATTAAAAGACGCAATATTTCGACATTTTGAAAATTCATCAACATTCTATTCTATTCTATTACAAATGCCGAGTTTCAGTGGTTTCAATACAGGGCTGATGCCAAAAAACTTTTTCGGCATCAAAAATTTCTGCGTGATAACAATGGGATGATAGATTTATAAAAATTACTATATCTATGATAAATCCTTTTACATAAAATTCTACGAAAGAAATTACAAAACGTGTTTTACATTGCTTTAAGTATGTAATGGCTTGTTTCTTACTTTAAACATTCGCCTTGATAAAATGTATTGTATAATATCATTAATCGAATGAATTTATTTTTTTATAAATATAATTACTGGTGCCAGGGGCAAATCAAGACGATGTGAGGTCTAGGCATAGACCTATTATAAAAAGGGACGGGACAATGGCAACCTTTTTCAGCGGCAAAGATAACTCATAAAAAGTCACGTGACTGTTGAACTACAGGAAGCCAAACTGGCCAATATTGAAATTTTCTCGCCATGCTCTAAACTCTGCTTTTTCTTAAGCCGACGATATTTTACCTTTTCTTTAAAAGTTCTTTTTTAAATTTTTATTTCACTTTAAAGTTAGATTGTTTTGCATTTAAAAAGAATGTTATAGCAAAAAATAGTAATTAGATGTACTTTAAAATCTTCCTATGTATACAGCCTTCGAATTCAAGATTAAAAATAAATTAATACAAAACATTTATCTAAAGAATCAAATTTATAAATAAAGTACATTAGAATACAATAATACATCAATATCAATATATAAAAAATATATAAAGACAAATTCATAAAGCAAGCTGAATGGAAAAAGGAAAAATGAAACTTCTCCTCCCCCCCTCACTCTCCCTCTCTCTCTCTCACCCACACACTAAAAAGAGATAACCCTCTTCGGCTGGTAGGACCAATTATCGGTTCTTAAATGTCGCTCGAGAGAAAGAAAAACCTTATATTCAAGTCGATTGAAATGTTTACTTAGTAAGAACACTGAGCTGAAGAACAACTGGAGGAAATGCTGGACCGGTTTTCGCGTGCCGTTTTTGGAACCTTTGTATTTCAAAGTAAAATTGCGTAAAGGTTGTCTGTTAGAACAATCATATGCTAAAAATGATATTACAATTTTAATTTTTAATTTTTTAAAAGGTATAATAGTAATAGACGACCTGAAAAATGTTGCCTGCCGTGCAAGGTATGACTTTGTACGGCAAACGATTGCAGAAAAACTGGCACGCACGAACACTGTGTAAAGGTATTATTAGAACCATTTGCTACAGTTGTTCTTCAGCTCAGTGAGTAGGAATGTAGGGTAGCAGTTAACGTTTAAACTGTTTTTAAGGTTTTCAAGAGCAACATTTAGGTCTGTTTTATTACTGCAAATCTTCTTAATTCTGTTAATTTGTGTAAACATAATATTTTTAAAACTTTAAGACTAACGCAGGAAAACCAATTCATCAAATTACAGACCTTAAAGCAAGAATCCTGTCTTTTAAATCATAAATACCAATCGGCCATTTTTCATCAGTCTTTCTAATTTTTAAATTCAGAAAAGAAATTTTGCCATCAGTGTCAGTTAGGTTTAAAATAAAGTCAGGGGGATAGGTTTCAAAGGCGTATTTCACAAAATTTTCACAGTTAATCACTATTACGTCATCTATGTATCTGTAAAATGTAATGTTTTTAAATTTTCCCTCAAAACTATAAAGAAAAATGTTTGCAAAACTCCTCGAATAGATATAGCTCCCATCGAGATTCCTCGAATTTGTAAGAAATATTCCATACCATTAAACAAAATATTTAAAAAAAAAAAAATCTGGAGTGACTCCACTCGACTTTCCGAACATTGAGTAATTAACAGTTTTGTAGATAAAGTAAAGAAAGAGGAGTTGTTAAACAAACAAAAGGGAGAAAACCATAATAGAGTGTTTGAGTATTTTTCTCCATATATTACACGATGTTTTATTTAACGCTACTGATCTTTGAGCCCATAGATCATATTGATAAAGAATTTTTCGTTGTGTCCCTGTAAAAACCTATAAATGCTAGATTCACCAAAATGCTTATAGTTAGTGCAACAGTAATTTATAATATTCATATAAATTTTCAGCTCAATTGAATAAGGCGTTTAGATGCCATCGCACTTTTAAAAATTGGGTCCCATAGGCCATAATGATAAAGATTTTTTCTTTGTGTCCCTGTAAAAAAACTGTAAGTGCTAGATTCACCAAAATCTATACAGTGTTTGCAACTGTGACCTAGAACATGTGTACAAATTTTTTGTTTATATTAATAAGGCGTTTAGACGCTATCACACTTTTAAAAATTTGGCCCCATTGGCCATAATGATAAAGAATTTTTCTTTATGTCCCTGTAAGAAAACTATAAGTCCTAGATTCTCCAAAATCTATACAGGTTGAGTATCTGTGACCTATAATATGTGTATAAATTTTTTGCTCAATTTAATAAGGCGTTTAGATGCTATCGCACTTTTAAGATTTTGGTCCCATAGGCCGTAATGATAAAGAATTTTTCTTTGTGTCCCTGTAAAAAAACTATAAGTGCTAGATTCACCAAAATCTATAGGGTTCGTACTATGGTGATTTATAATATACGTACCAACTTTTAGCTTATTCGAACAAAGCGTTTAGACGCTAGCGTGTTCACTCACAGACATACACACATACATACACACATACATACACACATACATACACACATACATACACACATACATACACACACACATACATACATCATCGCAAAAATAGTGAAAATGGACTCATTGGACCTTGAAACGTATAGAAACATCAAAATCTCAAATTCGGATTTTTGACATGATTACAATACTTTCCTCACTATAGTGTTCGGAAAGTAAAAAAATTTGTAAGGTTTATCCAATATTTCTTTTCACAATTAATCAGCTGAGAAAATTCATCGTAGATATTTTCAAATATTTCTAAAACCAAATAATCTGGAATACTACGAAAAGGGTTTTCAAAATCATAAGTATTAGTTGCTAAGATATTATCTGAGTTTTCTTTAAAATATTTTAAGACCTTAGAATGATAATTTTGAATGATATGGCAGCTGTCATCAGATTCTAAAGTATATAAGATATTGTTAATTTAATAAAAAAAGATTTTTACCTGCTTTTTAATTATAACTAAAAGTACCACAAGTAACAAAACGAAATTCAATGGGATTTTTATGAAATTTAACATTAATAAAATGGTATGGAAAATTAAAACCGTGTCTATTTATATTAAGTTTTTTATCGAAGTGCAAAATCTTTTTTCTTATAATTGAGGGGAAATCTTTAAGTTTTTTGTAAGAGCTTTTACTAGACTATTTTTTTTTTTATAATTAACATTTTATAAAAAAAAAAAACTTTATAAAGAAAGGCAAAATTATTTCCGGCTTTATCAGCTGTGGCAATAATAATTTTTTTCTTTAAATCTTCAATATTTTCTTTTAGATCTACGTTGTAATCATAATAAATTTTATTTCCAATGTAATTTTTATAAAATATTAGATCTTTTTAAAAAATATTCCAAAATTTTCATTTTCCAGATTCTAAAATCTTCTAGAGGGCAACTATATTTGTATGAAAGCTTCAAAATAAAATATCTAAATCTTTTTTTAATAAAATCTATAATCTTCCTATTTGTATAATTTAAATTATATATATATATAATGATTTGCAAAAGTACTATATTATTTCACACATGGATGGCGCAACTTGGTTTTTTTTACTCTACAAATTTCAATCACTATTTTGCATAACTTTCTATGTGTTCATTTTTGCAAGACATTTAATAATTAAATTTCAGTAAAAGATAGATATTAATATCTTAATTTTTAACATTTGCATTATTATTATTATTACACACATTAGTTATAAGCATTTTTATTTTCACTATCCGTTTTTAACACTTTTTAACAATAATTAAGAGTAGGTAATTAGGATTTGAATTAATCTATCTATCTTTCATTCTTACCGTCTGCTCGCCTCTAGCTTCCATAAATATTTCCATATTTTCGTCAAAATGATACTGTCGCATATCCCATATTTAAAATGGTATAAATATCCCAACTGGTTTTTGTATAGGAGCACTCAAAAGAATGTCAATGAGAGGCATTTTTTAAATAATATATAAATAACTTTGTATTGCTCATATTATAATGAAATTGAAATTTATTATTCATATGCTAAAAAATTGTTTTCTATATAATATGGTATGTATATCGTTAAGTTTTAGAAGGCTATACTGAAATATTCAGATACATTAAGAGCTATTATTGTGTTAAGCGTTTCAAACACTTTCAAGCAATGTTTAAGAATGATTATGAATTCATTTATTCTATCTGCCTGTCTTTTTGTCAGTCCGCCGTGTGTTCGCGTAAAAAAAAAGCATATTGAAGGTTAAACGATGCAAGATGTATGTACAGTTGGTTTTAACAATCTGTGAGAAATGCATGATTTTTACTTTCTTCTATATTCAATAGAAAAAAAGTATTGGATTCGTAAAAAATTTCAACCTGAGGTTTTCGACGGATTTACACGTTTTGCGAGGTCTAGAACACGATTTGACCATTGTTAGGAAATGTCTGTCTGTCCGTCTGTGTGTGTGTTGTGTGTGTGACAAAAATTTTGTGGCAACTGTGTCTCCGGAACTACTGCTCAGAATTACATATAAATATATATGTAGATGCACCATGACCTAAATTAGTGCCTATCCACTTTTGGTGCTAACCGCTCAATAGGTGGCACTGCTATAGAGCGATTACTGGAATTACAGGGGAGGCTATATCTCAGGTTCTATTGCGTATAATCAAACAAAACCTGATATGTGAGAAGACCATTATGAGATATTATGCTGAATCAATTCGAATGCTTATCGGCCGACAGTTGGCGCTGCTATACAGCGATTTCCGCAATTTAAGGAAAGGCTGTATCTCAGGAACTACTGCACAGAATTGCATATAAATTTGTATGTAGATGCATCTTAACATAAACTAGTGCTTGTTAACTTTTGGTGTAAACTGCTCAGCAGATGGCGCTACTATATTGCGATTTCCACAATTTAAAGGACGACTATATCTCAGGTTCTATTGCGTATCATGAAACAAAACTTGATATGTAAGAAAATCATTATGAGACATTATGCTGACTCAATTTGGATGCTTATCGGCCAATATGGGGCGTTTCTATACTGGTAATTTCATCGATAACGGGATAGTTATATCTCAAATCCCTATGGCATATAACTGTACGAAACTTGATATGTGAGATAACCATTATGAAAACGTATTTTTTAAATTGTTATTTATAGGCGATAAAACTATCTTTTTTTGTATACTTAGTGTTAGATTTTCCTAAGATGAAAATGATTTGCATCTATCATGTTAAAGAATTTTAATAAATTATTCGCACTTAGTGAATTTGTGCAGGAAAATATAGAAGAAAGTCTTGTGATGGCCACAACATACTCGTTCATTATTGTTTAATTTGTTCTGTGAAAGCAGCCCCAATTCTATAGATGAATAAATGCCATTGTTAATAAAAGATTAAACTTGAGAAACAGACAGGTTTTAGAAAAAAAAAAAAATTACAGAAAATGAAAAAGTAAATTTTTTAAAAATAGAATTGTAAGAAAATAATCTTTTAAACTGTCATTATTAACTAAATAAAAAGTATACGTTCTAAAAATGAACTTTTTAAATAAATTAAAACTCGATAATTTTAAATTGTATAGCACAAAATTGCAGTAAATTTCGTGCATATACAAAAGTTCTAATAAAGTTATTTTTTTAATAGAAATTTCATCTTTAAGTAGAAAGTGCATTAAAATTAAAAGATTTCAAAGTACACCTTCACAAAATCAAATTAGTTGTTTTGCTTTGAAATAAAGGGGAAAACTTTGAAGTTTTCCAGATGTACACTATTTTACTTGTCATATTGAATTGAGTGTACTATAAAAAAGATAGACCGATGCAGTGGAAAATTTAATTTAAATTTTTGAAGTGAAAATTTCTTTAGGCGCACACCATAGATTTGTTTCTTCAATAGTGATTTCATTCTAATCCCTTGCTAATATAATTTTTTGTATAGTGTCACGTTTATGTATGCAACAAAATTCGTGAACTGTTTTTTTTTTTTTAATCCTATAAAAATAAATATAATATATTTAAACGTGAATGATAAAAGTGAAATAAAACTTTTTCAAAAATTAAACTTGTCCGTGTATAAAACATCTGGTAAAACTGATGTCACATTTTTTTTTTTTAATATATTTTTCACTGAAGGGGATGTATTACGCATATTCCTTAGTTCAAAATGAATTCATTTAATAATTTTCTAACATAATTTGATGTTCAGCATCATATTTATTTTTGGAAAAAAATCCGTAAAATTGAAATAAAGGAATAATACACTTTAATATATTGTCAAAAATTAAACTTGCATACTCGAAAAATGTCTCTTAAAACCGATGCAAGTTTTTTTTTTTTTTTTTTTAAGTATATTTTTGATATAGTTGGTAGTTTTATAATAGTATATGGCCCAAACAGGCAATTATACAGGGTGTTCAAAAATTCGACTGAGAAACTGAGAGTGGTGACAGAAGTCACCAAAAAGATGAAATCGTACTATAATCGCGAAAAGCGCATGCATTTCTAAGTCACGCTGGAATGACAAAAGTACTATACTAACTACAAAAAGATTTATTAGATTAATTATTACACGAGTTCATCGGTGTGGTGCCCGCTGACGTCATTGCAGTCTACAACGGCGTAAAAACGATTTCCATACGCAGTGTTGCCAGACTGGGGATTTTATCCCCATTTTGAGGATTTTTTGGGCTTCTGGGGACAATTTTTTCTGGGGAAATGTTTGTGGGGAATTTCGAGGGGAGTTTTTATATTTATGTATGGGGATTTTTTTTCAAAAATGAGCGTCATTTGGGGAACAATCTGGGCTTAAATCTGTTAAATATTTAATTATTTATTTATTTATTTTGTAAAAAATTTACTTTTTTAGTAAAAAATTGAGTTGGGGATTTTTTATTGGAAACCCCCCCCCCCCCCTGATTTGGGGAAATTCGAAAGCCTATTTGGGAAAATTGACTGTCGACCATCTGGCAACACTGTCCATTATGTGCTCGAAGATACCAGGTATGCTTTTGATGTCTGACGCAGTGACACCAATCTGGGTTATAAAATTCTTCGGTGTATCCATAGGCGTTGCATAAACGAGTGATTTAAGGTGACCCCTATAGAAAAAAATCTCATGGATTCAGATTCAGAGAACTTTGAGGTCATGCAACGGGTCCCACGCATTTAATCCACCTCATAGGTTTCTCGCGATTTTCATTCACCCAGTTGTTTTGCGACCTCGTGTTCTATGGTACGTTTTCATAATCTTGATGCCTTCTATCACCCCTCTGAATTTGTTGGTCAAATTTTGGAACATCCTGTAAATATATTACGCTTTTATTAGGATTTTATGCAATTATTGATACACAAATACTGACAACTATACTAGTTTCATTACTTGATTAATTTGTCTGAAAGTGAATGGGAAATCTTTTTTAGTTTTCTTTTAGAATGAATTTATCTGATTCTTTTCTAACATAATTTTACGCGTTTTAGAGTACCATTTACTTATGCAACAAAATGTATGGTCTGGATCTTTTTTGAGAAAATAATTATCTTGTTAAGGTCCAGTAGACGATCAAAACTGATATTTTGAGAACAAGAATCACAGAAGAAAATTCAAATACCATTACAGAGGCTATAAATGGATACGTTTGAAAATGTACTTTCAGTTGTATTTTGTGGGTATGTACTATATCTAGAAAATATAAAAGGTTACTCGAATCCATTGCTTTCTATTTGATGTTATTGGTAGAAATGCTTTTAAAATTGTATTATGCGTAACACTATAAAAGTTTTCACTTCGGCTTTGCGATCTAAAAGCCACATACTTTTTTTTTTTTTTTTTTTTTTTTTGTTTATGGGAAAGATGAAATAGACTTTGTTTCTTATAAATATACATATAATTTCTAAATTAGCATTATTAACTAACTATTAAATGTTTTCTTCTGCTCTGTTGTGAAAATTAATATACGTTATTTTAAACGTCTTAGATAAAAACGATGACAAGAATTTGTCATTTCTATTACCGTTTCTGTGAAAGGTGTAATGCATTTACTATTTTTTGATATTTTTTTTCTACCATCTCTGTACGAAATAGTCAGTGAGTCAATGCTAATGAATATTTATGCGGAAAATTGCAAAACGTATTTCAATACGAAATATTTAAGCCAAAGTTCTTACTGAAACATTGGTGTACTTATATGAATACATATAATTAATTATTGCATATTTTAAAGCAGTATTTTATAAATACCAACTATTTTTCAATTAAAATGTTGCAATAGTAACAATTCATCTAAATGATTGCGCCGGAAAAACAGAATTTGAACTTTAAAACCCTTTTTCAATCAGCAATTTCGAGTAATCTCGAAATAAGACTACTTTGGATGAATTTGAAATGTAAACAAACTTGAATTTAAAGAAGGTTCCTGCTTGAATTTTGAAAAAATGGGGAAAATTTTACATTCGAGAACAGTCTATAACCCAATCGTTTTTAACTCTTGAAAAAGTCCAGGTTAATTTAATATCTTACGTTTTACGTTTTATTATTATTATCATTATTATTATTCGCACTCTTCTTATTTTTACGTTATTCTGAATTTGTTTGAAATTTTCTTTTTATTGTGCATTTGGTCTCATTTGCACATTATTTTTATTATTATTTATCATTTTAAAAAATTAAAACACTTCCTTTTAATCCCGGAATTCGATAACTACAAATTCATGCTAAAAGCAAAGATTAAGAATTTAAAAAGGCTACAAATCAATCTGATAGGTTGTAAATCTCTTGTTTCCTATCTTCGATTGAAGAGAAAACATTACAGAAATCAAACGGTTATAAACATTGCAATACTAATTAATAAAAAAAATAATAATAATTAAAAATGAAAAAATATCATAGAAATGAAATTATCTGATTTAGGTGAAAAAATCGGGTTTGGCACTCACACAACATTCTTTTACCCTGAATATGATTACTGAAAGACATATAAAAGATAAAGAGGTAAGATCAGAAGTACAATATACGATATGAATATACTTTATAACAGTTGAAAACAGTTTTAGAAACAGTTTTAATCGTCATATATTTCTGTGTGAAGACCTCCTACCGTCTCCCTCAACCCCCATTAAAAAATAGTACCTAATACATTACAATTTAAAGGCTCTTAATAAATTTTAAAGTTTAATCGAAATTAAGACATCTCTCACTCACGCAGCACTCCTTGGTATTTACCAATCTTGATCAAACATTTAGTAGCATCATCATTTAATCTTGAAAATTTCATGTAGCATACCCATATGACACAGAATTAAAATACCCAGATTAGATTTCCTGCTAATATTCGTTCTTCAGTTATACACACAGACCAACCGCTAAATCCTGATTTCTGGATTAAGCGGATTTTAAAACTTGTAAATGTTATAAAAATTCAATTTGACAAAATTGACCTCAAAATAATGTTTTATTTTTATTTTTAGAGTAAATTAAATAAAAAGAGGAAAAAAAACATATATCATGCTAAGTTTCTGGCAATAAATTAAAATCAGTTAAATAAATCAGTTTATTTATTTATTTTGTTTAAGGGGAGGAGCGAGGATACGAACTTTATATGTGTGTCGTCTAATTGCAAAACCGAGCAACTCCAGAGTAAGTTGCAAAGGTGGCTAAATCCAAAATAAAAACTTGAATAACGCTCTTCCTTCACTTGACCCTGTCACTTTATTTTGAATTTTCAAACAAACTTCCCTAATGGTTTTAAAAATGAAGAGCTTTGGTCCCAATCATATTTTGGCTAAGTGTGGCAAAAAATCACTTTTCCTCAAAAATTTTGTGTTTTGGAACTGGCCGATTTTGCAACTAGACGACACATGTACCGTATGTAAACTAGTATGTTGTGGCCACCACAAGCCTTTCTTCTGTATTTTCCTATACAAATTTTCTCAGTAACAATATATATATATATATATATATAAAACAAAAAACAAAAAAAAAAAAAAAAAAAAAAACGATTTTTTAGTTTTTTTTTTTTCGTTAAAAGTAAAAAAAAAAAAAAAAAAAATCGATAACTTTGTTTTAAATTATTACATATTTATAGTTCAAACATTCGTTTTAAAAGCATTGACGAGATCTTTCGAAAGATACCCATCTTGAAAATTTACTCCCCCAGGGGGGAAGCGATGCCCCCACATGCACAAATTTTTTTTCCTAATTAACTACTTCTATTATCAATAATTCATATTAATTTTACAATCACAGGTTAAGAATAACTCTCATTATGTACATTTATACGAAATTTTGTCCTATACTGCCATGTTAAAAATTTAGAAAAAATACGATCACTGAGCAACCTGTTGAGCGATTGATCCCCAAATCTAATCAGCAACATTTTATGTCAGGGGCCAACTAAATACCAAGTTTGGTTAAAATTCGTTAAAAAAATCGATAACTTTGTTTTAAATTATCACAGAGTTATAGTTCAACCATTCGTTTTAAAGGTATTGACGAGACCTTTCGAAAGATACCCATCTTGAAAATTTACTCCCCTCGAGGGGGGACTTCCCCCTCAAGGGGGGGGGCGTGGCGAGGCTCCTACACATACAAAAGTTTTTTCCCAGTTGACAATCTCTATTATAAATAATTCTTGTAAATTTCATAATGATTATTAAAAAATAATTCTCTTTATGCACATTTATACAAAATTTTGTCCTATATCACCATGTTAAAAATTTAGAAAAAGCGGGATGGCAACGCAACCTGTAAGATACGAAAGTTGATAGGCAAAGTTGATTACCAAAAGTTGATAGGCACTAATTTATGTCAAGGTGCAACTACATACCAATTTGTATGAAATTCTGTGCAATAGTTCCTGAGATACAGTTGCCACAAAATTTTGTCACACACACACACGCAGACTGACAGACAGACAGACATTTTCTAAAAATGGTCTAATCGTGTTCTACATCTCTCAAAACGTGTTAATCCATCAAAAACCCGAAGTCGAAAATTTTTATGAATCCAATACTTTCTTCTATTGAATATAGAAGAAAGTAAAAATCTATCTTTTAAAACGATTTTACCAAATTTCACATGTTTCTTTTTCATTTTTACTTTCTTCTATATTCAATAGAAGAAAGTATTGGATTCGTAAAAATTTTCGACCTCGGGTTGTTGATGGATTTACACGTTTTGAGAACTATAGAACACGATTTGACCATTTTTAGAAAATGTCTGTTTGTGTGGGGCAAAATTTTGTGGCGACTGTATCTCAGGTACTACTGCACAGAATTTCATAAAAATTGGTATGTAGTTACACATTGACATAAATTAGTGCTTACCAACGTTTGGTAAAAATTGTCCAACAGCTTGCGTTGCCATCCCGCTTTTTCTAAATTTTTAACAGTGTGGTATAGGACAAAATTTTGTATAAATGTGCATGAAAAGAATTATTTTTTAATAATCATTATGAAATTTACAAGAATCATTTGTAATAGAGATAGTCAACTGGGAAAAAAAATTGTGTATGTAGGAGCCTCGCCTCCTCACCCCCTGGTGGGGAGGTCCCCCCTCGATAGAAGTCAATTTTCATGATGGGTATCTTTGAAAAGAGCTCGCCAAAAACCTTTAAAACGAATGGCTGAACCATCGATCTGCGATAATTTAAAATAAAGTTATCGATTTTTTTTTTCATTTTCATTATTATTATTATTATTATTATTATTATTATTATTATTATTTTTATGTAATATTGAGAATAAATTCGGCTTTATATATATATTTAGTGTTATACTACTTCTCTAATATGTAAATCGTCTGCATCATCATGGAAGATAATTTTTTAAAATAATAATTTTAATAAATTATTTTTACTGAGTGAATTTGTATAGGAAAATATAGAATAAAGTCATGTGGTGGCCACAACATACTAGTTTAAAAATGTTACTTTATCAATCCAACATCACTATATTTCACTTCCTTACAAATATATAATAA
Organism: Salticus scenicus; assembly: GCA_963930645.1. NCBI lineage: Eukaryota > Metazoa > Arthropoda > Arachnida > Araneae > Salticidae > Salticus > Salticus scenicus. The sequence goes on along the minus strand of OZ005654.1, from coordinate 40,478,117 downwards.
TTTTTCAAGTTATAGTATCATTTAGCATTTTTCCGAATAAAAGTTTTAGATACCGAACTCCTGGGTATGTGGCGTTGTACGTTGATTTACTGTACGTTCATTGCTAAAAATGTCATATTTTTGTACGTAATTATTTATCGTTGAAGGTACTTACAAACAGATATTTTGATAGTTTAAAATTTATCTTGAGACCACCTAGTTCATCTTAACACTTATCGTTGTCGATAATTTTCCAGCAATAAAGCCTGTGTACTACCTTAAATTAAAAATCCGATGCAGCTAATAATTTAATTGTTCTGTTTTCTTTTGTAAAATGATCATTAAAATAGAAATAAATTTGTATGATGCGCTTTAAAAATAAATCGTTTTCAAACATTAAATATTAGAAAAGTTTATTTAACTGATCATATCTGTACTCTCCGGTGATAAAGGTCACACCATGGCACAAAAATGACTTTTTTTTTTTTTTTTTTTTTTTTTGGAAGGAAGTTATAAGGAAATTAATTAACGGCCCTCTTCACTTACCGTCGCCGGAAGCCCGAGCCAATGTTATTCTGTGGGGAAATTTTCTTTACAAATAACTTATTAACTAATACATATTTTTAAATTCTGTTTTCACATTCAGAAAATTCCCAACTGTTAAATGGGCGGACCTTTTTTTAAAAATGTATTTTTTTAATTTTTAATATTTTATTTTGAAATTGCAAAATGAAAAAAATTCACATATTGAAAATTCGTACTTTGCAGCTTCAAAATAAACTATAAAAAATTAAAAATATATATATTTTTAAAAAGTCCGTCCATTTAACAGCTGGGAATTTTCAGAAAGTGAAAACAGAATTTAAAAATATGTAATATTTAATAAGTTATTTGTAAAGAAAAATTTCCCATAGAATAACATTAGCATTGGCTTCCGGCGGCGGCGAGTGAAGAGAGCCCTTAATGGCATTTGTCATGAATAAAGAAAATTGAAATGGTTTTATGTTGTACTGTCCTATCTCCTTTATAGTTAGTAAGCATAATGCTTAATGCCTGTATATAAAGCAGAAAATGCGCATAAAGGAATGATGCATTTATACGAAATTTTGTCCTATACTGCCATGTTAAAAATTTAGATAAAATGAGATCACAGCGCCTACTGTTGAGCGAATGATCCCCAAATCTAATCAGCACCAGTTTATGTCAGGGTCCAATTAAATACCAAGTTTGGTTAAATTTCGTTCATTGGTTCGTGAGATACAGCGTCCACAAAATTTGTAATACACACACACAGACAGACTAACAGACATTTTCTAAAAACAGTTGAATAGTGTTCAGGACATGCCAAAACGTGTAAATCCATTGAAAACTAGAGTTCGAAAATTTTCTCGAATCCAATACTTTCTCTATATATACATATAGAAGATAGTAAAAAGTAATTTTTAAATTAAAGCGCCGCCTGTTGGAGACATTTTAAACTAATTTGCTAATAAATCTTTTATTCCCTTAAAAAATCCGATGTATTTCTGTGCACATGTGTGAAAACCGCATAGTGGTATGGTCAATATTTTTTGAATAATACAATTTTTACTTTCTTCTATATGTATATATAGAGAAAGTATTGGATTCATGATAATTTTCGAACTCCAGTTTTCGATGGATTTACACGTTTTGGGATGTCCTGCTTGAACACGATTTGAGTGTTTTTAGAAAATGTCTGTCTGTGTTTGTGTATCACAAATTTTGTGGACGTTGTATCTCACAAACCAATGAACGAAATTTAACCAAACTTGGTATTTAGTTGGACCCTGACATAAACTGGTGCTGATTAGATTTGGGGAACATTCGATCAACAGGTGGCGCTGTGATCGCACTTTTTCTAAATTTTTAACATGGCAGTAATAGGACAAAATTTCGTATAAATGTACATAATGAGAGTTATTTTAATCGTGTGATTGTAAAATTAATATGAATTATTGATAATAGTAGTAGTTAACTAGGAAAAAAATTTTGTGCATGTGGGGGCATTGCTTCCCCCCTCCTCCGGGGGGAGTAAATTTTTAATATGGGTATCTTTCGAAAGATCTCGTCAATACCTTTAAAACGAATGGTTGAATTATAGATCTGTGATAATTTAAAACAAAGTTATCGATTTGCTTTTGCTTTTAACGAAATAGAAACTTGGGGGGGGGGGGGGAGAGAATCACATTTCTTCTGATAATTGCAAAAAAATGACTTTATTTCGGTATTTAGTGACATAATTCAAAAAAGATAAAAAGTCAGATAAAAAAATCTGCATTTATAATGAAAAATAATTTGATAATTTAATAAACAATTTGTATTGAATAAATTTTGTGTAATATTATGTAGAAGAAAGACATGTGGTAGCCAGATCATACTAGTTATTTTTTCTGTGTTTTTTGGATCACCCGGTATATACATATAGAAAAATGTAACAAATACGTGCTTAATGATTTTTCTTTTTAAACAAATTGATACGAACACTTAACCATAAAATTCAAATCAACGTTTAACTTTACAATTGCCTATTTTGTTTACTTCGTTCCGATCTTATCTATCATATGCATTCAATGAGCGAGATTTATCGATTTCAAAAGGATGTTGAAATCATTTCATTTTCAAAACTGTTCCTTACAGTTGATTTCTTTGAACTCGCCTTTTGTATTACGGCCAAGCTTCTCTGTGATTGGTTTAGCAGGAAGAGAGGCTGTACACAAAACTTCAAAACTGATAGAGGGAAAAAAGTAAAACAAAATAAGTTGAATTGTTCTAGCGTATCGTCTTTTCGGATTTAATCAATCAAAGGTTGATTCAAATGATTGATTGGCTGAAGCGTTACAGTACGTATCGAATCTGTCATTAAGCCTTCTGTCAACAAAATTTTCACGTGTTTAGTGCCGTTGTGGCAGTTAATTCTTTCCTCGAAATCGATCCCTGTTATTGGTAAGATATTTATTAATATATTTCTAACAAGAAAACGTTGTGATAATTACTTTTCTTTAATGTAAAAACACATAAATAGTTATTGTTTTTGTGTTTATTATATAAAATGTAAGATCTATCTTAATGACTTTTTTTTTTTTTTTTTTTTTGGGGGGGGGGGTGGATTTTCATTTGTGTTTTTTAATGTATAGATATGTTTGTAAAGATAAGAACAAACATTTTATATACATAAGTCTTCTTCTTTATTTAGAATTGATTCAAACGTGATTAGCAAAAGAAAAGAAAAAAATTGCATAAAATTTATCATTGTCATGTAGATTTAAATACCTTAAAAATCTAAAGATTTAAATACCTCAACTACATAAAACTAGTATGTTGTGGCTACCACATGACTTTCTTCTATATTTCTCTATACAAATTCACTCAGTAAAAATAATTTATTAAACTTATTTAAAAAAAATTATCTTTCATGATAATGCAGACGATTTCAATATTATAGAAGTAGTATAATACTAAATATCCAAAAAAAGTCAATTTTATTTTCAATATTACATGCTTTTTTTTTTTTTTTTTTTTTTTTTAATGAAAAAAATCGATAACTTTATTTTAAATTATCGCAGATCGATGATTCAACCATTCGTATTAAAGGTATTGGTGACCTTTTTTGAAAGATACTCATCATGAAAATTTACTCCCCTCCCTCCGGAGGGGAGGGGGGGGAGGCGAGGCTGCTACATGCACAATTTTTTTTTTTTTTTTTTTTCCCAGTTGACTATCTCTATTACAAATAATTCTTTTGAATTTCATAATTATTATTAAAAAATAATTCTTTTATGCACATTTATACAAATTTAGTCGTATACCACCATGTTAAAAGTTTAGAAAAAGCTGGATAGCAACGTAAGCTGTTAGACAATTTTTACCAAAAGCTGACAGACATTAATTTATGTCAATGTATAACTACGTACCAATTTGTATGAAATTCTGTGCAGTAATCCCTGAGATACAGTTGCTACAAAATTTTGTCACACACACCCAGACATTTTCTAAAAATGGTTAGATCGTGTTCTACATCTCTCAAAACGTGTCCGTCAAAAACCCGAGGTCGAAAATTTATACGAATCCAATACTTTCTTCTATTGAATGTAGAAGAAAGTAATAACAGGGAAAATTTATAATTTAATAAAACTTAACAGGTTTGGGTCAAATGATTTAATGTGTGATTGCCATATGCAAAAATAACGATTCTGTTTTTTATTTTACATATTTGAAAAGTTCAAGTTTTGGAAAATTGAACAAATTGGTTAAGAAAAATATGAGGTTTTTCATCACTAAACATTGATAATACATATGATTTTTTATGTTTAATTTAATATATTTATATAAACATATATTTTATTTCTTAATGCTATTGGGTGCTTCTGAATAGTAATTCAGTTTAAAAATCCTAGAATCCAAAACTTCTCAGAATTGAATATTTGGTCCGATATTTTATTGAATTTCCCAGAAGGTTAATTAAATCATTGTAGATTTAATTAAAGTAATTGCGAGCAAAATTTGTACCTTAACTTACTATATTAATCCTTAAATTACTTTAAATTATTATATTAAATATTGTAATTGCAGTATGTTCAAAGTAAATTTAAGTATATTTTAGATATAGTCACGAAAACGTTCTCTATAATTCACTCTCATAAAATCAGCATTTGTTTACTTTACATTATTCATTCAATATACGTTTTTCATTTACAAAAGTTTTCCTATTGTAATATATATATATATATGATATGCATGTATACACACACATACAGGGTGCAAAGCAAAGTCGCCAGGAGGCCTTTTTTTTTTTTTCGCAATCATTGGTCGCAGATATATGTTTCCAATTACAAAATGTTTAAAAAATGTAAGCATTTGATATAACAAATTTAAATTTAAAAAGTCATTTTTTTTAATTACTAAAATTAACTTTTCTACTGTTTCTAGATCCCTATAGTCTTATTTGGTAAAAGTTGACGCTCATCCTAACAGATATAACACAAAAAGTTTTGTGCGCCCAAAATTGCCCAAGATATTTAGTTTCAAATATTTAGATTTTCTTTTCACCTTCTTTTTTTTTTTTTTTTTTAGACCTTCATTAAAGGGTCAGTTAAAAAGTCATTAATAAAGTTCGAGAAAATGGGGAAAAAATATCCCAAACTTTGTCAATTTTGGGCGCACAGAAGTAAACTTTTGTGTGTATTTTAATTGATAATATTTATAATAGTTCTTTTAAAAAGATTTTCTTTATTATATCAGTGTTTTGAATCAAAATGTTTAATAGTTAGAGCATTTATAAGATAATATTTATATATACATGTATATTAAAATTTAAAAGTATTCTTTACGAATATAAATAAAATTGCATTGGAATATACATAAATTAATTTATATAAGTTATTAAAAACTATTCCTAAGCTCAATTTTCGCTTAGTCTTATTGGATATACGCTTTAATACTAAATATCAAACTTATGAGAAATCATACGCAAGTTTTTGTTATTGAAAGTGTGGGAAAGAGCAAATTTAAAATATTACAAGAAATTTTGTCCAGTGCTGGCAATCAAACCGCACCTCCCCCACCCCCCACCCCTTATAATCTAACCAATTTCTGTGTACATTTTTGTAATTCAAATTTTGGGATTTAAAAAAAAAATCACTATTTAAATGCGTACTATGTTTTACGTTAAATATGAAAGTAATAATATTATCAGAACAACTGTATTTTCTCAAACATGATAGAGCAAAATAACTGAATCTTTTATTTATTTATTTTTACTTTATTAATTTAATCATCTTCTTCCCCTCTAAAGTTTTAATGTAAGTTATTCACAGACATAACTTCATTGAAAAATGCTTTGATTAATAATTCAGAAGATATATTTTGCAATATAAAAAAGATACAATAACCTTCTAGAAAGACCGCTACAATCCTTATTATAATGTAAAAAATCAGCTTAATGGCTAAAATTACCGCTTAGGGCAAAAATCCATAAAAATATAGTTAGTAGAAGTAAAAAATATTTTAATAAAAACTTTATTTTTTATATATAAATCAATACATTCGTTATATTAAAATTTTGAAAAAAAAAAGTGAAGGGAGAAATGCTTTGATATTTTTTAAGTTTTAAAATAAATAAAAATAAGGAAAGGTTAAACATAAAAAAAAATATAGCTACATAATTTTATAACTGTAACTATTAAAACATACATCATTCTCTTAAAACTTAAGATTCAAATAGATTCTTTAAAAAATGTTTAATCATTGAAATTCAAGTGTATTTGTTGTTTTGCTCTCGGAACTGGTAAACGGATGTGCCTTTTTTAATCCCAAGTCGACATAGCACTTCGAATTTTTTCGTGGATTTCTCTGAAACGCGCGTAAATACAGGCTAGGACCCCGTTATAAAGAACCACCCTACACACACACACAAGAAGGACAATCCTATCCATGTTTAGGATCCATGTGTAGTCAATTGGCCGTCCTTATCAAATATTTGTATATGTGTATACAAAGACACAACACAATCCATTTACTAAAGGAATGAGGACTCGCAGTTTAATTTCATAAAACAGAAATTAAACAAAATTTGAAATATCCAAAAATTTGTTCTAATTGTCGATGAATTTAAAATTTGAAGTATTTTAAAAGATAAAAAAGAAATTCGAAAAATGGAATCTAACATTTAAATTATTGGTACGATGTTGCCTGGTATATTGGCAATCATTCGAAATTATTGTTGAAACTTGGAGAAGATAAGATATATATACAATATGAAATTGTGTTGTTATCCGCGTCAAAGGTAAGGAAAATAAATACTTGAAAATGTAAAATATCGCGAACCATTATTTGATTCGAATAAAAATGATTTGAAATTTATTATAATCTATAATATCTTTTAAGCGATTTAATATCCTTTACAAACTTCAAAATTGAGAATAATCTTAAGATGACTCATTTATGTAAAATCTTTAAATTCAATAACTAAAGAGATAGGGACATCGTTATGTATATATATATCGGTTTTAGCTCCTTACATTAATCTTAGATGTATAACATGTATTCCGAGTCTCCGTTATTAGTGCTAGAGGCCTATTTCAGTCGGTACAGTTGTCGAATTTTTATAATACACTCTTAATTAGTGCTAAGGGTCTATTTCAGTCGGTTTATTGAATGGGGATTTATTGAATGAAGTCCCCCCCAAGGCACAACTTTGACATGAGTCCCCTCCAAGGTACAACTTTGACATGAGTCCCCCCCAGGCCCAACTTTGACATGAGTCCCCCCCAGGCCCAACTTTGACATGAGTCCCCCCCCCAGGCCCAACTTTGACATGAGTCCCCCCCCAGGCCCAACTTTGACATGAGTCCCCCCCCAGGCCCAACTTTGACATGAGTCCCCCCCAGGCCCAACTTTGACATGAGTCCCCCCCAGGCCCAACTTTGACATGAGTCCCCCCCAGGCCCAACTTTGACATGAGTCCCCCCCAGGCCCAACTTTGACATGAGTCCCCCCCAGGCCCAACTTTGACATGAGTCCCCCCCAAGGCCCGACTTTGACATGAGACCCCCCCCAAGGCACACCTTTGACATGAGTCCCCCCCAAGGCACACCTCCCCCTCAAAAGAGAAAAAACGTTGTTTTGCGGCTATAAGACAGTTTGGACTTCCAACGTTATTTGTTACAATATCTGCAGCTGAAACACATTGGTTTGATTTAATGAAAACTTTATCATGGAATTTAGATCGTCACGAATTAACTAAAGAAGAATTTGTCGATATTAATAAGTTTAGCAGTAGGCCTCTGGCACTAAATTAAAATCTGTCAATGTCAGATTTTCATGTTTTCTTTTTTTTTTTTGTTACATAATAAAACCATTATTATTTTTATTATTATTACGGTGATATCATGCTGTAAAGGTTATAAATATTTTCAGTTTCATTAATTTAATTTATTCGTCGAAAATATGTATGATGGTTTTCTTCTTAAAAATACTGGTGATAATTTTGATTTAAAAATTAGCAATGTTGTCAGCTATGGTATAACGTGACATTGCCAAATTACGTAAATAAAAAAGCACCGAATTGTATAACATCAGTTAAAATTTTCTTGGGGGTTTAATTTTTAAGAATTGCAAAATACATTTTTTTTTTTTTAATACGGTCTTCATTTTTACTAATCGCCCCCCCCCTCCTTGGGAGGCAAATTTTCTGAAATTGCTTCTTTTAGTGGGTGTCTGCGTCACGGAAGAAATGTTTTCGCCGAATCTCACTGGGCGATGATAAATCGGTCACTTATTCAGGACAAACAATTTTATATAACATATAGATGTTTGAGGCTTAACGGCCCTCTTCACTTACCGTTGCAGGAAGCCCGAGCCAATGTTATTCTATTTGGAAATTTTCTTTACAAATAACTTGTTAACTAATAAATATTTTTAAATTCTGTTTTAACATTCAGAAAATTCTCAACTGTTAAATTGACGGACCTTCTTTAAAAATGTATTTTTTTAATTTTTTATATTTTATTTTGAAATTACAAAATGAAAAAAATTCACATATTGAAAATTCGTATTTTGGAGCTTCAAAATAAAATATAAAAAAAATAATTTTTTAAAAAAGGTCCGTCCATTTAACAGCTGGGAATTTTCAGAATGTGAAAATAGAATTAAAAAATTTCTATTAGGTAATAAGTTATTTGTAAAGAAAAATTTCCCATAGAAACATTAGCTTCGGCTTCCGGCGGCGGTGAGTGAAGTGGGCCCTTAAAAGTGAAATATCAGCTAACTGAAGCTGTAAAAATTCTTTGAAAAGTATTTTCTATTAAAATATATATGTAGTTAAAAAACAAGTACTCGTAAACATATTTGATCTTTTTATATTCACTAGATTTTTCTTTTCTTCTATTAATATAATTCAACGATTTTCTTTTTTTTTTCTCCTCTCTTCTATTTCGAATTTTAGTAAAGCATGTAAAGTTGAGAGTTGTCCAAGAATTTGAATACGATAACAATCAGGATTTTATGTTCTGACGATTTTTCTATTTAATAAAATCTTATTTACTTGAAATATTAACCCGATCAGGTTATCGTATTTTTCGGCACCTTATCAGTTTATCATGGGTCGCTGAAGAACCGAGTAATGTTAGAACACGTAATTTTTAATGAAATAATATTATAGTTTTAAAAAATTAAAGAACACGCTTTTATGGAAATGTGAACTAAAAAGCACAAAATATCTATCTTAGTATTAAAATGCAGGGTAAGAGAAAATCGTGTGAGTGACACATCATAATATTTACATACATTTAAATCTTTAATTAAAATAATTTAGAATTAAACAAAAACCATTTTTTAAAAAATCTCTCCTGACTGGGCTCGAACGCTAGACCTTTAGGTTCGTAACGCAGAGCTTTACCTCACAGCCACAGCGTTCACGTAGGGAAAGTCTTTTTGTACAATACAAATTTTTTTGTTTGCTCCCAGAGTGGTTACATACAAGCATACATACAGGTGAAGCTAATAAAAGCGTGTTAAAAAATGTGATAAAATTCTTGAACACTTCTAATTTAAGGGCAGCCAATGAATATTGCAAAAGAAATTAAAACAAATATTTATATATATATATATATATATATTCATCAGAAATACGCCCATTTCTATAAAATGCAGTCATTTACTAAAAATGTATAACCTTTGAAAAAATTGAGATACTTGAAAAATTTAGATTGCATAATAAAGTTTAAGAATGGTATTTTTACGAAAAAAGTCATGGGCACGATAGATAGGTATTTCTTTTATATGTGGATTCTGACGGATGAGACATAAGAAAAATGGCTCGAATCTCCAATGAACCACGATAACCTGATCGGGTTAAAAGAGTGTAAATTTCGTAAAAGTGTTCTTATAATATTAGTTGTATTTGTGTAGGTTAACTGCACTAGAATCCTATGTTTGGGTGGAATGTTATCCATAGGGTCTTTTTAAGAGGTACTAGTCTGCATTAACGGGAGTTTTGGAGAAATCTACAGAAAACGCTGAGTGACTACATCGACGAGCGTGATCTGGAATCGAGTCCACCAAACCACCTGTCTTCCAGCTTTAATAATCTATTTTAAAAAAAAAAACGTTTAAAACCCAAATTCTTAATGTATCATACCACATAAATCTTTTCAAATTTAAAATAAAATTTAATTTGAAAAAAAAGAAAAGTAACTTTTTTGTTTATTAACCAAAAAAATTGATGAAATTTAAAATGCAAGTTGGTCTTGTGGGGTACAGGTTGTAAATTATATTTTTGTGTTCGTGAGAGAAAATTTTAAAAATATTGAAAACTGCAATTTTTACCACTTCAAAAACACGTGACTTAATGTGAAGCAGATTTTTTTTTTTTTTCCTAACGGTTTCCATACAATCTTCTGCTCTTGCCACCTAAAATTCATACTTTAGTTAATTTTAAAAATCAAATTGTCCGATCGATAAGCTATCCATCGGATTCACAAAAATGTTCCCTTTCATTTGGTACCTTATTTGTAACGATACGACTGATATTTCTAATTATTTTATAATTTATGTTCCTCATTTTAAATAAATGTACTTTTATATATATATGTAATTCTGTCGGGAAAAAAAAAAAAAAAAGGCAACAATTAAATTATGTTGAGATTCACAAACATAGCGTAGTGAATGACAATAAGTACATAAGAATTTGAGGAAAACAGACCCTCTCTGACATTCTCCTAACGTAGGAAGTAATATTTCAGTCTATATAATTTTTCTCCAATATTATCCAAAAAGTTAATAAGCGTATATAAATTGGGGTTGTGTGTACATGGCCCAAACTCATATTTCCGTAAACATTTTTAAAATGCTTAAAATTTATGTTATTCTTATCATGATTTCTATAAAAAATTGTTGTAATTATCATTATAGATTCATATGTAGAAAAACATACAAAAGAATTGTACATAAGGATATATAAAGGTGTATGTGGGGGTATTTCTTTAAAGCATATATTTATATGCTTAATTATACATTAAAAAATATATTAAAAGAAACGTGGATTTCCATATACAATATGCAGGTGTACAAAATTATATATTTTCTTCTAAAGAACAAGGTATCATTAACATGGAGAGCTGGTGTACAGGGCCACACAAAATTATTCAGAAATATCAAGGAATGTGTAAAAAATTGCACAATCCATTTTCAGTTGTTTTTCGTGTTTTTAACACATTTCAAAAATGTTGAAAAGTGGAAAATGAAATTACTTAATAGGTATAATCGTAAAGCAGTGTTGCCAGATTGGGGACCTTTTTTATTGAATATCCACCAGCAAATTTTAATTGTAACTGTTGCAAGGTTGGAAAAAACCCGGCCCAATGGGTTTTTCGGGTTTAATCAGGGTTTTTTGGGGGGGGTTTCTGGGTTTTATCAGAGTATTTTCAGTTTTTAAGAGTTTTCAAGAATGCTTTCTTTCTTGCTGTTTTTAAAAATTAATATATCATTCATAATAGGACAATTAAAAAAAAAAAAATGAATTTTAATTATTCGTTAAAATCAAAATTTAAAAAATTTAATTTTAAAATTTCTAGTCTTATTATAATTAAGTTAAAGATTTTTTTTTTTTTTTTTTTTTTTTTTTTTTAATTAAACAATTGTACTTTAATTATCTAAAATTCTGTTTATCTGCCCTTTACAACAAAAACTAGATTTCAATAATTATTTAGTTCATTATTATTATTATTATTTTGTTCTGAATAGATTTCCATAAAATAATTTTAATTATTGTTCCTTATACATTACAAAACAGTGTTGCACTGTTAAAATTTTCAGAAATTTTTATTTATTTATATTTTGCATTCCTCAAGTCCCCTAATTTTCTTTATATTGACAAACAACTCTTTTTTTCTTGCCCTTATATTTTTTATGTATAATTTCTTATTTTATTTTAATAAGATAAAAAAAAATTATTTTTTTATTTTATTATTATTATTATTTTTTTTTTTTTTTTTTTTTTTTTCATGTGAAATTTTTCAGTTTTTTTTTTTTTTTTTTAAATAAAGCAGTTTGAGCACTTCCAATATTTCTGAAAATTCCTTGTTGATGTTCTAATAATGTATATAATATTTGTTTTATATTTATATGTTTATTGTAAGTTAGTTAAAAGTGTAATTTTAAATAAGGATTTTGAAAAAAAACCCACTTGGGTTTTATTTTGGGTTTTTCAAGTGGGTTTTATTGAAAAAATCCACCCGGGTTTTTTTGGGTCGGGCAAAATCAAGCCAACCCTGAACTGTTGCCTAATCATTCCGAAGATTAATCGTCTTTTAAGTATATAAACTATCACTTCTCAAAATTATTGGTGATAGTTGAATAAAAAAAAGTCCCCAGTCTGGCAACTCTGTCGTAAAAAAGTGTTACAGGTATAGTCTATGTGCAATGTTATGATTTTTTCTTATTTTTGTGCACTGTGATACAATTAGAATTATTGTTTGTTTATTGATGCAAGTATTTTTTTTTCTGCCGTTCTCGTAACAAATATTAAATATTCATAAAGCAAATGGCTAGTATCACTAAAACTCATAAACCTAACAGAAAATGAACCATTTCTGTTTAATACATTTGATTAAAATATCTATCCCGCACGTCATTTAGTAATGAGAACAATGCTTTGAAATAGAATTTTTTATTAGTTAGTCCGAAGGTTGGAATTTATTATTTAGAAAGAGCCTTTCCGTATTAATAATGCATATACCTAATATAATATTAACAACGTTTTTCGATATTAACTGAAATTCGCAAAAGAAGGTCGTATGGTGCATAGAAAATACGTTATATTGTCGGGATATTTAATAAATTGAATTTCTTATGTTTGGGAGTTAAAAGAAAATATTTTGAACAAGGGAAAAAAAAAATCTAAATTCTGCAAACTATATTATTTTTAGATAGATATTCTTCAGTTATCCTCTTCTACGGAAGATATAAAAATGAAAATTGAATTTTGCGAATTTCCTTCAACCGAATTCAGAATGAAATATTTTCTCGAAAAAGTTCCAATTTTGAAGGTTTAGGTTATCTCTTGCACACAAGCAAAAAAATACGTCGATATTTTGTAAACAATATTTAACGTTAAAATAATTACAAAAAGACACATAACGCTACACTTTTTCGCGTAGTAATAACTTAAAATTAATTTCAAATTACAAAAAAATTGAATGATGCAATTTTATATTAACCATGTGCTTTTATTTAATTTGGCATGTATGTGAGTTAATTATAAAAATTGAATTTTAATTCACTTTCAATCATCTAATTGAGCTAAAATTTTGTATACACTGTCAAAGAAAAGTCCTGTTTGCTGCCAGAAATTTTCTGTAATTTAGAGAAATACGTTCTATCAACGTAATTTTTCCGTTGATAGAACGTATTTTTCTGAATTACAGAAAATTTCTGGCAGCAAACAGGACTTTTTTTGACAGTGTACATATATAATTCCGACGACAAGCCATAATTAAGCAGAGGGAGGGAGAAGAACTGAAGACCTGGGCCCCCCAACTTTAGTTAAAAATTTCTTTTCGAATTTTAACCCATTTCTTGTCGTCCGATTGAGCTGAAGTTTTGCTTACATGTATATTATCCACATTTGCTGAATTAGCTTTTTAGTAAGTATACTTAAAAAGTATATATATATATATATATATATTATATAGAGAGAGAAACAGAACGTTCAGTAGTAATATATTATCAGTGCAAACATTTGAAATTTAAAGATGATTTAATTTCAGTATTCAAACAATTATTCTGATCAAAAACGAAGACCACCCAAAAAAAAAAAAAAAAAAAAAAAGTAAAATTTAAATGAATTATAGCAAATTGGAATGAGAAAAAAGCATTATTTGCATTCTAACGTTATCAAGGGCCTGGTAAAATGCAAATATGCTAAAAAATGTATGTTTTTCTGTCACAAAGAAAGCAAAAGCTAAGAATTTCTTTGTTCACAGGCCCGAAACACCCATTGTAAATAAAACAAGAAAAAACGAAGATCAAAATAAAACTCATCACTATAAATGATAATCGAATAAACCATTTAAAAAATTAATATATATTCATTTGTCTTATTTTTATTTTGATTTCTTTAGAAATAGACCTATTGTAATCACTTATTTTATCTCTGACTATATATCTATATATAGTGAAATATCTGTCATCACCATAGTTTTCCTAAATATTGAATCAAATTGAACCGAAATTAGACAGTGAACTAAATGAAGAGGTATCTTGCATGAATTCATGGATCAATTTGATCCGCTATTTTGGCTAGGAAATTAAATAAAACATGTCTTTTTCTATTTTTTGCATAGGGCTCAATTTTCGTCAAAAAGTTATGCATAGAGACGCTTAAAACTTCGTAATCTGTGAATATTTTGGGGAAAATGCAACCTAACGAATTGATGCAAAATGTGGACATAAAATGTCTTCCTTGAAACTCGGAGAAGGTTGAGTGAGTGAAGGCGACGATCTGGGATTCGCCTCTCAGGGTGGTCCAGAGGCATGCCATCAAGATTTTGATCCTCCGTGGATGAGGATGACTACCCCTCTACGATATTATTTTTACGGGACATGGCAGGTTTTATGTGCATCAGCTATTATTAATGTAACATACGACGATCATTTACTGGCTCGAGTATTATGGGACCCGCAATTCTCTGATTGTTAACTGGACCATCTTCCTCGGATACCGCAGCCCATTCGAGTAAGGTGCAGTGAAGTTTAGTAAAGATTTAAGCAACGTATACATACACGATTTAACCCTTAAGGCGATGGTGAACTTTCAAAGTAAAAAACATTGACTTTTTTCAGTAATAGATTTATAATTATAGTTTCATACAGTCTTATTTAGAGATGAAAAACTCCATATTAAAATTAACATTCATTTTATAATTAAGATATTAATTAAAATTATTAATTGTTAAATTTCAAAATGTTCCTTGAGCATTAATTTTTGTCTTAAACTTCCAAATGTGTTTTTTTTTTTTTTTTTTTTTTTTAAACCAGGTAGCTTTAAATGGTTTTAACAAAAGGTAGTTGAAACTTTTTATTTACAATCATAATTACACCCCTTCTCATATTTATAAGGACACTTTATATTTTTAAATAACTAACGTAAAAATAATTGTAAACAAGATTATACTAAGTGCACTTAATATATCTAGTATTCTAAAAACCAAAACTGCTATAATTTTTTAATATAAAACAAAATTAATAAAAAATTATGCAAAATGTGTTTTTCTCCACGTTTTTAGATGTTCATAATTATAGGGACAATCCAGATTTTTTCGTTTTATTTAACTTACTAGCGGATAAATTACAGTTGACATGCGAATTTGTTAACTACTGGGCTAAATTAATTCATATATAAGCCTTCAATTTTTCTTGGACGGACATTACTGATAATTCCTCGAAAAAAAGAACGTTCAAGTAGTGAAGTATGATAAATGTGTTTTTTAAGTGGAAGGATAATTTCAATCCGCCGAATTTCTAATGAAATTCGAAGGTCTAAAATTTCTGAAGGAAATGTGATTAAACATTGAACTGCTGGTTCGATAGGAGAGAGATCTGATGCAAAATCAGAGTTGTTTTACAGAGATCGAAGACTCATAATTCCTCTTACTGTTCTACTCATAATGATTGCTGCCGAATTTCCTCGTAATTTTTAACGAAAGGTTAGGGTCTACAATTATGCATGTTTAAAATAATTAATAATATGTTAAAATGAATAATGGTAAAATGTTATGAATATGTTAAAATGAATAATGGTAAAATGTTGCATTTTCGGATGAAAAACATTTTATTCTTGGTTAACCAAATGGTTTTAAAAGTTACTGGCACGATCTGAAGATAGCGAAAGACAGAGCAGATTTTTTAAAGGCAGATATGAATCGGGCATTTTAAAGGTGGATCTATGGTGCTCTGGGGAGCTGTTTCTACTGAAGGAAGAATGAATTTAGTAAATTTTTCTATTATTATGAACATCAAGAGAATATCCGCAAATTTTAAACGTGGAATTATCAGATTTTTGTTAGATTTTGGGGGTAATAATATTTTTTTCAACAAGACTTACATTTTTGCTCTACTTTTAGAGCAATAGGAAACAGTTTGAAGAAAGAAACTTCTGTATTATTGCCTTTCCCATGGCCTAAAAGTTGAAAAAATCTTAACTTATATATTAGAAAAGTGCATGCAAGTGGAAAGCAATTTTGAATAGTTTAAATGTATTAAGAATATCATATATGCTATATGAAATGGTATTGAAACTGAATATTATAAAAAAAATGTATATATATATATACCAGAGAGAATGTCTGACTGTTTAACTCTGAAAAGAGACCCCATAAAATATTAATTTAAAGAATAACTGAAAAAAATTACTAAAATTCGAGCTGTCCTTATAATTGTGAACACCTGAAAAATCATCTTTTTACTATATTTAAAGTTTTTTAGGATAGAAAAACGATAAAACTTTTTAAATATACTCTATTAATGAAATTCAAATTAATTAAAAATATATTTGTTTAAATAATAGTGTTCAGTGTTTAGTTAATATAGAAAAACGGGTGTCCTTATAATTATGAGAAGGAGTGTATACGAAAAAAAAAAACATTTTTTCTCGGTCTTTTTCAAAAACATGTTATTTTTTATTTTAATTTCAAAATTTTAAAATTTTAAAAATAGAAAATTGTAACTAAGTGTAAGTTCTGTGCTAAGATATATAAGAAACCTTTAAATGAAGTTTTATACAGATTCAGCAAAAAATAAGACGCATGAAACATTTTAAAGTAGACGCAACTACGTAAAAATTCGTTTTGAGAAAATGATGTTTAAAGACTTCATTTTACGGTATCTTCGGAGTTATTTTACAAAATTAAACTCTTATAACTCAACATAGAAGGATGGAAATTGAAATTTTTTTTTTTTTTTTTTTTTTTTGGTCACACATTACTACTGTTAACTAGTTTCATATTTTTGTAAAATTGAATTCTTAGTCGAATTTTGCCATTTTGAAAGTCCACCATCGCTTTAAATGCCTGATTATATTTTAAATCAATTTAAAAATGTTTTATTCTTACCTCTATTAAATAAATCACGGGAAAAATACTTTAAAAAATCATACTTTATTTTAAGTGTGGTTTACAGCTAAAAAGCAGTTTGTTGTCAATAGGCAAACATGAGGCATTAAGAGCTTCAATATTATTCTAATAGTACTTTAGAAGACAAAATTGGGTATGTTGCCGAAGAGCAACACACGGCATTTAAGGGTTAAATATAAGATAGTCAGGAAAAAACTTCAATAAATTATGAAATAAATAATTGGATATTTTTTACTTTTTCCCTTGAAAAGTGAATTATAGACGTATACAAATATCTGTTGGAGTCTTAAAAAAAACTTGCATTAGAAACTTCTCTGTCGTCACATTGAAAATCTCTACAGAAGGCAACGGAGTCTATTCCTCTATTTGATGCTTTATAAAAGACCGCCTGCAATTAATTAAATACTTCTGAAACACCGACATATGAATTTCAGAGACATTAGTCTTCAAAATCTACTATTTTCATATTAGTATAGATTAGACTAAATTTTTAATATTTAGAAAATATGCCAATGTAAAAATAATTGAATAAATGGGAAATAACGTAAATATTTTCCCAACAATGAACTCATTTAGCAAATAGCTTTTCACAAAGAGAATGTTTAAATATTATTGCATTAAGCTTAAACATTTTTACTTCATTTCTGCTTATATATTTTTTTTTACTTCTAGTTTTCTGATTAAAGTAAGCTCACGGAATAATTTAATTTAGATAATGAATATAACCATTACATATGCGGTTTAGCCATGCTTCGGCCATTTTATTGATTGACGGCACAGGCGAAATCGCGCGTGTTTTTTGTGCATTATATGAACTCATTCAGAAAATGGAAGTACTCTATTAGTATGACTACTCACCGACAGGGGCAAAGTAAAACCATAAACGTCACAAAATTCTTAATTGAATGGACGGGATGAAATATAGAGACCGATAAATTTAAATTTATTGCTTCTTTTGGGAAATTGCTTTTTTATGCTCTCGTTTAATATTAAATATATATATATACTTAATTAATCAAAGCTGAAAATTTTGGAAGTATTTCTGGCGAATACATACATATATATGCTAAAAATATATTTTAATTAAATCTGGTTGGACAAAGAGAAGAATTTAAATCTTGTTTTCGGGAAATACATTTTAAGTAAAAACATTAAAATACACGACAGACGTTTCGGCTAGAACACTAGCCCTCCTCAGTGTCAAACATACAAGCACAACATTTACAAAAAATTTTGTAAGTGTTGTGCTTATATGTTTGACACTGAGGAGGGCTAGTGTTCTATCCGAAACGTCTGTCGTGTATTTTAATGTTTTTAATTAAAATGTATTTTTAAAGTTTTAAAATTTTTGTATTCATTATCTCATTTTAAATGTTACATTGGTTTTAATATATTAGTGAGACGTATAAATTATGTTTAATTTTATTAAAATAATGTCTCGTATGTTGAGTCTGATTAAATTAATAGATAAAAATAATGTACATGTTTTGATAATAAAAGGACATTTTTTTCCTTCTCACATTCTTTTTACTTTCCTCTATATTCTATAGAAGAAAGTATTGGATTTTTAAAAATTTTAGACTTCCCTTTTTCATTTGAATGACACGTTTTAAGAAGTCCAAAACACAATTTAACAATTATCTGTCTGTGCATGTTACAAAAGTATATTTTTCTTTCTCTCCTCTACCTTGAAAAATGATGCACGTAATTTCATAAAAAGTTAATTTAATTATATCTTAATATAATTTGATGTATACTAACTTTTGAGGCATATCCCTCAACTGGTAGCACTGTCTCAATTTTTGTCGTAATTTTTAATGTGGCAGCAGAGGCCAAAATTTCGTATAAACGTTACAATAAGGATTATTTTTAACCAAACATTATGAAATTAAATAATCTGGTGTGTCACTCACACGACTTTCTCTTACTCTGAAATTTAATACTATAAATACAGGTTGCAGATTAAGAGGTAAGATAACGAGTACTGTTATGTAAACCTGTGTTAAACAATTCAAATTAGGCTTCGGAGGAGTTTTATATGATAATTAGCTCAGTGTGAGGGGGGGGCGGTAGCCCCCCTCAACCCCCCCTTTCATTAATGCACCTACATTTATATAGAATTCAATTCGGTAATTAAAAAATAATTCTGTTTTTAAAAAATAATTTATTAACATTATTATTTAAAAAAATTATCTTTTATGATAATGCAGACGACTTTCATAATAGAGAAGTAGTATAACACTAAATATATATATAAAAAAAAAAGTTGAATTTATTCTCAATGTTACAAAAAAAAAAAAAAAAAAAAAACAATGTTAAAAATGAAAAAAAATTGATAACTTTATTTTAAATTATCGCAGATCGATGATTCAACCATTCATTTTAAAGGTATTGGCGAGCTCTTTTAAATGATTCCCATTATGAAAATTGATTCCCCTCGAGGGGGGACTTCCCCCCACCAGGGGGGAGGAAGGCGAGGCTCCTACATACACAAAATTTTTTTCAGTTGACTATCTCTATTACAAAATATATATATTCGTTTCATTTGTTTTAGTGCAGTCTATAGATGTTAAACTCTACTTATCTGCAATTTCACCAATATACGTAATGTATTTGAATACTTTTGAGTGTCCCTGTACACGAACCATTTGCTCCATCTCAACGAAAAGCTTAGTGTAACATCCCTATATGATACACATTTAGAATACCGAGTTTGGAATTTCTGCTACTATTTGTTCTTGAGATATGCTGATAATAGACAGACACACAGACCATTCGCTAAAACAAGATTTTCGTATTCAGGGGACCTCAGAACATGTAAACATAACAAAAATTCACGTTCGAAAATTTGACCTTAAAACAATACTTTCTGGACCCTATGGGTAAGAGAAAGTAAAAAGGAAGTACATATTTATAATAGTAATGATCAACCAGGAAAAAATATTTGTATATGCAAGAACATCACTCTAAATTTTCAATATGAGTATCTTTTAAAAGAACTCAACAGCTTTTAAAACGAATAGTTGAACCGTGTATCAGTGATTATTTTTAAGAAAGTTATCGATTTTTTTTTTTTTTTTTTTTTTTTTAACAAAAAATTCCTGAAAGAAGACATTTCCTACGATGTCGCGTATAGGGTACAAAATTGACTTTCTTTCGACATTAGAGGTCATACTTTTCTGGGATGAAAATCGTCCATATTCACAATGGGAAAATAATTTTGATCAATAATAATTTTAATGAATGCTTTTTACTGCTTTAATTTGTAAAAAGAAAATATAGAAGAATGTTTTGTGATGGCCTCAACATAATAGTTTTCCATGTTAGAGTATCAAGATTTTTCTTTTTTTACTAAAGGTACTTTTTTTCTATCTATACTTAATATTGAGTTTCTCTCTATACTTAATATTGAGCATAGAGAACTGGGGATCCTTTAAAAATTAATTTTTAAATTATTACAAAATTGATTTTGTAGACTTTTTTTCGGAGCATGACATTTTTTCATTTATTTTATTTTTAATCCTTCTTTGGAGTGGTTTCGGGAAAAAAAAAAAAAAAAAAAAAAAAAAAAAAAAAAGTCGTCTAATATGAAATTTTGCATCCTGTATATAATATGTGTATAATCTCTTACTAATAAAGCAAATTTACCTAACCTTTCGTCTTGTTTCAATTTATATTATCTTTTTGTCAATAGTTATTTTCTTACTAAAATAATTTCTAAGGAGAAATTTAGGTAATAAACTAAATAAAGATATTTACGTACTGAGCTTCCACAATTTATGGGATTAATACACAAGGAAGACTGAGCTTTTTACTCGAAAAATTTTATTGGATAATCAGAAATTTATTAGGAACGTTTTAGTAGAGTGACATATACATGGAGGTAAAATTAATCTTTTCTCTTGTAATGAAGAACTCGTTTAACAAAGTAATCTTCCCTTTAATTACGATGTACTGAAGAGACTCAATTTGGGGTTCACTAACCTTCTCGAAGCAATTCATAACTTTATTTATTATATACAATATATGGTTAATCATGGAAGTATAAATACATACACACATAAAAAAAAGACTATCAAATACTGATAAAGTTTTGACTTTTCTCCGTCCGTTTTAAATGTAAAACATTTAGTACATTAAAAAGTATATCTTAACAAAATTTTTGAGTCTCACGTTTAATAAAATTCAAATAACAAATGAATGAATGAAAGTGAAATAAACAAAAAGCATTAATTTTTTTCTAGGCATGGGTGTGATATATTCTTAATTATTATAGTTTTTATAAACAACACTAACACATTTTAAAATTATTTAAGACTTCATAAAATACTGAAAATTTTATGTAGGCAGACAGTTTAATAATGTAATTTATTATTCAACAGTTTTAATGAGGGAGAAAAAGCAATTTAAAACATTAGATTAATTATATTTATTAATTTATTTTCTAAGTATTATTTGGAGAAGTGTATTATTTTAATAAAATAAAATGACATAATGTGGAAAAAAAACTTTTTCGAGACTGTCTGTTTTGATACTGATTATTATTAATTTTCTTCTTTTTCTTAAAAAAAAAAAAAAAATTGATGAGATTCTGGGAAAAGCAGAATTTAGTTTAGTATGGAGGACTATTAGTTCTTTTTTTTTTTTTTTCAAATTATAACATCGTTTTCAAGTTATTCAATTATATTTTCGATAAATTTTCGATTTCAATAAATGTCCAACTACCGTAAAACTGGTATCGTGAAAATCCGTAAATTGAGACTAATAGTCCTCCGTACTAAAAAAAAAAAAAAAAAAAAAAAACACAATTTAACCTTGCACTTAGAAATAAATCCATCCGTCATTCGCACTTTTTGAATTCGATAATTTAAATCCAGAAAACAAAAATAAAATGTAATAGTTAAACTTTAGTATCATAACTATTACATTAATTTTTTTTTCGTGTTTATTTTGTGTGAGTTCCTTATTTCTTCCAATTTGGTGAAAAGAAAAAAAAAATAATTTAGTACGACAGAACTAATTTGTATATTACAATCTCATAAGTAACTTTTTTTTTTTTTTTTTTTTTTTTTTTAATAGACTTTAAAAGTTTTCACCAACTATTTCGACGGCATCATCGACATGTATTCAGAAGATATAGCCCTATAATTCAGAAGCCATTATCAATGCATATCCAGATGAAAAAGCCAGAAAATATTCAAAAGCCATAATCCATACGTATATCCTAAAGGTCTCGCCCCCAAATGTTCAGAAACCATAATCTATACATATCCTGAAGTTATCGCCAATAACTATTCAGAAACGATAATCAATAAATATTCAGAAAGATAACGTCAACATATAGAAGCTATCATTAATATAGTATATACATTAAGAAGATATTGCCAACAATATCCAGAAGTCCTCATCAATAATATTCAGGAGATATTGCCAACAACTATTCAGAAGCCATTCAATTTATGAATGTTGATGGTTTCGGATACCAAGGTCGGCAGTTAGTTTCTGCATGCAATCAAGGAACAATCTCTAGCTAAAGAATAGGTTTTAAAAAAATATAAAAGTTTTTACGGATTTGACAAAATATTTTAAGATAGTTTAAGAAATTAAATGTTAATATATTTGCAGGCATCTTGGAAAATTCAAAGTGTCACACCACAAAAGGTGAAAACGCAAAATCGCTGTCAAAGAAATAGTTCTATTGTACTTAAAAAAAAAAGAAAAAGAAACATCAAAAATTGCTTAAAATGAACTTACTATACAATAAATTACTTTTAAAATGATACAAATGAGTGTTAAAAATGAATGACTAAAAGTTTGAAACAATTATCTTATTAAAAAAGAGAAGCAAAGAAAGGGAGAAATCATGCATAAAGCATGGGTTATATACATTTTCAAACATGATGGGCGTAGTCACTGTAAAAATGAGTGTGCGCCAATGAATCATCGAGTGAATGTTATTTTTAAAAGATGTGGTAATTTAGTTACCAATAGGGTCGAGTAAAATCATACTTGTTTTAAAATCTTAATAATAATATATTTTTATTAAATCGATACTTTTTTTCACCAATCAAAAATAGGAGTGGTTCACCCGGATCTGTTCCGCCGACAAACTCTTTGCTTTATTTATATACATACTTCAGACGAAAATTATGTTTTTAAGATGGGGGTTTGTAATATTCATTTTATAGATAGCTTTTAAACCAACTAATTAAGATGAACAGCATCTAAATCCTATACACAAAACAGAAGGATGTTTTAAGGACAGTTTCAAAAATAATCTAGGTTCTCTTGGTACATAATAAAATTGCAAATCTACATGCAATGTTAAAAATTTTATTTGTGTCAAAAGTAACCAAAGATTAAAGAATAATTTTCATAGCTCTTAAATTACAAAATGCATATATACAAAACTACTTTTGAGTTCTTTCTAATTCCACTCTCAAAAACTTCATAAAAATGCTGTTTCTGCTAGTAAGTTTAAAGTATCATTTATCCATTCTGTTGCCAATACTTTCAATTAGGGATTCTGTTCCTTTAATAATAATAAATTTTTCCTCCGATAACCGATCCATATTATTAATGGCGTGTTTCCATTTTTCCTGTGTGATATGAAACAAGACACTAACTATCTTATTTAGGCTAGATCAATATAATTACTGGAGAAACAAAAAAATAATAGACGGGGCATTCATTATCTAAATTGAAGTATTCCACGTGTTTCCTGTCATCAAAATAATGGCTTATAATGAAATGTATGAGAGGATGAAAAAGGAGGTAAAAATGATTAATTTTAGTGCTATCTCTTTTAGCAATATGCCCTTTTCAGGATTGCCTACGTACATTTGCTAATGATAAAGTTTTATTGCTTGAATAAAACATGAGCATATAGTGATTACTTTTAACTATACGGACTTTTAATATTTTAGAAGTATTTCTATATAGTTATGTTAAAGGAACGGTGGCCATTTAAAGCTATTTTGTAAATTACCTTCATAAAATCAATATATTTTTTGGACATGTACGTTAAAATATAACGATATTATATATATATATATATATATATATATATATTAAATTTCTTCAAAATTATTTAAATTTAAAAAGTAAAATACATTTTTTTTTATGCTGCACTTTTCTAATTTTTATTTTACATTATTATTATTATTATTATAATCCAATTTCGCACTATTGGTGAAATATACTTACTGAATATATTTGCATCGTACTTTGGGAATCTATTGAAAAGTTAATTTTTGAAAAATATTTTCTATTTCACTGTTGAAATTTCCTTAGTCAGGATTTCCTAAACTTAACTTTTTTTTTTTTTTTTTTTTTTTTTTTTTTTTAATTAAAAAGGAAATTAAAATAAATGCACGCATATTCGAATATATGTATAGTATCTTCACTATAATTTTTATACGATTTAGTCTAAAATCAGGAGCATTTAAAAAAAAAAAAAATAGTTTTTCCTTTTTTAATTTAAATAATTTTGAAGAATCATTCATATATTTAATATTGTTATACTTTTTATCCACGTGTGGCCAAAATAAATTATTTTCATGAGGATAATTTACAAGAGAGCTGCGCAATGTCCAATCTCTTTAAAAATATATATATTTTAAAAGGATTTTACTTTTTATGGGAGCTGCTCTAAATTTCTACTTTATTTAAGATAACGCAAAATTGTACACTTTCAAATTAATTTTTTGAATAAAAAAAATATTTTGTGTTGAACAAAGTAGTTATTTTAAGACTGTCCGAATGCATAGGAAAATGCAGGAAAAGAGGAAAAAATTGCAAAATGTTATTAGTTGGTTATAGTGGCAAAATTTTAGCAATATGACTTATCAGTATTACCTATATATGTTTGCTAATGATAAAATTTTATTGCTTAAATAAAGTATGAGTTTCTTTATATACATACATACACATTCTTTAAAGATTTCTAAAATATTAGAAATATTTTATATAGTTTATGAAAGCTCTTTATAAATACCAGCTTTCCTTCTGCTAAGGAAAAGAAAACCGTACTTTAAATTAATTCAATATGCATATTATGTTATGTGCTCCGCATTGGTGAAACGATGCATGCTGCTAAAGATCCGTGCGGGAAATGATGAATCTAGCTAGCGAAGCGCTTTTATACGCCGCAGTTATCAGCGCTCTCTACCGGCTCAAGGCGGCATTACAGCACACACAATCCTATACGAAATCTGCTTATTTAGATACCTTCTACTTGACTTTACATTTTTGACATATAGTTTAGGACCACCCTGTAAAAACATGGCATTACATCTACAACAATGTACTGAAAAAAAAAATTATCCATGATTTTAAATAAATAAAAATAAAAGATAATGAAACAAGAAAGGAAAATCATGCGATTTGCATACATTATTTACGGTTTACAATTATATGTACTTTTTGCTTCGTTTAACCTTCAATATACTTGTCTATTGGATCACACATCGGACATACAGGAGGACTAGTTGAATTCATAATCACGCTTAAACATTGATGGAAAATATTACAAACACTCAATAAATTCGAAAATGCATTTCCAACAGTTCTAGCAAGTTACCTTTCAGCGGGTCCAAATGAAATATACTTTAAAATTACCGGACAACAAAGCAATCGAACAACTAACAAGCTTTTATTCTTAGCAAAGCATTGCATTTTTTATCCCTAATGTCCAGAAGATTTCTTATTTCCATATTTATGTATGAACACTAGGTAGTGTATGAAATATTCAAATGTTAGACCAAGTCCGACTTCA
This sequence comes from Salticus scenicus, assembly GCA_963930645.1. Classification (NCBI taxonomy): domain Eukaryota; kingdom Metazoa; phylum Arthropoda; class Arachnida; order Araneae; family Salticidae; genus Salticus; species Salticus scenicus. Next base: position 40,452,215 of record OZ005654.1, on the reverse strand, counting down.
CAATCTGGGCACTCACATGTATATTATTTTCATATGATCGGCATTTTATTATACCTGCCTGAAAAACAACTTACACACAGATGCTTTGCATATAATTATTTCTTTTATTTTAAAGAAATGCATTTAAAGAGTAGTTGTCTTACAGAAATATGTGATCCGCTCAAAGAAAATGTTACAAACAACCCGATTTCTTCCTTCTTCGTTTTTTTTTTTTTTTTTTTTTTTTTTTCTTTTTGAATGCTCTGCATATTTTTTATCTCTTCTGTAAAAAAAAAAAAAAAAAGTGCTTTTATGCATACAAAAATATGATAATTTTCACACTGTCAAACAAATTTAGAGGGCCATATTTGGATTTCTCTAATTTTTACTTTCGTTTGTATATATAGAAGAAAGCATTGGATTTTGAACATTTTCAAACTCCAGTTTTCAACAGATTTACACGTTTTGAGATGTTCTGAACACGATTTCATTGTTTTTAGAAAATGTCTGTCTGAGTGCGTGTGTATCACAAATTATGTGAATGCTGCATTTCACGAATCAATGAACCATATTTAATCAAATTTGGTATTTAGTTAGACCCTGACCTAAATTGAAGCTGATTCATTTGGGGATCAATCGCTCAACAAGTAGCGCTGCGATCCTGTTCTTTATCTATAATAATAAAAGAAGATGTATGTCTCTCTGTCTGTCTGCCTGAGCATCTATACGTTCAGCCCCTATTGAACGCAGAACTACAATATTTGACATACGGGTGCTCAGAAGCCTGCCCGAGTGCATAGTGAAAAAAGAATTTAAAAATTTTAATTAGATCCGGAGATATTAATTAAAATGTCGACCCATGTCAAATCAAAAAACGATCTCAATGACTGAGAATTCACCGCGATTGCATAAAAATAGATATTTTAACGGAGTTAAAAGCAGAAAAAGTGCAAAATAAATTAGAAATATTAGTTCGATCGTTACGAATTTGGTACCAAATGAAAGGGGATTTTTTTTCCGAATCTAAGAGTGCAAGTGGTTTATCTCTACAGCAATTAGATTTTTTAAAATTAACTAAAGTATTTATCAAAGATTCTTCAGTGCCAGGTGCTAGACATGCTGACTGACTATTCTTCCGGTCCGGAAAAATTGCTTTTCGTTTTTCGCCCACGTGACAAAGTACTGGAAATAAAAAAAGCAGTTTTTGAATTTTTTCAATTTAAAATTGATCAAAAGCAGAACTTCGAAATTGCCCGTCATTATGGCTCACCTGTATGCAGTTAAAAAATCTAAAGTATAGCTTTAAAAATAAAATAAATAGACATATTATATTTATTTAAATTCATTTTTATTTCATCTGTTAATGACACCAAAAGTTACTTTTAACAGATTAATATTGATTTTTTTTCCCCTTTTTTTATGAATTCGGTTGTAAAAAAGCAGTTTTGGAATTCTTAAATTTTAGACGGATTTCAATAGAAATCGTTAAACGCCCTTGATAGATTAGCCATTTTGAGTCTAAAATGTATCAAAGATATTCATTATTGTAATACATAATACATCATTCAAAAGATATTTTAAAGTATTTTTATTGCAAGCTATTAAAATGACATAAGCCGTTCAAATTCTGTACGAAACTTTCAGAGAAAACTACGGAAAAACCAGAAAATTTTTATTCTTTTATATTTTAGAGTTTCAAATTCAGATTTTCGCTCGCATTTCGTACAAAAATTTTTAACGGTATATAGCCCGGAATTAAGCAAGTTTTGGAGAAAACCACAGGTAAGTCAGACACAAATCTTTAAAAAAAAAATGTTTGTATTATCTTTGTATTTCAGCTTCTAATTAGTATAATTTCATTTTTATATTATCGAAAGTGGAATTCGAGATTTCACCTGATTTACACGTTTTAAGGTCTTCTGATTAGGTTTTCTTTTGTATCTCAGCTACTAATTAAAATAATTTCATAAGTAATACATCATTTGAAAGCTTTGTTGATTTGGAATTGAATAATATATTACAGAAATTTCTACCGCCAGATGGCACTGTAATATTTAAAAATTTCAATATTTCAAATTGTAATGAGCGAGGAAGGTGTTGTAAGTTCTAAAACGGGGATAAGGCGCCGCAGGCGCCACCGAGCGGGACTTAGCTAAAGTCAGAAATTTGAAAGATCATAACATGGTGAGCGAACAGGCTGTTTCAGATATTGAAAAGGGAAGAGGGCGCCGAAGGCTCTACCGCACGGGATATTACTGCTGTTTCAATAAGCTATTTTCATGATATATCAATAAGCTGTTATTAGACCTGAAACGGGAAAAAAGGCGCCGCAGTCGCCACCGAGCGGGAGTTTCGTAAAGTCGGATTTTTCAGGGATCGCGAACCAGCTGGTCGCCGAAGGCGGCTAGTTTTTAATATGGCAGTATAGAATACAACTTTATATAAATGTATATAATGAAATTTATTTTTAACGAATGAGTGTACAATTAATATGAATGGTTGGTAATAGTAGTAGTAAATTAGGAAAGAACTGTTTGCATGTAGGAACCCCCCCCCCGGGGTGTAAATTTTTTAATAAGGATATCTTTCGAAAGAACTCGTTAGTACCTTTTAAATAAATGATTGAACTATAGATCTGTGATAATTTAAAACAAAATTATTGAGGTTTTTCATTTTTAACAAAAAAAAAAAAAAAAAAAAAGTTTCATTTATTTTGATGTTGGCACAAAAATGACTTTCTTTCGGCATTTAGTGTTATATTTCTGAGAGAACAATCGTCTGCATTCCTCATGGATTTTTTTTTTTTTTTTTTTTTTTTTTTTTATAAATAACAATTTGCTACATAATTTGTACTGCGTGAATATAAGATAATATAGAAGAAAGTCTTGTGTATTATATAAGATAATATAAAAGAAAGTCTTGTGGTAGCTAAAATATACTAGTTCAGCTATGCTAATGGCAAACCGACCTCTAAACCACACGGTTTTTGGATTTGGGGAACTTCAAAGGGTACAATTATCGCAAAAACACAGATTCGAAAAAATGACCCTAAAGCATGTTTTCTCAATGATATATGACTTACCAAAAAATGGAAAAAAAAAAAAAAAAAAAAAAAAAAATGTTCCTAATGAACTAACAAAAGTTAAAGAATTTTTTCCCGTTAAAAATGTTCAGTTTTGGGCTGAAAAAAGGTTATATAAACGGGATAAAAAAGAGCAATATTTCAAAAGTAATTTCTTTCTTTTCGAATATATACAAAATAATATAATTTTGTATACTTTAGAAAGAGGTTTTTTTTTTTTTACCCAATATGTATTTAAACTTTAAACAGAATGTAAATAAATCTATTTAAAAAAAAACTTTTAAAACCCAAATTCTTAATGTATCGTATCACATAAATCTTTTCGAAGTTAGAATAAAATTTAATTTGAAAAAAAAGAAAGTAACTTTTTTGTTTATTAACCAAAAAAATTGATGAAATTTGAAATGCAATTTGGTCTTGTGGGGTACAGGCTGTATATTATATTTTTGTGTTCGTGAGAGAAAATTAAGAAAAAAAAAATTAAAACTGCAATTTTTAATCCCCCTTCAAAAACATGTGACTTAATGTGAAGCAGATTTTTTTTTCTCCTAACGTTTTCCCTACAATCTTCTGCTGCTGCCACCTAAAATTCATACTTTAGTTAATTTTAAAAAATCTAATTGTCCGATCGATTAGCTATCTAACGGATTCACAAAAAATTTCCCTTTCATTTGGTACCTTATTTGTAACGATACGACTGATATTTCTAATTTATTTTCTTCATTTAAATAAATGCACGTTTTATTATTATTATTGTTATTATTATTATTTATTCTGTCGAAAAAAAAAATGGCAACAGTTAAATTATGTTGAGATTCACGAACATATCGTAGTGAATGACAGTAAGTACATAAGAATTTGGGGAAAATATTTTTGCTATTCACTCATCTGTGACAATTTTTGTGTATTTTTAAGATTAATAGCATAAAATTTGCTAAAACAAATTTGAAACAAATACTTAAATGAAATTTTCATTCAATTCTTTAACATCCTGAGAAAAGATATAATCTTTGGGAAAAATTAAAAACCTAACAAGATTCTACAACAAATAGGGTGATGATCCCATTTACTAAGAGCAATATGAAATACTAGTTCTTTTTAACACTTATCAACAAGGTTGAAAAAGTGTTAATAACTTCGGGGTGTCTGTCTGTCCGCGCTCTAGCTTCCGTAAATATTTATGGAATTTCTTGAAACTGATATGTTATTCAAATTCACTATAGAATGTTCCCTTTGTAAAATGGAGTGTATATACCTCTACTGGTTTGTGTACAGAGACACCCGAAAGTATTTCAAAGCATTGTGTTCTATGATAGGTATTTCTATAAGCCACATTTTAATACCGTTACCCTGCACAAATTTTAATCAAATTGAAATATGTTATTCAAGTTTACTATAGAAAGTTCCCTGTTAAAAATGGAGTGTGTACATCTATTGGTTTGTGTGCAGGGACACCCGAAAGTATTTCAAAGCATTGTGTTCTATGAGAGGTGTTTCTATAAACCATATTTTAATACCTTTACTGTACAAAAATCTTAATGAAATTGAAATATATTATTCAAGTTCACTGTTGGATGTTTCCTGTACAAAATAGAGCAAACACCACCACTGGTTTGTGTACAGGGACACTGGAAAGTATTTCAAAGCATTGGGTTCTATGAGAGATATTTTTTATAAACCAAATTTTAATAACTTTACTTTGCACAAAGTTTAATTGAAATATATTTATGTGCACAAAAGAATGCTTTGTACAGAATATAGTACGATGAGAATTAGATTTACAGGGTCACACAAAAATATTTAGTTACATTAAGAGCTATTAATAAAAATTTGTTAGAATTGCACTTTTCTTTACGTTAAGCGATTTTGACACTTTCTAACAATTCTTAAGTGTGAATATGATTTCAATTTGTGTATCTGTCTGTCCGTCTGTCATTCCGTGCTCTAATTCCCGTAAATATTTAAGGAATTTCTTGAAACTGATATATTTTATAGTTCACTATCGTGTGTTCCCTATTGAAAATGCAGCGAATACCACTACTGGTTTGTGTATAGGGACACACAAAAGTATTCCAAAGCATTGTGTTCTATGAGAGGTATTTCTATAAACCATATTTTAGTACTTATACAGTACAGAAACCTTGATGAAATTGCAATATATTATTCAAGTTCACAATCAGATGTTTCTTATGTAAAATAAATTCCTAACTGGTTTGTGTACAGGGACATTCAAAAGTATTCCAAAGCATTGCGTTTTATGAGACTTATTTCTATAAACTAAATTTTAATAATTTTATTTTGAACAAAGCTGAATGCTATTGAAATATTTTATGCATATGCACAAAAGAATGCTTTGTATAGAATATAGTATGATTAACATGAGATTTACAGCGTTACACAAAAATATTCGGGTACATTAAGAGCTATTAATAAAAATTTGTTGGAATTGCACTTTCATTTACGTTAAGCGTTTTAACACTTTCTAATAATTTTTAAGTGTGAATATGATTTAAGTTTTTCTGTCTGTTTATGTGTCCGTCTGTCTGGCCGCTCTCTAACTCCCATAAATATTTATCGAATTTCTTGAAACTGATATATTTTATTCAAGTTCATTATCGGATGTTCCCTATTGAAAATGGGGTGAATACCTCTACTGGTTTGTGTACAGGGACACCGAAAATATTCCAAAGCATTGTGTTCTACGAGAGGTATTCGTATAAACCGTATTTTAATACCTTTACTATACACAAATCTTAATGAAATTGAAATATGCCATTCAAGTTCCCTATCGAATGTATTCTATGTAAAATGGAGTTAATACCACCACTGGTTTGTATATAGGGACACTCGAAAGTATACCAAAGCATTGTGTTATATGAGAGGTATTTCTGTAAACTAAATGTTAATACCTTTACTGTACACAGATCTTAATGAAATTGAAATAGGTTATTCATATGCAAAAATTAGCATTATATTTACAGGCCACACAAAAATATTCAGTTACATTAACAGTTGTTAATAAAAATTTGCTGGGATTAACTTTTGTTTACATTAAGCGTTTTAACACTTTTTAATAATTTTTAAGTGTAAATATGATTTCAATTCGTGTATCTGTCTGTCTGATTGTCTATCTTTCTGTCTGTCTGTTTTAAGAAATGATATATATTAATCAAGTTCACTACGGAATGTTCCCTATTTAAAATGCCATTAATAGGTCCTGTAGAACTAGTTTGTGTACAGGGACAACAACAACAAATGCCAATGCATTACGTTTTAGGACAGACATTTTTAAAAGTCACATTTAAGAAACTTTGTACCGTAAAAATCATAAAGAAATTCACTTGTATTGTTGATATTCTAAAATAATGTTTTATATAGAATATGATATGATTAACCTTCAGATTTACAGAGATACACTAAAACATTCAGATAGATTATGGGCTGCAATTATAATCTAACGGCTGTATTTTCTTTTGCTTTAAGCCTTTTCAACACTTTTCAAAATGTTTAAGACTGATTTTAAATTCAATTAGTCTGTATACTTTTCAGTCGTTCTATCTCTCTGTTGTGTCCCTAACAGCACATCTTGTACAAATGACATCCTCAGGATAAAAAGACATCATGGTACATCTTCGGGATGTATTATGGACAAATGCGTTCTTTAGAGTGATAATGTAGGCAAAGAATATTGAAAGTTATACGATACAACAAGTACTTACAGTTGAAAAGTGTTACTAATCAATGCGTAAGTATGATTTTTCGTTCTAGTTTAATTTTTGTGTTTACATTCTGTATTCAATAGGAAATAGTATTGGTTTCCTAAAAATTTATTACTTAGGATTTTCGATGGATTTAGACGTTTTGAGAGATTTAGAAGAGGATTTGACCTTTTTGAGAAAATGTCGATGGGTGGGTGCTTGTGACAAAATATTTGTGGTAACTATATTACAGAAATTACGGCACAGAATTCCATACAAATTTACCTTGACATGAATTACTGTTTAACAACATTTTGTGAAAATCGTCCAACAAGTAACGTTGCCATCTCGCCTTTTTTATTATTATTTATTTTTATGAAGACGAAATTTCTTGTAAATGTTCGCACTGAGTATTATTTTTAACGATTAATTATGAAATTAAAAAGAAGTCAACAAGGAAGAACATTTGGACACGCGAACTAACGCTTCTTCTGCTGGAAGAATAATCTACGCCCTCCCCCTTTCCCCGAGAGAGGCAATTTTTCAATACGACTATCTTTCAAAAGAACTCGTCAAAACCTCCAAAAACAATGGTTGAACTACGACCTATTGGTCTGCGATGATTTAAACAAAGTTATCGGTTTTTTCATTTAAAAAAATAATAATAATAATCCGGGGAGGTGGAGCGTATTTTTAAAGATATCTTTAGTAGAGATTGAAATAGACTATTCTGGGCATTTTATTGAGTTGTTTCTACGAGAAAAAATTCGTCTGCATTCATAATGGAAAATAATTTTAATTAATATAGAAGGAAGTTTTCTGATTGCCATAATATACTAGTTTTACTTGAATCAAATTTGAGCGTAATGTCAGGAAATGACGCACTGGTTTTTATTTTTATGTAAGCGTGTTATTGGTTTGTTCGCAGTGTTTATTCCTAATATCTGAAAATGACCGCTAGAGAAATATTAATAAAATTTTAATAGAAATTAAAATTTCTTTGGTTCCAGATGCATAGCTAAAATTAACCTATCCCCTCCCCCTCCCCATTTAAAAATGTTGTTTTTTCATACTTGAGATGCACTGTGAAATTCCATATGTTAACCCTCCCTACCTGTTTTAAGAATTTTTGAAACAGCGAGCCCCCGATGTATCAGCGTAAATTTTGAAGAGCAGCGATCAATAGTAAACGGGTTTAGCATTTGGCGCTCCATCAATCCTTAATGGTGGGGTAAAGCCTCCCGAAATTGCTTCGCTTTTCATCTTCTGCGTAGAGTTCCGGAACTGACCCGGTAGATTTATAGCATCCTCCGAACAAAGAACTAATACACCAGAAAAAATACATATAAGTTTTTGCCTTTACCGAACTTAAATGTTCTCCCACAAACGGCCGCTGCCAGAAGAAAGCTTCCCTCCATCAGACTTTCAATTCATCCACGAATGACTGGACGTAAACAAAATGAAAAAAAATCATGGGAAAAGTCTTCACTTTTGGAAATTTCCGGCCAACATCTGCGGCCGGGCTCATAATTTTGAAAGTGAACAGCAAAAGTGCGCTTTAAAATAAAATGCCATAGTCCCCCCCAACCCCCATCCTTTAATAATATTTAGGTAAGATTCAAAAGACTCCTTTATCTTTATCTTTATTTATTTTTTCTAAAAATTTATGATGTTCGGGGATGTTCTAATGTATTCAAATTTCTTTAGATAAGCAATAAACGCCTTTTTTTCTTTCTTTCTTTTCTTTTCTTTTTTTTTTTTTTTTTTTTTTTTTTTTTTTATTGATTAAAAACTTTTTTTTTTTTTTCAACTAAATTAGCTGCTTAAGAAATTCAGAAAAATTATAAATTATTTTGTATCAATAAATAAATATATATATATATATATGTGTGTGTGTGTGTGTGTGTGTGTATTGGAAATTCCCCTCCCCTCCCTTCCCTTTAAAACTATTATGATGTAGCCACAACAAGACTTTCTTCTATATAATTTTACACAAATTCATACAGTAGAAATTATTTATTAAATTATTATTTACGAATTTTTTTTTTCCATGATAAATGCAGACGTTATTTATCTGACAGAATTATAACACTAAATGCCGAAAGTCAATTTTTTTGCCAACATCATTTTTTTTTTTTTTTTTTTTTTTTAAGAATCGATAACTTTCTTTTGAATTATCACAGATCTATGGTTCTACCATTCGTTTTAAAGGTATTAACGAGTATTTCGAAAGATACCCATATTGAATATTTACACACACACCCCGGAGGGGGAGGGGGTTATTCCCTCTCAGGCGAAAAAGATGCTCCCACTTGCAGAAACTTTTTTACCTTTTATTCCACAAATTAGTTTACTACCATTGTTATCAATAACTCATATTAATTTTACAATCACACGTTAAAAATGACTCTTATTATGTACATTTATACGAAATTTTGTCCTGTACTGCTATGTTAAAAATTTAAAAAGGAATGGGATCCCACTGCCACCTGTTGAGCGATTGATCCCCAAATCTAATCAGCACCCATTTATTTCAAGGTCCAAATAGATACAAAGTTTGGTTAAATTTTATTCATTAGTATACGTGAAATGTAGTGTCCACAAAATTTGGGATACACACACAGACAGAAAGACAGACTGACAGACATGTTCCAAAACCAGTCAAATCGTGTTCAGGACATCCCAAAACGGGCAAATCCATCGGCAACTGGAGTTCAAAAATTTTCACGAATCCAATACTTTCTCTGTGTCTACCTATAGGAGAAAGTAAGGAGAATTACAAAGAAACTCTAATGTCCCTTCTTAATTTCTGAATGATGATATTGAAGTTAGTATCTTATAAAATGAAATGGAAGCCTAAATATGTAAAAAATAAAACATCTCGTGATAAGAAACGAAAAACTAATACCAACAGGGAGATAAAAAGAAAGAGGAATGTAGCAGTTAGAAAAAGATCGAGATGTAGTATTTTGAATACGCAAATAAAGGCAGATTGTTTAGAGATCTGCACGCGCCTGAAATGTTGGATCCAAACCCGGGTTGGCCCATATGGTAATATTTTTGCCCCGGCCAAAGTAAAAGAGAAAATCTCGTCCCGAGCCATGTTAGCAGTTTAAGTCCGACCGGCAGGAAGTAAAGTGAATGAAATTACGAAAACCGAAATATATCTCTACAAACTCTTAGTAGTTTAACTCCCAATGTGTGACTTTCTCCACATATATGAGAAGTATTTCATTATTTATGAACGATAGAGGATTTTTACTGCATGCACACGATGAAGTTTTACATACTGCACACAATTCAAAATTTTTGATTAAAAAAAAAAAAAAAAAAAAAATCCAGAAATCAAATAAGAGTTTAATTTAAAAATAAATAGAAACTTTCAGAGATTTTAATTTAGTACGATAGGACTATTTTTTAGATTACGAACTTAATACAAATCCTTTGAGCCTTATTTCTAATATTTATTTATTTATTTATTTATATATGTGTTTTAACTGTAAAAACGTGTGAAAAATAGTTTTCTCCATGTATTCTCTACAAACAAATTCAGTTAATGAAAAGGACGCCAGAAATGGGTATTCATGGCGTATGTAAAACAAGAAAAGGCTAATTCTTTTTTTTCCCCCCAATACAGGAGACTTTTGTTTAACTCAAACTTCTGATGATTCCAATAGTTAACGATCGATCTTTAAATATGAAGGAGATTTTATATTTCCATAAAATAATTGTCTTGAACCTAAAAAGAAAATAGTATTTTATTTTTACTTAAAAAGATGTATATGCATTATTCTCGTGCAAATAAATTTATTTCCTTAATATATATATTTTTAATAATTTCATTTTTAATAATTTGAAGGCTAAATGGAGTTTTTATTTCATATTGATTGAACTAAAAATTGTAGCGTTAGCTAGATTTTGTCCTAAATAATAAATGTAACAATTTCCGTAGCGATCGGTTGAACAGTGTACTTTGCACAACGAAAAACCTGACATATTCAAGGTGAAACTCAGCGAATGTTGACGGCGTAAAATGTTTAACTGTAAGCAGTAGTTCTATCGGACCAATAGTAATAATTGTTAAGTTTAAGATCTATAAATGGAAATCAATAAAATAAGGTGTGAACTGTTATTTCTATAAACTCCATTAATTTTTTTTTTTTTTTTTTTTTTTTACCTTTTAGTAATTTATGTTCTCTTTTTGTATAATATTAACAAATATCTATCCCACCCGTGGATGAGAGTTTCACTCCTCGAAACTGCTGGGTTCGAATCCAGGTCACAATGAGTGGTCAAGCTATTCGGAGTTTTCTGTGTTTTTCCTCGAATATGTGTACCTACGAGCTAGGAAGCAGCTGTTTAGAAAGATCACACGCACAACTTTTCACCCCAGTGCAGAAAATCGGTCTATCACACTTTTTCTCTTTTCGCCAACTACAGCTGAAAATTTCAGGTAATAATGCAAAGTTAAACTATTGTTAATTAAAAAATTATGTTTGAGAGAACAACAATTTCTATAAATAAAAATACAGAAACAAAGGCTTTCCTCCTGCTTTTCATATGTGTATACACCATGCATCATGCCTATATAATTCTTTTTTTATTTTCCGAACATACATATGTAAGGAAAATATTCTAATCATGTTGAAAATCTAAATTTGAATTTCTGATGTTTCTATACATTTTGAGGTCCTCTGAGTCCGTTTTCATTAATTTTACGTTGATGTATGTATGAATGTGTGTGTGTGTATGTGTGTGTGTGTGAGAGTGACCACACTAGCATCTAAACGCTTTGCTCGAATGAGCTGAAAGTTGGTACGTAAGTTGTAAGTCACCGTAGCACGAACCCTATTGATTTTGGTGAATCTCGTACTTATAGTTTTTTTACAGGGACACCAAGAAAAATTCTTTATCATTATGGCCTATGAGACCAAATTTTTAAAAGTGTGATAGCGTCTAAACGCCTCTCTAAACTGAGCAAAAAAATTGTACACACGTTATAGGTCACAGTTGCACGAATTGTATAGATTTTGGTGAATTCAGCACTTACAATTTTTTTTATAGGGACACAAAGAATAATTCTTTATCATTATGGCCTACGGGACCAAATTTTTAAAAAAGCTATAGCGTCTAAATGCCTTATTCAATTGAACTGAAATTTTTTATGAATATTTTAAGTCACTGTTGCACTAACTATAAGCAAGCATTTTGGTGAATCTAGCATTTATAAGTTTTTACAGGGACACAACGAAAAATTCTTTATTATTATTATCTACGGGCTCAAAGTTCAGTAGCGTTAAATAAAACATCGTGTACTATATGGGGGAAAATACTCAAATACTCTAAATTATGATTTTCTCTCTTTTGTTTATTTAACAATTCCTCTTTCTTTACTTTATCTACAAAACCGTTAAATACTCAATGTCCGGAAAGTCGAGTAGAGTCACTCCAGATTTTTTTTTTTTTTTTTTTTTTTTTTTTTTTTTAATAAATTTTCGAGACACTCAAGAGAATTTTGTGAGAAAAACAAAAATGACCTATTTGCATTTTCAACCCCTTTTTCCCCGAGAAAAGTTCTTAGTTATCGTCAATAGCAAAGAAATGGCCGGAAAAAGTTCCAATCGTCGCGTGTTTCTTGAATATACAAGTTTCATTCCACAATAGCTCCTGATATCTAAGCAAAAATAAACTAAGCTGAAGGCTTTTCGAAAGTGTGTGATTCTAATTTAAAGCTGAGCTTGAGAGATTTGTGGATTTGTTTCTATTTACTTTGCAACTTTCATCATTTCTTTTTTTCGAGGAATTCGGAAGGAAATATTTTCGAGCAGTTGAAGCACTTGTGTGATGGAGGAATGGAGTCGTCAATTGAGATTTATTTAGCTAATCTTCGGGTCAGGATATTGCTTAGGAAAAAAACTGCAACACTTCTCTGGTTTTATCTGAGTTAAAATTTTGCATGATGTTAGAGTTGGTACTTTCAAGTTAAATGAAAACTTTTTTTTTTTTTTTCTTTTCTGAATGGTTCGTTTCCTAACGTTTAAATACTTTTTCACACACTTAAGGAAATATCAGTTTGAAAGTTTAAAATTACAACTCTATTTTTAAAATAATTCCAACCATTTGTAATTATTTTAAAATAGAGTTGTAATTAAAATAATAATAATAATAATGTAGTTTTTAATACATTCAGAATATATGCAATATATTAAGTTCATAAATTTATGTATCTCTTTAAGCACACACACACCAAAAAAAAAAAAAAAAAGTCATAAAAGGAATTGAAAATTGTAAAGTCACCGTGTTTTTCAGAAAATGCTTAAATAGTCAAATCAATTTTTTTCTTAGACAATTGATTAACATTAAATAATGCATTCCCTTAAAAACAACAACAAAAAAATCTGGTATAAGAAAATAAAAAACATTATTTAAATGCATTGCTTTGATGGATAAACAATATTCTGTAATAGAAACAGCTTTCCTAAAAGAAAAATTTAAAAGATTTTCCCGCTTGTTCGGAACAAGAAATTTCTTTTTCCAACAAAAATAAAACTCAATAAAAAAGAAAACTTTTAAACTTTATATTCAGAGACGTTTCATTTTTTTTTTTTTTTTTTTTTGTTCTTAAAAATGACAAATTGATAACTCTTCGGGTATATTCAATAAGAATATAACTGGTACACTTTTAGAAACTATGTGTGCGCAGAATAATTGCGCATAATCATCATTTAATTATTACAATTAAATTTTAGAAACATTCCTATTTTAACAATATTCCTGACTTCTATAATTTTCTTAAGAATTTTTAAAATTATTTGTTTTTTAATCCCGACGACCCCCCTCCTCCCCCCCCCCCCCCCCCAAAAAAAAAAAAAAAAAAAAAAAAAAACTTTTGGCCCATTCGGAAGGGGAGGTTGATTTCTTTTTTCTTATGAAGTAGCCGCCATTGTTAAAAAAAAAAAAAAAAAAAAAAAATGGCGTCTGCAAACTATTAATGGACTTGGTAGAAATATTGATTTGGGCTATGTACATATAGGGTTTTAAGCAAATCGGTTCATAAATAATTTTTATGTGAAACTGAAAATTCCAAGTGGCTGGCACTTGAGAACAATATGGCGGACTAAGTTGACAAACATATCAAACGCATTTGTGAGATATGTCTAATGTACAAATTTAGTTCGAATTAATTCAAAATTTCAAAAGTTATCGCGTTGACAAATTAAGTGGTCGCCACTTGGGTAAAAAACGTGAAGCAAGATGTTCACTGAATTAATCCAAGATATTTAAAAGATAAGTCCACTCTCCAGCTTTGGTTCGAATAAATTCAGTATTTCAAAAGTTATCGCGATAACGAATTTTCAAGTGGCAGCGTTCAAGTGGCTGCAACTTGGAAACAAAATTGCGGAGAAACTTGCCCACCGAAATTATAGATATCGATAGAATGAATGAATGATAAATCCATTAAATGAATGATAAATCCATTTTTCAACATTGGTTCGAATTAAGTATTTCGAAAGTTATCGTGATAACAAATTTTGAAGTGGCTCCACTTGGAAACAATATGACGGAGCAAGTTGCCCAGCAATCTCATCCAAGATATTTGAAGCATAAGTTCACTGTCCAACTTTGGTTCGAATCAGTGCAATATTTCAAAAGTTATTGTTATAACAAATTTTCAATTGGCAATCTAAGTGGCTGCTACTTGGAAACAAAATGGAAGTGCAACTTGCCCAGCGAAATCATCCAAGATATTCGTATGATAAGTTCACTGTTAAACTTTGGTTTATTCAGTATATTAAAAATCATCGTGATAAGAAATTTTCAAGTGGCCACCACTTGGAAACAAAAAAGCTAAGTGAGATGCCCAGCGAACTAATCTGAGATATTTGAATGACAAATCCATTATCCAAATTCGATACGAACTGATTCAGTATTACAAAAGTTATCATAATCACAAATTTTCAAGTGGCCGCCACTTGGAAATTAAATGGCAGAGCAAGTTAACATGCGAACTTATCCAAGATATTTGAACATTAAATTCATTATCCAACTTTGGTTTGAAACAAGTTAGTATTTAAAAGTTATCGTAATGGCACATTTTTAAGTGGCAGCCTGATTTCAAGTGGCCGCAACTTGGAAATAAAATGTCGAAACAAGTTGCCAAGTGAACTCATCCAAGATTTTTATATGATAAATTCACTGTCCAACTTTGCTTTGAATCGAATCAGAATTTAAAAAGTTATCATGATTATAAATTTTGAAGTGGAAGCCTGATTTCAAGTTGTCCCGTTTTCTTTATAACATCCGCACTTCTTTAAAAATGATGGATAAAGTTCATTAAATTAATAAACTTAGTTGAGACCATATGGTGTATGTATAGATCAAAATTCAAGCAAATCCGGTCTTAAATACGCTTTTTACAATGTGAATTTGAAATTTTCAAATGGCCTCCCCTTGAAAATGAAATGGCAGAGCAACTTGGTTATCAAACTCATTCCAGATTTTTATAAGATAAATTTGCTGTCCAAATTTGGTTCAATTTGGAGTATTATTTCGGAAGTTATCATGATTTTAAATTTTCAAGTGGTAGCCTGATTTCAAGTGGCCCGTCACTTTGTTAAAAATGGCGGATAAAGTTCAATGATAGACTTGTTTGAAACCCTTACGTGGTCTGAATTTACGTCAAAATTCAAGCAAATCCTGCCTTAAATAGAGCCCCTAAATAAAATAATAGGCCGGCGCATCACCGCCATTTTTTTGCCTCCGAAGAGGACAGCATTCCCGCTTGGCGTCCTTATCGCTTCCCTAATGATTTTAAGAAGACTTGATCTGAAGCTAATCCGGTCAAGATAAGAGCAATAAGCAACAATAATATTCCTAAAAGCACATTTTTTTCACAGTACATTCTCAGGATGTCATTTTATTCTGAGGATATCCTATGGATGTACTGGGGTAAGATGTGTTGTTAGGGCGGTTTCTGTTTCTTTTACAAAATGTCGCCAAAACTCAAATACACAGTAATAGAAGGTCTGTGAATACTTTATATTCACTTCTTGAATGATTATAGCAGTTTATCGCTAAACAAACTTCCATATGATAGTTTACTTAGTTAAAATTATGAAATATAATAAAACAAGTTACTCGAAAGTAACGTAAGACGATAGAAATAAAATGTTTGTCGTTTGTTTATCAGAGAAACGCGCTGGGTACATGTGCAATCCTAAGGCAACAAAATGCCTGATGCGCCAGCTCGTATATATAGGAGCCTTAGCCTTAAATACGCTTTTTATTATGTGATTTGAAATTTTCAAGTGGCCGTTACTTGAAAACAAAAAAGCGGAGCAACTTGGTTAACGAACTCATCGAAGATGTTTATAAGACAAGTTCGCTGTCCAAATTTGGTTCGATTTGGAGTGTTATTTCATGAGTTATCAAGATGACAAAATTTTTATTATAGATAGATAGATAGATAGATAAACGCAGTGATTGCAAAACAAGAGTGATAAAATTTTGAGGCCTTTGTCTGTCTATTAGCATTATAGTTCCCAAGCAAATAGACACATTTCATGGTGGCGCTATTTTTTCTTTCCTTTAAGAGTGGGCAATACCTAATATCGCCAAATTCCACAATTACTCTTTACTTAAAGTATTTTTTCTAATTTCGTTTCCCCATTCAGAAAATTCCCAATAGTTAAATTAGTACTTATTTTCTAAAAATTGATTTTTTAAATTTTTAGCATTTCATTTTGCAGCTAAAAAACGAGAAAAATGCACTTAATGAAAATTCGCTTTTTTTAATTCAAATTTCAAATTTAAAAATTAAAAAAAAACATTTTTTGGAAAATGAAAACTAATTTAACGATTGTCAATTTTCGGTATGTGAAAAAGGAATTTAAAAAAAAATTACGTTAGGTAATGAGTAATAACGGAAACAAATTTTCCCGTAGAATTACACAGACCACGCTTCGGCGAGATTAAGTCTATGGATTAGATATTGTCCGCTCTTAATGAGATGAACGCTAATTTAATCGAGATGATGTATGTTTATAAATGAAAATAGATAGATTTTATAAAAGTAATGTAAGTAGGATTTTTAAAGCGCGTTTGCATTGATACTTAAAAGATTTTCTACTTGTAAATTCTATAAACTTCCAGCTTATGGCAGATAAGTCTTTTTTTTTTTTTTTTTTTTTTTTTTTTTTTTTAAGTGTATAAACTTTTAATTTCGAGATCTTAACAGATTTGGACAAAAATTAGTAGCTGTTATGAACTCATTATGAAAAAATCATTAAATTCACTTGAAAACAAGAAAAAATTGATAAAAAACTAATATTCAATTAAGTTCAAGACCAACCCTCCCTTACGTTCACATACAATTTCCAAACTACAGTTCTTCCCATTGAAAATTAGTGTTTATATAAAAAAAATAAGAAAAATCAAGGCCGGTTATAAAGCTAGCTTTACAATTGTCAAACTTTATAAGCATTTTATTTATTTATTTTTGTTCAATAAACATATAAAACCGCCTGCAGTAATTAGTATTTAAAAGATGTGCACCTGATACTGTTTTTGTTAAGTAAATATTTGTCCAGTCATGATCTTTAACGATGTTTATAAAAAAGTAAGTTCATGATAAAAATTTTAACAATCAAGCTTTAAAAAAAAGAGAAAAAATAAAATAAAATTAGAAATTCTAACTTCTAAACTTTCATTAAATTATTTATTTTAATTTATAATTGTTGCCAAAAAATTAAACTTTAAATTTTACATCTACTTTTTAAGATAGCACGCAATCTTGTTTTATATAAAAATTAAACCATTAAATTCATTTTTTTACTTATTTTTATTTCATATTGCTCGCGCACTTCTTATTTCCTAATTCAAAATTATTTTAAAAAAAGAACTTTTTCGATATCGCTTGTAACGATACTGATTATTATTAATTTTCTTTTCTTTTTCTTTCAATAATAATAATAATAATAATAATAATAAAAAGATTTTGATGCAATTCTGGCAAAAGCAGAATTTAGTTTAGGACGGAGGACTATTAGTTTTTTTAAGACTGAGGGCCTATTAGTCTCAATCTGGGATTTTTGCGTTGTCGTTTTCGATAGTTGGACATTTGTCGAAATCTAAAATTTATCGAAAATATAATTGAATAATTTGAAAGCGATGTTATAATTTGAAAAAAGAAAAAAAAAAAAACTAATAGTCCTCCGTCCTAAACTAAGTTCTGCTTTTGCCAGAATTTCATCAAAATCTTTTTTTTTTTTTTTTTTTTTTTTTCAGGCTCTCAGTCCTAAAAAAAATGAAGGATGTGGATATGCACTTCCATAATTTTGCTACCGACTGTACAATTATATAAAATATTTTGTCCGTTTAATATTTTGTCGTTGTTACAGATTCTAATTTCTAAACTATCAAAAACTGCTGCTTATACTTTTATAAGTTTTTAATGAGAATAGATCTTTATCAAAATACAGTAACCGCCGCTTAATAAATTCACTGGTTAACAAAATCAGCCGCTTAATCTGATCAAATTGCTAGGACCGAAATCAAACAAATATAAACTACTTTTAAAACCGCCGATTAATAAAATTTTAACATCGCCGGTTAATAAACTCAAAAAAAAATCTCTTCAGCAGCAAAAAATTCATTTATGCTTGCTTAACAATTTTTTAATTTCACTGACTTTATTTTCGGAATTAAAAAAAAAAAAAAAAAAAAAAAAACACAAAAATATGTAGAAAATTTTATATAGTCCCATCATTTGTCTTACAAGGAAACATTCAAAAGGTGTTGTCATCAAAAAATATTGAAAAAATATATGTGATTCTACTCTTCATAAAACACCAGAAAGTGAAAAAATTATCTCCTGAAATGAATTACAGCGACCACAAAAAATTATCAAAATTAAGCATTTTTGGCGATTTAGCGCTGTTAGGCGATAAGTTCGCTAGTACCGAGATTGTCGTGTACGAACAAAACTGTATTTTGCTTCTCCGCCAAGTACTCAAAATCAATCGCCAAATAGTGTGAAATCGCCAAATATGCTTAATTTTGATAATTTTTTGTGGTCGCTGTATTTCATTTCAGCCGATATTTTTTTCACTTTCTGGTGTTTTTTGATGAGTAGAATCACATATTTTTTGAAGACGACACCTTTTTTAATGTTTTCTCATTAGTAACAATTTCAAGAAACGTGTGCTTCAAACCGCGGTAATAAGTTATAATTTGATTTGATTCGCAAGTGATATATTTTTTAAAAATTGTATTTTTTAAAAGAAAATTATTTTAAGCTCTTATTTTGGAATGACTGAGAAGTTGTTGTTGTTGCTTATCCTCCTTGTCTGACGGAGTCAGATAAGATCCACGAGTTCGTTGACTGTTGGGAAGTCAAAGACCAGAAGAGGATCGGTAAAAAGATCCTCCTTAGATAGTCCCATGCATTCCAAAAGGTGCTCAGGAGAAGCCTGATGATTTTGGCACTTGGTGCAGGTGGCGAAGGTTTTCCTGCCCTCGTTGAAAGTGAGGCACTTGATGTGACCGCTACACTGCTGCTTGAATCCTGCAGAAGGACTCCCCAGGGTTCACTTTAACTTAAGCTCTCATGTTATCAAGAAAGACTACATCCCAGAACATCTTAGACAATTGACCTTGGAAAACCTAAGCCACATTCCTAATAATGCCATTAAAATCTTCACCGACGGTAGTAAAATTGACAACCTAGCAGGTAGTGGCATGTATATTGAAACCCCTCACGCCAACTTGACTCTTTCTCATCGTAATCAAAATTACTGCTCTGTCTTCAGAAGTGAATTGATTGCAATAGACCTGGGACTGGAAGCTATTCTCTCTGAAGAGGATTATGGTGACCTATGGATCTTGACTGATAGCCGTAGTTTTCTTCACCATGTTAGTAATTGGATTCTTGTGGGCGACAAGGTCACCACCTCTATACTGCTTAAATTAAAGCTCATTTCACTTAATCATGACGTTCATTTGCAATGGATGGATACTGAGAAGTAAGAGGTTTAAATGGAAAGAGATTTTTAATTTAAAAGAAAAACATGAACTTTTGACAAAGTAATGGTGATTTTCCTCAAAAGGAAGCGCATCGGAACGTAGGATGTATTTAATTTACTCATTTTAAAGAAACAATTAATTATAAGCCAAAAATTATTTAATATTGTTTATAAATTCCATTACTCATTGCCTTTTAAATCTGTTTTTTTTTTTTTTTTTTTTTTTTTTTTTTTTTTTTCAAATTTACGGAAAAAATACATTTTTCTTGAGTGCAGTAATGTTCGCCGGATATAAAAATCAGCCGCTTAATAAAATCACTTTGGCTCAGAAAGAATGTTATTAAGCGGCGGGATACTGTATCTTGTAATGTGCGAGGCCTCATGCAATCTCTTTAGGGTTGGAATGCTCGAAATCACGTCCATGTTCGGTTGGCAGAGTCAAAGTCCCCATTAGATCTAGCATTAGGTGGCGATTATCTCGATGAAAGTGTCAGGTTGGGAATAGAAGTGTTGGTTAGTGTAAAAGAAGGTGTCCAGATATATGAATTCAACTTTTCGTTTGATTCCAGTTTGGTTTGATATAATTAAATCATCGATCAACTCATCAACGCAATTGGACACCTTTTGCAGTTAATTTATGTAACTAAATATTCTGAAGTAGTTTCGAAAGAAAATATAAGCTAACTAGTTGGCATAGGTGGACTCTGCTCAGTTCCCCATCATATTTATGTTCTCATAAATTTCTAGTGCGAGACATATAATTATGTTAAAAGAAATGAATTTGACCAAAGCTTGATACAGTGACAGAATGAAATACCCGCCTAATAGGCTATCCACCGTTCACTTCGATATATTTATCTTATTCTAATCTATTAATTTATTTTATCAGGGTCAGTTCCGTTGTTTAGTTTTCATGCTACTATTTCCAATGCAATAATCCTCAAAATTCATATTTATATGAAAATTTACAATTTCGCTATGTTGATAAAATCGTAAATTACGAATGATTTACGAAATTTTCCTATTAGAATATTTGTATTCAATCGTGTTCAAACAAATATCATAAATGTAATTTTGAATTTGTCTAATGTATTTATGATCCTCAAAATCGAAATTTATGCTCAATTTTGCCTTATTCTGACATGTTAAGTAAATCGTAAATTCCAAATAACTTACGAATTTTTGAAATTGGAAAAATCATAGTCTATGATATTCATGCCAGTATCCTATATAATATTTTGAAAGTGGTTTGACATCTTTACGATGAAAATATCCCTCAAGATTGACGTTTATGTGAAATTTGGCTCTATGCTGCCATGTTAAGAAATTCGTAATTTTCCAATAACTTACGAAATTTTTATATTGGAAAATTCATAGTCATTAATATTCATGCCAGTGTTCTAAATAATATTTCAAAGTACTCTGACATCTTTACGATGAAAATATCTCTCAAAATTGACGTTTATGTGAAATTTTGCCCTATACTGCCATATGTTAAGAAATTCGTAAATTTCCAATAACTTGCGAAATTTTCAAAGTAGCACATTTATAGTTACTAATGCTCATTCCGGCATCAAACCTGATATTTTAAAACTGGTGTGACATTTTTACAGTACAAGGTTTCCATTTAATGCACGTTTAAGTGAATTTTTGTCCTATTCTCCCATGTTAAGAAAATCGTAAATTTCTCATAACTTACGGAGTTTTTTAATTCGAATGTTGCAAAAGAATAGGGTTCTTGCCAGTATCGAAAGTAATATTTTAAAACTGATCTGACCTCTCTGCGATCATTTGTTCGTGAGATATCGTGTTAACAGACTAACAAACTAACGGACTGACATACTAACGGACTGACACACTGACACACTGACACACTAACAGACACCCTACAGACAGACACCATACAAATTTTGTCATTTTCGGATTCCTCACACCTGAAAACGTGTAAAAGAGTCAAAAAACCGAGGTCGAAAATTTTCACGATTACCTAAGTTCCCCATACCTATAGTATGATGGGGAACTAAAAAAGGATTCTTTGATTTAAAATCTATATTTGCTTTGGCATGATTGACGTACGCGCTTATGTAAAAACAATTATATTTATAAATTTTTTATATTCAATAATTTTAGATTGTGTAAATCACGAAAGGGAAGAATATATTGCACGCTGAAATAAAGCATAAGTATATATATATATATATATTTTTTTTTTTTTTTTTTGAATAAATATATATTTAAGAATAACAATTACGTTCGTGTAACTTTAAATATGCGTGTTACTTGAAAATATTAATCAAAAGTACGATACTTGTCAGCTTGTTCTTAATTATGTAATTAAGATTTTACGTTATTTTTGTTCTTATCAGATGTTTAACAGGCGACTACTTTCTCAAAAAAAGAAGAACTTTAAAACTTCGGTTAAAAATTATCGCGTTCTATGATGCCAGATTATAAGGAACTTTCTTTAATTAAGAAAGATGTCAAACTTAATGAAAGAAAGTGAAAACAAATTGATGAAATTTGTAGGCAATTATAAGAGCGGCTTATGTTTCACAAATTTAGGAATTTAAAAACACTTCCGTGACTTCTCTTTGCACTATTCATTATCAATAAAAGTAACAAATTAAAAATTCGATAATTTATTGTTATTGCGCACGCTATAAGCGAATTTGAAGCAGAAAGTAAAAGAGAAGCGAGATTTGTGATAAGAATTATTTATGATAAAATAAGTAAATACTGTATGAGTCATAACAAACTAGAATGAAAATTGTCAATAAATTTACAATTAAACTAGTATGTCGTGGCCACCAACATAATTAAGTATGTGCATAACATGTAAAATTTCCAAATTTAGGATACGTAGCTTGAATAACAAGTGGACGTTGTTGAGCGTAGTCTTCTTAAAATGAGAAATCCGTACTCGGACCAATCGTAGTATATGCTTAATTTTCAATAGAAACGTTCCTGCAATAAACTGGAACGACATATGACTTCCTAGTTATTCTTAAAAATACACTTACATTGTCATAAATTGCCAGGCACTTCCGATTATAGACGTTATGTGAAATGAAACATCTAGAAAAATATATACTTGACGAATTATCCTGAAATTTCGGGCATGTAAAGAACATGCTACATATTTCAGAAAAAACTTTTCCCCGAAGACAAAAAAAAAAAAAAAAAAAGGACAAATTAAAGAAAAAATGTTTTAGATTACCCTTTTAAAAATAATTCTTAAAATGCACTGTAGTTATAGCATATGATTGCTTCTTTGAAATAGCTGTGTTCATTTGAATCTGAATATATTTATGCAGATATAAAGGTGGTTTTTATATATTTATTTATTTATTTCTAAAAAAAGTACCAGCTTTTATTATTATTCTTTATAGCGTGCACTGTATTCAAATTAAAGCATTGCAGGACACTTTGGTTCCTGGCGATTTTGGTCCCGCTAATTTTTTGCGATCTTTTAAAATTATATTATTTTTTTTTTTTTAATATGATTGCATATTTGTTGATATAGGAGAAATGAAGTGGTCTTTAATTAAGGAATATCATACAGAAAAATGTATAAATTTCTGACAGTACGATTGCTCCCTAACTCTTGAGACCCGGAGAATTTCAATTCCGCTGATTTTTTTACGAACATTTTAAGTATATTTAAACTTGTTTTTTTTTTTTTTTTTTTTCATTTGATATTGATATAACTTGCTTTAATTATAGTTTGATTTTTATACTATTAGTGACAAAATTGTTGTGGTTTTAAAAGTATTGTTAGCAATAACAATATAGTACTTTCTTCTAAGAAAAGATTCCCCATTTAAATATAATTATTGATAAAGTCTGATTTGATTTAAAAATAAAAAAAATACAGATTTTTTTATTATTATTTATTATTATTATTTTTTAAATTAGGAAAAAGAAAGTGAAAGAAAAAAATCTTAAAATTTTGCATATAATTTGCTGTTAATGAAAGAATGCTCTTTCAATCAAAGAACCACTGACACTACAGACTTTTTTTCATAAGCATAAGTTTGTGACCTTTTTAATTTGTAGAAACAGAACCTGGAAAAACGAAAATAATTTGTTAAATGTGACGAAAGAAATTTTCAAAATTTGTAACAAATTTCGGAATAGTGCAAATAGTAGAACAGATAAAGAGTTCTTGTGTGGAATTGTACAGAATTTCCTCATAAAATATGAAAAGATCCCCCCTTTTTTTTTCCATTTTGTAATTGAGATTTTCAATTACTACTTTTATTTTCAATATTGTATTAATTGATTAACTGTATCGTTTCTATTTTTATTTTATATTGATGTAATTATGAATAGTATAATATGCCATTGTAAAACTTTTGAAATAAACAAAAACGTAAAAGGATTGCCGCGGTAACTACCTCAACGTGATGCACTCTGGAAACTCTTTTCAAGCATTTTTCCTTTCAAATTATTTGGATCGCAATTAAAAGTTAGCAGACTTAAATAAAATTTAAAAAAATCTGGTGTGAAACAACCACACGACTTCCATTACCCACTATTACACGTAATATGTGCATTTTTGAGAGATAATGTGATCAGAAAACATAAAAGTAACCTAAAGAGAAAATCGTTAGAGCCATTTTTGAGATACCAACATTTACAAAAAATCAATTATTGACAGAAAAACAATAATTACATACAAAAGCATGTTTAAACGTAAGTTAAAATGGCGAGTTCGAAAAAAATCCGTACATCTGTTTAAAAAGGAACGCCCTTGGAAGACCTGAAATTGAGCTATTTATACAGGACGCGTATCAATTTTCCTGAACTAACCAACTATATCATTCGAAAGGACATCTAATAGAGTGTTTATATAGCAAATTTGAAGAAAATCGTTAGAGCCGTTTTTGAGATACGGACTTATGGTCCCACTTCCGGTTAAACTCAATTAGTGACAGGAAAACAATAATTACATACAAAAGCATATTTAAAAGTGAGTTAAAATGGCGAGTTTGAAAAAATTCCGTACAACCGTTTTTAAAGGAACGCCTTTGCGAGGCCTGAAATTGAGCTATTTATACAGGACGCCTATCAATTTTCCTGAACTAACCAACTATATCATTCGAAAGGACATCTAACAGAGTGTTTATATAGCAAGTTTGAAGAAAATCGTTAGAGCCGTTTTTGAGATACGAACTTACGGTCCCACTTCCGGTTTCCGATGTCCCACTTCCGGTTTTTCAATTTTCACAAAAATTTGGAAATTTCATTTGTACACCAGACGTATTTCAATTCTAAAATTTCGTAGCTCTATCTTTATTAGTTTCTGAGCTATAGTAGCCAGAAGATTCTCCACATACATACACACACACACACACATACATACACACTGACCAATTGCCAAAAACCACTTTTTTGGACTCAGGGGACCATAAAACGTGTAAATCAGGTGAAAACCCGATATCGAATTTTCAGACCGAATACAATACTTCCATTACCTACGGTAGTAGGGTAATGGAAGTAAAAAGAGAGAGAGAAAGAAAGAAAGAAATTATACAAAACACATATATTCCAATAACACTGTGCATCACTAAGAAAAAAAAAAAAAGTTTAATATTTTCTCTTACGCTTGAATTGTAGCAACATAAAATTACTAAAAATTCTACAAATTAAAATAAAATATATCGGGTGTTAATTGCTGAATTTTGAATGATATAAAGTATTCTTAATAAGGGATTGTCCTCATTTTATCTAAGTCTCCCGAAATTTCACTGAAAATAAAATATAACTCTATGAAATTGCAACCGATATAACACATCCTGTAAGTGTTAGAAAGCGCTTTTATAACGTAAGTTATGCTTATAGACTTACC
Organism: Salticus scenicus; assembly: GCA_963930645.1. Lineage (NCBI taxonomy): Eukaryota > Metazoa > Arthropoda > Arachnida > Araneae > Salticidae > Salticus > Salticus scenicus. The sequence goes on along the minus strand of OZ005654.1, from coordinate 40,426,583 downwards.
ATCTGTATTTATCTAAACTTAATAAACTTTAAAGTTAAATAAATTCACATGTCCTACAAATTTTAATCCGGAAATATTTAAAATGATTTCAAAACACTGTTTTGTTAACATGTCATCGGATATAATAAGAGAGATAAAAATGAACTAATTGGCTGTATAGAATTAACAAGACGAAAACCGTCCTAACTCACTGCTTTGAGTGTCCTATAAACTTGACTGTTACTTGACATATTTCCCTTTTAATTTATATATATATATATTTTTTTTTTTTTTTCACTAAAATATAGAGATCTTAATAAAAACACCGAATATATCAGCAAATTCAAGTGGCATATTTACTTGCTCAAGTTTAGCAGATATGTACAAATTAAATACTGAGGTCATTATTTAGATTCTTTTATTATTAAATTCTAACGTTTGGAGAATGCTTGGATAAAGAATCTATTTCTTGCAAATTTTACGCCCGAACACTTTAAATTCGAATAGGATAATTAAGAGCCGCATTACAATGTTTTATACTATAAAAACCTTTTATTTTATTTAAACTGACATTTAGGGGACTCGGATAAATTAACAATGCTTAAATCAGTTCTTCACGGATAACTAATACTCTTTAATATTCAAAATTCAAACAGAGAGAAAAAAATTTCAGTTCCATGTGTTCAGTTTACATCATTTTCAACAAAGATTGTATATATTTAACCCTCCAATAGTAAATATTCGCCTAAGATGTCTTTTGCTCAAAGTTTCCACACGTATTTGCTGCCCTTTTTCCTCCATCATACGAAGAAAAAATTCTACATCTTCAAATTTTACACTTTTTTTCAGTTCTATTTCTTATTAAAACTTTCTGTTACAAAATAATAATAATAAATTTTAATTTTTCCAGTCAAATGACAAGAATTCGAAATTTTTCTGTAATACTTTAATTATCGCTGATATCATCGGTATTGGGACCAAAACAGTGAGAAACAAAATGGCAGGACCAAAATTTCCTCGGGACCAAAATGGTGGGACCAGAGTGTCATGTCCCCATTACACAACATACTGCGATTAGAATAAACAAAACTATATATTTAATGAATTATGAACATTTTTATTAAATGTTTAATGTATACATGTGCAAACATTATTATTTTATTCATTTATTTTATTTATTTATTTTAAGTTTTATTAGCTAAGTGTATTAAGCTACTTATAAGAAAATCTCAAGCAAATATATGAAGACACAAAATATTCATTGGGCTTATAAATTAGGCAAAAGAAATTTCTTTAACGCTTGCTCAAGTGCAGCTAAAAATTATTTTGCAAATTTCATTAAATATTTAATATTTTTATATTCTGACTGCAGTATGTAGTTTAATGTAGAACATCAAGTTCCATAAAAATGACTTTGTACTAAATTAGGTACTATACTTGTATAACTAACGAAAAGGCAAATTTTTTAAAAAAATTTATGTGTCCGTGAGTATACGGGCTATACGGATAGAAATGAGTACAAATGATTAAAAGAAGCATCATATAACCACTATGCATTTGAAGCATTACTTTTTCAGGGTGATTCACAAGCTTTTTTTTTTCCCCTTCAATTTGTTATTGGTTTCCTTTTTGCTTTTTGATGTGGATCTTTTACTTGAAATATATGAAGTATCGCATCTTCTTTACATGTTCGAACTTTCAGGACAATTGATCAAGCATGCTTCTAGATTTTTGACAAAACGTCTGAAATGGAAAGTGTTTGACCATTTATGGCTAGGCAGTGTATTTGGATATGAGAGTGTAGACAAACACGTATAGCACATCTTTTCCCTAGAACAATGGGCTCTTCCCACTTGACGTCAGAGGTCACATGACATAGTTAAACATAGAGCAGACGAAGTCTTCTATATCTGTAGAGATTGCTGAAATAACACATTTTCTATTCTTATTTTTGATCAATCCGATTTAATCTGTGTTATTTTTTTTTTATACATCATCATTTTTAATCCATTTTATATCATTGTTCATCTTTTGTTTCCTGTGTACATTTACAATCATCATTTAATTTATATTTATTATTAATGTTTATGGAGAACATGTTAAGTACTCTGATTTTTGGTACTTATATCATTAACAGTGCAACATCGTACGGTGTAAAGCCATTTCGGCCAGTAGCTAAGTTAATTATCTTGTTATAACATCTTTACGCGATTAAATTTAACTTAAAACATTTTAAATTAATTTCAAGTTATAATCCATAAACATTCCACTGTTTATTGCTAGATCAGTTAATGTAACAATTACACTACAACATACAAAAATCGATTCTTACTTGTGAAAATAAACAAACACATAAAGTATTTATTTATTTTAATTATTTAACTTACAAATACAATTATCCTACTGTTTACAAATGCACAATATTACTTTTATTTTATTTTATATTAAATATTAATACTTTTGTTCTTAAGAACAATATTTAACCGAATTAGCTTCTCTGAATTCGATTCTTTGTTTTTCTATATCACGTGATTGAGCAGACGACGCTGGGAAGAGCCCATTCTGATGTAGTATCCTGGAGATGTTTTGTCCTTTCCGGAACATCCTAAAACTGTCATAAGGCGATTCGTTATCTGGGGTAAGCAGAACAAGTCATAAATATTTTTTTAGAAGAGACTGAAATGTATTAAAAATGTTAAATCATTTTGTTGAAAAGTATTAAAAATACTCGTTTCCAATTACATAAATCTTCTCCCCCTAAATAACTTCAGTTTGTTAAATCTCATTCCTAATTACGTTTTTTGAGCTATTAAACAGGCATTAAGGCATTAAAAAAAGATCACAGTGAGTTGAGCAATTTCGAATTAATTGATGTGTTTTATCTTATTTCAGATGATTTGTCACAAGCTAGTGGCGCACTAGCTTCATCTGCTCAATGGACAACCAGTTCTGTGATAAATCCTTGTCGCAGTGTTGCGGGGAATGCGGAAAAACAATCCGGGACAAGTACCTGCTGTACGCCGTGGAAAGATACTGGCACATGGGATGCCTCAAATGCAGCATTTGCAGGGTCATACTGGCCGATGCCGGGAAGTCCTGTTTCACGAGGGCAGGACTACTGCTCTGTAAAGACGATTACATCAGGTGAGGGTTTCTCTCTGTTTTTATTCGTATTTGTCTAGAAGTAGTGAAAATTTCATAAAAATAATTAAAACAAGTCATTATTTTACAAATTTCATTACCCTTCCCCTCCCCCCGGCAAATATATATATATATATATATATATATATATATATATATATATATATATAGGGTAAGTGCACCAGTGATCGACACTTTTAGAGCAATCTCAGCAATCTCTGATGTTTTTAATGTTCTAGTCATCAGAAAATATTTTTAGAAATCTTAAGTTAACCCGTTAGTAGTCGCTAGTTGGTCGATTTGCCGCCCATCCTTCAGTGTTTCAAGATTTTTTTATTCAATAGCTACCAAAAATTTTTAGAAGTAGCATTTGATATACAAAAAATGCGAATAAAATCGAAGAAACGTCGATCACATCACTTCTTAAAATTATTGGTGACAGTTAAATAAAAAATGCTCAATTTGTAATAGGTGGCGCTGTCCATAGCGACTACTTACGGGTTAATACATATGGTATGAAAGACATTCAGAACCACATGTATGTTAAAATATATAGGGGAGACCCGTGTACCTAGGGCCATCAGTACCTAGGGCCACCCCACTTTATTTGAATAATATTTAAGTTTTAATAGTCAATTGGGCGAGTAACAACACCAATTGCTACTTTTACAACTACTTTGGAACTTTTGAGGAGAGAGTTTTGAGAAGTTACATGTAGAAAACGAATTTACATGGTTTAAAGTAAAATTTTGCAGCTGAACTCTTTTGCTATTTTACAAAGGCAAGTCAAATATTTTTCTTTCATTTCCAGTGTATAATTTTGCTTGTTATATTGAGTAATAAATGAGATATTCAATCAGTCCTCTCTGCATGTGGATTTTTTAGAGGAAGGCATTTTGAATGAAGTTACCAAAACTTGTACCTAGGGCCACATCGCTGCCTTGTACCTAGGGCCAGTGTGTTTGGATCTTTTTACACTTTCGCGACCGCATGTTTTTGTCTTTTTGACAGTAAATTTCGCCTGCGGGCGTTTTTCTCATAAGTTAAATTTGTTCAAAACAAAATTTTCCGTATTCACATTTATATTACAAATGGATATGCATTATAATCATACTCTCTCTCTAATCAAAGTATTTGCATCCATAGCATACTGATTGTACAAATATGAATATTGTGTATATTTTATAGAAACAAATAACATAAAAATTGCAAAAGAAACGCCCACTGGTGGAGTTTCATATTTTCAAATGATGTGAAGCTACGTCAGCGGCCGTGAAAATGTTAAGAAACACAGTACATCCTATAGTAATTGGATGCTGGCAAACCCTGGTAAACCAATCACTATATATGACAATGCTGAAAGTGTTGGAAAGTCCTATCCGTCGGCCTTTACTCCTGTAAACATTCTATCAGGCTTTCGTGTACCCGGCATATAGCCAATAAATCAAAACACATTCATTGAGGATGAATATTTAAGTTCAAACGTGACTCAAAGAGAAAACCCCTCCATAAATTAAAAAAAAAAAAAAAAAAAAATTCCTGGAAAAAAGTGAACCAACAATGGGATGTCTCTGTTTCGTGTCCTGTTGAAATTTCTAAACCTTCAACATCTAACATCTTTTCGTGTGTTATGCTTTAACAGGTACGAACCTAAGCAAAACCTCCCACATAAAAAGAAAAGATGTGACCGAAAACAAGAGAGATCTAGAAATCCAAGAGACACACTCCAGAAAAAAAAAAGAAATTGAAGAAAAAAAAAATATTCGGTTAGAATATCCCAAAGGGAAAAAAAAGTTAAAAATTTCGTGTTTTAAACTAAGGCAACAACATGATAATTATTATATGATAAATAAATATATTACTTGATATTATTTCTTTTATAAAATACATGTTTGTATGCTTACTTTCTATTCATTACAAAGTGAAATCTAAATTTGAGAGAATGGCCCTAGGTACAATGAGGGTGTTGTATCTAGGGCCAAGAGTGAAGTTTTTTTTTTTTTTTTTTTATCTTCTATTTGTCGAAATTTAATATTTTAGGTACTTATATTAATTCCAATTGGAAGTAATTAGTCCTAATGATATGTACATATCAGTTTGATAATTTTAAACAGGTCAAGGCCTCTGTTTATGGGCATTAAAAAACAGCGGCCCTAGGTACACGGGTCTCCCCTACATTTCATAACAATAATTTTTTTTTATGAATTTTTATTTGACACCCACTCAATGTTCCAGTAATTGACACTGCCAGTTTTTCCTTTTATTAGTAATTAGCACCCTATGTTCCAGTGTTTGACACTGCTAGTTATTCATTTTACCAGTTATTGGCACCCTATGCTCCAGTGTTTAACATAAAATGTTAAACACCTTTATTTATGATTAATTTCTTATTTATTAATTATTTCGGGATATATGTCAATTACTGGAGCATGCCAATCACTGGAGCACCTACCCAAGAGAAAGAGATAGATAGATGTATCGTCGGAAATTTCTCATATTCCTTTTCCTACATGATGAAGGCCCTCGTGTGTTTTGGGATTAATTTTTCATCTGGCTTTAATTATTTTGCATATACACCGTGACCAATAAGTTCTCATACAACTTTTGAAGCACGTTAAAAAGTTATACATATGTCTTGCTGTAGTCCCAAATATTTTGCAGGCAATTTAGTGTAAGTTATAAAGCTATTCCAAGTGTATATGACGTAGTAATTATAATTTTTCTTTAATTAGGTAGAATGAAGAAATTGAGAGAAATTGTGATAAATAAATTCGTCAAAGAAGAGCAGCCGGTGAAATTTTCAGAGACTTCAAAGCCCTGGGGGTGAAGAGAGATTTCATTTACAGAACTATCAGAAGGTATAATAAGACGTTCTATGTCGATGACAGAAAAAGATCTGGCAGGCCGAGGTCCGTTCGGACAAAAGAGGCTGCGAAAAGGGTCAGGGAAAGGATACGACGAAACGGATAAAGATCTGCTAGAAGATTAGCACGAGAGCTCAAAATATCGAATGAGTCAATGCTAAACATTCTGAAAAAGGACCTTGGGTGCAAGGTTTATAGAAAACTTAAAATTCACGGAGTTTTAGAGTCTGCTAAGATGAAATGGAAGCAAAAGGTGGAAGAAATTCTCGCTTGGCACGCTGGGGATGAATTTGTCTTTTCAGACGAGAAACTATTCAGTTTACAGCAAAGTCTCAACCCCGAAAATGACAGAGTATGATCAGTTTCTATTGATAACATCCCTGAGAACCAACATTACGTTCCGCGTTATCAAAATGCTTCGTCTGTGATGGTTTGGACCGCTATTTCCAAAAGAGGAAAACTCCCGTTAGTCTTCGTTGATAAGGGGTTAAAAATCAATGCCTAATATTATAAAACTGAGGTTTTGGAAAACGTTTTACTCCCAAATGTCCAGAGAATGTATGGGGCGGAATATTTCTGCTTCGAACAAGATGGTACCCCTTCTCATACCGCACGTGTGGTTCAGGAGTGGTGCAGTCAAAATTTAGCTGACTTTTTGCCAAAGAATGAATGGCTCCCCAACTCCCCCGATATCAACCCCCTTCATTATTTTGCGTGGTCATATTTGCTCTCCTAACTGAATAACTATAAAATCACTGATTTGAGCAAATTTAAAAATGTAATTCAAAAGATATAGTAGGAAATGTCAATGGAAGCCGTGCGTGCCGCATGTGATCGATTTCAAAAAAGACTTAAGCTCGTTAAGAAACTAAAAGTCGGAATTATTCCAAAGGATTTATTGTAAAGATACTTAATGATTGTTACTTTAATTTGATACAAAAAGTTTTTGTATGATTTATTTTGTGTTCTTGTAATAAAAATTTGAAAGTGTATGAGAACTTATTGGTCACGGTGTATATATATAATATGCACACACACACACACACTGAGCCTCTAAAAGTTACGGTACAACCTGTTTTCTCGTTTTCTTCTTTTATGCATAATTTTGAAACAAATGAACATATAAATATAAAATTTGGATGGCCCATTCGTTATCAAATCCTTAATCGAATTTTATAAAACTTTAACACAAGTAATCATTTTTAAACTGCCATAACTTCAATTTTTTTAAAAAGTAAGTATTGGAAGAAAGGAAAAATTTAAACAATTTTAGCAAAGAAAACTAAATAAGAAAGTGTATCAAAAATGCAGATAGTTGAACGCATAGAAGCCTCTAAATGTTAGTCTGATTTTTCTTCCTGTAATCCTTTTTCTTTTTTCCCATAAGGAACTTTTTGGAAAAAGTAATTATTAATTTATAAACATTGAGCATCGTCGAAATAATAAAAATGTCAAATAATTTTAAAATGAAGAACTCATCCAATTTTCATGTTCGAATATTTATTTTTATTTTCTTCTACATTCAATAGAAGTATTGGATTCGTAAAAATTTTCGACTTCCGGTTTTCGACGGATTTACACGTTTTGAGGAGTCTAGAACACGATTTGAACATTTTTAGAAAAGTTTCTCTCTCTCTCTCTCTCTCTCTCTCTCTCTCTCTCTCTCTCTGTGTGTGTGTTACAAAAATTTTGTAGCGACTGTATCTGCAGAACTACTGCTCAGAAATGTATATAAATTTATATGTAGATGCGCTTTGACCTAAATTAGTTACTATCAACTTTTGGTGTCAACTGCTCATCAGGTGGCGCTGCTACACAACAATTTCCACAATTTAAGAAAAGGCTATATCTCAGAAACTACTGAATAAAAATGCATATAAATTTATATGTAGGTGCATCTTAACATATTTTAGTTCCTATCGGTTTATGGGGTCAACTGCTCAGCATGTGGCGCTGCTGTGCAGCGATTTCCATAATTTAAGGAAGGGTTATATCTCAGGAACTACTGCACAAAAATACATATAAATTCATATATAGATGCAACTTGATATAAGTTAGTGCCTATCAACTCTTGGTGTCAACCACTCAACAGATGGCGCTGCTATGCAGCGATTTCCACATTTTAAAAAAAGGCTACAGTTCAGGAACTACTGCATAAAAATGTATATAAATTAATATGTACATGCATCTTGACATATGTTAGTTACTACCAATTTTTTGGGTTAACTGCTCAATAGGTGGCGCTGCTGTGCAGCGATTTTCATAATTTAAGGAAGGGTTATATATTAGGAATTACTGAGCAAAATTGCATAAAAATTTATCTGTGGATGCACCTTGACATAAGTTACTGCGAGTTAATTTTTTGTACTAATTGTTCAACAGGTGGCGCTTCTATACAATAATTTCCTCAGTTTAAAGGAAGACTATATTTCATGTTCTAATGTGTATAATCGAACAATACTTGATGTGTGAGAAAGCCAATATGAGACATTATGCCGATTCAATTTGGATGTATATCTATCTACCAATAGGTTGCGCTGCTACAGTGCCGTTTTTTCCGTGAATGGGAATGCTATATTTCAACTTCTATGGTATTTGACTGTACGAAACTTGATACATGAGATAACCATTATGAAAACGCATTTTTTAAGATGTTAGTTCAACTGCGTTTTTTTGGATTGTTAGTGGTAGCTAAATTTGTCAATTTTTTTTTTTTTTTTTTCCCGTTCTAAACCATGGATAAAATTTTATTTTCCTTCCTTCAGTGCATTGTTGAAACTATGATGTTGGTTTTAAATCAGAGTGGCTCAAACCACAATTACAAGCACCGCAAAATGAAGGCTAGTCTTATAATAACAGGAGACTTGACGTTGGAATATTAAAATCCGAATAAACTACTACGTCAGCAACACCAAAGAAAAATATTTGAGATGCATACCAGCTATTTCGGTAGCCTTAAGCGTACCGTCTTCAGTGCAAAAAGAATTCTGAATCTGGAGAAGTGCTCGTATATATAGGAGAGGGACCGAATTTAGTTCAACCAATAGAATTACGGGAAAGATGGGGAGTGTGGCCAATAGGATATTGAATTCTTATTAGGAAGACATATTATTAGGCCTCGCAGCATTCCTAAGGTTTTACTATAATTTTATTATATTGTCACCACTATTTTAAAATATTTTTTAGCCTTTTTTTTTTTTTTTTTTTTGTTTTTTAGCATTACTGGTGACAATATAATAAAAAGCGAGTAAAATTTTAGGAGCATAAGAAAGTAAGAAGGAATATCTCATGTAATTCCAAAATTGGGGAGGGGGAGGATGTTGAATCACAAATAATTACTAAAGATTTGAAAAGTTAAATTCAACAGCAAATAAATCTAAACAGCAAATAGTGCTCTTTGTTGAATATTATTATTACTATGAACTTATAAACGTAAAGCAGTCAGCTATACTATGTTTGCTTATACATAAACTAATCTTAAACTTTCAGAATTTACTGAAATAGCTTTATGCGAATTATAATATGAATTTTAGATAGAACAAAATTGCTGCTTTTCAGGCACGTTGAATTCTATATTTCCAGTTTGTTGTACTCTACTTACGGAGTTTTAGGATAAATAGAATGTTGATGAAAAAAAAAGAAAATGGCGCGAAAGGATATCGAAAATTCATCTCGGACTTTTAATAATGAGAACTTTTAATAATGCTTTGTCGGACTTTTAATAACGGATACTTTTAATATCGCTACCCTTCCACTCGCGTTGCGATGCCTTACAGAAAATTTTGTAATTTACCAGTTTATCTGTATGTTACATTAAGACGTAAACAAGACCTTTTTGATTGGTATTCGAAAGCTGTTCTTAGTTAGGATGGATTTTAAAACATTGGATAACAGATTTTTATACCGGTCGCCAATACTTTTACAACTCCAAATCACTCTTTGATTCTAATTTGAAAATTATTATTTTAGTACTAAAAGTAGTTTATCTATTTAAAAAATAAATAAATAAATAAATTTTTATACTGGCTACACAGTTTTATCGTTCGTTAATAGCTTTTTTTCCCCAAAAAATAATCACAAATTATGTTTTCAGTGTTAAATTACTTAACAATTCAATTACTAGAGTTAGAAAAAGCAAGTCAATAAATACAAACCTTCATTTTCTTTGTTAATTGAATAAATAAATAAATAAAATAAAATAAATTGATAAACTACACGATATTGTAGCGTTCGAGAAAAGTCCTCTCCCTTCCCCCTCCATCGTGGGAACATGTAAAATTATTTGAAATTAATAAAAGGAAAAAAAAAAAAAAAAAAAAAAAAAAAAAAAAACATATGTTCAATCACCCCTTTCATTTTTTTTTTTTTGGGGGGGGGGGGGAGGGGGGGAGGTTTATTTGGTTGAAAAACAAATGAGCTGAAAACATAAACGCTCTCATCTCGGAATGGGGGAGGAGTGACAATAAAATTTCAAATTGGAGTTAATTTTTTATGTAGTTAAAAAGTTATATATATATAATAAAGATGATCTATTAAGCATAGTAAAATATATATATATATATATATATATATATATATACACACACAAACATTAAAAAAAAAAAATGCTAAGTAATTCGGATCATTTAAATTACTGTCACCGGAATTCACGAACAAAATTAAATTAAAAGAAATTTTAAATTTTAAGAAAACGGCCTTTTCTGCTACATTATAAACTTAAATTATTGCTAAACAATTTTCGGGATGAGTTTTTGCAGCTGGAGCTTAATAATTGCGTTTTCGCAGCGAGGATAGCTCGCCACAAAGGATTAAAGCGTTACACTCGTGGGTAGGTAAGTGCTGCAAAATAAGGTGCGAAAAAAAATTTTCAGCTTTTTTTCCCCATTATAGCAAATTAATAATTTAAGAGAAAATAACTATTAAATAAAAAAAGGATATTTTTTATCAATATGTTTATTAAGAAAATATGGACCAAGAGTAAAATTGAAAAAATATTAGGAACTAGGTGTAATGAAGATTTTCTAGTGACAGGTAAGAAGATATTTCGTAGGATAATTCAGGTATGTAATGAAGATTTTCTTGTGGCAGGTAAGGTAATTTTCCGTTGGATAATACAGGTATGTAGAGAAGATTTTTTACAGGCAGACAAAATGTGAATAGAAAAGTTTCCAATTCGATGATCTCCATTAGGCCATATTTTCGTATAGGTGAAAAAGACTTCTTCTACTTGCGTTGATTGCCGCTAGCAACAGTTTATAATTCTTCCATTAAAATAACCAAGATTCTATACAGAGGTGTTTAAAATGATAAATTCAGAAATCAATAAAAAATTGACAAAAATTTGTGCACAGTTTTTTTTTATTGACTTGCTGCATAAAATAAGGAGGGAAGGTGTGCCCCTAACGTATAAATATTTTAGGAACTACATCCGTATCTTCTAAGCAGGAGCGATCAGAGAAGAATGATAAAGTTTCAGCCAAATTCAAATTATTGTTACATATTGGCATTTAATTTTATCGCCAGCAAGAACACATAAAAAGTGGTTTTTTAAAGATACGTTACACTCAAATTAGGCTAACAATTTTGAATACAGAGTAGGATTGCCATAATATAACCCTATGAAAATCCCAACTTTCGCCAGGCATTCATCATGAGAAAAGTTAACCGCAAAGGATAGATATACATAAAATATAGCTATAATTTAATTGTGTTCAAGGATAATTTTGTCTAACTGAATAAATTACGTTAGGAATAAGGCTACTGTGATTTAAGAGGAACATAAATAAAATGGGCCATGTGTTATTCTTTATGATAGGAAATGATTAGGAGAATATGCAAGGAGATTGATTATCTTTTACATTTTTTTTTTTTTTATTTTACTGATAGAGGAAGAATTCGGCAGTTACTAAATATTAATATTGAATACACGAGTGAATTATTATAAAAAGCGACAAAATAGATTTGAATTAAAATTAAATAGAGAATTTTTAAAATATATGTGATTTCTACATCACATATTTCTCCCCTTCACCGAGAAAAAATTTTACGAAGGGAGAAAATTTTTTATATGTTCTTGCTGTTACATGAGTAAAATATTTATTATAATACTAGATGATATCACTGTTATATGAGTGTAATTTTCTCTAAAAATGTAAAAATATAAAGAACTTCAATGAATATTACACGAGGCACACATCCCATACAAAAATATAAGAAATAAAAAATATATATTTTTCTTTTAATATATTGAATTATTTCCTTGAATAATACTAAAAATTGAAGTAGTTGAAATATTAAATAAACTAACTTTATATTTTATATCATTATTATTTTTTTTAGAAATTATTAGCATTAAAATATTTAAATGCTACATTAAAGATTAAAAATTTAGACATAAAATATAAAAGAAACTACCTTTTTCTTTGATGATCCATAAAAGCGGTAGCTAAAGATTTGATAAATCGATTTATTTATATAACTCGATAATTTAAATTCGCAAATCCGGAACCATTAATACGAAAAAGTACAGCGAATGTTTTGACCGTAGCATATCTTAATTAACGACACTGTAGTTCTCTTCTGCAGGATCAGAGTTCATAAACACGAAAGTCGCTGATCAAAACAAAAACTTGTATGGAACAGAAACACTGTTAATAATTCGATTCGCATAGGATCTCCAGGAATACGGAAAATCTTCTGACGCCTATAAAATAATAAAATCGGATAATCGAAGATGATTGCATTATCTTGAGACATAAAAACAGTTCGGAAATCTCCATCTAATGAAGTTTAAAGATGATCACTTTCATATAGTAGATATATTAATAGTTTTGATCAAAATACAGGAACCATGTAAAAATGCATTCAAGCATCTTCATAAAATCACATGGCGAAAAGTTCAAAAATATCCAGTGGAGTAATAAAAGTCGATAATTTTTTTAATTTCTTGGTTTTTTTTTTTTTTTTTTTTTTTTTTAAGATCCAGTTGAAAATATTTAGTCGCAAAAAGTCATTTCTAGACTAAATATATATTTCCTTCTATAAGGACGCTTATTATATGCACATATGTATTTGAAAGTCTATTTTAGCACATACTTTCTGTTTATTTTCTTGGCGTACTTTTCTTGAAGACACAAGTTCAAAAGCAAAGCTTAAAAGAATTAGGAGAATATTCATAAAATCACTTGCTAGAAGTTCATAATTATCCTGTATTAATGTTCATAATTTTATCGAAAATAGCAGATAATTTAATTATTTATTTGATCAATATTTTAATAATTTTGTTTCCTTGGGGGGCACCTCCCCGAAATAAATGCTAAGAACACCTCTGGTTCCTAAAGTACTTGACACCAGGTATGTAATGAAGATTATAAGGGTTAGTAGTAAGATAATTTTCCGTAGGATAATACAGGTATGTAGAGAAAATTTTTTACAGGCAGACAAAATGTGAATAGAAAAGTTTCCAATTCGATGATCTCCATTAGGCCATATTTTCGTATAGGTGAAAAAGACTTCTTCTACTTGCGTTGATTGCCGCTAGCAACAGTTTACAATTCTTCCATTAAAATAACCAAGATTCTATCCAGAGGTGTTTAAAATGATAAATTCAGAAATCAATAAAAAATTGACAAAAATTTGTGCACAGTTTTTTTTATTGACTTGCTGCATAAAATAAGGAGGGAAGGTGCCCCTAACGTATAAATATTTTAGGAACTACATCCGTATCTTCTAAGCAGGAGCGATCAGAGAAGAATGATAAAGTTTCAGCCAAATTCAAATTATTGTTACATATTGGCATTTAATTTTATCGCCAGCAAGAACACATAAAAAGTGGTTTTTTAAAGATGCGTTACACTCAAATTAGGCTAACAATTTTGAATACAGAGTAGGATTGCCATAATATGATAACCCTATGAAAATCCCAACTTTCGCCAGGCATTCATCATGAGAAAAGTTAACCGCAAAGGATAGATATACATAAAATATAGCTATAATTTAATTGTGTCCAAGGATAATTTTGTCTAACTGAATAAATTACGTTAGGAATAAGGCTACTGTGATTTAAGAGGAACATAAATAAAATGGGCCATGTGTTATTCTTTATGATAGGAAATGATTATGAGAATATGCAAGGAGATTGATTATCTTTTACATTTTTTATTTTTTTATTTTACTGATAGAGGAAGAATTCGGCAGTTACTAAAGATTAATATTGAATACACGAGTGAATTATTATAAAAAGCGACAAAATAGATTTGAATTAAAATTAAATAGAGAATTTTTAAAATATATATGATTTCTACATCACACTAGGTTTCCTCAGAAACACTCCTGAGGTCCGAGTGTTATACTCTGGCGTAGTCAGTTGGCCTTAACATATGCACACCACATATTGTCAGAGATAGAGTTGGATAGCAAGCTTATTAGTTCTTTATTTTTTAAGTTAAAGATTGCACATTAAATTGAAATACTTTTGTATTCTGCATTTCGCAATGTTTAATATTTCTGAAATTTTAGCTTGATTTCTATTTAGTATTGAAGGTTAATTTTCTAATAAAATAAGATAATATATTTAACTTTACAAGATTTTTTATTTGAAAATTCTCCTTTTATCCCAATGAAAGAAATATAATAACAGATAATTAATATAAGTGTTTCTGATTAAATGACCAGTCTTCTGCAACATATATGTAAATACAAAAGGGAAAAAAAATATTTCTCTCCTAAACGAAATTTAATTTAGGTTGAGAGTTCTATTTTTGAAATGTGGAATGTTGTTATTTGATTTATTATTTTCTGGCTAGTGTATTGAAATTCAGTATATCTCTATTATTATTATTATTATTATTATTATTATTTACAGTGGTGTTTTACCGTAATGTGATGACAAAGTTTTCTTTTCTTTCTTTCCCCCCCCCCCCCTATCTGGAAGGTTTAGTTTTCCCGTCTTTAAAAAAAATAAAAATAAACGTCACATAACGCATTTTGAACCAAATATAATCTTTTTTTCTCTCCAGCTCCTCTTCACCCTTATATACGCCTTAAAATTGCATGTGTCTTTACCCAAATATTCAAAGATGCAACAGAAGTTTGAAAGTCATATTTATTGTGGTATACCGCTACTTAGCAACACAAAAGGAAGCGAACGAACTAATCAGTGAGGTCAGGGAAAGACAAAACACTCCCACACCCCCTCCGTTTGAAATTACACATAGCTTCAAAATGAAAATTTTCTATTTCCCATGTCTTGTTGCAGCTCGATAAATATTGTCCCTGCAAACACGTCATCCGTGAGCAAGAAATGAGAAATGTATTTGAGGAGGAGAGAGAAAACGGTCGGACCAAGCGGTTTTAATATAGATCGTTCCTCACATATTACCACTTTTTTTATACTTTTTTTTCTGTTGTCGTGTACCCGTAAACACTTTCATCCAAATTTCTCTCCTGTGGGATCAAAAGCAATTTTGTAGAAGCCGTAAATTTGATTCTTTTTGCTTTCCATTATCACACCTGCTTGAAAAGTTATCAAAAGTGTTCTCTTTTTCGGGGGGGCTTTCGCTTGTATGTGAGACTTGTATTACTGGGTAGTGCCGAATATTTAAAATTGGGTAAAGATATATACATCAGTATTTTATATCTACGAATATTTTATCTTTTGTACTATTCGTAACTTTTTTTAATGCTAAATTCTTTATATTTGGAAGAATCACAATTGCAATTTTTCAATATACAATCTCAATCCACAATTGCAATTTTTCTCCCAATAGCAAATTTTCGATAAATTTATATATATATATATATATATATATATATATATTGTTGTCCTTTTGTAATATCTTTGCTACTCTTACAAAGTAGCGGACAACTCTATCTGTTGTATTCGCTATGTAGGAGAGCATTCAATTTTTAGGGCAGAGGGAAAAAAAAAAACCACTGATTTTTGATTGCTATGATTATTTTAACTGGAATCTGTCGACATTGCCACTCGACTCTAGCCTTACAAAAAGCTTATTTTACTAACTTTTTGGGCAGGCTCATGAACATGATTTTACCTTCTTCTATATCTGATAGAAGAAAAGAATTCGTTAAAAAAAAAAATAATAATAATAACGAAGAAATTACTTTTTTCGTATGACTTCATGACATAATCTTGCACATGCGCAGTTAAAAATTATTTAGTAAAAATGTTAATATTTCATTAGACCTTTAATATTTTTTCATTCTGATTGCAGTATACTGTGTCTAATATTGTATGTGAAGTTTCCTGAAATTGGCTTTAATTACCTTGCATGTTATAGTTTTTTTAAAAAAATGGCTTTTTAAAAAAAAAATTAAATACATATCTTCCTAATTACATGCGGTAGAGACATAAAAATGTATTTATATAATAATGATAATAACCCCCATAATCACATGCTACAGCCAAATCACATTTCAAGTATCGCTTTTTACAGGATGATGCCAAACACTTTCATTTTTTATTGGTCACCCTTTCCCTTCCCCAACTTCCATTTAAATATATGAGGTATAATACATTCTTCATGCTCCTGAAGTTTCAAGATAATTTGTCTAGTACTTTTTGAGATATTTCGAAAAACGTCCTAAATCGAAAGTGTCCGGTCATTTATGGAAAGGTAGCGTAGTTTTAAAATTTTAAAAGTCGATTAAATGTTTATTATTTACTTCCAACTTCCTCACCAAATATAAAAGAAATAATCTGGTGTGTCACTCACACGACTTTCTCTTACCCTGAAATTTAATACTATAAATACAGGTTGAAGATTAAGAGGTAAGATAAAAAGTACTGTAAACCTAGACTAAAACAGTTCAAATTAGGCTTCGGAAGAGTTTTATATGATTATTTCTGTGTGAGGGGGGCTCTCCCCGTTTCATTAATGCACCTGCATTTATATAAAATTTAATTCGGTTATTAAAAAATAATGCTGTTTTTAAAAAATAATTTATTAAAATTATTATTTTTAAAAAAAATGTATCTTTTATGATAATGCAGACGATTTCCATATTAGAGAAGTAGTATAACACTAAATATATATAAAAAAAGAAAAGTTGAATTTATTCTCAATATTACATTTAAAAAATAAATAAATAAATAAATAAAAAAATTTTGTTGTTAAAAATGAAAAAAAAAAAAAAATCGATAACTTTTTTTAAATTATCGCAGATCAATGGCTCAACCATTCGTTTTAAAGGTATTGGCGAGCTCTTTTGAAAGATACCCATCATGAAAATTTACTCCCCTCTAGGGGGGACTTACCCCCCCCCCCTCCCAGATACACAATTTTTTTTCCCAGTTGACTATCTCTTTTACAAAAAATATATATTCGTTTCATCTGGTTTAGTGCCGTCTATAGATGTTAAACTCTACTTACCTGCAATTTCCCCCATAGACGTAATGTATTTGAATACTTTTGAGTGTCCCTGTACACGAACCATTTCCTTCATCTCAACGAAAAGCTTACTGTAGCATCCCTATATGATACCCATTCAGAATACCGAGTTTGGAATTTCTGCTACTATTTGTTCTTGAGATATGCTGTTAACAGACACAAAGACAGGCAGACACAACGACCATTTGCTAAAAACATGATTTTCGTATTCAGGGGACCTCAGAACATGTAAATATAACAAAATCTCACGTTCGAAAATTTGACCCTAAAACAATACTTTCTCGATCCTATGGGTAAGAGAGAGAGTAAAAAACGCTTAAAAATACTTTTCTATCAAATTCGAAATGAAAAATTAATTCTTAAGAGTTGGTGAAGCATTTTTAAAAACGTCCGTAAAAAGATACGCGAGGCATTACGGCCCAGCTAAAAAAAAAAAATTGCAAAAAATCTGAAGAAATTTGGAACAAAAAATCGTAAAATCTGCAGAATAACTGCAGTTTAAAAGCAAAAAAAAAATGCAGTTTGGAAGCAAGTAATTTTTATTTCCCTTAAACTTCTTATTGTCCCAAATACCTTCACAGATTATCTAAAGTTTTGTGTAGCTTTTAAGTTTTTCCCCGTTTTTTTTTTTTTTTTTTTTTCTTTCCCTCCTTCTTTCTTTCTTTTTTAGCTGGGGGGGGGGATAACATACTTACAGGAAAAGTTTTTTTTTTTTTTTTTTTTTTTTTTTTTTTTTTAATTTGTTTATATGCTTTAAGAGCGGACAATACCTAATCTCGCCGGCAGCCTCCGCCCATGTTATTCTATGGGAAAATTTGTTTACATAATTACTCATTACGTAATGAATATTTTTCAATTCTGTTTTCACATTTACAAAATTCATAAGCGTTAAATTAGTACTTGTTTTCCAAAAATTGATTTTTTTTTTTAATTTTAGTATTTCATTTTGCGATTAGAAAATGAGAAAAATGCATTTTGTGAAAAATCGCATTTTTTAACTCAAAATTAAAATGTAAAAATTAAAAAAAAAAATGAATTTTTCAAAAATGAGTACTCATTTAACGGTTATGAATTTTCTGACTGCGAAAACAGAATTTAAAAATATTCATTAGGTAATGTGTAATTGTAGCAACAAATTTTCCCATAGAATAACATGGGCGAAGGCTGCCGGCGAGATTAGGTATTGTCCCCTCTTAATAAATCGAAGGCAATAAAATATTTAATAGCTATTATTAATATTTTTTATTAATATTTTTTATGAGTATTTAGTTCATATTTTATCCACAACTTAAAACTGTGGGAACAATGACAGAGGTATGTTTTGCCGTTTAATGATATATTATTTCAGTTTTTAATATGTACAAAAGCCGCCAAAAATGAATTATACGGTTATTTAAATAATAGACGCTATTTCTAATCAGTTGAAACTGTATCATTTTGGTATGATATGCAGCAGAAAGAGTATTGGGCTTTTACCATGACAGTGTGTTTTATAGTTTATGAATAAAAGTATACACACACATATATATTTATTTATTTATAAACATAAAACTTTTGGGATCTATGCACGGAGAACAATTAGTTCATAATCAATTTTTTTTTTTCTGTGTGGGTGTGTTGGGAGTAGGGGGGGGGGATTGTTTAATAAAGCCTTTGTCTCTAAAAGCAAGAAAAAATAAAGAGAACTCCGATATTGTTTAGCGGAACTCTAGGATATTGCATAAAAACTTCAGTTGAACTTTTCCTTTGGATTACAATTTCTTATAATAAACGGGGAAAAAACAGCTCTGGAATTTCAAAAAAAGGAAAAATTCATATTTCTCGAAAAAAGTAAATATCGAAATATTAAATTCAGCGTAATTTACCTAAATATTTATCCAAAGCTTATCAAATACATTCCATTCCTTTAAACATTCAGTCATCTCTCTTATCAAATTCGTATATAATTTCACATTTTAATAGAGAAGAAACGGAAGGAACATAAATATCCATTGCGCAATATTAAACAGATATTTACCATGATAAGCGAAAGAAAAAAGAAAGAAATATTCAAAAATCAACAAAAGAAATTCCGAAAACCAAACAAGAATTTTGTAAAATTATATTAAATATTTTTTTGATAGAAGATAATCCCGGCGTATATTAAAGAAAGTAACATGGACTTAAAGTATCTCTGGCATTTGAAAATTAAATTTTGTAACGGTGCGCAGGCAGAGGCAATAAATTTTGTATCTCTAACTTTTTTTTTTTTTTTTTTTTCTTTAAGAGATTGTGTATTCAACTTTTACTCCAGAAATAGGAGGAAATGGGATGAATGGGAGAAAATGGCTTAAATCTTGGACTCTCTTCATTTTTAAGATGAAATCACAAAAAAGATATCCCTACGAGTCAGCTTATTGAAATAGTCAATTGGGCTAAAATATTCTAATTTAAATTCTGCTAATTTTCTATAAAGGAAAAAAATAAAAATATCTGCGTAATTTTAGTTCTAATAGTTAGTTATAATAAACGTTCTATGTTCATATTTTAAAATAGTTTTTCATTCATGGGGCATAAACAGTATTACGTAGCTGCCAACATCTAATTTTTAAATCATATTTATCAACCAGTATTTTTAAAAAGGAATCATCTGTCTCATATAGTGTCGACGAATAAGTATAATTAAATAAACTGAAAACGTTTATAAAAACTTTCCGGATAGCAGTCTCCGTTAAAAATAACGGAGACTTCGGAACCTATGGTATTAAATAAAACATAGATTTTAATATTTCAACTTGAAAAATTTAGTTTAATGCTTTTACAAGAGACCCCTAAATTAAAATGATTATATAAAATGATGAAAGTCTATATTTCTTGTTATGAACTTAACTTTAAAAAAGTGAAAATTACTAACGCTTAATACAAAAACATGCACAAACTGGTATGATGTGGCCACCACATGACTTTCTTCTATATAATTTTACACAAAATTCATTCAATACAAATTATTTATTAAATTATTAAAATATTTTCCATTATAAATGCAGACGATTTTTATCTGACAGAATTATATCTATCACTAAATGCTGAAAGAAAGTCAACTTTTTACAATTATCAGAAGAAATAAGATTTTTTTTCTCTAAGTTTTTTTCGTTAAAAGATAAAAAAAAAAAATCGATAACTTTGTTTTAAATTATCACAGATCTATATTTCAACCATTCGTTTTAAAGGTATTGACGAGATCTTTCGAAAGATACCCATATTGAAAATTTACTTCCCCCAGGGGGAAGCAATGCCCCCACATACACATTTTTTTTTCCTAGATAACTATTACCATTATCAATAATTCATATTAATTTTGCAATCACACGATTAAAATAACTCTCATTATGTACATTTATACGAAATTTTGTCCTATACTGCCATGTTAAAATTTTAGAAAAAATGCGATCGCAACGCCACCTGTAGATCGAATGATCCATAAATCTAATCGGAACCAGTTCATGTCCTGGTCTAACTAAATACCAAGTTTGGTCAAATTTCGTTCATTGGTTCGTGAGATACAGCGTCCACAAAATTTGTGATACATACGCACAGACTGACTGGCAGACAGACATTTTCTAAAAACAGTCGAATCGTGTTCAGGACATCCCAAAATGTGTAAATCCGTCGAAAACTGGAGTTCGAAAATTTTCACGCATCCAATACTTTCTCTATATATAGATATAGAAGAAAGTAATAAGGCTCAGTAGATGTTTAGGTTGCCACAAAAGATATCCTTATATTCCAAACACATTACACAACTTTGCTTCTAACTCCCAGATAAAGAAAACTACTGTGTTAGAAAATACAACAGAAAAACTGCTGTAAATGATATATTTTACGTCTACGTTAAATTACAGAGGGAAAAAAAAAAAAAAAAAAATCTGTTTTATTTACTGGGTACAAAACAATATTGCATTTACCTCCTCAACCATTTGTCGCAGACATATACTTCCAATTACAAAATATTTTAAGAAATGTAGGCCTTTATGCTATAGCATATTTAAATTTAAAAAATCTTCTTTTTTTTTTTTCATAAACTAAATTTTCATACCAGGTCCCCAGGTCCCTATATTCATATTTAATAAAAGTGGACACTCATCCTAAAAAATATAACAAAAAGTTTCACTTCTGTGCGCCCAAAAATACCCAAGA
The DNA here is from genome assembly GCA_963930645.1 of Salticus scenicus. Taxonomy (NCBI): domain Eukaryota; kingdom Metazoa; phylum Arthropoda; class Arachnida; order Araneae; family Salticidae; genus Salticus; species Salticus scenicus. The sequence goes on along the minus strand of OZ005654.1, from coordinate 40,405,015 downwards.
CATTTAGTTTCAAAATTCTGAATTTATTCGCATTTTCTCAGGCTTTATTGGGAATTTTTTTAACAGACTCCTTAATGAACACCGAAAAAAATGTGAAAAAATCCCAAACTTTGAAACTAAATATCTCGGTCCATTTTGGACGCGCGCATAATCGAAACTTTTTATTATATTTATTACGATGATTGTCAACTTTTACTTAACATGATTCTAGGAACCTGGGGACTGTATATATATAAAAAAATAGTTTTTGTAATTTTCAAAAAAATAATTTTTTTAAACATGACATATATGAATAAAGGCTTGCATTTTTTAAACTTTAATTAAGCCGTTTAAAATATTTATTTGAAGATAATTTTTAAAAACTGCGTAATGATTAAATCTAAATAAAAATGTCGAATTAAAATGTTTCGATATATTTTCTTTTTTATAAAAGATGCTAAATTCGAAATATAGTTTAAGATTTTAAATATTTAAATTTATATTATAAGAACAATTCTGAGTTCTTGTTAGTAAATGGTCCCTGTTTTCACCGTCGAAACAACTTTCTTAGTGATACGGAAAAGTGGCATAAGTCAGCTTTTTCTCAGTACCGTAATTCAGTTGGTTTTATAAATACGATATATATATATATATATATATATATATATTTTTTTTTTAATGGTTTTGTTGAATGGAAAACAAAAACTTTATAATTTAGAAAATTTCTCTAGAAGGGTCGTATAAAAATTTAAAAACTAAATTTTTGAAAATTAACCGGAAGAAATATTTATGCATGAGGTATTATTTCCTACCTTATTTTGAACATTTTTGTCACTTACATTGCCGACTTATCTCTTATAGGTAAAGAATACCGTGTTTCAATCTTTTTGCGACACCCTGTTACGTATATATTAAGTGTAAGAATGTACAAAAGTTTATAATGTTGAAATTTTTTTCCATATTGAAAGCATTCTTTCGTAAAGAGATTAAATTTATTTATATTTTAGAAATGCGTACTGTGCAATATGATATGATCCACATTATATCATTAAAGATGATATAGGAGCTACCTTAGTTGTATGGTCTAGAATACATAAAACTCTATGTGCAGTATTAGATATTATATCTGCGCATGAATGCATAAAATTAAAAAGATTAAATAGCTATAATTAAACAAAGAGAATTTTTGAATACTCAAATTACATACATAAATATAACTTTTTATAGATACACATTGCAATTTTAATTTCAAACAATAAAATACATACATATTAATTCCATTATAAAATTTAAAACTAGATATAAAGTTACTTTTTACATTCTTAAATCGAAAATAAACTTTAATATTTCTATTGTCTTTTCATGATACAAAATAAGGAGGAAGGAAAAGAAGAAAAAAAGGGGGGGGGGCAGACAAATATACCGCAGCCCTACAACGGAGGGTTTTTCATTTACAGTTTTCATACACCTTGCTTTTCATCATCGGACATCAGTCAAACGTGGCTCCCGGATCAATAGCGGAATTTTTCTTCATTTCATTCAAAAACGGAAAAGAGAGAGAGAAGGAAAGAGTGAGTGAAAAGGAAAGAGAGATCGCGGGGCACATTATAACATTTTCCTGTTTACCCTCTCTTTCTTCGTAAACTTCTTTTCGTACGGCACAGACGGCAAAAAAGATGCAATATTTATTGCTCGAGCCTGGACACCGTTCACGAAAATTTAATTTCCAAATGCCAAGGATACTTTTTGTCCGTGTTACTCTCTCTTTAATATACGCCGGGATATCTTCTTCTTCTGCCATCAAAAAATATTTAATATAATTTTACAAAATTCTTGTTTGGTTTTCGGCATACTTTTTGTTGATTTTCGAAAACAGTTTGATTTTTTTTTTTTTTTTTTTTTCCTTCTCCCTTTTCCGTTTTCTATCAGATATTGTTATATCGATATTAAAATGTTAGATATTTCAATCCTTCCGTTTACTATCAGTTATGACGAAGAAAATATATAATATAGGAAAAATTTGCTATAGGAAGAGAGAAGCGAGTGAATAGCTAGATTTGATTACTTTTGGATAAATATTTAAGAGAGTAAATTACCTGAAATTTAATATATCTTCTCTTAGACTTTTCGAAAGCCATGCAATATTAAAAGAGATGACTGGAGTCTCAGCTTTTAGGCTGCAAAGACAAAACAAAAGTAATATCTGGATGCCTGCCAATCTTTTTTTACCGAGGAGAAAGTACTAAAGTTTTGTAGAATATAAAAAAAAACCTTTTTTCATCGAGATATATTAATTTGGAAAGATATTTATCAAAAATATAGGATATTTAATTTAATTATTAATCATATTAAATTAAATTTTGTGTTGATAAATATCCACTTTATTTCCAAAATTTTAGTATGCTTATTAAAATGAGAATATTTCCCGAGATTAATGATACAAAACTATCACTATATATATATTTAATAAAACGTTTTTCTTTTCTTAACTTTTTTTCTCATGTATTTTTTACTAACAGTCATTCAAATATGGATTTACTTATTTTTATTTTATTGTTTTAAATTTAAACTATTTTGGCGTGAATTAAAAAAAAATAATAATGTTGTAATTGCGTCTTTCTTAATTCAAAATAAAAAAAAAATAAAATAAAATAAAATAAAATAAAATAAAACTTATTTTGTTGACAAAATCAATACTCAAAATTTTTTGCTTTGTTCTTTGCCAGCCGTTTTTTGCGAATTTCAGATTAGCCTTCTATAACATAAAAATAAAAAATAAAAAAAAAAATTGCGAATTTCAGATTAGCCTTCTATAACATAAAAAAAAAAAAAAAAAAAAAAAAAAAAAAAAAAAACTACATTGATGTATATAAATTTGAAAAAAAAAAAATGTACCCATGTGTGCATTTGCCGATCTATGGTTAATACGACGATCAATGAAGAAGTATGTTGACGGACATTTCAAAAATACCTTTTGAAAAAGAAACTATATATACTTTGCATCTTAATTTATCGATCAATATTTAAATCACAAATTGAAATCGTAATAAAGCATAAAAATAATCGTTGTTTTGGTTATAATTTATTCCAAGAAAATCGAAAAAGAATATGAAAAGGAAAACAATTATGATCCTTTGTTCATTATACGCAGATATCATAGTTTTTAGAATGCTATAATAATGACAAATTACGCTAGTTTTATGTTGTATTCTGTTTGATGGAGACGATAGCAGTATAGATTAGGTGGTTGGGAATCTTTACGATTTCAAGGATCATCATATTCATAATAAAAAAAAAAGTATCGGTGACCACTAAATTCATAATATAAAATCTGGCGGATAAAGATTTTTTTTTTTTTTTTTTGTCAAAAATACTTGTTTGCCCTCATGCACCAAGCATGCCTGAGATTGAAGCTAATAACATAAGAACAAAAATAATAAAATTACAATCGAGCAAAACAGGAATTGCATTACATCAGAATTCGAAAATGAAGCACCACATGACTACATTAAATATAAAAGAAATTTAAATGCAGAATGTCAACTGCCTCAACTCTCTAGCCCACCATTATCGACCGTAGAGATTTTCTTCGTTCAACAATGAATAGCACAGCAAAGGATCTCTGTCCATCACAAAATTAAGGGTGCACAAGGGACTATCGTATACAGTGTTGCCAGATTGCGCGACTTTTGTATTTAATAGTCACCAATAATTTTGAGAAGTGATGTTTGATATACAGAATACACGATTAATCGTCGATTATATACATTAGATATCACTTCTCAAAATTATTGGTGACTGTTGAGCCGTAAAATAGTTCAAATTTGCATATTTTAAGATATCTATATAGCATATAAAGATATAGATGTGAAATATATTTAAAAGCCTCCCTCAAAATTAAAGCTCTATTTCTTAAATTTAAATGGTTCTGCCTCCCACTAATCCACTAGTCGTGCCCCAATTAATTCTTTATTAATTCATTTTCTAAATATTTCAGTAATTCCAAATTCATTAACTTGTTCTAAATTTTTAAACCTATTTCATTTTATTTTCCAATGAAACAAACCCGTTATTTATTATTATTTAGCAATTCAAACGTAATTTTAATCTAGAAATTCGTGACCCCGGCTCATTTCGAATGGGAAAAGAAAATTTTTAGTTCAGTTTTAAAAAGCTAATTCTATGTTAACTAGCAGCCGATAAAGATAAGTTAGTTTTTATTTGATTTTAAAAAGACTCATCTTCTCGCGATATGATGTAAATCGTTGAATTCATTAAAAAACTACGAAGCTAACGACTGCATTAAATTACTCATTTCTGTTGTCGTTATTTGCCTAATACAACGTATATATATTTAGCACTTATCGTCTATCTCTGTCTCAAAAATTACCCTCGTATTAGCGCTTCATTTAAGTTGCTTATACGCTTGTGATTAAATATTTACCTTTTATCAACAATACTGTTATACTTACTTAGACATAGATGCTCTATTAATTACATTTTCTAAACACTTTGATATCTAGTTTTGTTCAAGAGAAAAATTAGGCATGCCAGTTGCTTTTCTTTAACGAAATGCATTTTATAACTCCCTTTTCCCCCCATCAAAAATATTTTGTATGAAAGAATACATTTACGGCACCCCTGTGTATTATAAATATTGAAATGACATTGAAATAGATATCTTAAAAGAAACTGGGACAATACAACTTCTCAAATAGCTTTTATAGAATTTTTGAATAAAACAGAAAATGTTAAGGTATATTCCGGCCAACACAAGAATTATTTTAAATTTATTACGTCCCATGATTGAATCCACTAAACAAATCAGAAATTTCCCCCTCTCCATTTCATGTAATTGCTTACTCTACGAAAACAATTTACTCGAGTCTTTTAGCTTTGATGATATTGTGCGAAATCCAAAGTCTACCTTTTAAATTTATTAAAAATTTCGTAAATCTCCATTTGCGAAAATTTTAATGATTCTCAGTCTGTTTTGAAATCGAGTTTAAAAAAAAAAAAAAAAAAAAATAGAAGAAGAAGAAGAATTTGGCATAATCCTTTTACTTTTTTTCTCTAAGAAAATAATTAATATTGAATTATTAAAGATTTTGAACTATTGTTTTTGACTATTGAAACATTTTTGAATTTCAGTGCTTGATTTGACCAGTAATTAATTTCAGTAACAATAATAACTAATTAAATATCTCTTATGTTTTATTCTTACTTTCAATATTTTTTTTATTGTCAATTATAAACATTGATTTTACCAAAAAAGCAGAAATTTCTCAAATTATTGTGAATATATTTTTATTTTCCAAAATGCAAAATTTAAGCTAAAAGAATTAAATAATATATACATACATATAAATCATTTTTTAGCTTATCTAGTTTCAATTTACGTTTATTAGTAGTTATCAATACGATTTGACTTATGAAAAATCTGGGGGGTGTCTCAGTTTTATTAGCAGAAACGGGACATTTTGAGAGTTTCCTTGTGCTAACAAATCTTCAAAGGTAAAACCAGTTTTACAGGGGAGAAAATATAAAAGACGTTAAGATACAAATAAAACGGAAAATATAAAAGAAAATTCGCATGTTCCGTGTAAAATATTTTACCACTACCACTTTTCATGTTTCATTATTGCTTAATAAAAATAAATTTTCCAAATGTTAAACGTATATTATTATACGAAAGTATTAATTACGAATAGTAAAAATATGCCCTTAACTTTTTAGACGCCAATGTTACTTAAATGGAACATAGAATTAAAAATTCATTTAAAAATTAAATATCATGAATACTGACTTGAAAAAAAATATAGGATATAATAGAAAGATGACTTGATTTTTTGAAATAGAAATTACAGTTCAATCATAAAAGGGGAAATGCACAGAAAATTAAAAAAAATGACCTATTTTATCATTTTCCCTTTTACCCCCCAATTTAAAAATTCCCATAATTTAGAAAAATAAGCAAATGCTTCTAAAAATGGGCTGACATATTTAAAATAGCTTACATTATTACATTAAAGTATAATATAATAATATTAAATAATATTAAATGTAATAATATTAAATTATATATATATATATATATATATATATTACACATTTTAATGATAGAGTTCTTTAAACTAAAGCATTAGAAGGCAAAATATGTAAAAAACGAATTTAAAGTACACTCGGATCTGAATGCGGCGTGTAAAAGGTTAATTATTATTATCATTAAAAAAAATTTACTAGAATGTTTATTACAAAACCTTTTTACGTTTTCCTAGGCAGATTCATGCAGTGCAAATTTATTTATTAAAAGTTATTATTTACCGAAATTAAATTGACATGATAAATCCAGGTAATTTTAAATTCCAATTATCAAAAATAAAACTGTGTCCTATAGAGAACATCTTAAAAATGAATTTTTTCAGTTTTTGTTAAAAGCGGGGGGGGGGGGGGGGGGGGGGGGGACGATAACTTTGTTTTAAATTATCACAGATACATTTTTCAGTCATTCATGTTAAAATGTTGTTGATTTCATTTTAAAAAAATATGCATATTGAAAACTGACACACCCAGAGAGATGTAGACACTATTACCCTAAATATACTACCAAATCTATTGGCATTTATATATATTTAGTCTTTACTAAGATTAGTGAAAAATAATTTTTTCATTGTGTGCATTTGTACAAAATGTTTGTCCTATACTGTCATATTAAAAGTTATATAAAACGGAACGAAATGCCATCTATTGAGCGACTTGCATCAAAAGTTGATATGCAAAAATTTATGTCAATGAACAAATAAATTAAACTTTAAATGAAATTCTGTGCCTTATTCTCAATCTTGAATTGGTAGAATTTGAATTTTATTTTATTTTATTTTATTTTTATTTATTTATTTTTTATTATTTCTTTCTTTCTTTATTCTTTATATGTTATTTATTTAATGTCACACAGACAGCAGAAAAACATTTTTCGAAAATGAACAAATGGTGTTTAGGATTTCTCAAATCGTGTAAATATATTGAAAACTAGATGTCGAAAAATTTTACAAATACAGTACTTTCTTCTTTTGAATGTAGAAAAAAGTAAAAGTTAAAAGGTGTAAGTGTAGATAACAAAAGAATAAATCATTGATGCATTCTTAAAAAATTAGCCTGAGGGAATACAGACAAAATGTGCTAGATGACAATCTTTCTCTGTAGCATTCTTTAGATAACAATTTTAATGGACAAGAAAGATCATTTTTTACTCGAAAAATACTATGCTAATTTTATTATTTTTTACGTTATACTAAATTTACATTGTTAGAAAGATTTTATTTGTAATTTATTTGTAAAATGTTAAACTTACAGGTGTATTTGTCGCTTTTTAGGCAAACGGCTGATCGCAGAACTGCAAAATTTTGCATGGAGGTCGTTTTTGGCTTCTTTTGATACAACTCGAAGCCAGATTTTTAATTTTTTTTTTTTTTTTTTTTTTTTTTTTTTTTTTATTCGGGAAGACTGTCTGTTGCTGCCACCTGTTGTCACAGAATGAAGATGATTATCTGTCAGAGAAATATTTGCCCGAAAAACGTAATTCTTGAATAATAGCCGCTCCACTTAACGTCCAAACTGAAATGTCCGGTTAACTCGGAAATGGAAACAGTGGGGACCCGAGACAAAATTTTAAGCAGTTCAATTTTTTAAGTTTTTACGTATTAAGTGACTTAAAATAGTGATTAATGTTTTTGAAAATTTAGTGACTAGCTCAGCATGAAATATGAAGAGTCAAAATACTTAACTAAATTTTTAATAAAAAATATTTAAAATGTTTAAAAATATTTACACAGAGTAACATAGATTTATCTGTCGGAGACATTAGGTAGTGTCTCCGACAAATAAAAGAATTTTACTTAAAGCTGATCCTTGTTTACCGATTTTCACTTCCCCCCCCCCTAAAATGTATAATACTTTTTTGAGTAATAAAATTAATCACTTTATCACTCGATAAAAAATACTATCACATAAAACAGTACATAAATGTAAAAATTTAACCCCTTTCATTCCGAATTTTTTCCATCCACAAAACAATAAATCTTATATGTAGTCATAAATTTATTCCAAAGTTAATATATGTAAATATTTTTTTCAAAATAGTAGTAATAGCAGAATACGAATTAATATAGCTAACAAAGCAACTGAAAGGTGTTTATTTATGTTTAACCCTTTGCGGCGCAAGGTAATTCGGATTATTTAAATTACACTGCCACCGGAATTCACGAACAAAATTAAATTAAAATTAGTTTTAAATTTTAAGTATTTAAAAGAAAAAAAAAAAAAAAAAAAAAAAAAAAAACGGCCTTTTCTGCTACTTTATAAACGTAAATTTTTTATAAAAAATTTGTTTTAAAGATTTAGTTTTTTTTTTTTTTTTTTAAAGATTAGGTTTTTTTTTTTTTTTTTTTTTTTTTTTTTTTTCAAAGATTTGTTTTAAAATAATTTTCAAAAAATTTCCGGGCTGATTTTTGCAGCTGGAGCTTAATAATTGCGTTCTCGCAGCGAGGACAGCGCGCCACAAAGGGCTAATACAACCACTGATGCCATTTAAAATAATAACTTTTCAATAAATAAAAACATCCAAAATTCTGGAAGAAATACATATTGCAATTAATTAAAATACAAATTATAAACATTAAAAAATAAAAAAAATAAAAATATTTCAAAAAGTTAATTTACTTAAATTGCCCAAAACAGGATATTGATTCCGATATTATCAGAATAGAGTAGAATATACTTTTATTTATCAACAAAGATAGTGAAATCGTCTAAAATATATATTTTTCGGCGAGAAAATGTATATAGATTTTAAAATTGTTCATTTTGAATCAGCGGGAGTGTTAGATAGTGAGAAAGAAAATCTGAAATGTTATGATTCCAGTTGGCATCACGGGGAATGAAAGGGTTAATTTTGTAACTCATGTAACGTATTTATATAACTCTTTTAAGTATAAGGTATACCTACTTTTTAAAATGATAATGTTTCATAGAATGAGATAATGTTTCACAGAATAAATTTTTTATTTTATTACTCAAAAATGTAGAGCATATACTTTTGTTATTTGTATACTTTTCCCCATATCCTTTTGTTAATTATAAGTTCATTTACTTTCTTTAAGTGATAATACAGTGCGTTGCATGAATATAAACGCACCTTTTCCAATAACCAGAAATATAATTTTTAAAATTTTAAAAGAAGGACTGAGACTTACAGTTATTGCATATGACTAACAACTGAATAAGAGGCTTTGAGCATGTATATTTAGGCTCATGCAAACTTATGTAAATGAGTTTTATGCATTTTATTATTTTTCACTGTTTCTCGTTTGTTGCGCGAAATTAAACGCACTGTGTATTTTGCGTTTAAAATTTAACATATCCACCGGAATTAAATTAAAACACATATAGTCGTGTTGCTAAAGTTCTCTAAAATCAGTTTTAATGCTTGAGTGCAAAATTTACGGAGTTTGTTCAGGATGTCAAGAGGGAAACTTTGACAGTAGGTGAGGGGATAAAAATCGACTTTATAACCTTTAATACTTTATAAGCTAAGACTTTATAACCTGGTAAAACCTTTAGCAATTGTAAACCTGGGCACCGAATCGGAAGAAGTGAGAGTGTTGTGCGAAATTACATAAAGAAAGGAGCAAATCATGGGAAAAAAGCATTAAGAAGGGAACAGAAAAGCTCACCACTTATAACAAACGTCGAATATACAACGCTGCAAAGAATAAGAATATTTCCTGTGCGAAGTTAAAGGCTTAATACAAGCTGGGTGTTCACCGGACAACCATATGAGGGCTATCAAAGCTGCAACATTCATTAAATTTAAGAAAATGAAGGCGAAAGTACCCCTCACTCAGAAGCACAAAGCTATGCGGTTGGAATGGAGAAGAAAATGGATACTAGATCGACTAAATTGGCAAAACGTCATCTTCTCAGATGCAAAAAAGTTTAATCTCGATGACCCGAACGGATTTCATAGCTGCTGGCACGATTTGAGAGCCGAAGGAATGTACTGTTCAAAACGTCAATCTGGAGGTGGGTCTGTCATAGTCTGGGCAGTCATAGGTTTTAAAGGGACTTTCGAATTAGAGTTCGTGGAGAATACTATGATCTCTGTAGATTATGTCCATATGCTCACAAGGAACCTCCGCCGTCAAGCAGGCTAGAAAGCTGGAAGAAATTATATTTTTCCGCAAGATTGTGCATCTGTACATACAGTACATATCGTGAAAAAATGATTCCGTGACAATAAAATTAAAGTTATGGATTGGCCCTTAAAAAGCCCGGATTTAAACATAATGGAGAACATATGGGATATTCTGGTTCGCCGTGTTTACTTAAACGGAAGGCAGTTTAACACGAAAGATGAACTAAAATCGGCCATTCTATTAGCTTGGAAGACAATCAGCTTGGATGGCCTCATGCCATTATATCAGTCAATGCCAAGGCGCTTACTGGCTCTTCTAGAAGCCCATGGTGGCTTTACAAAGTATTAGATACAGTATTTGTTACTCAGTTATTTATTTTTTATATGTGCGTTTAAATTCACGCAACATGTATTTTTGTCATAAATTCAATAAAATTATTTTTTATAAAATCATATTGGTCTTTCATTGTTTTGACTCGTATTTTCATTTCGTGAATCATACACATAGAGTTTGGCTCAAGTGTCACCTATTCATATTTCTTTATTCCACTTCTATACCATTCTATTTCTTAAAGCTAAGGTGCGTTTATATTCATGCAACGCACTGTATATTCAAATACTTTTTTAAGTGATAAAGTAGTAAATTTTTAATGTTTTACTAAAAAAAAAGTATACAAATGCACATTATAGAAATAAATTTTTAATTTTATTACTGAATGTGTAAAAATATATATTTTGGAAAGAAAAATATTGCGAATAACAGTAAATGGTCAAAATTTTTAGGAAGGAAACAAATAAAGTGAAATTTTTGATTTTGCTTGTAAGATATCTTAAAAACGGGTAAAAAATTCGCTGCTGACGGGCCAGGCTTCTTAAATTCATAACGCGTGTTTCAAACTAAAAATTTTACGAATATTTCCTCAGGGCGAGACAGACCTGTTGACAGGATGCCCATCTTGAAGTTGCTATGACAACTGGGTGATAACTGCCCCCCCCCACCCCCTTTACTCTACACGAGCTGTCATAAATACAGATTTCATGCCTCGTGGTCTTTTGAATTATTTTACTGGTGGTCGAAAGTTACAACAAGGAGTATTTCATTTTTCCATTTTTCTAGCTTTAGAAAGCAGATTTCATGCTGTGCGATTTTAAGAATATCTTGTCTTTCTAACTTCCTTAATACAAAATATAAGGAAGTATTGTAATTTCCATTTGCGAAACGGATTTTGTACCTTTCGCATAACTCAAAAAAAAAAAAAAAAAAAAAAAGAATGGTAGTGGAATGCTGCAAATTTATGTTTTCAGGAATACTCATTGACTGGAACCTATCATTTAATTAAACGTGAACATTAAAAAATTGTAAAAAAACTGAATTATGCATCTCACAAAAATTGACGTCATTATCACATGATAGAACAGGTTATAGTCTTATTAAAACCCGAATAAACTACTACGTCAGAAACGCCAAAGAAAAATATTGGAAATGCATACAGCTGTTTCGGTAGCCTACAGCGTACCGTCTTCAGTGCAAAAAGGATTCTGAATCAGGAGAAGTGCTCGTATATATAGGAGAGGGTCTGGATTTAGTTCAACCAATAGGATTACGGGAAAGGTGGGGAGAGTGGCCAGTAGGAATGTTAGCTGTGTAAAGAGTAGAAAAATTATGAAAATGTGGACTGCATATAAAATTTCCCTCTCTCCGGCCCCTCTCACACACACAAATTTCCGGCCCCTCTCCTATATATACGAGCACTTCTCCTGATTCAGAATCCTTTTTGCACTGAAGACGGTACGCTGTAGGCTACCGAAACAGCTGTATGCATTTCCAATATTTTTCTTTGGCGTTTCTGACGTAGTAGTTTATTCGGGTTTTAATATTCCAACGCCAAGTCTCCTGTTATTATAGGTTATAGTCTTCTTTAAACATATCAAATTTTTATTCATATCTTTGTCTTCTAATAGTATAGCAGTTCTTTATAGAAATATATGGGCATGGTTTTATGTTATCACATTGCATCTTTACAGCTGTTTTTCTCAAATTTATGAAGCTGTTACATGTCCGTCCACTAAACTCTTCCTTTGTCTAAAATATAAAACTAACCTTATATATTCCTTCAAATATATTTCTAAAATTGATTTAGAAATATTCATGAATGTCACTGTTACTTTTGATAAATATTCTTTATTTCTGTTTTTTTTTTTTTTTTTTTTTTTTTAACAAACCGTAGAGAAAAATAAAAAGCCTTCGTCATTCTACAGCTTCATCTGAATTTCCTTTAATATAAGCCCCAGTGTGGGGTAATTTATGGCAATTCATGTGGCAGAATACACTTTTACATTTGAATATTGTATCCAAACAAAACCATCAATTTGTAAGTTGATGTTCTCCGTAGATAAACTTTTATTTACTTTAGAAGGTTGGAATTACGTAAAGTACCCCCAACAGACACAACAGCCGTAGTAGGGACCCATTACGTCAAAAAGTACTGTCACGTGATCGATTTCACTAAGTAAGGATGTGTCCCTTCCCCTCCAGAAGGGACGTTTTTCCCGTTTTTGGAGAGGGGAATCTCCTCCCCTGAGTCCCCACATGTTGCCAGTTTTCCTAATGGTCGGGAAGCATCAGCTGTTGACTCGGCCGCCTCATCACTGGTTGTCATGACAACGGGAATACATGACGCAGGATGTCAGTTTGGCTACTTTAGCGCTGCTTTTGCAAGTAATTACATGCTTATGTCTACATGCTCCTATCGAAATAGCAAGAGAAATATTTTTAGAGAATAGAAACCGTTTGGTAGAAACTCAGCCTGAAAAATTGTTGAGTAGTTTGGGAAATTGGAGTGCGCGCGCGCGCTTGGTATGAATAATTTCTTTCTATATTCGGAAACAAGTTTAACAGTTCTGAAATTATTACGTAGAAATGTTTGAGAAATGCGTTTTTTATCATTAGATTGAAAGAACGTTTTTAAACATATAGTTCAAAGAAAAAAAAAATGCTTTTTTAATGTGTAAGAATATTAGAAAATTTGGAAATTTATTGAATGAAATGAAATAATGAATTTACTTTTTTTTTCTTTTATGAAAGTAAACATTATTTTATCAAAAATTATTTTTAAATTATATATAGAGTATTTTTCATATATATTTTTTTTATTAGTTTTTTATTGGCTGGTATGCACCCGAATTGAATCAACATATTATGTATTCATAACCACCTGTTGGCCGGTAACGCCCGAATTGAATTAGCATAGGTGTTCGCAACCACCAAATGGCCGGTATGGACTCGATATGAATCAGCATAGCTGTTCACAATCGACCTAAGTTTTGTACATGTACAATTATATACTATAGAAGTAGAGATATAGCCTTCCAAAAATGCAAGGAAATTGTAGCATAGAAGCATCATATGTTAGTGATATGCAGCAAAAGTTAATTGCAACAATTTATACCAAGTTGCAACCAAGAGATAAATAGAGTGATAAATGGTAATCCTGACATGGTCCAACATGAGTTATGTGAGATGAACCATCTATGCATCCGTTTCCTTGGTTACAGCTTATTTACAATAAATTCTATGGCAACTGCTTAGAGATTGTACTTAGCGAAAATCATAACAAATGTTTTTGTTTATTTGCGTAATTTAATAATTTTTTTTTTTTTTTGTTCTAAATCATTTCAGTTTTTATTTTACTTCTTTTTTATTTCGTGTAGTCTAAATTTAACCGTCAAAATATTTAAAAATATTCGAAAAATTATTATTTGTTTTTAAATTTAGCTCTTTTAAAAGTTTAATTTTTCTTTATAAACACTTTTTTAAACTTTGTCGGGAAATAATGAAAAAGAATATTTTATTATTGATTATAATGTGAAATATCTGAAAAATAACTTATTTCAGTCATAGGACTGTCGTGTTACTACCTAATAATAATGATACCTAATAATAATGACCTAATACCTAATAATAATGATACCTAATAATAATGTTATACCTAATAATAATGATAATTTGCCGAACTGAAATTTTAAATGCCAAAATAGCAATAAAGGGGCAAACATAGCAATCAGTCTATTGGTTCATATCACGTGGTTCATGTTCAACTCATAGACCTATTGTAAGAGTGGACGAAGCATTCCATTATTAAGGGAATATAAGAAAAGGTGCAAAGATTAAACCACGTTACTGTTGAAAAAGGTTACCTTTTTTGGCATTTATCGCGTTAATGACGATTTTTTGTTCTGAATATATGTATTATTATTATTATTAAAAGATACAGCAAGCAACTTGTGTAAAACGAAACAGCTGCTGAAATTTATTTTTACCTTGTTATTAACACTTCCCAACAAAGTTCAAAAAAGTTTATAACTTCGGTTTGTCTATACTCGCTTTAACTCTCATAAATAATCATGGACATTTTTGAAATAATATCAGATATAATATAGTTAAACTAATTCAATTTAGAGTAATAAGTATAGCAATTATAAACATTTAATAAAAATAATTGCTTAAAAAGAACGAAATATTAAAATATTAAAAAGAATCTCACCTGTAAAATAAAATCCTTATTTTACATAACTTCTAGGTCTTCCTAAAGTACATCTAATTACTACTTCTTGCTATAAAATTCATTTTAAATTTAAAACAATCTAACTTTTAAATTGAAATAAAATTTTTAAAAAGAACTTTCAAAGAAAAAAGAAAAATATCGTCTGCTTAATAAAAAAGAGTTTAGAGCATGGCGAGTAAATTTCAATATTGGCCAGTTTGGCTTCCTGTAGATCAACACTCACATGACCTTTTTGTGAGTTATCTTTTCCACTAAAAAAGGTTGCCATTGTCCCGTCCACTCTTAGGTCTAGAGTTAAACCATGAAAAGCTAATCCTTTATCCACTGAATCAGCACTCTACTTCATTTATCTCGTTATTAGCAACTAAATATAAAATTTTGTACATTAGTGTTTGATAAAACTACCACAACATTTTTGTCAGATTCGCACACTTGGCCATTTTCTGAAAATGGTCAAATCGCGTTCAAGACATCTCAAAACCTGTAAGTACCGGAAGTCAAAAATCTTTACGAATTCAATAATTTCTTCTATGAATGTAGAAGAAAGTAATAAATAAATTGCGACTATAGGTAATATTTTTTTTACAATCCTTTTCTAATAAAATTAAGCGTGTAGAGCCATACGACATTGAAAATTACGACTCATTCAATTATTTATAGATAATTACGCTAAGTGCACCTCATATAGCTCACATCATACATGTTCGCATCTGTCTTTTGTCTCTACAAAACCTTATTTATATTTAACAACGTGTTCAAGAAATAATAATTACTTCTTCCTTCACAACACTCACACGAAATGAATATTATTGAAAATCATCAGATAACATTGCACGCAAAAATGATAACATGAATCAACAATGTGAAAATAGAATAAAAAATTAAGTAACATGTAACATTGGAGGAAGGAATTGCAATTAAATTGTAATTTGCTGCTATTGCGGTATAAGTGTTTCTTGGTGATTTATTTTCGTTTAGACTATTCATTATGAATTATTTTGAAGAAAAATACCGTGCAAGGTCTCATAGACTTTAAAACGTATTATAGAATGTTGGAAATTGTAGCCCATCTCGAGCAAAATGATTAGTCTCATTGGCAGCATCGGTGACGGTTCTGATTGTTCAGTTTTCAAACTGAAATATTTAACACTGGATAAAAGATTCGCTGCAAAGGTTGAGAAAAGCATGCTACTGACGGAGAAATCATCAATATTCATAAAAATAATACAGCATTAAAATATCTTACCACTATCAGCGATTAGTAAGTCTATAACGCCTTTTCATATATATATTTACTCCTGTATATCATAAAAATTAGGAGCTTAAAAATCTTTGAATTTTTCATTCATCGCAGAAAAAAAAGCCTTAAAGCAAACGTTAAGTTGGTAGAAAGAAATTTTTGAAGCTACATGCATGCTAACAGATTTCCTCATAAAGACATCAAGTGTAATGATGTACTTAGATAGTGGCAAAGTAGATTGTAGCACATTTTGGATCGTTTCCTGCAAATGATATCATTCAAAAATGCGGAACTCCGATGACTTGTCGCTATCCAGAAGATTGTTTGAGTGAACCTGGATTGACTCCAGTTGACAAAAAGAAGTTGGATGCGTTGACCGTTGGAATACTTGAATTCGAACTATTCACAAAAATGTCTTAGCTTGCGGAATTGTTTATTTTGAATCTTTGTAAACCTTGCTGGTTTTTTGGTGTTTAAAAGTAAGGCCGATTGACTGCAATAAGGCCTGAAGGGGGAGTGCCCTTCGTGGTGGTCTTTCTAGGGGGTCCTACCCCGTATTTATGAAGTTTCGGACACGGCTAGGCCGACAAGCGTGACCTGGGATTGAACCCGGCACCTCACATCTGCCAAATTTTAGCGCATAACTGCTCGGCCGCTGGTGGGCCTCCTGGTTTACGAATGTCTATCCCGTTTTGCTACAGAATCCACAAAGTTCAAATTTCGTACAGTTGATGCAAGCCGCCTTTCTAGCTTCTAAAGATATTACTAGCATTTTGGATAACATCATCCATTTTTATAACTTCGTGTTTGAATTTACTTCTTGAGAAATGTCCTTCCATCCATCGTTGCACAACAATACAAACTCTTCGTACGCACATCGAAAAATGAAAATCCTGATTCTCAAATCGATATATGGAAAAATAGTGAATGTTCGGCCATTCGATGCAATTTTACAGAAAAACATACATGAACTAAATTCTCCTAATTAAGGAATCGTTTAGTAATCCATCTGATGTAAATGACATCGTTCATTCGAAAACTAAACTAGATACTGAACCTAATTCCATTAATTTTGAGCCAAATATAAGTGAAGGAAAAAAAATATGAAAATCATGCTTCATGTCCAAGAGAGTGAAAAGTGAACTTAAGAAGTTGTGCTGCATCGGATATTACCAAGCATTATTTGAATTTCATATTTACTTTTGACAGCTTTGAAAACCATTGTTACAATGATTTTCGTCTCAAGTGATCCATATTACATAAATTCACAGTAACAAGACTCAATATATTGCATGTATATATATTATATATACAGTTAAACCTCATTGACATGAATACACCTAACTTGAAATACTTTTAACATGAACTGTTTCTACAATCAACAAAATTAAATTCAAAAAACTGGCGTACAATCAATAGAAAGATGCTAAAACTTCTTCACACACCATAAATTTTAAGTCAGCACAACCGGTTTCGAAAGGACGTAGCCTTTCTTCATCAGGCAAAAGCAAGACTCTTTTGCCTCCAAGGCAGTAGCCCGCGTTTTTTTGCACCTGATGAAGAAAGGCTACGTCCTTTCGAAACCGGTTGTGCTGACTTAAAATTTATGGTGTGTGAAGAAGTTTTAGCATCTTTCTATTGATTGTACGATCCCCGTCAAAATGAAGATTGGTTTAGTTATATGATGGTTAGTTACTGATAACATGAACATGTTTTCCCCCTTAAGATATATATATATATATATATATATATATAAGGATTTCACAAATATCCATGCTTTAGCTTTATTCGGGATTCATATCTGGATCTTTTTGGGCTACAAGTCCCCTGCCTACTGGACCATCGGGGCGGCAGGCATTTGACGAAAAAGTTTTCTGAAATACTTAAAAACAATCGGCTTTCATTCAGATTGTCTTACATTCTGGACAGAATGATTTGAAGCTTAAATTACATAAGTTTGATATTGTTTATTGATCATCGCCTCACCATTAAGAATCAATCGGTTATTGAGTGTAAAGAAACATGGAAAAATAAATATTAGCAAGCCAAACAATTTTTTTTTTTTTTTGCGACATTTTAAACTAAAAGAATTCATAAACTTGATTTTATAGATAATTGTTTTATTTTCTATCCTAAATTTTACTTATTCTCTATTGAAATCTTGAAGTAAAGAGAGAAAATAATTCACAGGATTCTACTTCGTCGCTTAGTTCGCTTAAAAATCTTTTTTAATTACGTGAATAGGTCATAATGAAAGTTGTTTTTCAGTATATGAAAAATTTATTGCTCGTTGTAATTGCTAGAGTTTAAATTTGAAAGATCTCGGAAAAAAAATAAATAAATAAAAGTCCAGTATAGTGATTGGCATTTTGAAATAATTTCAATTATCAAATAAAATGAACATACAGTGCTCACTTTACTTTTTCTATTTATTATAATTTATGTAATATTATAATAATTTATTTTGATACATTGTCAACTTTGACGCATTTTGGATACCACTATTTTCATTGAAAAACTTTTGCGTTATTTCAAGACTTAAATTATTCAATTAATTAAAATAAAGAAAATTATTTTAAAATAACAGTATTCAAAATGCAAAAAAATTAGCAGCTGTGCATATATAGCTTTATTAGTAGAAATACTTTTTCTCTTCGTTTTATATTTTTATTTATTTATTGTTAGCGATTGTATACTGAATCTGTAAATCGTTAATAACTTCTGAACGAGAGAAAACGTGCATCTTATTTCTGCAAATAAAAAAATCTGTTGGATTGTTAATCGTTTGAAAATGATATTAAGTTAGGATGACACATCTCGTTTCAAATTAAAACTCATAAATTGTCGTAAAGAAAAAAAAAAAAAAAATCTTCTTAACAATCGTGATCAACGATTGCGCTTCCATCTTCTGCTCGTCACCCATTTCAAAGTGAGCGGGAAGGTGATATCGCATGATGCATCACTCTAATGATTGCTTATCTCGAATAATCGGTTCTATCATCTTTCTGAAAGGGCTTTTACAGATATTGAAACGCCGCCCCGGTGTCCCCGAAGCCCTTTTCTCGTGGCATCAGGAGCCTCCATCAATACCTTTAAAAGCTTCCGTTTTCAGTGTTTTCCCTCTTGGCACTAAAGTGCATTCTCCGAGATTTGAAACGGTACATGAGAGGGGGTGTAGGAGAAACGAACTAGCAGGATGCCATCACTGATTGGTTTCTTCATTTCATTTTAAGCACATATGTTTTCGGGGTTGTTTATACAAAGAAAAAAAATGCATTTGTAGAATTGGTTATGGAAAGAAAAAAATATAAATGTACTGATTAAAGTAGTAGACATCGGAAATAAACTGTTTTTTTTTTTTTTTTTTTTTTCTTTCAATCGCTGCATTTTATTAGATATGTTCGTTGCTTTAATCTTGTAATAAGTTTATTTATTTACATGAAGTATTTCATGCAATTTATTTAAATTTTAAAAAGACAACACGAAATATTTAACCCTTAAATGTCGTGTGTTGCCCTTCGGCAACATACCCAATTTTGTCTTCTAAAGTATTATTAGAATAATATTGAAGCTCTTAATGCCTCATGTTTGCCTATTAACAACAAACGGATTTTTAGCTGTAAACCACACTTAAAATAAAGTATGATTTTTTTTAAAGTATTTTTCCCGTGATTTATTTAATAGAGGTAAGAGTAAAACATTTTTAAATTGATTTAAAAAATAATTAGGCATTTAAGGGTTAATTATGGCAATGTTACTCTGATAGCTATATAAAAATATTTTTTTTCTTTTTTTAACCCTTTAACGTTCATTGGTTTCGCAACGAAACCAACCATTTGACATCATTTAACAATTTTTATGTAGCAGTTTTTTTAACATTCCCCCCCCCCTTTTTTTAAACTTTTGTCCCTTTTCTGTTCGGTAGATCGTGAAGCACTTTTCCAAAATTTAACAAATAATGCTTCAAAGGAAGCTAAATGCATAAGTCACTTGAAGTTTCATAGTGAACGCGAGTGTGAATTGCTGGTTTGATGATGCACTCACGTCTAGTTTTTCTTCTTTTTTTTTTTTTTTTTTTTTCATTTAATGAAGAGCTGGACTATTTTTTTCAACTAAAACATCTTTTGCGAGCTTTTGTAGTCGATAATATTTACTTACAAAGTGTTTTATTTATTAAATTAAATATTATTTGAATTTAATAAGGTTAACTTACAGATAATTCAAACCAAAAATTTCTCGAAAAGGGACAATGCTAATTTTTTATTTTTTAAATATTTATGATCAGCTATGTGTCTAAAATCCATTTTCAAAATTACTTTAGTAATTTTTAAAATAAATTAAGTAGTGAACGTTAAAGGGTTAAGTATTAAGATTTTTGGCTGATATTTACAAAAACATTTCACAATTCTGAATTTAAGCATGAATATTCGTATAGTCGATTGGCAAAATCTCTAAAATATTTGGCCTTTTCTAATTTAATTTTATTGCGAAAAATTCGAATGACTAGAAAAATTCGAATGACTAGAAAAATTCGAATGACTAGAAAAAACACCAAATACATAGCATCACCTCTATTGGGGGGAGGGGGGGGGCACCGATCTGGGAGCCATCCCTTCTATGGAGAATGAAAATTATTATTGCATGTCTCCGGACCACTTATAAAGGTGAGTCTCCGACCATCGCCAGTTGTGCTTAGCACAGCACTAGTGCAACGTAAAAACCGACCAACCCAATACAGTGCCCGTTGTTTCTAAGTAATTAATAGAAATTCACTTCAGAGGATGTAACTTGCATGCACCGTGTATCGCCTTAAACAGCATACTGTGATTTATACATGAGTAGTATATACAGATTGTCTCATTAATAAAGTTACAAATTTTAACAGGAGGTGGGGCTCATCACAAAGGATTGAAAATAAATGTCTGCACATAAATGTCTGTAACACTAAACATTACATTTACGTTTTCTAGGTTAACGTAGATCTAGGTAGTTTTGGTTATTTTTTTTTTTTTTTAAGTTTTTTAATTTTCGCAGTCTATTTACAAAAGAGTAATTTCTACAAATGAATCTTTCTATGAAAAATCAGAAAAATAAATAAACAAATAAAAGAGAGAAGCAGAGTCATTTGGAATGAAGCATTTTCTGTGACGCCTGTACATCTTGTTTTGCCACTAGAGTAGTGTTAAAGAGAGAAAACTCGCCGTAGCGTTCGGGTTCTCAACATAAAGATGAAAGCAGACAACTTTTCCGTGGTAAAATGAGCATACAAATAACAAAGATTGAACGAACATGTTCACTTACTGCATATTTCGATTGATTTAGAATTATCAATTTGCTTCATATTTCTATACTTACGTTAAATAAATAAAAATAAAAGGAACATAATGTTATTTCTGTGTCTGATTACGTATGTTGCTGTGTTATCATCGTTAAAAAATGTTTCATAAAATGGAACAAAATTTCTTTGTAAATTGATTATTAGTAAAATATCAATAAAATAAAATAAAAAACGCAAGATTGATTGACGCAACTAAGAATGATTGTTTCTGGATCAGTACATTATAGACTTGATAATGCTTGAAATCTATCCTTCAAAAATTAATAAACTGATAAACCTATTAACTACGTTATGAGAGGATACTATTTTGCTTACATTTAAAAATAACATATACATGTATATTTAATTGATTTGATTGCAACATAGTTGTAGAATGAAGAAAAAAAAATAATAATGATAATGAAATGCCACTATAATCCACAAAAAACAAAATAAAAAATAATCAAATAAATAAAAATAACCAGTAATATTTTTAATAAAGATATGAAAAATAAATAAACTAGAATGTTGTGGACACCACATGACTTTCTTCTATATTTTCCTATGCAAATTCCCTCAGTAAAAATAATTTATTAGAATCATTATTTAATAAATTATCTTCCGCGATAATGCAGTACGATTTCCATATTAGAGAAGTAGTACAATACTAAATATAAAAAAAAAGTTGAATTTATTCTCAATATTACATTATTTATTTATTTTTATTTATTTATTTATTTATTTATTTATTTTGTTTAAAAATGGGGGAAAAAATCATTTTTATTTTAAATTATCGCAGATCGGTGGTTAAACCATTCATTTTAAAGGTATTAGCAAGCTCTTTTGAAATATACCCATCGTGAAAATTTATCCCCCCCCCCCCCCCCCGATAAGGAAAGACGATGCCTCTCCATATACAAAAATTTTTTCCCCAGTTAACTATCTCTATTATAAATAATTCTTATAAATTTCATAATGATAATTAAAAAACTAGTATGTTGTGGCCACCACATGACTTTGTTCTATATTTTCCTATACAAATTCACTCAGTAAAAATAATTTATTAAAATTATTATTTTAAAAAATTATCTTCCATGATAATGCAGACAATTTCAATATTAGAGAAGTGGTATAACACTAAATAAAAAATAAATAAATAAATAAATAAAAAATAAATAAAAAATAAATAAAAGTGAATTTCATTCTCAATATTACATAAAAAAAAAAAAAAAAAAAAATTGATAACTTTATTTTAAATTACCGCAGATCGATGGTTCAACCATTCGTTTTAAAGGTATTGGCAAGCTCTTTTGAAAGATACCCATCATGAAAATTCACTCCCCTCTAAGGGGGATCTCCCCCCCCCCCCCCAGGTGGGGAAGGCGATGCTCCTACGTACACAAATTTTTCTTTTCTCAGTTGACTATCTCTATTACAAATATTTCTTTTTAAATTTCACAATGATTATTAAAAAATAATTCTCTTTATGCACATTTATACAAAATTTTGTCCTATACCACCATGATAAAAATTTAGAAAAAGTGGGATGGCAACGCAACCTGTAAGACAATTTTTACCAAAAGTTGATAGGCACTAATTGAATAGATGTCAAGGTGCAACTACATACCAATTTGTATGAATTTCTGTGCAGTAGTTCCTGAGATACAGCCGCCACAAAATTTTGTCACACACACATACACACAGACAGGCATTTTCAAAAAATGGTCAAATCGTGTTCTACAGCTCTCAAAACGTGTAAATCCATCAAAAATCGGAGGTCGAAAATTTTTACGAATCAAATACTTTCTTCTATTGAATATAGAAGAAAGTAATAACACATGCGTATATATATATTTGATTGATTGATTGCAACAAAGTTGTAGAATGAAGAAAAAAAATAATGAAATGTCACCATAATCCACAAGAACCAAAATAAAAAATAATTCAAATAAATAAAAATAACCAGTAATAATTTTGATAAAGATATGAAAAATAATAATAATAATACTTACTGGAATATTATGCCTTAAAATATGTAGAACAAATAACGATATCTATCCATAACGAACATATAACAAAAAGGATGTAATTAAAAATAAAGTGAGAAATTACACATTGATAATAAGCAAGAATATCTATCCATATCATACTTTAATATAAAGAGACATTAAAACTTATTGAAAATTAAAACAATTGAAAAGACACTCAATATAAACGCTGTAAGTCGTCAGGGTTTCTTATTCACAACAAGGTTCGCACAGTGAGCATCAAAATGTAAGATTTCAATTTATAGCAGCTATGGGAAAGAGAATAAAAATTAAAAATTATCTCAGAGAATTTAATTTAGTACGAAGGACTGTTAATTTCAATCTATAAAATTTTTTATTTTTAATCTAATTTTTTGACCGTGAAACTGGGCCACGTACTTTTTTAAAATGGCTGAAATGAATTAAAATGAAGTGTTGTCACCCAAATTTCATACTTTTGTTTATTTAAAATATCTAATTGTCGCGTCGAAAAACTGTTTGCACCACTGGATTCAGAAAAATCGCTTCTTTCATTAACAATCTTCGGAAAGTATTTGTACATTGAAAGCTATTGTACGTGCTTTGATGTTTGCATTAAATTTACTTTACGAGGTGAGTTATTTTCAGCAGTTTACGAAGATAAGTTGAAGTAACACAAATAATTTAATCTATTATAATACATTTCTAAACCTAATTAAAATACTTTAATATTTTTAAGACATATCTTTTAAAATATATAATAATATATAATAAATATACTAATATCTTTTAATAATAATAATAATTTAATAATAATAATAACTTTTTATTTAATAATAATACTTTATTTATAATACTTTATTTATACTTTATAAAATACTTTAATAATAATACTTTATTTAATAATAATAATAATAATTTAACTTTTAATAATAATAATTTAATAATATATAATAAATATATAATAATATCTTTTAAAATATATATTTTTAAAATATATCTTAAATTTTATAATGAGATAAACTATATTTTTCTCTATACCTATAATAGTCAAATGTAAGTGCGAAAACACATAATTTAGTATTTCTGGCACACTGCCGTCATCTTTCATGTAAAAATTATCTTTATATTTCCTAATTAAAATATTTAAATTGATATTCTTATAAACTTAGTTCAGAAGAAGGATAATGATTGTAGGTTGTTCTCATGCCTTGATATTTTAGTGAAATTATTTTCGATTTAAACTTATATTAGTTAAATTATTAAGTGGTCATTAAGTATGCAGTTTTAGGGAAGTTATTTGAATTAATAAACTTAATACTATACTGGATTATTATCAATTTATTTATTTATTTATTTATTTTTATCATAATGTGATATTAAGCAAATTTTATACAAAAGCTGTTATGCTAATTTAAAGTAAAGAACGGTAATTTTTATAATTTAGATAAATTTATTTTTATTTTCAGTAGCAGAATACGTGCAATAACTTGATAAATAAAATTAAATTGAGTATAATTAATTATATTAAATAACAATAAATTGAAATTATGCTTACAAAATTATAACACATAACAACAGATAGTATATAAAAAATAATTATAAGATTTAAAAAAAAAACTTTCTATATACTATGTTTTTAAATTTTCTGTTGAATCATATAAATTTGACAATTCTATGTATTAATAAATTATTGTTGCAGTTAAAATTTTTAAAATGATAATGACATCAAATGTTGTGAGATGCATAATTTAATTTTTTACAATTTTTTATTGTTCACGTTTAAATAAATGTATTTTTCTGTCGAAAAAAATAAACTCGTAAATTTCTTTTGACAACAATTAAATTATAAATAAAACATAAATGGCTAATTTTAAAGCTATTATGAGGTTATTATTGTCACATTTTATTAATTAATTAAAAGAAAACATTTATTATTGAATAAAAGTAATAAAATAATGCATTGTCATCGTATTCCTGAGCTATTCTAAAAGTTTCAATTGTCTAGCTAGTAGGGAAGTTAGTTAAAAATCGATTGCAAGATTTGTACCGGACAAACAAACAAGAATAGAAGTTAATAAAAACATGGTAAAAAAAAAAATAATTAATTACTGGTACAAAATGAAGTTTAATTGTAGTAAATGCAACCTATATAATCAACAGTGATATAAAAAAAAAAAAAAAATCTCTGTACACACATGAAATTTTTTGAAATGGGGGAGGGGGGGATGCACACTTTTTTTTTTATTTTTTATTACATATCATGCGAAATCGCTAATTTAAAACAGTGTGAAATCATATAAGCAGAACTGTTAAAATTCTAAAACCAAAAAATACGGCCAGTTTAATTATTTAATGACATTTACCTATTAAATAGATAAAATAAAAGCATTTTAAAAGTAATATGGTAAAATAAATAAATAAATATATATATATATATATATATATATATATATATATATATATATATTTCAATTATTATTATTATGTATTTCAATTATTATTATTATTATTATTTTCTTTGCTTTTTTTGTCTAAAGAAACACAAGAAATTCTAGATATTTTCTTTTGCCGTATATGTCTTTTGTATAGTTTAGTTTACGATAACGTCTTCCACCATTTTGAGAAATAAATTGGCGTATCACTTCCACCGCTTTTTTTAACTCCACTTTGGTATAGACATGTTATTACAGTTGAAAGTAGAATATATCAGATACTGTATTCAAAATAGTTATAGAAACAGTTTTGTCATACTTTTCTGCTTGTAGGAGGGTGGAACTATCTTCCTCCACAACTCACCTTTGAATTTTTTTTTCCCATAAACTATTTAAGGATGTTATAAATTCTCAAATTTACTTCAAATTATTCAGAGAATTGTCGCGCACACCACTCTCCTAAACTTATTTTATTCATTTTGAGCAGTCCTGTATGTTACTATAAACTATTTACGCACTAAACAATGCACTAAAATTTAACACACAAAAATTAATGCAAGTCACAACTTAAAATGCCTGATATAACTAAAAATGCACTAAAAGCTACTTTCAAACACAGCTTAATTTATCAAAAAATTTTTGTGCGGACCTGTAATCAAATGATAAATGCCTTGTGTACCCTATTCTGTGTGAAACGTTTTGTTGTGCATATAAAAAAGATACGTGAATTTAATTTTTGTGTGTGTGTGTGTGTGTGCAGTTTAAATATGTCTTCTGATCAGTAATTTTGCCAATAACCGTCTTGTATTTGAATTCTCTTGTAAGTCAAAAGGACCTCAAAACATGTAAATATATAAAATTCTCGATTTCGAAAATTTAAACTCGAAAAAATACTTTTTCTATCATATACGGGTAAGAAATTTCATACTCGACCCGTCCGAAGACATCCGAGTACCAAGATGTCCCATCACCATGACTCCTTCCAGCAGGAGTCCCGCAAGCTCCGACACCCCAGACACCATACCATCGACAGCACCAAGCGGAAGCAAGAGATCCCGCAAAAGCGGCACCCCAGCCAGCAGGTGCGCGGCGCAGGCACCACCGCCTTCAAACCACCCAGGCACCGCCGCAGCAAGCGGCACCACACCACAACCCACCAAGGCACACCCCCGACAAGAATGCCACAAAGCAAAAAGCAAACAAAGAATAAAATAACAACTATAGAATGCAACTAGTTGAACTAATAATAAGATATATTATAATATAAACACACATAATATAGGTTAGAAGGGTGAAAGGGGAAAGAGGGCAAAATTGAACTAAGGAAGCCAGGTCAGAGGCACGAAACAACTTGTTCACCAAACTTAAAAATGATAACCCACTTCCCCACGAAATAACAAACAACATAATTTATTGTATTTTATTAAAACCAAATTGCTTAACATTCGTAAGCAATAAATAATAAATAAACATCACCACAACACATATCAACAAAAACACCAATTATAACAAACACTAATAGCGCTTATAAAATTATAAGTAAAGTAGTAATTACTACATAATAACACCACATTTGCAACATATATTAATCCTTTAAAGTAACACCACAACACAACTTAAAACATAAAGTAATAAGTAAATACAAACCAATAATAAATAAAATATTATTAATGACAACACACCACAACACCACACGTATTATAAAGATAAAACGTATCATACGACACGTATCATATACGGGTAAGAAAAGGTAAAACACGTGTCTTCCGTTAGAATATCATTTAACTTTTTTTTTATTTTCTGAATAATTCTACCTAAGATATGGGATTTTATAATTTACTTTATTCTGCATGTTTATGTCATGAACATTTTACTGATTACTCAAACTGGTTTGTGCTTCAAAATTTTTTTTATATTTAATGTCAATTGTCTTTTTTTTTTTTTTTTTTTTTTTTTTTATTAATTTTCAGATATAACCGTAAGTTATTCTTTTGACCTGAATAAATAAGTAAATGGGTAGTTTTAAAAATAGTTCCATAAATTGACTGCTAACTGGAAGTTTATGTTGCAGAGATTTTTTAAGGAAAATTTTACATATTAACAAATTATAAAGCATTGTAAAATTTGATTCTTATATTTAAAATATCAGAAACCGCAAACTTTATCTTATCGTATGAATGCATAGATAATTTAAATAAATTTTTCTTTATTTTTTTTATGCTCCATTCTCATTCATCTTTGATGCATGGGGGCGGCTGATAATGTAAAATCAAGAGCCTTTGTAATAATAAAAAAAAATTAAAATTAAAAAATTCTTATTTATGTTCGTATAAACTACATTCCAACGAAATCAAAACTGATAGGAATTATTTGTTATTATAATACTTTATTAATGCACTATTGCACTACTGATGTATTATTTTTAAATTGGTCTATCAATTAGTACATTTTTGCGAGAATGATTGCTGTCAAAGGTTTAAAATTCAAATACATTTGCTTAATGTCATTCTCTTATTCATACAGAAAGATTATTGAAATTTCATTTCCTCAATGTGCGACTGTTATTTAGAGAGAGAGAGAAGGAAATGGTGTTAAAGAATTGAAAATCTAAAAAAAGTCATTCATTTGTTATTTATTTTTTATTTTCAAAACACTGTAGTGCTATATGACCTTAACTTTTAATATTCTTACTCCCTTTTTTTTTTTTAGTGCTAGAAGCCTATTTCAGTCGGTACAGTTGTCGAATTTTTATAATACACTCTTAATAGTGCTAAGGGCCTATTTCAGTCGGTTTATTGAATGGGGATTTATTGAATGAAGTCCCCCCAAGGCACAACTTTGACATGAGTCCCCCTCAAGGTACCCCTATTTCAGTCGGTACAGCGTTGTCGAATTTTTATACGTCACTCTTAATAGTGCTAAGGGCCTATTTCAGTCGGTTTATTGAATGGGGATTTATTGAATGAAGTCCCCTCAAGGCACAACTTTGACATGAGTCCCCCCCCCCCCAGGCCCAACTTTGACATGAGTCCTCCCCAAGGTACAACTTTGACATGAGTCCCCCCCAAGGCACACCTTTGACATGAGTCCCCCCCAAGGCACACCTCCCCCTCATTGGGAAAAAGAGAAAAAACGTTGTTTTGCGGCTATGCGACAGTTTGGACTTCCAACGTTATTTGTTACAGTATATGCAGCTGAAACACATTGGTTTTATTTAATGAAAACTTTATCATGGAATTTAGATCTTCACGAATTAACTAAAGAAGAATTTGTCGATATTAACAAGTTTAGCAGTAGGCCTCTGGCACTAAATTAAAATCTGTCAATGTCAGATTTTCATGTTTTAAATAATAAAATAATGTCGTGTCTGTATAATTTTTTTTTTTTTTCCCACAGTCTAGTTTTTTATAATTATTCCGTTTGATATAATTACAAGATACGTTAAAGATTACGTTAATTACAAGATTAAAAGAACTTTTTATATACCATGTTTTTAAATTTTCTGTTGAATCATATAAACGCTACCGAAGGCAGCGAGAACCCGAAATAATTAACTAAAAGTATTTTAAAAAATGCATTGTCACCGTGTTCTGAGTTATTCTGAAAGTTTCAAATGTCTAGCTACTCGAGAAGTTATTTGATTGTTGAATCATATAAATGCTACCGAAGGCAGTGGGGACCCGAAGCAATTCGCTAAAAGTATTTAAAATATGCATTGACACCGTATTCTGAACTATTCTGAAAGTTTCAAATGTCTAGATAGTCGGGAAGTTACACGTTTGTTGAATCAGATAAACGCTACCGAAGGCAGCGGGGACCCAAAAAAATTAGCTAAAAGTATTTTAAAAGTGCATTGTCATTGTGTTATGAGCCTTTTTGAAAGTTTCAAATGCCTAGCTAGTCGGGAAGTTATAATTGTTGAATCATATAAATGCTACCGAAGGCAGCGGGGACCTGAAACAATTAGCTAAAAGTATTTTTAAAAATGCATTGTTTTCGTGTTTTGAGCTATTCTAAAAGTTTCAAATGTCTAGCTAGTCGGGAAGTTAGTTAAATAAATTTTCCGTTGAGTCATATAAGTGCTGCTGAAGGCAGCAGGGACCTGAAACAGTTGGCTAAAAATATTAAAGAAATGCATTGTCAGCGTGTTCTGAGCTATACTGAAAGTTTCAAATGTCTAGCTATGTTGAATCATATAAACGCTGCCGTAGGCAGCAGGAATCCGAAACAGTTGGCAAAAATTGTTAATTTTTTTTTTTTTAATGTATCGTTACCGTCTGAGCTATTCTGAAAGTTTCAAATATCTATCTAGTCGGGAAGTTAGTTAAAAATTGATTGCAAGATTTGTACCGGACACAAAAACAAAAAAATATCGAAGTTAATAAAAACATGGAAACAGTTTTTTTTTTTTTTTTTTTTTTTTTTTTTTTTAAGTTCTTTTCTTTTAATATTTTTACTCTTTTTTATTTAATTCAGTATATATATATATTTTTTTTATTTAGTGTTATACTACTTCTCTAATATGGAAACCGTACTGTGCATTATCATGGAAGATAACTTTTTTAAATAAAGATTTTAATAAATTATTTTTACTCAATGAATTTGTATGGGAAAATATAGAAGAAAGTCATGTGGTGACCATAACATTCTAGTTTTATAATTATTCCATTTGATATATTCTCCTCCCGATGAATATTAGGTATTGTGAATTTGTTCGGAGTCAACTTAATATCTTTCATTGCTGTAAAATGCCTACAATATACCGAGTTTGTTTCATTCATAAAACAGATTATTGCAGTAATAAGGGGGGAGGGACTTTATAACGAAACGCAATGAACTCCACAAAGTCACCACAGTAAATTTGGATCGAAATAACAGCATGAACATTGATCGAGTGAAAAAGTAGGCACGAGTACAGCTTTAAAGCGGCAACGTACAAAATCGAATCAACAGACACGATTATGTAAATAGAACAGGAATTTAAATAAATTTCGATGTTACGTGGAATTATTATAAAATTGAAACGAGAAAAATAAAAATAACTTTTTTTTTTTTTTTTTTTTTAAATGAAAATTACAAGGAATAAAATAAGTAAGAGATTTAAAGCAGAAAATTTTTTTATGAATAATTTCAAAACATCAGCCATAAAAAAGCGTTGAAGAACGGTCATTAGCAAGATATTTTAGAGTTTTTAAAAGTGTGAAAAGCTTCTTGGAAAATCCATATTGCAAGGTTGAGGCTGAGTGGTTCTTATGTCGTACTAGAACAACTGCAGTCGTCAATGAACTGTATCCGTGTTGCATCATAAAACACTTTTCACATGACCATTGTTGGGAAAATTACAATATCGTATAATGTTTATATTTGTGTTGTTTGGAAAAATATTTGCACTCTCTAGGGAAATGTTTTTATCCTTTGAAGAAATTTACAAGCAAACAGGTAAACAGAAATCATATGTTGAAGGAAAGAACCGAGAGTTTAACCTCGAACTCACAAAAACGGAGTGTTCCAAAGACTTGTCGTTGCAACTTTGTTCCTCTGCAAAGGCGATGGCTCCCCCGAAGCAGTATAATTTTAAAGAACATCGAGGACATTGCAGCCAAAACTGATTTTACATGCACCAGCCACTATTCATGTACAGGGCTGTCTTTGGCCGGCAAGAGTGTCGAACCTGAATTTACCGATTGCTCTGCCAACCGGGCTATAGTGGACCCAATGGAAGAAGTCTTCGGCATCAAACAACTATTGGGTGCTTTTTGCAATGTATAATATTTGCTTATAAAAATTATATCCAGTAAATTTCAACACCAGATTCTCGGTATATTTTACTGAAAGATTTTTTCGTTATTTACTGAATTAGTCCGAATTTTTTACAGTATTTACCAAGAATTTTTACAATATTTACCGAATTAAAAAAAGAATAGGTGCTAAGTCTCCCGTTTCTATATGGGGACTTAATGCTGTTTTTTTTTTAATTCAACTTATTCAGTCGGGGAAAATATGTGACATATCTCTTTAAAAAATAGTTTTGATAAATCTAACTAAAAAATTTGAAATTTTGGAAACTATGGTTAAGGCCATAACATAACACGAACGAAATATTTTGGAAGCAAATCTATGTTAGCATTGATTATTATTTTCAAACTAGTAACATTTCATCCTTTAAAAAGTCTTGTCCTGTAGGATTTGGGCTCATCTGACCCTAAATCCAAAAACATTCTTGAAAACGTATTTTATTTGTATACTTTTGGAAAATCAATGTTGAGTTTTATCAAAAAATACTATTGAAAAATAGATATTTTTATAAGTCCTAATCAAATTAAAATATAACAAAATTCAATAAAAAATTTTAAAAATTTTAAGTTTCAAAATAGAAAAATAATTTTTGATACTAGATAAACTAATTTATTGACTATAAATCGTTTTCCTTTAAATATCATGTCTTGGAATTTATCTTAAATGTTGAAGGAGGTTTTATATAATTCCTCTAGCAACCTCGTGAATCTATATACGTATATTAAAAAATAATAATAGTAAAGAAGAAAATAAAATAAATTATTAAAACTGAATTTGATGCACATTTTGTTTCTTTATTAATTTATAACAATTCTTCCCTACATATTTCAATTTGTACTAAAAATCCATTCGAAATGCAAGAGGAAATACAAAAATAAAACAAATGTGGGGAGGGTAAAGCGAGGGCGGTGTAATGTGAGAGAACAAATCAAATCAATTAGGCAGCACTGATTAATTCCCCCCAGATGACTCTTCGCAAACACAATTAGTTATCGGCTGCTAATTCTACGCCAAATTCACCGCCAACGGTGGCGATTTTAGCCTGCATCGATTTCGGTAACCCCCTCTGTTCCAAAATGGGCGTAGGGACCAATAACGGTTGTGTCTATCAGCCCACATCTCTCGCGTTGACACTTAATAAAAGGAAATTAAAGCAGCTTTTCTTTCATTTTGTAGCTAGTTGCATCTCTCTTTACTCCCTCTCCTCTCACCCGCCGATTTTTTTTCTTTATCATTTTTCGTCAGGCCGCAAATTTTTCATCTCCAATATATATGGTAATAGCAATAACCACTTGCGGTTTGCAGTTAAACGCCCTTCTCGAGAAACGCAGATATTGGCGCCTTGCACGAAAATTGTGTTTCTATCAAGTATATTCGATGTTTTGTTCCTTATTCGAAGTTCCGGGGGTCTTAGAATAACCTTCATGTTCTTCGACTGATTATCGTCTGCCGAAGAAATATTTCGAAGGGGAGGAAATATTAATATCTGCCTTTTCCGTTCTTTTTATTCACCACGTAATAATAATAACGCCTTCTGAGATGTATTTCTCTCTCGAATAGCTTTCGAATAATCAATTATGTTACACACAATGGTTCGCAGGAAAATTAAAAAGTAATCATGTTTGCCAGAACAGTGGCGTTTTGAAAACGTTATTATGATGCCTTGAGAATGAAGTGTAGTATAACAATGACACTCCAGTCTGTAAGATTATGTTTCATCTTCAATATTTTGTTTTCCTGTTTATATGCCGCTTCATTCCTTTTTCAAAAAATAAATTACTAAACAATTCTGCCTAGTATAAATACTAAGATGAAATTAAATCATTTAACCTTTGATTGATTTCCTTTATTTTAGGTAATTTTATTTTCTAATATAAACGACTCAAAAGAAAAAGGGCGTTTGAAACATACATGGTTGTTAATATACCTAAATGTTAGAAATTATTTTCATAAAAAATTATGCATCAATTGCTTAACAAAACATTGCAATTATAAAAACTAATATGCTGTGGCCGTCACAAAACTTTCTTCTATATCATTCTATACAACAGCGTTACCTACCTGTTGAAGTGAACAAAAATAACTTCTCATAATAAACATATTGCGCGTATAGTTTGGTGTAAATTCAATCAATATATGCTCATATATAATGTTCTGAAAAATCGCAAAAAGGGAGTAATACTAACGCCACCTGTTGGCGATATATATCCAAATTAAAGGAACATATTTTATTTATTATTATTATATGTATCCTGCATATGAATTTTGGGGCATTTATATAACATAGAGACTGCAAAACAGCTTTCTCGTAAATGAAAAAAAATTACAATATAGTAACGTCACCTGTCGGACGTCATGTGCCCAAATACACCAACATAGTTTTCTTTTTCAGAATGGCCATCTCGTATATCGAGTTTGGAGTACTTGCACGTTATAATTGAGATAAAGCATTCCCGTAAGTGTAAAAAATTGCAACATAGTAGCATGCCTATCAGTCGATACACATCCAACTTAAATCAGCATAATGCATATTAATGGCCTTCTCATATCATACGTTATGTGAACTTAGCTATAAAATCTGAGCTGTAGCCTTATTCCGGTTATTATAAGATATTGCAGCATAACAGGGCTACTTGTTGGACGATATATGCCAAAATCTACTCAGCGTGAAATTATGTCAAGGTCAAAATAGATTTTAAATTTCGTGTAATTCCTCCCTTTATTTCATGAGACTTTGGTATCGCACAGGCATTTTCTAAAAATGGTCAAGTCGTGTTCAGAATATATCAAAACGTGCATATCCATCGAAACCGGGGAGTAGTAAGTTTTCACGAATCGAGTGTGTTTTGTGTATAAGGAACTATAAAAGAAAATTGTATTTAAATTTATATATTTAAAAAAAAAAAAAAAAAAAAAAAAAAAAAATCAGTTCGGGGTTTTGATTAAGTGCACCGAGCAATCGTATCACTGTTCCTTACTGTTTAAAGTTTTCGCGTGTCTCACTTCGATTGTTTCATTATCGATCCTCGGACTCATATCTGTAAATTCAGGAAAAAGTATGTTACGACCATTCTTAAGAGAGAGATGCCGTCAACATGGGTGCTAACTACACCCTTGTATGATATGTCTGATAATTATTATTATTATTTTTTTTTAATAAAAATTTTAAATATGTATTGATTTATAAATTAGTCTGTACCTGCCGATACATACCGAGTGTTTGAAAACAATTTAAAAGAAAATTAGAAGAAATAATAACACCCAGACAGATCAAAATATTTTCAAAAGTTAACAAGATGATAGAGGAATTTAGTGTTAATTGTGTACATTAAAGTACGAACGGTGAAAACAAGAGATATAACGTAATCTTAAAAAGCATAATTCTATGTGAAAAGGTGAAATTTTCAAGGAACTTCTCAACTTAACATCGTTGTACATGGTGTGGTGTGTACATGAAAGACTGGCATAGCTTCTTGTAGACTCCCAGTGAGTAGTCTGCTAGAACCCCAAGAGCAGAAAGTGCTTAAAACTATTCATCTGAGCGTGGCCTTGAGGCGACTGCCTAAAGGAAATAGAGTATAACTCGATGATGTTGATACAGCTAACATTCTAAAATTATTAAAACCTAGATTTGTTCAACTGACCTGTAAATCTGCAAGCATACTAGAAAATTGCTGGAAACAGTCATTGTTTCAATATATAGACAAAATTTATAAACATTTTGTAAGTAGTATATCCACATTAATGTGACAATATTAATACCAAAAGCCATTGAAAAAATTGCAAATTCTGGGTGTATTCCTCAGTTTTAGATTATAAAAATTTTAAATCATGTTTTATTATAAATGTGTTATAAATATTTTACTAATAAGTATTATTTTTATGCTTATTTTGCATTTTACTGTGCTTTGACAAATTTGGACAAAATACCTGCAGAACATCTGCAAATTTTAATGTCTCGTTGCAGAACATCAGATATAATTCTGCTCCTGGGGCTAGAACTATGACGAGATATTTCGGGTATCTCGAATAAAATAGCTATCATGTACCTCCGAAAAAAAAAAATTTCAATGGATGCGATGAACATGAAAAGGAAACTGAAGATTCAACACGTACAACCTACCTTCTAGGATATCGGATATTTACAACGTTTGAAGCTAGGATATTAAAATGAGGTGGGCTCAATCTTGCTAAAATCACATGTTTTTATGAATGATGAACAAAACAGACTGCTTCATATACTTTGGCAAGAGATAAGGTCCTGCCAGCCTATTACGAAAGATGCGTATCTACTATTGCTCTCATATGTAAGATATATTTCTATTAATGCTTACGAGAGAAACTCACGTAGCAGTACTTTTCACCGCCATCATGTATATTTCGAATTTTTAAATAATTTCACGGGTAAATGAAAATTAATTCGCGAATTACACTAGCGCTACATATAGCAGGTTTTTAATTTTCGTATTGATCACATCAAATTCATAACTCTAGCCGGCAAGAATAGTTTTCCATATATAAGTGTGTGGACATTAGTACATAGACTACAAAAATTTGTACGTGGACGTGGTGCAAGAATACCTAATAATATTTCCTATCGTATCTTAAACAGAAAAGCTAAAATCGTATGCTATTGCTCGCATACATACGTTAAACATGTACATAGTTGCAAATCTTCCCAAGACACACACTTCCGATTATCACTTTTCTCGATTATAACATGCAGGGTATTGTACCCAATGCAATGCCGTTTTTTTTTTTTTTTTTTTTTTTAAATGACGTACTACTTTAGACATATGCACAACATACTGCAATCTGAATATAAAAACATTAAATACATAATGAAGTATGAGCATTTAAAAAATAATTTTTAACCGCGCATGCGGAAGCTTTAACGAAATTTCATTTGCATAATTTATTAGCGAAATGTATTGAGCTACTTACATGCAAACTCCAAGTAAACATCATGAAAATTTAAAGAGAACGCTGCTTGAATAAACTGAATTACAGTTCCTCTCAAAAAGAAAAAAATAATATGGTGTGTCACTCACACGCCTTTCTCTTAAACTGCATTTCAATACTATAAAAATCGATTGTGTATAGTAAGCTTTAAGATCAATAAGGTAAGGTAAAAAGTCCAATGCACTTTAAGAATAATTTAAAATAGGTTTAGGAACAGGCTTGGGAATGGTTTTATCAATATTTATTTACAATCGACGAACACTGTATTACCATTGATTAAATAAAAATAGCTTTTTTACTTTCTTCTATATGTAATACTAGCTGACCCGTCCGGCTTCGCACTGATGAACAAATTTTAGTTAAAGATGGATTGATATGTAAAAAATCAAGAAATATATCAGTTTATATGTTATAGTCAGGCAATATTATTAACTGGAAAGTCAAAATATAATTTTACAATTATTTTTTTTAATTAGTTGTTATATGTTGGCAATTTTTACTTAATGCTATTTATTTATTTATTTATTTATTTATTTCATAAAAAGAAACATTTCTTTACTCATGAATAAAAAATATTGAAAAATAAACCTATGACATGAAAATGTTTTTGATAAAATTGACGTCATAATAGCTTTAATTATTATTTATTTGTTCATTTCGCAAATATATTTAATTATTTCCATAATTGATTATTATTTTAATAATGTATATTAAAGGAGAAATCAATAATATGAAACAATATTCGTACAATATATACTATTACAGAATCTGGTGTGAAACAACCACACGACTTCCATTACCCACTATTACACGTAATATATACAATTTTTTGGAGATATTACTTGCATTTTTTGAGATTTTCGAGTAAGAGAAACTTGATACACGTATAAAGACACATACAACAGAGTTTGCATAGCGAGTTAAAAAATAAGGGGAAAAAAATAGATAGTTATTTTTTTAAACACGAATTTCCGAGATCTAAAACTGAACTACCTAATCAGGATGACCGTTAATATTCCTGTAATAAGCACGTAATACTTGAGAAAGGTTATCTAAATTGGATTAAAGAAAAAATTTTCAAGAATACGTTAGAGCCGTTTTTGAGATACCAACTTTTACCAAAACTTAGCATACTCAATTATTGACCTAAAAACAATAATTACATACAAAAGGATATTTAATAGAAAATTAACATGGCGAGTTTGAAAAAAATCCGTACAGGCGTTTTTAAAGGAACGCACTTGCGAAGTCTGATATTGAGCTGTTTATAGAGGACGCCTATCAATTTTCCTGAACTAAGCAACTTTTCAATCGAAAGGGCATCTAATATATTATTTATACAGCAACTTTGAAGAAAATCATTAGAGGTGTTTTTTAATATGGGCTTACGGTCCCATTTCTGGTTTTCGATGACCCAATTCCGGTTTTTCAATTTTCACGAAAATTTGGAAAATTTATCTGTACACCAGACCTGAATCACTTGTGAAGTTTAGTAGTTCTATTTTTATTTTTTGGAGATATGACAGCCAGAAGATTACACACACACGTGCACATATACACACACACTGACCAATTGCCAAAACCTATACAATACTTCCACTACCTACGGTAGTAGGGTAATTGAAGTAAACACATACATCTCGTATTTACAACGATAATATACAGATTTTCGTATTACGTTTTCGATCGCCAAATTCAATATTTTAATTGAAAACAAAGCATAGATTTGATATCTATCGTCATTGGCGATTTTTGTAACTTTTAATTAAAAATTTATTTTACCAAAATTTATTATAGCTTCTAGCACTTAGAGAGAGACAGTGTAACTTTCGATTATTGAAAGAAAAAAAAAAAAAAAAAAAAAAGCAATCGGTTTTTAGTTCTAGCGATCGTTCTCTACATATGCATATAAACCTTTCTTCTTTTTATATTAGTATAGCTATAGAGCATAGGTATATTAAATAGGTTTCCAATCAACATAATGTAACTCAAATAATTAAATGCTATTTACATTTCAGTAATGGCTGTATGCGCTATGTATATTGAGCTACTTGCCATAACTGTTAGTTGCTAAAAATAGTCGCCAAATAAATTTAAACATCTCAATACGCAAGCGAAGTGTGACATCACTGACCGCCCATGGATGCAAGAAAAAGATTTTCATGTTAATCGCTCATTGGATTTTTTTTTTTATTATTATTAAAATTCTAGAAGAATTATTTCCCGATTTTAATCCGCGATTGTAATGAAATGCTCGCCCTCTGGTGGGCTAAGGTGAAATTATCACACCACTGCATATCCTCATATTATGCAATCGACTTTCCATGATGATATGGCGGAGAAAGAATAATTATTACACGTGGCTGTTATATTTGCTAACAACTGCAGTGTTCAGAGAGCGCCATCTATCGATCATTACAAACGCGGATCCTCATATTTGGGTATCCGCGATTGTAATGAAATGCTCGCCCTCTGGTGGGCTAAGGTGAAATTATCACACCACTGCATATCATCATATTATGCAACCGATTTTCCATGATGTAATGGCGGATAAAGAACAATTATTAATCCACGTGGCTATTATATTTACTAACAACTGCAGTTCAGAGAGCGCCATCTATCGATCATTACAAACGCGGATAGATATGTATTAGTTATTGTATGCATGCGTTAGATTGAGTTATTTTGCTGTCAAATTGACAAAATTTTAATTTTAAATTTCAAAACTGTCACCCTTGGCGTTTTTTGTATTTGGCGATCAAAAAGTAATACGAAAATATACATGCCAGATGTATATTTTCGTAATATGTATTGTACGAAATATTGTTTCATATTATTCGTTACACTCTTAATGTAAGTTTTTAAAATAACCATGATTTTTGAAAGGAATTAAATTATATTCGCCAGATAATTTGGCGATATTTTTTTTTTCTGCCAAGGATGACGGATATCAAATCTATTCCGCTGCAACATATTAGTATATTATATCAGATACTTTATTTAGACATTTGAAAACAAATTTGACTTCAAATTATGATAGAATATTTATCCTTTCCCTTTTAATTAGTTTATTAGTTGGATGTTTATTGTGTAAATATCATCCTTTGAAATGAAATGTTTATGTTTTCAATCGAATATGGAAATTTGCCATTTTTTTTTCTAGAGTTTTGAAATTTAAAATTCCAATTTTATCAATTTTACAACAAAAACAATTTAATCTAACGGATGCACATGATAACTAATTACATATCTATATCCAAATATGGGGATTAAAATGGGGAAAAAATTTTCCTCGATCTTTATTATTTTTTTACAAAAAATCCAGTTCACTTTTTATATTATTGTTCGCGTGAAAATACATTTTATTATATGTCTAAAAATAAATTAATTCGTAAATCTTTTTGGCAACAATTATAAATTAAAATAAATAATATTATAAAATAGAATTTCTTATTTTATTTTATTTTATTTTATTTATTTATTTATTTTTAAATTCCAATTTCGTTTACACCACGGGTTTACACACATCAGTTTAAACCACGGAGTAATAAAGACTCCGTGGTTTAAACATTGATGCTTAGATCATTATATTATATCATATCATATCAAATTAAATTATTAGAAAAATAAACACTTTTAATTCTATAATGACGTCAGATTTAACGTGTAAGTTTAACAATTAAAAAAGCTTTATATGAATTTCAATTTAATGCACGTGCAAATATATTTCTTTTCTTTTCACGTCAAGATATTTTAAAAACGAAATGAATATGTAAATGTTTCTTTTATGTTGGCAGCAGTTAATTTTTTTAATATTTCATTATTTCCATTTCTATTACGGCTTCTATGGGGATTTTAATTAAAATGCTCAGATTTTAAACTAAAATTTATTTTATCAAAATTAAATATAGCCTATAACAATATGGCATACTGTAGCTTTCGGTCAGTGAAAGAAGTTTTTAAATCGGTTCAGTAGTTTCAGAGATTACCCTCCACAAACAAACAATTTTTTGCGCTTTATATAATGATATAGATAGAGAAAGTATTGGATTCGCGAAAATTTTCGAAGTCCACTTTTTGATGGATTTACATGTTTTGGGATGTGGAGAACACGAATTAATAGTTTTTAGAAAATGTCTGTCTGTCTGTCTGTCTGTCTGTCTGTCTGTATCATTTTTTTGTGGACGCTGTATCTCACGAACCAATGAATGAAATTTAACCAAACTTGGTATTTAGTTGCACTCTGACATAAACTGGTGCTGATTAGATTTTGGGATCAATCGCTCAATAGGTGGCGTTGTGATCGCATTTTATGCAAATTTTTAACATGGCAGCATAGGACAAAATTCCGTATAAATGGGCATAAAGAGAGTTATTTTACACTTGTGATTGTAAAATTAATATGAATTATTGATAATAGTAGTAGTTAGCTAGGAAAAAAATTTTGTGCATGGGGGGCATCGGTTACCCCCCCCCCCCGGGGGGTAAAATCCCCCCCGGGGAAGTAAATTTTCAAGATGGGTATCTTTCGAAAGGTCTCGTTGATAATAGTAATAGTTAACTTGGAAAAAATTTTTGTGCATGTGGGGGCATCGGTTGCCCCCCCCACCGGGGGGGGAAGTTCCCACCCGGGGGGGCAAAGTTTCAAGATGGGTATCTTTCGAAAGATCTCGTCAATACCTTTAAAACGAATGGTTGAACGATAAATCTGTGATAATTTAAACCAAAGTTATCGATTTTTTTTACTTTTAACAAAAAAAAACAGAAAAATATCGCAATTTTTTTTTTTTTTTTTTTTTTTTTTTTTAACGAAATTTAACCAAACTTGGTATTTAGTTGGTCCCCGACATAAACTGGTGCTGATTATGTTTGGGGATCAATAGCTCAACAGGTGGCGCTGTGATAGCATTTTATCTAAATTTTTAACATGGCAGCATAGGACAAAAATTCGTATAAATGTGCATAATTAGAGTTGTTTTAAACTTGTGATTGTAAAATTAATATGAATTATTGATTATAGTAGTATGTAACTAGGAAAAAAATTTTCTGCATGGGGGGCATCGCTTCCCCCCCTAGGGGGGAAATACCCCCTCAGGGGGGGGGGGGTAAATTTTCACATTGGGTATCTTTCAAAAGATCAGGTTGATAATAGTAGTAGTTAACTAGGAAAAAATTTTTGTGCATGTGGGGGCATCGGTTCCCCCCCCCACCGGGGGGGGGAAGTTCCCACCCGGGGGGGGGGCAAAGTTTCAAGATGGGTATCTTTCGAAAGATCTCGTCAATACCTTTAAAACGAATGGTTGAACGATAAATCTGTGATAATTTAAACCAAAGTTATCGATTTTTTTTACTTTTAACAAAAAAAACTTAGAAAAATATCGCAATTTTTTTTTTTTTTTTTTTTTTTTTTTTAACGAAATTTAACCAAACTTGGTATTTAGTTTGTCCCCGACATTAACTGGTGCTGATTATGTTTGGGGATCAATAGCTCAACAGCTGGCGCTGTGATAGCATTTTATCTAAATTTTTAACATGGCAGCATAGGACAAAAATTCGTATAAATGTGCATAATAAGAGTTGTTTTAAACTTGTGATTGTAAAATTAATATGAATTATTGATAATAGTAGTATGTAACTAGGAAAAAAAATTTCTGCATGGGGGGGATAAATTTTCAAGATGGGTATCTTTCGAAAGGTCTCGTCAATACCTTTAAAACGAATGGTTGAACTATAAATCTGTGATAATTTAAAGCAAAGTTATCGATTTTTTTCACTTTTAACAAAAAAAAAAAAAAAAAAAAAAAAAACTTAGAAAAAAAAAAAATCGTACTTTTTTTTTTTTTTTTTAATATTGTTACTGATTGAATATGTATAGGTAAATATAGAAGAAAGTCTTGTGGTGGCCACAACATACTAGTTTTAATTCATTCTTAGAGAAACTGAAATTCAGTTCATTCTATCAACAATAACTTTTTGGAATTTCACGATATGTGCTTTAGGGTTTTCATATAAGTAGCTCAGTACATTTAATTAATAAATTATGCAAATTTCTTTAAAACGTGAGCAAGCACAGTTAAAAATTATTTAGTAAAAATGCTCGTCTAATGTAGTATGCCTATTTTCAAAAATTGGCTTTGCAATGTGTTTAACCCGTTAGCGACCAATGTCCTTATTTGAGGGCAGCTAATAAAATGGCACGTATGTATTTTTTGTGGTTTCTTGGAATGATTTCTAAATTTTAGTGACAGTTTATAGCGTCACGCTAAATGATCCCTGAAAGTTTTATGTGCCTACTATTAATTATTTCATAATTTGGATAGTCATTTTATGATTTTTCATTTGTCGCACCTATATTTGCTTTTTGCGCAGGTATACTAACTTAGATCAAGTTGAATAATAATATATATTATAATACTTTACTTTCGAGATCTTTGTCAACATATAATAGGAAATTAATTTCTTATCTCGAAGTTTTCTCGCTAGACGTGAATAAATGAGGATAGGCTTTAAATTGAAAACTATCAGAAGAATTGTTTAAGTTAATATATTTTGCTGTCAGTTGTCTATATTAATTTAGACGTGAAATAATCAACTAATAACATTTTGCAAAATTAATTCGGGCGTTAACGGGTTAATGTCATACATGTTATAATAAAAAAAGATGAATTGTGTTTTTTTTTACTTTATACTTTTGTTAATATATGCGCCAGTCTCATTTAAATGAACATTTAAGAAGAAGAAGCTTCATATATAGTCACATGCTACTGCTAGAATGCATTTCAAGCGTTACTTTTTACAGGGTGATCCCAAACATTTCGGTTATTCTTTAATTTTTACTGGTTCCCCTTTTTGCTTTCGGGGGCAGAGCTTTCGCTGAAATACATTGTATAAATTTACATATTATTTAGCCGCCCAAAGTTTCAGAAAAATTCATCGGGAATCTTTCTAGCTATTTGATAAAACGTCAGAAATATAGAGTGCCCGGATATGTATGATAAGGTATATGGATAGAGTCAAATATCTTATTTTCTGTTTAAAATATCCACGGAGAATGCAAGCGTCACT
Source organism: Salticus scenicus (assembly GCA_963930645.1). Classification (NCBI taxonomy): domain Eukaryota; kingdom Metazoa; phylum Arthropoda; class Arachnida; order Araneae; family Salticidae; genus Salticus; species Salticus scenicus. The sequence goes on along the minus strand of OZ005654.1, from coordinate 40,361,458 downwards.
CAATACTCATTCTGATATCATAAATCCTTTAATATATTGTTAGTTGAAGGAAATTGCTATTGTATTTTTATCATTTCAAGAAAGATTCTTTGGATGTTATTATCGAAGAAAAAAATTGCTTCTTTCTTTTCTATTTATTATGGTCTTTCCTTTTTTCTAATAACTACATGATAGCAAAATTATAATTTGCTTTGGAATTTTTATATGACATGATTGAGCTAGAAAAGTTCCGGAATGTCCTACTTCACTATGTAATACAATATATAACAATCTCGGAAAAATACGAAAGAACGTTTCATTCCTTTCAATCAATATTTTCCTTTTCCCCGATTTCATTCCGTTGCTACTGACTTCGCTGGGAGACTATGTATCTCATTTAATATAAATATAATCATATGAATATTGATAATATTGGATTCGCGTAGTTTTAAGGGATATTTAATTTACACGTGTGAGATGAAATCTTTAAGTGCGACAGAACTATTTTGTCAAACAATGTTTTTAACTTTGTGGAAATTTGCTGTACTACACCTTGAATCAAGTTACATATATATATATATATATATATATATATATTATGTCAGAATTTCATTCGCTATTCAAAGCTACACCGTTCAACCGATTGCTAAAATAATTAGTACACATATTAATTAGGACAAAATCTAGCTTACCCTGTTTTTATTTATTTATTTTAAGTTCAATCGGATAGTTGTATCAAAAGGTATTAAAAACCCCATTTTAACTTTAAAATTACTAAAAAAGAAAATAAAGCTCATGCAAAAGAAGATAAACGAGTTCTTTTTATTTTTATTTATTTTAAGCTATTGTATAGCTTTTATCGCGGGCTTTGAGCGCGGCGACCGAATTGAAAAATTCCGCAACGAAAAAAAAACCTAACACAGTTCGGTAAACTTCGGCTGTACGAAGCTCGCACAGATCGAGACGAGCTGCTCCGAAATCGGACGAATACATAAGCAGCTGTTTGTGAGAAAGTATATAGGTGTATAGGTATCTGTCATCTATGTACAACAGTGAATAGCTGTACGCGTAAAATTTGTGTATAAAGTACATCAGATAAAACTTGAATATCTCCATTCGACTTGCAGGCCTTTAAAACCTATTAAATACCTTTTCTCTATTAAAATTTGTTTTCTTATCATTATTGTTATCGTATCATTATTGTTATCTTATTCATTAATATCAAAGAAAAACCTTGAATATCCCCATTCGACTTGCAGGCCTTTAAAACCTATTAAATACGTTTTCTCTATTAAAATTTGTTTTCTTATCGGTCACCACGCTCAAAAAGTGTAACTTGAATTATTATCAAAGAAAAAAAATTGAATATCCCAATTCGACTTGCAGGCCTTTAAAACCTATTAAAATACCTTTTCTCTATAAAAATTTCTTTTCTTATCATTATTGTTATCTTATTATTGTTATCTTATTCATTAATATCAAAGAAAAACCTTGAACATCCCCATTCGACTTGCAGGCCTTTAAAACCTATTAAATACCTTTTCTCTATTAAAATTTGTTTTATATCGGTCACCACGCTCAAAAAGTGTAACTTGAATTAATATCAAAGAAAAAACTTGAATATCCCCATTCGACTTGCAGACCTTTAAAACCTATTAAATACCTTTTCTCTATTAAAATTTGTTTTCTTATCGGTCACCACGCTCAAAAAGTGTAACTTGAATTAATATCAAAGAAAAAAATTGAATATCCCCATTCGACTTGCAGGCCTTTAAAACCTATTAAAATACCTTTTCTCTATTAAAATTTGTTTTCTTATCATTATTGTTATCTTATCATTATTGTTATCTTATTCATTAATATCAAAGAAAAAAGTTGAATATCCCCATTCGACTTGCAGGCCTTTAAAACCTATTAAATATGTTTTCTCTATTAAAATTTGTTTTCTTATCGGTCACCACGCTCAAAAAGTGTAACTTGAATTAATATCAAAGAAAAAACTTTAATATCCCCATTCGACTTGCAGGCCTTTAAAACCTATTAAATACCTTTTCTCTATTACAATTTGTTTTCTTATCGGTCACCACGCTCAAAAAGTGTAACTTGAATTATTATCAAAGAAAAAAAATTGAATATCCCCATTCGACTTGCAGGCCTTTAAAATACCTTTAAAACCTATTAAAATACCTTTTCTCTATTAAAATTTGTTTTCTTATCATTATTGTTATCTTATCATTATTGTTATCTTATTCATTAATATCAAAGGAAAAACTTGAATGTCCCCATTCGACTTGCAGGCCTTTAAAACCTATTAAATACCTTTTCTCTATTAAAATTTGCTTTCGTATTATTGTTATCTTATTCATTAATATCAAAGAAAAACCTTGAATATCCCCATTCGACTTGCAGGCCTTTAAAACCTATTAAATACGTTTTCTCTATTAAAATTTGTTTTCTTATCGGTCACCACGCTCAAAAAGTGTAACTTGAATTATTATCAAAGAAAAAAAATTGAATATCCCAATTCGACTTGCAGGCCTTTAAAACCTATTAAAATACCTTTTCTCTATAAAAATTTCTTTTCTTATCATTATTGTTATCTTATTATTGTTATCTTATTCATTAATATCAAAGAAAAACCTTGAACATCCCCATTCGACTTGCAGGCCTTTAAAACCTATTAAATACCTTTTCTCTATTAAAATTTGTTTTATATCGGTCACCACGCTCAAAAAGTGTAACTTGAATTAATATCAAAGAAAAAACTTGAATATCCCCATTCGACTTGCAGACCTTTAAAACCTATTAAATACCTTTTCTCTATTAAAATTTGTTTTCTTATCGGTCACCACGCTCAAAAAGTGTAACTTGAATTAATATCAAAGAAAAAAATTGAATATCCCCATTCGACTTGCAGGCCTTTAAAACCTATTAAAATACCTTTTCTCTATTAAAATTTGTTTTCTTATCATTATTGTTATCTTATCATTATTGTTATCTTATTCATTAATATCAAAGAAAAAAGTTGAATATCCCCATTCGACTTGCAGGCCTTTAAAACCTATTAAATATGTTTTCTCTATTAAAATTTGTTTTCTTATCGGTCACCACGCTCAAAAAGTGTAACTTGAATTAATATCAAAGAAAAAACTTTAATATCCCCATTCGACTTGCAGGCCTTTAAAACCTATTAAATACCTTTTCTCTATTACAATTTGTTTTCTTATCGGTCACCACGCTCAAAAAGTGTAACTTGAATTATTATCAAAGAAAAAAAATTGAATATCCCCATTCGACTTGCAGGCCTTTAAAATACCTTTAAAACCTATTAAAATACCTTTTCTCTATTAAAATTTGTTTTCTTATCATTATTGTTATCTTATCATTATTGTTATCTTATTCATTAATATCAAAGGAAAAACTTGAATGTCCCCATTCGACTTGCAGGCCTTTAAAACCTATTAAATACCTTTTCTCTATTAAAATTTGCTTTCGTATTATTGTTATCTTATTCATTAATATCAAAGAAAAAACTTGAATATCCCCATTCGACTTGCAGGCCTTTAAAACCTATTAAATACCTTTTCTCTATTAAAATTTGTTTTCTTATCGGTCACCACGCTCAAAAAGTGTAACTTGAATTATTATCAAAGAAAAAAAATTGAATATCCCCATTCGACTTGCAGGCCTTTAAAACCTATTAAAATACCTTTTCTCTATTAAAATTTGTTTTCTTATCATTATTGTTATCTTATCATTATTGTTATCTTATTCATGAATATCAAAGAAAAACCTTGAATATCCCCATTCGACTTGCAGGCCTTTAAAACCTATTAAATACCTTTTCTCTATTAAAATTTGTTTTATATCGGTCACCACGCTCAAAAAGTGTAACTTGAATTAATATCAAAGAAAAAACTTGAATATCCCCATTCGACTTGCAGGCCTTTAAAACCTATTAAATACTTTTTCTCTATTAAAATTCGTTTTCTTATCGGTCACCACGCTCAAAAAGTGTAACTTGAATTAATATCAAAGAAAAAACTTGAATATCCCCATTCGACTTGCAGGCCTTTAAAACCTATTAAAATAACTTTTCTCTATTAAAATTTGTTTTCTTATCATTATTCTTATCTTATCATTATTGTTATCTTATTCATTAATATCAAAGAAAAAAGTTGAATATCCCCATTCGACTTGCAGGCCTTAAAAACCTATTAAATACGTTTTCTCTATTAAAATTTGTTTTCTTATCGGTCACCACGCTCAAAAAGTGTAACTTGAATTAATATCAAAGAAAAAACTTTAATATCCCCATTCGACTTGCAGGCCTTTAAAACCTATTAAATACCTTTTCTCTATTACAATTTGTTTTCTTATCGGTCACCACGCTCAAAAAGTGTAACTTGAATTATTATCAAAGAAAAAAAATTGAATATCCCAATTCGACTTGCAGGCCTTTAAAACCTATTAAAATACCTTTTCTCTATAAAAATTTCTTTTCTTATCATTATTGTTATCTTATTATTGTTATCTTATTCATTAATATCAAAGAAAAACCTTGAACATCCCCATTCGACTTGCAGGCCTTTAAAACCTATTAAATACCTTTTCTCTATTAAAATTTGTTTTATATCGGTCACCACGCTCAAAAAGTGTAACTTGAATTAATATCAAAGAAAAAACTTGAATATCCCCATTCGACTTGCAGACCTTTAAAACCTATTAAATACCTTTTCTCTATTAAAATTTGTTTTCTTATCGGTCACCACGCTCAAAAAGTGTAACTTAAATTAATATCAAAGAAAAAAATTGAATATCCCCATTCGACTTGCAGGCCTTTAAAACCTATTAAAATACCTTTTCTCTATTAAAATTTGTTTTCTTATCATTATTGTTATCCTATCATTATTGTTATCTTATTCATTAATATCAAAGAAAAAACTTGAATGTCCCCATTCGACTTGCAGGCCTTTAAAACCTATTAAATACCTTTTCTCTATTAAAATTTGCTTTCGTATTATTGTTATCTTATTCATTAATATCAAAGAAAAAACTTGAATATCCCCATTCGACTTGCAGGCCTTTAAAACCTATTAAATACCTTTTTTCTATTAAAATTTGTTTTCTTATCGGTCACCACGCTCAAAAAGTGTAACTTCAATTATTATCAAAGAAAAAAAATTGAATATCCCCATTCGACTTGCAGGCCTTTAAAACCTATTAAAATACCTTTTCTCTATTAAAATTTCTTTTCTTATCATTATTGTTATCTTATTATTGTTATCTTATTCATTAATATCAAAGAAAAACCTTGAACATCCCCATTCGACTTGCAGGCCTTTAAAACCTATTAAATACCTTTTCTCTATCAAAATTTGTTTTATATCGGTCACCACGCTCAAAAAGTGTAACTTGAATTAATATCAAAGAAAAAACTTGAATATCCCCATTCGACTTGCAGACCTTTAAAACCTATTAAATACCTTTTCTCTATTAAAATTTGTTTTCTTATCGGTCACCACGCTCAAAAAGTGTAACTTGAATTAATATCAAAGAAAAAACTTGAATATCCCCATTCGACTTGCAGACCTTTAAAACCTATTAAATACCTTTTCTCTATTAAAATTTGTTTTATATCGGTCACCGCGCTCAAAAAGTGTAACTTGAATTAATATCAAAGAAAAAACTTGAATATCCCCATTCGACTTGCAGGCCTTTAAAACCTATTAAAATACCTTTTCTCTATTAAAATTTGTTTTCTTATCATTATTGTTATCCTATCATTATTGTTATCTTATTCATTAATATCAAAGAAAAAACTTGAATGTCCCCATTCGACTTGCAGGCCTTTAAAACCTATTAAATACCTTTTCTCTATTAAAATTTGCTTTCTTATCGGTCACCACGCTCAAAAAGTGTAACTTGAATTAATATCAAAGAAAAAACTTGAATATCCCCATTCGACTTGCAGGCCTTTAAAACCTATTAAAATACCTTTTCTCTATTAAAATTTGCTTTCGTATTATTGTTATCTTATTCATTAATATCAAAGAAAAAACTTGAATATCCCCATTCGACTTGCAGGCCTTTAAAACCTATTAAATACCTTTTCTCTATTAAAATTTGTTTTATATCGGTCACCGCGCTCAAAAAGTGTAACTTGAATTAATATCAAAGAAAAAACTTGAATATCCCCATTCGACTTGCAGGCCTTTAAAACCTATTAAAATACCTTTTCTCTATTAAAATTTGTTTTCTTATCATTATTGTTATCTTATCATTATTGTTATCTTATTCATTAATATCAAAGGAAAAACTTGAATGTCCCCATTCGACTTGCAGGCCTTTAAAACCTATTAAATACCTTTTCTCTATTAAAATTTGCTTTCGTATTATTGTTATCTTATTCATTAATATCAAAGAAAAAACTTGAATATCCCCATTCGACTTGCAGGCCTTTAAAACCTATTAAATACCTTTTCTCTATTAAAATTTGTTTTCTTATCGGTCACCACGCTCAAAAAGTGTAACTTGAATTAATATCAAAGAAAAAACTTGAATTAATATCAAAGAAAAAAAAAATACTGCATAAATAAATAAATAAATAATTATAATTGCATAAGTTGATAAAAAATGCTATGCAATAGCTTTACCGCAGCAGTCCTCGAGTGCCACACGTATTTTTTATTTATTTTATTTTATTTTATTAACATTAAAGGAAAATGTATTCAGTTTATGTAGGGAGGAGAAATACGTATAACAATTTTCTTTTATTTAAATTGAGAGGCAAGACCTTTTTTTCCCCCGCTTTTTGAATATTTAGACCGATTAAAAAATGTTTTTCCTTCTCGCATCAAGTAAAAAACATTTAAAATAAAACTGATAAATATCGTGCTAAAGAAATGCAGCAGCTATAGTATAGGATTGCTTGGCGAAATTTTGAAATTTGGCACGGACGTAACTCTGACGTTCCTCGCCAAGATCTTTACATACGCAACTGTGGGAGCCATTTTAATTCATCGTCAAAATGACAACAAAAATTTAAAAGCCTTGAAGTGGTCCTATACTGAAGCTATACAAAAGAAATTTTAAAAATTAATATTATAACACAGTTACCGCATGCTTTTATATGGAAGAACAGATTAAAGAAAAAAAAAAATACGTGTGGCACTCGAGGACTGCTGCGGTAAAGCTATTGCATAGCATTTTTTATCAACTTATGCAATTATAATTATTTATTTATTTATTTATGCAGTATTTTTTTTTCTTTGATATTAATTCAAGTTTTTTCTTTGATATTAATTCAAGTTACACTTTTTGAGCGTGGTGACCGATAAGAAAACAAATTTTAATAGAGAAAAGGTATTTAATAGGTTTTAAAGGCCTGCAAGTCGAATGGGGATATTCAAGTTTTTTCTTTGATATTAATGAATAAGATAACAATAATACGAAAGCAAATTTTAATAGAGAAAAGGTATTTAATAGGTTTTAAAGGCCTGCAAGTCGAATGGGGACATTCAAGTTTTTCCTTTGATATTAACGAATAAGATAACAATAATGATAAGATAACAATAATGATAAGAAAACAAATTTTAATAGAGAAAAGGTATTTTAATAGGTTTTAAAGGCCTGCAAGTCGAATGGGGATATTCAAGTTTTTTCTTTGATATTAATTCAAGTTACACTTTTTGAGCGCGGTGACCGATATAAAACAAATTTTAATAGAGAAAAGGTATTTAATAGGTTTTAAAGGCCTGCAAGTCGAATGGGGATATTCAAGTTTTTTCTTTGATATTAATGAATAAGATAACAATAATACGAAAGCAAATTTTAATAGAGAAAAGGTATTTTAATAGGTTTTAAAGGCCTGCAAGTCGAATGGGGATATTCAAGTTTTTTCTTTGATATTAATTCAAGTTACACTTTTTGAGCGTGGTGACCGATAAGAAAACAAATTTTAATAGAGAAAAGGTATTTAATAGGCTTTAAAGGCCTGCAAGTCGAATGGGGATATTCAAGTTTTTTCTTTGATATTAATTCAAGTTACACTTTTTGAGCGTGGTGACCGATAAGAAAGCAAATTTTAATAGAGAAAAGGTATTTAATAGGTTTTAAAGGCCTGCAAGTCGAATGGGGACATTCAAGTTTTTTCTTTGATATTAATGAATAAGATAACAATAATGATAGGATAACAATAATGATAAGAAAACAAATTTTAATAAAGAAAAGGTATTTTAATAGGTTTTAAAGGCTTGCAAGTCGAATGGGGATATTCAAGTTTTTTCTTTGATATTAATTCAAGTTACACTTTTTGAGCGCGGTGACCGATATAAAACAAATTTTAATAGAGAAAAGGTATTTAATAGGTTTTAAAGGTCTGCAAGTCGAATGGGGATATTCCAGTTTTTTTTTTTTTATATTAATTCAAGTTACACTTTTTGAGGGTGGTGACCGATAAGAAAACAAATTTTAATAGAGAAAAGGTATTTAATAGGTTTTAAAGGCCTGCAAGTCGAATGGGGATATTCAAGTTTTTTCTTTGATATTAATTCAAGTTACACTTTTTGAGCGCGGTGACCGATATAAAACAAATTTTAATAGAGAAAAGGTATTTAATAGGTTTTAAAGGCCTGCAAGTCGAATGGGGATGTTCAAGGTTTTTCTTTGATATTAATGAATAAGATAACAATAATAAGATAACAATAATGATAAGAAAAGAAATTTTAATAGAGAAAAGGTATTTTAATAGGTTTTAAGGGCCTGCAAGTCGAATGGGGATATTCAATTTTTTTTCTTTGATAATAATTCAAGTTACACTTTTGAGCGTGGTGACCGATAAGAAAACAAATTGTAATAGAGAAAAGGTATTTAATAGGTTTTAAAGGCCTGCAAGTCGAATGGGGATATTAAAGTTTTTTCTTTGATATTAATTCAAGTTACACTTTTTGAGCGTGGTGACCGATAAGAAAACAAATTTTAATAGAGAAAACGTATTTAATAGGTTTTAAAGGCCTAACTAATTAAACTGCAAGTCGAATGGGGATATTCAACTTTTTTCTAATAGGTTTTAACAACTTTTTTCTAATAGGTTTTAAAGGCCTAACTAATTAAACTGCAAGTCGAATGGGGATATTCAACTTTTTTCTTTGATATTAATGAATAAGATAACAATAATGATAAGATAACAATAATGATAAGAAAACAAATTTTAATAGAGAAAAGGTATTTTAATAGGTTTTAAAGGCCTGCAAGTCGAATGGGGATATTCAATTTTTTTCTTTGATATTAATTCAAGTTACACTTTTTGAGCGTGGTGACCGATAAGAAAACAAATTTTAATAGAGAAAAGGTATTTAATAGGTTTTAAAGGTCTGCAAGTCGAATGGGGATATTAAAGTTTTTTCTTTGATATTAATTCAAGTTACACTTTTTGAGCGTGGTGACCGATAAGAAAACAAATTTTAATAGAGAAAAGGTATTTAATAGGTTTTAAAGGCCTGCAAGTCGAATGGGGATATTCAAGGTTTTTCTTTGATATTAATGAATAAGATAACAATAATGATACGATAACAATAATGATAAGAAAACAAATTTTAATAGAGAAAAGGTATTTAATAGGTTTTAAAGGCCTGCAAGTCGAATGGAGATATTCAAGTTTTATCTGATCTACTTTATACACAAATTTTACGCGTACAGCTATTCACTGTTGTATATAGATGACAGATACCTATACACCTATATACTTTCTCACAAACAGCTGCTTATGTATTCGTCCGATTTCGGAGCAGCTCGTCTCGATCTGTGCGAGCTTCGTACAGCCGAAGTTTACCGAACTGTGTTAGGTTTTTTTTTCGTTACGGAATTTTTCAATTCGGTCGCCGCGCTCAAAGCCCGCGATAAAAGCTATGCAATAGCTTAAAAATTCTTCGGACTAAATTAAATTCTGCTTTGTACGAATTTTTGTATCTAATATTTGGAAAACAAAAATTGACTTTTTTGTAAAATTTTGTTTCAACAAGAAAGACAATATAAATAATCGAACCTTTTTTTTTTTTTCTTTTACTCTCTCTGAGAGTGTGTGTGTGTGTGTGTGTGTACGCGTGTGTTTTTTACACATACCATTGAGAAAAACAATAAATCACCATGCGGTTCGCATATATTATAAGCAGTATATGTAGTATGCAGATACATACATACTATATACAACCTATAATCTGCGCGATTCCTATAGATTGTATAGTATTCTGCTTATTATCTCAGATATCATTACAAATTCTAAATCATAAAATTATATTACAATGATTTTGACTGCTCAGAGTCCTGAAATTAATTAGAAAAGGTGTTAATTTCTAAAAATAAATAAATAAATAAAATAAAAACTTCAGTGTCTTCACAGTATCCTAAACCGTATGCATAACGAGAAAATAAGAAGTTTGTTGATCGCTTACTTGGTAGACGGCTGATCGCAGCTACAGTTTTTTGAATAATTGTCGGCTTTGACTTTTCTTGATACACCTCGATGCCCATTTTTTTTTTTTTTTTTTTTTTTTTTTTATTATTAAAATTTTCCAGCTGGGAAGATTGTCTGGTGTTGCCATCTGTTTTCATAGACTAAAGATAATAGTCATTTCGAGATTTGTCTCTCTGAAAAAACGTAGTTCTTCAATAATAGTAGCGCCATTTATCATCCAGTTACTACCTAAATTGAAATGGCCGGTTTTAACGTACATGCAAGCAGTAGTGACCCGGAAACGGTATAGCATAGGCGCGGAAGACGCGGCCGAAGGCAGTAGTAACATGAAGCGAGGTTTTAAGCGATTCCAATGGATCTTAAAAAATAAATAAATAAATAAATAAATAAATAAAAATTCTTCTAAATATAGTGACTAGCAATGCCTGCCAGTTTATAAATATACTAGCAGGCTACGCCCGCTTCGTTGGTCACTATTTTTAAACGAATCGCTATAGTTAATGAATTCTCAAAATTGCATAAATTTTTATCACGCTAAAAAAAAAAAAAAAAAAAAAAAAAAAATCTGATATTGGTAAAAATGTCGCATCGGGTTCTCACTGCCTTCGACAGCGCAGGCCATTGTGCGCTGCGCCCGTGCATTTATGATTGACACTCTTAATTTAATCCCTATATTACCGTAAGGGAAAAACAGAAATATAAAATACAAAAAATAATCCTCTCCCATCAGTGGAGTAATCGGTGCGGGCCCCCACTGCCAGCGGCAGCATATACAGGCGCGTATGCTCCTTCATCTACCGTTCCCGCCCCTCCTAATTATTTTAGACTTCAACAAATACTCGCAATCGTTCTTTCGGGCTTTTAAGCCTAATAATACTAATTTCTAACATTCTATCTGAATTTCTTTATTTTTACCCCTGCTCCCCCCCTCTTCCCGCCCCTTGTAATAATTCTATACTTTCGAAACTATCCGCAATCGATTTATCGGGCCTCAAAACCTAACAACACTAATTTTTTGCACTCTAACTCTTATTTATATATTTTTGCCCCTTCACCTCGCTCGTCTATCCTAATAATTTTACAAATTCGAAAATATTCGCAATCGATTTGTAGGTATCGAAAATCTCCACGTACCAATTTTGAGCGACCTAACTCTATTTTTATTTTTTTGCCCTTCCGCCCGCCCCTTTTCCCACCCCACCTAATAACTTTACAAATTTGAAAATATCCGTAATCGGTTTGTCAGTATCAAAAATCCCTATGTACCAATTTTGAACGACCTACCTCTATTTTTATTTTTTGCCCCTCCGCCCCCCCCCTTCCTGCCCCTCCTAATAAGTTTACAAATTCGAAAATAGCCGAAATCGATTTGTAAGTATCAAAAACATCTGTGTACCAATTTTGAACGGTATAACTCTATGTTTGCGATGTAAAGGACTATTTCAAATCATGTTTTGCCCCTTCTCCCCCCTCTCGGGGGCTGAATTTCTAAAATCCCAGAAATTGGTTTTTAGGTATTTAGCTACGTATTAGAGCAAAAATTTCACGTACATCTGGGTTTTTTTTTTTTTTTTTTTTTTTTTTTTTTTTTTAAGATATATAGGAGTATGTGAAATCACGTTTTGCCCCTTTTCCCCCCTTGGGGACCGAATTTCTAAAATTCCAGAAATTGGTTTTTAAATATTTGTGTTAGCGAAATTTTAAAGCAAAATTTTACGGATATCTGTTTTTTCTTTTCAGATATGAAGTTTCTTGTGAAATCACATTTTGCCCCCTACTCCCCCTTGGGGGGCGAATTTCGCAAAATCGCTTCTTAGGGGGTGCTTACACTATATGTTCTATAATCTGACCCAGTTTCGAGTCAGTGGCTCCAGTAGATTTTGCTGTGCGTTGATGAGTCAGTGAGTGAGTGAGTGGAAGTACTCTTTTATATGTATAGATAAGCATACTAGTTATTGTCTAAAATGGATTAGTTGGAGGAGCTAGTGAGATCATAGGTTCACTAAACTTTTGACAAGTAAAAAAATGAAATGCTCCTTTAAATAAATAATTAAGGCATAAGTTTAAAATATTAATGAGTGAGAAAAATCAATCAGTTTTCATCGAATATAAACAATTTCCCGCTGTAATTACATCGTTTAATGTACAGTGCATTTTGCTTATTTATGACATCTTAAAATATTTTTTACCTTGAATTAGGGAGAGAAAGAAAATTCTTAAAATCCATTTTTATATCTTTTCCTTCTTATATAAAAATTTGGTGCCTGTAAAACTTGTTTAACGCATTCACCCGTTTTAAGCAGTGATGATCTCTGCTCGTTCTTTTTGCTGTTTCGGTTTAGTTTGTTTGGATATTGCCCTTGTTTCGCGTGGTTTTCATTTCTTTTATTGAACGTATATATTCATTTCTTGTATCCTATATATATTACATATAAGGTTATTAATAAAGGTGCTTATAAGATAATAGATAAATTATATCTAATTGAAATTGATTTTAAAGAGTGTCTTTAAATAATATGAAATGTTGCCTAAGACAATTGTTGATATCCTTAAAATTACTCAACTTGTAGATAGTCTCAAATCTCATTTAAAAACAAAATCCAATTTTTCTATATTATGGTCATATAATTACTTTGTTAATTAAAATTTTCGGAGATTTCTTGTTTAGTTTTAATTTTTGCTTGCTTGCTTAATTAGTTTATTTTTCAGTACTTTTTATTTACTGTAATTATTATCTTCATTTTAACTTTGTTATTATATGGTCTTCCAGAGAATTTCGGAAAAACTGGTTTAACCCGCTCTACCTATCTTAGGCCGTCGTGGCCTCTGCTCCTCCTTTCCGATATATATTTATACTTTGTTCATATTTGTTATACTTTGTTCCTGTTTGTTTTATATAATCTCATCCATCAATGTCTCAAAAACAACTCGCATTAACTTTGCCTTGTATAAGGCTTCACTTCAATATGTGATTGTTTGTTGAATAATTCAAATCTTCCTTCCTGATGTTTGATCATTGTAATGTGAATTATTATTATATATCAAACTATCAAATAGATTGAATTTGTGTAGCCCTGGAAATTTTCTAAAAACAGGAAGACAATAAACAGGCATTTTATTTTTAACTACGCAGTAAATATACCAAAATTATCTTTGTAGCTTTACTTCTAAAGAGGAAGCATTTAAAAAGATAGCTTTTCCATGCGCTTGTATATCATCTAAACACTCCATATGCTTCATGTAATGTACTAAAAAACTTCAAAAATGTACATTGACGAATCTTTTCTTTTATCCCATGATGGCCCCTGTAAACCAATCAATTAAGGTTATGCATACCTTATTTTACAGGAAAAATGGTTTTGCGTATTTTAATAATGTATATTAATTGGGTTATTTTTACACCCAGAGAAAAAATCTGATAAAAATTATGAGATATGTTTTGTGAAGGTTATTTTGTTTTAAAACAAATTTTAGTTAGAGGTAAAAAATCAGTTCCGATATGACAACACAAGATAAAATGTTAGCCAATTTGCAAAATTTCTTTGCATTTGTTTATATTAACAAAATATTTTAACTCTATATTAGTTTTTATATATTTGTAAGTAACCCATTTATTCATTTATTTATTTATTGAAGAAAAAAACAAAAGATTTTTGTCAGAATTGCATCAAAAATTTTGTTCATATAACTGAAATTTCTATTGTAACACATGTAACGAGAAATTTTTGTTCTGGACACCAAAACAACTTTGTTGATTCAATGAAATTGAATGTACACTCCTTCTCATATTTATAAGGACACTTTATATTTTGAAATAACTAATGTAAAAATAATTGTGAACAAGATTATACTAGTGCACTTAATATATCTAGTATTCTATAAACCAAAACTGCTATAATTTTTTTAATATGAAACTAAATTAATAAAAAATAATGCAAAATCTTTTTTTCTCCACGTTTTTAGCTGTTCATAATTATAGGGGCAATCAAGATTTTTTTGTTTTATTTAACTTATAAGTGGATAAATTACAGTTGACATGCGAATTCGTTAACTACTGGGCTAGATTAATTCATATACAATCCTTCAATTTTTCTTGGACAGACATTACTGATAATCCCTCGAAAAGAAGAACGTTCATGTAGTGAAGTATGATAAATGTGTTTTTTAAGTGGAAGGATAATTTCAATCCGCCGAATTTCTAATGAAATTCGAAGATCTAAAATTGCTGAAGGAAATGTGATCAAACGTTGAACTGCTGGTTCGATAGGAGATATCTGATGCAAAATCATAGTTGTTTTACAGAGATCGAAGACTCATAATTCCTCTTACTGTTCTACTCATAATGACTGCTGCTGAATTTGCTCGTAATTTTTAACGAAAGGCTGGGGTCCACATTTATGCATGTTTAAAATAATTAATAATATGTTAAAATTAATAAAAACCTGTAATAATCAATAATCCCCCATTAAAATGGCGGAAAGAACATCTGTGTTAAAATTGAATACAAACAATATTAAATGGTAAAATGTTGCATTTTCGGATGAAAAACATTTTTTTCTTGATTAATTAAATGGTTTTAACAGTTACTGGCACGATCTGAAGATAACGAAAGACAAAGCAGATTTTTTAAAGGCAGATATGAATCGGGCATTTTAAAGGTGGATCTGGGGAGCTCTGGGGAGCTGTTTCTACTGAAGGCAGAATGAATTTAGTAATTTTTTTTCTATTATTACGAACATCGAGAATATCAGCAAATTTTTAACTTGTAATTCTCAGATTTTTGTTAGATTTTGGGGGGTAACAATATTTTTTACAACAAGACTTATATTTTTGCTGTACTTCTAGAGCAATAGGAAATAGTTTAAAGACGAAAAACTTCTTTATTGTTGCCTTTCCCGTGGCCTAAAAGTTGAAACAAACCTTAACTTATCATATTAGAAAAGTGAATACAAGTGGAAAACAATTTTAAATAGTTTAAATGTATTCAGAATATCATCTATGCTGTATGAAATGGTATTGAAACTGAATATTAAAGAAAAAGTAAATATATATATATATATATATATATATACCAGAGAGAATGTCTGACTGTTTCACCCTAAAAAGAGACCCCAAAAAATATTAATTTAAAGAATAATTGAAAAACTAGTTGGCATAGGTGGACTCTGCTCAGTTCCCCATCCTATTTATGTTCTCAGAAATTTCTAGTGCGAGACATATTATAATCATGTTAAAAGAAATGAATTTGACCAAAGTTTGATACAGTGACCGAATAAAATCCCCGCCTAATAGGCTATCTACCGTTAACTTCGATATATTTATCTTATTCCAATCTATTAATTTATTTTAACGGGGTCAATTCCGTTGTTTAGTTTTCGTGCTACTATTTCCAATGCAATAATCCTCAAAATTCATATTTATATGAAAAATTTACAATTTCGCTATGTTGATAAAATCGTAAATTACGAATAATTTACGAAATTTTCCTAGTAGAATATTTGTATTCAATCATGTTCAAACAAATATCATAAACGTGATTTTGAAGTTGTCTAATGTATTTAGGATCCTCAAAATGGAAGTTTATGCTCAATTTTGCCTTATTCTGACATGTTAAGTAAATCGTAAATTCCAAATAACTTACGAATTTTTTTAATTGGAAAAATCATAGTCTATGATATTCATGCCAGTATCCTAAATAATATTTCGAAATTGGTCTGACATCTTTACGATGAAAATATCCCTCAAGATTGACGTTTATGTGAAATTTTCTCTATTCTGCCATGTTAAGAAATTCGTAAATTTCCAATAACTTACGAAATCTTTATATTGGAAAATTCGTATTCATTAATATTCATGCCAGTGTCCTAAATAATATTTCAAAAGAAGTCTGACATCTTTACGATGAAAATATCTCTAAAAATTGACGTTTATGTGAAATTTCTCCCTATACTGCCATGTTAAGAAATTCGTAAATTTCCAATAACTTGCAAAAATTTCAAAGTAGCATATTTATAGTTACTGATGTTCATTCCGGCATCAAAACGGATATTTTAAAACTGGTCTGACATTTTTAGAGTAAAAAGTTTACATTTAATGCACGTTTAAGTGAATTTTTGTCCTATTCTCCCATGTTAAGAAAATCGTTAATTTCTAATAACTTACGAAGTTTTTAAAATCGAATGTTGCAAATGAATAGGGTTCTTGCCAGTGTCGAAAGTAATATTTTAAAACTGATCTGACCTCTCTGCGACAATTTGTTCTTGAGATATCGTGTACACAGACTAACGAACTAACGGACTAACAGACACCCTACAGACAGACACCATACAAATTTTGTCATTTTCGGATTCCTCACATCTGAAAACGTGTAGAAAAGTCAAAAAACCGAGGTCGAAAATTTTCACAATTACCTAAGTTCCCCATACCTATAGCTTGATGGGGAACTAAAAAATACTAAGATTCGAGCTGTCCTTATAATTGTGAACACCTGAAAAATCCTTTTTTTGACCGTATTTAAAGATTTTTAAGATAGAAAAACGATTAAACTTTTTAAATTTCGTCTATTAATGAAATTCAAATTAATAAAAAAATATATTTGTTTAAATAATAGTGTTCAGTGTTAAGTTAATATAGAAAAACGGGTGTCCTTATAATTATGAGAAGGAGAGTATGTACCGTAAACATAATTTATATTACATGTACCGTATATTATTTTATAGCTTGTGTATCATTTAGAAAAAGAGGCCCATGCGCCGGTTCTGCGATCAAAGCTGGTAGACGTGAGAAGCCGGGTTCAATCCCAGGTCACACTCATCGGCATAGCCGTTTGGAGTTTTCCGTGGTTTTCTCTGAAACTTGCATCAATACGGGCTAGGACCCCTTTGAAAGACCCCACGGAGGGCATTCCCACTCAGGTCTAGGACCCTTTTGCAGTCAATCGGCCTTATTCCCACAACAACAACATCGTCATTTAGAAAGCTTAGGAATAGAACAAGCACAGAATGGCACCTGTACCGTTCATTTAAATGAACGGTACACGTGCCATTTACCAGGAAACACTCCGTTTATCGTATAAATACAGTTTATGCCTCATGTGAAACATACACTAAATTTTAAAGTTTTATGTACCGTAGAAATATTTTTTCTTTTAAGAAATAATGTATAAATACATTTAAATGCAAATAATAATGTTTTTAATAATGTATCCGAGTGTAGCATTCAAGATGGTACACTCGGAAAAAAGTTTTGTTGATTCAATAAATTTATTTATTTATTTGTTTTGGCATAACGAACATTTTTGTTTAAATGTGTAAAAATTTTGTTTATATTAATAAAATGTTACATTATTAATTTTGCAATTCTAACAAAAATTTGTTTGCTTTACAAAAAATTGCTTTGTTTATTAGAAATATACAAAATTGTACCAAAGTTAAAGAAGACGTTTTGTTAATTTTAGCAAATACAAAAGGGGAAAAGAAAGGAAAGGGAAAAGAAAAAAAGAAATTTCTTAAAAGGGGTTAACCTTTTTTTAATTCATTTGTTTATTTATTTATTGTTATCGCAACCGAACAAGTTTTTACGAAGGGAAAATACTGATGAACATTTTGCTTTAAACTACAAAATGACTTCTTCAAATCACATTTTATAGTCCTTATCAAATCTTCTTTATGAGTCAGCAAATGCTGCATAATTTACAGTACTTTTTTTTTCTTTTTTTACAGGGCATGTTTAGGAAATATTATTTATTTGTAGTAAACCAGTTCATTGTTAATAGTCTATAATCTATTACTTTAAAAAAATGTTGCTATAAAATGTGAGCAGTAGAATTAAGATCGATAGATATCAAATTTCCCACTGGGGAAAAATTAAATATATCAGTAAACTTTAAATAAGTTTTGGTTTTGAAAATAATTTTACAACTGGATTCACTGCAATTTGAAAGTTACACAATTTGTAAAACTAGTTTTTACACGCTTATTTTATTTATTTATTTATTTTATCTCTAATGTATTTAATATTTGTCGATATGTGTTCTGTGTTATTAGCTTAAAAAAATTTTTTAAACTTCAGTGTCAAAATAATTTTACTCAATAGCATTTTTAGACTATGATACTAGGATCCCACGCCCCATGTTCCCGTCGCACCATTAAAATTCCAGTCTCAGTGATGTCTGTTGGAAACAAAAAATATATTACTTTGTATACCCAGCGTATCAAAATGGACACCGTGTAATACTTGTAAATAGCAAGTTGCTAAATATCCAGTTGAACTTTACCTACGTTAAAAATTCACTTTTTTTTTTTTTACTTTATTTATTTATTGTAAGATACAGATTGTAAAAGTTGTCTCATTACTTTCCCAAAGTTATTTTCTACCAATTCTTTTTTGTTAATGATAATTTTAAATGCTTTTACTTTTAAATTTCAAGAAATTGCATGTCCCGATAAGAGACAGGAAAAAAGAACGATTTATTATGACAGGGAAAAAAAAAAAAAAAAAAAAAAAAAAAAAATCTGGTGTCACTCACACGACTTTCTCTTACTCTGAAATTTAATACTATAAATACAGGTTGGAGATTAAGAGGTAAGATAACGAGTACTGTTATGTAAACCTATGTTAAACAACTCAAATTTGGCTTCGGTAGAGTTTTATATGATAATTAGTTCTGTCGGACCCCCCGTTTCATTAATGCACCTACATTTATATAGAATTTAATTCCGTCATTAAAAAATAATTATGTTTTAAAAAAATAATTTATTAAAATTATTATTTAAACAAATTATCTTTTATGATAATGCAGATGATTTCCATATTAGAGAAGTTGTATAACACTAAATATCAAAAAAAAAAAAAAAAAAAAAAAAAAAGTTTAATTTATTCGCGATATTACATTAAAAAAGAAAAAAAAATGTTAAAAATGAAAAAAATTGATAACTTTATTTTAAATTATCGCAGATCGAAGGTTCAACCATTCGTTTCAAAGGTATTGGCGAGCTCTTTTGAAAGATACCCATCATGAAAATTTACTCCCCTCGAGGGGGAGGCGAGGCTCCTACATACACAAAAAAAATACGTGTGGCACTCGAGGACTGCTGCGGTAAAGCTATTGCATAGCATTTTTTATCAACTTATGCAATTATAATTATTTATTTATTTATTTATGCAGTATTTTTTTTTCTTTGATATTAATTCAAGTTTTTTCTTTGATATTAATTCAAGTTACACTTTTTGAGCGTGGTGACCGATAAGAAAACAAATTTTAATAGAGAAAAGGTATTTAATAGGTTTTAAAGGCCTGCAAGTCGAATGGGGATATTCAAGTTTTTTCTTTGATATTAATGAATAAGATAACAATAATACGAAAGCAAATTTTAATAGAGAAAAGGTATTTAATAGGTTTTAAAGGCCTGCAAGTCGAATGGGGACATTCAAGTTTTTCCTTTGATATTAACGAATAAGATAACAATAATGATAAGATAACAATAATGATAAGAAAACAAATTTTAATAGAGAAAAGGTATTTTAATAGGTTTTAAAGGCCTGCAAGTCGAATGGGGATATTCAAGTTTTTTCTTTGATATTAATTCAAGTTACACTTTTTGAGCGCGGTGACCGATATAAAACAAATTTTAATAGAGAAAAGGTATTTAATAGGTTTTAAAGGCCTGCAAGTCGAATGGGGATATTCAAGTTTTTTCTTTGATATTAATGAATAAGATAACAATAATACGAAAGCAAATTTTAATAGAGAAAAGGTATTTTAATAGGTTTTAAAGGCCTGCAAGTCGAATGGGGATATTCAAGTTTTTTCTTTGATATTAATTCAAGTTACACTTTTTGAGCGTGGTGACCGATAAGAAAACAAATTTTAATAGAGAAAAGGTATTTAATAGGCTTTAAAGGCCTGCAAGTCGAATGGGGATATTCAAGTTTTTTCTTTGATATTAATTCAAGTTACACTTTTTGAGCGTGGTGACCGATAAGAAAGCAAATTTTAATAGAGAAAAGGTATTTAATAGGTTTTAAAGGCCTGCAAGTCGAATGGGGACATTCAAGTTTTTTCTTTGATATTAATGAATAAGATAACAATAATGATAGGATAACAATAATGATAAGAAAACAAATTTTAATAAAGAAAAGGTATTTTAATAGGTTTTAAAGGCTTGCAAGTCGAATGGGGATATTCAAGTTTTTTCTTTGATATTAATTCAAGTTACACTTTTTGAGCGCGGTGACCGATATAAAACAAATTTTAATAGAGAAAAGGTATTTAATAGGTTTTAAAGGTCTGCAAGTCGAATGGGGATATTCCAGTTTTTTTTTTTTATATTAATTCAAGTTACACTTTTTGAGGGTGGTGACCGATAAGAAAACAAATTTTAATAGAGAAAAGGTATTTAATAGGTTTTAAAGGCCTGCAAGTCGAATGGGGATATTCAAGTTTTTTCTTTGATATTAATTCAAGTTACACTTTTTGAGCGCGGTGACCGATATAAAACAAATTTTAATAGAGAAAAGGTATTTAATAGGTTTTAAAGGCCTGCAAGTCGAATGGGGATATTCAAGTTTTTTCTTTGATATTAATGAATAAGATAACAATAATACGAAAGCAAATTTTAATAGAGAAAAGGTATTTTAATAGGTTTTAAAGGCCTGCAAGTCGAATGGGGATATTCAAGTTTTTTCTTTGATATTAATTCAAGTTACACTTTTTGAGCGTGGTGACCGATAAGAAAACAAATTTTAATAGAGAAAAGGTATTTAATAGGCTTTAAAGGCCTGCAAGTCGAATGGGGATATTCAAGTTTTTTCTTTGATATTAATTCAAGTTACACTTTTTGAGCGTGGTGACCGATAAGAAAGCAAATTTTAATAGAGAAAAGGTATTTAATAGGTTTTAAAGGCCTGCAAGTCGAATGGGGACATTCAAGTTTTTTCTTTGATATTAATGAATAAGATAACAATAATGATAGGATAACAATAATGATAAGAAAACAAATTTTAATAGAGAAAAGGTATTTTAATAGGTTTTAAAGGCTTGCAAGTCGAATGGGGATATTCAAGTTTTTTCTTTGATATTAATTCAAGTTACACTTTTTGAGCGCGGTGACCGATATAAAACAAATTTTAATAGAGAAAAGGTATTTAATAGGTTTTAAAGGTCTGCAAGTCGAATGGGGATATTCCAGTTTTTTTTTTTATATTAATTCAAGTTACACTTTTTGAGGGTGGTGACCGATAAGAAAACAAATTTTAATAGAGAAAAGGTATTTAATAGGTTTTAAAGGTCTGCAAGTCGAATGGGGATATTCAAGTTTTTTCTTTGATATTAATTCAAGTTACACTTTTTGAGCGTGGTGACCGATATAAAACAAATTTTGATAGAGAAAAGGTATTTAATAGGTTTTAAAGGCCTGCAAGTCGAATGGGGATGTTCAAGGTTTTTCTTTGATATTAATGAATAAGATAACAATAATAAGATAACAATAATGATAAGAAAAGAAATTTTAATAGAGAAAAGGTATTTTAATAGGTTTTAAGGGCCTGCAAGTCGAATGGGGATATTCAATTTTTTTTTTTTGATAATAATTCAAGTTACACTTTTGAGCGTGGTGACCGATAAGAAAACAAATTGTAATAGAGAAAAGGTATTTAATAGGTTTTAAAGGCCTGCAAGTCGAATGGGGATATTAAAGTTTTTTCTTTGATATTAATTCAAGTTACACTTTTTGAGCGTGGTGACCGATAAGTAAACAAATTTTAATAGAGAAAACGTATTTAATAGGTTTTAAAGGCCTGCAAGTCGAATGGGGATATTCAACTTTTTTCTTTGATATTAATGAATAAGATAACAATAATGATAAGATAACAATAATGATAAGAAAACAAATTTTAATAGAGAAAAGGTATTTTAATAGGTTTTAAAGGCCTGCAAGTCGAATGGGGATATTCAATTTTTTTCTTTGATATTAATTCAAGTTACACTTTTTGAGCGTGGTGACCGATAAGAAAACAAATTTTAATAGAGAAAAGGTATTTAATAGGTTTTAAAGGTCTGCAAGTCGAATGGGGATATTAAAGTTTTTTCTTTGATATTAATTCAAGTTACACTTTTTGAGCGTGGTGACCGATAAGAAAACAAATTTTAATAGAGAAAAGGTATTTAATAGGTTTTAAAGGCCTGCAAGTCGAATGGGGATATTCAAGGTTTTTCTTTGATATTAATGAATAAGATAACAATAATGATACGATAACAATAATGATAAGAAAACAAATTTTAATAGAGAAAAGGTATTTAATAGGTTTTAAAGGCCTGCAAGTCGAATGGAGATATTCAAGTTTTATCTGATCTACTTTATACACAAATTTTACGCGTACAGCTATTCACTGTTGTATATAGATGACAGATACCTATACACCTATATACTTTCTCACAAACAGCTGCTTATGTATTCGTCCGATTTCGGAGCAGCTCGTCTCGATCTGTGCGAGCTTCGTACAGCCGAAGTTTACCGAACTGTGTTAGGTTTTTTTTTCGTTACGGAATTTTTCAATTCGGTCGCCGCGCTCAAAGCCCGCGATAAAAGCTATGCAATAGCTTAAAAAATTTCCCAGTTGACTATATCTATTACAAAATATATATATTCGTTTCATTTGGTTTAGTGCAGTCTATAGATGTTAAACTCTACTTACCTGCAATTTCCCCCATAGATGTAATGTATTTGAATCATTTTGAGTGTCCCTGTACACGAACCATTTGCTTCATCTCAACGAAAAGCTTACTGTAGCATCCCTACAGTGCCTGGCCAAATTATTAGACGCACTATAAATTTTAATAATTAAATGTTTAGCAGCTCAGAGAATGGTTTCCAAATGGATAACCATTCATTTTTATGCAAAATGGAGCTCCCTGCCATACAGAACGGCCTGTTAAAGATTGTTTGGAAGTGCCAAAAATCTCTCTGTTGGATTGGCCGGGTAATAGCCCAGATATGAAACCTACTGAAAACGTGAGAGAGCTGATGACGAGAGAAGTGGCTAAAGGTGTGATCATAAACAAAACGCAACTCTTAGAAAAGGTCATTCATGTGTGGAATCACCATCCTCAGATGCATAATTGAAGCTCTCATAGCGGCTAAAGGTGGCTCAACAAAATATTAACATTTAATTGCATTAATTTCAAATTTTTTCAAGAGTTAATAAATACATATTTTTTCTATAACTATGGTATTTTATTTGTGTTAAAAAACAGGTAATAAGGTGGATAATTAAAAAAAAAATACATTGTATCTAGTAAAAACAATAAAGCTGTATAGTATCACCTGATAATTAAGATTTTACATAGAATCTTACAGTGCGTCTAATAATTTGGCCAGGGACTGTATATGATACACATTTAGTATACCGAGTTTGGAATTCCTCCTACTATTTGTTCTTGAGATAGGCTGATAAGACACACGCAGAGACCATTCGCTAAAAACATGATTTTCGTATTCAGGGGACCTTAGAACATGTAAATATAACAAAAACTCACGTTCGAAAATTTGACCCGAAAACAATACTTTCTCGGCCCTATGGGTAAGAGAAAGTAAAAAAAAAAAAAAGAGAGAGAGAGAGAGTATTTTCAGAAACTTCAGAAAGACCTCTGCGAAGGCTGGATAAGCTTTTAGTATCTTACTTGTATATCTGTGGGTGTATACCTTGATAGCGGTAACAAAAATCATCTAAATAACTTAAATTTGGTACAAATATTATCCAGCTCTATAGTTTTACGTACATAATATTTATGGTTCGTGTACATACACTGCACACTAAAATATTTTGATACACTAGGGTCGATGGACGGCATTTCTTTTAAGAACATTTTAACATTACACTGCATTCAACATCATATCATTCACTATTAAGATGCTTAAAATCATGTTTTTCACATATAACACATCGTCAGGACATCCTCAGAAGGTAACATCGGGAGTTCTAGAGAGAGGATGCGTTTTTATGGATCATAGAAAAAACCAGTATGTTGTAGCCACCATATCTGCTATATTTTCCTATACAAATTCAGTTAGTAAAATATTTTATTAAAATTATTATCTATTAAAATGATCTTCCATGGTGGATGCAGGTATTTTCCATCTAGAGAAGTAGTATAACACTAAATATCCAAAGAAAGTCAATTTTATTCTTCGTATTACATCTTAAAGGTTTTGTTAAAAATGAAAAGAAACGATAACTTTATTTTGAATTATCACAGATTAATAGTTCAATCATTTGTTTTAAAGGTATTCACGAGCTCTTTCGAAAGATGCTCATAATGAAAATTTGTCTACCATCTCGCCCCCCCCCCCAAGGAGGGGGGAAGCTATACTCCTACATATATATAAAATATTTTTTACAGTTTATTATCACTATTATAAATAATTCTTTTTAATTTCATAATGATTGATAAAAAGCAGTTACCTTTATGCACATTTCCAGTAGAGCGACGATTATCCGAACACGTCGGTACAGACCCTAGTTCGGATAAGCAAAAGTTCGGATAATTGGACAGACAATTTAAGGGATATTGTGACAATAGAAAAACCATCACACTTTATCCATGCTTAGGACTGACAGCACCAATTTGTGCTGGCATGTTTAAAAGTTTTTTTTTTTTTTTTTTTCAACTCTAGATATTATAATTTAAGCAAAAAAGCTTTTGATTGTTGCTTGCTTCAAAGAAGACATTCTTTCAATGCTGCCACATCTCAAATTCTTCTTAGACAGGTTAATTGAAGAAGATCTGCGTCGTTCTGCCGTTCGAACCATTTCATAGTTGTTTCCAAACATTCAAAGACGATGTGATGGCCCTGGGTCATTTTCAAAGCATTCGTTTTCATTTTCTTCATTTTCTTTTTCACCTTGAATCTTATCCACAATCTCATCATCCTTTGAAATCTGTTATCCAGGGTCATGAACGTCACTATTTAACCATTCGTTACTTTCATTTTCTTCATAACATAGGATTCTTCCCATCTCCTTTATTGTTTTACATTCCTCATTTTCTTTACTAGATTCTTCTAATCCACTATCATTTTTTTTTCTTTATTTAAAATTGTATTCCAAGCCTTTTTTAATATTGAAGATTTTTCTAGATTCCAAGAATCAGCAGCCATAATGCGAAAATCTTTCAAATTAGTTTTCGTATGTTGGGAACGGAATTAGGATAAGGGAATCGGGAATTAGGATAATTGGAATTTCGGTTAGGAATTTTTTTTAGGGGGAGAAATAGGCTGTTCAGATAATTGGAAGTTCGGATAAAGAAAAATAAATAGTGAAATAAGCTGTTCGGATAATTGGAAGTTCGGTTAATTGGAGTTCGGATAATCGGCGCTCTACTGTATACGAAATTGTCCGATACCGCCACATTAAAAATTTCGAAAAATCGGGTTGGAAACGCCACCTGTTCGAAGATTTTTTCCAAAAGTTGATAGGTACTAACTTATGTCAAAGTGAAACTACTTATCAAATTTTATGAAATTTTCTGCAGTAGTTCTTGAGATACAGTTGCCACAAATTTTTATCAGACACACACAGACATTTTCTAAAAATGATCAAATCGTGTTCTAGACCTTTTGAAACGTGCAAACCATCGAAAACCCGAGGTCGAAAATTTTTACGAATCCAATACATTCTTCTATTAAATATAGAAGAAATTAAAGGAATAACGGATATTAGACAGAATATACAGATATCTGTTTTAAATACAGGAAGAAATATACCTTTTACAATAAATTAAGTTCAGTGATATTATATATTATTATACTAGCAGACCCGGCCACGCGTTGCTGTGACTAACTTATACGTTGAATTATACGGCTGTAAACTATTTAGTACAGTCAAATTATTATTTACGAACAAAGACGAAAACGTTGTAGCCGATGTGAAAACCCATAGGGTTGAGATTTGAAACTTAGGTCAAAATTTGGAAGCGATTGATAAAAATTTTCGTAGTGTTGATATTAAGCACAAATTAATTTTATTGTATGGTCCTATAAATTTTAATGGAGAAGTGATATATATTATTTCTAATGCTACTTTGGATAAAATTGCTAAAATGATTAATATATAAATTAAATTCTATTTAAATTCTATTAAAAGTATAAAAGAAACAGACGATTTTAAAATCAATTTTTATGGAGGAGTGAAATATAATATATGCTATAATGGATAATTTTACTATAAAATGACCTCATCATTTTAAATATTTTAAAGAGGGCAACAGCTGTAGTTATAAAAAGGAAAACAATAAGGCTAAACCAGAAAAAACTAGTATGTTGTGGCCACCACAAGACTTTCTTCTATATTTTCCTATACATATTCAATCAGTAACAATATTAAAAAAAAAAAAAAAAAAAAAAAAAAATTTTTTTTTTTTTTTCTTTTTTTTTTTTTTTTTTTTTTTGTGAAAATTAATACATATTCAATCACTAACAATAATTAAAAAAAAAAAAAAAAAAAATCGAATTTTTTTTTTTAAGTTTTTTTTTTTTTTTTTTTTGTTAAAAGTAAAAAAAATCGATAACTTTGTTTTAAATTATCACAGATTTATGGTTCAACCATTCGTTTTAAAGGTATTGACGAGATCTTTCGAATGATACCCATCTTCAAAATTTAACCCCCCCGGGGGGGTACTTCCCCCCCAGGGGGGAACCGATGCCCCCCCATGCACAATTTTTTTTTTCCTAGTTAACTACTACTATCATCAATAATTCAAATTAATTTTACAATCACAAGTTTAAAATAACTCTCATTATGCCCATTTATACGGAATTTTGTCCTATGCTGCCATGTTAAAAATTTGCATAAAATGCGATTACAGCGCCACCTGTTGAGCTATTGATCCCCAAATCTAATGGGCACCAGTTCATGTCAGGGTGCAACTAAATACCAAGTTTGGTTAAATTTCATTCATATGTTCGTGAGATACAGCATCCACAAAAAAATGATACAGACAGACAGACAGACAGACACACAGACAGACAGACAGACAGACAGACACACAGACAGACATTTTCTAAAAACTATCAATTCGTGTTCAGGACATCCCAAAACGTGTAGATCCGTCAAAAAACGGAGGTCGAAAATTTTCGCGAATCCAATACTTTCTCTATATTACATATAGAAGAAAGTAAAAAAGTAAATTTGATAAATATTTTAAAACTTTAAAATTGGAAATCTTATGAAATATTGGACATTTAAAGTAAGTACATGTATCATTTTAAATAGAAAAAGATTTTGGAAAAGTTTAGTGTATTTTAACGAAGTGATGAGAAGTTTTTGAGTATGTTAAAAGTTTAATAGTAAATTCAAGTTAATAAAGATGGGAAACATTCAGGATTAAGATAAGAATAATTATAAGATTAAAAAAAAAAAAAAAAAAACTTTTTATATACCATGCTTTTAAATTTTAATATACTAATAATATACTAATTAAAAGGAAAATGATAAATATTCTATCATAGTTTGAAGTCAAATTTGTTTTCAAATGTCTAAGTAAAATATCTGATGTAAGATACTAATATTTTGCAGCGGAATAGATTTCATTTCTGTCATCCTTGGCGAAAAAAAAGAATATCGCCAAATTATCTGGCGAAAATATTTAATTCCTTTCAAAAATCATGGTTATTTTAACAACTTATATTAAAAGAGTAATGAATAATATGAAACAATATTTCGTACAATACATATTACATATCATACATACGTACAATGAATAATACATATTACATTTCGTACAATGCATACATCTGGCATGTATATTTTCGTGTTACGCTTTTGATCGCCAAATAATAATAATAATAATAATAATAAGCCAAGGGCGACAGAGTTTTGAAATTTGAAATTAAAATTTTGTCAATTTGACAGCAAAATAATTCAATCTAACACCCGCGATAACTAATATATATCTATACCCAAATATAAGGATTAAAATCAGGAAATAAATTTCCTCGATTTTTAATAATTTCTTACAAAAAATCCAGTGGGCAATTAACATAGGAAATCTTTTTCTTGGCTGCACAGACGGTCAGTGAGTCACACTTCGCTTGCGTATAGAACTCATAGATATAGTATAGCATATATAGAATAGAGTGATCATTGGGGAGAAAAAAGTTATTCCTTTTCATTTGGGAAAAGACGACGTTTTTACCAAAATATGGCCGTCTTTCCCCGAGTGAATACACATGGGAATGCATACTAATATTTTAGCAAATAAAATTTATGAATAATTTATTTGCTAAAGGGGAATGGAAGACTCCAGATACAGTTTCAAATTCATATTTCTTTCTTTCTTTTCTTTTCTTTTTTTCTTTTTTTTTTTTTTTTTCAATACCACTTAATGGCTGTTTCCAAAGCTTTTATTTATTTATTTTTTTCGGCATCAAAAATCTTTGTACGATAACATGGGGATGAGAGATCTATATATATTACTATATCTATGATAGAACTACATTAGCACTTTATCAATGTGTATAAAATCTTTAAATTGATTATGACGTCAATTTTCGTGAGATGCATAATTTAACTTTTTATAATTTTTTAACGTTCACGTTTGATTAAATGTATTTATTTTTATGTCAAAAGAAAATGAACTCATACTTTTTTTTTTTTTTTTGGCAACAATTAAATTAATGAAACTCACAGATATTTTGGAGCAACTTTAATAAAGGTCTATAATTAACAAATAATTGCAATAAAACAATATTGTGACAATAAATTGAGATAAAAACTATCCTATCTCTCAAGTTGGACCAAACTGCACACAGTGTGCAAAATTTCATTAAAATCGGTTCCTTAGTTTAGGAGTTTACCCCGGACAAACATCGTGACACGTAATTTATATATATATACAGATAGTACTAGCAAACCCGTGCGAAATTTTCGCACCTTATTTGTTTTCTTTGATACCTTTCTCTTGAGTGCAATGAATGTTCGCCGGTTATAAAAATCAACCGCCTAATAAAATCACTTTAACTCAGGACGAATGTCATTTTAATAAGCGGCGGGTACTGTATTTAATAAATGTCAAAACATTTATTATAATACTTAACAATTTTCATTATTTATTTTGGGATGTTCTATTTTTATGTTTAAAATTTAAATGTATTAAATACAGTAGTCTAAAAATATTTAGCATTTAAGTGAATTACAATTTAAATACTTTAATTGCTTCTTAATTGAATTTTTTTTTCTCTCAATCGTAACTCGAATTGTGATCTATATATGTACTATGTGTTTGTCAAGCTAATCGCGCATTATGTCGAGAAATTTTCCTTTAATTCGTTTATTTAAAGTTATGTATTTCAAATTAGTTTTCTGAATCTGTTTTCTTATTTGTTGTTTTAATAGACGTATTGATACGAAAATTGAGCAGATACGTGTATTGTTTTAAAAGCCTTTCCATACGTCGAAACATTGCATTTATTATTATTGCAGGCATTCTTTTCTGCCTATCTGAAGAGATGAAGAACGACTGCATTATTTTTTCCGTTTTTATTCTTTCTGGTGTTTAAAATTTTATTTTGATGATGATATTTTATATTATATTCTCTCTATACCTAACATTGTATATGTAGAAATTTTTTACTGATAATTAGTACACGCATGTTCACTTATTAATAAATTGACTACTTTTTAATACTTCGTGTGATATCGATGAAAATGTTTTCATTCACAGATAGATTTATTTTTATTATTATTTTATTTATTTATTTATATTTATTTTATTTTTTAAAGTTGAAACCCACTAGACTCCTTAAGCAGTTTAATATAATATATGTACGTTCTAATTTTATAAAATTAAAAGGTATAAAACCTTTCTCAGCAAACAAATGCATGTTTTTTAATATAGGTAAATAAAATATCAATGAAAATTTTATGATTTTTAAAAGAAAATTAAATGGGAAAAAAAAAAAAAAGCAATTCGTAGTAATATTTTTATCCCAGTTTGATAAATGGTTTTCCGTTGTTAAATTACTTTTTTTTTTTTTTTTTTTTTTTTTTTACTTCATCAATCATGTAAAAACAATTTAATTTTACTCTCTTTTTTTTTTTTTTTTTTTTTTTTTTTTCATTAATTCAAAAATTCTCTAGTAACGTAATTTCTTTTAATACAATAAATTATTTTTATTGAAATAGTTCAGTCATTTATTTTCAAATAAATAATATCATTATTCATGTCTCTTTATTTTTTATTTTTTTATTTTCATCTTTTAAGTGTATTAAAAAGGCATCATATCGTGTAAATTAATAAAGAAGTATTTATGACTCTTCTGGTAGCTTTATTTCAACAAAATCAACATCAAGAAGAGAGGAAAGAAATGAAATAGCTTTAACACAATTCTCTCTAAAATGAAATTGAAATGAAATTCTTTACTGTTGCCACATTCTCGAAGCTAATTTTCATTTGCAGTCCGATTACACCCAGCAAACAACAACAGAGGGAAAAAATGAATGGAAAAAAATTAAAACGGAGTAAAAAAAAGAAAAAGAAAAGAAAAATGCCCTTAACAATTTGACACGCAAGAATTCTCGGTCGAGAGAGGGTGTAGAAGGAGAGGTGAGGTGAGAGGAAAACTGATCGAAAGTTCAATAGAGGCCCCGAAATTACGAGGCAGGCGTTTATTGCGTCGCTCACAATGGAGGCTCATACTTGGAACCAGCTTTCAATCATCCACCGGCTTCAAATTAAACATCGTCCCGAACCAATCTCGTCTGCAGAGATGATTAAAAGTCGCCCGTGCTTCTTCTGCTTGCAGTTACGGTTGGAAAATCCGAAAATAATAATAAAGAAAGCGCGGGAAAAGAAAAAATCGTTTGGGGACGCGTTTGCTACAAATTGAAAGCAAATAAAATCCGGCTCATGGGCTAAGGCACGCGAGGTGTCGTAATTAGAAGGGGAAATTGGAAAACCCCCGCCGACTGTTAGCAAGTGCCAAATATTAATTTACAAGGCTCCGCACGCGCGTTAATCTACGCTGCTGCTGCCACCACGGCGGTGAGAAATATTTGCAGCCGCTTTTAAAAAGTCGTTTGGCGGATGTTTAAAAGTCTCTGGCAATATTAGAAACTTTTTCCCGCCCATCAGCTTTCAAAATCAAATCGCCGCAGCGGAATAAGAAGAAAAGTAAAAATAAATTACTTTCCTTTTAAAAGATGCATGATGTTCGATGGGAAATCACTTTTGTTCGATGAAATTGCAGCCGGTATTCAATAAAGAACGTTATTACGAGTTTCCGAATACAAAAGACGAAAAGGTTGCCTTTCTTTATTATTTTTTACTTGCTTCTTTATTATTTTCTGAACGCGAGTCTAAAATAAGGGAAAAACCTATTACTTCTCTATTTTATAAGGTTTTTTCCGATTGCTGTGTTCTCTTTGTACTTCACTCGATGATTTTAGCTCCAAAAGGACAAAATACTTGGTCGAACATTACAAACCTAGCCGGTTTGCCTGCAAATGAATTTGAACAAATTAATTTCTCTTTAATCTCTTCCTTCGCCAGTTTCCTAATGAAGGATCTTCATCTCCTTTCAGAAGAAAAAGAAATATTTTGCTTTCCAGAGTACATTTTTTTTTTTTTTTTTTCCCTTTCAGGAAAAAGAACATCTGAAGCATTCTCATTCTGGCATGTATAATGAAGAAAAGATCGCATAAGAAAGTGAAATAAATTATTCGCTAATATGTTTTATGAGGTATTCCAGTTGATGAGAGAAAAAACAACTTCAGGTAAAACTGGGATTTGACAGTTTCGGAACTGTTACGAATGAATAGTTTTACAATCTATATTTTCAACTAACTTAGCACAGCTGTTGTTATTAATGTTGAACATTAATGTACACAAATGGGGTATGTTTAGTACATACGATGACTGTTTTTAATGGGGTTGATTGTAGATTTAACACGTTGAATGTCATGTCAGCCATCGGTGGCTCACACTGAACTTTCCGTTTAGGCCGCGTCAACCACCGGTAACTGACAGTGTAAAATATGATATAAAACTAAAAAAATTACATTGTTTTAAGTAGTTACTGAAACTGTATTTAAAATTTACTTAATTTTATTTCATTACAGGATTAAGACCTTTTAATGGATTTTATTGAAACACAGTAAACATAACGAGCTACTAAGCAGCATGCGCCTGGCCTGGCGGGGATTTCCTTAAGAATTCGCGTAACGCTCAACGTGTTAATAGATGTTTTATAGTAAAATGATCCAAGCATTACATTTTCATAATAAAATAATTTAAAATAGCCAAAACTAAGGTATACTAAAATTTTCAAAACCTTTTTATAAGCAGTTACAAAAAAAGCAGTACTTAAAGATTCTTTTTTAATATGTGTTGACAATAGGATGTATTTTAATATATGTTGAATGCGAATTTAACTACCGTTAAACTCTATAATTATAATTATCGTTAGTATCGTTATTTATATTATGGAATAATAAGTCAGTTAATAAAATTGATAATTTGGTACAAGAATCATAATAACAACACTGTAATTTAAAAATTAAAAAAAAAAAAAACTTTTTATAGCTTCGGAACGGAAGCTATAAAAACACTTTTGCTTTTTTTTTTTTTTTTTTTTTGCTAATCAGGCATACTAAAATTTCTCATACAAAAGATCCTTTATAAAACTAATTTCAAAATGACATGTTACAATTTTATAATAGTCAATATTAAATCCAACCTACTTTCAAATTAAATTAATTTATAGTAGATTCCTATCAGAAACAATCAGTAACGTATTTTAAAAAATATTTTATTCATACTTATTACTTATTTTATACCATTAAATATAGTATGCTAAACAAGTTTTGAAATCATTTTGCAAGTGAGCAGGTTTGCATAAAATACACTAAAACAACTATATTAGCAAACGTAACTTTTTTATACTTATATAGTTTTCCTGCTACGCTTCAGAAAATTCATGAAATAAGCGTAGTTTCTGTTTATGTGAAAATTTAGAATATCTACAGCATAGATAAAAACGCGGAAGATGTGTTAATAGTGTGATAAAGAAAAAAAAATACTGAATGTTTCATTGTTTAAAATAAAAGTTACAAAAATAGAATCCTAATAAGATTTTAAACTTTACTGAAGCAGGATAATATAATGTGATGCTGTAATTTAATATAGTTTATGGGGAATCTTGAATGGCCCCGCTAAGCATGCTCTGAAATGATTTCCTGTACTTTCGATGTGGGTTTAAATAAGTTCTGTGCTCAGAGGTCCAAGATTCACAGAGAGCGGAATTTAGTTTTGAAACGGAGCTTCATAAGCGATAGAAATCCACAAAATGTCTCTCGCGTGAGTTCCATGCATGATATATAGGATTCATATCAGAAGAGTTGACAATATGATACTTGGCATTACGGTGCAATGCAATCAACTATTATATGCAGTAAATATCTTTATTTTTAAGAAAGGCAATTCACTGAAGAATCAAGTTATCTGTAAATGTAAAAACAGACGACAATTCCTCGAAACAAGCAAGCTACATAGTCTTAAGAACTTAAAAAGGTTGTCGACCCGTTCTCGGATGTATGGAGACCCATTCTTCGTAGTGCTTGTGCATATACAGAGCATGACTCATTCTGATGAAAAAATGTCTTTTTGTGACGTTTATCGGGTGAAAATGCGACCCATGCTTTCTCCAAATCAGAATACGACGAGAATCCCTTTTCACTTTCACTTCTACTGTAGTTCACTTCAGCAACGCTGTTTCAAACTATACTCTATTTCTTTTAGGCAGTCGCCTCAAGGACACGCTCAGATGAACTGTGATTTCACTTCCCCCGTCCGTTGCTAGGTTACTGAAGAAACAACGACATCTCACTGGATGGAATTGGGCACGTGATCTCACTCTCCGCATTCCGTGGCCTTGAAGTGATTCTGCTGGGGAAATGGACTATAACTCCACTCTGCACTATAAACACGTTCACCTCTGTACAGATATAAAGCATATGCAAACGACTGGTCTTTTAACAAAAAGATCAGTTTGTTTGTGTTTGCTATAATTGGTGACTTCTGTAACAGCTTCAACCCAGTTGTTGAGTTCAATGGTGCTTCTGACATCGTGCAATTAACACGAAATTTTAATCTTATCCAGCAGTTGTACACTTAATCGACTTTGTACAGTTTGTCAGAAAACGATTCTAGATAGGTTTTGAACATTTGTTATTATCTGAAGCCTGTTCTTCGCATTTAGTTTGGAATAAATAACATTTTAAACATTTGTTAATTCATCAATACATTGAGTTGGCGTTTTCCGAACAGGTCTGATTTGCTTGATTTTCATCAAAGCTTCCTAACCTCAGAGTCCCTTCCGTGGAGGATCAAAATTTTGATGGCATGTCTCCGGACCACCTCTAGGGGTGTGTCCCAGACCGTCGCCAATTGCCCATCTGCGCAGCACAAGTGCGACGTAAAACACAACCATCCATCCATCCTAACCTCAGAGATTGAGAAATCTATCTCAAAAGGTTAAGACCGTTTTAAAATAGCTTCGGTGGGATTCATCATCATTCCATAGTTCTCCACGGCTGATTGACCCGATGTTTGTATTTTAGTTTCGAATTTTTCAAAATTTATGAATTACGCTAACATTTACGCTAAAAGAGCACCCGAAGCCCGAATCAAGGTTTTGGGCGATTTTAATCAAATTTTCTCTAAGGTTATATAGTTTAAATATATTAATTTATGAAATTGCATTTTAATAAGAGAAATAGAATTAAATAAGCGATTGATTTAAATATAGTGACCAGCGAAGCGGGCGAGATAACCGATTTTATTTTCAATAAACAATTTATTTTGGTTGTAAGTAGCTTGTCTGCCTCAAGTTTATTATAAGAGAAGCAGGCCTCGTAGCGTTTCTAAAATTTTACGCTCACTTCATTATATGGTCATCATCCTTTTAAAATATTACTTTTTTACCAAATATTTTAACATTAAAACATTTTTTTTTTTTCTTTTTTGACGATAGTTGTGACAACATAATAAAACGCGAGTACAATTTTAACGCGAGACCTGGGGAAGTCGAAATTTAGTATGATAAACCCTCAGTTCAGAAGCAGTATTATAAAAAACGCTAATAGTTGCTGATGGTATGGTATTAGTTTGCAGTAAGAAATAATTTCAAAAACTGTTAGAAATTATTAGAAGTGTTTTATGAATTGAGAATTCTGAACTTTTATATTTTATTTGACATAGTATATATTTTCATGCATACGTAAATTAAAAAAAAAAAAAATAATAATAATAATAATAATAATAATAATAATAATAATAAGCATTTTAAAACAATTGCAAGTGTGTTTGAAAAAATATGAATAATTTTAGTTCATAATGTTATCTAGAAAAAAATAAAAATAAATAAAAACATTACCATTTTAATATCGTAAACTACCAGTTTACATTATAAAATTTACTACAAATTTAATGTTGGCTTGATTTCATTCAATTTATAACTGTTTATTTTTCTTGTTACAGATTATTTGGACGAAATGGCGTCTGTTATTCCTGCCACGAGACTATCCCACCGAACGAGATGGTAATGAGAACCCAGGACCACGTCTATCACCTACGCTGCTTCTCTTGCTCCAGGTGCCATTTCCCTCTGTCCATCGGCGACAAATACAGACTTTGTGAAGGCAAAATCGTCTGTTGTGACAGAGAATGCATAGGACTCACGACCAGGAAGGGCGTGATGCTCAGCAGAAGGGGTGGAAAAACAGCCAGATTACCAAATGCTGTGAAAACGTGATTTTACTTGCTCATACTTTAGTGCGAAATCATCTAGTCAGATACTGCGTTCAGACTGAGATGTTTTAAGATTTTTAATTCGTATGTTTCAAGACCAGGCGATACTGAAATAGAGTTTTATTGGTTAACTTCTGATAGTTTATGCAACTGAACAAAAGCCATCTAACGGTTTAGAACTAATTTCAATCACACCAAAAGAATAAGTTAACTTTATTTTATGTGTTGGTAGATTAATTAGTTTAGATTTTCCTTTACATTAATGCGATATAATTTAATTATCCTCTTTCAAGTTCATGTAAAAGTTTTAATAATTTCTAGGGAAAACTATACCTGCCAAGAAAAACTACTTCACTCGATACTTAGATATGACTGAGCCTTAAAAATAAAATTTTAAAAACATTTCTATATGAAATGTCTTAAATTACAGTCAACTGCTCTACTGATCTAGTCATGTTTAAATATCTAAAACATTCTAGTCTGAACATCGTATCAATGATGTCTTTCTCATCACAAACTGTATATCTACTGTACATAAAATTATGAAATTGTTGGACTGTACATCGGTTTCATTCAAAAAGCTTGGATTACAGGAAATGACATTCTGTTGTATGACAAGATGACTACAGAGTCATAGAATTGTTGATTTTAAGCGACAACCAAGAATGGCAATAAAACTATGTTAAATAAAGCAAAATCATGATTTTTGTTTTGTCATTGCATGAAGCATTTGTAATTAACTGTAACAAAAATGTTCTAAAAATACTATAAATATTTGAAATAGTGCTCAATTAAAACATGTTATTACACGTATTTTGTTGCTGCTATTTTCACGTGTTACCAGTATGTGCGTGTATATATATATATATATATATATATATATAAATTAAAACTTATAGAAAATTACCGAAAAAACGATGGAAAATGACCACACTTGAGCATTGAAGTAATAGAGCATGCAAAGATTATGGTTTCCTATGTTAAAAAGTGTATAAAGCTAAAATTTCTCTTTAACCAATGCTTGGACCATAATCATCAAAAGAAAGGGGTGGAATGTGCTTTAGCCCACTGCAGCTGCTTGACGTATTGTTTGTAATTGGCGATAAAGATGCCAAACTTGGCAACCTCAATGTTTTTCAGTCGTTGAACGATCGATCTACGAAAAATGGCAACCTCACCTTGCCAAATGGGTGATTTTTGGAAAAGTCGCTAAACAGTGGGCTCAAGCACATTTTCACCAAAGGAAGAACCATAATATCTAAAAATACTAAATTAAATTAAATAAATGAAGAATGAAATAAATTTAAAACAAAGCAATACTCACAAAGACGTATAAAGAAAAGTGAATTACAGCAGTTTATAGCAAACATACGTTCCAAGCAATTGAGAGGCTTTAAACATGAAGAAAAAAAAATACAAGCATGCAAAATTAATTTTTTCTTATATATAATTTAAAAATACTTTAACTTATTTAAATATGATAGTATTTATCAACGAGATATATAAAGTAGAGTGATAAATGGTAACCCTTGAGAAGGTCCAAGATGAGTCATGGGACATGCTCGCCTTACACCTGCGCATTCGGTGGTTCCCTTGGTAACAGCTTATTTTCAGTAAATTTCTATGGCAAAGGTTTGGAGATTGATCTTCGCATAAGTCATAACCGCCAATGTTTTTGTTTACTTAAGTAGTTTAATATTCCTTTGTTCTAAATCATTTTGATTTTGATTTAACTTCTTTTTTATTTCGTGTAGTTGAACTTTAACCGACAAAATGCTTAAAAATAGTTGAAAAATTATTATTTGTTGTTAAATTTAGCTCTTTAAAAGTTTAAATTTTCTTTTATAAACACTTTTAAACTTTGTTGAGAAACGATGAAAAAAAGGGTATTTTATTATTTATTAAAATGTGAAATATGTGTACAATTATTTCAAAAACAATTTATTTCGGTCACAGGACTGTCATGTTACCTAATAATAATGATAATTTATCGAACTGATATTTTAAATGCCAAAATAACGATAAAGGGCCAAACACAGCAACTTTTTGGAGCATGTCACGTGGTTCATCTTGAACCACGGACAGCTAATCTTTCATCCATTGAATCAGCACTCTAATTTATATATCTCGTTGGTATTTATTATAAAAACAAATATTTAAAAATTTAGATTAATTTACGCCTAACATATATGGGTCATCATTAATTTATTTGGTGACACTATCGATATATTGCTTCTTATCTGAAACAACAATGTAACCTCCTCTATTAGCTTTAGTGATGATGATATTTTCATTAAATTTTAATTCTTTCAAGGCTTTTTTTTTTTTTTTTTTTTTTGAGGGGTGAGATTAGATTTAAAGTTTTTAGAATTGAAGTTAGCATTATTAAGGTTAAATGTCGTTCCCGCAAATGCCGTTTTTAGGTACAAAACCCAACATATTCAAGATACCAAATATGTGCGTTCTTTTCACTCCACTCGAAAATCCCGCGCAGATCTGAAAGCCTATGTTTCTAATGTTAAATATCTCTTGTGTTAATATCCGCTATGTTGCACCAGCACAACTACTGCTCTCTCTTCGTCAAGAGCGAGGATTAATTTTAGCACCCAGTAATTATTTGTTTAGTATGAATTACGGTTGGAAGTCAACCCACCTGGTGGCCGAATGTTTAGACTTCTGGTCAGCTGCCAGGTTCTAGCTTTGAATCCTTGTTGAGGCATAGGTGTTCATAGCGCTTCGAAATCCACTTTAAGTCGTAGGACCCTGTCTTAGTCTTAAGGGGACAAAAGACGTTGAAATGAATTATTTTTGATAATGATTAATACAAAGGATTGCTTATCTTTAAATAAAAGTATGGTAAGTACCTTAAAAACTTCGTCCTTTATTGAGTTGCATATATATTTCGAACGTTGTCACGTTCATCTTCAGTGCACTCGGTGACACTGCCGGCTCTGGTTTGTTTTTCTTCATCCCTCTTCTCCTGGAGATTCTCTTCACTTTGCTTCATTCCTTTCAACAGGTGTTGTCATTCTATAGGTATTAAGCTATGCTCTTGATCGTTGAGGTTGAGTTAGTGGTTAGTATCTCTATCGCTTCGCTTTTTAATGCAAAATGGTGGGAATTATTGGGTGCTACTTTTTGGATATTAAGGGTGCTGGGGTTAATAGGGTTAGTATTATGAGTCCTAGAAAGGGCGGTAGATTGTTTATTATATTTTAATCGGCCAGATATTCTGTTTCGCGTTCTTTTATGGGACGCTTGGTCATAGCTATGTAACAAGCTTTCTTATTGTCTTCAAATTCAAAATTAATTTTATAAATGCCGAAAGTATGTTTAAAATGGACGGGGTCTTTTTTCATTGAGAATACGTTGGAAAAAGTTTTTATCCGGTTTAATTGGAATGTTGATATTATGTTTACTGGCTTCGTTTTTAATTTTTATAATCTTTATTACTTTTTTCACAATGTGAAATTTTTCATTTTTGAGCTTAAAAATAAAATCTTAAAAATTAAAAAGAAAAAAATGAGTTTTTGGAAAGCGATAAATATAAATTGTTTAATAATTGGGAATTTTCGGAAAGTGAAAACGGAATTTAAAAATATG
Organism: Salticus scenicus; assembly: GCA_963930645.1. Classification (NCBI taxonomy): domain Eukaryota; kingdom Metazoa; phylum Arthropoda; class Arachnida; order Araneae; family Salticidae; genus Salticus; species Salticus scenicus. The sequence continues at coordinate 40,321,601 of OZ005654.1, read as the reverse complement.
TATTAGGTAAGGAATTATAATGGAGCAAAATTTCCCATAGAATAACAGTGGCTTCGACTTTCAGAGACGATAGGTAGAGAGTCCCTTTAACCAAGCAATTTTCTTTTATAAAGAAAGAAATCGGTTTTTGTCAAAATATGACCCTTCCAAGGTGCCCTGGTCGAACCTAGTTGCCAGTTTTAGTCCTTCTCTAATCTGATACTTTGACAAGTGTAAGAACGAAATCTTTGAAACCAAACAAAAAAGTAACACATATCCTCTAAATTTTCAAAAAGAATGGAAAAAAAAGAGTGGCACAAAGTAATATGAAAAAGACTAACATATCTTAAAGCAAGTTTGGAAATTAATAGATATGTGGAACTCATAAACGTTATTCATATTGTTCGGTCCCATATCTACATACTTGTGCCCACTTACAAACTGAAGCCATGGTAACCTTTAGAGAAAGTATACTCTTTAACTTTTTTTTTATATACTCATCAAGCCGTCTTCCTGAAAGTTCCAATTTGTCAATTTCTGCACTGTAAACATTTTGTTAAAACCCTCAAATAAAGCAGTCCAATGAAGTAAAGTTTGGATATCTAAGTGATTTAGGGATTTGTCCTCTTCGACTGCGCCCGTCATGGCTCATTCAGGTAGTTCCGAACGGCATTTGAATAATGTGCAGATTTTCCACCATGTTCTAAAATGATTTCCGTTCATTGAAGTCTAGAAATGACATCGTGAAATTCAGGTAAATCATGTTTCAAAAACTCCAGATATGTAATGCTTGTTCGATTCTTTGAAATTACAATACTATGTGATAAAAATATATCAACATATAAATCGAACACCAACCACTCCAGTTTAAACATTTAAACAGAGTCACAACTGAAATGAGGCATTTTGCGTTACAAATGGATGCTCTTGAGCATAAGGATGCAAATTATGAAAATTTAACATACCAACCTTAGTGGAAATAAACTCACATGTCCATAATATCTTTCTTGTTGGGAAATGATGTCCAGTATTTCATTCTAAAATACACAATAGGTTTGCAATGATGGTTTTGTTCCATGTGGGTTCTTCTGCTGTCCCCTTTCATTTAGCAGATATGGATAAGTTTCTCCTACATAGTTATATATGAATTAAAAAAGAAATATTTCAGTTATATGTTAATCTGCACAGGGGTATTATAAAGTTTTAAGTTTTACTTAATAAGCAAAATATCTGGATAAAATTTATAATAAACATTATTTTATCCTTATATGCATAATGTTGTAAATTACAAATACTGATGTCCGTTTGTTTGGTTTCAGGAAGCCGCAGATTCGAGTAATCCCCATCCGTTCAATTTTACAAAATGGCTTTATAATATAAAATAATATATATATATATATATATATTTATTTATTTAATTAATTATTTTTTCTCTTGAAATGCTTTTTATTATATATTTACATGTTTCAAACCAAATGTAAAAATTATTTTAACTTTCATAATACAATGTTACTGCTGTGACGTCATTTTCTGTTAAATTACTGTTTATAACTATTTTATTCGTTTCAAATCAAGGACAAGATATCATTACTTTCTTCTATATTCAATAGAAGAAAGTATTGGATTCGTAAAAATTTTCGACCTCTGGTTTTGATGGATTTACATGTTTTGACAGCTGTAGAACACGATTTGACCATTTTTAGAAAATTAGAAAATGTCTGTCTGTCAGTCTGTGTGTGTGAATTTGACAAAATTTTGTGGCAACTGTATCTCAGGAACTACTGCACAGGATTTCATACAAATTGGTATGTAGTTGCAACTTGACATAAATTAGTGCCTATTAACTTTTGGTAAAAATTGTCTTACAGGTTGCGTTGCCATCCCGCTTTTTCTAAATTTTTAACAGGGTGATATAGGACAAAATTTTGTATAAATGTGCATAAAGAGAATTTTTTTTTTTTTTTTTTTTTTTTTTGTAATCATTATGAAATTTGCAAGAATTATTAATAACAGAGGTAGTCAACTGGAAAAAAAATTTTTTTGTGTGTAGGAGCCTCGCCCCCCCCCCCCCTCCCCTGGGAGTAAATTTTCATGAGGGTTATCTTTCAAAAGAGCTCACCAATACCTTTAAAACGAATGGTTGAACCATCGATCTGCGATAATTTAAAATAAAGTTATAAATTTTTTTCATTTAAAAAAAAAATATATATATATATATATATATTAATGTAATATTGACAATAAAATTGACTTTTTTTTGGGATATTTAGTGTTATACTACTTCTCTAATATGGAAATCGTCTGCATTATCATGGAAGATAATTTTTTTAAATAATAATTTTAATAAATTATTTTTACTGAGTGAATTTGTATAGGAAAATATAGAAGAAAGTCATGTGGTGGCCACAACATATTAGTTTTTACTGAATGAATGTGTATAAGAAATTATAGAAGAAAGTCATGCGGTAGCCACAACATACTAGTTTTTTTTTTAATCTCCGTACAATGTTATAGATGCGATTTCAAAGTCTCAAGCCGAGTGGTGCATAAAAGAATTAGTGATCGCCGTGAAATTAAGGATATTCTTATTATGCAGATGAGATGCATCCACCTAAACTAGAATGCAACAGTATTAAATATGAAGAGTAATTTTTAAATTAAAGTATCGTATACACCTTTAAATTACTTTTCATTTGTAAACATTAACATGAAATCGATTATATTATCTATAAATGTTACTGGTAAATAACTATAATTATTTACCAATATAACTAATAACTATAGTTATTTACATAATAACCATAACTATAGTAAATGTATAGTAATAATAACTATATTAATAATAACTCGAAGTAATGGTAAATAACTATAGTTATTTACATAATTCAAGCTCGAAGTTCTGAAAATGAAACTTTATTATCTAACATATTATTTCATGCTGAATGGGTTATAAATTTATCATTTGGTCTATTTAAAAGAATTTATTCCGTGAAAATCAGTTATGCAATCCTTATCTTGTTTGTAAAAATTTTCTGTGAACGCGCCCCATCTTTCCTCCATAATAATTCGCTGCATGAGTCCGTAAAGAATATAGAATAACGAATATGTTTCGTGGATTTAAAGCCCGCATATCCCATGCACATTAAATACAGGACAGTATTTGTTTGTTTGGTCATTGGTTTAATTACAGAATCTAAATATTCAATTATTACTGAGATACTTCAGTTTATATTATTTGAATGAATAGTCAATTTTCTCAGGAGAACAAACAATTTTAATTTTACATAAATCAAGCATATGGAAAATCTTCCCCAAAACTATAAATGAGATCTTGCCACGTTTCTAATGATTTAATTTATATATACATACAAATGTAATTTATATATTTAATTTATATATACATAAAAATTTAATTTATATATAATAGAATATACATATAAATGTTACTGAGAATTTGAAATTTTTTTTTTCCTGTTCAAGTTCCTTTATAATAAATTCTTTACATCTATTAGAGATAGAAAATCTTTAAGGTCCATTTGTGCCTTTTTACAAGGTTTTTTAACTTGGTATGTTGTTTACGTGTGGTATGTGCTATTCAAATCAAAGAATTGAATTTTCGCCAACTTTCTCTTGCATACATGTATAACTCGATGACAATCCATTCTCAAGTAGTTATGGACATGGGATGGCCTGAGGGCCTAGGCCCCCAACTTCATTTTTTTAATTATTATTATTATTTAACCCTTTGCCTGTGTGGTAGTTTTCTATCGTATCTGTTTAATAACTCATGAAATAAATACTAAGTGAAGTGAAATTAAAATAATAACAATAATTATAATTTTTTAAATCTATGGATATTCAGTAATCCTTATTTTCTAGAAAAACGAAGAAAAAATCCTATTTTTCAAAAATTTGTCCCTTTAGCCTATTATTTCAACTATTGAGTGATGGAAAATTCCGTTTGTAATGGTTAAAGATTTAAATTTTAACCCACTTCCTATCAATCGAGTTGAAGTTTCGCATACATGCATATTATCCGCATCCGCTGAATTAAAATTTTTAGTGCATTTAGAAATAAAACTGTTATTATTAAAAAAAAAAAAAAAAAAAAAAAAAAGCCTGTGTTTTTATTTTATTTCATTTTATTGTTATTATTATTATTATTATTATTATTATTTATTATAATTTTTTTTCTGTTACAAAGTCTTTCTTTTTTATCATTTATAAAATCTAGTTATTGAAATGTTAACACTTTGTACTTCAGTTCCCGAGTTCGAATCCCATTTCAGGCATGTATATTCGTAATTATTCATAATTGACTTAAAGCTGTAGGTTAAAGGCATTAGCACTGATGAATTTTGGTGTATATCACTCAATGCGCCGATATTTTTACGATATGAGTAATGTTAATTTTCCAGAATTTAGAGGATAGTGATATTCTAATCTTCATTTAAAAGATGTTTTCTCCGAACGTATGAGAAATTCCTTTTTTGTATTTATAGGCCATTAAGTGGAACAGTTGTATATGTTTTTTTTTTAAGAAGCCCGTGCACACTTAATCGCTATATAAGAATGTATATGATAATATGTGTAAAAATTTATACGCAATATACTACTTAATATTAAAATAAATGCTATGGAAATTTTCTTATTCATCAAGCAACGGACGATATTGTTGTTTCGCATTCTTCGCAATATGCATGATAAATACATCTCAGTAGTTATGGGATGTAATACCACCAAACTTGGTGTACACATCAAGAATAAGAATTGAGACAATACATATATGAGGAATAAGAACTTTGTAAACAACACTGTAAAATACATAAACGCGCAACAATCGCTTCGGATCAAATTAGTAGAGCACGATCCTTCATCAGGCAAAAAAAGATAAAAATAAATGCAAATTGAATTCAGTAACGAGTTTTTGTGTATAGGGAAGATCCGTGTAATATGGACCCCCTTAAGCAAGAATGTTCATAAAACTAAAATTATTAAAATAAAAAGATTTAATTTGTTGTTTGCTCATTACAATTGCATAGTTGCATGGTTCAAGCTTAATAAAGCTCTCTGGGAAGTATTAATAATTGCAGAAAATAATTATTTTATTTATGTGTCGGTGGTCCATATTACACATACGATCGTGTAATATGGACCAAGTGGTTCTTCCCGAACAGTTGACACACTTGGAATTGTGAAACGAACAGTCCAGCATGTTTCCTCATACACTTGTCCATCTCTTGGGAATAGTAGAAATAGACGAAAAAAATAATAATTAATGGACGAAAAAGACGGAGGTCCAAAAGTTATATTCAAAGGGTAGTATGCGAAGGAAGTGATAGCTTGATTATCCCTGCTTCTCTGGCCTATTCTATAGCCTCAAGATTTTGAGTGCACGACATATGTACGCCGAGCATTAACAAAACCTCTCTGTTTTTATCATGGGCCACGGGTCCATATTACACAACAGAGCATGGTTCATATTACACGCATAAACAGAGCAACGCTGTTTCCAATCCTATATCGCTATGCAAATCGGCGCCCATGAAACACATGTCTAGATTGTTCAGAAAATAAGTACATTTGCTACTATTAACGCGAAAATTATATTACGATTTCCTACCAGTAGAAAGTAATACTTTCATTTTAACATACTTGTTACATCAATGATCCTATAAACTGAAAACTCAATTTCATAGTCGTCCAAATACAGGTACGCATGTACAAGTCACTTCCTGCTTTGGATAACAATAATATTCACTAAAGGCAATGAGATGGTTTCACCATCTAGTTATTGAACATATAAATTTCCTCATGGTCCGTATTACACGATGGTCCATATTACACGGTTCTCCCCTATGTGCTTAGAAAAATCTGTGCTAATTTGAATTACATTTTGAGCAGTCGTGTACGATTTCTAGGTTTTTAGAGACGAATTATATTTACATTTAGATTGCAGTTATATTTACATTTTTATTAAATAAAAGGGAAAATTTTTATTTTTAAGTTGATTAATATAAATACGGCTTTTTTAAATTTTGACTTTGAATACTAAACAAGATATAGATCTCGATGTATCTTTTTTTTTTTTTTTTTTTTTAAGAGGACCAGGAAAACCCAATCTCCGTCATGTTAAAGTCTCCAAATTTATATACTTTCTTCTCATAAATGTTGAAAGGTAGAATTATAAAAATTTTTATGTGGTAGTCGAGACAGCATGTTTTTACGTACTTTAACCAACCAGTCTCTGTCTAAGTGAAATTGAACAATTAGTAATAATTTATTGCCTAAAATGAATAATTCTCAACAAATTCACACCAACATTCTCAAACTCTTGTGTTAAAATGTATAGTATAACATAAGTTTTATTAAAAGTCTCAGTTCCTAAGTTTCATAGGTATTGAAAAAAAAGAAACACGAACTTGAAAAATACATGTTTTGAGAAAATTCATTTAAAGATTTAGTTACCATCAGTAAAACTACGAAGTGCACTTAAAAAAAAAAAAAAAAAAAAAAAAAAAAAAAAAACTAGTTGGCATAGGTGGACTCTGCTCAGTTCCCCATCGTATTTATGTTCTCAGAAATTTCTAGTGCGAGACATATTATAATCATGTTAAAAGAAATGAATTTGACCAAAGCTTGATACAGTGACAGAATGAAATCCCCGCCTAATAGGCTACCCACCGTTCACTTCGATATATTTATCTTATTCTAATCTATTAATTTATTTTATCGGGGTCAATTCCGTTGTTTAGTTTTCATGCTACTATTTCCAATGCAATAATCCTCAAAATTCATATTTATATGAAAAATTTACAATTTCGCTATGTTGATAAAATCGTAAATTACGAATAATTTACGAAATTTTCCTATAAGAATATTTGTATTCAATCATATTCAAACAAATATCATAAACGTAATTTTGAAGTTGTCTAATGTATTTAGGATCCTCAAAATGGAAGTTTATGCTCAATTTTGCCTTATTCTGACATGTTAAGTAAATCGTAAATTCGAAATAACTTACGAATTTTTTAAATTGGAAAAATCATAGTCTATGATATTCATGCCAGTATCCTAAATAATATTTCGAAAGTGGTTTGACATCTTTACGATGAAAATATCCCTCAAGATTGACGTTTATGTGAAATTTTGCTCTATTCAGCCATGTTAAGAAATTCGTAAATTTCCAATAACTTACGAAATCATTATATTGGAAAATTCATAGTCATTAATATTCATGCCAGTGTCCTAAATAATATTTCAAAAGTAGTCTGACATGTTTACGATGAAAATATCTCTCAAAATAGACGTTTATGTGAAATTTTGCCCTATACTGCCATGTTAAGAAATTCGTAAATTTCCAATAACTTGCGAAATTTTTAAAGTAACATATTTATAGTTACTGATGTTCATTCCGGCATCAAAACTGATATTTTAAAACTGGTCTGACATTTTTACAGTAAAAAGTTTCCATTAAATGCACGTTTAAGTGAATTTTTGTCCTATTCTCCCATGTTAAGAAAATCGTAAATTTCTAATAACTTACGAAGTTTTTAAATTCGAATGTTGCAAATGAATAGGGTTCTTGCCAGTATCGAAAGTAATATTTTAAAACTGATCTGACCTCTCTGCGATCATTTGTTCGTGAGATATCGTGTTAACAGACTAACAAACTAACGGACTAACACACTAACGGACTGACACACTGACACACTGACACACTAACAGACACCGTACAGACAGACACCATAGAAATTTTGTCATTTTCGGATTCCTCACACCTGAAAACGTGTAGAAAAGTAAAAAAACCGAGGTCGAAAATTTTCACGATTACCTAAGTTCCCCATACCTATAGTATGATGGGGAACTAAAAAAAAACGAAAAATCCCAACATTTTTTTATAAACGTGTATGATACATCGTTGGAAAGAGAAAATTTGTAATTACTTAATGATTTAAACAATAACGAAATACCATGAGGCACGCATTGATTATCAACACCTTCCAACTGCACGTACTCCTTGCATCGTAAAACTTTCAATGTTCTTTGCCTACGTCTATCATACAACGGACAAACAGAAAGACTGAAAGGCATACTGATAGACTAAATATATTCATAAGCACTCTTAAACATTGCTGTAAAGTGTTAAAAATGCTTAACACAAAAGAAAATGTAGCCATGAGATTCTAATTGCAGCCCTTAATGTATCTAAATATTTTAGTGTAGCCCTGTAAATTTGAAGTTTAACCATATCATATTCTATAGAAAACATTATTTTAGCATATTAACAATAAATGTCAGTTTCTTTATGACTTTTACAGTAGAAAGTTATTTATATGTGATTTATAAAAATGTCTGTCCTAAAACGCATTGCATAGCAATTTTTTCGGGTGTCCCTGTACACAAACAAATTGTACAGAACCTATTAAAGCCATTTTAAATAGGAAACATTCCATACTATGAAATTGAATAACATGTATCAATTTTTAAAAATTCTGAAAATATTTACGGTCAGACAAATAGATAAAAAGATGGACAGTTGGACAGACAGATACACAAATTCAAATCATATTCACAGTTAAAAATTGTTATAAAGTGTTAAAAACCATTAATATAAACAAAATGCAATTCCAGGAAATTTTCAATAATAGCCTTTAATGTAAATGAATATTTTAAGGCGGCCCTGTAAGTGTAATGCTGATCATACTACGTTCTATTGAAAGCATTTTTTTGTATGTATGAATAACACGTTTCAATTTCATTAAGATTTGTGCAAAGTAAAATTATTAAATTTGGTTTATAGAAATACCTCTCATAGAATGCAATGCTTAGGATTACTTTCGGGTGTCCCTGTACGCAAACCAGTGATGATATTTAGTCCATTTTCAATGGGGAACATCTGATAGTGAACTTGATAAACATATTTCAGTTTCATTAAGATTTGTGTAAAGTAAAGGCATTAAAATATGGTTTATAGAAATACCTCTCATGGAACACAATGCTTTGGAATACTTTCGGGTGTCCCGTATACAAACCAGTAGAGGTATTAACTCCATTTTCTATAGGAAACATCCGATAGTGAACTTGAATAACAGATATCAGTATAAAGAATTTCCATTATTATGTACGGGAGTTAGAGCACGGACAGACGGACAGACCGAAGTCATTTACACTTTTTAACCTTGTCGGAAAGTGTTAAAAAGTAGAAATCGATTACCTAGTAGAATTTCGCTTACCTGGGTGCCCCTGACTTTCTTCTATAATTTTTTTTTTTTTTTTTTTTTTTTTTTTTTTATGTATTGAATAGGTGAAAATTTTGATGGATTTGCATACTTTGTGATATCCTGAATGTGATTTGACCACTTTTAGAAAATATCTGTCTGTACTTTTATCTGTTTGTGTGTTGATTCAATTTAGATATATTGAGCAGCCAGGTGGCGCTGCTATTCAGCAATTTAAAGCAGTTTACTGGAATACAATATTTTATAATTGTATGGTTTATAAATATACTAAACTTGGTATGTAAGGTTGATGTTTTCAAAACTATGTTTATTCAGTTTGGGTGCATATCGAACAACAGGTGGTGGTAGCATGCAGCAAATTAATGTCATTTACGGGAACGCTCAGCTTCCATGATATATACTAAATGCAAAAAACTTGTTATCTGTGATTGATAGATATAAAAAGTTATGCTAATTTAATTTTATTATATATCGAACGATAGTTGGCACTACTGTTATTATTTTTCTACAGTTTTTCAGATGGCTAAGCCTCAGCATCTATTGATTAAAATTGCATGAAACTGCATTTGTGAAATGTATATTATGAGAAACTACGTAGATTAAATATTTTCGTGCGTAAACCGATAGATGGCGCTTTTATGTAGAAAGATGTAGAAGAAGGTTTTGTAACAGCCACGGCTTACTCATTTTAAAATGCATCTCACACCAATTATCTCACTCTTATCTGCATTTAAAAATAGGATTTGATTCGAATGAGGCTGATAGAGATTTTTACATTTTGGATATAAATAAAATATTACTATTACTCCTCAAAAATATACCAAAGTAATTTTTAAACATTTCAATTTATTTATTTATTATTGAAGAAAAAATTAAATACAAACATTATAACTAAATTATAAATTATAAATTAAGAAGAATTGGCATTTTCAAATAACCCACCTTTTTTGCCAAATATTTTACGATGAAAAAATTAATTATAATCTTCTTTCATAAACGGTCATTAAAAAGAATGCAAATTTTGATAACAAGGCGTAACTTTTCTGAAACGTGAGAATAAACACATAGCTACAATACGAAAAATGACACATGTATGTCATTTAAATTAATATTGGAACGATACTGAAAAAATATATAATAGCCACAGCAAGATAAATTAGGTACGTTCTGGCAACTTTTCAATCGACAATCAATAATGTGGAAATTTTTACCTTAATTTATATTTTATATTTTACATCAAACATAAAAAAAAGAAAAGAAAGAAAGAAAGAGAAAAGAAAAATTGCGCTATTCGCATAGCTTATAAGGCATTTTCTAACTAACTTTTTCTAACTTTTTTTTTTTTTTAAGTAACTAATAGATATAAGACTATATGCAAAATAGAATTTAATTCAGTACGACAGGATTTATTTTAAATCTATTTTTTCATATAGAGACATGCAGTAACTGTTTCATTTCCTAGCTTCGGTTACTATATTCATTTCTTAAAATTTATTTGGTGTAGTTTTCAGCTTAGGAGCTCATTGGTGGTTTTAAAATTTTTATTGTCATTTTGGCGACGAACTAAATTTACTTTTTTATCTATTTATTTTTTAAATCAATTTCTTTTTCTTTTTAATTATTTTAAAGTAAAAATGGGGTTTTTATTTATCCGCTTGAACTAAAAAAATATGGCGTTAGTTAGATTTTGTCCTGATTAATAACTGTTTCAATTTTTGATAAAATCTGATAATCCGGTCTAAAAATCCGAACAGATAAAATGAGAAACTTTCAGCTTTATATAATTTAAATTAAAAAAAAAAATATTTGCACGTTCATTCAAGGTACTATATAAAAATTGGTACAGACGCCGAAATCGCTGTCTAAAAGAAATAGTACGACCTGTCGTACTAAAGAAACGTCCACTCTTAGGAGTTCCTCTAAAACAATACATTATTTTAAAAATCTGATGTGGGCACCACATGACTTCCTTATACACCTTTAGAAATATATACATAATGTTAAAAAGCACTGTCATTGGACCCAAGACAGATGGCTAAAAATATCTTAAAAATGCATTATCACCGTGTTCTGGGCTTTTCTGAAAGTTTCAAATGTCTAGCTAGTCGAGAAGTTAGTTAAAAATCGATTGCAAGATTTGTACAGGTAACGCTGCCGAAGGCAACAGGGATCCGAAACAGTTGGCTAAAAGTATTAAAAAAATGCATTTTCACCATGTTTTGAACTATTCTGAAAGTTTCAAATGTCTAGCTAGTCGGGAAGTTAGTTAAATAATTTTTCTGTTGAATCATATAAACGCTGCGGAAGGCAGCAGGTATCCGAAACAGTTGGCTAAAAATATTTTTAAAATACATTGTCAACGTGTTCTGAGCTTTTCTGAAAGTTTCAAATATCTAGCTAGTCGGGAAGTCAGTTACAAATCGATTGCAAGATTTGTCCAAACCGTTTTCGAGTTATTACCGTTTTTTGATACATTATGGCCAAAACCTTTGTATTTTTGGTCATTATGAACCTAATTTTCCTAAATATCTCCAAAACGGAAAATCATACAAAGTCCAAAAAGGGAGGTGCACAACTAGATGTTATAACAAACCTATGTACCAATTCGCAACTTTCTACGTCCAACCGTTTTTGAGTTATGAGACATACACACACACACACACACATACAGACGTCACGAAAAATTTTGTAAAGTCGCTTATATCTCTAAAAGGAGAGCTCGTGTTAAGACGACACTTGCAGATGTACAACTAGACATCATGACAGTCACACGTATAAATTGGGAACATTCAGTGATCATTCGTTTTCGAGCAATGTGAAATACAAAATCCATTTCGCAAATCGGGATTGCTATACTTCCTTATACTTTGTATAAGGAAGTAAAAAATATATAAATATAAAGGGTTTTACGCATTCGTATTTAACCCGTCAAGTGCCATAGGCATATGCATATGGTAGTCGCTTTTGCCGTATTGATTACGGAGAATAAAAGTTCAAGGACTTTAACACGAATAATTAAAACTCTTTTATTAAATACAAGAACGCTTTAGAAGAATGCCGAAAGGCCAGCCTACTGTTCAAAATAATAAAATCTGCTAACCGTAAATGGTTAAAAACACAAAACACAAATAGAAACGCATTTCGTGTAGTTTCCACTCAAACTGAAATGTATCTGAATATTTTTGTGTGGTCCTGCTAACCAATTATTAATGTTAATCATTCCATACTTTGTAAGAAATATGCTTTTACGCATTTGGTTCGTGTATAATTGAATTTTTTTTTTTTTTTTTTTTTTTTTTTTTTTTTTGGGGGGGGGGTATAAATGTATAAGGCATTCTTTAAAAGACATTCCTCTTACAGACAGGGTTATGTATCTAAAGGCCTTTGTCGGTCCCTGCACACAGTACTATTTGTTTACTTTATGAAAGAAAAAAATCTGGAGTGACTCCACTCGACTTTCCGAACATTGAGTAACTAACAGTTTTGTAGATAAAATAAAGAAAGAGGAATTGCTAAACAAACAAAAGAGAGAAAACCATAATAGAGTGTTTTTTCTCCATATATCACACGAGGTTTTATTTAACGCTACTGAACTTTGAGCCCTTAGATCATAATGATAAAGAATTTTTCGTTTTGTCCCTGTAAAAATCTATAGATGCTAGATTCACCAAAATGCTTATAGTTAGTGCAACAGTGATTTATAATATTCATACAAATTTTCAGCTCAATTGAATAAGGCGTTTAGATGCTATCGCACTTTTAAAAATTTGGTCTCATAGGCCATAATGATAAAGAATTTTTCTTTGTGTCCCTGTAAAAAAACTGTAGTGCTAGATTCACCAAAATCTATACAGTTGGTGCAAATGCGACCTATAACATGTGTACAATTTTTTTGCTCAGATTAATAAGGCGTTTAGACGCTATCACACTTTTAAAAATTTGGCCCCATAGGCATAATGATAAAGAATTTTTCTTTGTGTCCCTGTAAAAAAACTATAAGTGCTAGATTCTCCAAAATCAATACAGATTGAGTATCTGTGACCTATAATATGGGTATAAAATTTTTGCTCAATTGAATAAGGCGTTTAGATGTTATCGCACTTTTAAGATTTTGGTCCCATAGGCCATAATGATAAAGAATTTTTCTTTGTGTCCCTGTAAAAAAACTATAAGTGCTAGATTCACCAAAATCTATAGGGTTCGTACTATGGTGACTTACAATATACGTACCAACTTTCAGGTTAATCGAACAAAGCCTTTAGACGCTAGCGTGTTCACAAACATACACACATACACACATACACACATACACACACACATACATACATCACCGTAAAAATAGTGAAAACGGACTCAGGGGACCTCAAAACGTATAGAAACATCAAAATCTCGAATTCGGATTTTTGACATGATTACAATACTTTCCTCACTATAGTGTTCGGAAAGTAAAAATCTCAGAAAAGCTTTCAATGTTTAGGAGAACGCATGAAATAGATTGTTTTTGTGCAGCCATATTAATTAAACTATAAATAGTATACGTTTCATATAATGTACTAAAAATTTGGAATACTAAAAAAATTCATAAAACATCTGAAAATGTCCTTCAAGCAGTTTCTACTTAGTTCTCATACTGGATTTATATACGAGTATTTTGTATGACCTTGTAAAGCAATACTTTTAAAAATACTTTCTATACACCGTAATGTATTCCGAATTCTTTTATCAATCCCTGTACACAATTTAGTAGCACTATATATACCATTTGTTACAGTTATAAAAGCTGAAATTTGCAATAACTAGATTTATTACTTTATGTTTTAAGAGAAAACATAAAATAGGTTACTTTTGTGTACCCCTGTATATTGAATAAAATCAGAACACGCCCGATATTTGTGTACTGAAATTTAAAACTATAGTAATAACAATGATAAAAACATACATATTATAATTAAAATGCACTGCGGGAAAATTACACTTATACCTCACGTTTCTTTTGCTGGTTTTTTTTTTTTTTTTTTTTTTTTTTTTGAATGACCTTATAACTATACCGAATCGTAAAGTTTTATAAATTTTGAGGTTCCCTGAATCTGAAAAACATGTTTTTTGAACTTGGTCTGTGGATCTGTCTGTGTGTCTGTTAATAGCATATGCCTCAAGAACAAATAGTAGCAGGAAAACCAAATTTGGTATTTTGTATATACATCATATAGAGAGGCTGCACTAAACTTTTCGCCGAGATCAAGCAAAGTATTCGTGTACAGGGCCGTCCAATGGAATTTAAATACATAACGTCTATGAACGGAATTTCTGGTAAGTACAGTGTAACATCTATAGGTTGCCCTAAACAAATGGAATGGTAAGCAAATAAAATATGCTTTTTTTTTTTTTTTCAATTATGCAGAAAAGCATGTTTTGCGTAGATTTTGGTATGGAAATCTTTCATTATTCATTTATAGTGCTACCCAAAGTATTTGCGTATATAGGGATTGGAGCTATACTTGGAAATTTGCTGAAAATATATTTCATTTTGTGTTATGTGTTTTTCATACGAGACTAAATTTAAATGCACAACGAAATATGTATATAATTTGTTGCCAATGTACAGAGTTACCCAAAATTAAGTTAAACGCTCTTTTCTATTGAATGTAATTGGTGAAAAGGCTTTGCTACATTTTAATGTGTCGACGAACGCTATTTAGGAAGGAAAAGTAATTTCCCAGGTCCAATCTACAAACAAAGTTTTTTTTTTTTTTTTTAAGTTCGATTTCCCACTCTTTGCATGTTGAACATTTTCAGGTCACTTAAATACGAAAGTCAAAATTGTTGCGGTTGATGTGTATGTATATTTGTTATTAACATAACTTAAAAACAAATAGCTGCAGGAAATTCAGATTTGGTATTTTGAAGTTGATATAAGCTTGCTTGATATGAGTGTTACACAGATATTATGTAAAGTTTTTTTACTACTAGCAAAACCGTGCGAAATTTTCTCACTTTATTTCTTTTATTACTTACTTTTAAAATTTTAAACTAATAAATTTTATACCCATTTCCCCACCAAATTTAAATTTTCAATTCATCAGAAACCAAATTATTATTTGAAACAAATTAATTTTGTGCTATAATGAAACCAATAACCATCAAAGAAACATTTCAAAATAAAATTTGTGTTTGACAATCCACTTTTATTCTTTCCCATATGCAGTAAGGTTTCAGTATAGGACCCCCATGGTGACTTCTAAATGTTGGCCGCCATGTAGGAGATGTCTTTTATTTATATATTTATTTATTTATTTTGGCATAGTTTTTTGTTAAAATATCTAGAACCTATTTTAATTATTCTTTTTTTATTGCGTTTTTTAGCCAATTTATGACAAAAATTCATATTTTGTTCATAACTTTAAAACACTGCTAGATTTAAAATGTCGTTTGCAAAGATTATAACGATGCAACTTTTAAAAATACATTTTTAAAAGTTGCATCATTTTCCATAAAATGATCTCATTATACAAATGTCATCATTTTTCTGATTAGATCACTGAACTGAGTCGGCGTGCATAAATGTATTGTCCGTGTATAAATATTATCTACAAAAAAAGACACTTAAAATGTACAAAAAAGCCAAGCTCAGAGAAAGAGAATTGATTAAAGTTGTGTCTAAAAAGGGTGTGATATCAAATTCCCAAGCTTACATTCAAATACTTATTTAATATTCCCTTTTAACTAAATTTTCAGATGTGAATCAAGTGCCTTATGATATGTTGATAAAAATCCTTCTTTCCTGTACTAAATACATCATAGCGTGCTTCTGAAAAATATTATTATTTTTATTTATGTATGATGGGCTTGGCAGCCATCTTTCAAAGTTTTACGTTAGTTTGAATTCTATAAATCTAATCAATTATAGGATGAGTTGGTTGATTGGTTGGTTAATTGAGTTTTATATCGCACTAGTGCTGCGCAATGAGAAATAATTATAGGATGGGAGGATGGGAGTGTGCCAAACTTAACACGGTTAAAACTTAAATTGATTCAACTTGTGTGCTTAACGGGGCTTTTGCGATGTTTTTAATGCACTTTTTTTTTTTTTCTTTTTTAATCTGAATATTTCAACCCCTGTTGAATGGAATAACCATATTATTTTTACGAGATATTTATTCCAAGAAGCTAAATTCAAATTGGGGAAATATAACGAGGGGTGGAAGCTTCTATGCTTACCCCCCCCCCCCCTCTCCTTCATGTTTTTACGTTAATTTAAATTTTTATATTCTTTATTCCCGGCATTTATAGGATGGAAGTGCACTTAATACTAAATAATTATAAGAAATCATGTTATCGAAATATTTCCGTCTCTGCTGAATGGAATAGCAAAATTAATTTTATATGAGATATATTTTAAGAAACTTCTTTCAAATTGTGTGAATGTTTATTCATTTCTTGAAAGATGGCCGCCAAGCCCATCATACATAAATAAAAATAATAATATTTTTCAGAAACACGCTATGATGTATTTAGTACAGGAAAGAAGGATTTCTATCAACATATCATAACGCACTTGATTCACATGTGAAAATTTAGTTAAAAGGGAGTATTAAATAAGTATTTGAATGTAAGCTTGGGAATTTGATATCACACCCTTTTTAGACACAACTTTAATCAATTCTCTTTCTCTGAGCTTGGCTTTATTGTACATTTTAAGTGTCTTTTTTGTAGATATCATTTATTTTTTTTAAATAGTTTTTATATTTACTGGAATTAACCTGATAAGCTACATCAGATAGGTCCTGGATTTCAACTCAGCTTTCGTGCGATGTTATTCTTTGCGTTAAACTGTATTACAAAGTTTTCTTTGCGTTAAACTTTCCATAATTCTGGTTGCTAGACATTATCCATGGGTTTTCTATGCAGACTAGTATGTCGTGTCCATCACAAAACTTTCTTCTACATTTTCCTATACATATTAACGCAGCACAAATTATTTATTATTATTTTCATTATGAATGCTGAATATTATCAACTCAGAGAGGTATTGTTGCACAAAATGTCCAACGGAAGTAAATTTTCGCCATGCAGATGGCATCCTTTCAGTTCTAAAAAAAAATTGTAGTATATGAGCTCCACTTATCGGCCGATAGGCATCGAGATTGAATCAGCATAATGTCTCATAATGGCCTTTTCACATATTAAGTTTTGTTTCATTATATGCAACAGAACCTTTCCTTAAATTGCGAAAATCGCTGTATAGCAGCGCCACATGTTGAGATATTGGTACAAAAGTTGATAAGCACTATAATTTGTAACAATGTAAATTTATTTGTAAATTTATGCAATTTCATGTATTAGTTACTCAGATATAGCCTTCTCTGAAATTGCGGCAATCACTGTATAGCAGCACCATGTTGAGCAATTGACACCAAATATTGATAAACGCTATTATACACATCAAGGTTCAATTGCATATAAATTTATATGTAATTCTGAGCAGTAGCTCCTGATATCTAGTTGGAACAAAACTTTCGCCACACACATAGAACACACACACGCAAATAGAAATTTTCTAAAAATAGTCAAATTGTTTTCAGGAGCTCTTACAACGTGTAAATCCATTAAAAACCGAAAGTCGAAATTCATTTGAATAAAATGACAAGCGAAGCGGGCAAAGCCTGCTAGTATACTATATAGAAGAAAGTAGAAATCTTTATGCATCATAATTATCATTGCCAGATTGAATTGAAGGATATTAAAATTGGATACTATATCGTGTACTGACTTTCTTATTCTAAGGTATGAAAAATATTAAAAAATCAGCAATTCAAGCTATCCGCGTTTGTAATGATCGATAGATGGCGCTCTCTGAACACTGCAGTTGTTAGTAAATATAACAGCCACGTGTAATTATTATTCTTTCTCCGGCATTTCATCATGGAAAGTCGATTGCATAATATGAGGATATGCAGTGGTGTGATAATTTCACCTTAGCCCACCAGAGGGCGAGCATTTCATTACATTCGCGGATAGATTTGAAACAAATGTTATTCAAAAATGTATTCATTTCTGTTTTCAGGGATATAAAATTTAAAATTGTACAAAATAATAAAAGCAAAGATTCTTTGGTTAAAAAAATAACTTATAAAAAGAAAAAGCAGCTCAATTTGAAATTAATATTTTTCGGGTAAACTGAGATGAAGCAATTTCATATTTGGCGATTTATGTCTCTTTGGCGATATTTAACAGTTTTTCAGCAATTAAGATAGGAAATTTTGATTTTTAAAAGCTAAATTTTATAAAAGTTCCTAGATTAAGTAATTGTCTATCTGAAAAACCAGTTTTCAAAGAATTCTGCACATTTATGAATTCTCTAGCTTGTTTTTAAAAAAATTTCTTGAAGAAGAAATTTTTTCAAAAAGTTGTCAAAACATCTAATTTTACGCTAAATTGAAAATGCTCCCATTTTTTTACTTATTAACTTAGAAAGTTCGTTATTGTTTCAAATTAAAGATCTTGTTGATACGAATATTTTACTTTTTGTTTCATTTTACTGCGATATTTGGTTCGTCCAATATTTAAAACTTTACGGAAAAAAAATTTGCCGATTTAACATGGGAAAGTTGGTTTCTGTATAATAAGCATTTAACGATCTTGGGTTATTTCTGTCGATTTTATTATTGGCGCGTTCTGCTTTGTGTTAGTGGTAGTTTGTTTGTTTTGCTTTTCTCTGAGCTTGGCTTGGCAAAACGACCGTTTCTGCTTGATTTATCCTCTTATATTTGATTAATTACGTCACTATCGTATCGCTAGACAAAATTTAATCATAACTGGTCCACGTTAGAAAAATATTTATATAAATTATTATTATTATTATTATTTGAAAAGCACTTGATTATAGATCAGTGCCCCCCCCCCCCCATGTATCCAGAATGCATGAGATTGAAGCTAATAACATAAGAACGAAATGAAATTACAATAGGACAAAACAAGAATTACATTACATCAAAACTGGAAAATGAAATTCCACATGGCTACATAAACAAGGTTAAAAGTCCTTCCTTTTTTTTTTTTTTTTTCCCCTACAAAAACGAAATCTAGAATTCACACCGGAATAAACTTCTCATTTAAGTACATTTATTTTACTAAATAAAAAGAAAAAATAAACTGGTGTACAATCAATATTTAAACTTGAAAACTTCTTCACACACCATAAAATTGAAGAAAGTACTACCGGTTTCGAAAGGACGTTGCCTTTCTTCTTCACGTGCAAAAACACATGCTACTGTCTTGGAGGCAAAAGCAAGAGTCATTTTAGCACATTATTGATGTGTTAATATAAATATACTTAAATAAAAAGTTTATTCTGGTGTGAATGAAGGATTTCGTTTTTGTTAAGAAAAAGCTGAAGATGCCCTCCAATATCGTCTGTATAGGTTTTCTTCATTCGTCGACGAACAGTACAGCTCCAGCCTTGCAAAAATCATATCTCATTTAACATTGACCAGAGGGCTCGTGCAACTTAAAGTATGCTACGGATGCGAGTAACATTGTCTGCCATGTAAAACTATGCTGCTTCAATTTGAGTGCATATCGGTCGACAGGTGGTGCTGGTATGTTGCAGTATTTTTTGTTTACGGGAAAGCTACATCTCATATTCTGTGTTATATAAATACACCAAACTTGGTATGTTTTACATCTATTATGAAAAATTATTCTGACTCAATTTAGGTGTGTATCTGCAGACTGGTAGCGCTGATATTACTTTCTGTTACTGTCCAGATGTTTCTCTTCCAGCATCTATTGATGAAAATTATACCAAATTGCATATATAAAATTATGAAAAGCTATGATGATTAAATCATTGTTTCAGGAGAGAAAATATGAAATAACATACTGAAAACAATACTTCGAGAGTTTTCTCAGATTATCTTTCCTGATTACTTTTATGTAATCTTAAAGATAGCTAAGTTCTTGTATGAATTCTTGTAGATATGAAATAATGTGAACGTAGAAAATAGGTGAAATATTGTCGTGCATTCGGAAACCAAGATCTAAGTTCTAGTTTGTTTATTTCCTTTTTTGGTAATGTTTTGTCACTGCGAGGATTTAACAAACTTATGTTGTCAGGTGGTGTATTCAAAGGCGTACCCCTGTGGCGTTCCGCCACAGCCTTTGGACATGAAAAAGCGTCCGAAGACACTTACGTTTTAAGTATATGTATCTGGTGAAGATGTCGTACCATTATTTTTTACTTGAAACATTCGCTGCGAATCCACTTTAATCTATGGTTCCGGTCTAAAATGCCTTATGTGTGTACAAAATGTGACAACAGAGCGACAACCCCAAAACCAAAGGAACTCATCTATGCAAGACATGTATGAGGCAGGGCAAGCAGACCAATGCCCCTTGCCTGCACGTTGGGTTTTTCTTCCGAATCAATCTTAAAACTTACTTCAATGTTTTTATATGGTTATAAATTGCAAAGAAATATTTCGATGGGGCCTCCTGACACAGGAGGTCCCAATAAGACCTTCGCTTCAGGCCTCGAGAGTTATAGATCCGCCACTGGGTGCTTTTGTTGGTGAAAATTTGAGGTAGTACTATATATAACCCTCTATCACTTAAATGCCTTTTTAAGCACGCATTATTTGACAAAATACAATTTATTTTTTATCTTTTCTACCTCTCTTTAAAATACTTCATACATGTATGTATATATATATATATATATATATATATATATATATATATATATATATATACAGAAATATACCACATAGATTGCTTGTAAAAGGTGATCAGTTTAAAAGCATACCCATTTGTTTCTTGCTATTCAAGCATTTCTAGAGTATATGACAAGACATTCAACGTCATATTGAAAGTGTGGATATTGTTTATTTCACTTTTTAAAGGCGGAAGCTTTTTCTTTAAACATTCATTCGTGTGACATCGTCATTAATATTTAATCTGATTCTGCTTAATATGATTTAAGTAAATCGTCTGCTTTTTTTTTTTTAGTACAGCCGGTAACAAAAGTGTCCGAACACTAGCAAAAATTCCTATGTAAAAAAGTACACTTCATACGGTTTTGTTGAATAAATCCTTGTCGAATTCTCTTCTTAGTCAGTCTAAGAACATGATTCGATAAGGATTTATTTAACAGAACCGTATGAAGTGTACTTTTTTTACATAGGAATTTTCGCTAGTGTTCTGACACTTTTGTTACCGACTGTACGTCAGAATTATTTCTTTCAGACAACGATTTTGCGTTGCTGCCATTTATTGCATTACAACTTTCTTTTCTTTTTTTTTTAAGATTTAGATAATATTCAATTATTTATTTAAAAAATTTAAAAGTGGGCATGAAGAATAAAACATAATGGTACTGGATAATTTAATTTATAGATATGTCAATGGTATAGGAAAAACTACTTTAGCCATTTTCTTTCTAATAAACAGAACGGAAAATGGATAATATTTTACCTGGAGAGATTTTGTATATTTAGACTAATTAATTTTTTTCTCCCCCCCCCCCCCCCCACCCTCTTGCATTAAGTTAAAAAAAATCTTAAAATAAAATTGAGAAAAATCGTGCTAAATCAATGGAACAGCTTGGACTTCTTGGCGAAATTTGAAATTTGGCATCGAAGTAGCTCAGACGTTTTTCGCCAAATCCGCCAAAGAACATAAAAAATCTTAAAATCCGCCAGTAGGTCCTATATTAGCTGTTACTAAGATAATTTAACAAATTAATATAGAATGTACGTAATGCAATTACCGCATGCCTTTATATGGAAAAATAGATTAAAATAAAAATGAAAAAATATCTTGTACTAAATCGAATTATGTTTTCTTCAGAATTTTAGAGAATAAAAATAGGCTCCGTATTTATTTATTTATTTATTTTTTTTTTTTTCATTTGAAATTAGATAATGGGATAGAAAAATAATTAATAAAACAGATTTATGTAAAAAAAAAAAAAGTTTTTATTTTAAAAAGAGAAACAAACACGTAAATGGGAACAATTTAAATAAGTTATGGTGTTGAAACTCTTACTGCATACATTAGAGTTGTGTTTAATACACAAAACAAGCGGGTACTGTTTTAAAGTGACACCCTGTGTAAGAAATATATAGGGCGATTTCTCAGAAAATCAGGCAAGAAATTGCAGTTTCCAACACTCGGGTAAACCTCCACGTAAACAGATTCTAACAAAGTTCCAAGATTGAAACAATTATAAACCCCTTCCTTGCCGAAATACCTTTGCAGTAAATTAAAACGATATTTGAAGTCTAATCCATTATTTCGGAAACTTCCGCGGCAAAGTGGATGCAATTGCAAGAACCAATGAAGGCCAACTAAATTCCCTGGAGTTAATATGACAAATTCAGGAGGCGAATATTAACAGCCAGAGGAAACACTCGCGAAGCTGGTGCTTTTCCCGTAAAGAGGCATTTAATAATTCATAAGGCAAATTGCAATCGTGCTTGCTCATTGATTAGCAAGGAGAATTTGCCTTTTGTGTGTGAACTCAAAAGTTAAGAACCAGTGTTTGTCTTAACCATGTGAATTAAAATTAGATTACAGAATGGCAGAGATTCCTTGTCAAATTTGAATCATCTTGGTTTCGTCCCAGGCAGAGATTATATTGCTTTGGGAAATTATGCTTTTAGAATGTACCATTCAATTTCAAATTTGTATTAATGGCTATTATTCTTTTAAATTGAGGTATTTTTTGCTCTTTTGGGGTTATTTTATTTCAATAGCAATTACATTGGAGTTCAAAATTAAAGGAACAACATCCTTTCTCATTTTCTTCTTTTGCACATAACTTTTAAACAAATAAACATATGAACATGGCATGTTTGTTATCATATCGTTAATCGAATTTCGTTATAACTTTAGCATAAGTAATAATTTTTAAACTAATAATGATTTAATTTTTCTCAAAAAGAAAAGGGAAAATTTTCAAAAATTAAAAAAAAAAAAAAAAAAAAAACTTAAGGAAAAATGGTGGTAAGGATGCATTACAGATGTTTGAAGACCGCACATGCCTTCAAATGTCAAACTAGATCCCGATTTTTCTTTCTGTATTTACTTTTTTTTTTTTTTTTTTTTTTTTTTTTATAACAGACTTTTTGAAAAAATATAATTACGGATTCGTAAACTATGAATTTGACAATGATAATAAAAATGTCGTTAGATAATTTTATAATGAACATCTTACCCAATTTTCATGTTTGTATGTATATTTTTTAAAAAGTTATTCACATGCGAAAAAAAGGAGGATAATGAAGAAACAGAAGAGTGAATACAGGAAGAAAAATCAGGTTTTATTCTAACATATGCATGTATGTGCATCTTCACCTGTCTGTAATGCATCCTTATGATCATTTTTCATTAAGTTTTCTTTTCTAAAACTGTTGGAATTTTCCATTTTTTCCAAAGCTTACTTTTGAGAAAAATTGAATAATTATTAGTTTGAATACTATTACTTATGCTAAAGTTATATAAAATTCAATTAATGATATGATAAGGGACATTTGTATGTTTCTGTTTTTATTTGCGTAAAAATTACTGCAAAAGAAGAAAACGAGAAAACAAGTTACTGCTTTAATTTTGTACACCAGTGTGTTTAACGTACTAATTTGACTGCAGTCGCCTAGCGCTCGATTTTTACAAATGTATTTCCAAATTTATTTCTCTTTGCTAGTTCAAATACTAAACATTGGTTTAGATGATATTTAAAACAAATGCGTCTTACATCGTGATATGTATGTTTTAAAGTTCAATCATCACGCCAAATCAAAAATGACATCTTAATCCTTTAACTGAAATTTTATAATCACATGTCTATTTATTTATTTATAGTGTTAATTTCTCGTAAAGTTGTTGAATTTTAGATATTTAATTTATTATTATTTTCTCTTGACGCATTGAAATTTATTATTTGAACACACTAACGAATTTAATAAAATTAAACATAATTTATACGTCTCATTAATATATTAAATCCAATGTAACATTTAAAATGAGATAAAGAATACGAAAAATTTAAAACTTTAAAAATACATTTTAATTAAAAACATTACAAGACAGACGTTTCGGCTAGAACTCTAGTCCTCCTCAGTGTCAAACATACAACCACAACATTTACAAAAATTCATAATACATCATAGCAAGATTAAATATTCAGGAGGAATAGCTTTAGCCTCGTTCAAGGCAGAATGTTGCTATGATGTATTATGAATTTTTGTAAATGTTGTGCTTGTATGTTTGACACTGAGGAGGACTAGTGTTCTAGCCGAAACGTCTGTCTTGTGTTTTGATGTTTTTAATTAAAATGTATTTTTAAAGTTTTAATTTTTTTGTATTCTTTATCTCATTTTAAATGTTACATTGGTTTTAACACTAACGAATCTTCCAAAAACATGGATAAATTATTATTTTCCTTGTCTCAATGCACTGTTGCGGTTGTGACTGTAAATTTTTCCTTTATTTTTTTTTTCATTATTTTCTTTAGTTGAAACGTACGCATGGAAACTATGGATAAAATTTTACTTTCTTTATTCCAATACATTGTTTTAACTGTGAGGGTATCATTTTCAGCGTTAGTTTCAAGAAACTTGAGCTTTCATTATTAAAAAGATTTTTTTTTTCTTTCTTCTTTCTTTCTTTTTTTTTTTTTTTTCTTTTTTTAATATAACTTATTTTTCCCGATTATGATAATAGATTAAAGTATAGAAGAAATTTTAGAATGGTAGGTATGTGGAAAAAATACCGCAATCAATCGTAAAAATCCATTTTTTTTTTTTTTTTTTTTTAATTCACCAATTTGTTAATTCCTATAAAATCTGAAAAAGAAAAAAAAAACTACATTTCAAACAAGTTGATTATGCATTTCTCGGGAAAAAGGCCGAATTTAATCTTTGTTAGTAAAAAAGAGTGTTCCTGCCAGAATTCGAACATGGTTCCTTCGACATAACGTGCCAATTCTCTACTACTTTTATTTTATTTATCATAAATAATTCCATTATTGCTGTAGAAAAAGAATAAATTTTAATTTACTTTATAAAAATTAATGTAATCGTGGCCATTCTTCCCTTTTCATTTTTCCATGAAAACTTTGTGTAATACATATAGTCCTAGTTACAGACAAGTATTTTGTGGCCAGCATGAAACTTTTTTCTATATTTTCCTATACACATTGATACAGTACAAATTATTTATTAAAATTACTTTCCACGATGAATGTAGTAGGTTTGTATCGCAGAGAAGTATATAATATTAAATAACAAAAAAGTCAATTCTGTACCCAAAAAACATCTAAAAAACTGCAGTTTTTCAGTTTTTTTCAGGTTTTTTTTTTTTTTTTTTTTTTTTCTAAATATGAGATATTTGATACCTTTATTTCAAATTATCATGAATAGGTGGTTCAATCACGTGATCTCTGATAAGTTCTTTTGAAAAGTACTCGTACTGAAAATGTGCAACGGTAGGTACTTCCGCCCCATAGGAAAAAAGCTACTTTCCCTTATATACTTTTTTTCTATTTGTGTATATATGTCCCATAAGTCTGTAGACATTTTTAAAATTCATAACTATTGAATGAATTGATAGAATTGAACGCAGTTTGCAAAAAAAATCATTCTCGTGAAAGGGATTTTTTTTTCTTTTTTTTTCTTTTTTTTTTTTTTTTTGTAAAAAAAAAAAAAAAAAAAATTAGTCAAATTTTTTGCTGACGATAGTTAGACAAATAGTTAAATTTTTCGCACGGATGTGAAAGAAAAATATGCAAATGAAAGTCCTATAAATTGCACAATTTTGCGATCAGAACAGTTTTTTTCTTAGTTTGCCTTCTACTTGGTGCACACATGAAGTTTTAATTGCGATGCTGACTTGGTGGATAAAGCGTTATTTATTGGTGAAGATGTTTTCCCTCAGATAAGAACCGCCGACGGAAGCTAAAGTTAGCAGTGTTATAACTCGTTTGCAAACTGTAATTTGTGGTGACGACGGACCCTTAGAATAGGATTTATATGCCTGTAAACATTTGCATGCGAATAGATACAGTTTTTCATGAAAAGGTGTGATCTGGTCACGCACAGCGCACTCTAGCGACCAATAGCTTAATTATCATTTTCTTTACAAAAAAAAAAGAAAAAAAAAAATATCCCCCTTCACGAGAATGATTTTTTCGCAAACCGCGTTCGGTTCTATCAATTCATTCAATAGTTATGAATTTTTAAAACGTCTACAGACTTATGGGACACCCTGTATATATACATATATATATATGTATACATATATATATATATATATATAGAGAGAGAGAGAGAGATTTCACAATGGTTGGTTAGAAATAACTCTCGTTGTGTACATTAATACGAAATTTTGTCTTGTACTGCCATATTAAAAATTAATAAAGAACGAGATGGCCGCGCCATCTGTTGAGCGATCTACTCCAAAATGCAATCAGCACCAATTTAAGTCAAAATTCAACTAAATATTAAGTCTGATTAAATTCCGCTTATTGATTTGTAAGATATAGCGTCCACCAAACAGACCTTTTCTAAGAATGGTTAAATTGTGTTCGCAACAACTTGAAACGCATAAATCCCTCTAAAATCGGAGATAGAAAATTTTCACGAACCCAGTATTTTCTTTTTATATTTTATGTTTACAGAAAAAAAAATCTGGTGTGAAACAACTACACGACTTCCATTACCCACTATTTCCCGTAGTATTTGCTTTTTTTTTTTTTTTTTTTTTTTGAGATAACATGATCACAAGACATAAAATAGACCTAAAGAAGTGGAAACCTAAAACTTTTACTGTATGAGAAACTTAATATACGTGTTACGTGTAAAAATATATAAAACAAAGTTTACATAGCAAGTTAAAAAATAAGAAGAAAAAAATGGTAGAGTTATTTTTTGAAACACCAATTTCCGAGATCTAAAATTAACCTACCTAAACAGGATGACTGTTACTTTTCCTGAAATAACCACGTATTAAATGAGAAATGATATCTAAAATGGATTTATGTAACAATTTTTAAGAAAATCATTAGAGCCGTTTTTGAGATACCATTTTTTACCAAAACTTTGCGTACTCAATTTTTGATCGGAAAACAATAATTACATACAAAAGGATATTTAAAAAGGAGCTAATGTGACTACTTTGAAAAAAAATCCGTACAGCCGTTTTTAAAGTAACGCACTTGCGAGACCTGAAATTGAGCTATTTATACAGGACGCCCATCACTTTTCCTGAACTAATCAACTATATCATTCGAAAGGGCCAAGAAATTCGATTGGTGAAAGAAAATGGCGGCTTTAAAGAAGACGTTTCTACGAAAAAAAGGCAGATAATACTTATACAAAATTCCAGAGCGTTAAATTAAATAGGACAAAAATTAGGCAGAGGAAGTATAAGAAACAAAATAGTGGCTTAAAAGATGTCATTACTACCCTAAAGAAGGAAAATAAACCATTGGACAAAATTTTGAAGTGATACGGAAAGTACAATTAAAGATAGGAGCAGATGATGTAACAGAAAAAGCGGCAAAGAATTCGAAATGCAAAAACATTTCGACCCTCATCTTTCTTTCTTCTGGTCAGGTCGCGGATTTCAAAAATTTAAAGCCTTCCCCCTGACAATGCAGACCATTTTGTGAAAAACCGAGCATAAATCAGTCCAAAAGTTTTTCAGTTAATAAAACATATAATGTACAAACACTGCCTTTATTATATAGACAGAGAAAGAGATTGGAACTTGCATTAAATTCTACTGATTAGATTTTACCGTATATCTCTACCAACCAGTGACGCTGATATATCATGTTCTTCTTTATTTTATCAAAGTTACATTTCACCTTTATGTCTTAGAATCACTCTAAATTTAACTGACGTAAAAGGACGTGTAAATGAAATGACGTATAATCGAATATTTAGAAATAAAACGTTGATTATAACAAATTTAAGTTTACTGAAATAAAATTTATAAGTTTAAACACTAATTAATAAAGTTTAAAATAGTAGCTATAACTAGTATATTACTTTATAGTATAATATGTATTCGAAGATAATAATTTAATTTAAAAAAAATGTTTAAATTAAAAAAGTTATTTATTAAAAAAAAAAAAAAAAAGAGAGAGAGAGAATTCATACCATTAATACATGTCTTGAGAATTAATTATATATATCATATCTTGAGCATTGTATTACATATCTTGAGTACTTTATGAATACATTTCCAGTATTAATTCTAAATATATAATGCTTACCTTTAATAATACATTTTAAAGGCATACATTATTTCATTATTCTCAAAAATAAAAAAATAAAAAAATAAAAAGAACTTATAAATATATATATATAAACAATATAAGCGATTGCCATTAAGAAAATTAATTTTCTAAAATAGAAAAAAAAATAAAATAATATTTGCAGACGACAAATTGCAATCTTTTATTTTTTTATGTATTTATTTATTTATTTATTTATTTATTTATTTTACCCCATGGATGGCAATTTAGTTTTCCCATGGAATACAGAATGTAATGACAGAAAAACAACGTCATAAGAGAAAAAATTTTCAGGGTGGCAGATAGAGTACCTTTATAAACCCGACATTTTTTATTAATAACTTCGTTAATTAAGATGATAGAAATTTTTAAGTAACTGAAATGTCTTTCTTGGAATATTCGGAAAACACTGATACCTCTCATGAGGCGAAAGACGCTGCCTTCCGCGAGGAGATGCAGCTGCAGACAAAAAAAAAAAAAAAAAAAAAATGACGCAGTGACAGTAACTTTTTTTAATATATAGAGATTATATAAACGTCTTCTTATATGTACTTACGAAGCACGACGTACTGGTTGATTGCTACAGGAAAAATGATAGACTTATTTATGTCATTTTTATGTTCTATGACCACATTATCTAAAAAAAGAGTGTATAATTTGCATAGTAACTGGTAATGGAAATCGTATGATTGTTACACCTAGATATTTTTATAATTGTTCCTTTCTGTAGAAAAAAATGATTTAATGAAAAGTATTATTTCTATAAATATTGCTCTTTATAAGTATTTTAAAGCATATTTTTTACTTCTTTAATACAGAAGTATTGTAATCCCGATTTGCGAAATGGATTTTGTATCTCACATAGCTCAAACACGAATGGATGGTTGGATGGTTGGGTTTTACGTCGCACTAGTGCTGCGCAGATGGGGAATTGGCGACGGTCTGGGACACACACCTTGAGGTGGTCCGGAGACATGCCATCACAATTTTGATCCTCCACGAAAGGGATAGCTCTTCCGCTTCGGTGACCCCCCAGAGGTATAATTTTTGATGGAAGCACGGAGGACATTGCGGCCACGACAGATTTTAGGTGCACCAGCCACCATTAGTGTACACGACGGTCTTTGGCCGGCTCGAGTACCAAACCCGCAATCTTCCAACGAGGCCGGCGCTCTACCGACTGGGATACAGCGGCCCCCAAAAAACGAATCCTCGTTGAATGTTGCAAATTTATATTTGTGGCTGTCATAATGTCCAGTTGTACACCTGCAAGTTTCGTCTTAATACGATCTCCCGTTTTAGAGATATCTATGACTTTACACGATTTTTCGTGACATCTATGTACATACGTATGCGTGTATCTCGTCAAAAACGATGGGACGTAAAACGTTGCAGATTGTTATATAGGTTTAATATAACATCTAGTTGTGCACCTCCATTTTTGGTTTTTTTGTGACTTTTCATTTTGGAGATATTTACGAAAATTATATTCATAATGACCAAAAATATAACGGTTTTGGCCATTATATATGACTTACCATCGTAGAGATTTAAAAAGAAGCTAACGATAAAGCCCGTAATGATATTGTTATGAAAACTGTCGACATTTTTGCGTATAGAAAGTAATTCTTAAAGACATATGCAGGTTCTAGTCGACGAATGTCGTTTTATTTTATTTAAATTGTCAAAATTAATAATTTTTGATATTTGAATATTTCCGACACCCTGGGCTGAACAATTGTATAGCATTTTATTCAAGGCTAGGAAACTTTTTATTTTTTGAAACACATAGACATTCAACGGGTGACTCTCAACTCATCGAACAACAAATGTGACAAACATTCAATCTATATAATTTCAGGAATTTGAGTTATGTTTAAAAAATATAACACATTTTAATAGAATTTTTTAACTGAAACTGCAGCAAATAATCTGATAACGAAATAAGTAAAATATCTACTAATACGTAATTAAGTAACCTGGATTAACCCCTTTTACGAAATTCTTATTCTCTCTTACCTTATACATTTCTCCACCATCCAACACATAACATCGTCCAAAAATAGAATAAATTAAACATCTTATAAAAGTTGTTAGCTCGAATTCCTGAACTTTTAAACTGTAATAAGTACAACAGGGTGGAATGAGGGGAGAAAAATGCGCAGCTTTTGGAGGTAAAGTTATAAAGGTAAAAGCATAGCAGGCATAGAATATAAACAACTGAGAAACCTGGTCGATCTGATGCTTTTCGTGTGAAAGAAGGGGGGCAGGGATTAAGAAGTAAAGGGGATACATTTAATAATTCATAAGTTGTATAGCATCGCCGACTGCCTGCGTATTGATTAGCATTTATCCCACCCTGCTTTTGTGATGCAGAGTAAACGCGAGGGATATATTTAAATTCGGTATGGTGGGAGAATGTTGTGGGGTTCTTGGCTTTTATATGTGACAAATCCGGGGAGTGTTTGAGAAGGAATCAATACAAAGATTTTGAAGCAAAAGGATACATGGCCCGATAATAGCGGTTGTAATTATGGTAAATTGTTTCATTACGCACTAATGCGTCCTCTTCACAAAAATAATTAGCAAAAATGAAGAGCAAATGTAGTTTATTCCGTTTGGAGAAATTTGTATGTCCGGAATATTGATAAGGTGGATTAATGTTTTATGGGAGGAAAATGAGTTTGTATGCGTTTCAGTTAAGCTAAACTTTTGTGGAAGTAATTATAGTAATGAAGTTATTTTGACTTGCGGCAGCTGTGTAATGAGATTGGCTTTATTTGCGTCCTCGGTTTGTGTTAATTTTCTCGTGTTTCTTAAATGTGTCGTCATCAAACAAGTTGGATTTAAGCCTGAATCGTTCAATAAATTTTATTATACAAGTTCCTTACTATTTACGAACTGTTAATATAAAATAGTTATAAAAGAACGACTACACCGAGAAAATATAAATTTGCAACTTAACGTATAATGTTTTATTTAATTCGTAAATTCTTTTAGAAAAATCTTATTTCTTAAAATATCGTTTGCTTTGAGGAAAATGTCTTGTCTAAGCGAATGTTAGACGTTAAAAATTATTTTTGTAAATTTTTGTCTTAAAGTTGTGAAAAAATTAGAAAACATATGCATCAAAATAGATAAATAATGAGTACATTGAAATTTATTTAAAACTATTTAAATTTTAAAATTAAATTTAAATTTGAATAAAGACAGTTAAAATGTTTAACTTTTATGAATTTCTTCAATGTTTCGTGCTAACTACTTTTTTTTTTTATTATTATTTTTTATATTATTTTTTTTTATATTATTATAGTTTAACAATATATTATTCTAAACGAATTTGGAACTGATTGATATACGATTTTAGTAAACATATTTTTATGCCTAAATGTGGAATAGAGCGTAAAAATATTTAAAAAAATAGTACAGTCATTTGCAAAAGTTTAAGACCAGTAGCCGATTTTCAGTATTTTAACGCATTGCATCATTTGCGCAGATTATTGTGCCACCCCATGAGCTGACTACATCAGACGCATTCTACTGCGATAAATAAAGGTCTCCAGCACGTTTATCGCCGGTTGTTTATTGGATTTTGTCGTAGACAGTGCTGTTCTGTAATTATTGTAATGGGTAAAAAAATCTTCACTTACTGCTACAAAAGGTCAGAAATAATGTCGCTGCATATAAAGTTGGATTTTCTGAACGTTAAATAGGTTCGAGGGTAAATATGAACAAGACAGCTGTGCATCGATTTATCAGTAAATTTAAAATTTCTGGAAAATTTGTGGACCTTAAGAGTCGTTTTTTTTTTTTTTTTTTCATACTTCGAGTAAGTCGAGGTTTCCTTGCATGTTTGTGGGATGATAAACCAAAATCTTTGGCCAAACGTCTTAAAATAGTACACAAACTGACGTTGGTGCCTTTTGCAGCTAGAGAATGTCTAATCGTATCGCAAGAGGTTCTTAGATCTCTTACGACCATCCTTATCACATGATCATCACGTGCACTCGTTTATCTAGGGCGACCGCTTCTCGTAAAGTCCACAAATTTCTCGAAATTTCAAATTTACTAATAGCTTGATGCACAGCTGTCTTGCTCACATTTACCCTCGAACTTATTTGACGCTCAGAAAATCCAATTTTATGCAGGGTCAATATTTTTAACCTATTTGTAACAGTAAGTGAAGGTTTTTTATCCATTACAGTAACTGCACAACATTACTGTCTACGATAAAATCCAATAAACAACCGGATTTTTTTTTTTTAAGATATCACAACAGCGAATAAAATTGCTTTCTGTGGATATTTAATGTTATACAATTCTTCTGGAAATTGTTTTCGTTCATCATGGACGATAATTTTAATAAATTATTTTTACTGGAAAAACTTGTATAGGAAAATATAAAAGAAAGTCATGTGGTGGCCACAACACTAGTTTTTTTTTTTTTTTTTTTTTTTTTTTAAGTTTGATCGCTAATATTTATCATCAACATACTTTTTTATAAACAGCATAAGACTAGGATCATGACTCGACAAATATTTACTTAACAAAACAGTATCAGACGCACATCTTTCAAATACGAATTACTGCTAGCGCTTCAATAATTTTGCTGCCGACTGTATATAATAAAATAGTAATTACATAAACTATTAAAAATTCTAACCCTTGATTGTAATGAAATGCTCGCCCTCTGGTGGGCTTAAGTGAAATTAACAATACCAGGGATAGCTTCTATTCGATGTTTAGTTTCACATATATTTATTGAATAAAAATGAATGAATCCGGTTGAAAAGATAACACATACTGCTGTGTGCCAGAGTGTAACTCCAAAGGATCAAGAAATCTGGAATTAAGCTTCTATTTATTTCTAAATGACAAATTTAAAATTTCAGTTGCTTCGGCTAATGGAAGTAAAGAATATTTGAAACTAATATTTGTTCAGCTTCACTTAAACATCTACTTCCGATCGAACTTTAAATAAACTGAAATATTTTTTCCAAAGGCAATCGATTTTCCATGATGTAATGGCGGAGAAATTATAGCACGAATATTAAGTATTAACACAAATACAACAATAATAAATACACGTGGCTATTATATTTACTAACAACAAAAGTTGGAAAAGCAGCGCGGATTGAAATCTCTCTTATATAAAAACCAACGAGATAAATAAAGTAGAGTGATAAATGGTAACCCTGACATGGTCCAACATGAGTCATGTGAGATGACCCTCTGTGCGTTGGTTCCCTTGGTAAAAGCTTATTTTCAATAAATTTCTATGGCTACGATTTGGAGATTGTTCTTGGCAAAAGTCATAACCGCCAATGTTTTTGTTTACTTATGAAGTTTAATATTCTTTTGTTCTAAATCATTTTGATTTTTATTTTACTTTTTTGTTATTTCGTGTAGTCGAAATTTAACCGACAAAATGCTTAAAAATTGTGGAAAAATTATTATTTGTTGTTAAATTTAGCTCTTTAAAAGTTTAACTTTTCTTTTATAAGCATTTTTAAACTTTGTTGGGAAACGATGGAAAAAAAGATATGTTATTATTTATTAAAATATGAAATATGTAAAAAAATATTTAAAAAACAATTTATTACAGTCAGAGGACTGTCATGTTACCTAATAATAATGATAATTTGTCTAACTGAAATTTTAGATGCCAAAATAGCGATAAAGGGCCAAACATAGCAACCTATTGGTTCATGTCACGGGATTCATCTTGAACCACGGAAAGCTAATTCTTCATCCATTGAATCAGCACTCTAATTTATTTATCTCGTTGATAAAAACACGTTATTTTTCAAATATTTAAAAAAAAAAAAAAAAAAAAAGATTTCTAGAGCAATAAAAATGTGCACGTGCAGACAATTTAAATAAATAGATCAACAACGCGTGTTCGGTGGTGGAAATCCGCGATTGTAATGAAATGCTCGCCCTCTGGTGGGCTAAGGTGAAATTACAATTAACATGAATAGCTTTCGGCTTTCGTCGAGACGCCATTGCTTGCCGATGTTTAGTTTCATTTTTTTTTTTTTTTTTTTTTCTTTTTTTAAGTAGACGGACACTGGTCAAAAACTGCAATTATCTACGTGGGAGTTTCTTGCAGAATACCAGTTTTGCATGTACATGTACATTTGGCATTTTCCCAATTGCTAACGTGCTTGAGAAGATGGTTTTACGTAGTTAAATTTCTTGGAAATGAATGCGCCTTGCCACGAAGAATTCCTCTAACTGATTACCAGAAAGGATAGATTACAGCGCTGAAAAATGTTAATAAAGGAGTCAGGGAAATTAGTAGGCTACTTCTAATAAGCAAATGTAGCATCAGCGATTTTATACGGGCTCCTGAAGTGCATGGCGTAAAGAAAAAGAGTGGCCGGCTAATGAAACTTTCGCTTTGAGACCAAAGAAAAATTTTTACTGAGCTGAAAAAAACTGGAGCATCAATTTCCAGAGTTTGAATAAGCACAGGAATTACTAACGTAACTTCTCAGACAATTTATAACTACATTAAGCACTCAGAGCTCTTTCAATATAAGACATCATCCATGCTGGAAGGATCACCACGTGACAGAACACCTACAGTGGGCTCAAAACCATATGTCTTGGACTACAGAATGGATATCTGTAATTTTTTCAGATGAGAAAAAATTTAATTTAGACGTCCCAGATGGATATCAATATTACTGGCACAGTTTGAAGAAAGAAGACGAAGTGTACTCTACTCGGCAAGTTGTTGTTGGTGGTGTGATGGTGTGGCTAGCTGTTAGTTATGGTGGAAGGACAAATTTAGTGTTCCCAAGTAAGAAGCAGACTCACAAAGATTATGTTGAAACACTAATCAGTGAGTTTATCCCATTTGCGTGTGATCTTGGAGGTGAAAACTGGATTTCCAACAAGATGGAGCGCCAATACACACCGCTAATAACGTTAAAAAATGGTTTCATGAGAACAACTTCAATGTTTTACCCTGGCCAGCCAACAGTCCGGATATGCAGTAGAAAACATTTGGGCTATACTTATTCATTAAAATTACGAGGGTGGACGCCAGTATGAATCAATTCACCAGCTCAAAGAAGTTCTTACAAACATTTGGGGAATTTTCTGTCAAAAATGATTCAGAATCTCATTGATTCGATGCCTAACAGAGTATACGAACTTATTAAAGCAAATGGGAGATGAACCCCTTACTAAAAACGTTTTATTTTAAAGATACAAGATGTATCCATCTACTTTTTTAAAGAAAAATTACAGTGCAAATATGCACCATTTTTGTTTCCTGAATTTTTCCACTACATAATTCAAAAGGATTGAATCTGTATCCAAAAAATAATAATATATGATGTCTCAAGAATATAATTATATTAGAGAAGTGAACCTCATATCGCTAATTAAAGAAATAAACGGCTTTAAAGTATTACAAATAAGTGTCCGTCTACTTTTTTTATGCAGTGGGAGAACTATAGGAGAACTATATATACTATATAATATATATAGCTCATATATATAGGAGAGCACTCCTATATATACGAGCACTTCTCCAGATTCAGAATTCTTTTTGCACTGAAGACGGTACGCTTAAGGCTACCGAAACAGCTATATGCACCGCAAATATTTTTCTTTTGGCGTTTCTGACGTAGTAGTTTATTCGGGTTTTAATATGTTACAATATTTCGTACAATACATATTACAAAAATATATATCTGGCATGCACATTTTCGTATTACGTTTTTGATCGCCAAATACAAAAAACGCCAAGGACGACAGTCTTGAAATTTAAAATTAAAATTTTGTCAATTTGACAGCAAAATAACTCAATGTAACACATGCACACGATAACTAATACATATCTATACCCAAATACGGGGATTAAAATCGGGAAATAATTTTCCTCGATTTTCAATAATTTTTTAGAAAAAATCCAATGGGCGATTAACATAGGAAAACTTTTTCTTGCATCCACATATGATCAGTGACGTCATCACTTCGCTTGCATATTAAGTAGTAAAATCAAAATATTTTAATTATCTAAATGCAAACTAACTTGTTCGCTTTATCGTGACATTATTTTTATATGTGAAAGCATTTTGTCGTTTACAGACTAAAAGACCTTGGGCTGTCATCCTTGGCAGAAAAAAAAATATCGCCGAATTATTTGGCGAACATATTTAATTCCTTTCAAAAATCATGGTTATTTTAACAACTTATATTAAGAGAGTAATGAATAATATGAAACATTAATTCGTACAATACATATTACAAAAATATATATCTGGCATGCACATTTTCGTATTACGTTTTTGATTGCCAAATACAAAAAACGCCAAGGACGACTGTCTTGAAATTTAAAATAATGTAAATCTATGTTCGTTAAAACTTCAGGATATATTTTCGTTAAAAAATGACGTTTCTCAACAAGACAAGAAA
The DNA here is from genome assembly GCA_963930645.1 of Salticus scenicus. NCBI lineage: Eukaryota > Metazoa > Arthropoda > Arachnida > Araneae > Salticidae > Salticus > Salticus scenicus. The sequence goes on along the minus strand of OZ005654.1, from coordinate 40,284,650 downwards.
AATATCTGAATACCTTTTAGATGACCTTATGTTAAAATCCGTGAAATTTGTGCTTACACTAATACAACATCACGAGCAGTCACCTCTATTATGAAATGTTTCCTTTTGACAACAGAAATGATTTTGTTAATAAATCTCATTTTATGGGACGAAAAAGTGTTTTGATGGTGATGTGTTTTGAAAAGAATTTTATAATGAACATCAGATTCACATCGGATTTATGTTAGAAACGAATTAAAAACATTAGAAATTATGTATTAAGTATTGTTTAAAGGCTGCTGATAAAAAAAAAAAAAAAAAAAAAAAAAAAAGTATTCAAGTGTGTGCATATATTTTGAAACAGGTATAATTCTGATTTTTAGTTTAGGGTTTTTATTTATTTATTTATTTAATATTTTGTTTTTATCGCTATGGAACAAATATTCAATAATCCATTATTAACTCTGTTTTTTTTTTTGTTTTTTAATATTGTAAACACTAATGAGTTTAAATGGGTTAGACTATATTTGAGGGTGCCCCTTGATTCTCGCCAAGTTGTGATCGCGGCAAATATATTAAGGTTAGCCTATTTATATGTATAGGTTATATGTATAGGTTATATGTATATAGTTATATGTATATAGTGTATATGTATAGGTTATATGTATATAGTGTTATAGGTTATTAACAAAAATGCGCCAAACAATTTCGCCAAGGGGCACCCTCAAGTATATTTTTACCGTTTAAATGAATTTAGCTGTCCAGAATACTAGGAAATGTTGGAGAAACTTTAGTATACTAGGTTTCGCCAATTTTTGAAATTTTGGCTTAGAAGTAGACCAACTTTTTCGCAAAGGGCTTTATTTCCACTACAGTCATTTTAAGCCTAGCCGTTCCTTAAAATGATGGTGCATAGCTTTAGCGTATGACCCCTTTGGCTATTTTTAAATTTGTGCCGCCAATTTTGTAATTTTGAGAGGATACATTTTTGGCAGTATTTCATATTTTGTTTATATTTCTAACTTACGGCTATGTTTAAATGCTTCTTTCACAAGTAAAGATGTAATTTGGCGCAGCTTTAATATGAGACCCTGTTGGCGGAATTTGAAATTTGACACCGAAATATGTGGGTCGTTTCTCGTCAAGGTCTTTACGTACGCACTAATCATTTCAATTCATGCCAAAATGGCAAAAAAATATTTTAAGTTGCCAAGGGAGATCCCATACTAAAGCTGTACCAAATAGGTAATTTACATAGTTATTGTTAATATGTTTTTAATACGACAGGTCGTAGAATTTCTTTCAGACTGCGATTTTGCTGTCGTTATCAATTTTACCTTGAATGAATGTGCAAACATTTTTGTTTTTGTTTAAAATGGAGAAAGCTGAAAGTTTGTTATTGTATCTCTCCGGAAATTTAGATTTTTTATCAAAAATTCGTTCACTTATTAATCAGGACAAAATCTAGCTAACGCCGTATATTTTAGTTCAATCGGATAATTGGTTCAAAAAACGATAAATGATTAAATAAAAGCAATATTGTAACTTTAAAATTATTAAAAAATAAAAAAGCAAAATTGATGCCAAAAATAAATTAATTAATTAATAATTTTCTTTTACGTCGCGGAAAAAAAAAAAAAAAAAAAGTACGTGCAATTTTTTTTTAAGCTATTGTATAGCTTTTATCGCGGGCTTTGAGCGCGGCGACCGAATCAAAAAATTCCGTAACGAAAAAAAACCTAACACAGTTCGGCAGACTTCGGTAGACTTCGGCTGTACGAAGCTCGCACGGATCGAGACGAGCTGCTCTGAAATCGGACGAATACGTAAGCAGCTGTTTGTGAGAAAGTATATAGGTGTATCATCTATGTATAACAGATAATAGCTGTACGCGTAAAATTTGTGTATAAAGTAGATCAGATAAAACTTGAATATCCCCATTCGACTTGCAGGCCTTTAAAACCTATTAAATACCTTTTCTCTATTAAAATTTGTTTTCTTATCGGTCACCACGCTCAAAAAGTGTAACTTGAATTAATATCAAAGAAAAAACTTGAATATCCCCATTCGACTTGCAGGCCTTTAAAACCTATTAAATACCTTTTCTCTATTAAAATTTGTTTTCTTATCATTATTGTTATCTTATCATTATTGTTATCTTATTCATTAATATCAAAGAAAAACCTTGAATATCCCCATTCGACTTGCAGGCCTTTAAAACCTATTAAATACCTTTTCTATATTAAAATTTGTTTTATATCGGTCACCACGCCCAAAAAGTGTAACTTGAATTAATATCAAAGAAAAAACTTGAATATATCCATTCGACTTACAGGCCTTTAAAACCTATAAAATATCTTTTCTCTATTAAAATTTGTTTTCTTATCGGTCACCACGCTCAAAAAGTGTAACTTGAATTAATATCAAAGAAAAAACTTGAATATCCCCATTCGACTTGCAGGCCTTTAAAACCTATTAAATACCTTTTCTCTATTAAAATTCGTTTTCTTATCGGTCATCAGGCTCAAAAAGTGTAACTTGAATTAATATCAAAGAAAAAACTTGAATATCCCCATTCGACTTGCAGGCCTTTAAAACCTATTAAATACCTTTTCTCTATTAAAATTTGTTTTCTTATCGGTCACCACGCTCAAAAAGTGTAACTTGAATTAATATCAAAGAAAAAACTTGAATATCCCCATTCGACTTGCAGGCCTTTAAAACCTATTAAAATACCTTTTCTCTATTAAAATTTGTTTTCTTATCATTATTGTTATCTTATTCATTAATATCAAAGAAAAAACTTGAATATCCCCATTCGACTTGCAGGCCTTTAAAACCTATTAAAATACCTTTTCTCTATTAAAATTTGTTTTCTTATCATTATTGTTATCTTATTCATTAATATCAAAGAAAAAACTTGAATATCCCCATTCGACTTGCAGGCCTTTAAAACCTATTAAATACCTTTTCTCTATTAAAATTTGTTTTCTTATCGGTCACCACGCTCAAAAAGTGTAACTTGAATTAATATCAAAGAAAAAACTTGAATATCCCCATTCGACTTGAAGGCCTTTAAAACCTATTAACTACCTTTTCTGTATTAAAATTTGTTTTCTTATCATTATTGTTATCTTATCATTATTGTTATCTTATCATTATTGTTATCCTATTCATTAATATCAAAGAAAAAACTTGAATATCCCCATTCGACTTGCAGGCCTTTAAAACCTATTAAATACCTTTTCTCTATTAAAATTTGTTTTCTTATCGGTCACCCCGCTCAAAAAGTGTAACTTGAATTAATATCAAAGAAAAAACTTGAATATCCCCATTCGACTTGCAGGCCTTTAAAACCTATTAAAATACCTTTTCTCTATTAAAATTTGTTTTCTTATCGGTCACCACGCTCAAAAAGTGTAACTTGAATTAATATCAAAGAAAAAACTTGAATATCCCCATTCGACTTGCAGGCCTTTAAAACCTATTAAATACCTTTTCTCTATTAAAATTTGTTTTCTTATCGGTCACCACGCTCAAAAAGTGTAACTTGAATTTATCAAAGAAAAAACTTGAATATCCCCATTCGACTTGCAGGCCTTTAAAACCTATTAAAATACCTTTTCTCTATTAAAATTTGTTTTCTTATCATTATTGTTATCTTATTCATTAATATCAAAGAAAAAACTTGAATATCTCCATTCGACTTGCAGGCCTTTAAAACCTATTAAATACCTTTTCTCTATTAAAATTTGTTTTCTTATCGGTCACCACGCTCAAAAAGTGTAACTTGAATTAATATCAAAGAAAAAACTTGAATATCCCCATTCGACTAGCAGGCCTTTAAAACCTATTAAATACCTTTTCCCTATTAAAATTTGTTTTCTTATCGGTCACCACGCTCAAAAAGTGTAACTTGAAATTATATCAAAGAAAAAACTTGAATATCCCCATTCGACTTGCAGGCCTTTAAAAACCTATTAAAATACCTTTTCTCAAAAAATAGAGTTAGATCATTCAAATTTGGTACATCGAGGTTTTCGATACCTACAAATCGATTGCGGATATTTTTGATATATTCTCATTGCGGATATATTCTCATTTATTCAATAAAAGAAAAAAATTTGTTTTCTTATCGGTCACCACGCTCAAAAAGTGTAACTTGAATTAATATCAAAGAAAAAACTTGAATTAATATCAAAGAAAAAAAAATACTGCATAAATAAAATAAATAAATAATTATAATTGCATAAGTTGATAAAAAATGCTATGCAATAGCTTTACCGCGGCAGTCCTCGAGTGCCACACGTATTTTTAAGCTATTGTATAGCTTTTATCGCGGGCTTTGAGCGCGGCGACCGAATCAAAAAATTCCGTAACGAAAAAAAACCTAACACAGTTCGGCAGACTTCGGTAGACTTCGGCTGTACGAAGCTCGCACGGATCGAGACGAGCTGCTCTGAAATCGGACGAATACGTAAGCAGCTGTTTGTGAGAAAGTATATAGGTGTATCATCTATGTATAACAGATAATAGCTGTACGCGTAAAATTTGTGTATAAAGTAGATCAGATAAAACTTGAATATCCCCATTCGACTTGCAGGCCTTTAAAACCTATTAAATACCTTTTCTCTATTAAAATTTGTTTTCTTATCGGTCACCACGCTCAAAAAGTGTAACTTGAATTAATATCAAAGAAAAAACTTGAATATCCCCATTCGACTTGCAGGCCTTTAAAACCTATTAAATACCTTTTCTCTATTAAAATTTGTTTTCTTATCATTATTGTTATCTTATCATTATTGTTATCTTATTCATTAATATCAAAGAAAAACCTTGAATATCCCCATTCGACTTGCAGGTCTTTAAAACCTATTAAATACCTTTTCTATATTAAAATTTGTTTTATATCGGTCACCACGCCCAAAAAGTGTAACTTGAATTAATATCAAAGAAAAAACTTGAATATATCCATTCGACTTACAGGCCTTTAAAACCTATAAAATATCTTTTCTCTATTAAAATTTGTTTTCTTATCGGTCACCACGCTCAAAAAGTGTAACTTGAATTAATATCAAAGAAAAAACTTGAATATCCCCATTCGACTTGCAGGCCTTTAAAACCTATTAAATACCTTTTCTCTATTAAAATTCGTTTTCTTATCGGTCACCAGGCTCAAAAAGTGTAACTTGAATTAATATCAAAGAAAAAACTTGAATATCCCCATTCGACTTGCAGGCCTTTAAAACCTATTAAATACCTTTTCTCTATTAAAATTTGTTTTCTTATCGGTCACCACGCTCAAAAAGTGTAACTTGAATTAATATCAAAGAAAAAACTTGAATATCCCCATTCGACTTGCAGGCCTTTAAAACCTATTAAAATACCTTTTCTCTATTAAAATTTGTTTTCTTATCATTATTGTTATCTTATTCATTAATATCAAAGAAAAAACTTGAATATCCCCATTCGACTTGCAGGCCTTTAAAACCTATTAAAATACCTTTTCTCTATTAAAATTTGTTTTCTTATCATTATTGTTATCTTATTCATTAATATCAAAGAAAAAACTTGAATATCCCCATTCGACTTGCAGGCCTTTAAAACCTATTAAATACCTTTTCTCTATTAAAATTTGTTTTCTTATCGGTCACCACGCTCAAAAAGTGTAACTTGAATTAATATCAAAGAAAAAACTTGAATATCCCCATTCGACTTGAAGGCCTTTAAAACCTATTAACTACCTTTTCTGTATTAAAATTTGTTTTCTTATCATTATTGTTATCTTATCATTATTGTTATCCTATTCATTAATATCAAAGAAAAAACTTGAATAGCCCCATTCGACTTGCAGGCCTTTAAAACCTATTAAATACCTTTTCTCTATTAAAATTTGTTTTCTTATCGGTCACCCCGCTCAAAAAGTGTAACTTGAATTAATATCAAAGAAAAAACTTGAATATCCCCATTCGACTTGCAGGCCTTTAAAACCTATTAAAATACCTTTTCTCTATTAAAATTTGTTTTCTTATCGGTCACCACGCTCAAAAAGTGTAACTTGAATTAATATCAAAGAAAAAACTTGAATATCCCCATTCGACTTGCAGGCCTTTAAAACCTATTAAATACCTTTTCTCTATTAAAATTTGTTTTCTTATCGGTCACCACGCTCAAAAAGTGTAACTTGAATTTATCAAAGAAAAAACTTGAATATCCCCATTCGACTTGCAGGCCTTTAAAACCTATTAAAATACCTTTTCTCTATTAAAATTTGTTTTCTTATCATTATTGTTATCTTATTCATTAATATCAAAGAAAAAACTTGAATATCCCCATTCGACTTGCAGGCCTTTAAAACCTATTAAAATACCTTTTCTCTATTAAAATTTGTTTTCTTATCGGTCACCACGCTCAAAAAGTGTAACTTGAATTAATATCAAAGAAAAAACTTGAATATCCCCATTCGACTTGCAGGCCTTTAAAACCTATTAAATACCTTTTCCCTATTAAAATTTGTTTTCTTATCGGTCACCACGCTCAAAAAGTGTAACTTGAAATTATATCAAAGAAAAAACTTGAATATCCCCATTCGACTTGCAGGCCTTTAAAAACCTATTAAAATACCTTTTCTCAAAAAATAGAGTTAGATCATTCAAATTTGGTACATCGAGGTTTTCGATACCTACAAATCGACTGCGGATATTTTTGATATATTCTCATTGCGGATATATTCTCATTTATTCAATAAAAGAAAAAAATTTGTTTTCTTATCGGTCACCACGCTCAAAAAGTGTAACTTGAATTAATATCAAAGAAAAAACTTGAATTAATATCAAAGAAAAAAAAATACTGCATAAATAAAATAAATAAATAATTATAATTGCATAAGTTGATAAAAAATGCTATGCAATAGCTTTACCGCGGCAGTCCTCGAGTGCCACACGTATTTTTTTTTTTCTTTTTTTTAAATAATTAAAATAAAATTGAGAAAAATCATGTTAAAGAATCTATCAGCTTATATAGAACCTCTTGACGAGACTGAAATTTGGCACTGTAGTAGATGGGATGTTTCTCTGCTCGAGATCTTTACTTACATAATAACAATAGACATTTCATTTAATTCACCTCCAAAAATTTGAAAGAAGATATCAAAGACATTTTAAGAAATCTAACACAGCCTTTATATAGCAGAATCGATTATACACTGGTGTTCCAAATTTAAGCAACAACCTGTTTTGCGCATGACGACTCTTACAAATAAACATATGAACATAAAATTTGGAACAACTATAGTATCTCCCCACAATTGGATTTGGCGATTATGGCTAAATCATAAATCTAAAAATCATAAATCATATATCATCATATATATCGAGTTTGTTATCATATCATTAATCGAATTTTATATAATTTTAGCATAAGTAATAATTTTTAAGTTAATAATTATTCAATTTTCTCAAAAATAAGTTTTGGAAATTTCAATAATTTTGGAAAAGAAAACTGAATAAAAAAATGGTCATAAGCATGCATTACAGATAGGTGAAGGTGCACATACATGCGGGTGTTAGATTAAACAGGGATTTTCCCTCCTGTATTCACTTTTCTGTTTCTTCTTTTTACCATGTTTTTCCCAAATTCTTATGTACTTACTGTCATTCACTACGGTATGTTTGTGAATCTCAACCAAATAAAAAATGCCCCTCTATTTTAAGGTAAATACAAGCTTTTTCATTTGTCTCTACGCGGCTCAGTTGGTAAGAGCGCCATGTTGGTAATCCGGTGATCCCGCGTTCGCACAGTATTCTAAAAATTTTTGAAGAGATTTTTAAGAAGCCTTTTTCTTACATCTCTTTTTAGAAGCAAAAAAAAGAGTTTTTTGTGAACTACAAGCGCCCTCTGTTGGGCGAAATATTCACTAAAATGTCAATGAAACAATTAACAATACAAAATAAAAATGATTAGGAAAAACACATAAACATTAACCAAATCAGTAAAATGTTAATTTATAATATAAAAAATTAATAATTAACTAAAATAATAATTAAAAGGTGCCTCAAACGAACAATTAAATTGCAGATATTGGCCCTCAATCAGAAAATGAAATCACAAAACTTATAGGCAATAGTGTGGTGCTGCCATCTGTTGTGAGTTTTAAGAAATAATTTCTCTTTTCTTAACACACTTCAAATTTCCCCAAGTTTGATTAATAAACAAAAAAGTTACATATTTTTTGCAAATTAAGTTTCAATCTAACTTCGAAAATATTTATATATCACGCTATAATAAGAATTTGGGTTTTAAAAGTTTTTTTAAATAGATTATTATTAACTTCGATTCTTGTTTGTTTGTTTGTCCGGTACAAATCTTGCAATCTATTTTTAACTAACTTCCCTATTAGCTAGACATTTGAAACTTTCACAGTAGCTCAGAACCCGGTGACAACGCAATACTTCGAAGTCAGATTTTCGAATTTTAGAATAGTTTTCTTTTAATTAATTAAAATATGAAAATAATAGCAATAAAATAGCCATTAAAATATTAGCTGTAATTTAATTGTTGGCAAAAAAAATTACGAGTTCATTTTCTTTTGACATAATACATTTAATTCAACGTGAACGTTAAAAAATTATAAAAAGTTAAATGATGAATCACACAAAAATTGACGTCATTATCACTTTAAAAATATTATACGCATTGATAAGTGCTAATGGAATTCACGATGCTAATATACGTTGTTCTAAAAGAAGTAATATTTTATTTTTAAAACCATTTTTTTTTTCACTATTATTATTAGTTCACTGAACTGAGTCCGCGTGCTTAAATATTGCTTAAATATTATTTTTTATCCCCGTGTATTTTATTAAGGATTCATCAGAAAATTTAAAAACATGATATATAAAAGTTTTTTTTTTTTTTTTTTTTTTTTTTTTTTATCTTCTTTTTTCCGCGTGTGAATAACTTTTTAAACAATATACATACAAGCATGAAAGTTGGATAAGACGTTCATTATAAATTTATTTATCGACGTTATTATTATTCTGGTGTTGAGCATAGTTTATAAATTAGTAATTCTATTTTTTCAAAAAGTCCGTTTTAAAAGAAAAAGAAAAGCGAATACAGAAAGAAAAATCGGGATTTAGTTTAACATTTGAAGGCATGCATGCCCGTCTTCACTCATTTATATTCCATCCTTAAAAACAATTTTCATCAAGTTTTCTTTCCTAAAATTGTTGAAACTTTTCATTTTTTCGAAAGCTTATATTTGAGAAAAAATGAATAATTATTAATTTAAGTTTATTACTTATGCTAAAGTTATATAAAATTCGATTAATGGTATGTTAACAAACATGTGATCCAAATTTTATGTTCATATGTTTATTACTTTCTTCTATATTCAATAGAAGAAAGTATTGGATTCGTAAAAATTTTCGACCTCGGGTTTTTGATGGATTTATACGTTATGAGAGCTGTAGAACACGATTTGACAATTTTTAGAAAATGTCTGTCTGTCTGTCTCTGTCTGTCTGTCTGTCTGTCTCTGTCTGTCTGTCAGTCTGTCTGTGTGTGTGTGTGTGACAAAATTTTGTGGCAACTGTATCTCAAGAACTGCTGCACAGAATTTCATACAAATTGGTATGTAGTTGCACCTTGACATAAATTAGTACCTATCAACTTTTGGTAAAAATTGTCTTACAGGTTGCGTTGCCATCCCGATTTTTCTAAATTTTTAACATTGTGATATAGGTCAAAATTTTGTATAAATGTGCATAAATAGAATTATTGTTTAGTAATCATTATGAAATTTTCAAGAATTATTTATAATAGAGACAGTCAACTGGGAAAATTTTTTTGTATGTGTAAGAGCCTCGTCAACCCCCCTGAGGGGGAAGTCCCCCCCCCTCGAGGGGAGTAAATTTTCAAGATGGGTATCTTTCGAAAGGTCTCATCAATACCTTTAAAACGAATGGTTGAACTATAAATCTGTGATAATTTAAAACAAAGTTATCGATTTTTTTTACTTTTTACAAAAAAAAAAAAAAAAAAAAAAAAAAAAAATCGTTTTTTTTTTTAATTTTTTTTAGTCGAAATTTAACAAAACTTGGTATTTAGTTGGCCCCTCACATAAACTGGTGTTGATTAGATTTAGGGATCAATCGCACAACAGGAGGCGCTGTGATCGTATTTTTTCTAAATTTTTAACATGGCATTATAGGACAAACTTTCGTATAAATGTACATCATGAGAGTTATTCTTAACCTGTGATTCTAAAATTAATATGAATTATTGATAATGGTACTAGTTAATTAGGAAAAAAATTTTTTGCATGTGGGGGCATCGCTTCCCCCTCTGGGGGGGGGGGGGGGGTAAATTTTTAAGATGGGTATCTTTCGAAAGATCTCGTCAATACTTTTAAAACGAATGGTTGAACTATAAATATGTGATAATTTAAAACAAAGTTATCGATTTTTTTACTTTTAACGAAAAAAACTTGGATTTTTTTTTTTTTTTTTTTTTTTTTTTTTTTTTTAATATTGTTACTGAGTGAATTTGTATAGGAAAATTTAGAAGAAAGTCTTGTGGTGGCCACAACATACTAGTTTGTTTAAGAGTTATGTGCAAAAGAAGAAAATGAGAAAACATGTTGTTGCTGAAATTTTGAAAACCAGTGTAGTAACTCCTGTTGTATTAAATTAAATTCTGTTTTGTGCAGAATTTTACATCTATTGCCTAGAAAACAAAAATGGGCTTAGGGATTTCTTTTATCATTATTATTATTAATTTCTTTTATTTATTTATTTATTTATTTTTCTTTTTATTAGTTTATTTATATATTTCATTTATTTATTATTATTATTATTATTATTATTTTCAGTTTTTTATAATTTATATTTTTAACGCGTGGATAGAAAATGGGTATGGCTACCATGGTCTCGAAAATAATTTCGGTAAAGCACGATTCAACCACTTTGACACAAGATTTTAAAGTCGCGAAGGGGTTACTAAAGTTGTCCCCTTTTGCTCTTTTAAATCAATAGTTATAATTTCAATCATAATTTGTAAAATGAAATCTAACTCCTTTTTCTTTTTCAATAAGTACATACGATTTCATCATGCATAAGTGAATACATACAATTATCTATAAATTCATTAATAAATACAAACAATTTCATACATTACATACAATTTCAAACATATATATATATATATATATCTACAAATGATTTGTTATCAAAAATCTATTTTATTTCCGCGACAAAAACTCGAAAACTCGCCATGGGTCACCTCATACTAAAGCTGTACCAAAATGTTTATAACACACAGAATGAAAATCGGCAAAGAAGCATTTTACCTCGCTGTTGTGATAGGCATGTTTTTTCCCCAAATTTTCTCAAGCCTAGTGCGTTATACCATTTATATCATTCCTAGAATATTTTCGCCTAATCAAAAGAGAAAAATCAGGTCTCCAAATTATGGGTTAAGTTAAACTACATTCCAACCAAAACACTAGTTATAAGATTGCAATTATTTTTTTATCCATCAACATCAATTTGAATTCACTTATTGACAGGGACCCAATGAATCCACCCTGGTTACGCATAAGATACATTTAATCCTAGATTTATAAACCAAATAATACTGGGTACAGTTTTAGTTTAAAAAGTTTAAAGAATTTTATTTTATTTTATTCATTTATTTATTTTTATTTTTACTTATTTTATTTTATTTTTTATTTATTTATTTTTACAGTTTCTTGTAAAAAAAAATAGTTGGCACAGGTGGACTCTGCTCAGTTGCCCATAATATTTATGTTCTCAGAAATTTCTAGTGCGAGACATATTATAATCATGTTAAGAGAAATGAATTTGACCAAAGCTAAACACAGTGACAGAATGAAATCCCCGCCTAATAGGCTATCCACCGTTCACTTCGATATATTTATCTTATTCTAATCTATTAATTTATTTTATCAGAGTCAGTTCCATGGTTTAGTTTTCATGCTACTATTTCCAATACAATAATCCTCAAAATTCCTCTTTATATGAAAATTGCTAATTTCGCTATGTTGTTAAAATCTTAAATTACGAATAACTTACGAAATTTTCCTATTAGAATATTTGCAGTCAATCATGTTCCAATAAGTATCATAATGTTATTTTGAAGTTGTCTGATATGTTTATGATCCTCAAAATGGACGTTTATGCTCAATTTTGCCCTATTCTTCCATGTTAAGTAAATCGTAAATTCCAAATAACTTTCGAATTTTTTTAATTTGAAAAATCATAGTCCATGATATTCATGCCAGTATCCTAAATAATATTTCAAATTGGTTTGACATCTTTACGATGATAATATCCCTCAAGATTGACGTTTATGTGAAATTTTACCCTATTCTGCCTTTTAAGAAATTTGTAAATTTAAAATAACTTACGAAATTTTTATATTGGAAAATTCATAGTCAATAATATCCATGCCAGTATCCTAAATATTTCAAAAGTGATCTGACATCTTTACGATGAAATTATCCCTCAAGATTGACGTTTATGTGAAATTTTGCCCTACTCTGCCATGTTAAGAAATTCTTAAATTACAAATAACTTGCGAAACTTTCAAAGTAGTCAATGATGTTCATTCCGAATTCAAAACTGATATTTTAAAACTGTCCTGAAATCTTTACAGTAAAAATTTTCTACTTAAAGGACGTTTAAGTGGAATTTTGCCCTATTCCATGTTAAGAGAATCGTAAATTTCTAATAACTTACGAAGTTTTTTAATTCGAATGTTGCAAATGAATAGGGTTCTTGCCAGTGTCGAAAGTAATATTTTAAAACTGATCTGACTTCTATGCGACTATTTGTTCTGGCGATATCGTGTACACAGACTAAGAAACTCACTAACGGGCTAATAAACTAAAAGACACCCTACAGACGGACAGACACCATACAAATTTTGTCATTTTCGGATTCCTCACAGCTGAAAACGTGTAAAAAAGCCAGAAAACCGAGGTCGAAAATTTTCACGAACTAAAAAAAAAAACTAGTACCTATTTTGATACTTTTTATTCTTGCAATTTTTAGTTAATTTGTGACAATTTTGTTATATTCTGTTGATATTTCTAACATACGGCTAAGATTAAAATGGCGCTTAATTAAATAAATATGAAATTTTTAAAGCTATTTCACTTCCTCATACAAATTATGAGGAAGTATTGTATTCCCGATTTGCGAAATGGATTTTATGTCTCTCATAGCTCAAACATGAATCATCGTAGAATGTTGTAAATTTATATGTGTGACTGTCATGATAACTAGTTGTACACCTCCAAGTTTCGTCTTAATACGAGCTCTCGTTTTAGAGGTCCTCGACTTTGACTCTACGACTTTGCACTCTACAACTTTGCAAGATCTACGACTTTGCACGATTTTTCGTGACATCTGTGTGTACCTATGTGTGTATCTCACATAAGTCAAAAACGGTTGGACGTAAAACGTTGCATATTGGTATATAGGTATACTGACCAAACGTCCCCATTTTCTGGGGACAAATGGGGACGCCCTTTTTTTTGGAAGGCATTTTTCTAAGTTTTAAAAAATTGTACAAACTAAATTATTAATCAGTAACACTTTATTTTTAGTCCTCATTTATTAGGAATGAAAAAATGCATCCATAATTTGATAATTGTAGCAATTTTTTATGCTTTTCTATTATAAAGGTACTTTGATCTGGTCAGCCTATATATAGGTTTGTTATAACATCTAGTTGTCTACCCTTATTGGTCTTTCCGTGTCTTTCTCTTTTGAAGATATTTAAGAAAATTATATTCACAGAATCGTTCAAAACTTGGTATGGAGCGATGTATATGAAAATATGTATTCGCACAAATCACACACGTTACAAAACAAAAAAAAAAAAAAAACTTTTATTATGCCTTATAGGATTTGGAGTTACAGTATGATTTCAACCGATTCTGTCCATTTTCCGCGCATAGAAAAAGAAAATTTTTAAAAAGAAAACTTAAAAGTAAAGCTAATTAATTTAACCCGTTGAAAAGAAATTGCTTATTCTAAATTCTGTCGAATATCAAGCTTCGTTCAAATCTATTGAAAAATAAAAATTTGTAGAAATACACCCAGAAATACCTCTTTCACCCCTTTTTTCGGAAGATCTTCATCTTTTACCATCATACTTTAACCTTAATCATCCACACTGATGATTACCTTAAACACCTGAAAATCTTTCTTCACCTCCTTAGGAATTGAATTTCAAAAGATCATCACCTTATACCGTAATTAAAGCCTAATAGGAGACATTTTGCTAAATTTTAAGCTTCTACAGGAAACCACTGCAGATATACGGTGATAAATACTAAGTTATATTTACTCTTCTTCAGTGCAATGCAATTGAAAATTGATCTACAGCAATTTCTGTAATGAATGTTGAATTTCGGAAAATTCTGTTCTTTTATCTCAATTATGGCTTAAGAGGAAAGATTTTACTAAATTTCAAACTTCTGTTAGAAACCACATCTAAAAGGTGGCGAAAAGATTCAAGAGTTTCAACACCCCTTTAAACCCTTAAAGGTTAAATTTCGTTAATTCCGTTCTTACTGAGCTTCTACATAATTAGAGAAAATAACTTTCCACATCATGTTAGGTTAATTAATTACGGCCAAAGGAGAGAATTTTTCTAAGTTTCAGTTTTTTATTGGAAGCCACTGCAAAGATAATGATAAGGTGAGCTAATTGTAATAACAGTGATAGGGCTCAAAATTTCGACACCCTTATGGGTTAAATTTCATTAAATTCGTTTTTATTGATCTCCGACATCATGAGAGTAACCTGCTATTCAAATGTCGTATTTTTAACTTCAGTGGCTTGGACTCGGCGTTGATAAATGAATCAATGAATGAGTGATGTTTTGCTTCTAATTTTCAAGTTTCTTCTGGAAACCATCTCAGATCTACAGTCATAAGGCTTAAAATAGTAATACTTTTTTTCACCCCTTGAGAATTTAATTTCAGAAGATTTTCATATTTTACCTTAATTAGGCCCAAAGAAGAGACATTTCTTTAATTTCAAACTTATACTAGAAACCATTGCAGAGATACGAGGAAAAGGTTCAAGAACTTTGTCACCACTTTTCAACTACTTGAGGTACGAATTTCATTGAATTCATTCTTAATAATCCCCTACATCATGAAAAGAACCTACTGCCCAAACGTCACGTGTTTAGCTTCAACAGTTTGAATTCGGCGTTGATAGATGAATTAAGGAGTGGTATTTCGCGTTTAAATTTACAGATTAGGTAATTTAAAAAAAAAGTATTCGAAATGGTTTTTCACTTGTGTTATACGGTTTTAACACTTTCTAATGAAGTTTAAAAAAAAATTTATGATTTCGGTTTGTCTGTTTATTTGTCTGTCTGCGTTCTCATTTTTATAAATGTTCTCAGAATTTCTTGAAATGGATATATGTCATTCAGGTATTACAGATTTACTGTAGAATGTTACTCATTAAAAACCAAACATGTAGTTTAACTTGTTTCTGTACAAGAACTCATAAAATAATTCGAAAACATTACGCTTCAACATATTAGATTTCAACATATTTATAGCGCACTTAAACATGACAAAATTAACAGACACTGTTCAAATGCAATAAAATGTGTTCCCTATAAAAATTGGCATGATTATTATTAAGGATTCCTCAGAACCACACAAATATTTACAAATTCATTACAGAAATTGCTGTAGATCAATTTTCAGCTGCAATTTACTAAAGAAGGATCTTCACAACTTAATTCTATATATAATGTAACGGGTAAATACAGTTGGAAAGTATTCCATAATCTATGCAAGCCGAATGATGTTTTCTTTCTTTTTTTTACACACTTTTATTTAACGTGGTTGTTTGAACTGTCGGGGACAGATATTGTAGTCCATTTTTAACCTACTTCCACTAAACCGTTTTTGCTCAATGCTTTTCCACGAGTTTATAGCCGAAATCGATGACATTACGATACACAAGAATCAGGGTCCCTATTTCAGAGTCCTATCTCCTCATGGACAGTAAAATCTTATCTGCCTGTGTCAAATATTACGATTACTTTTTAATCAAGTTCCACGAAATCTGAGTTTTATTACATTTTTGAATAAAAGAGTGTGTCTTACTATATTATTGTTGTTAGTTGTTAGTAATAACTAGTAGTAGTAGTACGACAGGACTATTTCTTTCAGACAGCGATTTTGCATTGTCGCCTTTTATGATATTACAATTTGGATTTCTCAAGATGCCCGCCAAAATCCAATTTTTGCATTTAATTTCTTAAACTATCATAAAATATTATGTCAAATTTGCAAAAACTTTTACATCTTTCAAAACCTACTGATAAGTGAGAAAATCATCCTTGATTGTATGTAAAAAAAAAAAAAAAAAACAGTTGCCGATTTCGGTATCCGAGACCATCACCATTCATAAATTGGATGGCTTCTGGATATTTGTTCACAATATCTTCTGAATAAGTATTGATGATGACTTCTGAATATTTGTTGGCTACATCTTCTGAATAAGTATTGATGTTAGTTTCTGAATAATTGTTGGTTATATACCTTCTGGATATATATTGATGTTAGCTTGTGACTAATTGTTGGTGATATCTTCTGGATATATATTGATGATGACGTCTTAATATTTATTGGCGATATCTTCTGAATATATATCGATGATGACTTCTGGATATTTGTTGGCAATACCTTCAGGATATGCATTGATAATAGCTTCTGAATATTTGTTGGCGATATCTTCATGATATGCACTCGGCAGCAAAATTATTGAAGAGCACACATCCACATTTTTCGTATATATATATATATATATATATTAGAGTTTAATCGCTAATTTTTATAACCAACTTACTTTTTTATAAACAGTATAAGACTAAGATCATGACTCGACAAATATTTACTTAACAAAACAATATTAGGTGTCCGTCTTTTAAGTAGGAATTATTGCTAGTACTTCAATAATTTTGCTGCCGCCTGTATATTGATTATGGTTTCTGAATATTTGTTGGCTATATCTTCATAGCCAACAAACATTCAAAAGTGATTTAAAAAATTATTATTTTTATTTATTTTTTATATAGAATTTTAAATATGCAAATTAGTTATATCGTACTAAATTCAATTCGGACTTTGACAGAATTTTTTTTTTATTATTATTATTGCTTAAATTTAAACTGATCATTCAGACGAAAGATTCATATCCTATATCTCTATTTTTAACTTGTTAAAGACTTTATACTTTCTGGATTAAGTTCAGCTTTTAATAAGTGACATTAAGTAAATTATCTGATTTATTTTACGGTGTCAGGTATGGATAAAGGTATTGAAGAAGAGCCATGTGAAGTTTTCGCTCCGCATCCTTTCCGAAAGCAGTGCAAGGTTTGTCAGAAAGCTTGGAAAGACCATCCTTTAACCGAAGACGACGCGGATCATTTGAAGAAATATCTGAAAGCATTCTCGAAAGAGCCAGAAATAAAACCACATCCACAGTACGCATGGACACCACCCTACTGTCCTGAAGACCGACTGGATGAGTACTTTAAAAAGTTTCCAGAAGATAAAGTAAGAAATTAATAGTTTCATTAAAGTATTCGTTCTAAAGGACGGTGATACAGTCAGCAGCAAAATTATTGAAGCACACATCCATATTTTTTTTTTTTTTTTTTAGTTTGATCGCTAATTTTTATGATCAACCTACTTTTTTATAAACAGCATAAGACTAAGGTCATGACTCGACAAATATTTGCTTAACAAAACAGTATTAGGTGCACATCTTTCAAATACGAATTATTGCTAGCGCTTCAATAATTTTGCTGCCGACTGTAGTATAAGTTTAATTAGAAACTTGTGACAAATTTTATTGCCTATTCGACAGTGTCTGCATTTCATCCATTACAACTATGTATAGCATCGAAATATATACATACATTTTTTTTTTAAGAAGTTAAAAAAGAGATTGTGGTAACGGTGTTATATAATAAATGCATTACAGAATAATCCATCTGTGTAATCCATTTGGAAAATACAATACAGGATTATAAAAAAAATAATAATAATTTTGTCTGATGTTTCAATTTATAATTCTTTTATTAATACCAAAAATAGCAGTAATTGCTATGAAACTTTCTGTATCGTTCTAATATAATTACATATATATATATAAGTTCAGTCTGCATTAGCTTGTGCTCGCAAAACTCGAAAAGTAGTCGATCGATTGCTTTAAAAATTTGATACAACGTTGCATTCGAAAACGAGCGGGGTTTTATATAAGCGGTTTTGCGAAATCTCCTCAGCCCTCTGCCCCTTCAGGGGCTGGAGGGGGCAAAAACACTTTTTCAAGAGTAATCGTTTTTTCAAAATCTTAAATCCCCGAAAGTTCAATCTTAAATCTCCGAAATCAGCGATTGCTTTGAAATTTTGACACAACGTTGCATTTGAATGCTCGCATTCATAGACAAGGTATTACGAAATTACCTTTTTCCCTTTAAGACGTGAGGGAGGGGAGCATATTTCTAAGAGCAACTATACTTTAAAATATTCCAGAAAATAGATTTTCGGTATGTGGGTTAGTTAAAGGTAAGTAAAATTTCGGAAATTCCCTTTACAATGTGTCGAAATTTCCCTCTCTCCCCTCTTTGGAGCGAGAAAGGGAGGGGGGGAGCAAAAAACCCGTTTACAAGCGTATCTCTGCTCCAAATTATCCTCGGAAGGCAATATTTTAATGTGTGGGTTATTTATGTGTATCCAGCACACTATAGAAGGATTTTTCGAAATTTCTCCCTTTCTCTCTTTTAACGACTGGGGGGGTAGACAAAAAACACGTTTCCAAGCGTAACTTCGTACCCAATTATTCCAGAAAGTCGATTTTTTATGTGTGGGTTGGTTCTCGCGTCTGAGAACTGATTATACATACGTTCGTGCCTGTAATATTAAAATGGGTAAATGGAGGAGGCCCAACATAGTTCAAGCCGGAAAGACGTTGCCAAATATATTGATGACACAACCAAAGTTCTTGTATAAATATGTTTGTTTCTGCATGCGTTCGAGTAAGACACTGCTGCCGCAGTCAGTGAGATCAGCACTGTGCGAGCATGAAAGCTATTGCTAAAGGAAGCGAGTACCCAAATCGAAGTTTTGACTTATTTCAATGAAATGTTTTTATTTATTTATTTATTTTTATTTATTTGTTTATTTATTTTTTACATTAATAACTGATATAGAATTTTGAGAAATTATTTAAATATAGTGACCAGCGAATAACGAAGCGGGTCATGTCTATTAGAGCCATGGCAACGAGTGGCCAGGTTCAGCCACGGGTTGAACTAGTTGGTGATAAAGCTACATTAAACCTGAAAAAAACTACATGACAGGGGAATATGTAATCTCAAAAAGGGCGACAAAACATCTATCAGCCATTATGCATTACTTAAATTAAATTATCACAATTTTTTTTTTAACAAGAACGAAAAATAATGCAGTACGCATAGGTTATTAACACTTTCCAAATATATGTGCTCGTTGCATCGTTTAACTTCCAGTGTATTTTGCTATGTGATCACATAGTGGACAGAGAGATGGACTGAAATACATATAGATAAACTAACTGAATTCATAATCGCTAGTAAACATTCTTGCAGAAAGTTAAAAACGCTTAGCACAAACGGACATGGAATTCCAGCAGTTTCCAATTGTAGTCCTTAGAATACTTGAATATTTTAATGCATCCCTGTAAACCTTAATGCTAAATATGCCCTATTCTATAGAAGATATCTGAACAATAGATGTCAATTTCATTATGATTTATGCAGTACGAAATTACTTAATTAGGGTTTTTAAAAATGCTTCTCATAAAACGCAATACATCGGCCTACTTTTGCATTACCCTGTACATAAACCAATTGTGCAATTTGTATCATTTTAAATAGGGAACACTCCATAGCGAATTTGAATAATATAACACCATTTTATAAAAATTCTGGAAATATGTATGAACGCTGGAGGCGGTCAGCCGTTCACATAGGCAGACGGGCAGAAAGAAAAACTGATACACGAATTCAAATCATAATCACTCGTAAACACCGTTAGAAAGTATTAAAACCGATTGATGCAAACGAAAATGTAATTCCAGCAAATTCCAATTATAGGCATTAACTGGTAACTGAATATTTTTGCGTGGCCTTGCAAACCTCAATGCTAATCAAATTATATTCTATGGAAAGCATTTTCTTGTGTATATATGTATTAGTGATAGCTATTTCATTATGATCAAAATAAAGGTATTAAAATAAGATCGATAGAAATACCTCTCCTAAAACGCAATGTTTTGTAATTCTTTCATGGTGTCCCTTATAGGCAAACCAGTGGTGGTATTTACCCCCATTTTCAATAAGGAACATCTCACGGTGAACTTGAATGACATAGATCAGTTTCAAGAAATTCCATAAATATTTACGTGAGTTAGAGCGCAGACAGGCAGACAGACAGATAAACTGAAGTCATAAGCACTTTTCAACTTTGTTGGAAAGGATTAAAAAGCTCTGTCACATAGGTGTAAAGTTTGGCAAACTTATACACAATAATAGTCTAAGAAAAGTGCAGCATAATTCCGTGTTTTGCTCTCAGGTACAATCTATAACATCAGTTATGGCATAACGCGATGATGGCTTATTGGAAATGTGAGTGACACTTCAGTTTCTCTATTTTGTTTGTTCTTTAAATGATATCTATAATAATAAAAGAAGATGTCTGTCTCTCTGTCTGTCTGTCTGAGCATCTATACGTTCAGCCCCTATTGAACGCAGAACTACAATATTTGACAGACGGGTGCTCAGAAGCCTGCCCGAGTGCATAGTGAAAAAAGAATTTAAAAATTTTAATTAGTTCCGGAGATATTAATTAAAATGTCGACCCATGTCAAATCAAAAAACGATTCAAAATCGGAGGCGACCGTCATTTTGTTCCGGGACCGCGTACCTGAAAAGAAAAAGCAAAAAGAGGAAATTTCGTGGGTTTTTGTAAAGCGATCCTTCTCGAACGGTTCGAGATATCGAAATACACCTCTACCAACAGAAAGAGCATTTATTACCGATTCATACGGTACAATTTTTTTTTTTTAAATACGTATTTTTTATATTTTTAAAAAAAGTTTTAAAAAGGGTCGAAAACTTCTCTTTTTCTCGATTGTCTTTTTCGAAATGCCCTGTACGACCGAGTAACTGTTCCATTTCTTAAGAACTGGTATATTCGGAAAGGTCATTTAATCCTCTTTCGAACCATAGAAACATTTTTACAAAATACGGATTAGCGATCGATATTTTTAGATTTTACGAAACATCAATTTTTTCACAAAACATTTTATAACTCAAAAGCGTTTAGAGATAAATCATTATATATATATATATATATAGATCTCGCTTCAACAATTCAATTCCCAAAAGATTGAGAGAAAATTTCAAAAACTGAATGAGTTATAATTTTTTTAATTTTAGGCTTTAAACCATTGAAAATGCCGTACTTCATTCCAAAATGAATACCGTAATCAAATAATGCAGACGTCCGTTGCATCGCCATGACAACCCGTTCAGACAGGAAGCATTTCTAGACGGAAGCGAAAAAAAAAATAATAATAACAGCTGGCACTGATTGAGAATCGGAGGTATTTTGAGTAGGATAAAAAATTGCAAATTTCTATTTTCTTCAATGTTTTACTTTCGCACACGACACTTAGTATACAATCTTAACACCACAAAACAAACTTGCAGTTAAAATTTCATCGATTTTGGTCGATAAACAAAAGGTTTACGTTTTAATTGCAAATTAAATTGTCTCGAAAGAGGATGCCACTTTCTATAGCAACACTTAATTTTTTCACTTAAGGTAAAAATATTTGTATTTACTAAAAATATTTGTTTTTACTTCCATTAACCGACTACCGTAGGTAATGGAATTCGAAATTTCACCTGACTTACACTTTTGAGATGTCATAGCGCTGTAATACTCGTATTTTAAAATTTCAATATTTCAGATTCTAATTATGTTTAATTTTTTTTTTTAATACATCATTCTATACACATTTTAAAGTACGGTTACATTATCGAAAGTGGAATTCGAGATTTCACCCGATTTACATGTTTTGAGGTCTCCAGATTAGGTTTTCTTTTGCATCTCAATAGTGGAATTCCAGATTTCATCTTATTTACACGTTTTGAGATGTCCTGAATGGGTTTTCTTTTGTATCTCAGCTACTAATTAAAATATCGAAAGTGGAATTCGAGATTTCACCTGATTTACACGTTTTGAGGTCTCCTGAATTAGTTTTCATTTGTATCTCAGCTGCTAATTACAATAATTTCATAAGTAATACATCATTTGAAAGCGTTGTCGATTTGGAATTGAATAGTACATTGCAGAAATTCGATATTTCGACATTTCTCCTGATTTAAACTTTTGAAGTGTCCTGAATGGGTTCTCTCTTTTATCTCAGTTATTAATTTAAAAAAATCTGGAGTGACTCCACTCGACTTTCCGAACAATGAGTAATTAACAGTTTTGTAGATAAAGTAAAGAAAGAGGAGTTGTTAAACAAACAAAAAAGAGAAAACCATAATAGAGTGTTTGAGTATTTTTCTCCATATATTACACGATGTTTTATTTAACGCTACTGAACTTTGAGCCCACAGATCATAATGACAAAGAATTTTTCGCTGTGTCCCTATAAAAACCTATAAATGCTAGATTCACCAAAATGCTTATAGTTAGTGCAACAGTGATTTATAATACTCATATAAATTTTCAGCTCAATTGAATAAGGCGTTTAGATGCTATCGTACTTTTAAAAATTAGGTCCCATAGGCCATAATGATAAAGAATTTTTCTTTGTGTCCCTGTAAAAAAAACTGTAAGTGCTAGATTCACCAAAATCTATACAGTTGGTGCAACTGTGACCTATAATACGTGTACCAATTTTTTACTCAGATTAATAAGGCGTTTAGACGCTATCACACTTTTAAAAATTTGGCCCCATATGCATAATGATAAAGAATTTTTCTTTGTGTCCCTGTAAAAAACTATAAGTGATAGATTCTCCAAAATCTATACAGATTGAGTATTTGTGACCTATAATATGTGTATAAATTTTTTGCTCAATTGAATAAGGCGTTTAGATGCTATCGCACTTTTAAGATTTTGCTCCCATAGGCCATAATGATAAAGAATTTTTCTTTGTGTCCCTGTAAAAAAACTATAAGTGCTAGATTCACCAAAATCTATAGGGTTCGTACTATGGTGACTTACAATATACGTACCAACTTTCAGGTTATTCGAACAAAGCGTTTAGACGCTAGCGTGTTCACTCACAGACATACACACATACATACACACATACACACATACACACACACATACATACATCATCGCAAAAATAGTGAAAACGGACTCATTGGACCTCGAAACGTATAGAAACATCAAAATCTCCAATTCGGATTTTTGACATGATTACAATACTTTCCTCACTATAGTGTTCGGAAAGTAAAAATTCATAAGTAATACATCATTTGAAAGCTTTGTTGAGTTGATACACACTTTAAAGTACTTTTACATTATCGAAAATGGAATTCGAGATTTCACCCGATTTACACGTTTTGAGGTGTCCTGAATCAGTTTTCTTTTGTATCTCAGCTACTAATTAAAATAATTTCGTAAGTAATACATCATTAGAAAGCTTTTTTGATTTGGAATCGAATAGTGGATTGCAGAATTTTCTACCGCCAGATGGTGCTGTATTATTTTAAAATTTCAACATTTCAAATTCTAATGAGCGAGGAAGGTGTTGTATGTTCTAAAACGGGGATAAGGCGCCGCGGTAGCCACCGAGCGGGACTTTGCTAAAGTCAGAAATTTGAAAGATCATAACATGGTGAGCGAACAGGCTGTTTCAGATATTGAAAGTGGAAGAGGGCGCCGAAGGCTACCGAGCGGGAATTTAAATTTTTCAATAAAGCTATTTTTACTATATGTCAATAAGCTGTTGTAAGATCTGAAACGGGAAAAAGGCGCCGCAGGCGCCACCGAGTGGGAGTTTCATAAAGTCGGATTTTTCAAGGATTGCGAACCAGCTGGTCGCCGAAGGCGGCTAGTTAATAATAATAATAATAATAGTTTCCTGTCTGTAGGTACCAAGGCACCAATCCGAGGGGCAAAAGAATCGACTCAAACGTCTTGCCTGTCAGATTCCTCTGTCTGATGTATCGTTGGAGAAGTGCCGATTCTTAGATGTCAAGTATCAAGAGGATTTTGAAAGGTATGCCCAAGAGGTGCAGAATACCGTTCTCAGAATAGGAAAAGTTAAAGTAAGTTAGTAGAGTTTTACCATTATTTATTATTATTATTATTTTCCGAACATAGGTATATATGTAAGGAAAGTATTGTAATCATGACGAAAATTCGACTTTGCAATTTTGGAGTATCTATACGCTTTAAGGTCCCTTGACTTCATTTTTTTTTTTTTTTACAGTGATTGCATGTATGTATGTGTATGAGTGAAAACGATAGCGTATAAACGCTTTGTTTGAATTAGCTGAAAGTTGGGTACGTGTATAGATCACCTTAGCGCAACCCTATTGATTTTGGTGAACCTAGCACTTACAGTTTTTTTTTTTTTAAATGGCCGCAAAAAAGAAATTCTTTATCATTATGGTCAATGGGCTGAAGTTATTTAAACTGCGTTGGTGTCTAAACGCTTTATTCAAATGAACTGAAAATTTATACACCTGTTATAAATCGTTATCGCTAAAAGTATACAGATTTTGGTAAATCTAGCACTTATAGTTTTTTTTTTTTTTTTTTTTTTTTTTTTTTTTTCAGGGACATAACGAAATATTCATTATCATTATGATCTATGGACTCAAATTATTTGAAATGCAATAGCGTTCAATTAAAGAACATATTATTTAGGAAAATATACTCAAACACTCTATTATAATTTTCTAGTTCGTTTATTTAACGACTTACCTTACTTTAATTTATTTAAACAAACTTTAATTACTTAATGTTTGGAAAATCGAGTAAAGTCACACCAGAATTTTATTATTATTATTCTGAAAATTAAGAAGTAGAGTAAGAGCGCTTCTTAAGTGATATCATGAAACAGCAACCGATAAAAATATAGGGAGAGAAATGAAAAGGTCCTTTGTATCTGAGTAAAATTTATTTTAGTACATTTGTAAGAGAAGTGACACACGTAAAAAAGTAGCGCGAACACTTTTATGATAAAGGACAAGTGAAAACAAGTGTAAAGCTAACTTTTAAAATCCCATAACCTTGAATTTAATTAAATATTATTTCTCTATAAAAATCTGTACATTTCAAACTGCTGCAGAATACCGCTAGAAGATATAAAAACGTTAACTCACAAATTGTAACATGTTTAAGTACGGCTGACCTTGAATTTAATTAAATATTATATTCCTTTAAAATCTTTATTTTTCAATCGAATTCAGCGATTTTTGGACTGCGAACTATTTATGGCCTTTTTTAAGTTTTGTGAAAGTCGGTTAAAAATTCGCGATTTTTTTTTTTTTTTTTTTAATGCTTTTTTGTATTCTTATCTCTATATAAAATTACTCATTCTCACTCGCTCAATAAAATCTCTAATTTTTAACCGAATTTAAATATTTTTTAACTATGAACTCATAGTCACTCATTACAGCCATTTTTTCAGTTTTGTGAAAATTGGATGAAAAAGAGCTATTTAAAATAAAAGGAGATTTAAATGGAAAAAAAATATGGAATCTAACATGAGATGAAAGTTGAAAAATTCGCAGCTCGAAATTTTTAAAATATCAGAGGAAAAAAGAACCTAAAAAATGACATTTTAACTAATTTCAAAAATCTATCAGATTTTCATCAAATATACCTAAGTACCATTTCTGTTATATCAACGTTCCATTAAAAAAAAAAAAAACATCGAAATCAATTCATTCGTTTGAGTGCTACAATACCACAGACAGACAAGATAGGAAAAGGCTTCCAACTTCATAGCTTTTTTTTTTTTATCGGGGTTAAAAAAGAACTATTGTTTCTGATTGAAAATAATTTAATACTTTAGTAAGAGAAGCAGTATAAATAAAAGTAAAGCGAACACTTTTGTGGGAAAGAAAAAATAATATAAATTACACGAAAGCTGTTTGCCATCGCCTTTGCGTTCATAAGACAATACAACATAAAAGAAGTATGGTACGTGTATCATAATCACATTCCTCTTGTATGTCATGCCTAGTATATTTCAGTAGTACTTTAAGAGGGCATTTTAATTATTAAATTGAACAATGCGCTATTTCAATTCGATGAATTTCTGATACTCCTATACAGCTTGCCCAGAAAGAAAATTTTTAATGAATTGAGTAGCTAAAGGGTTTTAAATTGTTACTAAATAAAGGGGTCTATGTTTTACTACTTTCTTCTATATTCAATAGAATAAATTGGATTCGTAAAAATTTTCGACCTCGGGCTTTTGATTGATTTACACGTTTTGAGATCTGTAGAAGATGATTCGACCATTTTTAGAAAATGTCTGTCTGTCTGTCAGTCTGTGTGTGTGTGTGACAAAATTTGTGGCAACTGTATCTCACAAGTAAACCTTCTCTCCTTTGATACCGGTTTTCCGGAAACCCATATATTTTCTGAAAGCTTATATCACAAGTATAAAAACTGTGAAATCTTAGGGGCAGAGGGACAAGCGTTTAGGAGATACAGGGCCCGCAAAGTATCAGTAAAGTGTGTATAGAGGGACATATTCCCATAAAAACGTCTCTATTCCTTGTATGTTCCCGTATATTGCGGTCAAGTACTAACGTATTGTATGTCTTCTTCTTACATTGCTTCTTATTATATGGATACTATAGTCGTTGTGGTGGCCTTGGTCTCCCGATTCGGAACAAGTAATCGGTCTCCGAACATCCAGGAATAGGAGATGATAAAACACATAATTATTCTCCTGGAAAATGATATGGAGATTGTGGAAGGGATCCGGACATTAGGATTTGCTAGAGACGATGGAGAAGAACGGACGAGGATATGGACTTCGAAGATGATGGTGTCTATAAGGAACAGCAATGCTTGTCGCAACAGTCACAGTCTCCACTTCTGTCATGACATATTTTGGTCAAGTATGGCTAATGACAGGAAGAAAATTCTGCTTTTAGTGAATTCATGGTGTTCTAACAAAGATCATGCATTGTCTGCTTCCGAAGTACTTGATGGTAAAGTCCTACAAAAAGAATTGGTACCTGAAGGATGTACAGGAAAGATTTAGCCTCTGGATATTCATTTTTTCAGACACTAGAAATCTTTTGATCTTTACATAATGGAAACAATTATTATCGAGACACATGAGCACATCTGGCAGCGCGATAGTTTTCCGGCCCTGCAGTCTTTTTTCCCTATATCAGTTCAATGCTCCTCGTTTCAAGAACTTGATTAAGTATGCTTTTTATAAAAGCGGATACTTGGACGACAAACCTGGAATGTGGATTGCGCCAATGGAATACTGCTTCAATTCATTGACAAATGATGAGTTTGCAAATGTGCGGCTATCGCTTTTGTAAAATGTGCCCATTGTGAACTGTCTTTCTGCCCGTCTCACTGATTATTTGGTGAATTGTACATTGATTGTCTCTTGTAATGGACTTAATTTGAAGTCAGTAGCAAGTATCCCAACGTATACTGTTTCTTTTCAACGAGTTGTTTTTTCCTTTATAATGATACCTCGACCTTCTTACCATATTATTAGTTCATATAAATACGTAAAACGAACATTTTAGCGACTTTTGGTGTCATCTTTCCAACATTTTATGTCCTATAACTCGTAAACGCTTATCCCTCTGCCCCTAAGATTTCACAGTTTTTCTACTTGTGGCATAAGCTTTCAGAAAATATATAGGTTTCCGGAAAACCGGTATCAAAGGAGAGAAGGTTTACTTGTCAGGAACTACTGCTCAGAATTTCATACAAATTGGTATGTAAAAGTACCTTGACATAAATTAGTGCCTATCAACTTTTGGTAAAAATTGTCTTACAGGTTGCGTTGCCATCGCGCTTTTTCTAAATTTTTAACATGGTGATATAGGACAAAATTTTGTATAAATGTGCATAAAGAGAATTATTTTTTAGTAATCATTATGAAATTTACAAGAATTATTTATAATAGAGATAGTCAACTGGGAAAATTTTTTTGTATGTGTAGGAGCCTCGCCACTTCCCCCCCCCCCTGGAGGGGGGGAAGTCCTCCCTCGATGGGAATAAATGTTCATGATGGGTATCTTTCAAAAGAGCTCGCCAATACCTTTAAAACAAATGGTTGAACCATCGATCTGCGATAATTTAAAATAAAGTTATCGATTTTTTTTCATTTTTAACAATTTTTTTTTTTTTTTTTTTTTTTTTTAATGTAATATTGATAATAAAATTGACTTTTTTTGGATAATTAGTGTTATACTACTTCTGTAATATGGAAATCGTCTGCATTATCATGGAAGATATTTTTTTTTATATAATAATTTTAATAATTTATTTTTACTGAGTGAATTTGTATAGGAAAATATAGAAGAAAGTCATGTGGCCACAACATACTAGTTTCTTTTAAAATGTTCTAGTACAAATGAAAAATGAGACTGTTTTGAGGGATTACGAGTTTTTTTTTTTTTTTTTTTATTCTTATTGAAATGGAACAGAAATTTATAGGATGATGTTAAAAACTTGTTTCAGCTTTTAGAAAATTGTAAAAAAGAAGTACGCTTAATTAATTATAATGAAAAATGTGGCAAATTATTAATATAGCAGAAATTTTCAATGTTGTTTCACAATCCGTAAGTTTTGAAAAAATTAAAAATATATGAAATATTTAAATAATTATCCAGTTAGAAATGATGAAAACACTTATCTTAAAGGTCATTTATTTTATAGAATACAGTTTTCGAAGAATTTTAATTTAAGTTATACGATTAACATATAAATCGTAAAGTAAGTCACTTTTCGCTTATAAGAATCCTATACTGGAGACCCCTTAAAAGTGGATTATCCCCGTAATTGATAAAAGATAAAAAATTGTCTCGAAGGTCTTGACATGCAGACATGCACACATTTTAATTTATTCGGGCGCATTTTTAATACACCCCCCCCCCCCATTTTTGCAAACCTCTTTATTTGTAGTGAAATTTTCTGCAATATATAATTCCGATTAAAAACCCTCCAAGAAAAGTGGTGTGAAAAAAGGGTGGTTAGTAATAATGCTACGGAAGAAATTGAAATGTGTGCATGTCTGCACATGTTTTGCCTCCTAGCGGCAATCGATCAAAATAAGGCATTGCAAAATAAGGCTCTTGGCTGCTCTATAACTTCCTGTTGAAAGACGCAGCAACAATGCTATGCAAGAATCATTTGGATTTGTGAATATCCCATCAGAGCCAGTGAAAACACATGTTGTTTTCACTGGGAACAACGTGTGTTTGGACAGTTGTTGCCAGTGTACTATTGCTGAAAGACAGATTTTTTTTTACCTTGCCAAATAAGGGTTAAAAAAAAATCTGTTGTGCCATCCTAAATTATAAAGTCTTATCTTCTAACTTTAAAACGGGAAGTTATTCGATAACCAAAAAGGAGACGGCAACTAAACGAAGTGATGTAGCGAAAAAGGAAATCCAAATTTATTTTCTTGACTGGTTTTGTAGACTTATTTTGCCATTTTAATAAATATTTCTGTACAAAATATTTGTCGAATTTAATCGAATCAGCACGCTTCGATTGACCAAAAGAATAAAGTTGAAAGAGTCCACTATCCACTGCCAGTGGATAGTCGGATAAGCTACGTCATATATCTCTCTGTAAGCAGTCAATGACCGAGAGATGTGCTCCTTTAGATTATGGTAACAAAATGTTGAAGCTGTATCGATAAAATAATTTGGTTGATTTAACAAAACTTTTGTTGTTCCAGAAGCATTTGTGTGTGTGTGTGCACAAGTCATAATTAAATAACAACCTTTATCGAGTTATCACAGATCTTCAAAATGACAGCTGATACAGTAACCAAAAAGTTCTGGTGAACAGTTAGGCGCTATATAACTGTCTTTTATATACAAAATTTTCACGTCCGTTTTACGACAAGCTATTTTTGACATATGCGAGATACTCCTTCACCCACATATGTACATCATGAAAAATTCGATAAATCATAGATACTTATTAAGTAGAAGTTCATGTACAGAAGTTCATGTCGAAAAGTCAGGCAACCCGTGAAAAAAACAAAATATCTTCTTTAAAAAATAGGCGCATAAATCATGAACTGATTTGAAAGAATGTATATTCTGAGAAACAAAACTGAAAGAAAGATTAATATTGTGGCAGCAGATGTTTAAAATCGTACCCATTTTCTCGAATGCGCTTCACTAAATTCGAGATCACTCTCTTCTGTTTGTATGAAGACTTGTTGAAGTCTCATGTTCATTGAAAGTTCAACAAACCTCATTAAACCATCTCATCGTCAATATTTGTCTTCTTCAAATTTCCGATAAAGCGTGTATTGTTTACATAAACACACGTGCTTTTAGGTTAACCCATAGAAAGAAATCAAGGGGTAACAAACTGGAGACATATGGAGGCTTACTTCCAATTTTTACTTCCTTATACAAAGTATAAGGAAGTATAGTATGTCCGCTAACGGAAAACCTCCATCTGGCCCAAATCACACAGGCCAATAAACAACTCTGGTATAAACAACTAGCCAACAACAAACACGTACAGAACAAGGCAAAACACATAGTCAGATGGATCACAAACAACATAGACGACATTTCACAGTGATCAAAAGCCAACAACCTTCGAGCAGCAGGAACCAGCCAAGTACTGTTAAAACCCGAAGAAGAGGACTCTTACTTACTAGATCAAGGGACTTTTTGTTTATTTTAGGTCATGATCGTGGTCCATGAAGTTAAAGAGGCGGTACCTATACAGTCTGAGCTCCAGTAAAAATAAAAATGTAAAAACAGAAAAACTTGAAATAAAAGTTTTAAAAAAGTATAAAAATGAAAAAAAAAAAAAAAAAAAAAAAAAAAACTATTATAAAAAATAAAATGTATAAAAAATTTGTAAAAAAATAAAAATATGTAAAAAATATTTAAAAAAATGTAAACGGTTCTTGTCTTATAAGTCCGTAAGTCCGCGCCACGTCCATAACTGTGCATGAATGTATTTTTTATTATTATTATTATTATTTTTATTATTATTTCTATTAGTGTATGAATGGCGTGGTCAAAAAGCAACCATGTTGACTTTTACCTTTACAGAATAGTTCTTTTATAAAATGTAGGATGGCTAACAAGTTCCTTGACGCAGTCGGTGATCAGAAAGCAACCATAATGACAATTTCTTCAGCAGTTTTATTCTTAAAATTTTCAGGTCCGATGGACGTAACTATTTAATAAAGAAGCATCACAAAACTGGCGTTGTAAAATTATTACTTACAAACTTTGAATAAACACCATAAAATGCAATAAACTCGCAACAATTGTTTCGGGTCGAAAAACACACGACCCTTCATCAGGCGAACAAAGTAAGCACGAGTGCTGCAGTCAGAGCGATAGTTGAAACAAATAAAACTGTCTTGTTTGCATAATACCAAAGGTATGAAATGATACCTATGTACATTTTCGATTTAATAATTCGCTTTATTGCACTCTACGGAGTACTTTTTAAAAATCTGCATAAAATTTTCTTTTTGAACATAATGTAATAACCATACACTTTGTATTCTATTATGATTTATTAAATGAAATGAACAAGTTATATTTTAATATATGAAATAAAACTATTTATTTGTTAGATCTAAGCAATTTTTTATTAAAAATATGTATTCTGCATTGGGTTAATTCCGCCTTTATATGGAATTACTGCTTTAATGCACAATGGCATAGTTTTATACAGAGTTTTAATATAAATCTCAGAAATTTCAATGTGCCAAATATCACAAATAATTTTTCTAGTTCTGGCAGAATTATAGACTGCAAATTTCTAATACTCTCCCCTCTCTCCCGCCTTTTTATAGATGAAACATTTTCGAGCGGATCCCGATTAGGACTATTTCCATGTCTGGTAAAGAAGAAATTTTACTATATCCTTTGTGGGATTTAACTTAAAGTGAAAAAAGATATGAGTACTTACAGAATTATAGGTTCTCAAGGGAATGGATAGGACATTTTGACAATTTGAAGTGAATAAACTTACCACAGACGCCGTGTAGTAATGTGCATTATCATCTTGAAATGCTGTTTGCGGAAATGTCCAAGATACCTCGAAAATAGTCGGTCAGGCACCACTTTTATGAAGATTGTGTTTTATTTCGAGTTAATTGATCCCTTGAGCATAAAAATTTGCCCGACTGTTTGAAAAGTTATGCACCTCCGTACCATAATGTGCGAAGAATGTGTCACTGTTTTAAAAATGCGATTTTCATTAAGTCAGTCATATTTTCGTTGTCAGATCTGCTTGTTTTCTCAAGCTAGAAATAAGTTAAACTTGACTCATCAAAGAGAACCAGTTCAGCCCAATAATTAACTAATCATTATTTAATTTTTTTAGCCATCTGAGGTCTTGCTTTCCTGATTCTCTTCACTAAAAATGGAATTTTTTCAAATTTTCTGTCATTTAAACCTGCTTTGTTTAATAGTTGCTGTACTGTAGTTAAAGAAATTATGCTGCTAAGCACTTTTTCTGAATCTCTTCTATTTTCTAAATGTAATACAAACCGATTTTATAAGCAATGGCTTTTTAACTTACGGTCATCTCGCTTGGATGAGCAACATGGCCGCTTAAAATCAAATTTCCAGTTTAAACGGCTAAAAAATTTTATATCTTGCTGAAAACCTTTTTACCAATATTCCGTTAACATTTAATTATTTTGCCATCTCACGTATTAAAATATTTTTTGATTTTCCTTCAAAAATTAATACTTTTTGTGGCATCGTTAACTGCCTTATTCTTACCATTTTTGAAATAATTTCTAAAATTACAATTTTTCTGACAATTGCATTTTGCTTTTAACACTGAACTCAAAGCTAAAGTGTATGTGGAGGACAACATAATAAAATCTATTCGAAAATTTGCTTTTTAAACGATAAAATTGGCGGTTGTAGAAGGCAAAAAGGAAAATATCAAAGTGCAGATTTTTTTTTTTTTTTTTTTTTTTTGTCGCTTAGTGTACGCATGATTCAGCTTAGTTTAACCAATTACCATAAATTATCTCAGCTAGCAAATGCAACTAACTCTCATAAATTAAATTCTAATAACCGTGAAAAACTCTTAAGATAAAAAAAACCGATAAAGTAAATCAAAATTAGTTAACCTTCTGTCGTCGTGCTTGTTGTAAAGTCAGTGCAACTAGTACCTCCAGCAAATTCAAGCTAAAGTCCGCTCCACTTAACTTTCCAGTATTACTACTGTTAATTCACAGAAAGTTAATTTATCACTCTAAAAAATTCAGTAAACAGCAAAACTGTACTCTCTTGTCGTTGCGATAGCAATTCGGACAGTACAACAAGAACCCACTGATTCAAAAAGCTACCATCCACTCAACTTCCTCTTACTTAGACTACAGTACTTAGTAAGCCTCAATTCTTATTTTCTAACGATAATC
Organism: Salticus scenicus; assembly: GCA_963930645.1. Taxonomy (NCBI): domain Eukaryota; kingdom Metazoa; phylum Arthropoda; class Arachnida; order Araneae; family Salticidae; genus Salticus; species Salticus scenicus. The sequence goes on along the minus strand of OZ005654.1, from coordinate 40,250,931 downwards.
TACCAACAATCTTCAAACATTAAATAACTAATTTATTTATTTATTTACTTACTTACTTTAATTTATTTCATTTTATTATTATTATTTTTTTCATTTATTTATTTATTTTTTTTTTACGACGGTGTGGCGGTGCCTGGTCCTCGTTAATCTGTGCTGCACCGTCAAGTGCTCGATGGGGTCGTTTAGCAGTCATCGGGCTACCAACGTGAGGTACCATTCCCCCGTGGTGGATCAAAATTGCGATGGTCCTTCTTTCTCTTCTCCATTCGGCCTCCCTCCTAGTAATTTCCCTCCCAATTAGGCGTATTTAGGCCTTGCTACCTCAAAATCTTCTAAATTTTCGCTATGCGCCCAAAAACTATCTTTCATCCCCCAGTGGCTTCACGTATTTTTTTTTTTTTTTTAATAATCTAATTGTTCCCATCTCGTTCAGCTTCTCTTTCTTAAATCTTAAGTGTTGTCCCCTTCCCCTTTTCAAATGGCCTCCACTTTTGGTTTTAATTATCGTGTGCACTACTACCTTTAGCAGCTCCTCCAGCGGGTTTTTTTCTCCCTCCCTGCCTAAAATCAAAATTGTTTTAATTTTTGTTGAATTCCGGTTATTTCGACTCTCAGCGAGTAAGTACACTTATTCCAAATTCCTTAACATCCTGGAACGTGTCTGTGCGTTTCCACCGTGGCTATCTTGGAGGGTGTGGTGTGCAAGTCGAGCTATGTGTCCTATAAGCAGAATTCGCTACCCTGCAAATCCTGAGCTCTGGTGTTCTAGTCACATTGCTGCCCAGAAGTGACGTAGCAGTTCCATCTAGTTCCTGAAGATGATGAAGTCTGAACGAAGAATCATCGGACACGGCTCGTTCTATTTAGCGACTAGATTACTGTCTGGTGTAGGCAGCTTCCATGCGGTGATCTGGCGATTTATTCGCTCCAGCGGACGGCATCCAACCCGTTAAGCTTGGCCGAGCCCAGGCAGGCAGGGGGTTTCTAAGGAAGTTCAAAAAGGAAGTATAGTAAACCCGATTTGCGAAATGGATTTTGTATTTCACATTTCTCGAAAACGAATGATCACTGAATGTTCCCAATTTATACGTGTGACTGTCATGATGTCTAGTTGTATACCTGCAAGTGTCGTCTTAACACGAGCTCTCGTTTTAGAGATATAAGCGACTTTACACGATTTTTCGTGACGTCTGTATGTATGTGTGTCTGTGTGTGTGTATGTCGCATAACTCAAAAACGGTTGGACGTAGAAAGTTGCGAATTGGTACATACAGTCGGCTGCAAAATTATTCGAGCACTAGCAATAATCCTTGCCAAAAAAAGTACACTTAATACAGCTTTGTTAAATAAATCCTTGTCGAGTCATGTTCTTAATCAGTCTAAGAACATGATTCGACGACCATAATCTTAGCAAAACAGTTTTAAATGTACTTTTTAAATATAGGAATTATTGGCTAGTGCTCGAATAATTTTGCAGCCCACTGTAGGTTTGTTATAACATCTAGTTGTGCACCTCCTTTTTTGGACTTTGTAGGATTTTCCGTTTTGGAGATATTTAGGAAAATTAGGTTCCTAATGACCAAAAATACAAAGGTTTTGGCCATAATGTATCAAAAAACGGTAATAACTCAAAAAACGGTTTGGACAAATATTGCAATCGATTTTTAACTGGCTTCCCAACTAGCTAGACATTTGAAACTTTCAGAAAAGCTCAGAACACGTTGACAATGCCTTTTTTAAATATTTTTAGCCAGCTGTTTCGGATACCTGCTCCTGCTGCCTTCAGCAACGTTTATATGATTCAACAGAAAAATTATTTAACTAACTTCCCGACTAGCTAGACATTTGAAACTTTCAGAATAGTTCAAAACACGGTGAAAATGCATTTTTTTAAACAACTGTTATATTTATGCATACTTTTAGCCAACTGTTTCGGATCCCTGCTGCCTTCGACAGCGTTACCTTTACAAATCTTGCAATCGATTTTTAACTAACTTCCCGACTAGCTAGACATTTGAAACTTACAGAAAAGCCCAGAACACGGTGATTATGCATTTTTTAAATATTTTTAGCCATCTGTCTTGGGTCCAATACAATGCTTTTTAACATTATGTATATATTTCTAAAGGTGCATAAGGAAGTCATGTGGTGCCCACATCAGATTTTTGTGTATTATACAACACGGATACTAACGATTCAGATTCTAGTTCTTTTTTGCTTTATGTGCACTTCCACATAATAAACAGATAAACAGCTAGTGGTGATGGTGGGGTTAAAGTCAATTGGCTACACTATATATACGGTGTCTGTCGTGAGAGTCTTTCTAAAGGGTCCTAACCCGCATTTGCGTGAGTTTCGGAGAAACCACAGAAAACTCCGAACGACTAGGTCGACGAGCGGGACCTCGGTATATGGTATAAACAGAACTGCAAAAAGACCTTTATAGGCAAGATCGGCATTTAAAAGATAGGCATTTTATCGCCTATTTCAAAATTTCATTAAGGACTATTTATTTTGTCAAAAGTGGCGTGTAAGAAGAAATGGACGATGATCGTTATTGTATTCCCTGTGTCCCGAAACCGAGTTACCAAATGGTAAATTGTTGTCTTGTTTGGCTTATAATATTTAGGGATACTTCTTTAAATTCTTTAATAACTTTATAGAAAGTTACTGTTACAGAATAATGCTGAATCATAAAATCTCTCTTTCCTTGGGAAATATTCATCTCCATCAGAAACGGTTCTTATAGTTCAATATCAATTGCAACTTATTGAAATTTCCACTGCTCTCTGACGGGAAACTTTCAATTTATAGTGCTGCTATCTATCGAGAAAATATTCTATTATTATCTATTTCGGTTTTTGTACGATTTTTTGAAACTTAGACTAGGCGATTTCTTGATTACCCTGTAGTAACCAAATTTAATACTATTTTCGATTTTTTCTAACTTTTACTTTGTATAAAAAGAAGTAAATTCATGAATATTTATATTACTAAATGAGGCAATATTTCTGTTCTTTTTGCACGGGACAGTGAGATAAATATTTAGACTAGATGCATGTTTATATATTGCATGAAGTATAAAAATAAAAATAAAAAAATTATTAGATTGTAGATTCAGATACAAATATTTTTTTTTTCTGATTAGAATGATGCATATAAAATCATTCAATGGTGTGATGCAGTGGCGGATCCAGAACTTGACTTTTGGGGGGGGCTAAGAATTTTCAAAGTGTTATTCTAGACCAATAAAAAATTTACAATTGCAAAATTCAATTATGAATGACAGTGTTTTGGGGGGGGCTTCAGCCCCCTAGCCCCCCCCCTTAAATCCGCCACTGGTGTGATGTCTAATGAACATAACGTTTGCAATAGGTTCAGGCAATTTTTTTTACTTTCCAAGCATATACTATGTAAGAACAGTATAGTAATCATGAAAAAATTCGACTATGAGATTTCGGTGTATCTATACGTTTTGAAGTCTTCTGAATTCATTTTTAGTAGTTTTAGGGTGATGTATTTGTGAGGGATGTGTGAATGAACACGATTACTCGAATGACCTCAAAGTTGTTAGGTGTATTACGAATCCCAGTCACATCGCTTGTATAGATTTTGATGAAGGTAGGACTTATATTTCTTTTGTAGGGATACAAAGAATGATTCTTTATCATTGCGGCTTATGGAGTCAAACTATTTGAAATACGATAGCTTTTAATCACCTTATTCGGTCTGGCTAAAGGTTCGTAGTCATGCTTATAGGTCACATTTGAATATCCTGTATAGTTTTTGACAACGAGATATATAAAGTAGAGTGATAAATTGTAACCCTGGAGAAGGTCCAAGATGAGTCATGTGACATGCTCTCCTTGCACCTGCGTATTCGATGGTTCCCTTGGTAACAGCTTATTTTCAGTAAATTCCTATGGCAACGGTTTGGAGATTGTTCTTCGCATAAGTCATAAACGCCAATGTTTTTGTTTACTTACGTAGTTTAATATTCTTTTGTTCTAAATCATTTTGATTTTGATTTTACTTCTCTTTTATTTCGTGTAGTTGATCTTTAACCGACAAAATGCTTAAAAATAGTTGAAATATTATTATTTGTTGTTAAATTTAGCTCTTTAAAAGTTTAAATTTTCTTTTATAAACAGTTTTAAACTTTGTTGGGAAACGGTGAAAACAAAGGTATTTTATTATTTATTAAAATGTGAAATATGAGTAAAATTACTTTAAAAAACAATTTATTTCGGTCATAGAACTGTCATATTATTTAATAATAATAATGATAATTTGTCGAACTGATATTTTAAATGCCAAAATAGCGATAAAGTGCCAAACACAGCAACCTATTCGAGCATGTCACGTGATTCATTTTGAACCACGGAAAGTTAATCCTTATTCCATTGAATCAGCAATCAGCACTCTAATTTATATATCTCGTTGGTTTTTGATGAGTGTAGGACTTATCGTTCTTTTACAGGGACGTAAAAAAAATCTTTATCATTACAGCCTATGGACTAAATTACTTGAAATGCGCTAGTACATAAAATTTTTATTCGATTAAAATACAATTAGGTAGGTGTGTTATAGTTCATTGTCGCAAGAACTATATAAACTTTTATCATTGTAGGTCTTACCTTTTCCTTTTTTCTTTTTTTTTTTCTTTTTTTTTTTTTTTTTTTTTTACAGGGATACGAAATAAAATTCTTATATATTGCGGTCTATGGACTAAAATTAATTGAATTTCGTTATGAAAACGGTAAATTGCGTAAAACATAAAAGAAAACTGATATATGTTACATCTCTTTACTAATGTGTGATCATTATAAGAAATTATGTGCCTATATTTCTTTTACAGGAAAGTAAGAAATAATGTACACATATCACGTCGTATAAGGACTAATTATATGACGTTCATTTAATTATTTAAAAGAGACTAAAGCTGTTGTATGTTTTAGAATATTGATGCAGAATGAGCGCTACTGGATACTGTAAATTACTTGTTTAAAATTTATACTCTTTTACAGGGATACACAAGAGAATTTACATGCATCACCGTCTATTGTAAAAATATTCAAACTTGAGGAAATATATTTAAACGCCCTATTGTACTTTTCAATTTTGATTACTTACGGAATTATTTGATGATTTAAATTTGTTTAATAACTACTAAATGTTCGGTAAGCTTATTGAAAATCGCAGCCACTCCAGATTTTTCGTATAATCATTTTAAAATCTGCCTATCGACTGTTCTTTTGTTTCTTATAATGTTATAATGTGTTCATAAATCATAAAGGTACCTTAGATATTAAACTGTGAATAATTATCTAATTGTTTTGGCCAAAGCAAAATTTTGTGGCAGCGTAACATCTTTATAACCTTTATAAAATGATAATTTAATTGTCAAAATCATTCCTCTGAAATTTTCAGTCCTACAGTATTATATTTATGTATTTTTAAATTTTATAAACATGAGGAAATGTAACTTCTAGAAACCATGTAATATCAGCGTTATACATAGTGTACTATTTTACATTATTATTGTATTATTTATACCTTTTCAGAAGATTATAACATTTCTGTTTTTTAAAAGTATAGTACATATGTTGAATTAAAAAAAATATAATAATAATAATAATAATAATAATAATAATAAAATAGGGAGGGAGCAGGAGTAATTTATATGAACTTTACGTTTTGTTACTTACGAACTCCGAACGGCTAGGCCAACGAGCGCATCCTAGGTTCAAACCTAACACCTCCCATCTGTCAGCTTACAGATCAGAATCTGGTGGGGGGACCTAAGACTTGTGAAAAAAGGTGTTACGAATTTTCTCTGGGTATTGGGAAAATGATTTATAATCTATATGTGGCGTACATTTCCTTTTTTCAACAAATAAAAATGCTTTTAACTGTTATCAGACTTTTGATACATTCAGTTGCGCTTATAAATATTAACATACGAGAAATCTATAGCGTTATTATATAAACACACTTCTTTAAAAAAAAATATCTGGGGTGTAACAACCACACAACTGTCATTACCCACTATTACACTAATATATGCTCTTTAGATATCAACTTTCACCAAAACTTAGTAAACTCAATTGTTGACCGGAAAACAGCAATAACATATGAAAGGATATTTAACAGGGAGTTAATATGGCGATTTTGAAAAAAAAACAAAAAAAAAACATACATTACGAACCCTCAAATTGACCTTCTTATACAGGACGCCTATCAATTTTCCTGAACTAACCAATTAATACATACGAAAGGACATCCAACAGGGTATTTACATAGCAACTTTTAAGAAAATAGAGCTGTTTTTGAGATACGGACTTACAGTCCCACTTTTCGATTTTCACCAAAAGTTGGCAAAATCATCTGTACAGCAGACAAGTCTCAGTTCTGAAGTTTCTTTGTTCGATCTTAATTAGTTTCAGAGATATGATAATCACAAACACACACACACACACACACACACACACACACATAGTAACCAATTGCCAAAAACTACTTTTTTGGACTCAGGAGACCTTAAAACACGTAAATCAGGTGAAAACTCAATACCAAATTTTTGGATCGAATACAATACTTCCAATAACTACGATAGGCGGATAATGGGAGTAAAAATATTGTAATTGTCAGTTTCTGCCAAAAACTGGATTTCAGTTTCATGAATGAAATTCCAGTTTAAAAATTATTTCAATTGCTAAATATAGCATTCCAAGTTTTTTATTTTATTTTATGTGTGTGTGTGTGAAAGGTGCTTTGTTTTATTACTTAGTTCTAAATTTTAAATCGAAATCACATTTACTTACATAAATTTGAAAATAATAGCTACCTCGACGCAATTAGGTATAAGTATTTTCTTTCATTTGGCCTAACAAATTTAATTTTATTTTCAAAGTGAAGGCCGAATCAATTTAGCCAGCTCTGAAATTTCGGTCTCGTAATTTACGCCAACTTCCTAAGTCTGTTTCAAAAGAAAGAAATTCTTCCAGGGCCAAAATACACAGTGAAGTTTCATTTTGACTTAGTGGCAACCACCATGATGTCTGGAATTTCTTATAATATGCAATAAAAAAATATGTCTGAAAGTTCATTTCACTATTTAGGATGGATTTACGAGAGGCTGTGCACTCTAAACTGGTAGACGAGCTGTGCTGAGTTCGAACCCATGTCGCACTCGTCCGCCTCGCCGTTCAATATATTTTCGATTTCGATGAATGTTCAACTATCGTGCTGCCATCTGTTGTCTGAATTGTAATATAATTAAATTTTTCTTTTACACGCATGTAAATGCATTGTAAATGCAAATAATTGCAAACAATTGTAATGAAATAGTGTAAATGCATTTCTATTTCTATACCAATGCCATACCCACCAACCATCTCATTAATAAGCGTAAAATTGTCAACACCCCTTTTTCCACACGACTTTATTTTTAGAGCAATTCTATCCAAATATTGTTACGATTAAATAAGAATAAAATTACTCTAAAAAATGACTGGTGTGAAAAAAAAAGACGGATACTAAAATTTTTACTCTTCATAATGAGATGGTTGGCAGGTATGCTATACCATAAAAATTGTTCACATGGAAAAATGTCGATTTCAACTTGATGGCCCCATTTTTTTTTTTTTTTTTTTTTTTTTTAACTTTCTTTTACTCATACACTACCTACCATCCTACCAATAAGTATTTGGCAACTTTTTAATTTAGACGTTTTATCAAATATCTAGAAAAGTTCTTTAGCAATCATCCTGAAACTTTATGTTGGTTGGTTGGTTCAGAGTTTAAGGCCGATTGACTACGCTACAATCCTAGGCTTATAGATGGGATGCCCTCCGTGGGGGTCTTTCTAAGGTCCTAACCCGTATTTACACGTGTTTCGGAGAGAACTACGGAAAATTCCGAACGGCTAGGTCGATGAGCTCGACCTGGGATCGAATCCGGCACCTCCCATCTACCAGCTTTGAGCGCAGAACCGCTTGGCCGCTGGTGGTCCTTGAAACTTTGGGAGTATAAGGAGCACCTCATATGCATATGTTGCACCTCATACCTCATATGTTGCACCTCATATATTTCAGAAAAAGTTTTTTACTGAGAAGGAAAAGTGGACCAGTAAGAAATGAAAGAAAAATCAAAATGTTTCGCATCATCCTGTGAAAAGAAATACTTGAAATGCATTTTGGCTGTAGCATGTGATTATAAATGTTCTTCTAATTATCGGTATAAATTTTTATGAGGCTACTGCAAATATTCATGGATACATAACGGTTTCTTTAAAAAAATTGCAAAAAATAAAAATTATCACTTTTTTAATTATAACACATGGGGTATTAGACCCAGTGCAAAGTCAATTTTGGGAAACATGGCATGCTCCATTAGACACAGAAAAGTGTTAAATATCTTACGAAATAGGAGCATTTTTTTTTTACTAAATAATTTTTAACTACGCATGCGCAAGCTTTATAAAAAATTTTATTTGCATAATTCAACAGCCAAAAGTATTAAGCTATTTATATGAAAACCCCAAACAAATATCGTGTAAATTCAAACAGTTATGAGTTATAGAATAAACAGAATTTCAATTCCGCTCAAAATGAAAGCTAAACTATAAGGGATTTTACTCACATTTTTATTTTGATTCAATCAAAGTCCTATAATAATACAGTATTCTCGCTAATTGTAAATAAATATTGATGAAGCTCCCTCCCTATCATCTTCCTTTAATTTTGAGAGGAATTAAAATCCTTTCCTTCTATAACTCGTAACTGTTTGAATTTACATGATATTTGTTTGAGGTTTTCATATAAGTAGCTCAATACTTTTTACTGTTAAATTATGCAAATGAAGTATTTATAAAGCTTGCGCATGCGTCGTTAAAAATTATTTAGTAAAAATACTCATATTTCGCAAGATATTTAACATTTTTGCATTCTGATTGCAGTGTGGCTGTGTCTAATTTAGTATGCCAAATTTCCTAAAAATGTCTTTGCACTGAGTCTAATAAACTACGTGTTATAATTAAAAAAGTGGCATTTTATTTTATTTTATTCTTTTTATTTATTTATGTATTATTATTTCATTTATTTATTTATTTTTTACAATTGTTTAAAGAAACTGTTATACTTCCATAAATATATGCGGTATCCTCATAAAAAAATTTATAGAGATAATTAGATGAATCTCCATGATCATATTCCACAGCCAAAACGCACTTGAAGCATTACCTTTTAGAGGATGATGCAAAACATTTTGTTTTTTCTTTAATTTTTTACTGGTCCTCTTTTCCTCTTCAGAAAAAAACTTTTGCTGAAATATATGAGGTGTAACATGTTCTATATACTCCTAAAGTATCATGATGTGATTGCTAAAGAGTTTTTCTAGATATTTGACAAAACGTCTAAATTCGAAAGCGCCCAAATACTTATTGTGTAGGTAGTGTATGAGGTACAGAAAGTATTGTTTTGGGGTCAAATTTTCGAAATTGTAATTTTGCTATGTTTTGCGATTTGCCGAATCCGAAAATCAAGTTTTTAGCGATTGGTCTATGCGTGTATGTGTCTGTCTGTGAATCTGTAAAGGCGCTACCAGACGAAGTTCGATAAGAGCGTCATTAGCACATACTTATTTCGTAAATAGTTTTTCGTGAGGGAAACGTTCGAAATATCCCCGTTTGATAGAATTTGCCTCACGTATGTTCTTCAATAATGAACTTTCAACTGTTCGTATTAGAACGCCTACATAGATAGGCTGACGCATCCGCCATTTTCTAGCACACAAGACCGGCTGACGATTTATTATTGGTGGTTTTTCGGCAATAAATTGCACGAAAATATAAAGAAAAAGTTTATATAAAGAAAATATAAACAGGCATTTATATTTTCTTCTAATCCAGGAAGAAGGAAAAAGTGGATTATAAATTGCAGATGTAACTCGTGGATACCCGGAGCGGGAGCACAACTTTGTAGCGTAAGATTTCCCTTACTTTCAAATTATTTCATTTTATTTTCAAAGTTGTTTGACAAATTTAATATGAATGTACTGTTTTTTTAAGTTATTACTTTAAATTCTTTTAAAATTAACTTTAATATTGCATTTCTTTTAACGTGAAGGGTTGCAGTTTTGAGAATGTTGGCGATGTTCTTAAAATTGCCAACTTGTTTGTTTCGCGATAAGAAGTTCTAGCTTACTTGATCTGTATAGAAGTTTAAAGGCGATAACAACGCTAATTAGGTAACCTAGCTTTTTCTACCGCCAACACTTTCCCAGACGGGCTAGAAAATGGCGGACACATTCGGTAACTCATCAGCACAATTCAAAAGCAAATGTCTGCAAGAAGATGAAAGTCCGCATTCTAAATGTGTATCATATGGAACATAAGAATGTATCCAAATGCATAACGTCTCTGCGGACGAAATTGTTGTTGGATTATAAAAGGTATGTATATATATATATATATGTGGTATAAAGGTATAATATGCAGGCCTCGCAGCGTTCCTAAAAATTTATTCGTGTTTTATTATACTGCCACCACCATTATTAAAAACATTTTTCTTCAAGGTTTAACGTTAATGTATTAGGTTGGTTGGTTGGTTGGGTTTTTACGTCGCACTAGTGATGCGCAGATGGGCAAATGGCGACGGTCTGGGACTCTCACCCCAAGAGATGGTCCGGAGACATGCCATCGCAATTTTGATCCTCCACGGAAGGGATGGCTCTCCCGCTTCGGTGACCCCCAGAGGTATAATTTTTGATAGGAACATGGAGGACATTGCGGCCACGACAGATTTTACGTGCACCAGCCACCATTAACGTACACGACGGTCTTTGGCCGGCTCGAGTACCGAACCCGCAATCTTCCAATTACGAGGCCGGCGCTATGCCGACTGTGCTACCGCGGCCCGTTAAAGAATTAGGTTTAAAAATTCATTTAAAATAGTGGTGACAATGTAGCAAAATGATTCCTAAAATTTTAGGAACTCTGCGATGGCTGAATATGGTATCTTTCGTTTACAGGGCCACACAAAAGAATTCTGATAGTCCAGTGCTATGTTTAAAAATAAATCGCAGTGCATTTCAAGTTGAATTAAGGGATATTTTATTTATTTTATTTACTTTGTGCTTTTTTGTTCGAATTTAAGTACACTGTTCGGCAAAATTTATAGATAATATACAAGGGTACTCAAAATTAATACAGTAAGTTTTATAGAGTGTTGTATGATGACACTTTTCTGAATAATTTGAAATAAACTTAAAAATTAATAGCACAGTCTTAAATGTTTTATAAATGTGACTACATTATTCAAACGAGGGATTAAGGAGGCGAAAACCCCTTTCTCCCACTCACACAGAAATTTATGTAAAATAAAAGTATTTCTAAAACTGTTTTCAACTGTTTTAAATATATTAGAAATATTCAGATACATCATATATAGTCTTGCTTCACACCTTACACTGTAATAATATGTCTCAAGTAATATAACGTAAGAGAAAGTAGTGTGAGTGCCGCATCAGACTGCTCTAATTGTAAGTGTTTGAAATTTAATTCATGGTCTGTCATATAGAAAATGCAGTTAAAATTAGATTTATTGAAGAAGGAAAGAGAGTATTTACTGTTTTCTGAATTTCCGTCTAAAAATTGATTTTGTTAATGTGTCAAAAAATTAATACAAGTTTGAAGTAGAAAATAAATTGAAAGAATAATCAAGATCTTTTAAAAAGACGGTTTTAAAAGGGAACAGATCTGAGTGATTGCACAAAACGTAAAAGTTAAGAATCTGAAAATGCACTGAAAGTATTGGGTTGCAGCGACGCCATTATCGGATAGATTATCAAAACTTACGGATAAACAACGGGTTAAACTTTTGCCCGGCGGTATGTCATTTGATTTCTATGCTTCAAGTGCCGGGATCAAATCCAGCTTCCAACGTCGCTACAATTAGTGACCTTGGATGCTCTAAATAGAAATACTTAACGAGTTTTCATCTTCACTATATGGCAATAGATGGCAGGACCACACCTTCCTGGCAGCAGAGCCTTTGAAACATTAGTAGCACAAAGCCTATAACGCCGTACAACATTAAAGACGGCCAATTGACAGCACTATCTGATATCCACTACCGTCCACACGAGTAATATCGCTCGTACAACGTCGTACTCCCTGGGAAGGGAGTAAGTACTGTAGCGACGCCATTTCTAGGATAGATTATCAAAACTTATCGATGAACAACAGATTAACCTTTTGTTCAGAGGTATGTCATTTGATTTTTATGCCTCAGGTCCCAGGATCAAATCCAGCTTTCCGCATGCGTCGCTACAGGCTAAACCAGGCCTGTCCAACTCAAAACACCTTGAGGGCTACTTTGGAAATGCAGTTTATTCCGGTGAGTTGCTCAGGATTAGTGTATATTATATAGTATATATTATGATAAATTACCTTAAATTTACTTTAAATTGATTGATGTTTAAAAAATATGTAACACTCTAGTAAAATGTATAGTTTGATTCTAATTTATTAGTTAGTAAGTTTGCAGCTCCCAGTCAGAAGCCATAATTGTCAGATCTCCAACATACTTCTGTAAACCAGTTACGTGACAATTTATATTGTTTCCACTCAAAACAGTCAAAACGGATTTCTTAATTTTTACTATGTTAACAGAAGATATCAGTTTATAAATTTCGAGCCATTCCTTTGTTATAACATATTCCTTTTACAGGAATGGACGTTTGGAATGCCGATTCAATGTCCGAGGTGTTTCTTAATACTAGAAGAAGGCGAGTTAGTCGTCACTACTTCTGACAATGGCGGACAAGCTTTCCATCCAGTTTGTTTCACCTGCTTCCAGTGTAGAGAACTTTTAGCGGATCTTATACATTGTTGTGACATAGACGGAACTGTTTTTTGCCTCCGCCACTACAGTGAAGACGCTAAAAGACGGTATTTTATTTTATTTTATTTTATTGTGGGCTCCACCTCATGATCGTTCCGCTCGCCAACCCTTGCAGGGCTCTACCCGCCTATTCTCCGCTTTGTCTTTCACTGATTAGGAGGAGTATTAAGAGTGCTTAACATAAGAAAGAAGTAGAACATTATTATTGAAAGTACTATATTTGATATAAAATTGAAATGAAAAATATTTAATTCTACATCGTCCGTTTAAATAAAGTATGTCAATAACCTGTTTTAGCATTTGACAGCTTAATAGAAATTTGTAACCATCTCTCGTGGAAACATATGCTAGTAAAGTGGTACGTCATTTTTAATGATAGATAAACAAAACAAATATATTATATATAAAATATAAACGAACGCCAGAATAAACAAAATTAAATTATTTCAACTGCAAGCCCAAGACGTATGTGCGAAAAAGGCCATGATCTGATCACTTTGCACGCGTCACCTTAAGTTCTACATCTTAGCTATACAAATTAATTGAGCATATTTTTATGCAGGAAAATTATTATTATTTATATATATATATACAGTTCTGAATGTACGTTCCGAAAATTTATGGTCGAATGCTAATTATTTTTGTATACATCAATATAAAATTTACTAACTGATATTTTTGAATTTTATGCGTTCATTAAATGTTAAATTGAAAATCAAAAAAAGTTCTATTATAGTCCAATTTTGGAAGAAGCATCTTGAAATTTTGTATAACTTGGCTCAGTAACCACATAAATTTTAAATAAAAATGTTTACGTTTAGTAAAAAGATCACAAAAAAAAAAAAATCTCTATTAGTTTATTTGAATGTTTGATTGCACTTTTAGAAAGAGAAAAACCGAAGCTTTCGAAAATAGTAACAAAGAAATGGATTGCACAATTATTTGATGTATAGGACCGTTCAAAAATTTTTGAAATAAATGCTTAAAAAAAGAAAGAAAAAATGACCTTTTTAAAATATTTTATAAAAAATTGTAAAATTACGTATTTAAAAATTTAACCGTCAAAAAAGATAAGGGCTGGATTGTTCGATTCTATCAGTATTTTTTGTCTGAGAATTTCTACAGACACAGTTTGATAATTTTAAAATGAGGAGTAATCGAGAGCGTTTCTGGCATCGAAGCGACTCTATTTCGGATTGGCGCTTCAAATTGAAAAGACAGCCATTAGGAGAAACTATTTTCAAGTTGGCAAATAGAATACCTTTATTAAAGCGACGATTTTAGCCTCTCTAATTAAGGCGATAAGAATTTCATACCACGAGAAACATGTTCCTTGGAATATTCTGTTAGCACTGGTATCTGTTGAGGACCTTCTCATTCGTGAGAAGATAGGGCCGAAGACATACAAAATCAGGGATGAAAGTGTTCTGCTTTTTTTGCCACCACTCATTTCCAACAACAAATTCTACGCTATAAAATCACAAATATACTATAAGAAATATGATAAAAATTTTTGTATGGAAATATTGTTGGCAGAAAAAGCGGAACTCTGTCATGTTTGGAAAACGAATAACGGCTGCGATATATATATATATATATATATATATTTTATAAGATAGATTTTTACTTTCCGTACACTATAATGAGGAAAGTATTGTAATCATGTCAAAAATCCGATTTGATATTTTGATGTTTCTATACGTTTTGAGGTCCCCTGAGTCCGATTTCACTATTTTTACGATGATGTATGTATGTGTGTATGTATGTGTGTGTATGTCTGTGAGTGAACACGCTAGCGTCTAAACGCTTTGTTCGAATAAGCTGAAAGTTGGTACGTATATTGTAAATCATAGTACGAACCCTATTGATTTTGGTGAGTTTTTTTACAGGGATGCCAGGAAAAATTCTTTATCATTATGGCCTACGGGGCCCTATGGGGCCTAGCATTTATAGGTTTTTACAGGGACACAACGAAAATTTACCTGGTTTACCTGTCTGTGTACAGTCGGTAACAAAAGTGTCCGAACACTTGCAAAAATTCCTATTTAAAAATCTGATGTGGGCACCACATGACTTCCTTATACACTTTTAGAAATATACATAATGTTAAAAAACATTGTCACTGGACCCGGAACAGTTGGCTAAAAATATTTAAAAAAAATGCATGCATACGTATAAAAAAAAAAAAAAAGTGCCTTGAGGGGACTTATGTCAAAGTTGTGCCTTGGGGGGACTCATGTCAAAGTTGTGCCTTGGGGGGGACTCATGTCAAAGTTGTACCTTGGGGGGACTCATGTCAAAGTTGGGCCTTGGGGGGGACTCATGTGCCTTGGGGGAGGGACTCATGTCAAAGTTGGGCCTGGGTGGAGACTCATGTCAAAGTTGTGCCTTGGGGAGGGGACTCATGTCAAAGTTGTGCCTTGGGGGGGGGACTCATGTCAAAGTTGTGCCTTGGGGGGGGGACTCATGTCAAAGTTGTGCCTTGGGGGGGGGACTCATGTCAACGTGTTCCGAACTTTTCTGAAAGTTTCAAATGTCTAGCTAGTCCAGAAGTCAGGTCAATTGCAAGATTTGTCCAAACCGTTTTTGAGCTATTACCGTTTTTTGATACATTTTGCCCATTATGAACCTAATTTTCCTAAATATCTCCAAAACGGAAAATCATATAAAGTCCAAAAAGGGAGGTGCACAACTAGATGTTATAACAAACCTATGTACCAATTCGCTTCTACGTCCAACCGTTTTTGAGTTATGCGACATACACCCACACACACACACACACACAGACACACATGCACACAGACGTCACGAAAAATCGTGTAAAGTCGCTTATATCTCTAAAACGAGAGCTCGTGTTAAGACGAAACTTGCAGGTGTGACACTAGACATCATGACTGTCACACGTATAAATTAGCAACATTCAGCGATCATTCGTTTTCGAGCAATGTGAAATGCAAAATCCATTTCGCAAATCGGGATTACTATACTTCCTTATACTTTGTATAAGGAAGTAAAAACTGTACACTTCATACGGTTTTGTCAAATAAATCCTTATTGAATCATATTCTTGCACTGACTAAGAACAGGATTCGACAAGGATTTATTTAACAAAACCGCATGAAGTGTACTTTTTTTACATAGGAATTTTTACTAGTGTTCGGACACTTTTGTTACCGACTGTATATATTTATTCATTTATTTTAATAGATAGACTAGCTGACCCGACAAACGTTGTTTTGTCATATAAATTATTTCTAGAGAATATTTTGCTAGAAAAAAATAACTAACTTATTGTAAGTGTGTAAGGATTTGGTATATAAGTGGAAGATATATGGATCACTGTGAACGGTGAAGGAATATAAAAATAACAAAACACCAAACATTTATTTTTTGCTACTTATAACAATATTACTAAAAAACAATATCAATCCCTTAATGCAACAGAGTGTACAATATTTTTTGTTATCCCATCTTTCGCCAATACAAACAAACTGGATGGTTTGCCCACTTGAGAGCACGCCACGTATAATTGTCCGTGAGAAAAGCATGATGTGCTCAAATCTAAGCCACAGACAGACATCGTTTGGCCCTGAGACTTATTGATAGTCATTGCAAATGCCAATCTAATTGGAAATTGAGGGCGTTTAAATTGAATTGGCACATCTGTGGGTATAATAGGGATTCGCGGTAGTAATATATTTTCACCTCGGAATTTGCCATTTAAAATGATGGCTTCGATAACATTTTTCATTAATTTTTTTATGACTAATCGCATTCCGTTGCACAACCGTGGTGGGTTCAAATTACGAAACAAAATAACCGGAGATCCAACCTTCAGTTGTAAATTATACGGTGGCATGCCTGGTAAATCCAATGAGTTTAAAAACTCTGTTGGATAATTTACAGCTTCGTTGGCATCGCAAACTGTATCATTAGATTTGTATGACACCAAGTCTCCTGGTAACAAATGTTGTATCTTGAGATTCAATTCGTTGACGTCCTCATTTTTTGCTGCTAAAATTGCTCTTTCTGCCAGCCACTCATGATTTGTGTATCCTCTGTGTACATCGGGAAATATCTGGTCAATAAGAGCATCTTGCGAATTAATGATTGTGCAGAAATCGTTCGGTAATTTTATGCATCCAGTTTCATCAGTAGTAACTTTTCCATCGCCGATATCTAACAGTTGTTTTGAGAATGTTTCAGCGGATGGATCTTGAAGCATTTGAACGCGCATATTTACTTTCAGTTGTACTTTTTCAACATTACGCCACAATGGCGATGATTTTAAGCACGCGTTGATCTCATCAGCGTATGTTGAACACGGAATAACGGGAAGTGTTTGTCTGAAATCACCTGAAAGGAGTAACAGAGTGCCGCCAAATAGTTTGCCGTTGTTTTTTATATCTTTCAATGTCCTGTTCAACGACTGAAGCGAATGTTTATGTGCCATAGTGCATTCATCCCAGATAAGAATTTTACACTGTTTCAGCACAGTGGCCATGGATGATTGTTTTTTTATGTTGCACACCGCGTCTGGGTTATTTTGAATATTTAGTGGCAGTTTAAATAATGAATGAGCTGTTCTGCCTCCATCCAATAAAGTTACCGCAATGTCAGACGATGCCATTATTTGATCGTATTTCGGCGAGAATTAGCGAAATAAGGAATGTTTTGCCAGTTCCACCTGGTGCATCCAAAAAAAAGAATCCACCTTGTCCTGCCGAAACTGCGAGCATGATGTGGTCGTAAATGGTTCTTTGTTCTTCATTCATTAGTGGGACATTGCGAGCAACAATCGCTACCATTTCTACAGTATTGTATTGTAGTTCACGATTCAATTCAGTGTTTATTAAATCAGATGCATTTCGATTTGTTGAATGCATACCGAAATGACTGAGTGGTAAGTTGGCAATGATAATGCAAAGATCTTCAATAGCAATCAATACTTCATTGTACATAGCGTCACTGAATACTATCGTTAGATCGTTGCACCGTGAACGATGTTGATGCAATATATCATCAGTCATTGAATCTTTGTGATTATCCCATAATGTCTCTGCTCGGGCCGGGAAACATGTAGTCAACACTATAGCGAATAGTAGACGAATTTGTTTTGCTGTACAGTTCAATCCTGCTTCAGCAAGCATACACTCCCACTGGTTGTCGTCTTACAGCAAGCCGAGTGCGGGGCATCCATTTTTTTGTTGGAGCCCATGTGAAATAGCGTGGTACTTCTGAATAGAGTAATGTCCGTGCAAAAGCACCAAAAGCATCCGCACGATTACACAATTCAAAAAATTCGGTGAGTGTAGTTTTTGGTGGATTTATAGCACGATCAATCGCTGTCTCGCTCGTGAAATATACGCGCTGGCCATTTTCAAGATGGACGGCTAAATGAAGAACTGCTGGATTCCGTTCATGAATTGGGAAACCAAAGATACGCCAAACAGCTTCATTGGAGCTGACGTACCGGCCAATTTGGTAAAATGTTATTTCATCGTTGTTATTCACCGGAGGAGCATTCACATTGGTATTTTCAACTCGAAATACAGCCATATCACTGCCTTTATTCACATACTTGCAAATGTATTTGATGCTCTTCACTGAACTTCAGAACTCAACATTAATATGAGCATTGAATGTTTTGCTCAGCAGAGGCGAATATGGGACCACCCAACGGTTATCAATGTCAATGTCTATGTTGTTGACATTTTTAACAAATTGTCCGCCATTATCGGGATTTCTTCAACGATATATTGGATATCCGTCAACATTTGTGATCGTATCGTTAGTGAAATTTTTCGGAAAACTTTTAGTACATTTTCCATCTGCCATGCAAGACGATGAACGATTCAGATTGCCGCATGGGCCATGAATCATGTTTGCTGTAACAATATCAAACAACATTTGATCAGTAGACGGATCTGGAATTTCCGCAGAAATTATTCTGTCGATTTCTTCAGGACGTATTTTATCGATTAACCAAACCAAAATGTGGGCATGAGGTAATCCCCGCTTTTGCCATTCAACGGCATACATCCAGCAACGTGTGGGACCGAATACATGTAATTTTGTTATGAAATTTATCAAAGACTTCAATTTTTGTCTGAACACACGTGCTGTAATGTCATGACGATGTATTGCAGTTTGGCCAGGCAATAGTAACGATGTAATCTCCGGCCATTTCGGATTACACGTGAACGTGATAAATAAACACGGCCGTCCATATTCGCGCACGTAAGTCAGAGCATCCTGTATGTATTCCTGCATATGACGTGGACTGCCTATGTATGATAATGGTAGAATGACAGAGTCACTGATTTCAGTGGCGTCGGCTTTATTGACAATAGCGTCTCGCAAGTGAATGTATTCTTCCGCACGCAGCTTTTGTTGATTAAATCGCAAGTATCGTAATCGTTCGCTCTCTATCTTTACATACATGTCGACCATGAATTGTTGACAGAGCTCACGACATCGTAGAATAACGTTGTCCTGATCGCGTCTAATCATCAACCGATACGCATAATAATCCTTCGAACTAACATTCTTGTTTGCTTCAACACCTGTTGCGGGATCTCGTTGCTTAATATTTATGCAATAACCGTCTTGTCCCTTCCAAAACATTAGCGGATATTGGAGAGCGTCATATGAACGGTGTGTATCAGCAATGAACTGTAGATTATTATTTCTTCTACGAATCACAATTTCTCGTGTAGCAGTACGATCACCAACCATGATTCCAGCAACATTGTCAAGAACAGGTGCATTGAATATACGAATATGCTCTCCAGCAGGTGTTTTATCAGGACTGATGACAATAGCGTGATTATCTTATCACTTTGTAATTTGTGCCTGTGTGATTTGAATATTTTCAACAATTCATTGTGCTCATTCAACAGAGCGTCCAGGTTGCTGACGATGCGTCTGGCAAAAAGTGAATCGAGGTTATTATAGCCACAACGTGCATCCTCACCGCCCATAAAGTAAATTTGTAAAAATTTAGGTGATTCGTTTGGCATTGGCAACAATGAGCCCACTTTGTGATAAATTTGGCCTTTGATTTTGAATGTTGAATTGAATTGTTGACCATTGGTAGCATTGTTCTTAACTATTTCTGTTGCTCCGAACGATGTCATCTGGAAACATGAATTAAATGTTCGAATGGACTTTAGGAACAGATTAGAATCTGGATCCGTGCCGATAAGTAAACCGTTCAATGGTTCAGGAGGTGTCTCAATTGCAGGTAATTGCACCTTTCCTGACGAACAACACATCCCGGCTGGTTCATTTTTAAACTTAAGAGCATTACAATGCGGACATTTTGAATGAGCATAATATTGAATATCCGGCTCATACTCGAATGCTAGGCGCAGGAATGAATTACATGTAAATGATCGATGCACCTGTTGGCGCTATTGGTCATTTGCTCTGCGTCTGCTAACTGAATAACGGCGCGCTTGCCTTTGTTCTAATCTTCTTTGTTCATTTCGTTCAGCTCGTGCATCTACTGATTCAGCTCGACGCAATCGCGTCATATTCACACGCACATTAGTATTATCTTGCTGGATTTGGTCTTCTGTTCTTTGGGCTCTTGTATTTCGCATTCTTGCAGATCTACGTGTTTGACGCCCTAAAGAAGCTCGTCTGCGTCTTGCTGGCATTGTACAAAACACACAAATAGAAGATTACAACACCTGCAGATTAATAATGAATTCACTTGAGAATCACACTGAAATGGTAAAATTACACTGATAATTGTAAACACGTCACTACTACGATCGATGCACAAATAATAATGGCCTAAAAATTCATTTTTCATTTTAACATAAAATAACTCCGTCAGATATTGACGAATTTTTTAAAAGAATATACCATTTTAATCCTCAGGCTAAAAATATTAACTTTCAAAAAATATTTTAAGCACTTGGTAAGATACGGTTAAAAATTCATTTTTCATTTCAACATTAAATAAATTCTGACATCGTGTTTACGATTCTAAAAATATTTTAAACACTTCGTAAGATACGGTTACGATTCCATAAATATTAACTTTGAAAAAATATTTTAAACACTTCGTAAGATACGGTTAAAATTTCATTTTTCATTTCAACATTAAATAAATTCTGACATCGTGGTGGAACCTCACGCCATCTAGGTGGAAAAGTTGTTGAAAGAGTTGGTTAAAAATTAATTAACAAAGAACTAATTAAGTTAAAACTTTCATTAATAGATAAAAACCTATTCGCAGACCTACCGAATGTACATACAAAATTTCATTAAAATAGGTTAAGCCGTTTTGGAGGAGTATGGTAACAAACACTGTGACATGAGAATTTTATATATTAGATTTTTAATATTATTATTATTATTATCATAAATATATCACGTGTAGTATAATTATAATCCAGTATTATGGCAGAACATTTTGTAATACGTAAGCAGTGTTAACGAATCTTGAAAAAAAATTCCTTGTTATTTTTAGAAGATTGATATATAAGTATACATAAAATTACTCTTAATGAGTTTTGTGCTATTCCGGAAGAACATGCAATCCTTCTAGGACGTAATTAACTTTTGTACTTATTTAATGTCCAACTGTTGATAATTGTCGTAATACAAATAAGGAGCTTTTTGTGTAAGTAATTTATATTGGTTTTTAAAGTTTGTATACATCTATGTTTTGAATTAAAAATCTGTCTATGTTTTCAACTTGTGCTTTCATAGATATAAAATATATGTATTTGATTTACAAAACTGTGTATTGCACGAAACATACAAGGATCATCCCTGTCCAAATTCTACAGTTCGTTCTACAATTCGAGTAGTAAATAAAAAGGACAATTCTACAATGAGAACAGAATTATCCTTCTTTGCTTACAACTCGAATCAGAGAACAGATATTATAGAGATCTTCTAAAATAAATGTTTTACAAGTATTCCAATGAACGCTAAAAATAAAAGTTTTCATCACTTTTTATGAGTGTAAATGTTTAATATCGTCTTCCATTATTATATTTTTAAATGGGCATTATTTTGTATAGATGTCATGCATGTGATGAACTGATTTTTGCAAACCGATTTGCAATAGCAGGCGACAAGTTCTATCACAAGGAGCACCTACTCTGCTACGTCTGCGATAGTTTTCTAGAAGGCAGCAAGGGCTATGCGAAGAACGGAGAACTATATTGTGCTTCTTGTTACGAAGCGCGTTTCTGTTATGAGTGCATCAAATGTCAAAAGAAGATCTCTGCCGAATCCAGGCGTGTCTCTTTTAGAGTAAGTAGAACACAATATAACAATTCTGTGACCAACATTTCTTCTATCGGTAGAACACAAATTACTTGCTGTTAAAATGAAGATCTTAAAGTAAATTAAGTTCCTGATTCAGAAATAATGAGTAGATATTTTTACTACAATTAACAGTTGACATACACTTGACATTAAAATGCAGGCATTTCCAAACAGAACAAACGAACCACTAGTTTATAGAAGGAAACAAGTGCAAAATCGGAATTTTTTAGAAAAATGAGAAAAACATTTTAACTTCCAGTAATGCTCTCGACTAGAAAACTATGAATAGTAGCCAGTGGCTACCAGAGTAATAAAAAATGGTCGCCCAATATGCCTTTTTGGTAGCCATTTTTAGATATAAGCATGCATGCAGAATAAAAGCTAATTAACTCATTCTATGCTAGTAATATCAAACAAGTGTTAAACCCCCCTCATTTCTTTCCCCCTCTTGAATCAGTTAAAAATGAAAAACATTCATCCTTAACATTTTTTTTTCCATTAATTTCAAACAGGCTTTATATTTAATGAAATAGGAAATATCAGAAAGAGGAAATTAATGTTGAAATGTTATTATATACACGTATGTATATACATATGTATGAGTTATGCCACACTTCCTAATGCAAACACTGTAAATAGAAGCGTCTTAAATTCAGACAGAAGTGTATCTGAAATGTCAATTCAGACACACAAATGTCTGAAACACTTACGCATGCAAAATTTCAGACGCATGTGCTGTCTTAAATTAAGACACGTAAGTGTCTTTTTTATAAATGAGCTCAGATAAGTGTCTGAATAAGGTCGATATGTCTGAAATTAAGACATATAACATTTTCAGACACATAAAATTTCAGACATTTTACAATTATGCACTTAAAAATTCAGACATTACAAATTTCAGACACTTAGAAATTCAGACATTTGTATTACTTAACAAATTTTCCATATGGAATATACTTTGAGCAGCATGCATATCCTGTTTTAACATTTTTTTAAACAAATAAATTTGACATTATTTTATGTAATATAAGTAGTTAACTTATTTAAAATACTTACAAGTAAACCTTCTCTCCTTTGATACCGGTTTTCCGGAAACCCATATATTTTCTGAAAGCTTATGTCACGAGTATAAAAACTGTGAAATCTTAGGGGCAGAGGGACAAGCGTTTAGGAGATACAGGGCCCACAAAGTATCAGTAAAGTGTGTATAGAGGGACATATTCCCATAAAAGCGTCTCTATTCCTTCTATGTTCCCGTATATTGCTGTCAAGTACTAACGTATTGTATGTCTTCTTCTTATATTGCTTCTTATTATATGGATACTATAGTCGTTGTGGTGGCCTTGGTCTCCCGATTCGGAACAAGTAATCGGTCTCCGAACATCCAGGAATCGGAGATGATAAAACACATAATTATTCTCCTGGAAAATGATATGGAGATTGTGGAAGGGATCCGGACATTAGGATTTGCTAGAAGCGATGGAGAAGAACGGACGAGGATATGGACTTCGAAGATGATGGTGTCTATAAGGAACAGCAATGCTCGTTGCAACAGTCAGTTTCCACTTCTGTCATGACATATTTTGGTCAAGTATGGCTAATGACAGGAAGAAAATTCTGCTTTTAGTGGATTCATGGTGTTCTAACAAAGATCATGCATTGTCTGCTTCCGAAGTACTTGATGGTAAAGTCCTACAAAAAGAATTGGTACCTGAAGGATATACAGGAAAGATTTAGCCTCTGGATATTCATTTTTTCAGACACTAGAAATCTTTTGTTTTTTACATAATGGAAACAATTATTATCGAGACACATGAGCACATCTGGAACCGCGATAGTTTTCTGGCCCTGCAGTCTTTTTTCCCTATATCAGTTCAATGCTCCTCGTTTCAAGAACTTGATTAAGTATGCTTTTTATAAAAGCGGATACTTGGACGACAAACCTGGAATGTGGATTGCGCCAATGGATTACTGCTTCAATTCATTGACAAATGATGAGTTTGCAAATGTACGGCTATCGCTTTTGTAAAATGTGCCCATTGTGAACTGTCTTTCTGCCCGTCTCACTGTTTATTTGGTGAATTGTACATTGATTGTCTCTTGTAATGGACTTCATTTGAAGTCAGTAGCAAGTATCCCAACGTATACTGTTTCTTTTCAACGAGTTGTTTCTTCCTTTATAATGATACCTCAACCTTCTTACCATATTATTAGTTCATATAAATACGTGAAACGAACATTTTAGCGACTTTTGGTGTCGTCTTTCCAACATTCTATGTCCTATAACTCCTAAACACTTATCCCTCTGCCCCCAAGATTTCACAGTTTTTCTACTTGTGGCATAAGCTTTCAGAAAATATGCAGGTTTCCGGAAAACCGGTATCAAAGGAGAGAAGGTTTACTTGTTAGACACGGATCTTATTCTGTTAAGAATTAAAAAACAAAGTTAATTTTTATTTAAAATTCTCACCTGTAATAAATCAAAAAAATATTAAGATAAACGAAGCATGTAACTTGTAGCTAAGAAAGCGAATTCGTAGCTAAACAATCTTAAACAATTTGTGCATAATTGATTTTTTTTTTTTTTTTCGCGTTTTAAAAATTATTTATTTTATGTTTCCCTACACTTGAAAATGTAAAATAGCATTTTTTTTTTTTTTTATGTATATAGTTTGTTTTCTTGCAAATGCCAGTTAAAAAAAAAAAAATAAATAAATAAAATAAAATAAAAAAAAATCGTTTAAAATCCATAGGCTACTATTATTTCATATTTATTACGTATTTTACAAAAAAAAAAAAAAAAAAAAAAAAAAAAACGCTAAACCTCTACACATGAAATTTAAGATAATATGTATTAAACTTTACTTCTTATGAACAGTTTTATTGCAAATACATAAAACTTCAATTTGTTTTACGGATACTAGAATATATTTCGTTATACAAGCAGAGCACAGCGTGAGCACCGATGGCTTGATTGGGAAGACACTCGACTTTGAATCCATTGGTTGTCAGTTCGATTCCCGCCGGGGCAACGGGGACTATTATTGTAAAAATTATTAATAGATATATTCTATGCTCTAGGAGATTCTAAAATCTATTTCTCATAGGTAAACAGTATAAAACGCATATTTTTATTTATGAAAAATGTTCACTTCAGACAGGATCAAAGATGGCGGAATTTCAGACGTTTCGAGTGTGAAACGATGTGCCTTTTAAGACACTTTGTAGCATCTTAAAATTAAACACCAGTTTCAGACACAATTTTGCCGGAATTTCAGACACTTGTATTTCCAGTGAACGTTTGCCATATTGTAAATGTATTTGTTTCAGGATAAGAACTGGCACGCCGAATGTTTTACCTGCATGAAATGTGACACTCACATCTCGGATATTCCTTTTGAACTGGCTAATGAGAAAACATTTCTGTGTTCGGAATGCTATCAAAAGGATTACGGTCCTAAGTGTGAAGGCTGCGAAGGTTATTTCGAACCAGAATCGAAAATCCTCAAGTACGAGGTTGGTATTTTTCTTTTTTCCATACCCATATATATTTGGCAGAAAAAATATTGTTTTGAGGTCAAATTTTCGAAATTGGATTTTTGTTACATTGACACGCCTTGGGGTGCTCTGAATTTGAAAATCAGGTTTTTAGGGATTCGTATGAAGTGTGTTATCAGCGTATCTAAGGAACAAATAGTTAGCAGGAAGTTCAAATTCGGTATTCTAAATTTGTATCCTATAGGGATGCCACAATTAAACTTTTAGTTCAGACCAAGGAAATGGTTCGTGTAGAGGGAAATCCAAGAGAATACTAATTCATTACATCTATGAGTGAAAGTTTTAGCAGATATCGTGTAATATCTATTGGCTGCTCTATCCCAAATGAGATGCACATATATTTTTTATATGCATAAAAGTACGTTTCGTATAGAATGTGGTATGAAAATCATTCCCCATTCATTTGCAGGGCTAACCAAAACAATTGGAATAGAGTGGGACTATACTATACAGTCGGTAACAAAAGTGTCCGAACACTTGCAAAAATTCCTATATAAAAATAGTGCACTTAATACTGTTTTGTTAAATAAATCCTTGTCATATACAAGGATTTATTTATTAAAACTGTATTAAGCGTACTTTTTTTTTATATAGGAATATTTGCTAGTGTTCGGACACTTTTGTTACCGACTGTACATCGAAATTGCTGGAGATGCATTTCAAGTTTTGATGTGTGTTATAATTATAGATCTATATTTAAATACACAGTGTAGTGTGTACATAATTTACAGAATGTATACGGGGCTACCAATAATTAAGCTGAAACATCTTTTTTCTTTAATCAAATGTAATGCTTTACTATATTTTACCACGTTCAGCAAAGCTGCTCAGGAATTAAAATTAGTTCCTCTCGTACGTACGGTAAATATATATACAAATATGCATATTTTTAAATATAATTACGCATTATAAATTTGCCTGAATACTAAAGTCAAGTTTTTAATGGTTTATCTTTGTATATGTCTATTATATATCAGCGTAACTTAAAAATAGATAATTGTATGCAATTCAAAGGTTATACAGTAGACTCTCGTATAACGCGGGGGATACGTTCCGGGTTCCGCGTAATAGAAAATCGTGTTATAGGAGACGTGTATTGAGCAGACGATTTCATTTCGCAATGAGACCAAAAGCGTCGGGTGTTGGCATAGTAACAGAGCAATCCTTCCTTGAACAGGTTGAAAGTAGAAAAGATGTCGTCACGTGCTTCCTTTATTTCACGCGTTATACGAGACTCTTTATCGCGTTGTATGAGTAATAGTCGCAAATTTTTCGTCGCGTTTTGTGGTAGCACGTTGTACGAGATTCTACTGTATTTTGAAACTGATATAAGGTTGATACTTTAAAATTTTGATTAAAATTAATAAGTATCAAGGAGGGGTGAAGGTGAAAGTTGTCTGAATAATTTAGAATGAACTTTTAAGTTTAATAGCAGCCTTGAATTCTATATAAATCTAGATTCTATATTCAAACGGCAGACTGAAGGGAGCGGTGTATACCCCCTCACACAGAATTATTTGTCATATAAAACTGTTCCTAACCCTAGTTTGAATTCTTTTTTAAGTAGGGTTTGGCTTATATTCTTACCCTTTAATCTGCAATCTGACTTTGTAGTATTTATTGGAGTGCAGGGCAAGAGAAATTCGTGCGAGTACCGCACCAAGTTATTTTATGTTTAAAAAAATTGAAATGGTATACAAAAAAAATTGCTTCGAACTTCGCAAAATAAATTCAGATCTTTGACAAAAGGCTTTTTAAAGGTATTCGATCTAAAACAATATATACAGGAAAGATTTTTGCATTTTGTAAGAACATACATATGCAACTTTTCAGTGAAAATGTTTTGTTAATTATAATTAACCCTATAAACACATCGTCTTTCCATGATATTTATAGGACATCTTCAGGATGAACTGTGTATAAATGTGTTTGTAGGGAATATATAACTAGCTTTTCCCGTGCAAAATATCTGTGTGACAGTAACTACAGTCGGCTGCAAAATTATTCGAGCACTAGCCAATAATTCCTATATTTAAAAAGTACACTTAAGACTGTTTTGCTAAGTAAATCCTTGTCGAATCATGTTCTTAGACTGATTAAGAACATGATTCGACAAGGATTTATTTAACAAAGCTGTATTAAGTGTACCTTTTTTTGGCAAGGATTATTGCTAGTGCTCGAATAATTTTGCAGCCGACTGTAAATACCTAATATGATATACAGAAAAAAATCTCAAAAATAAAAAACATTAATTTTTTTTTTTTTTCTCTGTCTTTCTCTCTCTCTTTTTTTTTTTTTTTTTTTTTTTTTTTTGAATAAAAGAGATTTAAATCTCTGATATTTGCAAGTATAATTTCAAAAATTACTGTTATATTAAAAATCAAATTTGCGTAATTAAATTACCACATAATGAAAGAAATTCTTTAGTTAATAAATTTATCTACAAAATTAATAAATAATAATGAAAAAAAAATAACGTTTATTTTATTAGAGAAAAATCCCAAAAATATAATTTTGGCTTTAGAAAATTTACTTAGAATGGCATTTTAAAACTGCATCTTAATAGGACGACTTCGATTTCGAACAATAGATGGCGATATCCCCATCCGAGATCCTAGGTTTAGCTCCCTTTAAATTCTTCCAAATATATTTCTAAATATTTTTTTTTTTTAGCATATTTTTCCTCACAAAAAGTTAATGTTTCCAATTTCTTTAAGAAAATGTCCGCTTTAAGTGTATTAAATCAGATTTTTGTATTCGGTAGCCGAATTTGTGCTTTGACCAATCGAAACAGGGTTGACCTATCAGGTAACACCTTACGTCCCTATCGTATCGTTTCGACAAAATTTTATCGTAATTGGTCCACGTTAGAGAAATATTATACAGATTTTTTTTTTTTTTTTAATCTTAAATTTTCTGTTTTCTTACATTTATTCCGATTTTTCTTAAATTTTTCTGATGAAACAGCTTGTATTGAATAAAATTATCTATTCTGATAAGGATGAGCCCTTTACCTTTTAATTATAAAGACACTGTATCAAATTATCAATCTTTCGTTGAACCATGAACCTCCTACATGACTTGGTTCCTTTATTCACTTTAATATTGAAGCTCTTAACTTCTTTAGGTTTTTTTTTCTGTTCAGATGACATTAGAAAATAGAAGTTTTAGCGGATATCGTGTAGTATCTATTGGCTGCTCTATCCCAAATGAGATGCACATATATTTCCTATATGCATAAAAATATGTTTCGCATAGAATGTGGTATGAAAATCATTCCCCATTCATTTACAGGGCTAACCAAAAGAAATGGAATAGAGTGGATAAGCCCTTTACCTTTTAATTATAAAGACACTGTATCAAATTATCAAGCTTTCGTTGAACCATGAACCTCCGACATGACTTGGCTCCTTTATTCACTTTAATATTGAAGCTCTTAACTTCTTTAGGTTTTTTTCTGTTAAGATGACATTAGGAAATAGAACATGTGCCTTTCAGTAAAAGATATGGAGTGACTCCACTCGTCTTTCCGAACATTAAGTAATTAACAGTAGTTTAAATAAATTAAAACAAGAGAAGTCGTTGAATAAACAAAAGAGAAAATTATAATAATCTGTCTCAGTATAATTCCCCAAATAGTATGTTCTTTAATTTAACACTACTTCACTTCAAATAATTTGAGCCCATAGGTTATAATGATAAAGAATTTTTCATTGTGTCCCTGTTAAAAAAAAAAAAAAATCTATAAGTGCTAAATTTGGCAAATTCCATACAGTTCGTGTGACCTATAACATGACTACATCGTGACACCTATAACATACGTGTTAACTTTCAGCTCATTCGGATGACAAAGCGTTTAGACGCTATCATGTTCCCTCACACACATACATACATCACTGTGCAAATATAGCAAAAATGAACTCAGACGACCTCAAAACATTTAGATACACCAAAATTTCAAAGTTAAATTTTTGTGATGATTACAATTCATGTTCAAAAAGTAAAAATGATTGATCTGTACAATAATACCAAACTAGTTAGAACCCGTCGAATTCGACGGTCACTTTATTGACCGTAATGTTTCAAAAATCGTTGCATCATTATTTAAATGTATTTCAAGTTAAAACATCTAATACAATTTATGACATTTCACTTTAAAAAAGGAATTCGGAAAAATGCTTATAAATAGAAATACTATATACGACACCACTTTCTACAAAGTACTCTCAATGGTGACGTCAAACTGACTCTAAGTAAACAGTTGCTATCTTTTATTTTCTATTTCGTTTAATACTATGACTAC
The DNA here is from genome assembly GCA_963930645.1 of Salticus scenicus. NCBI lineage: Eukaryota > Metazoa > Arthropoda > Arachnida > Araneae > Salticidae > Salticus > Salticus scenicus. The sequence goes on along the minus strand of OZ005654.1, from coordinate 40,220,871 downwards.
ATGTTAGCTGACCCGTTCGGCGTTGTCCGGGCCCATGGTAATAACCTTAAATGAACCTTAAATTTGTATGGTTTTACATCTTTAACTCGATTTTGTTTGAATTTCTATTTTTAAATAAAAGCATCGCGAAAAAGATAATCAGATGTAACAAAAAAATTACCTTGAACCGAACGAAACTCTGCCTTGTGACCCCGGTGCCTGCGGCAGCGCATACGCCGGCCGCTAATAACACACACACACAAAAAAAAAAAAATGTCAAAAATTAATCTGGAACCAAACGAACCCGACCGGTGTTGCCCGGGCCCATAATAATAACCTTAAATGAACCTTAAATTTGTATGATTTTATATATTTAACTCGATTATGTTTGAATTTCTATTTTTAAATAAAAGCATACCATCACAAATAAATAAATAAATAAAAATCAGCTGTAACAAAAAAATTACCTCGAACCCAACGAAATTCAGCCTTGTGACCCCGGTGCCTGCGGCAGTGCATACACGGACCGCTAATAACATGAAAAAATTCCCAAAAATTAACCTGGAACCAAATGAACCCGACCGACGTTGCCGGGGTCCATGAGAATAATCTTATATGAACTTTAAATTTGTATGATTTAATATCTTTAACTCTATTTTGTTTGAATTTCTATTTTTAAATGAAAGCATCGCGAAACAAATAATCATATGTTACAAAAAAATTACCTCAAACCGAACAAAACTCAGGCTCGTGACCCCGGTGCCTGCAGCAGCGTATATGCGGGTCGCTAATAACATGAAAAAATTCTTAAAAATTAATCTTGAACCGAACGAACCTCTGAATCATGTTTCCGCCGCCTGTGGCTTCGGCACCGTATAGCAGGCATGCTACGCACGCGCTGCAAAATTCACATTCCTCCACTAGGGGGCGCAGTATGTTGTATACGAACATCACCAATCACCTTGAACTTCCAAGACCTTTCAAATAAGGTGTCACATTGTGGTGTCAAATGCAAAATCCTTTAGTTGCACTTTCTCCCGCCAGGGGGCACAGTGTGTTCAGTACGAACATCACCAACGGTCAGGAAATACCAAGACCTTTAAAATAAGGTATAACATGATAGGGTCTAATACAAAATCACCTAGTTCCATTTTTCACCACCAGGGGGCGCACTATATTGTATACAAACATCCCCAATCAACATGAAATTTCAAGACCTCTATCACCAATCGCCTTGGATTTTCAAGACCTTTTAAATAAGGTGTCATATGGTGGTGTCAACTGTAAAATCCTTTAGTTGCACTTTCCGCCGCCAGGAGCGCAGTGTGTTCTGAACGAACATCACAAACGGTCAGGTAATACCAATACCTTTAAAATAAGATATAACATGATAGGGTCTGCAGCAAAATCACCAAGTTCCATTTTTCACCACCAGGTGTCGCACTATATTGTATACAAACATCCCCAATCGACATGAAATTTCAAGACCTTTAAAATGAGGTGCTACATGTGTGGGTCTAGAACGGATTTCCCTCTCAAACTAATTTCCCCCCTTTCCCCCCTCCAAATCTACTTTCCCCCTTTAAAATCGAAAATTCCAAATTCGCAGAAAGTGATTTTTTAGTATTCGAGTCTAGTTCCCATATGTAAAATTTCTTCACCGTGAGGTAATTTGGAGCTTAGTTAAGCTCGTAAACGTGTTTTTAACCCGTTTCCCCCCCGGGGGAAACCGTTCGACTTTTTTTATTTTTCTCTTTTCATAGCACATCTACAGACCAAGACCTTTCTTTAGACACCTCAACCAAATTTTTACATCAAGTAGTTCTCTCAATATAGTGGAGACAGACAAAAACATGTTTCAAATTAATATATAGATTTTTTTTTTTTTTCAAATAATTGATTTACACCAAACGCAGGAAAATCTTGAAAAATTCTTGAAAAAATTGAATGTAAAGTTGATTGTGCACGCATAACTTTCCTCAAACTCAACGAATTTAAGCAGTTAATAGCTCAAAAAAAAAGAGTTTGATCCACTGAGTGTTCTTAGACTTGTGTCAACAGCCTACGTTAATTAGAACTCTAGTTATAGAGGTTTGAGTGAAGGAATATCTTGAAAAAATTGAATGTAAATTGGATTGTGCACGCATAACTTTCCTCAAACTCAACGAATTTAAGAAGTTAATAGCTCAAAAGAAAGAGCTTGATCCACTGAGTGTTCTGAGAGTAAAACGATCAAGATCTATTCATTAGAAGAGGAGCTATGAGAATTCGAATTGCTTGAGTGAATGTGTCCCATAAGAAATGTACAGGGAAGAATCGCGTTTGAGTATAACTTGAGTAAGGTGGGAGTTGAGTAAATTTCAATGATTGATGACATATCTGTGTCTAAATACCTTTCATTTAAAAAAAAATGAAGGAAATCGGCTGGATAGAACGGCCAGACGGACTGACTTTAGTTTTCATAAATTTTTTTAATATATAAGATGTGTTAACCCAGATTATTGAACGCTCTGCACGCTCGCTCCATTTGTTGTAATCAAATTAATCTGCAATTATTTATTTATTTTATTTTAATTATTCAGTGTAAAGGAAAACATCGATTACACGATTCAACAGTTAACCGTTCGCAGAGATTAATAGTGTTGCGAATTTGTAAATAATTCTATTTATTTTTGTAGAAATTCTTTCAAAGAGGTTTAGTAAGTTGATAAAATGTTAATTTTCTGCTTTTCTAGTTTGTTTCAGCGTTAAAATAAAACCCCTTAAAAAAAAAAAAAAAAAAAAAAAAAAAGCCTTCAAAAACGCATTAAAAAGCTACAATAAGGCAGGTAATGGGTTTGGCGCCAAATTTGTCGACATTTTCCCCCTTGGCGACTTTTGGCGAGAAAATCGTTTTATCGATATATCAAAGATGGACGATCTAACGCGATTGGTTAACGAGATACTAGCAATTTCCAGAACATTCTGGTTTCGATAGAGGGGTATTTAAGGAGTTGCATTTCGCCAAGTCAGTCAGTCTCTCAGTTGAGTTTTGCCAAATGCTTTCATTCCTTCTGAAAGAGTCCTGAGCCTCTTTGAATTATAGTAAATTGCTATATGTGTTAATGCTATACAGTTTGTACTGTGGATTTGCCGTTGACAGCTGTTATTTAAGCTGTATTTACTGGTGGAATTGAAGTTGATACCTAGTTTATAGACCTGTATTCTTCTGGAATTTTCTGAAAGTAAACTACTGAGCTTTTGCAAGTTTCGCCTTTCATTCTCGGACAACTTCCGAACTCCCAAGAACGCAACAATAAAGTACTGCAACAAATATATAAATGGTAGTAAAATTTAATAATTAGAAATAATTAAAAAACTTGAAAGATTCGTACCAAATGTACAGTCTCGAATATATCTCAAACATTTTCGAAATTGTACAACAGAATCCATCATTTTACAACCATTTTACCTTCCCATTTTTAGGGATGAGCAACTTTTTAATAGCATAGATGAACTACTATGAAAAATTTCCATACAAAATACCAAGTTTCTAGCTCAAGTGGTTTCTCCATTGGGAGGGACTTTTTAATAACGCAGTGTTTTATCACAGGTGCTAAGTACAAAATTTGCGCCAAATGTGTGCCAAATTTCTTTCGAATCCGTCAAATAGTGTGTATTTGTATGGTGGACAAACAAATAAATTTTCACATTTGTGTGCAGATAATGAATAATTTTGCAATAAAACTAGATTATTATGCAAATTTTCTATTGGTGAGGAGAGAACAAAGCCTCAGTTAGAGCCCCTCACTTTCGCAAAGCCTTTTGTTCTTATTTATTTATCTTTTATTATTATTTATTTATTTTTCAGGAGAAGATCTACCACGTGTCTTGTTTCAAATGCGTCGATTGCCAGTGCAGCATTGGAACTGATCCATTTGTTCCACATAAAGGTCGAGCGTACTGCAAATCTTGCCACATACGCAATTTCGGAGTCCGGTGCTTTCGTTGCAAGTATGCCATCACGGATGACAGAGGCCTTATGTACAACAAGCAGCCTTATCACGAAGCGTGCTTCACGTGCTGCAAATGCGGGACTAACATTTCGAGAAGGCCTTTCAAAGCGGCCGAAGATGACTGGTATTGTTTCAACTGCTATGCCGATACCTTCTGTCAGAGATGTCATATGTGTGAAGATGTCATTGTGTTAGGTAAGCTAAGGATTCATTGAATTGAATCGACCATGCTCAGATAAATAGTTAAATTTAAACAGGTTACAAATCTACAATCGAAAGTGACCCATAACTTTCAATTATATGAAAGACTAACAGGCTTTGCCCGCTTCGCTGGTCAATGTATTGAAATGAATCCTCAAAACACCACATCATTAATAATAATAATAATAATAAAACTTTGAAATTAGTCAAAATCTAAGTTTAAGTTCCGGCTATTTTCTGTAGCGGTATTCCCGCACGCCACAGTCGATTCTGAAGCCCCAATGCAAACTCTTACCTGCTTACTTTCCTTCCCTCGCGGTTAAAGTTGAAAGTTTTGCAAAATCTCATCAAAATGCATATTGCGTACACTTAATCAACACCCACACACCAAAATCCACCATGTTTTTTTTCTTCTTCTTTTCAATATTCTATAACTTATTATCATTTTTATGGACTACTTGGCTTAAGGTGGCTGTCGCAAAAATAGAGAAAGCAAGAAAATGTCCTATCTACTTCAGCATCAAAAGTTAAAAAAATACCCTAGATTATCAATAAAGCTTTTTAATATAGATCTGAATTAGCTTTCATGTTATTATTATTTAATGGGCTCTTCCCACCGTCGTCTGCTCAATCACGTGATAGAGGAAAACGAATAATCGAATTCAATTAAATATTGTTCTTAAGAACAAAAATTTTAATATTTAATATAAAATAAAAGTAATATTGTGCATTTGTAAACAGTAGAATAATTGTATTTGTAAATTTAATAATTTTTAAAAAACATTTTATGTGTTTATTTATTTTTACCTATAAGAATCGATTTCTGTATATTGTAGTGTAACTGTAACATTAACTGATCTAGCAATAAATAATAGCTTCTTGTGGAATGTTTATGGATTATAATTTGAAATTTTAAAATGTTTTCATTTAATTTAATTGCATAAAAGTGTTACAACAAGTTAATTAACTTAGTTACTGGTCTAATTGGATTTACGCAGTACGATATAGCACTGTCACTGATTTAAGTACCAAAAATCAGAGTATTAAACATGTTCTTCATGAAGATCAATAACAAACATAAACTAAATGATGATTGTAAATGTATACGGCAAACAAAAGATGATGAATAATGATATAAAATGGATTAAAAATGATGATTTATAAAAAATAACACAGATTAAATACGATTGATCAAAAATAAGAATAGAAAATATGTTATTTCAGCAATCACTATAGATAAACAAGACTTTGTCTATTTGTTTTTCCTCTATCATGTGACCTCTGACGTCAGGTGGGAAGAGCCCATTTTGATAATGACGTCATTTTGTCATGTGTCTGAGCAAATTTAATATTTCATTTATTATTATTATTATTATTATTATTATTATTATTCGCATGAAAATATATTTTAAATATTGAAAAATAAATTAAGTCACAAACTTCTTTGGCAACAATTAAAAATTGAAATAAATGATTTTAAATCTTTATTATAGAAGAAATATCTATGTTATATAGAAGATATAATATAGATAACGTTTTGCTTCTTCTCCCTCCCCTTGGAGACTAAATTTCTAAAATTCCAAAAATTTGTTTTTAGGTATTTATGTTAGCTATATTTTAAAACAAGAATTTTACGGATATCTGTTTTTTTTTTTTTTTTGAGATATAAAGGCTTTTGTGAAATCACGTTTCCCCCTGTCCCCCCTTAGGAGCCGAATTTCTAAAATTCCAGAAATTGGCTTTTAGGTTTTTATGTTAGCTTTATTTTAAGCAAAAATTTTACTGGTATTTTTTTTTTTTTTTTCATTGACATATGAAGGTTTTTTGTGAAATCACTTTTTACGCATATGGAATCGTATTTTGCCACGCACCCCCTCTAGTGGACTGAATTTCCAAAATTTCAGAAAATCGATTTTTAGGTATTTGTGTTAGCTATGTTTTAAAGCAAAAATTTTACAGATTTTTTTTTTTTATATATATGAAGGATTTTGTGAAATCACGTTTTGCCCACCCCCCTTTAGGAACGAATTTTGTAAAAACGCTTCTTAATGGATGTCTGTGTAACAGAAGGAACATTGTCACAAAATTTCATGCTTCTAGGTCTGGGGGTTTGGGCTGGGCGAGAATGAATCACTCACTCACTCACTCACTCAGGACAAATGATAGACTGATAGATGATAGACTGCTGTTGATACAGTCATATGCAAAATTAAGAGAATTTGACCATTATAAGCATTTTGTCAAATATCTAAGGAATGCTTGATGGATTCTTTTGGAACTTAGGAGTGTAAAAAGCACGTTATATCATGTATATTCTAGCGAAAGTTTTGACCCAAAGGCAAAAAGAGGACAAGCAAAAAATAAGGAAAATAATAAAATACGATATAACCTCCTAAAAAGCAATGTTTGAAATAAGTTGTAATTGTATAATATGATTGCGTTTCTTCTTTTAATTATCCTTATTCATTTGCACTAGAATAACAGAGATACACAGAGAGATACAAAGATTTATTTTACAACAACGAAAATTTGTTTTTTGCTTATAACATATAAGATTTTTTTTTTTTTTTTTTTAAGTATAATATTTAGAAAATGTGGCACACACACAATAATAATAATAATAATAATAATCTGTAATCAGAATATTAAAATTTCAATTATCTGATGAAATATGAGTATTTTTATTTAGTGTTTAACTACATATGCGCATGCGTTAGCAGAATTTCTTTTGCTGTAATTTTTAGCCAAATCTATAGAGTGTATATTTACTCTTGTAAAAATTCCAAGCAAATATCGGGAAGTTCGAAAAGATAGATCTAATCTAAATCCACGAGTTCATCCGACAGTGACCTATAACACATTTACCAACTTTTAACTCAATTGGATAAAGCGTTTAGACTCAATCGTGTTCACTCACATGCATACGCACATACCTATGCATGTATACACATCATTTAAAAAATAGCAAAAATGAATTCAGGATTCCTCAAAACATATAAATATATCAAAATCTTATGGTCGAATTTTTTCTTGATTGCGATCCTTACATGGCATGTGTCTGGAAAGTAAAAACACATGAAAACTTTTGGATAATGTTAAAGAAATCTTTATATATATCTGTGATATAAAAATAATTCGTGTTATTCTCATACAAATGAATAATAATTAAAAGAAACCTTATAATTAAATGCTAGAACTACAATGGATTTCAAGTCTTATTACTTTCTTCTATATCCAATACAGGAAAGTATTCGATTCGTAAAAATTTTCGACCTCGGGTTTTTGATGGATTTACACGTTTTGAAAGCTGTAGAACACGATTTGACCCATTTTAGAAAATGTCTGTCTGTGTGTGTGTGACAAAATTTGGGACAACTGTATCTCAGGAACTACTGCCCATAATTTCATACAAATTGGTATGTAGTTACACCTTGACATAAATAATAGAGATGGGATAAACAGTTACTTTTCAGTAATAGGTTACTTCGTTCCATACACTGTAAAAAAATAACTATTAACAGCTGCAAGAAACTCTCTGTGATTGGAGAAAATAATTATTTTCTCCAATCACAGAGAGTTTCTTGCAGCTGATGACAGTTAGTTTTTACAGTGTACCTTTGGTAATAGGTTTTTGTAACATATTATTTTTATAACCTATTACTTTTGAGTTTATATGTGGCTAATGTCTTTTTAACCCTTTCGGGATGATATACAATATATACATGTGTCCTGCATAGTGGATGCGGTTCATGCTTTTAAGTCAAATGCTTTCGAATAGCAATCTTCACTTTATTTAACACTAGAATTTCTTCAATTTAAAAAAAAAAAAAAAAAAAAAAAAAAAAAATCTATATTCCGTTTAGGTCGTTTATTGTGTTAAATTTAATGTTTTTCCGGAAAAGGCGTCCTCTGGTGGACATTTTTGAACTAAAAAATTTTTTTTTTCGAAATTCCGTGAGCGCATCTCGTGTATAGTCTACATATCAAATTTCGTTGCACACCCGTTTGCGCTGTAGGATACTGTTTATAGGGTTTAAGTTTAAGTTTACTGTTACTGTTTAAGTTTAATTATAACCACCTTGTATGTGATGGGGAACGGAACTGAACAGCCAAGCAGTTATTGTTATTGATATTTTTATGTTTATTCACTTACTTTGTAACTGCGCCCTTTAATTGCAGGGACAGATGAAGTTATGTATTCTTATCAAGATTACCGCTGGCACGATTATTGTTTCATGTGCCTACTCTGCTGCGATTCCCTGGAAGACAAACCGTTCGTCATGAAGGAAAAGATGCTGGTATGCAAATCGTGCATCGAAGAAGATGAGCTGCAGGCAGAAAAAGGTGTTGAAAAAGAGGAAGAAATTCCAAACGCAGAAAACAAAGTAGAAGAATCAGACAGTGTCTCTAGTTAAACAAGCAGAATAAATTCGAAAATCCAATCCAGGACAAATAAATCACGAGAATGACTTACTAAAAAGAAAATTTTTTTAATAGAAAATACTCTTTCTTTATTTTTTATTAGCTAAGAACTCGTAGACAAAGTCTAAAAGATAATATGTGGGAATATATATTATTTAAAATCACATTTCAAATAATATTTTAGGAACTGTAAATATTTTTCGTAAATTTACAAAAATGCTGGTGCTCCCAAAGATTTGAAAAAGAAAATGAAAAGGAACAGTGGTCTGTACTTTTTAGTGTGAACTTTTTAGTGTGAAACATGCTTCAAAATGCCAATTAAAGAATGTTTAAGCTTTAGAACTAAATATAAGATAGATCCTATTTTCAACTGTACTGTGTTTCACAACATATATTGTTACTGTACAATACATTTTTTCTTTTTTTTTTTTTTTTTTTTTTTTTTTATATAAAGAAATTTTTTCCTCTTTTTAATCCCCCCCCCCCCCCATTTTCTTCCTTGTAAAATAAAGAGGTTTATCAAAAACTTTGTATATTTCTGAATATTTTTTAGGGAGTTCAAAAGTTTTTTTTTTTTTTTTTTTCCCTTGATTGACAAAGTTAAACGTCTCATTTATCGAGCACTTATTCTCCTCTCTAAGAGCATATATATTCTTAGTAAACATGTTATTTAAATTTTGCTACCTCTTGTCCCAGATTTAAAAAATATAGTTCATACATAACTTACTCTTCCAATGATAATTTAAATTAAAGTATATTATATCAATATCGATAGTTTATTATATCACTGTAAAAAAAAAAAAAAAAAAAAAAAAAAAAAACTGTTAAAAGTACATTAAAAATCTGGCATCTGGGGTGCCAGTATTTCTCCGTCAAATATACAGGACTAAACTGTACTTTTAACAAAAAAACCTGTTTATTTACAGGATTCCTGTGTAAAATATGTGTCAGTGATGCAATTTTATGGTTTTAAACTGTATATTTAATGGAGAAATACTAGCACCCCAGCTGCCAGATTTTTCCTGTACTTTTAACAGTTTTTTTCAGTGTATCATTCGTAAAGTAAAATATCCCATGAAAGGGAAATTTGAGATAATAATAACACCAATGATTCCCAAAAATCCATTCCAATCTATCAAGAAAACACATTTAATTACGAAGGGGATCGTAAAATTTTAGGCATGCTAACCCAGATAGAAACTTCACAAATCTAGGCAACGCGGCTGACGCTAAAGTTCCTGATCAATATACACTGTAAAAAAAAAAAATCCCGTAAGATTACGGGGAAAGCCCGGCAGCAGAGATTCCAGGCAAAGCCTGTACGCTTAGACCGTAAATTATATAATAACCTTAAATTACGTTACATGCCTGTAAAAAAAACCGTAAAACCAATTTTTTTTTTTTTTTTTTTTTTTTTACGGGCTTTGTCTGGAATCTCTGCTGCCGGGCTTTCCCCGTAATCTTACGGGATTTTTTTTTTTTTTTTTTTTTTTTTAGTGTAACTTTAAAATAGTTTTCTCACCCATAAATAAATAAGCCCTTTCTAGATCAAAAGACCCCATTGATGCCCACAATTCTTGGGGAATATATAGTATTCCTTGTCAATGTAGACCATCATAGATTAATCAAACAAAACGTTTGAAAAAAAATCATCTATATTTTTCATTAAAAAAGAAAAATAAATCTCGAAAAAATCCCTTTCCTAGCACGTAGTCTGTAGAACACAAAATTGAATTTCTATATTTAAATGTGTTTCTCTCAGAAAAGAAAAATAGTCTGCATTCATCATGAAAAATAACTTTAAAATAATTTGTAATGCGTGAATTTGCAAAGAAAAATATAGAAGACACTTTTGTGATGGCCACAATGTATTAGCTTCGCAATTCGCAAAAAATGTCGTCTCCAAAAATGGCCTAAAGTCGCAACAATGAATTACTTTTCAGATGAAACACAAGGATACTGAAAAATGAAACATAAAATATTGGAAAACTGATATTTTTATATTACACAAATCCAACTTAAACTGCTGTTTGTAAAAATTGCAACACCATGAAAGAATGCGAATATCAGAATGATATTTATTGGGTACATACATTATAATAGGAAGAACAACTGATTAAAATTTCAGGAAATTTGGAGTAATATGTACTGAGAAAACAGTACATAAAGCAGCGACCTCTGTGAGCAATATCAGCACTTATCTGCCTAGGAATTGAATCAAACAGCGACTGGATGACATGTACGGGTAGAGCACTTCATGAAGCTTCAACACGATGCCACAATTCATCGATCGTAGTTATTGGTGAGTGGTGGAGGGCCACTCGCTTCCCAAAGATTAAACAGTCATTTCGATTGGGGTAAGATCAGGAGAACGCGCTGGGCAGAGCAACAGTCGAACATATTCTGCATCAAGGAAGGTCTGGATAATACGAACAACTTGCGGTCGTGCATTGTGTTGCTTAAATATTGCGCTTCGGAGACCTTGAATATAGGGCAGAGGGACGGGCTTTACACTGTTAAAAAAATGCAGAAAAAATACAGAAATTCTCTGTAATTTCAGAAAAAAAGTCGTAAAATACGTTTTGTCTACGTAATTTTTTCGTAATTTACGACTTTTTTTCTGAAATTACAGAGAATTTCGGTATTTTTTCTGCATTTTTTTAACAGTGTAACTCACCAGAAATTTAATGGTTGCTGTTCAGAGTGCCGGGAATGCGAACAAGAAGTAATCGAGACGTGTATCCAATGGGACCCAATAACATCACTGCAGCTGATGGACAGCGTAACGATGTCGAATACCAGCTGGCAATGTGCATTATTCACGATGCCGTTAAATACGGATAAGGCAATCTTGGTGCTGTAAACAGGATTGTGATTTGTCTGAAAGGTGATTTCATGCCATTCCTGCGTCAAGGTTCGTCGTTGATCACACATTAAAGCGCCTATATCAGTGATGCAGTTTTAAGGGAAATCAAATTTTTGGTAGTCGCATACTGTTTCACCACCTGGAGTGATGGTATGCGGTACCATCGGATACACGTCTCGATCATCTCTTGTCTTCATTCGGCTCTATATTAAAGGCCTCCGAAGCGCAATATTTAAGCAGGACAATGGACTGCCGCATGTTGTCCGTATTGTCCGGACATTCCTTGATGCAGAATATGTTCGACTGTTGCTCTGCCCAGCGCGTTCTCCTGATCTTGCCCCAATCGAAATGACTGTTTAATCTTTGGAAAGCGAGTGACCCTCCACCACTCACCAGTAACTACGATCGATGAATTGTGGTATCGTGTTGAAGCTTCATGAAGTGCTCTACCCGTACATGTCATCCAATCGCTGTTTGATTCAGTGCCTAAGCAGATAAGTACTGCTATTGCTCACAGAGGTCGCTGCTTTACGTACTGTTTTCTCAGTACATATTACTCAAATTTCCTGAAATTTTAATCAATTGTTCTTCCTACTATAATGTATGTGCCCAATAAATATCATTCTGATATTCGCATTCTTCCATGGTGTTGAATTTTTACAAACAGCAGTGTATATGAAAAAAGATGATGGTATTACAGATGAGTTGGAGGGGGGGGGGGTGATAAATGCTTTCTGATATGATAGGATCATAATTATTGTAAATACAGTGAGTCATTGAATGTTCTATTCACTGTTATTGAAAAATAATGTAAATAATCTGGTGGGGCACTCACGCTCAGAGACAGTGCAAGGCGTGGACGACGTGGGCCATTGCCCAACACTGTAAAAAAAATGCAGCCCAAATACAGAAATTCTCTGTAATTTCAGAAAAAAAGGCGTAAATTACGAAAAAATTACGTAGACAAAACGTATTTTACGACTTTTTTTCTGTAAATACAGAGAATTTCTGTATTTGGGCTGCATTTTTTTTACAGTGAAGGCCTCGCACTGCACCAGTCTCGAGGCTGTATAATATGTATTAATAATGCGAATTTTTATGTGTCGCTTTCAGAAAACGGGTAATTTCAGAAATAAACATTTTATTACAAAAATATCAATGCATCAAAAAATATTGTTTCTAACAAATTTTCACCAATGTGAAAACCAAAATCTGCTTAAATAACAAAACTCTCCCTTTTTATGTTTCTGAAATAAAAAATTTCTACTACACTGCTATATGTATAGCCATTCCTCCTCACTCGTTCAGCCGAATCAAAATTAACTCGTACGTTTTCAAATGGTAAATTTCAGTTTCAGAGAGACGGTTCATACAAAAGATGTAATAAATAAAATAAAAAATGCAATAAAAGAGAGGATATTTGTAAATTTTGACTCGACCTAAACAAGGTACTGCTCTGTGAGAAGATCGGTGATATACATTCTTATGATTTGTATGAAAAATTGCAAATACTACAATCAGCAGCAAAAGTATCCGAGCACTAGTACTAATCCCTGTCTAAAACAAAATACAGGTAATACTGCTTTGTTAAATAAATCCTTGTCGAGTCATGTTCTTAGTGATAATAACAAGAGACTTGACGCTGGAATATTAAAACCCGAATAAACTACTACGTCAGAAACGCCAAAGAAAAATATTTGAGATGCATACAACTGTTTCGGTAGCCTTAAGCGTACAGTCTTCAGTGCAAAAAGAATTCTGAATCTGGAGAAATGCTCGTATATATAGAAAAGGGACCGAATTTAGTTCAACCAATAGGATTACGGGAAAGGTGGGTACCACACTCCCCATCAGGGGAGACTTGTAAACACGACACTAATTTTGAAGGAATTACTACGGAATGTTATTGAGAATTTTGTCAAATGCGCTAGTTATTCCTTCTTAAGTTTGGCGCTATTTTCAAAACTTTTTTTGAGCTCAAATTTTGCATTTTTGACCAAACTTTGCAACAGTTTAATTTACACTGACAATTATTAATTGTATGTGAATAAGTAGCAATTTGAATAACAACAGTAATCTCTATTACATTTTCATGTCTGCCCGATTTCACGTCTCAACACAATAAAAGTCAAAGATATATAATAATTATTAGTCTATATAAAAAGTTTTCGATTAAAAAAAAAAAAGTAGTAGGGGCCTTCCGCAACTCATCTTTCCCACTGCCAATTTTGATCTCGCCCCGCCACTGCTCACGCTACTGTTCCTGATGAAGTGAAATTTTTGTTCTACGGTGCATATAACGCTGTTTTCTTTTTCTTTTCACTATTTTGAGACTGGTGTTAGGTTTGTTAAACTATTTAAAAAATACTACACTGTAAAAGAAAAAAAAAAAAAAAAAATCTGTTAAATTAACGGAAAAAAACTGTCAGCCAGGACGCCAGTAAAAAGACGTTTTCTTGAAGGAAAAAAATTGTTTTTGAAAACGGTCAAATTCTATCATATTAATATTAGAAAACCGTTATTTTTAACAGAAATACACTGTAATTTTAACAAAAATCTAACTTTTACGGAAATTATTTTTTTCTCTGTAAAATTACAGTGTTTTTCTGTTAAAATAATGGTTTTCTTATGTTAATATAACAGAATTTGGCTGCTTTAAAAATCAGTTTTTTTCCATTAAGAAAACGGTTTTTCACTGGCTGATGGTTTTTTCCGTAAATTTAACATTTTTTTTTCCCCCTTCAAATAGTCACATTCTGATTGCTATTTCAATAGGCAAAATAATAATTTTAATGGGAGACAAGATAAATTTACAGAGAAATACTTTTTCCTTCAACAAATGAAACATTATTAATAATAAACAATACAGATTTTTATATTTTGAAGAATTTGTTCTCAAAGAAATCAAATTACATGGAATTTTTACCTAAAATTACGTGGAATTTTTGCTTGAAACCAATGTAATTTTTAAAGTATAGATGCCAATGCGCATGTTATTTCTAATAAATATTATTTTAGTATATAAAAATAACACATTTAAAAACAATTATCTGATATTTTGATGATAACATTTCAAGTAAATTAAAAAAGCTGTTTAAACATATAAATGGTTCAATCAGCTTCTGAATTTCCATATCAAAAAAATAAATAGGGAATAGGGAAGACATTTATAAAACTAAAGTATATTTCATGCGAGTAAACTTTTCTGAAGCCTGCTATTATTCAAGAACTATGATTTTATAGATAGTTGAATAAAATCCATTCCATTAGAAACTGCCTGTTTATTTATGAAATATTTTCTCTAAAAAAAAAAAAGTAAAGAAAGAGAAAGTCATCATTTTTGTTAACAAAATTTACAAAAATATGTAAAGTAGGGGGCGAAAGGGAAGGTCACCTAATTAGAAGAGGAAGCAAAATAATTAATATTATCACACTAAGCACTTAAAAAAAAAAAAAATCTGAATTGTTCAGTTTTTATCAACAGGTAATTCAAATCATTATTGTCCCTCTACTTATTGATCTCACGGAAGATAAGACTCCTTATTTGTCCTGAGACTCGAAAAATATTTGATATTTAGAAATTTTTTTGCATATATAGAAACATTTTTATTATGTTATAATGATGATACGATTAGGGATTAATAAAAAAAAAAAAAAATTATGTAAAGAAATTTCCGTTACATGGAGGTTTCGTAGTACAATAAAAAAAAAATAAAGAAAGAAAAAATAAAGAAAGAAAACTATCTTGCCGGAACTCCATTTCGAATGATGTGGCGATTGGTGCACCCATCATTAGAAATGTCAGCATAGACCATCCTACCCCACCACCAAATATGACACTTTTGTGCAGGAACGCAGGATTATTTTTAGTGCCACGTTCCCTCCAGATAAAATTATTCCTATTATCATTATGAACAGTAAAATGGGACTTATCAGAGAAAAAAATATTGTGCCATTTACTTCTCCTCCAGTTCACATGCACACTCCCTGCGGGTGCGATGGTGCTTTGCTGTTAACATAACAAACCATTGTTTGGCGAGCATATAGCATGGAGCTGGTTTCGGACAGTTGCAGCCGAGCAAAGGTGTTGAAGATGAGGGGCATTCATATTTCGGTATTTCTGAGTCGTTAGTGTTAAATATTGATCTTCATTGCGTGTTGTTGGATGTTTAGGACCTTGCTTTTGTCTTTGGCCTGCATTTCCAGTCTCCAAAAAATGGTTCCAGATTCTGGAAATCACACTTTGTGAAAGTCCAGTGGCTTCTGCTACTTTGGCTTGTATTTCCCCCCCCCCTTCCCCAGTTCAACCAACCAACAACTCTCCAAGCTTCTGAATTGGTTTAATGACATCGTTGAAATATCACTCTCATCGAAACAATGCACTTACTACGCATCTGCTTTCTTGAAGAGCCATTTTCTATTTTAGAAATCATTTTAAGTTTTTCCGCAATCGTTAACACAACCTTCTTTCGTTTTTCAGCAATTATTATTATTATTATTATTATATTTCGCGTCTCTCGTGTTCGCGGATAATTGGTGCTCTACTGTATATGCTTGCAAACATATAAACATTTGCATGCAAATAAATATAGTTTTTTATGGAAATATTTCATGGATTTATTCACATACAGCGCCCTCTATCGATACAATTTTTAACTATTATTTCCTTAACCCCCCCCCCCCCCCCAAAAAAAAAAAAAAAAAAAAATCACGAGAATAACTTTTTTACAAACCACATTCAATTCTACCTTTTTCAATTTTTATGAATTTTTAAAATATCTACACATTTATGGGATACTTGGTACTACCAAAATCGTTGAAAGGTATTTTCACGTCGAAAAGTCAGGACGTATTTATTAATTTTTAATCTTAATTATATTAAAAACACTTTAAACACACGTAAAGTTAAATAACGAATAATAAAAATCCCTGATGCTGCTTTACTATTAAAGCGAAAAGCTTCGGATAATTTTTTTTTAACATCTTTTAAATAAAATTTAACTTTACGTGTGTTTAAAGTGTTTTTAATATAATTAACAAATGTTCAATTTAACTCTTTTTTTTTTTTTTTTTTTTTTTTTTTTTTTTAAAGAGATAATGTATAATTTTTAATCTGTTACCAAAATTGTCAAATTTTAAATATCGTTAGTCTCCTCATGGGCTGCGGGCTAGTCACCCCTGCTATAACATTCTAATAAATAAAAGGGATTTATTCTTTGTAATGATTTTTTTTTTTTTTTAATCTTATCAGGGGTGTTCCAGGCAAAATTTGGATCCCTTTTGTGGCCCCCTTCACAAAATTCCACATTGTAAAAAGGGACCCTTCACAAAATTCGGATTCATAAAAAGGGACCCTTCACAAAATTCAAACTTACTTTTAAAATGAGCCTCTTCATAAGATTTTATTTTATAAAAATGATCCTTTTATAAAGTATTTTAATGTTTTCAGTATTATTTATAATTGATGCGTCAATTTGGCTCAACGAAACTGTATTAACTTGATATTAAATATTATATACAATGATTGTAATAAAATGAAATTTAAAAAAATTTAAATTAAAGACTTTTTCTATTAGCTTGATTCGCACTAACAAGGAGAGGTCACGACATGGAAAATTCAGATCGGGACGAAATTCCGCAGGAATATAGTATACTATGAAGGTAACAACATATTAAAGCAGTAGGACCCACTATCCACAAAATTTCGAGAAAAAAGCATTTAAAGTTTCAGTAATCTTTAAATACAAGTTATTTCACATGCGAGCAAGCGCCTCAGTGGTGTGATCTTAAAGTGCGAGTCTGCTAGCCAGACGACTTGGGTTCGAGGCTACCTCGAGATTACTTTTTTTTTTTTTTTTCCTTTAACTTTTTATGCAATCTAAACTTTTTATTTGTTTTTACTTTATTTTATAATTCAATTGAAAATTTGAAAATTTTAATAAAATATTATTTAATTTTTTTTTAATATAAAATAAATAAATTTTTCTAATTTTAATATTTATAACTTAAAAATACAATAAATTTCTATAACTTAAAAAATAAATTTTAGTTTAGTTTTACCTTATTTTACAGTTAAAATAAAAGAAACTGTTTTTGATTATTTATCGAAATATTTTATTTTATTTTAGGTATGCTTGAAACAATACTAAATTTTGTTTTTTAAATTAAAAATAATAATACAGAGAAATGATCATTTTAATTGCACATATAATTACTATCCAAATTAAATAATTACTTCTCCAAAGAATACAGTTTCTTGAAAAATTATAGTATAGGATTACGATGCTGTTAAGTTAGTGCAGGTAAAGAAATGTTATCTTTAAATGTAGATTTTAAATGTTAATGAACATCATTTCTTTTTCGATAACGACTTCCTTTTTTTTTTTTTTTTATCCTTCCTTGCACAAAATAAAATTCCACCTGCCCATTATTAAAAACAAGCTAGAAGCGTTTACGTAAATTTCACATTCAAACAAAATCAGGAAACTCAAACCGAGATTTAAGTAACACCTGCTAACTATTTTACACTTTGTTTAGAGCTTGCTTATATTTTAATTATTTAAATATTTGTCTGTTTTCTTTATGTTTCTTATTTAGGGTTTTGTAAAACTAAACTTTATTTTTTAAGTTATAGAAATTTATTGTATTTTTAAGTTATAAATATTAAAAATAGAAAAAGTTATTTTATACTCAAGAAAATTAAATAATTTATTAAAATTTTCTGATTTTGAATTGAATTGTAAAATAAAGTAAAAATAAATAAAAAGTTTAGATTACATAAAAAGTAAAAAAAAAAAAAGTCTCGAGGTAGCCTCGAACCCTTGCTGGCTAGCAGACCCCCGTCTGGCTAGCAGACTCGCGCTTTAGCATTACACCACTGGGGCGCTTGCTCGCTTGCGAAATAACTTGTATTTAAAGATTACTGAAATTTTAAATGCTTTTTTCTCGAAATTTTGTGGATAGTGGGTCCTACTGCTTTAATATGTTGTTACCCTCATCGTATACTACAATCCTGCGCAATTTCGTCCCGATTTGAATTTTCCATGTAGTGACCTCTCCTTGTAAAAGGTATGAAAAGATTAAAATGAAGTGTTGCAACCGAAATTTCATACTTTAGTTAATTTTAAAAAATCTAATTGTCGTGTCGAAAAACTGTTTGCACCCCTGGATTCAGAAAAATTGCTCCTTTCATTTGGTACTGAATTTGTAACGATAGGACTGATATTTCTAATTTATTTTCCCCTTTTTCTGTTTTTAACCCGGATTCGGCAGGTTTATGACAAAGAATGTAAGCTAAAAAAATAATAAAACAAGAACGAAAAATCATGCAGTACGCATTGATTATTAACACTTTCCAACTGCCCGTATTTATTGTATCATATAACTTTCAATATTCTTTGAATACGTTAGCACACAACAAACAGACAGAAGCACTGAAAAGTATGCAGATAGACTAATTGAATTTAAAGTCTCTCTTAGACATTGTTGGAAAGTGTTAAAAAGGCTTAACACAAAAGAAAATGCAGCCGTTAGATTATAATTGCAGCCCTTAATATATCTGAATATTTTAGTATAACCCTGTAAATCTGAAGGTTTGGTTAATCATATTATATTCTACACAAAATATTATGTTACATTATTAACAATAAAGTCGGTAACAAAAGTGTCCGAACACTAGCAAAAATTCCTATGTAAAAAAATCTGGTGTGAAACAACCACACGACTTCCATTACCCGCTATTACATGTATTATATGCATTTTTGAGAGATAATGTGATCAGAAAACATAAAAGTGACCTAAAGAGAAAATCGTTTGAGCCGTTTTTGAGATACCAACTTTTACAAAAAATCAATTATTGACCGGAAAAAAATAATTACATACAAAAGCATATTTAAAAGTGAGTTAAAATGGCGAGTTTGAAAAAAAATCCGTACAACCGTTTTTAAAGGAACGCCTTTGCGAGGCCTGAACTTGAGCTATTTATACAGGACGCCTATCAATTTTCCTGAACTAACCAACTATATCATTCGAAAGGACATGTAATAGAGTGTTTATATAGCAAGTTTGAAGAAAATCGTTAGAGCCGTTTTTGAGATACGGACTTACGGTCCCACTTCCGGTTTCCGATGTCCCACTTCCGGTTTTTCAACTTTCACCAAAATTTGGAAATTTCATCTGTACACCAGACGTATTTCAATTCTAAAGTTTCGTAGATCTATCTTTATTAGTTTCTGAGCTATAATAGCCAGAAGATTCTCCACATACATACATACACACACACACACACACACACACTGACCAATTGCCAAAAACCACTTTTTTGGACTCAGGACTTAAAACGTGTAAATCAGGTGAAAACCCGATATCGAATTTTCAGACCGAAAACAATACTTCCATTACCTACGGTAGTAGGGTAATGGAAGTAAAAAGTACGATTAATACAGTTTTGCTAAACAAATCCTTGTCGAATCCTGTTCTTAGACTGACTAAGAACAGGATTCGACAATTATTTATTTAACAAAACAGTATTAAGTGCACTCGTTTTACATAGGAATTAGAGTAAATTAATATTACTCCGTGGTAATTAGTTAGGTATGGCTCAGACCATTCAAGGGTTCATTTCATCAAAATTCTTTTGATTTTTACTTTTTTCGATTTGTTCTATTTTTAAGCATAGTTTGCAAACACAAAATCATATTTTTTAATAGTTGGTGGTATTGGATAATGAATGTAATCCTCTATTAAAAAAAATTAATCTGGAAGTTTAAGATTTATTATTATTATTTAACTTTAAATGTAACACTTTATGAGATTTTTAAATACAATTCAATTTCGGATATTTTAAGCAAATAAAAAAATATTGAGTTCTTTTAACTAAACCTCCAGTTACAAGATATGATGTGATTCATTTTATCTATTTGATTGCCTTAAATTTTAATCAAAATCTTGCTGTTTATTTATTTAGGCAATTAATTATATTTCCTGTTGCTTGCATTTTTTTTTTTTTTTTTTTTTTTTTTTTTGACATTAGAAATTAGTTTTAAAAAGTGATTTTAAAAAATATAATTATGTTTTTATACAAGATTTTTCTCTAAAATTTTCAACAATGCCAATTTTGTAATTAAAGCATTTTTTTTTTTTTTAATATTTAACGAAGATTATAACAATGTCCTAACTTTCTGAGTTTAAGGTCTCAGGACTTTATGGTCTCAGAATCAGTGTTAGAAATAAGAATTTTGAAACTAGGCGTCAAAATGACGCCTGGATTAAATGTTTTGGGCGTCAAAATGAAAAATCTAGGTGCCATCTATAATTAAATATGTATATTAAAAAAATAATAATAAAGCATCAACTTGTAAATAATAGGGGAGAGGGGGGCACCTTTGAACCGTTTTTTGGAAAATCAACACATTTTTTTATTTAGTTGATAATTATTAATTTTAATTGTTGCACAAGAAAAAGTAGGAATTTCTTCATCATGTGAGCTAAAAATTAATTTTTTTAAAAAATAAATTAAATATGTTACAAGACTTTAAAAATTGTTAATATTTCTGTTCAAACCTGCCCCATGTAGGGGTACCTTTGAACAAGCTAGGAGAACCTTTGAACAAACATAAACAAAGAGAAATTATACAGAGTTTTTATCAAATGCTGAATATTTTTAAGGATTATAAAATAATGAGAATAAAATTAAACACATACATTTACTGAAATTACTAAATTTTTATTATTTAACCAAATTTATATCCATCAAAATTGACAACAAAACTCATTGCTGAAACAGCGCTTAGGGTACCTCCTGTAATGTTTGGTTGAGGCAGTTTTTTTACAATATCGTTGAAATCCACCAAACTGATATCTGGTGCTTCCGGAAAATAAAATTTATCATTTTCTTTTTTACAGAGAAACTTAACATTAAACTCTGTTTTATCCTGTAATTGCAATTCAATCTGACCAACATAGTGAAAAATAGTTTTTTTTTTTTTTTTTTTTTTGTAGCAAATTTTACTAAATTAAAATCATTCACATTCAAATCTTCTAAAACAAGAGTTTTTCCTTCTTCATCCTCCATAACGGTAATAGTATCTTCAAAGTCAATTTCATCATGCACAGAAAATGTGCCATCTTCATCGCTGCTTGAATCAACAAATGTATGCAGTCTCTTCTTAGTTGTTTTTTCAAAAGAAGAGTTATACTGTTTAGATTTTTTTCTTTTGTTCTGACGTGCTTTGTTTTCAGCTTCAATTGCATTTTTCTCAGGAGTCAAAGTCAGTATCCTGGATCGTATTTTCTTACGTCCACTATACTAAGTATGATGGTAGATGACCATAATCAAAATAAATTTTTTCACTATAAATATTTTTAACTTTTTGCAAAGAAAGCAAACTTTTCTGTAGGAAAAATGACAACATGCAAGATTGAAAGAAACAATAGTAGTAATCAAAAGTGATGTTCACATGCATGTAAATAGAACTTTAATATTAAATAAACAATAAACCAGCTCATAAATAATTTGTATGTCTTCATTGTCACATTTATTTTTTAAATCCAAAATAAAATAAAAGTATTGAGATTGATTTATAACTCTTTTCTTCAAAGTTTTGTTTGTTCAATGGTGCCCCAACATTTTTGTTCAAAGGGTGCCCCATCATATGGAGTTTGGCATTAGAACAATTTACTCAGTTAGGTTTAAGAATTTGAAAGAAACAAAACTTATAAGCTAAAGCTAAAATCTTTATTTCAACATTGAAACATCAATTAAAATTATAGGTATACAAGATTATCAATAAAAAGCTTACAACTTTATTTTGTATAGTTTAGATTCGGGAAAGAGAAAAATACATACCTTGCTTAGACAGCAGTGTGCATGTAAAATGGTAAAGCTTTGGCTAGTTTGTTGCATTGAAGCAATAGTAATGTGTTGCCATCTATATTAAAAAAAAAATAACATAATTTTCTAGGAAAATATTTAGATTGTTCAAAGGTGCCCCCTTCTCCCCTATATGCAAGATTATATAAAAAGTATTTATGTAATTACATTAATTAAACGTACATATTTAAATTCACAAATTCATTCTTCATTCAGAAGATACATCATTCCACTACAGTTTAATAGAATTTTCTGGGCAGAAATCTTCCAATTTAGGGCCTTTTAACTTAATCATTAACAAATCGTCAACTACTTTCATAGAGATACAATTTCTTAAATCAGTTTTTATTAGGTTCAGCTGACTGAAATAGACTTGTTTAGTCTGATGGGATTGGGAAAATTATTAGATATGATGAGGAAAAAATCCAGGCGTCAAATATGGCACCTATGATTGGAATTCTAGGCGTCAAAATGAAAAAACTGGTCACAAAATACGACTAACGACTGCTTATTTCTAACCCTGCTCAGAATCAGATACCATAAGGTGACCTAAGTTAGAATTGCTGCCTGAGTTTGAAAAACATTGGCGTATCATCATTTATCAAATGAATATTTTGAAAAATAGATACACATGCTCAGCAGTATAGTACTGCATGAATTTATCAATATATTATTTTTTTGTTATGTTGCCAAATGCTTTTTAATTATGTTCTTTCAAACTTATTGAATGGACATTTAAAATTCTGATTAGCAACCATAGATGTCTTGTATTTTAATAAATAACCTCTTTCTCGAGCAAGTTGCTCAAAACATATATCTGGTAACTTTCTAAATGATGACTTTAATCAGAAACTTTTGTTTTTCACACTGTATATAGCATTACTATGACTAATAAAAGAAAATTTAAATATAACATGCAAAAGATTTACTAAAAATATTTTTTTTGTTGATTGAAAAATTTTTTGGAAAAACATAGTAGAAAATTTTCTGGAAAATTTTTCAGAAGAGAAAATTTTCCACCCCACATCACTACCTGTGATTCATTAGTAAAATATGCGAGGATAAAAAATAATATTTAAGCATGCGGACTCAGTTCAGTAAACTAATAATAATAATGGAAAAAAAAAAAAAAAAAAAAGTTAAATTTTTAAGTTTCACGTTTAATTAAATGTATTTATTTTTATGTTGAAAGAAAATGAATTCGTAAATTTCTTTTGGCAACAATTAAATTATAGCTAGTATTTTAATGGCTATTTTACCATGTTTTTATTAACTTCTATTCTTGTTTGTTTGTCCGGTACAAATCTTGCAATCGAATTTTAACTAACTTCCCTACTAGCTAGACATTTGAAACTTTCACAATAGCTCACAACCCGATGACAACACAATACTTCGAAGTCCGATTTTCGAATAGTTTTCTTATAATTAATATGAAAATAATAACATCCTAATAGCGTTAAAATAGCCATTAAAACATTAATTATAATTGTTGCCAAAAAAATTTACGAGTTCATTTTCTTTCGACATAAAAAAAAATACATTTAATTAAACGTGAACGTTAAAAAATTATAAAAAATTAAATTATGCATCTCCCAAAAATTGACGTCATTATCATTTTGAAAAAATTATGCGCATTGATAAGATTGATGATGATGATTGACGCTATGATTCATCAGAAAATTTAAAACGTGGTATATAAAAAGTTTTTTTTTTTTTTTTTTTAATCTTATATTTTTTATTGCTATTAGGAGCTTTTAATTAATTAAAAGAAAACTAATCAAAAATTTGAAAATCGGACTTTGAAGTATTGTGTTGTCAGCGGGTTCTGAGCTACTGTGAAAGTTTCAAATGTCTAGCTAGTAGGGAAGTTTGTTAAAAATAGGTTGCGAGATTTGACCTAGACAAACAAACAAACAAGAATCGAAGTTAATAAAAACATGGTAAAAAATAATAATAAATTAAGCATTCTTTTTTTTTTTTTTTTTTTGCAATTGCAATTGCAATAGCCATTTTAATCCACCGTCAAAATGACAACAAAAATTTAAAAGCCACCAAGGAGGCTACCAAAGCTGTATCAAAGAAATTTTAAGAAACAAATATAATAACCATTGCTAAAGAATGAAAAACAATTACCAAACGCCTTTATATAGAAAAATAGACTTTTTTTTTTTAAGTCCTGTCGTACTAAATTGAATTCTGTTTTATACAGAATTTTGATATTTAACTCAGAAAACAAAAATATGCTTTAGAGTTTGTTTTTTTCTTTATTGTTACAATAAAAGAATATATATATATTTTTTATAATATTAGAAAGAGTAAATTAAATAATTTTTAAAGTTTTATGAAAACTTCTGATATTAACTCTAACAAATATTTTTTTTAAATTCAAAAATTAATGTAATATAAATAAATAAATAGAGTTTGTATGTGAACTCTTACAAATAAACATAAAATCTTTCTTTTAATGCAAAAATAAATTTTAAAGAATATAAAAGATCTTCACGTTTGCTTCACAGATATTTTTTATATTATTTCAAACAATGATTTTTGATTCTCTCTCACTATGAAGAAAAATAGTATATCAGTCCAAGAAGTATTACAAAAACAAATGAAAATTCCATTACAAATAGTTAATTCAGGGTTCCTACATTATTTCAAGAATAGAAACCCCCTACATTTTTATTGAAATTTCCTGACTTTTTTTTTACATTAAATTTTAAAACAAACTGAAATTCAATATAGACATGTATCATTTTGGTAAATTATGCAGCTGATCAAATATTCTTATTTTTTTAGAAAAATCATAGAAGAAAATAAGTCAATTTTATATTTATTGAAATAATAAATAAATACCATATTTGCCCTATTTTGTCATGTTAAGAAAATCTCAAATTTAGAATAACTTGCAAAATTTTCACATTCAAATATTCATAGTCAATGATGTTCATTTCAGTATCATAAATGTTATTTTAAAAGTGGTTTAATATTTTTACGATGAAAATATTCTTCATAAATTATACACGTTTAAGCAAAATTTTGCTCTATTCTCCCATGTAAAGAAAATTGTAAATTTTGAATAACTTAAGTTTTTAAAATAGAATGTTTAAAGTATAAATCATGTTTATACCATCATAAATGATATTTTAAATCTGGTCTGATATCTTCACAATAAAAATATTATTTTTAGTGCGCATTTAAACAAAATCTCGCCTTATTCTTCCATATTAAAAAAGATGTAAATTTCGAGTAATTTACAAAGTTTCTAAATTATAATTGTACAAATCAACAATGTTACTTGCCAGTATCCAAAATGACATTTTTAAACTTGTCTGACCTCTTTACGATCATTTGTTCTTGAGATAATGAGTATACAGATTAATATACTAACAAACCGAATAATCCACAAATGGACAACACATCAGTTTTGTGATTTTCAGTATTGGTGTTAAGGTCAATTGACTACACAGAGCCTTAGCCCTGGATTGTTTGCCCTCCCCGAGGGTCAGTGATTTTCAGATTCCTTACATTTCAAAATGTGTAAAATGGTAAAAAACAGAGGTATAAAATTTTCATGATTAGCTCAGCCCATACCTATTGCATGAAAAACAAAAAATATACAAAAATGTAAAATTTTTACAGAATGATTTTCTCAAATGTGTGACTATAATTAAATAAGAAAAGCTTATTTTTCAAAAATACTGTTATATATATATATATATATATTTTAAAAAAAAAAAGCAGTTATTTTTGTCGACACTTTTTACCTCTCATATAAAATAAAGTAGCCCTTCTTTTCCCCCAGCCTGGCTACTAATACTCAAAATCATATCCTCTCCAATTCTTTCAAAATTCATCTGTCATCATCAAATATTTTGTTACTATTGTTATTGAATTACTGGAAGAAATTAATTTGAAGACAGATGTCAGTTCAGAAATTGAATATGAATAGTAGTAGCGAGAAAACATAATCAGGGTGGCTAGCATTTGATCTTTTTGATTTTCCCAGGTCATTTTCTTCCATTCTGGTATGACATTTTATAAATTGGCATTTTTTCTCTAGGATTTCATTGGTGTAAATGAAGTTATGAGATTTTTCTTTCAAGTGAAAATTCCCTGACTTTTCAAAGTATTGCAAAATTCCCCGACTCTTCCCTGATTTCCAGGTTTTTAGCCACCCTGATAATACACTGTTATAGATAAGGATTGAATGGTTTAGAAATTCCAGGGTAAACTCTTGCATTTTTCTTGAAACTACTCCTAATTTTTTCTAAGCTCGATTTTTTTTTTTTTTTTCCTCTTGACCTTTTTAGTTCAGATTTTTTATTTCCTGACCTTTTAACTGAAATTTGTTTTTTCCTGAGTTTTTCAGGTTTTTCCTGACCCGTAGGAGCCCTGTAATTTTCTATTCAATACAAAAAATATACATAAATTCAAACATAAAATATAATTTGATTTATAATCAAATAAAGAAAACAGTTTTTCTACATGATCAGATTTTTTTTTTTTTTTTTGGCCCTACTGCATACACAATAAATCTCAAAATCTAGCAACTTTTCTAAAAAATTATTCTGAAATTAAGTCTTGATAAACATATGTAATTAGTGCTGACTCTAGACTAATATTAAAAGGTACAACATCAGTTTTTTTTTTTTTTTTTTTTTTTAAGAAAGAAAAGGCATATTTTGGTACCTAGTGGCAGACTTCAAAAATTTAAAAAGTCCAAAGGTGTTTCCATACTTTCCTTTTCTTATATGCAGCATTATAAGGATAGTTTCACGGCATTTCCAGAACAACAACTGTATAAATATAGCCTACACATACACCAGTGAAAGTAACAACTTACTTTTGTCACATGCAAAAAACACAACAGCTTGTAGAAATATAGAAAAAAAAAAAAAGGCAAATGTGAATTTTGAAAAAGTTGTTTTTGAAAACAGATTGTCCTTTTTATCGAATTTCATCCAGCGTTCCCTTTCCTTCTAGAGTAGAGGTTGCAGGGTTCCTATATTTTTACAATCATTTTATTATACTTACACCACAATTTTTAGAATGAAAATTTTCTGAAAGTGTTTTGTGCTATTATAGCATAAAAACTATTCAGATTTTTTTTTTTTTTTTTTTAATTAAGGTGACAGTGTAATAAAACAATCACAAAAATATAGGAACACTGTGACCCCTGTTCAAGAGTCAGCAACTGAAATACCCTATACATTCATTCTTATTTGTTAAGCAAAAGTACTATTAATACTAAGTTTGAAGCCTAAAATAATTCAACATAATGCATAAAGCCTATTAAGGCAAATTGCATTTTTCTTTTTATATTTCTTCTAGTTTAAATATAATTATTAATCTTGAAGAAACACTGCATATTTGAATTTAGGTTAATGAAGATTAGCATAAGGTTATCACAGGATAAGATAAAATAAACATAGGCTAGCAAAAAACAACAGTGAACTGGTTCTAAAAAATGTTTTCAAACTAATTCATTGATCCCTTCACTTAATTTCATAATGGCAATTAATCACTGGTATGCAATTAATACGAAAGTAAAAAAAAAAAAAAAAAAAAAAAAAACATTTAATTTATTATTTAAAAAATTAAAATAAATAAAAAAATGAATAATTTTTACTCTGAAAAAAAATTATTTTCCTCCAGAAAAATAAAAATAAAATATAGGTATAATATAAAAATAAGAAATCTTTCCTACTTTGTTATCACGTATGTAATTATATTAAATAAATAAAGTTATATATTACATATATACATTAAATTCTTCAATATGTTACATTTTGTGCTTAACTACATTTTTTATACATCACAGTAATTTCCTTAAATTTTTTAAAGTAATTAAGGAACAAATCGTTTTTCATGTGACTTTTGATGGAATACAAAAGTAACTCCAGTACTCCAACAAGATTTCAACACATGATCAGGCACATTCTTTTTATCTTTCGAATGATGCCACTGAGTTAAATCATTGTTACAAGTTGCATTTTCAGGAGGAGGGCTAACTTGAATCCATTTTATACACCTATCACACCTGATTTTATCATGAGTATCACTGTATGTGTCAGATTCCAAACGAAATAAGGCTTTTAATTCAGATAAACTGAAATGTCTTTGCACTTCTTCTTCATCAACTACACAACTACTAAGCCCTTTTTTATGAGTTTGTCGGAGCAAAATTTTCTCATCAATAGTTCCGGTGGATAACAGTCGATATACAAAACATTCTTTTTTCTGACCATCTCGCCAAACTCTAGCCATTGCTTGAGCATCATTTGCAGGATTCCAGTCTGGATCGAACATGACTAAACGATTTGCTCCGATCAAATTCAAACCACAACCTCCAGCTTTACTACTTAACATAAAAATAAATATATTACTAGCAGGTTCGTTAAATTTTTCAACAATCTTTCCCCTCTTCTTTACACTCATAGTACCATCCAATCGTACAAAATTATAATTCCTCAACTGGCAAAGTTTTTCAAAAAGGTCTAAAGTTTGTGTATAATTTGATACTAAAACAACTTTGTCACTAGAAGTCGTCTTTACAACAGCTAGAATACCATCTAGCACTTTCATTTTACCAGAAAGTTCGGGTATTAAATTCCTTCCATCATGTCCTTTAGGAAAGTATTTTAAGCAAGTACCAAGTCCATCTTGATTTTTCTTTGCAAGATCAAGTATCAAATCAGGGTGGTTGCATATCTTCTTTAGACTTGTTACAGCAGACAATGCACTGATCTGGCTGTTGGAATCGAGAGCTTTTGATACAGCTTGAGAATTGACATAGTGAATATACAAATTTTTCTGCAATTCTGTCATTTCACAACACACAACTAATTCAATTTTCACAGGCAAGTAATTCGAAAGTAACTGAGATGTACGGCGAATCATGCACCTATTCACTATCGAAATCAACTCTTCTAATTTTTGTTTACCTTCTTCTTGTTCTTTTTGAGTAGCATCAATATCACGACAACGTAGAATAGGTCTTTCAAATTTCTTTTTGAATTCGGCTGCTGTGCCAAGAATATCTTTATTTACAAATTGTATAAGACTGAAATATTCAAGAAGATCATTTTGAATCGGGGTACCAGATAACAAAACTCTGCACTTAGCATTTATTTTATCTAGAGCTTGATATGTCTGGTTATCAGAATTTTTCAATCTATGGCCTTCATCACATATAACTAAACCAATTTCAGTCTTGTACAAAACTTCAGCATGCAGTCTAAATGTTTCATAAGAAATAATCAGAATAGGAGTGCAAATTCTACCAAAAGTTAACGCAAAATTTTCTAATTTCTTATCTATTTCATCCTTACCACCACCATCAATTGCTAATGTGTTAACTCTACTTCCCAGCCATTTGTTAACTTCCTTTTCCCAATTTTTAACTAAACTGCTAGGTGCTACAATAATTGCTTTTTCAATAATAGGTTTGGCTGCAGGTCCTTGTTTTAGACCAGTATAAAGTAATGTAATACACTGTAACGTTTTACCAAGACCCATTTCATCTGCCATAATACAACCATAACTTCCTTCAATTTGTTTTCCAGTAATACAATCCCACATAAATTTAACACCCTCCCGTTGATGTGGACGTAAAATCTTTGAAAGTAAAGGGTCAACAACCACATGGACATCAACTTTCGCTGTAGATGAATTCAGTTGATCATGAACGGGTATTTCACTAGGCTCATACAAAACTAAAGCACCTTCTTCTTCGGGATCATGCAAAGCAGTTTTAACACCAGAGCGTCTTAATCCTAAGGATTTGTGTCTATAACTTCCATTATAGTTAGGTATCGGTATTACAAATGGTTTTGAAAGAATCTGTTTAATCACATCTTCATGACTGACATTTTCTTTACCTGTAGCATTTCTCTCATAAGTATTGTTATTTTCATCTGAATCCTCTGTACTAATTTCTTTAAAACGTCCTAACTCACGGCTTTTGCATCGTCTGTCAGGTAAATGACTAGATGGTATATTAAGTATTTTTAAACTATTTATATCACCGTTTTTATATCTTTTCCCAGGCATATCAGGAGGTGATGTTTTTCTCTTAGCCAGCTGACTAGGAGCAGAACTTCTACGCATATTTTTCGTTCAACTGAACATAACAAATGATAAAAGATTGTACATTGATACAATAAATGGCAAAACTATTAAAGAAACAAAATATCCATAATAACAGGTCTGATTCATATCTTATTCCGTACCCGTGCTATTTCGTACTTTGACTATGCGCTTTGAAAAAACTCGTCAAACTTAAATTCATATTTTTGTTGAATATTGCATATCCTGAATGCATACAATACTTAATAAACATTATTTGCACGTTCCATACACTCATCATATGAAGAGAAACCAGAGCATTTTATTATTTACAGCGGATAAACAAGTCTAATAGTGTTTCGCTTTTGTTATTTACAATTTACAAATTCAATTCACGCGGGAAACAAAAACTGGCAGCAGGTTGCCAAATTCTTCTCACCAAAAAGAAAAAAAAAATGAAAATGCAATCTGAAAAGATATAATTTTATACCTTATAACAATTAAATAAACATAAGTTTTTGACAGCTTTCAAATTTTCTGCTGAAAATCTATTTTTTAGTTTGATATATCCTAAGTTGCGAAATTAGCAAAAAATTTAAAGGGACTCAAATGTTGACTGATTCGTGTATGAATCGAATCATTTATTCATTCATTCTCCCTTATCATTCCGGTTTTCCTGCTCTTTGTTTCTGTAATTTTCGGGCGGACGACAAAATTCTTATATATTGTTTATTTTTGTAAAGTTTTTCTTATGTTGATTGAATGAATGATATAATATTATGATGGGGATGCTACCTTCACCTTCTCAGGTATTTATATCTGAAATTTTCGTTCTTATGAGAATTAGATATAGATGTAATCGTCATTTTAAAAGTTGCCTGTCAAATTTAAAGAGGCTCATTTGAATTTCATTCTGTTAAAAAAAAATTAATTTTCATTATTGGCAAATATTAAATCGCTCCAAGTTTTTGTGGTTATATTCATCTGTATATTTTCTATCAGTATGAAGTGCGATAAATTTACCCAAGAAATATATTCATCACTATAATTTTATATTATTATTATTTTACTAGAATGATGAATAATTATTTTGGAGTAAAATATTATCTTTCAGATTTAGTTAGAAATGTTTTTTTTTTTTTTTTTTTCATACTTTTTTACTTAAGTTCTAGGAATAAGAACTTACTAACTTGAATATTGAAGCATTTTCATTTTTTTTTTTTTTTTTTTTTTTTTCTTAATTTACGTTTAGGCATATTCTTTTTTATGTTAATGTTTGCGCATACATTTTAATTTGAATCACGATAAATTTTCTGTAAAGATGTATGTAGCATTTAGAACCTTGATATTGTTTTATGTTTTATCTAAATAATGAATTATAAATAACTGTTCTATTATTCTACTCTATGTAATTACTTGCTTTTAGATCCAGCCAAACTTGTGTATATTATACATATTTGTTAAATTTCATGATTAAATTTACCATTAATAGCAAGCACCTCTTGTACTTATGTAAGTTTGCGACCCACAGTTCAAGATTATCGCCACAAAAGGAAAATCAGGAAAAGTTAATATATAAAGTGTATTAAGACTAAAATTTATGTTTACTTTTATTTTAATGTGTGTGTTTCTTCTTATGTATAATATATTTAAATGTGCACAAGTATTTTATTTTATTTTGAAGTATAAAATGTTTGTGTCTTTCATTACAAAATGTGTGTGTTTGAGTATGTATGTATGATATCTATGGGAATTTGTATGTTAAAAGGGGCAATTTTTTTATGTATTATGTTCGTATATTTGTCAGCTGTTTAAAAATAGGAACTTTTTCGTTAGATGCTTGTTACAATGTATAATATTTTGTGAATTATATAGTGTTTTTGGAAAATGTTGAGGTCATTTTTGATTGAACAAATTATTCTTTATTTCAATATAGAGGTACATTATCTATGGTCAGGTAAAGCATCTTGAGTGTTCGATTCTCATTAAATCTCGCAAAAAGGTCCTAAAGCCAAACCCTAAAAGTCGGGGGGTTATGAAGCAAGTGTTACGTGTCAAGAATCTCTCTCTCAGCCTGTATTGCTGGATTTTAACAATGCAGTTTCTAACTCGCTACTGAAAGGATAATTATAATCCCTTTACTTCTATTAACTAATTAGCTCAATTGAAAATCTAGAATCGGGAGGACTGCAGCGATTCTGGATTTTAGAGTTTTCCAGATTTTAGAGATTTATTAAAAACTATTTTTTTTTTTTTATGTTGTAATAACATACAAAATGCAATTTTTATGCTTGTGAAAATAAATGATGATCAAATTTGCAAATTAAATTATAAAATAGAAATATGATAAGTTTAATTTAAAATTAAAACAATTTAGAATTAAAATTTAAACACATTAAACTAAAATGTTATTAGACAACTGATAATGCCTGCTAAATAACTTTTAATAAACTATTCATTCATTAAAAAGTGTTCAAAACTATAGAAACAAAGTAATTTTTATGTTGATTTTTTAAAAACATTTTAGCAATTTAAAGCTGTTTTATTCTAATGGGATTTTTTTAATTCCATTTTTTCAACTTACTTGTTTCTAAAAAAAATAAATTCTTTATTTAGTAATCAAGTAGTATAAAAATATGTAAGATTATGACTATATTTATATATTTGGTGTTCAATTAAAAGGATTTTAAACTGCATTCCACAAAAAAATGTAAAAACAAGGTACAGTAAAATCCTATTTTAAGAGTAAAAACAAAAACCCGAAAAATGTCTGGATTTTAAAGGTTTAACTGTATATTTAAGGAATTACAAGGTTTTTTATAATAAAATTTTTATGTAATGTATTTTATTCTATGTTGGAAATACATCACGGTCAAATGCAGCATCTTGATGCCTCAGTCTGATTAAAGAACAACTTAGACCCATATAGGGTGTAGGATGTTATCTGAATAATTTGGATGAAAATTTAGAGGACTTTTTAGATGATAATTGGATCTGAATTACTCTCATTTTCAAGAAAATTAGTGTTCACTGGTAATTCATGCTTTGTCCAGGGCCAAATATAGAAGAAATCTGGGACAGTGGCGGATCTAGAACTTGACTTTTTTTTTAGGGGGGGGGGCTTCATGCCCCCTAGCCCCCCCCCCCCCCCCCTTAAATCTGCCACTGATCTAGGATATTAAACTGCATCTAAGATATTAAACTGCCATTAGTTTTTTTTTTTTTTTTTTTTACATTTTGCTAAACAATATTATATTTTGCTAAAATATGTTGGTAAGAATTTCACTAAAAAGCTAAAACTGGATAATTTTATAAAAATATCTCTATATAATAACTTCTAAGTATTATTTAAATACTCATAGAAAAATTATGAAACAAATGAAATTTTGGAGAATCATTATTTATTTAGTAATTTGGATTTATTTTCAATTTTTAAAAAGGTTGAATTTGAATGCAAAAATATTTTAAACTATTTCAGAATTTGCTTTGCACATATGACATAGCTGCTACTAAAGGGAAAATTATCGATCGCCTCCAACCACGTGGCGACTAAATTAAAAAAGATAGTGATTAAAAAAATATGCATTGATCGCCACTATAGACGCCACTTTCTGTGATCATTAAACATTTTTAAAAATCGAGCAACAATTGCCGATTGGGATTTCCAATCTTTCTCCATCCATAGCATAAATGTCAATGTACATTTTAAACTCTCTTTATTATATTCTACAACCTATAAAAAAGTAGAATTTTTTAATATTTCTCGCTCATAATTTTTAGACCCCCCTCTTTCATTCCCCCTAACGATTGGTGATCACATGCCTTACAGAAAGCTTTATGATTTCCAATCTTTCTCCATCTGCAGCATAAATGTAAATATTCATTTTAAATTGCTTTATTAGATTCTGGAATCTATAAAGAAGTAGAATTGTTTCATATCTCTCACTCAAAATTTTTTTAACCCCCCCCCATCCCCCCACCACACACACACACACACACAGACACCTTGTAATTTCTAATCTTTCTCCATCCACAACATAAATGTAAATATTCATTTTAAACTTGCTTTACTGAATTCTAGAACATACGAAAGGATAGTATTATTATTATCTCTCATTCATCAGAGGTTAATGCAGATGGATTTTACTACCGTTTATGGTACCTTCACAAAAATCGACCTGGCAAAAAAGGTACCTTCATAAAAATCATACAGCTAAAATCGGTACTGTCACAAAAATCATAGTTATCCCAGCAAAATTTGATATTTTAAATGAGCACATTTTCGAAGAAAAGTAACATATTTGTATTGCTTTTGATGCGATTCACAAAGCAAGAATCATACCTAAAAAAAAAAAATCTTTCTCTTATGTGTGTTAAAATTAATGATGAAGAAACGTTAATTTATAATAGTAATTACTTTCTATTAAAAAACTTCAAATGTGCAGTTAGTCGAATTTATTTCTGTCCGGAAACATAAAAAAGATATACAAGTCCGGTGGGTTCTTATTATTTTGTAAAAATGATAAAAACACAGACCGTGATAATGGTGGCCATCATTTATGATTTATGAAGTTGCAAACAGAAATGGGGCAGCGGCTAAAAGAATGTGTAGATAAAGCCAAGATTTCCATTGGCTGTGCAAATACTTTGGTTACACTTGCAAAAATATAAGATGTATCACAGATTTTCCGCAGTAAATTCAGTTACAAATGGTAACTATTATGATAATTTAGCTGATTGCTAACAGGGACGTAACTACAGATGTTATCAGCAGGAGGCATGTAGGAGGCTGATTTCTTAATTTATCTAAAGGGTCCCCTTGGTTGCTGTCATAACAGTTTAGCAACCAAATCCTCATTAAATTCATTAAGACTTTTGCAGATCATGTTCTTTCTGTTACGCCAGAACAGAAAGGTGACACAATACATTGTTTGAAATTCATGTGGAAAATGACAATTAAAACCCTGAGAAGCTTTTTTATGTAGATCTCGCTAGTGCCATCTAATACCTCAAAACGGTATTTTTCATACCCAATTACCTACACTAAAACAGCTTGTTTTGGTACCCTCTATCTGCCTTTACATTTGTGCTAGGTGCTTTTGAGAATCCCAATATTACCTTTTCTTCCCCCCCCCCCCTTTCTCTGCAAAGCAATACATTTTATTTATCCTTTTTTTTTTTTTTTTTGTATCATATATATATATGATATATGTATTTAATTCTTTTGCTTACTATTAGTAACTTTATGATTATTACACCTTGAAATTCACTTGATTCTCTGATTGAAAAATTTTTATAAAAATTTTGTTATATACATTTTAAGAAACACACACACATATACATACATATATATATAGATATACAGCGAATACATATGCACAGTTCCATTCTTTTATATTACCTCGTCTGTGGCCCTTCATGTCCCACTCAACAGCAAGAGTGGCCTACCAGCCAAAAAGGTTGTGCACCCCTATCTTAGACGCTCTCTGGTAGGAACTCTAGAGCCCTCATATAGGTGCTGTGGTAGGAACGCACAAAACAGTGCCAACGGTGACCTAGGGAGCCTAGGCCCTTGATAGGCAGTGTTATGTGTGTATTCTTATCTCCTGTTACTGAGATTCTACGGGAACGTAGAAAAGTGCTATTTTCATTTAAAACTGCTCCAAAACTTCTCCTCCACTTCAAAATTCACTTATAAAAATTTCTGTATCAAAACTAAAACTAATACTTTTATTATTTATAATTATTTATATTGTGTTGCATCAAACATTGCTATAAATATTTAATTGAATGAGTTCAACTTATTATTTTACAATTGTTTATACTATATTGTTCTGTAGTAAAATTGTATTGGTGTATTGTTGCACGAGATTACCACTGTTGTTAAGATTCCCCCCCCCCTTTATCACCATCCCCAAGATTGCTGCTATCAGCTTTCAGGCTTTTTGAGTGTAAACCATTTTCACCCCTGATTTCAAGCAAATTTTGCAGACAGACTATGAAATTTTAAAAGCCTGTCGCAGACAGCTACAAAACTTTCTGTAAATGAGATTTTACCAGTGGCATATTATCTGGGTATGCTATTCATGCAACGCATACCCGCTAAAAACTGTCCAAACTTCAAACATATTTTGATTAAAAAAAGAAAGAAAGAATAATAATTTAACAGCTAATTTTATTAATCACTCGCTACCATCCATCCATTAGCCGTCATTTAATTTTCGAAAACTATTCTGAAAGAAAATGCTTTCTGTTACATAAGATAATTCTTGAAAAACATCGTTTCCTGACTGGTTACTCCGTAAGGCATGCTACTTTTCTAAAGCATACCCTTGGATAGGGAATTTTTGTTGTGTGAGGAAATATTCATTGCACTAATTTTCCCACACAAGGGGATTTCCGCTCTTTAAAGTATCCAAGTGATCCAAGTCATGCTATTCATCAAGATCATGTCCTGTAGTTTTCCTGTACTGCTAAAGTATTAGGGATTTTCATTTTCTTATCTTCCGTAAAAGTCAATGAGAACTAGTTTTTCCATTTTGTCCTTCTACTCAAAGACAAGAATGACTGAATAGATTGACGATGTTGTCAGTTCAAAAATATTATTGATAAAGTAAAATTTAATGCTTTATTTTACAATGTTGTAATAAAAAAAAAAAAAAAAAAACTTTTAGCAAAGAGAAAAAACTGAATTTATTTATAAATGATCATTCAACAATAAAATGAAATTTGCATAATTTTCTGAAAAAATATCTCTGTTATTTTATGAGACAGGAAAGTTACTGCTTTTTTTTTTTTTTTTAACCTAAACAACTCATACCAAACAAAAACTTCCGAAAGAAATAAAGTTATGATCAAAATTTTACTTATGTTGTCTCTCTACATGAGTAAAGAGAATTGTCTGTCTCTCCCTGTGTGTCTGTTTGCACTCTGGACAGTTTCACAAATAAAAATTTACATTTAGATACCATTATTTTAATATAGTATTTTTTTTAAACAGGTAAAATGAATGTCAACGATTCATGAAGTGAAAATTTTCAATATATAAATAGTGGTATCAAAATTTCCTTTCGTAAGAACTTGGCTCTGAAGCTAAGGCCTTTGATTACACAGCTACAAAATGTGACAAAGGTATAGCTTGGATACTGCAAATGCGCACTTCATCGAGATTTTTTCTTTTTCTTTTCTTTTTTTTTTTTTAATTTTGAATCAGAATATCTCCTCTCCCCGCCCCAATCTCCTCAAATTTTTCCTTTTCCTAAATTTTATTCAAATTGCCTGGTTTTTATTTTTAATCGTCTCCATTCCTTAGCAATGGTTACTAGCTTATTATAGTTACTACATAGCAACGCCTTCTCTATCTGGTGATGCCTTTTAAAAAGCGAATCTATCGATAGATTTTTATTTTAATTGAACAAAATGAGATATTTTATTTCAATAGTTGCCTCTTCAAAACCATTCTTTATTTGGAAAATTAAAAATTTCTTTGAAAGGGAAAAACGTTTATAATTTTTAAATTTTTTTTTTCTTCTTTTCTTTTGGTATCAAATGTCAATATAATAAAAATAATTAAATTTATTACATTTTTAACTTTATTAAAATGTTCAACAATCAAGTTCATGTATAAGAACTATTTGTGGTCCGAGTTAAAGCCCTATCACAAGCACTGGGGACCCGGATCCGACATTGTAAGAAAGTCACTGCCATATTTTGCGTGACTTTAATGAATTTATATACCTATATATCTAAAAAGTGATGTATAAAAAATTAGTGATTCAATTTCTTTGAAAATTCATTTTTATGTAGTAACCAGTGAAGCATGCAAAGCCTACTGGTTCTTCAATAAATTATAATAAGTGGCATTTAATAAATGCTGTCAAGATAAATTTGATAAAATACGTGTGTAAAATTATATTTATGGTTTGAAGAAATTGGAAATTTACGTACTTAAATTATAAGAAATGATAACGAATTTAGAAGTAGTGCTCTTTCCACAGTTGGCTTCAGAGTTTCAAATATCACGCTACGGCACTGGATTTTACCTATTGCGGCTATTTGACAAATGTGTGCATAAAAGCTTGATTTGGCTTAAATGTATATTTATTTTTATTTTTTTGTTTTCCTATTTGCTTTCTTTGAGGTAGAAATCTTTTACCTTCCCATTTTCATGTAGGAATCTCCCTATTTTTAAAGCTACAAAGTTGGTATATAAGTAGATCATTTAAAGTTTCCATATCTGAGTAATTCTCTGAAAAGTGGTCATTTCAAGTCCCAGTAGTCTTGAGGACATATTTTTAAAATCTCAAAAGCAAAAAGCTGTCAAAACTCTCATTATTAATCAATTATGCATATAAACTGTTATTCTTTCGTTATTAAAATTCAAATGTAATTTAAAAAAATATATTTACAATTCAAAATATCATTCCCTTACCATGTCCCCATTCACACATGTAGGTAAATAAAATGATTTCTATAGAATTAAAGCATGTATATTTAGATTACTTGAATTGTAAATTTATTAAACATACTTTAATAAATATTTAATCCATTATCAGAGGTCGATCCAGGCAAATTTTGGGTCCCTTTTGCGGCCCCTTCACAAAATTCCCGATAGTAAAAAGGGACCCTTCACAAAATTCAAATTCATAAAAAGGGACCCTTCACAAAATTCAAATCCATGAAAAGGGACCCTTCACAAAATTCAAATTCATAAAATGAGTCCCTTTACAAGATTTTTTCTATAAAAATGATCCTTTTATTAAATGTTTTCAGTATTATTTTTAATTAATGCCTTAATTTGGCTCAACGAAACTATTAACTTGATATTAAACATTACATAAAGTGATTGTAAAAACGAAAAATTTTACACAATATTTTACTTTTTCACAAAAATATTTTATTTTTCACAAAAATATTTTGTTTTTCACAAAAAAGGGACCCAAAAATTAAAACCTGGATCGACCCCTGATTATATTATATTGTATGATGCAATGAAAGAAATTAGAACACTTTGTTTTTGTTGTCCCTGGTAATAATTATCATTCCCTCATCAAACTATAATTATACCCCTACTTACTCCATTAATGGCAGCATGTGCTTTATATAAGTCAAACTTAGTTTCTATAAGCAGCAAAGTAAAGAAGCCATTTTGTGTTCTGTTGGAAACGTTTTACAATGAGTAGCAGGCATATGGCTCTCAAACGTTAGATTGAAATAGTACAGTATTTTTATTATATGTCATTCAATCATTCATTATAAAGTTAACTTTAAAAAAATCAAATTTGTTTTTTATGTTATTTTAATAAAAAT
This sequence comes from Salticus scenicus, assembly GCA_963930645.1. Lineage (NCBI taxonomy): Eukaryota > Metazoa > Arthropoda > Arachnida > Araneae > Salticidae > Salticus > Salticus scenicus. Next base: position 40,181,162 of record OZ005654.1, on the reverse strand, counting down.
GTTTTAATAAATATTTTGTGTTTCAAAATATAACTAAACCTAATCATACTTTTATAATGATAGTTTCTAAAAGAAATTTGTCATTCCCCCATTTTTCTAATTAATAAAAATAATTGCAATTTGAAGAAATTATCAGATGCAGTTTGGTTTATTATTTTTATTAACTATAACATATGTGTACATGCACAAAATTAAAAAAAAAAAAAAAAAAAATAAAAAAAAAAAATGGAGCAATTTTATTTGGGCTATTATTATTATTATTATTTTTTTTTTTTTTTAAAGCCCACTTTTCAGAGAATGACCCATCTACACTTTTTAAGAAGAAATACTTTAATTCTATTGAAATAAAATCATTTTAAAAATGTGTGTCTTTAGAAATAAAAGAAAAATTACTAGCAGTATTTACACGTGACCGTGTAAAAGTTAGTGATAATGATAATGCCAAACTAATTCATTTACTAGAAAATATCTATGTGACTTGTGAATGATAACAGCTTATTTCATTTAAATGAATAAAAAAAAATACTGCATAACCAAATTAACTAAAAGGTAAAAACTTTTATTATTACATTCCTAAATAAATTTTAATTTAGAAATGTGTAATTTAGGAGTTTTAAAATGTATATAATATCAAATTACAATTTCATTGTCCATGTGTTAATTTTCTTATTGTGTGTATTTCTTATTTTATTAATTTTCTTGTGCTGGTATACCACTTTGCTGTCTGAAAGAAATAGTCTCATCATGTAAAAACTGGTCACTAATGAATTTCCCCAGTTTTGCCCTTTAGCTGCTGCCTCTTTTCTATTGTTGAAATTAGAATAAAGTTTCACTGATTCATGTTTCTGAAATTACAAGTATGGCTGTTTCGTTAAACTAGTATGTTGTGACCACCACATGACTTTCTTCTATATTTTCCTATACAAATTCACTCAGTAAAAATAATTTATTAAAATTATTATTTTTTTTTTTTTTAATTACCTTCAGGGGTCGATCCAGGCAAAATTTGGGTCCCTTTTGCGGCCCCTTCACAAAATTCCACATAGTAAAAAGAGACCCTTCACAAAATTCAAATTCATAAAAAGGGACCCTTCACAAAATTCAAATTCATAAAAAGGGACCCTTCACAAAATTCAAATTCATAAAAAAGGACCCTTCACAAAATTCAAATTTATAAAATAAGTCCCTTCACAAGATTTTGTTTTATAAAAATGATCCTTTTATTAAATGTTTTCATATTTTCAGTATTAGTTTTAATTAATGCCTTAATTTGGCTCAACGAAACTCTGTTAACTTGATATTAAACATTACATAAAGTAATAAATAAATGAAAACCTTACATACTTCTTGATTGAAGCCTGAGTTACTTTCGGGAAGGGGCCCCTCCCATCATCAGAGGCTGCACGGTGGCGGCTTGCTTTGCTGTGTTGACGTTACCGACTTGATCTTTAGTAGTTCTGATGGTTCTACACCAGTTACGGTTAATTTCCTGTGCTGGGTCGTTGCCATTACAGGTAAGTGGGTTAAACAAAATTTCGATAGTTTCGCGATTCGCGGCGTATGTTGCGTTGTTAAAATCTGCCAGTTTGCGAGTTTCGTTAAAATTTATTTTTATGGATTCGGTGGCGTTTATTTTGGTAAGTGCGGTGGTAGTTTTTCCAAATTTAATGTCAGCTGAATGCTCTTTTATACGGTTTTTTATTTTTCGTTTGGTCATGCCTATGTAATAACCGGTTTCATTATTTGTTTTGGTATAAGGGATACTGTAAATTCCGGAGGTTTCCAAAGGATTTATTTTGTCTTTTTCATTTCTGATGGTCTGGTAAATATTTTTATTTGGTTTAATTGGAATTCTTACATTAATTTTGTTGGCTGCATTTTTAATTTTTTGGGAAACTCCACGGTCGTACGTAATGGCTGGAGTGAAACTTAGTTTAGGATTTTGAAAGTTATTTATAACATTAAGTTTTTTTATTCTTTTCAGGTATAGTTTGTCTATTAAATCCTTTTTGTAGCCTGCTTTAGTAGCGATTTTTCTGATTACGTTGAGTTCTTTGTTTAGTAGATTTTTATTTGAACAAACGGTGATGGCGCGATTAATATAAGATTGGATAGTATTGATTTTATATTGATAGGGGGTTTTACTATTATGATGAATAATTTCGGTACTACTATTCGGTTTACGGTATACTGTTGTTTCTAGGGAATGGTTATGGGTTTTAATTATACTGACGTCAAGGTAATTAAGAATATTGTTATTTTCAATTTCGTGGGTGAACTGGATATTTTTATCGAGTTTGTTTAATCTTTCAAGTATGGTCGGAATATTATTTTGGGGGTTAATGATTGCAAATACGTCGTCGACGTATCTGAACCAGCAGAATATTTCATTTTTAAATTTTTCTAATATAGTGTCTTCTAAGATTCGTAATTTTAATTCCGCGACTGTACCTGAAATGGCGGACCCCATTGGGACGCCTTTCTGTTGTTTATAAAATATATCGTTGAAACGGTAATAATTTTCTCTTAAAACCAAGTTACTTGCAGCGATTAAAGTGTTAACTATTTCAGGGTCTTTAAATTGATTCTTAATTTTTAAATTAATTATTTCGGAGATTTCATCTAAGTCTATTGAAGGATAAAGGTTAATTACATCGAAACTTACGAGGGTTTGGTTTATTTATTATAATTTGCTTCTTGCTTTTTGAAATCTTCAATTACATAAAGTGATTGTAAAAACGGAAGATTTTACACAATATTTTACTTTTTCACAAAAATATTTTATATTTCACAAAAATAAATAAAAGTTTCACAAAAATATTTTGTTTTTTACAAAAAAGGGACCCCAAAATTAAAACCTGGATCGACCCCTGACCTTCCATGATAAATCAGACAATTTCCATATTAGAGAAGTAGTATAACACTAAATATCCAAAAAAAAGTAAATTTTATTCCCAATATTACATTTAAAAAAGAAAAAAAAAATGTTAAAAATGAAAAAAATTGATAACTTTATTTTAAATTATCGCAGATCGATGGTTCAACCATTCGTTTTAAAGGTATTGGCAAGCTCCTTTGAAAGATATCCATCATGAAAATTTACTCCCCTCAAGGGGGGACTTCTCCCCGGGGGGGGGGAGGCTCCTACATATACAGGGCTCAAAGTGTTCCTATATTTCCTATATATTTCAAAAAATCATAAAAAAATGTCCTACCTATATTTTATAATTCTTTACATTATTCCTACATTCTACTATTTTATTATAATTTCTTCTTCCTTGTTTTCTACTTTTTCTGCTAGGCACCATATTTAAATTCTCGGATTTTTCCAAAATACCATTCATAGCAAAAATAATTGCTTTTTTTTCTCAACATTCACTTTGCTAATGTAATTGGAAATATAATTTGTCATATCTAAATAATATTGCACACGTTATAATTTTGAGAAAAATAACAAGATATAATAAAAACCTTAACAACAAATTAATTTTATTTACAGTGTTTAATTTAAACAAATATCAAGTTTTTGGTAGTATTAAAAAAAAATTATCATGATGTTCAAAAAAAAAGTTTTTTTTTTTTTTTTTAATCTGTTATTTGTGGGTTAATGTGTATAATTCTAAATCCAAAATATTCCCATAAAAACTATGCATTACGAATATGTCATATAATAAGAATCAATTTAATTTCACCGACAATTGGACTCAAGACTTTATCAATAAATCATTATAGCTATGAAGTTAAATAAAACCTTATCTATAGTATAGAAGGCATAAAAGATGTTTAAATAAATATACATTTCAATTGGCGACTATTTTCGTCACAGCTTTAGTGTGGGACCTCCTTGGCGATATCAAATATTTTTTTAGCTTCTCGAATCTGTACAACAAAACTTTTATTAAAATGAAAATTCTCAAAAATAGTTCAGCAGTAGTGTTAATTCTTCGAAAATTCTGGAAACAGTTGAAGCTGTCACTCGAACAGTAAAAGTCATTCGATTATTGTTCTGGAACGGAACAGTCCAAAAAACAGCCACTTGTTCCACAAGAATAAAGCAAATAACATCAAATACTCCAGAAAAGGAATCTCCGCTTGCTCACGAAAAATGTTCAGTCGCTTAGAGCTCAATCCCTAAAGTTCAATCGCTCAGAATAGGTCTCTGAATAACTCTGAATCACAGTGATTACATACTCTCTTGCAGAAATCAACTCACTTCTATTTATAACTTTTGGTGATGATTCCATCAAGAATCCCATGGAAAGCTCGAGATCTATACTTCCGTGTGTCAGAGAGCTTTGAAACTTCGGGAACTCTAAAAAATACTATTTTTCACCAAATTTGTTCGTCCACTCGCCAAGGCTGACCCCACTGAAAGTGAATGGACTGGCCTTTTATTTTCATTTTGCCTATAAAACTACTTTCATACCAACAGTACAATTGATGCAGGGAAAAGACTTAATCCTTTGAAACAATATGTTATGAGCTCTATTTCTTCTGTATTTTAGACAACTAATGTTTTTATGGTTATATATATTTTCCATTAAACATATTTTTATTTATTTATTTAAATAATAATTTGAATTAATGAAATATTTCTGCCTGACAGCGAGCAAGTGCAATCCATCACACACAGCAGCTCATTCATTCGTATGATAAAGTAGCGTAAAAAAATAAATAAATATTATCCGGTAAACATCATCAACTTTATTAAATATCTCGTTGATTAAATCTCACCCTTGGCGGCTTTTGAATTTCTGCCGCCATATTAGCGATGAATTTTTTATTTATATTTATTTTTAATTTCTTATATAAAAAGGGGAATCCTATTTTGCTAATACTTTTATTGGACTTTTTTTCATTAATTTGTAAGAATTCTTCATATCCTGTTTAATGGTTTTTAGGTTTAAAATAGTGCTTGCTGAAATAAATTTTCTATTTTTAAAAGTGCATTTTTTTTCTGTAAAATTTTCTACTCACATAAAAATAGATCATTTATGTGACTACTATCTTGGTTTATTTTATTTATTTTATTTTTTTCTTTTTGTAATATTTTATAATCTATTTATATTTTGATGTGCTACTTGGATTAAAATGGCTATTGCTAAATGAAACTTCTTGGCGAGTGAAACTTCTCCTTACTCATTTATTTATATATTTATTTTTTTAATGTACCATTTTGCCGAAAAATGCTGATAAACTTAAAATGACCATAAAATATTTCTCTAGGATATAATTTAATTAAATTCTTTTATATATTTTTTTAGTGATTTATTTTTAAAATCATCCTAAATGCATTTTGCTGTTGGTCAATACAAATTTCGGTTAATGCAAAAATATTTTTGCCTTCAACTTCGTCTTAATGGGGTTTCACTGTACTAAAGCAGTAAAAAGAATATATTATAAAAATAGAAATTGTTTTGTGTTTTTTGTAGATGGTTAAATCCTATAAAAAAAATATTCAAATTTTGTTTTCTGTGGTGATAACTGTTATACACAAAATTGACATAAATTTTTAAAATAAATCTGTAAGTAGATCAATCAATTTTGTATGCTTAGGGGGCATGTATTTTTATTTGATTCAATGAATGAATCTTCCAAAACTGTGGATAAAATTTTACCTTATTTATCTCAATATATTGTTACGATTGTGATATAAATTTTTCATTAAATTATTCTTTTTCATTATTTTATTCATTTAAAATACATGCAATGAAACCATGGATAAAATTTTATTTTCTTTATTTTAATACATCATCGTAGTTATGATGTTAGTTTCAAACATTGTCCTCGGAAAACTTGGACTTTTATTATTAAGAATGTCGTGGTCCTATCCATATGGATTCATTTCTAAATATCTATTTTTCATTTATAGGTGGCAAAATCACATTTACCCTTGTATGAAGCATTTTATCGGCAGGTAAGTAAATATTGTTTGCTTCCTTGTGCTTCCTCCATTAATGAAGAAATGAAATTTATATGAGAGCTTATAAAATATATGTTTAATATAAGCATACATTGTAGAAACACACACATATTCATATACATACATCATATAAACATTTTTTTTTTCTTTGCTTTTATATGTAAAAATAAGAATCAGGAAACAAGACTTGAAAATTATACTATCCGACAGGCTTGTGGCATAATTCAGATTGGGCATGTATTTTTTATTTTTTTTCTTTATATACCCAGCCAAGCATGTAAATATTTAATCACAAATACTTTTCAAAAAATAAATTGTGCTAACATAGTGATTTGTCTTTGACTTTTATTTCAATTTAAAATGAAAGAAACAGTGTCAATATAAATATTTTGGTAATTTTCCATAGATCTCGCCAAACAGACTTTATTGGCGAAAATACACAGTAGACACGTAAAAAAAAATGTTAATGTTTGTTTTAAGAATTTTTTACTTTGGAAGCATAAACATTTTAATATTTAAAATATTTTTTTGAATGGGTCTTTTGTTTCCCTTTTCCACTTAAATTCTGCAAGATAACTTTCCAGATAATAATGTGCCATTCCTCTGTGTTTCTTATTTCACCATTTGGCACTAACAGTCTTTCTATTTTTTGCTTGTGCAGTAAAATGGAAAAATACTGTATTATGTTGATTTTTTTTTTTTCTGTATTTCATTCTATATTAGACAAGTGAATAGTATTTTATCAATATTCATTTGAATAAGATATTTGAATGTGTGAAAGTTTAATCTGGGTATATATTTTCTAGACTAGTATATCTGATAAGGCATGTAAAAATTTTGAGATCTTTCAAGCCCTGTCAGAAAATAATTCTGCATTATTGAAACACTTCTGTTCAGTTTTCCTCTATCATACTATAGGTATGAGGAACTTTGGTATGTGTGAAAAAATGTTTATTTTGTTTTTGTTTTGAGACATGAGAAACCTGAAAAAACACAAAATCAGTGTGTTATCCATATGTAGATTAATCACTTTCAACGGTTGTTACAGTAACTGAAATCCTAAGTAAACCTAGAAAACTCGGGAGAAAAAATATATTTAGAAACAGGAAAAAAATCGAGGAATTTAAACATTTATTGCAAAAATAAGGAAAATTCAGGGAGTTTTGGAAAAAAAAAAAAAAAAAGGAAAAAAATTTTCATAATCAAATCTCATAGATGTGGATAAAGATTGAGAAATAAAAAGAGATGAAGAGTTTAATCTTCCAATGAAAGTGATAAAGAAGAGCAAGTGAACGATAAATAAAGTTACAAAATCCTTTAACATTATTCATCGTCATTCTGAGTCTCATAAAAGCGATTATAATCTATTTATGTGCTTTAGAAAAAGAAATTGAAAAATTTTCAGTTTAGTCTATGTTAAAGTAATCAATCATAACTGATTTTTTTTTGTTAAAAGTAAAATTGTAAGTACACTTTATTTTATATTTATTCCAGCATTAATTGCATTTATAAATTACTATAATATTTTAACTTAGTAAAAGTTTTATTAAATATTTAAATAAGAAAGAGGTATTGATCATTTATCTTTTCATGTAAGCATAAAACCATTATAGTTATGCATGCAATTGTGTTTCTAGTCTTCCATGCATAAATGAATACCCCGCTTAATCGAATTAATATAGTTGGAACAGTAGATATTCGTTTAAGTGGGGCCAACTGTGTGTATGTGTATATATATATATATATGTATAGAGAGGAATAAAATAGAATCAGAAGCATTAAACTAAATAGTATTCAATAAACTTAGGAGAGGTTTATGCTCAGAAAACATAATTAAATTCTCCCTTTTATTCTAGAGTCAGCACTACCTCTACCTTGTTAATTTATAACAATTTTGTCATCCTTGTATTTGATTTTGGTGACATTTGATGATGGGTTAGCAATAATTGATATTATGTCACTGTAAGGCACTGGCTGAATAAATTCACAACTTCTATCGATAAAATGATGAAACATCTTTTTGAAAATGCACACACATTTAATAAAGCAATAACATAAGTTATATTCAAAAACTTTAATTAGAAATTAATTTAAAAAATTCAGCGTGGTGTTCTCATGCTTTTCTTGTTCCATCCTTCTCCATTTCACTGTACTCACCCTCCCCAATACAAAAATAATGTTCTTTAAAAAAAAAAAAATCTAGGCAGAGTTTGTTGGTGTGATTTCTATCAAAAAATTAAATTTACAAAAACAAAAAATGAGAAAACTAGATAGTCCTATGCCAACTAATTTTTTCTTCTTGGGAGAAGGGGAGGAGGTATATATAATATAACTTATATTTTATGCATTATAGTTTTACTTACTTCATATATTAATGATTTCAGGTTGATCCTGCTGAAACTGATTGTGTTTCTGCTGTAGAAGCAGCAGCATTTCTTAAGCGTTCAGGGCTTCCAGATTCTATTCTCAGTAAAGTAAGTTTGATTTTTTTTTTTTACTACTTTTTTCTGTACTTTAATGTCAGTAGAAAAAACATTGTATTCTTAAAAATTTGACTCTCATTTTTCAGTAGATTTACGTATTTTCAAAAAATAGAATGCAGTTTGATCATTTTTAGAAATGACTGTCCATCTGTGTGCAACAAAAATTTTTTGTCAGTTTTAGCTGAAGAACTGATGTATAGAATTTCAAGAAACACTTTGACATAAATCAGTGCCTAGCATTTTTTGGTGTAAATCACCCAACAGGTGGCACTGGGATGATATGATTCCTCTCATTCATGGGAAGGCTATATCTCAGCTTCTATCATTCATATATAATTGTGCAAAATTCGAATTATGAGAAGGTCGTTGTGTAATTCAATGTTGATTCAATTTCAGTGTATTGGCAGGTAGGTGGAGCTGCTGTGCTGCAATTCTCCCATTTACAAGAAGACTACATCTCAATCGCTGTAGTGTATAAGTACACTGAACTTGATATTTGAGATGGTTGTGAAAAAGAATATTGATGTAATTTTGTTTGTAAATACAGGTAGCACTTTTATTATTCACCTACTACAATTTCCCATATCACTATATTTTAGCTTTTCTTCATTAAAATTGCATCTAACTGTATATGTAAAATCTTTATTGTGAGAAATTATGTTAATTAAATATTTATGTATGTTAACTGATAGGTGGCACTATTATATAGAATTATAGAGAAGAAAATTTTGTTATTGCCACAACAAATTACAGGGTTGGTTCCCAGCAGCCTGTGTCAATCTGAAAATTTTCTTCACTAAAAAGAAATGGCTTTGCAACCAAAAATTTTTTTTCAGAAGCCAAAGTAGATAAGAATAAGAGAGGTGTTACCAAATTTCAATTGCAATGCAGAGAACTTCTGATAGATATTGTTGAAAAACTGAAAGAAACATGTCCTTGGAGTTTATAGATGTCGGATTTGCAATTTGGAAAATATTTTTTGCCAGTTTTACGGATGTGATATGGGAAGTTCTCATCTCCCATATTTTCCCTCCTTTACAAAAGGATGGACACCAAACTGTGTCAGGACTTGGGCCTCGCTTTGCCTTGATTGGGTCTTGAATATAGTGTGATTTATTGGCAGCACTTGTAATTTTAAAACTTCTGTATTCAGATTTTTATGGCTTTCATTACTGATGGAGACTGAAAATCACAATGTTAAAATTTAGAGCTCTTTAAAGGATAAATGATACTGTTTGTTTGCATATTAACTTTTTATGAATTATTTTAAATCTAATAAATCCATTTTAATTACAGATATGGGATTTATCAGATCCCCAAGGAAAAGGTTTTCTAGACAAACAAGGATTTTTTGTTGCATTAAAATTAATTGCTCTCCAGCAGAATGGGAAGGAGCTGTCACTGTCAAATATGACTCTTGATGTACCTCCACCACAAATGGTAATATGCAAATTATTAAATATTTTGTATAAAATATTTCCTAAATAAAATCTAAACTTTCCTTCATGTATTTGTATATTTTATTTTTATTTTTTTTTTTTATCAGCAAACTTTAAGTGGGAGGAACTCACCTGCTGTTGACTGGAGTATTAAGGTGATTATATAGTACATCATAACCATTATTTCTTTATTTAAAGTGTAATATTTGAAAAGAAATGTTATATCTATTAATTAAAATTAAATACTTTCCTTTTTGCCACCATCTTCCTATTAGACATTTATTTATAAAATTACATTTATTCATGAATCTGTTTAGAGTGAATTTGAGTGTATAAAAGAACGCTTTACAAAATTATTCATTTTAAAAATTCATTGTTCTTTTATGCATGTAAATTTGCATAATGTGTATAAATTTGATGTAGTAATAAAATACCTTGAAAAAATGCAACACATAAATTTGCATAATGTGCATAAATTTGATACACTTATTACATATTAGTAAAGAAAACCTTAAAATAATGCAATACGCACACACACAAAAAAAAAAAAAATCTAAGTTTAAAATTATATAGAAAAATGAATTCAGAATAAACTAGCACTAAAAGAGCTTCCATTTTTAAACATGCAACCACTTTCGAATGATGTATTAAAAATAATTTAATCATAATTAGAATCTGAAATATTGAAATTTTAAAATATTACAGCGCCATCAGGCGGTAGAAATTTCTGTAATCTACTGTTCGATTCCAAATCAATAAAGCTTTCAAATGATGTATTACTTATGAAATTATTTTAATTAGTAGCTGAGGTACAAAAGAAAACCTAATCAGGATACCTCAAAATGTGCAAATCAGGTGAAATCTCGAATCCCACTTTCGATAATATAAAAGTATTTTAAAATATCTTTTGAATGATGTATTAAAAATAATTTAATCATAATTAGAATTTGAAATACATGTATTAGAATAAAATTTAATTTGCAATTAAAATGTAAATTTTTTGTTTATTCTCCGAAATTGATGAAAGTTGAACTCCAACTTTGTTTTGTGATGAAAACTTTGTATAGTAAGTTTTGTGTGCGACAAAGGAAAACTGAAGAATTTTGAAATTTGCAATTTTTAATCACAGTCAAAAAAAACATGTGACCTGAATCAGTAAAGCAGGAAGTAAAACTTGTTTGCCCCGCTTTCGAGATATCGGGAGTTGCCATGGTAATCCAACCACTGGCAAACACGGAATGCTTGCATCGAGAATTTCCATTAAAGTCCATGGCCTAATGTGTAAAATTAAAAAATCTGATTCAGTTTTTGAAATAATGTCTCAATCTTTTGAGATCTGATTTTTCTAATTGAGGTCTATATACAAAAAAAAAATTTATATCTCTAAAAGATTTTGAGTTATAAAATGTTTTGTGAAAAAAATCGATGTTTCGTAAAATCTGAAAATATAGATCACTAATCCGTATTTTGTTAAAATGTTTATATGGTTCGAAAGAGGATTAAATGACCTTCCAAAATATACCAGTTGTTAAGAAATGGGACTATTACTCTTTCGTACAGGGCGTTTCAAAAAAGACGATTGAGAAAAAGAGAAATTTTGGACCCTTTTTAAAACTTGTTTTAAAAATATAAAAAATCTGTATTTTTCAAAAAAAATTGTATCGTAAGAATCGGTAATAAATGCTCTTTCTCGTGGTACAGATGTATTTTCAATATCTCTAATCATTGAGCAGGGATCGCTTTACAAAAATGTGAAAAATTTTCCCTCTGTGCTTCTTTTTTTTTAGGAACGCGCTGGAGGGTTAAAAATACGATCCGCTGGCTTTTTAATTAGACATAGGTTGACATTTTAATTAATATCTCCAGATCTAATTAAAATTTTTAAATTCTTTTTTCACTATGCACTCGGGAAGGCTTCTGAGCACCCGTATGTCAAATTTTGTACTTTTACGTTCAGTAGGGGCTGAATGTACAGATGCACAGACAGACAGACTTTCATTATTATAGAAGATATATATATATATAAGGGAATGTCTGTGCATGTGTCTGTAGACAGCGCAGTGTAAAGACAATATCTTGGACAGCCACATAATTCAACACAAAGATCCTCCTCTCTAAGTACTACCTTGTTGCATATTATCAGAAAATTTCTTTTACATGATATCTACTGGTCACAAAAGTCCCTAAAATCCCCAAAAAGTAACTAAATGAAAAAAGTAGGTCCTCAAAAAGTAACTAAATCAAAATAATGGTCCCCCTCCCAAAAAAGAAAATAAATTAAAATCTACGCATTAAGCACACAAAATTACTTTTCTTTAGAAATTTTTGTTTCTACAGCTCATGTTCAAAATATTAGAATAATTACATTTTTTTTACAAATTGAAAATATTGTTTGGTCATTTAATGCAAATATGCAAATGATATTTTTATTAAGAACTTATTGTTGATTAAACTTATTACTTCCGAACACTATAGTGAGGAAAGTATTGTAATCATGTCAAAAATCCGAATTCGAGATTTTGATGTTTCTATACGTTTTGAGGTCCCCTGAGTCCGTTTTCACTATTTTTACGATGATGTATGTATGTGTGTGTGTATGTGTGTATGTGTGTATGTTTGTGAACATGCTAGCGTCTAAAGGCTTTGTTCGATTAACCTGAAAGTTGGTACGTATATTGTAAGTCACCATAGTACGAACCCTATAGATTTTGGTGAATCTAGCACTTATAGTTTTTTTTACAGGGACACAAAGAAAAATTCTTTATCATTATGGCCTATGGGAACAAAATCTTAAAAGTGCGATAGCATCTAAACGCCTTATTCAATTGAGCAAAAATTTTATACCCATATTATAGATCACAGATACTCAATCTGTATAGATTTTGGAGAATCTAGCACTTATAGTTTTTTTTACAGGGACACAAAGAAAAATTCTTTATCATTAAGGCCAATGGGGCCAAATTTTTAAAAGTGTGATAGCGTCTAAACGCCTTATTAATCTGAGCAAAAAAATTGTACACATGTTATAGGTCGCATTTGCACCAACTGTATAGATTTTGGTGAATCTAGCACTACAGTTTTTTTACAGGGACACAAAGGAAAATTCTTTATCATTATGGCCTATGAGACCAAATTTGTAAAAGTGCGATAGCATCTAAACGCCTTATTCAATTGAGCTGAAAATTTGTATGAATATTATAAATCACTGTTGCACTAACTATAAGCATTTTGGTGAATCTAGCATCTATAGATTTTTACAGGGACAAAACGAAAAATTCTTTATCATTATGATCTAAGGGCTCAAAGTTCAGTAGCGTTAAATAAAACCTCGTGTGATATATGGAGAAAAAAACACTCTATTATGGTTTTCTCTCTTTTGTTTGTTTAGCAATTCCTCTTTCTTTATTTTATCTACAAAACTGTTAGTTACTCAATGTTCGGAAAGTCGAGTGGAGTCACTCCAGATTTTTTTTTATCTTAAAATTACTATCATTTTTTAAAAGATTAATTGAAAAAAAAGTTATTTTGAAAAGTCAAAATATTAGAATATTTATTCAAGTGGTTCAAAATATTAGAATATTTCACATTAATTCTCCTTTAATTATCACCAATTGTAACTGGTGGCATCATTGATTAAATTCAGACGATATTATTTAAAATCAGTATTCTTTTTGTAGTTTGTTTGCTTTTTCATCTTAAAATGGGTCGTGTGAGTAATATTCCTAAATCTGTTAAACTTCGTATGATTGATTTGTATCGGTGCAGTAAAAATCAATGTTATATAGTGACTTATTTACATTGTTCGCAATCAAGCGTTAATAAAATACTAACACAATATTTAAAAAAATGGAAAATTTCAAAATAATCGCCGAAAAGCAAAAACATCTGCTAGAGATGACAGAAAACTGAAGTCAAAATATTCTAATATTTTGAACCAATCTAAATTTTATTTTAATATTTTGATGTGTTTCGGAAAGCTATTCTATACCTAATTTGTTGTATTTTATATTTTGTAAATGTTAAAATCTTATCTTAATATTCCAGATTTAATTTATAAGAAACTTAATTGCATTTACTTAGTATCAAAAATAAATAAATGGAAAATAATTTCTTTCTTATTACTTTTTCTCAATTATTCTAATATTTTGAAAGAATGTTAAGAAAAGCCGTTTTAAAAGTGTGTGATTCTTGCACTGAAAATGGAAAAAAGGAGAAGTTGAAGTTTCTACATCGACAACATTAAGGCGTCTCCATAAATTTAAGTTTGAATCTCGTGTACCGAAAACAAAACCTCTCATGACTGCAAAACAAAAACATATAAAATTGAATTGATGTAAATCAAAGCGTTTATAGAGCAAAGAAGATTGGAAAAAAATATTATTTAGTGATCAAAGTATGTTTTGTGTTTCATATGGTAATCAAGGTATTCGAGTTTGGAGAATGAAGCAAGAAGCATTTGATAAAGAATGCCTTAAACGTGCAGTAAAATTTGCTGCTAGTATCATGGTTTGAGGTTGCATGAGCGCAGAAGGACCTGGAAAGTTATGCATCATCTATGAAAAGGTTAACTCTCAGATATATCAAGAAATTTTGGAATATTACACGATTCCATCATCAGAAGATTTATTTGAAGATGATTTCATCTTTTAACAAGATTTAGCGTCACCGCATACTTCGGTGTCAGCTAAGAATTGGTTCTGCCAACACAACAGTAAAGTACTTCCTTGGCCACCAAACTCACCAGATATCAATCCCATCGAAAACTTATAGGGTATGATAAAGAAAAAACTCCAAGAAAATCCTCCTTCAAGTAAAACTGAGTTAGTGGCATGTATAAAGTCTATTTAGGCTAATGTTGATAGAAATGTTTGTAAACACCTTGTATATAGTATGCAAGATCGATTGTATGCTGTTATTAAAGCTAAAGGGGATGCTACAAAATATTAACTACCATTTACTTCATATTCATAAGGTAATATTTTTGCGTAAAATAAAATATTCTAATATTTTGAACCAATCTAAATTTTATTCTAATATTTTGATGAGTTTCAGAAAGCTATTGTATACCTAATTTATTGTATTTTATATTTTGTAAATGTTAAAATCTTATCTTTACATTCCAGATTTAATTTATAAGAAATTTAATTGCATTTGCTTAATATCAAAAATAAATAAATGGAAAATAATTTCTTTCTTATTGCTTTTTCTCAATTATTCTAATATTTTGAATATGAGTTATAGGACTGTTCGCAAAATTTCTGAAAATTTGTACAATTAGAATTAGATTCCCTGGGACACTTAACAACTTATTTGCACTCCTTCGCTTTATTTTCATTGAATATTTTATAGGTTATAGCATGTTTGCAACATCACTGGTCAGATTTTTTTTTTTTTTTTTTTGAAGTCCCAAAAAAGTTTCCGAATTGACTATCAAGTACTAGGTTTTTATAGCCCCATATAACTTGGAGCAGCTCAGACTTTTGCTTACATTCAACCAATCAACATTAATAGCTATATTTACGACATTATGTACATTTGGATCAATTAATATACAAAGTTTATCCAGATATGTTATTTCTTAGTATTAAATAAAACTTTGTGTTAACCTCTCTTATGTGCATATGCATTTTATATTTTTTAAATATGTGCTTTTGAAAATTTTTATAGGCATCTGAAAAGAAGAAATATGAAGAGATGTTTTATTCTATGGGTCCGATTGCTGGGAAGTTACCTGGTGACAAAGTAAAACCGGTAAGTTCATTTCAGTGCATGAAATATTTGAAATTATTTTTAGCACTTGTTTTATATTTTAACTATCCAAAATTTAGATCCTCATTGTATCATACTGTAAACAGTATGTTGTGGCAGTTTTTGCTAACACCTTATTTCTTTTAATGTTAAGATATGGTCAAACATTTGTTGAATATTTAAGAGACTACATTGTAAAGCCCAAAAATCAGGACCCTAAAAAACTGAAATAGTGAAGAAACAACCATGTCTTTAAGAAATTTTTTTTTTTTTTTTTTTTTTTTTTTTACTTTTTGACATGTCTTTACTCTACCCTTTCCCCCTCTCTACTTAAAAAAAGTGTTAAAACTTTTAATATAAAATTCATTTTAGTTGTCTTGGTAAAATAATAATGGAGCTAATGAATGATGTTATAAGTGCTGTAATAGGGTATTTTAAACACTTATTCAGACTAATTTAAAACTATTTTAAATTATCAAATTAAAAAAGAAAGGAAGAAAGAAACATAAATTTAATATACTTTAGCAACATTTCTTGCTTATTTAATCACCAACTTTAATAATTTGTTAAATGTTGATATATTAAATTTATTATTTAGATAGATTCATAAGGAAACTTAATATTTTATAGATAATTTTAGCTTGTTATGTTTACAATTTTAATATTATTGCTTAGTTGTCATTTGCTTGCTTGTTTTATTTGATTAAATAATTGGTTGAATTTATATAATCTTTCTTTAAAATTAGGCTTCTAGCTGAATTGAAATTCTATTTTTTTTTCTTTTTGAGATTTAGTGTTATCTTTTTTCACTTTTTCTATGTAGGGAATTATTTATGGATTTCTTATCGATATTTTAAAATGCTTAAGTAACAGTAGCTTGCCTGAGTAGTTAAAACAGCTGCTTTTGGACAAGGCTATGACTGGAAAAAACTTTTGGAGGACGGTTCAAACTTTAGTGCATAATGTTGAGTGTTAAAAATGAACTTTAATTGAAAAATGCTCAACAAATTGGAGAAATTTCAAAGGGTGTTTTAAGTTTTAACCCCCAAAACTTTTCTCTCTCTCTCTTTCAAACTAGTGTTAATTCTGGAATAAAAGGTGCCATTTGGTGGAACTGAAAAAAGGCATTATTTGCTGTCTTCTTTCACAATTACCATTTTTTTACAGATATCTCCTGCTCTCAATCTTAGCTTTTTGATACTTGCAAGCTGCATGCAATTATTCTTGTAAGAATGTAATGAAATTGCTCATTAGGAGAAAAAAAAAAAAAAAAAAAAAAACATATCTAAAAAACCTCTTTGATAACTTAAAATGTTAGAAAGGACCAGTATGTGCTAAAATGTTTCTAGAATGCTATTTTATTCACCCACATTGTCTGTCATTGAGCCACTTTTCTGCTATATTTTGACTCAAGGGTCATCCCTATGAATATGAGTGACCCCTGGGCCCAGTGGCAGAAACACCGCAACATGGTGACATAATAGTTGCAGACACAGAAAAACTACTTGCAGACAGTTTTTGTCTGCACAGATAAAAAAATTTGTCTGCAACTTTCGAATAACAATTCACTTAAAAAAATTTCTGTATCAAAACTAAAACTAATACTTTTATAATTTATAATTATTTATATTGTGTTGTGTCAAACATTGCTATAAAATATTTAATTGAATGAGATTAATGAATACACACAATTGTTTATACTATATTGTTCTGCAGTAAAATTGTATTTGTGTATTGTTGCACGACATCACCACTGATGTTAAGCCCCCCCCCCCCCCCCCCCAATCAACTTTCAGACTTTTTGAGTGTAAGCCATTTTCACCCCCTGATTACATGCAAATTTTGCAGACAGATTATAAAATTTTAAAAGCCTGTCGCAGACAGCTACAAAACTTTCTGCCACTGGACCCCTGGGTAATAAGTAACACAGAATATCAAAAAATTTACAGGATTTCAAACAGAAAATTTTGCCTTATATACTACTCTTTAGGATGCCGATAAAAAAGCATTATTTTTAAAAATCTTTTATTATTATATTTAAAGAGGGCCGTTGGGTATTGCATCCTGCCTAGAGTCAGCATTATAAACTAAATTCATATTAATTTATACTATAGAACATTTGTCATTGTGTAATTTAAACTAACATATTCATTATCATTTTTGCTTTGCCTATAGGTTATGTTGAATTCAAAACTTCCTTTAGATGTCCTAGGAAAGGTAAAATATTTTCATTATCTTTATAAATTTTTCAAATTATTTTTTCTTTCTTGTTTTCTATTTATCTTAATTATTTTATACTGCAGATTTGGGATTTAAGTGATACTGATGCTGATGGGTTCTTGAACAAAGAAGAATTTATTTTAGTAAGTGGTTTTTATTTAAATTTATATAATTAATATATCAGCTGTTTAGTGAAACGTGTTATAGCTTTAAGGTTAATTTAAAAGTTTGTTTTTTATTTTTTTATTTTAAGATCAGTCTAGAAATTTATTTTGATGAAAATAATTTCATATCATGCTGAATATTATACTGAATATAATTATATATTTCTGTACAGTTGTAGCATCTTTTTTTTTTTTTTTTTTCCTTGTATGTATGTCTTTTATTTTACTTTTATTTATTTATTTTTAATATTTTTTTTCACATGTGCTTTATTGTGCTTCATTTTTTAAATGTTTACAGAGACAAAACATTTCAAAAATTATTGCTAAATTCAGGGGTTTTTTAATTTTTGCTTCATTTAAATTTCACATTAATTTCACAAATAATTTAAAAAAAAGAAAAAGAAAAATCTCATGTTGAATGTTTAATTTGCCTTATAGTATTTTAAGGACTGTATATAAATATCATTTCTTATAAGTAAAAATTAATGTTTTTAATTATAGCCATGTGGTATATCATTAATAACTTTCCTTTCACCATGCAAGTAGCAGCTTTCAGAGTTTTGCGTGTTAGGTAGTTTCACCCCTGTATTTTAAATACTGATGCTGATTTATAAAGATTTATTTTATGTTTGTATATTTTCTTTTTTGAATTGTTATAATATGCATCTAACAAAAATAGTCGCGTTATAAACAATGTACACTGAAGAACCAAATGATTTTGGCTACTCTCATTCTTTTTAATGGAAAAAAAACAAGCATTTATTCATATTTAGCTTTGTCTATATGTATGTATACTTGCAGTTCAAACAAATTATTTCCTGTAGTGAGTGACATGCTACCACAGATAATTCATATATATAATTATTTTTCAAACTATTCTATGTACAGGGACTTTACATGTTCATTTTTTATTTGAAATATAGTGGAATAATTATGATGATCATTTTAATACACTAGTCAGTATATATATGCATAATACTAATTGTTAATGATATTGTTTTGATTAACAGAATCTTTTATAACTTTTAATTCTATTTTATTTGCGATTTTTATTCTTAGTTTCCTCATTTATCTATGATTTCTTTTGTCATGCTTTATTGTCCTCAGGTACTATTTAAAATGTTTATTTGCTAGGCTATGCATCTTGTATATAAAGCTCTAGAAAATATTCCTGTGCCATCTGTGTTACCTCCTGAACTAGTCTCTATCCTAAAAAGAAAACATAGTATAGCAGGTATGGTTCAAGTACTGCCTGATGTTCTACCACAAGGAATAGATAATACAGTTTCAGCACGAATTAGAAGATCAAGTACACCTTCTTCTGATGTAAGTTTTTATTTGGTTCAAAATCATGTAGGAATAAAAATATAATACAGCCCTAGCCAAAACCTACAATAAACAAAACATTAAAATTGATTTTGATAAAACCACTAAAATAGCCAACTACGACGATTACAATTACGCGATGTTCTGAGTATCCATTGAAATTTCCACTAATCAGGATGTATGCAACGACAGCGGTGCAGTAGCCCCAGACAGTGCATGGCGCCACTTATTGGCAAAATCAACTAAAGATCACTCAGTCTCAAGTCTTCCACACGGAAGTTTGCCGTTTCTGAAGAGGACCGGGTACCCGGTTTGAAAGATCTAAAACGACGCACGAAGTAATGTTAGGTTTTTTATTTAATGTCTTTAAGTTATGAGTATACTTCGTTTTATCTATTTATTTTAAATCATGTAGGAATTCGGGATTTATCTATTTAACAACGTCTTAAATAAAATAAGCATTATGAGAGACACTTGTAATTGTACTCTTGTTTCAGTGAATTTTTATTCCTACAAATTTTATTTGTGTTAATTCTTATGCCTATTGATAAAAATATTCTTTAACGCTTTTTTAAATGTGTAAAAGAGTAAATAGTTATTATTTGGTATATTTGGTCTTTATATTTATCCCTCATTCCTCCTTATTATGAATTGTTTCATTTTAAAAATAATTGATAGCTAATTTATCAAACTCACATAAAATTTAGTTGTACATTTTTGCAATAAAAGTATCTTAAGTGATATCAGCCATGTAAAAAAAAAAAAAAAAAAAAAAAAAATCTCTATTTCTCAACTAGCTGGGCAGTTAGTTGACCTTGGAGAGGGTGGAGGCATTGATCACAATAAACCATTGGAATGATAGATTAAATTTATGATCTAACCTGCTACATCTCCAGTGTACAACTGATGTACTATATAGCGACTTATACATATGCCATTTATTTTAGTTTATGTTTTGTTTGTGAGTAAGAAATGAATAAGATTGTGAATTTTTTCAACTTGAATTATGATGCTTTTTAATTGACAACTCCTGCTTGGAAATTGACAGGTTTCTCCTCCTACTCATTTTTTTTCCGTGGAAAAATCGCCAAATTATGTTCAAAACATTAAGTAAAATTAAAGGAAAGCCTAAAAAAATGTAGTTAAAATGATTAAAATTTATTCCAGCATGGTAACATAACATTTGTCACCAACAAACATCGAAATCACACACATGGTTAACAAATTTGGCTCCTAAAATACTTCTATAAAACTGTTTATATACAGTCAACTTCTTCTAATCCACAAAAGTTTTGTCCAAAGGTAGTGTGTATTATAGGAATTTGTGGATTAGAGGTCACTGTCTTTGTTTAATTTCTCTTTTGCAGATACAAAGTCAGTTATTATTATTAATTCATGAATAGGCATTAAAATGGAAAGAGGACTATTTCTAATAAGTTTTTAAATAAAATATTACTTCCATATTAATAAAGCTAATCAATCATATTCATAAATGAAGGTAGATAATTTAAGCATACTCAGATAATATGTAGCAATAAAATATAAACATAACATTTATTTAAAAACTGCAAAAAAAAATATTTTTTAAGTGCAGAAATGAATATCCGTCATTGATTATTTTTAATTTTGTTAAACATTGATGTAATAATGGTTTGTTTTAAATTCTTATATACTTTTCTGGCATTCTTTGACTTCTTCTAGCTCTAGTCCGGATGAATTGCATGATAATAAATATGAGAATATCACTGTTTTTTTCCCAATTGTGTTTGAAAGCAAGGATTACGCTAAAAATGTGATTAAAAAAATGGAAAAAAAAAGGTAAAAATGTAAGAAATGTTGCGATTTTTTCCAAAGTCTCAGCTGTAAATTTCTTTATTTACAATAAAAAATCAATTGTGGATTATAGGTCTGCAGATTGACTGAATATATAGTTGAAAAAGTTTGAAGAAAGTTTTTTAAAGACCTTTTTTTCAGCTTACTTTCTCTGTCATAAACTTTCTGCCGAATCTAGTTTTAAAATGGAAAAAGTGGAAAATAAATTAAAAATATCAGTCCTATTGTTACAAATTTGGTACCAAAGGAAAGGGACAATTTTTCAGAATCTAGGGTTGCAAACAGTTTTTCGACTCAATAATTAGATTTTTTTAAATTAACTAAAGTATGAAATTTAGGTGGCAGCACTTCATTTTAAACTTTTCATACTTTAAGTGTGAATCAAGCTAATAGAAAGTCTTTAATTAATTTTTTTTTAAATATTTTAATTTTTAAATATATTTACAAAAAATCGCTAAAATAAATACTTTTAGAAATTAAAATCCTTACATTTAAAACAAGCTTCTAAGTACAGTTTTCATTGTTTGCTTGGTAAGCATTGTTAATAGCTGAATAGTTGATTATAGCATTATAGGGTTTTTCTACTTTTAAAGTTCTGTACCAGTACTACTTTGATACTGCTGTATTGTGTTGTATCCTTCACACTGCAATTATGTCTACTTTTTTTTTGCTTGATGAAGGATGATGATTAATTATATCAACATGAAGCAATTGTTGTATTTTTTACAAATTTTTATGTTTATTTTCGCCAATTCTCAGAACCAGTTTGTACTGCAAATTATCAAAACTGTTCATGAATAAATTTATGATTAGATTACTTGTTGAAATTAAACTTTCCTACTTTTGTTAATGGATTATTGATTGAACAGAAACACACAGACGCAATACAAACATTTTTATATTCAGAATAATGTATGGGTTGTTTTCACATAAAAACATTAGTTATAGGCTTTAAAAAATATGTGTATTGAAAAAACTTATGAAATCATGAAAACTAGTGTATAATGATCACTAAAGTTTATTATTATTATTATTATTAAATTATGTAGTTAAAATTAATTGTTTCAAATTTTAATTTTGTGTCTTAGATAATTGGCAGAGGACCCACATGGATTGTGAATGCTGTTGACAAAGCAAAGTACGATGATATGTTTTACACACTTGACACTGATAAAGATGGTTTTGTCACTGGGGCAGACATCAAAGATACCTTATTAAAATCCGGTTTGCCTCCAGCCACACTAGCTCATATATGGTAAATATTTGTTCTTTGTATCTTTTTCCACTCGTAATATTATGAGATCTTTATGCACATTGTTTTAACAATTTAATTAGAAATCATTTCTTTCTTCGTTATCAACATTTTTTTTTTTTTTTTTTTTTTGTGTGTGTGTGTGTAAAGCGTTTAAATAAATTAATTAAAGTATGTAATTTCATATAAAGTTGTCTGCCCTAATGTAATGCAGTAATTGCTTAGATATTCTAAATTCTATTTTCAAAAATATACACTGTAAATCTCCTCTGCATATAATTAAAAAAGATTTGTGTTTGTTATAGGGAAATGGAGGCATGCTAGACTAAAACTGAGCAATAGTAGCCATTGACCTAAATTTTTGCACTTATGGAAACTAGGTTGGCCATATGCCCTCAAAATTTGAAAGAAGGTCCTTATCTTAAAATATTTTTTCTAAGTTTGTCATAATTACCTTTTTGGTTCTCATTTATTTAACAATGAACAATAAACCATTTTTCTTCAACTGTGTAATTGTAATATTTTTTAAGGTTATTTTATTATAAAGGTACTCTAATATGGTCATTATACTCTAAACCCAATTGTTGAATTTTAAAATAAGGGTTTTTACTTTCTTCTATAAGAAAAAAGTATTGGATTCGGAAAAATTTTTTACCTTCGATTTTTGATGGATTTATACACTTTGATATATCCTAATTACAATTTGACCATTTTTAGAAAATATCTGTGTGTGTGTATTACAAATTTTATGGACACTGTTTCTCACCAACCAATTCACAAAATTCAACCAAATCTGGTATTCACTTGCACTTTGACTAAAACTGTTAATGATTACATTTGGTTTAAGAATTGCTCAACAAGTGGCACTGCATCCTTTTTTTTTTTTTTTTTTTTTTTTTTTTCCCTTCAAAAGACAAAATTTCATATAAATGTACATATTGATAATTATTTATGATAAATGATTGTAAAATTAATAAGAATTATTGGTAATAGTAATAGAAAACTAGAAAAAGAAAAAAGTGTGATTGTAGGAGAATTGCTTTAAATTCAATTTTGAGTATCCTTCAAAAAAAAAAAAAAATAAATAAATAAAAAACAATAGCTTTAAAACAAATGGTTGAATCATAGATCTGTAATAATTTAAAACAAAGACATCTTTTTTTTTTTTTTTTTCATTTTTAATGAAAAAACTCTGGTGTGTCTCCACTCAACTTTCCGAACATTAAGTAGATTAACCGTTGTATAGATAAAGTAAAGTAAGAGAAGTTGTTAAATAAACAAAAGAGAAAATTATGATAAGCTGTTTCAGTATTTTTACCTTATAATATGTTCTTTAATTTTATGCGTTTGTACTTCAAATAATTTGAACCCATAGATCATAATGATAAAGAATTTTTCGTTGTGTCCCTGTAAAAATTTATGAGTGCTACTGGATTCACCAAAATCTATACAGTTTGTTTGATAGTGACCTATAACATCTATATAACTTTTCAGCTCAAACGGATCAGGCATTTAGACTCTATCGCGCTTTAAATAATTTGAATCCATAAGCAATAATTGTTATAAGTCATATCATAAATATTTAATCATATCTATATTTTTATAAAGTGAAATTAAAGTTAATTTGTTAAGGTATTTATATATACTATAAAGTAAATTATTTAAATTAAATTTAGTTTGATATGACTTATGGTTTTTTTTATCGCTCTCGTGGCTGCATTTTTGTTTATCTCCTTGCTCTAGTTTATTCCACAGACGTGAATAGCTGAAATAGTAAACATGTGAGTAATGGCGGTGAATCACAGTTATTGCTCTTGTTTCTGTTCACTCTCATCAAAACGATGTCCATGGTTGTAAGATAATAAGCCAGTGATGAAGACTAGTTTAGTGATTGCCAAGTGGCAACGGCAAGATGCAAATAGGTTTTGTTTGTATTGTATAAAAGACGTTTGCATCTGTTTCTCTTTCTCTTATTTTTTCAACGTTATAAGATGTAGTTTTGACTTTCAGTTACCAGCAGGGTATGCTGGTTTATTTAATATTTTTCTGTTTCATCTGTAAATATTCATGCTCAAATAAATTATGTTTGTTAATATATAAAAGTTTTCTTCATTGAGTCTTCCACATCAAACGTGTAACTGCCATGTAATTTTTCCTCTTAAATTTTTTATTAAAATATCTCTGCTGGTTTAGTATATTTAAACTTTAATCCAACAATAATAAAAAAGAAATTTTCGTCGTGTCCCTGTAAAGTCTATTAGTGCTAGATTTTCTAGAATTCATACAATTTGTGTGACAGTGACCTATAACATATATATAAATTTTCAGTTCATTTTAACATGTTCATCGCCCAGCATGATTCGTCTGAGTTTCTCACTGAGCCCAAATCTGACTGCTGGAGATAACATGTACCAGAAAGCCACAAATAAAAAAATAAAAATAAGAAAATTTCAAGAACTTCTCGTCACCAAATGATTGTCCTCGGAAAATGCTATGCCCGACAATAATAGAAATGAAACAAGGAACATGTCCTACCATTTAAAGATTAGTAAGAATCAGCAGGACAAACCTGTAAGAAGCATGTGTGCCCTATGTTACCAGAAGCATAGGCAAACTGCCAAACACAAAGAAGCAAAGAAAAATGTTTTTAAAAAAACTACGACCTATTGTCCAATTGTCCAAAATCACCTCAAATTTATTTTAAAGTGTTTTAATGAACACCATGCGACATAGTATAATGTAATGTGTTATGTTAACCTAAATGTAAATTAATAAAAAGTATAGTATAATGTTTGTATTTTTATGTTATATGTCCTGTATTTATATTTCAGTGCTTATTCCATTAAATTATTTTTAAAAATCCAACTGATAATCCTATTAACTTGAATAAGAAGAGTGTGACGGAGCACCCACGGAAGCCTACCCATCACCCAGATATGGGTGATGCAGTGACGAACGTGTTAAAAAGTGTTAAGACACTATCGCACATTAAGTAATTTGATTCCATAGGCCATAATGATAAAGAATTTTTCTTTGTGTCCCTGTAAAAAGAGTTACCAAAATCTGTACAGTTCTTGAGATGGTGACCTATAACATGTACATGTTTTCAGCTCAATTGGATAAAACAATGTAAAAATGATAAATTTTTACACCTCCTATCTATTTCAATCTTCTAACAAAAAAAATATTTTCAAAATAACTTTCAAAATATTCCAGAAATTATCATTTAATAATCAGAATTATTTAGAATTAATTCCACTATTTAAAATAAATCAGTTTAAAACTTCCAGTTTCCCATTTTCAAAATTAAATAAATAATAATCAACTTCTAACTCCATGTTATTCATCTGTTATAATAAATAATTTACTCTTAATTCCATGTTATTCATCTGCTATAATAATCTAACTTACTCCATGTCACTACTCTACTCGCAATATTTATTATCTCTCTCTTTCATAATTATGTTTTTCCGTTTGGCAACACCAGCTTACTAGAGTGTTTTTTCTCCTCTTTCCCAGTCACTCTGCAGTAAATTAGCATTAAAAGAGTGTTCATTTTTTTTTTCCTGTGAGCTCCGCATTCGGCATTTGCCAGCCGCGGAAGCAGTTTTTATATAGTCATATAACTGTGAATATCTATAGATTTGTATTTAAAACATGCTGTGCTTTGAAATAACAATTTCCTTAAAATATTTGTTCCTGTCATGAGTATTATCAGAATTAACTTGCTTGAACTTAAAATTGCTGAAAATGGTGCAGCATGGTAATATAAAAGAAATACATAAAATAAGGATCTGTGTACTACAATCCCTGTGCATCAAAAGGAAATTTGCTATTAGTTCATTAAATGCTTTTTCAAGTGGTTGCATATATTTTTAGTGATTTGAATTCAATCGTATTTTTTTTTTTTTTTTTTTTCTGGAAATGTGATATTATTAGGATAAAAGAAAAAAAAAATTACTAACATTTGTACATTTTTTAATTTTATTCTAGAGGGTAAACTAAATGCATTCATTATAATTCAGGGTGGCAACAAACAGGGAAATCGTGGAAAAATCAGGGTACTTTATCAATCTGGAAATAGCAGGGAAAAATCTCAGGAGATTTATAAGTTCTAGCTTCACCAAAATTTATACAGTTTCTTTGACAATGATGTATAATATGTATATAAGTTTTCAGTTTATTTGAATAAGGTGTTTAGACACTATCACACATTAAACAATTTGTGCCCATAGATCATAATGATAAAGAAATTTTTGTTGTGTCCTTGTAAAAATCTATAAGTGCTAGATACACCAAAATCTGTACAGTTCATTTGACAGTGAACTATGACATGTATATAAATTTTTGGCTCTTTCGGATGAGGTGTTTCGATGTTATAACGCTTTAAATAATTTGAATCCATAAGCCACAATGATAAAGAATGTTTCTTTGTATACCTGTAAAATCTATTAGTCTTAGATTCTCCGAAATTGTTACAGTTCTTCCCAGTAAAAGAAACAGTGCAGCACGGCAGTTAGCTCTGCAGATTAATTTAACAATTCAAAAAGAAATAGCTAAGTTAAAAAAATATTTAAATATAATTTGCATTATGTCTCTAGATTACTGTATTTATTGCATATTTTTAATTTTCTTTCTCTTTTAGATATAAATTTTACATAATTTATTAATTGCTATACTTTTTTTTCTGATATCTGACTTGATAATGCATTTCTGGATTGCAGATAAATTTTGTTTCGCTGCAGATAGATACTTAAATTTCTGCTCCTGGGCATTTTCGTGTGATGGTGATCTGTATCATGTATATAAATTTTCAACTCAATCGAGTTATTGCACTTTAAATAACTTGAGTCCATAAAGCACAATGATAAAGAATTTTTCTTTATGTCCCTGTAAAAAATCTGTAAGAGCTAGGTTATCCAAATCTGATACGATTGGTGTGATAGTGATCTATATAAATTTACAGCTCAATCGAATAAGGCGTTCAGACGCTATCACAGTGTAAAGGATTTGAGCCCATAGAGCATAATGACAAAGAATTTTTCATTGTGTCCCTGTAAAAAAACTGGAAATTCTAGATTCACCAAAATCTATGCAGTTCCTCCAATGGTGACCTTATAACATGTGTATAAATTTTCAGCTCAATGGAATAAGGCATTTAGACACAATCACACTTTAAAAAATTCGTGCTCAAAATAAGGAATTTTTCTTTGTGTCCCTGTAAAAAAACCATAAGTACTAGATTCATCAAAATCTATGTAGTTCGTCCAATGGTGACCTATAACAGGTGTATAAATTTTCAGCTCAATGGAATAAGGCATTTTAGACACAATCACACTTTAAATAATTTGGGCTCAAAATAAGGAATTTTTCTTTGTGTTCCTATAAAGAAAACTATAAGTGCTAGATTCATCAAAAACTATACAGTTTGTACGATGGTGACTTTTAACCTCTGTATAAATTTTCAGCTCAATCGAATAAGACATTTAGACACAATTGCACTTTAAAAAATTTGGGCCCATAGGCTATAATGATAAAGAATTTTTCCTTGTGTCCCTGTAAAAAACCTGTAAGTGCTAGATTCACCAAAATCTATACAATTCGTGCAACTGTGACCTATAACATGTGTACAAATTGTTTGCTCAAATTAATGAGGCGTTTAGACGCTATGGCACTTTTAAAAATTTGACCCTAGATGATTTTGCTAGATTCACCAAAATTAATAGGGTTCATGCTACAGTGACCTATAACATATGTACCAACTTTCAGCTCATGCGAACAAAGAATTTAGACACTGTCGTGTTCATTCACATACATTCATACATACATCACCGTAAAAATTACAAATTTGAACTCAAGGGTGAATCTTAGAAATATGAACTCAAAACGTGTAGACACACCAAAATCTCAAACTTGGATTTTTGACATGATTACAATACTTTCCTCACATTTGTATGTTCGGAAAGTAAAAAGGGGAGGACTTAGAAAAAGTTTTATCTTTTTATAACATAAAATTCATTTTCTTTGGAAATTTAGTGTTATACTGTGAGGAAAATCATCTGCATTTATTATTTAAAATAATTCTGATAAATAATAATTTTAATAAATAATATGTACTGTGTGAATTTGTATAGGAAAATATAGAAGAAAGTTTCATGATGGCCACAACATACTTGTTATCTTTCTAAAAATACGACTCTTTTTAATTACTGATTTCATACCAGATGCAATTTTTTTATAATAAATTAGGAAAATGACTTCAATTTATTATATTTTGATGGATTGGCCAAATTAATTTTTATCATTGAAAAGTGACCTAGCCAGAATTTGAACCTGGGACCTTTTGACTTAATATGGCAGCTATCAAATTTGCTATTATTTCATCTAAGTAAACTGAAAAAAAAAAAAATCTTTTGTTTGTCAAATTGGTACGCAGTGGAAATTAAAAAATATTTTTCTCTTAATCAGCATCCAAATATACATCAGAAAAACTCCTATGTCTCAAAGAAAAAAAATTTCATCACAGACCTGTGTAATCAAACAAAAAATTAAGTTTCATAAGACTTGATGGGAATTTCATCTAATTTATTGATTCTTGTTTGTATTATTTTATAGGAATTTGTGTGATATCAAACAAAATGGCAAACTGAATTCAGAGCAGTTTGCTTTAGGTATGTATCTAATACAACAAAAACTTCAAGGTATAGAGCTGCCTCAAACTCTGTTTCCAGAAATGGTGCCCCCTACTCTTAGACCAAAGCCAGCTTCTGATTTTTGTCAGGTACCTTTTTTCTTTTAATCAGTTTTACATTATATCATTTTTTGAAGTCTCAAAATTTATAGTGAACCTATAAGACTTCTTTTTTTTTTTTAAGGATACAACATTACCACTTGCCCCAGAAATAGAATCATCTGGAAATAAAGAATTAGACATGATAAGCAATGAAATTAAAGAGTTGCAGATGTAAGTTATGTTTATTCTAGACTAGTTAGTTGTAGGGTGACTAAGGCACCCGTTGAAAAATGATCATTTCATTTTATTTATTTCTCACTTCAACTAATTCATTTGCTAGCCCGTGCGAATTTTTCGCGTTTATCTCTTCATTAACTTTAAAATTTAAAATTATTATTATTATTATTTTATAGACTTCATTTTTTCATATGCATGAACAAATTTAATGTTTTTTTTTTTTCGTCACATGAAAACATATTTTATTTTATGCTGAAAAAAAAAAGATAAAAGATAACAATTAAAAATTTATATGTCTATTTTAAAACTGTTATTTTCATATTTTAATTAATATTAAAAAATCTAATCAAAAATTTGTTACAAATAAGGTACCAAATGAAAGGGGTGATTTTTTCTGAATCCGTCGAATTAAACAGCTTATCCATTGGACAATTAGATTTTTTTTAAATTAAGTAAAGTATGAAAATTCGGTGGCAGTTTGCGTTCACACACGGAGTCCAAGGAAATCTCAAGCCTAAAGCGTGACAGAGTCAGACACTGATGAGCGTAACTGTATATGCTGATGATTTCAATTGCATGCTTTTTATATCCTGAAATTTCCTTTTTGGAAATTCATTATTATAAAGTTATTTTGCTATAATAAGGGGGGGGGGGAAGTGCCATAAGCAAAGGCTATGGCTATTTGCAAGAATTATTAAAAAGGAATGAATGTAAAATTTTTAAAAATCAAGTTTATATTCATTTATATGATACTAGCAGGCTTTGTCCGCTTCACTGGTCACTATATTTAAATGAATAATAGTAATAAAAAAGAATCACTATTTTCACCTTATAAATAAAAACTTTAAAAATATATTTCTTTTAATTGCTCAAAAATTTGCTTCGGCTACCCACTGCCTTCGTCAGTATCTTCTTCACTTGCAATATCTGAGGTGAAGTGTACCTATTGTCTGAGACAACTGACGCCTTACTCTAATTTGCATATTTATTGAATGACTGTTTTGAAACGGACAATTAAAAAAAAATTGAAGTAACTTTTTTATATTTAAATCGCGACTACATTAAACAATATTATACAGACTGCACATGGTATTTACTATCAAGTAATTTCTTATATTTTATTTACCTTGTCGATTATAAAATGATAGCCATTCCACTCCAAATATAGTACTACAATATGTTATGAAATTTAATTTGGTGCCAAAATGAAAAAATTAATCCATTTGTAAAAGCACTGTTGGAATTTTAAAAAGAAAATTTTATTTCACCTTTTGGTGCATTGAATGAAGAAACTGTGGAATCTTTGGGTTTTTTTTCCCTTCGAGTGTGAAAGTGAATGTTCCATGGTGAAAAATTTCGCAAAATATCTTGATAGTTAAACACACAGAGACATTCCAGACTATGTGTGTGTCAAATTTCACATCTGTAAGTGCAGTCGATTTTTCCGGAGACAACTGACAAACAGAGGAAAAGGGAGACACTATTTAGGTTTTATTAATAAGATATTAAAATAAACTAAATATCCATTCACATTAGAAAACAGCTGTACTATAGGACCTCATTGGCTAACTTTGAAATTTATTAAATTTAAACGTCCGAACTTTCGCTCAGATATTTCTTGCCAAGGTCTTTACTTATGGAATTGTAATAGCTATTTTTATTTATCACCAAAATGACAAAAAATATTAAGTCGTTATGGGGACGTTATACTAAAGTATATACCCACATTAATATATGAATGATTAAAAAAAAAAAAAAAAAAAAAAAAAATGATATATAAGTCTTTGATTAAATGAAATTAATATTTTAAAAATAAATAAATAAAATTTTTAAAATGTTACATGTCATTTTTATCAGAAATTTTTTATGATACAAGTTTAATTTTTTTTTTTTTTTTTTTATTATTATTATTTTTTACATGTAGAGTGTAGAAAAATATTTATTTTTATGTTAAAGAAAAAAGAATTAAAAAAAAAAAATTATAGAAAATTGTACGAGTTTTTTTTTTTTTTTTTTTTTTTTTTTTTTTTTTTTTGCAATAGGTTTAAATTACAACACTAAGAAAAATGTCGAGAAATGTAATAGAGTTAAATCCGTTAATACATTTTAATTAATAACTTTCTTCCTTATTTAAAATTTGAAAATGTGGCTTCAAGGTGCACGAGATAGACTGTAACGGAGACTTACAGTCTATCTATGTGCCAAATTTCATGTCTGTAAGTACGGTAGATTTTTCTGGAGAGAGTTGACAGGCAGAGGGAAAGACAGGCAGAGGTCATTTTGCTTTTATTAATAAGATAAAAATGTATAATACAAATCAAATGAATATAGTTTACTCAATTTTTCAACAGTGAGTTTTATTAACTTTGCACAAACTTTTTATTTCCTTAATGAAGTTATACAT
Organism: Salticus scenicus; assembly: GCA_963930645.1. Taxonomy (NCBI): domain Eukaryota; kingdom Metazoa; phylum Arthropoda; class Arachnida; order Araneae; family Salticidae; genus Salticus; species Salticus scenicus. The sequence continues at coordinate 40,149,400 of OZ005654.1, read as the reverse complement.
CAATAATTGACCAAAGTTTAAAGTTAATTAACTTTTTGTTTATATATATATTTTTAATTTTTACCAATAATTAAATTATAACATAATAATAGTGGTGTGGTTGTTTTCTAGATATAAAGTATTATCTTTTAAGTGTTGTTTTAATAAACTATAAAATGTTTAGAATAATTTCTACCTTTTTCATTACTTTACTAAAAAAGAAAGGGATAAAATTATATCTGGAAAGAAAAATCCCTTAATTAAATTTCAGTATGCTCTATCGTAATGTCATTGTTTGCTTTTCTAGGGAAAAAATGACTTTAGAAAAAGATCTTGCTCAGAAAGAAGCAGATGTAAAAATTAAAACAGGAGAGTTTAAAAACTTACAAAATGAGCAAGATGCACTAGAAACCATGTTAAAACAGTTAGAAATTCAAAAAGGTGAAGCTCGCAAGCGACTAAATGATTTAGATAAACAGGTAAATTTTAATTGTTTCTTTCTATAAGATAATCCTTTAGTGCATGTTACCCAAAATTAGTTTCTTTGTAAAGCCTGCCTTTTTTTTTATTATTATAATTTTAATAATAAATTCATAATATTTTGTTCTTATGTTCATAGAGCTTGTGCTTGGCTTTAATATTTGTATATTATTTTTTAGATAAGCTAATTGCTTTTTTTATTTGAAAAAATTAATTTATTCACATGCATGTATGTAAAATTATTTTACTGTAATCAAATAAAATCTATATTTGTATAAAAGGTAAATTCAGATATGTGCTGAAGCAGAAAATTATGTGCATTGACAAATATTAACTTATTTTAGCATCTAAAATAAATTTTCTATCAATGTAAATCTTAATAAATTTATTTGTAACATTATAATAATCGACTTCTTTGCTGAAGAATCTGTCTTTTTTTTTTTTTTTCCAACATTTAATGAATTCTACCATTTGACTAAAGATATATTTAATGAGAATCTGCAAAAATTTAGAAATTAAAAACGTTCCAAAATATTTTAAAAGTAAGTAATAAGACATAATTTCCATGTGTTTACTTTTTTGTAACTAAGACATTTTCATTTATGTATTTAGATGCATATTGTTGCATTACTTTATTGATGTGTCTAGTAATGTTGTTTATCACTAAATTTAATTTAAAAAGAAAGAAATTAAAAACTTAAAGTACATTTTAAACGTAATTTTGTATTAATATGTTTTATTATTTATTTCCATGATTATGTAAATTTTAGAAACATTTGGTGTCAATTATTCTGTTTGTCTCTATTAAATTAATAATACCTTGATCACTGATTTTTGCTCTAAATTATTTAAAAAATCATTTGCAGAGTAGAGAGATTTGTTTTTAAAAATTAGAGAGATATTCCATTACCGATTGAATTTTTAAATTTATGTACTCATATTCTAGAAAAGGGTAAAGAGAAAATAAGTTATATCGATTTCAAATATTAAAAATCCCTTATCCATGAGAGATTTTTCCCTGAAAACTAGATTTTTGCCATTTCTAACCATTTTGCCCCAGAGCAGAGTACAGCTTTCAAGCAAACACTAATTTTTCTGAAGATGAGGATAATTCAAATCAAATTTTCATTTAAAAATATCTCTAATCTTAAGTCTTTATTAAATTGTAAGAGAAATTTCTAAGAAAACCAGATTTCTGCCACATATTGCTCCAGGCAGAGCATGGGTTACCAGTGAATGCTTATTTTCTTACTGATGAAAGTAATCCAGATTGAATTGTTACAAAAAAAAAAAAAAAAAAAAAAAAATCTAATCTTAAATTTTTATCTAAATTATTCAAGCAGTCTCCAGGAAATTTTGCCCTGGACAAAACATGGATTACCAATGAATGTTGATTTTCCTGAAGATGAGGATAAGTCAGATCAGTTTGTCCTCTCAAAACATCCTTACATCGCTCTAAATTTTTATTAAAATCATTAGACTCACTTTTAAGAAACCTAGGGCATATGTTTGAGATTAACTTGCATAATAATAGGGGGGATTTAATAAAATGAATCTTTTCTTCTATATTACCATTTGCTTCCAATATATAGGTTATAAATAATGAAACATGTTAATTTCCTACCAGAGTAATCTTTATCTCTTGAGTCCAAAAAAATAAATTTATTTCTAGATTAGAACAATTACATCTCAAAAAATAGTATTTTACTTAATTTTAAAAATTGTAATGGTTGCATGTCTCAGCAAATGGTATCACAAACTTCAAAAAAAAATTTTTTTTTTGTTGAACCTTACTGGTCTTAGAGAACTCACAACTGTGTAAAAAAAAGTAGAAGGACACTAGATATTTTTAGAAATAAACGGTATCTTTTATTTTTAATGAAGTTATTTTTACGTGTAACATTTTGCAGATGATTTAACAAGAAAATATCAGTAGCATAACCATGATTTTCAAAAATAAATTATTAGTAACAATAAAAATAGTTTCTACTTCTTTTAACTCTGTAAAAAAAAAAGTAGTACAGTAATACAAAATATAAAATACAAGCAATATTAGTAAGGAATACTCTTCCCATTGGCTTTTATAACTTCGAATATTCTATTTGGTAGTGAATCATGCAAAGATTGGATTCCTGTTTGGCAAAAATTAGCCTATGAGCTGTTCAAAGCTACTCGTAGTTCAGTAAGGAATTTAAGCATTTTTCCTTTAGCATATACTTGATGAGCAAGCATTTATCAGATATTTTCCATTATGTTAAGATCAGTGCTTTTAGTTGACTTAGGTGAAACCTGCATATTATTTGCAGCAAACCAATATTTAACTCTAGGGTGATGTGAATGGCGGTTTCATCTTGTTGAAACATCCACTCTTTTCCTCCTAATTCAGAACCATAAGGAAGAATCTCAGAATTCAGCACTTCATTATAGCCTGTATGTTTCTGCATACCACTGAAAAAGACCAGACTTGTTCTTCTTCCACATCCAGTTGCTTACTAGATCCTCCCTCACCCCCTCATTTGTCAAGTTGAATAAAATTCTACATTCTTCAGACAATGCCAGTATTATTGGTAATTATCTAAATCGTCTAAGTTAAACTTCTTCTCGTCTGAAAATATTATAAAAGTCCCATCTAAGGTCCATGACACATGTTTTTTAACTCATGATAAATGGTAATAAATCTGTTTTTTTTTTTCCCTCCACTTTGGATGATGCTTCCGCTTTTTGAAAATGAATTATTTGGATCTTGTTATGTAATTGAAAACTGTTTGCCTTGACACATGAGTAAGTCCTGCTTGATTTGCTGTTCTTTTTAAGTTCATGACAAGTTTTCTTTCATCGCAAAGCATTAATTTTTTTAGGCCTACTAGTCTTCTTTCTTTTCCTATTTCTGTCTGGCTTTCTGATAAAGTTAGAAAGCATATTTGGGCTCACGTGCAGTATTACGAACAATCTATCTAACACCTTTACCATTAATTTTATATGCAACAGTTTGCCCCTTTTGGAAATAATTTTAAGGTATTCTTCTAGGCAGTCTGAAAAGAAAACAACAATGCAATTTTTGACAGAATACGTTTTCCTCAACAAAAGCAGTTAAAAAAAATTCAATATTTCCTTTTTTACTTGTGAAACAATCCACCAAATAACAAATTTTAGAAAGTGTCCTCCTACTTTTTTTACACTCTTGAAATCAAAAATGCTAGTTTTTCTACAATCCACTAATTAGCATTAGCAGTAGAGATTTCATTTTTACGTGAAATTAAAGAAAACTTTGTTAAACAAAACCTGTATAAAATCATAGCCTGGATAAAAATACAGAAAATAATGTACAAAAATCGACTGTCCTTCTACTTTTTTTTACACAGTGTATATTAAAAACTGTACTATATTAAATTTGCAAATAGAAATAAAATGTATTTATAACAGTGGTACATTATATGGGGTATGAACGAATGAAAAATAATTATATTTGATAAAATAAAATGTCTTGGATATATTGAAAACAAATGTCTTTGGATGGCAATGATTTCTTTTTTACTATCATGTTTTAAAGAATTTTTAAAATCTAACAATCAGATCAATTAGCAAATGGTATCACATGCTATTTAAAAAAAAAAAAAAATCTCCATTTAAAAATAGCGATTTCAAAGAAATTAGAGTAGTACTTTGAATACATCTGTTGTTTTAAATAAGAATGACTTTTAAAATATGAAAACTAATCCTTAACACCAGCTGATTGGTTGAGAATTGAAAAAAAAAAAAAAAAAAAAAAAAAAAACTTGTTTCTATCTACTATGTTTTGCTCTGGGCAGAGCATGGATACCAGCAAACAATAATTTTCATGAAGATGATTAGTCATTTTAAAAAAAAAAAAAACTTAACACCAAATTTTCATTAAAATCATTAGAGTTCTTGAAATTTTTAGAATTGTTGTGTGTGCTTGAGAAACTAGGACACACACACACACATATATATATATATTTAAAGATTAACTCACTTTACAATAAGAAGGACATGTATAATTTCTTTTATTTACACTTTTCAGGTTAAGTCAAATGACAGAGCATATTTCATTGTTAATTTAAAATAATTACCAGTAAGAGAAGAATAATACAGAAAATATTTTACATTTTCTGTTGACAGTTTTATTTGTGTTGTTACAACAAATGATAAATAGCTTAACAAATATCAGTCAAGCTCAAGCTCTCGCATGTGTTCTTATTTTAAATCCTGCAACCCTGATAGAAATGTATTTAAAAAAAATTTTTTTTTTTCATTATATTTTTGCATGAATTAGAAAAATGCTTTAGACCTTACCCTTTGTGATTTGATGGCTCAGACAGAGGATCAAGTAAATCAGGTAGAAATTGCTTATTTTGTTTTTCTAGTTTTGTGTTATCCTTTCTTTAACCTTCTGACTGTCACTGCCAGATTTATCTGTTCATCAAGTAGTTATTTTTTCTGTGATACAAGTGTGATTTAAAGTACATAATTATGCTTTTTTTTTTTTTTTTCTTCTGTTGTAATTTCCCATCATACTATACTATTATAGGTATGGGGAAATTTATGTATTTTTAAAAAATTTTGCAATTTCATTTTTTTGACATTCTTACACATTTTGAAGTGTAAGGCTTCCAAAAAATTAAAAAAATTTGGTGCCCATCTACAAGTTAGTCTGTTAATTACTTATTTATTATATGTATACATTATCTCAAGAATGAATTATCATAAAAAAAAGTCTGTCCAGTTTTAAAACTTTAAGTTTCCTTTAAAACTTTAAGTTTAAATTTAACTGTCCAGTTTTTATTACTTATGATACTCGCAAGAACCCTATTTATTTTGAATATTCTAACTTGAAAACTTCAAAAGTAATTTGAAATTTTCTTAATATGAGAGAATAGCGCAAAATTTTGCTTAAACAGGCATAATGAGGAGGATTTTTATCATAAAAGTATCAGATCAGCTTTAAAATATCATTTATGATTCTCTCATAAACATCATTAACTCTTAAACAGCATACAAAATTTTCAAAATTCGGAGTTACAAATTTCTCAACATAGCAGAATAAGGCAAAATTTTGTATAAACGTCCATTATGAGGAATATTTTCAATATAAAGATGTCTGACCACTTTTAAAATATATATAGTACGAGCATGAACATTACTTACTATGAATATTCTAATTTGAAAACTTTATAAGTATTCAAAATTTAAAATTTTCTTAACAGGGTAGAATAGGGCAATATTTCTCCTAAACTAGCATTATGGAGATCACTGCATTGGATATTGTATGGAATTGCATGTGTAACTAAGTTACAAAACTAATCCTAATATAATTGATCAACAAATTAAGATAAGGTACATGCGTCAAATTAGAGAGAGGTTAGCATTCTAGGCAGGACATTTCAGTCTGCAACCATGTTAAATGATCCACTAAATTTATTTCTGTTAACTTGAATATAACATGTATGTCTTGTCTTATAGAAAGAATTTAAAAGAACAAATATATGATATCAAACTGAGCAGAGTCCACCTATGCCAACTATTTAAATGTGTAATAATCATAAGATTATATCAGGGTGACGACAGTGAGGGAAATCATGGAAAAATCAGGGTACTATATCAATCTGGAAATATCAAGGAAAAATCAGGGAATTTTGTAAAAACACCCAAAAATCATGGAAATTTTCATTTTTGCCCAGCAAGTATGACAGTAAGATCGCCAAACAGATGTTATCTTGACCATGATTGCACAGGATTGGCTGCTTTCTAGTTGAATCTCACCAAGTTAACATTAAAAAGAAAAATTAGTTCAACATGAGAAATAATTTTATGCCTTGATATTTATGATATATAATTTTATGGTGTGCAATTAAAACGAGTCATATTTTTATAATTTTGCTAATTTCAGGGCTACCAGTGGCAACTAAAAAGCAACTATTTGCTACTAAAATCAACCTCAGGCTACTATGGCAACTATTTTTGTGTAAAAGTGGCTTAAAAGCTACTATTTTCGGGTTAGTCAGCATTATTTTCAGGAAAATGGAGAATATTTTGAGCAAAAGGTTGTTCTCTGCTATTTTTTCTGCACCTTCACTGCATTTTTACTTTCATTACCCATTCCCATTACATAGGTAACAGAGATGCCAACTACTACGGTTAGTCTGTAGTTTTTACGGAAATACGGCAGTAATTACGGCCTTATGGACAACATATAAAAATTATGGATTATACATTTGAAAAAAATCGCGGATATCGTTCGTTAAAAAAAAGGAAACCCTATTTCCGATTGACGATCAAATGTATGACAGAAGCCTTTTAAATTCTTTTATTAGGTTCTTGAACCTATAAAGGAGTGGAATGGTTTCATTTCGAAAACATTTATTTTTTTTACTCTTTCCCCCCTCCCCTTCCTCCTTTCTATCTGCAGCTAGTGATCAAGAAATGTCTATTTACAGTGAACAAATATTGCATGTATAAGATAACCAAATTTATTTAGAGTATATCAATAAATTATTTTAAGTTTATATTTTCTTCTTTTTTTTTTTTTTTTTTTTTTTAAGGTCAAATTTTATTTATAATTTTAAAAAGTAAATGACAAAAAGAATTTATTAGTTTAATGTACAAAAATAAATCTTTTTTGAGTGTATAACATTTAAAATATTTTTTTTTTTTTTTTTTTTTTTTTTTAATTTGAACTTAAATTTACATCAGACCGACTTACCAGACTACTGACAAGTACCCAAAACTACTGAAAATTTACTTGTCTACTACTGAAAATTGTCCTACAAGGTTGGCATCTCTGAGGTAATGGGAATATTTCTTGTATTCTGTCAAAAAATTCAATTTCGAGTTTTAATCTGATAAAGTCTCCTGTGCCCAAAAAAGTGGTTTTGACAATTGGGGGGGCGGGAGAGAGACAGATAAGAGAGATTTCTGACTACCATATCTCCAAAACTAATAAATATAGAATGATGAAACTTCATAATTGAGGCCAGTCTGGTGTACAGGGAATTTTTCCAACTTTTGGTGAAAATTGGAAAACCGGAAGTGTGACATAGGAAAACCGAAAGTGGGACCGTATGATTGTATATAAACATCCTCTTAAATGCCCTTTTATATGTATTAATTGGTTAGTTCAGAGAATTTGATGGACTTTCTGTATAAGTAGGTCAATTTGAGATTCTCTCAAAACGGCTGTGTGAATTTTTTTCAAACTCACCATATTATCTTTTAGATAGCCTTTCATAATGTAATTGTTGTTTTCCAGTAAACAATAGAGTTTGCCACGTTTTGGTGAAAGTATCTCAAAAACAATAGAAACGATTTTCTTGAAAATTGCTATATAAATCCCATTTTGCATATCCTTTTGCATTAAATTATTGTGAATTTTCCATGGGTTATTACAGGAAAATTAACAATCATCCTGATTAGATATGTCAGTTTTAGATCTTGAAAAATTGATGTCTCAAAAAAGACTCTACCCTTTTTTTTTTCTTTTTTTATCTTGCTATGTAAGCTCTCTTTTATATGCCAATACCTTCACACATGTATCAGTTTTCTTTAACAAGAGAGGTAACTAATTTATTGGTCAATTTTATATCTTTTGACCACATTGTCTCCAAAAACTGCTTAATTTTTTTTTTTTTTTTTTTTTTAAAATCTAAGACAACTATTTGGATTGGAGTGGCTACTATTTCATACGTCAAAGGCAACTAAAGCAACTATTTTTGAGTGTCTTTCGTGCTGAGAACCCTGTAATTTCTCCAAAATTTAGAATTTTTCATTTTATTTTCTTTGTTAAGTGAACAAAGAAAAAAAAATAAAAAGACTGATATTTATGCCCATCGGTATAGATTTTTAATTGCAGTGGTTTAGCGAGCATGTTACACAAGTGTGTGATGTGCACAAAATTATGGAATGTATATAATAGATAATGGAAATCATAGAAATTTGTCAGAATTAGTCATGGAAATCATGGAGAAATCAGGAAAAAAATTTCTGAATTTCTCTAGCCACGCTGTTATTCTAGTTAGTTCCTTTATTCTTCAAATGCACAGTATGTTTTCAATCTCAAAACACCCTAAAAACATTACAATTTTGTCCTTTTTCAAGGTGGTCAGAGGATTATTAATATATTGAATTCTCTTTTTATAATTTTTATTTATTTAATGTTCAACTGACATAGTTTGCAAATTCTCCAAACACATTTATTGGTGGGCATAGAAAACATTCTTTTAATGGTTGCAATATTGCCAAATATCACTAAATTTTTTCCAGGTTCAAATTTGTGTATGCATGGCATAACAAAAAACTTAATCATTAAACAAATACATTATATTGTTACTTTTTTTTACTTTCTTCTGTATATATAAGAAGAAAGTATATGTTTTGTGAAAGTTTACAAACTCCAGTTTTGGATGGATTTACACATTTTGAGATGTCTTAAACACAATTTGACTATTTTTAGAAAATGTGTGTCTGTGTGTGTGTATCACAAATTCTGCAGACGTCGTACCTGATGAACTAATGAACGGAATTTAACTAAACTTGATATTTAGTTGGATCCTGACCTAAACTGGCACTGATTACATTTGGGGATCAATCATTCAATAGGTGGTGCTGTAATCCCATTTTTTTTTTCTAAATTTTTAACATGGTAGTATAGGACAAAATTTCATATAAGTGTACATAATGAGACTTATTTTTAACACATGATTATAAAGTTAATATGAATTATTGATAATATTGGGTGTTTGAATTAATTCGTAGTGTTGTTTTTTTTTTTTTGTTTTTTTTGTTTTTTTTTTTTTTCGAAAATTGAGGCTTTATTGTGCAAAAATAATTACAAATAGATTATTCAAGGTATTGACCATCATTAGCCACTACTCAAAATCACCACTTTTAAATCAAGCAAACCATTTCCGACACATTTGTTCAACTAGTGCATGCTCTCCATAAACTTCCACTAAAATTCAATGACTTTCGGCAGCGCTTTTCTTCATGTTAAAGTAATGAAGTAGAACTCCCCGCAAAAACACTTTATCTGGCACAAAGTTAGACATCTTCGATGAAGTAAAAACTTTTGTTATTTACGCTTCAACCAAATGACATATAACGGTGCTCAATGATAGTAGGTTTACGGGGAATACTAGTCACGCCATCTATTGGAAAATGTCACTTGTTGTCACGCCATCTATTAGAAAACGCTACGAATTAATTCAAACACCCAACAGTAGTAGTAAACTAGCAAAAAAAAATCTGTACATGTAGCAGCATAGCTTCCTTTCCCCTGGGGGGCAAAAGGACCCCCCAAGGGATGTAAAATTTCAATATGGGTATCTTTCGAAAGAACTCCTCAATACATTTTAAATGAATGATTGTGCCATAGGTCTGTGATACTTTAAAACAAAGTTATAATTTTTTTCCCCCCATTTAAAAAAAAAAATTTCTTATGTTGGCACAAAATTGACTTTCTTCCAGCATTTAGTGCTCTAGAAATTGTTCGGTGTTTAGTGTTTTTGTGAGCTAAACAACCGTCTGTATTCATCATAGAAAATAATTTTTAATGAATAATAATGTAATAAATAATTTGTATTGTGTGAATTTGTATAAGATTATGTTAAAGATAATAGGAATGATGAATTACGTCCGCAAACAAGAAACCAATAAATCGGCTATTTCTAAACATTGCTGGGAGGAAAATCATAATTTTAAATTTAATTCAGCTAAAATAATTTGCAGACCTAAATCCATTCATGAACTCGATTTCTTTAAAGCTTTTCATATTTATAAAAATTTTAAAAACCTTGTAAATTGTGATTTTGCTGTTCCCTATTTGTCTGATTGTTGGAAATTTTACATTCAGTCCACATTTTCTTAATTTTTCTACTGTTTACACAGCTACACATTCCTTAATTCCTATTGGCCACACTCCCCACCTCTTCCGTAATCCTATTGGTTGAACTAAATCCGGTCCCTCTCCTATATATACAAGTACTTCTCCAGATTCAGAATTCTTTTTTTGCACTGAAGACGGTACGCTTTAGGCTACCGAAACAGCTGTATGCACCTCAATAATTTTTCTTTGGCGTTTCTGACGTAGTAGTTTATTTCTGTTTTAATATGTTAAAGATAGTCTTGTGGTGGTCACAACATACTAGTTTTTTTGTTGTTGTTGTTGTTCCCTTTTTTATCTTTGATTTACTAATAAAGCTCAATGGTGTCTTTTATTATTGCTTTTATTAGCAATTTAACATCAGTTGAGAACTCGATATTGAATTTTCACATTGAATACAATGCTTCCATTACCTATAGTAGTAAGAGTAATGGAATCAATAATCCTAAAATGTATGATATCATCTTTTAATTATATTAGAACCTTTCATAGGTTACTATAACAGACAATCAACTTCAAACCTCAAAAATGAAAAAATGGTGTGTGTTAATGCAAGAAGGAAAAAAAAAAAAAAATTTCATAATTATACTTCCAATTTTTATTTTTTATAAATAAAATAAATCTAGAGAGATACTCATGTTGCAATGAAGGGTTTATTCATTTTTTCCTAAAATGTGAGCTGATTTTTTAAAGTTTCTTTTAATCAAAGGAAAACTAGAATACAATTTAGAGCCAACCAAATTTCTCATTCGAAAATAAATTAATTGCAATATGTTTGTTATTTCTTCAAATTGTAATTTCAGGGTTAGATCTAGGTTTTTATTTTTAAGGCCTATTTTTGTAATTTAAAAAAAAAAAAAAAAATTGTGAAAAAATTTGTGAAAAAATTGTGTGAAATTTTAATTGTTAAGACACTATATAATGCGCAATATCAAGGTAATAAGGTTTAATTACCTAATTAATCATTTGAAATTATACTGAAAACATGGAAACATTTCATAAAAAAGATCATTATTATAAAAGGAAATTTGTTAAAGGGCCTATTTGATGGATTTGAATTTTGTGAAGGGGCCCATTTTATAGATTAGAATATTATAAAGGGGCAGCAAAAAAGTCCGAAATTTCACCTGTATTGGGCCCTAAATTTTAAATGTAATTTTGTGGTTAGGAAGTATAAATAGCAATTCAATGACTTGAACGTTTATTGTATTCATTTCAAATCATAAATTGTTCTCCCAAAATCATATATAATAAATAAATAAATAAATGGGAAGCATCGACTTTTTATAGCAAACCCACAATTAAAAAATTTTAAACATCAGTACATACAATCAAAATACAAATGGAGATTGTTTGATGCTCGTTACATGAATATTCAATATTTGAAAGGTCTTGTTCAATTCATGAATTAAAATTTGGTCTTAAATCAAATTGAATTTTAAACAACGAAGCCCTTATTTCATTTTTTTTTTTTCTTCACCTTTTATTTTCCTTTGGGGAAACTGTAATGCTAAGGTTTCCTTTGTGACATTCTGTTAATTTATCCATATAACGCTGCAATATTCACTTTTCCATTGATTTTCCATTTCTTTAATTATCAATATTATATTTTTTAAACAAATAATAAGTAAAAAAAAAGATTAAAAGATAAATTTTACATTGAAAACAATAATAATTACAATTCTGTTTGAAACAGATTTTAATTTTTTATTAAAAATTAGGGCACATTGCATAATGTTTTCTTTTTTTAATCAGTTGTTATTTATATTTTTTAACTAAATGCTAAAGAGAAAAAAAAATATATTTTATTTTATCTGAAAGAAACAGACCATTGTCCTTAAAGAAAAATAAACAGTAGCAATAAAAAATGTATGTACTAAGAAATAAGATAAAATTTTATTGAAGGAAGTTTCTAGTTAAAATTGCCTTTTTGGAACAAAAGATTTTTACATTACCATGTCACTTAAGGCTTTAGAATCAATTCCTCATGTGCAGCAATTTTAAAATAGTTTGTCTCATATCTCACCCCCACCCCTATTTATTTATTTATTTTTTTTTTTTTTCCTCCTTTTGCAGTTAAATTTTGTTTGTCAACTAATTTTTGTAGCTATTTTCTTGTTGAATAAGTGAAAAAATAAATTTCTAACAAATTTTATGAACACCTTATTTATTGTTTTTGAAGTTTAATTCATGTTTTATTTAAAAATGGTACCTTTTAAAATGGAATTTTTTAGTAGGTTTTTAATAGCTTAAAAAATGATGTATGTTTTTTAAAGATTTGCAATCATGTGTTATTTTCTTTTAATGTTCTCTCTTTAATTTGAATGACAGATAGATGCTATGAAGAAACAAAAAGAAGATCAAGAAAAAGAATTAGAAGTATGTATGTGTAATATCTTGCTTATTAATTTTCCATTATTTAGAAGACAGTTTTTGCTGTGATCTATGTTAGAACTTTCTATCTGTGATCTATGTTATATGCTTGTAAAATAATCATTTAAGTTTTAACAAATGTTAAATTAAATTAAAATAAATAAATTCAAACTGTACATAAAACACACACACTCTTTTTATTTTTTAAATTTCTGTGTGGGTAATTTATTCTAAAATGTGACAACTCTTGTAGAAGTTTTTTTTTTTTTTTTTTTTTTTTTTAATCAAGCTACTACACAGCAAGAAGCTTAAAAATGTAAACTGGGTCAGGAAATGCTTAAGAGGCCTCTCCACTTGTCAGCCCCAGGAGCCAGAGCCAATGTTATTCTATGGAGAATTTCGCCCCATTATAACTTATTAACTAATATATATTTTTAAATTTCATTTTTACATGCAGAAACTTCACAACTATTAAACAATTTATCACTTTCTAAATTTTTTTTTTTTTTTTTTAATTTTTAATATTTTATCTTGAGATTGTAAAATGCAAGTTTTCACAATGTTAATTTTTATTTTTGAGCTTAAAAATGAAATCTTAAAAATAAAAAAAAATCAATTTTTAAAAAGTGATAAATTGTTTAATAGTTGTGATTTTCCGGAAAGTGAAAACGGAATTTAAAAATATGTATTAGTTAATGAATTATAATGGGGCAAAATTTCCCATACAATAACATTGGCTTCGGCTTTCGGAGATGATAGGTAGAGAATCCCCTTAAAAAACAGAAAATAAGGGTAATAAATTGCTGAAATAAGACATCTAATAGAATATTATTGATATTCAATGGCTGTGTCTGACTGTAGTTTTAAACAGATGCATTAACTCCCCCCCCCCCTCCACACACACACATACATGCTGCTGAATATTTTATTTTTAAATATATAAAAAAGAAATAAACTCTCAGCTCTAATTTCCATCAGTTTCAAAATATAGATATTTAAATAAAAAAAATTCGTGAGAGATCTATCCTATTAACTGTACAGATAGATGAAAATTATTAGAATAATTTATAAAATAAAATAAATAATCTCACTTAGGCTTCATCTTTAGCAATAAGCTTTTCTGGGGAGGATCCTCCCCAGAAAAGCTTATTGCTAAAGATGAAGCCTAAGTGAGGTTATTTATTTTATTTTATAAATTATGTTTGTGCTTCATTTGAAATTAAAGATAAAATTATTAGAATAGTTATGAGTTTTTAATTTTTTGGTAAATGCATGTAGAAATCAAAGAAAACTAATTTCAATTGTTGAAAACACGTTGACCTACTCTTTAAAAGTAGTTAGGATATTTTTAACAACTTTCAACTGAGATTAAAGTGTTTGAATTCAGCTCAGCTGCCTGTTTTTTCATTTTTGTGAATATATTTAGAAATTCATAAAATGTTTTCTAGCTCAATTTATTTGTCACATCTTAAATGTTTTTCAACATTATGGAAAAGTGTTAAAAATGTATAAAAAAAAAAAATCCATAAAGAATCGAAGCAAAATTTAATAATTTTGAAGCTTTTATCAAACTGATTATTATTTAATATATATTTTTTTTTTTTTTTTGTGGTTATTTAAAATATATATATATATATATATATATATATATATATATATATATTCCATTTGTTCCGATTTTCAAAGTATTAGGACCTATCTTATTCTGTGATTTGTTCAGATCTAACTTTTTTGTGAATGCCGTTTACAATGTTTTTTTTTTTTTTTTTTTTTCTTTCCCTCTACATCAAACTTAACTTTATCTATAACTGTATAGATGATGTCTTTTACAAGCATTAAATTCCATTTAAAAGACCATATGGGTTATGTTTAAACAAGAAAAAAAACATTTATTAGCTAAAAAAAATTAATGTGGCAATGTTGCCATTTTTCTGATGCACTCATGTTTTATGAAGGATTGTACTATCATTTCAACCCAGAATAGATGTTGCATGTTTTTGCAATTTATCGTGTTTGCTTACAAAATTTTTTATTTACTTATTATTTTGGTCATTTCTATGTTGGAATTTGTTTATTTTTGTCAAATTCTGTTTTATGTATTTTTATGCTTTAAGTTTTTTGTAATCATAGTTTTATATATAAGAAATTCACTAAAATTTTCAGGTTCAAGAACAAGAGCTAAGTGTAAAACGTAAAGAACTCAACGAACTAAGACAAGAGGAAGTCCAGCTGGAAAGCAAAATAAGTGCCGGTAAAAGCCAATTAGATGCCTTAAATAGCTCATTACAAACTACTATTCTTCAAATTAGTCAGGTATGATCAGGAATTTTTAAATTAAAATCATAATCTATCTTTTATTCTTTTTATTTTGATGTTTGTTTCTATTATATTAAGCATAGAAAATTCAATTTTATATATTCTAGAGATTCAGGATTTTATTTATTAAATGTAAAGAATATTTTATCAACATCTAGCACTATTTTCATTCTGTATAAGAAAATTTTAAATTTGAATATGTTTTGTATTAACATAACATTAAAAATAAATAATCTGTATTGAATTAAAACTTATTTATATTGCCAAGAATCATTTTCCCTCGTTATTTAATCTGGATCTTTGGATGCTGTGGTTTGGAAGCACCGTCTATTATAGCATGCAACTAAAACATATATAAACTAATATCGAATCATTTAATAAATCCATACATTAAAAAATATACATAAAGGCTGTTGTTTAAAAATAATAACTTTATTATTTAAGTAAAATTACCATAATTTATAAAATTAAATATCAATTGATTTCTTTATGTACATGTATGCCAATTTATGTACATTTATAGATATCATGATCATTTTTTATTTATGATAGCGAGATATAATATAAATTGCCCTTGCTGCGTTTTAACTTTTTCTATATATTCTGAAGAATATTTAAAGTAATTTCTTTTTATGTCTTTAAATGTTTTTTAGAAGTATTTTTCAAATTATCTTTCATCTTATATAAATTGGAAAAAATTACATTAAACAAATTTAGAAACTGTTTTGTAATCTAATAGTTTAATTTCAGCTTAAATTGAAAATTGAACAGTTACAAGAGCAACATAGGTTGATGTCAGATGCAATAAAAGAGATGGACAATGCAATATCATTTGGTGAATTCCGAAATGTGTCCGACTTTACTCTCACTGGTTTTCAGCCTCTGCCTGAAGGTGATATCACTGTTTTATCTCCAACGGTAAGTTAGTACCAGTATGTGTAAAGATATTTCATTCTAACATTTTAAAAATTAACTTTTAACAACTAGAACATATGTTGATGGGTTACAATTGATTTACTTTTACAGATTCAGAAATAGCTTAGACATGTTTTTGCTCCCCTTCCCTGTTTTTGTCTGTTGTAATCAGAGATGGATTTAAGTTAGATTGCCCATTTCAATATGCCCCCCCCTCTCGGCCATATCTTGAAATATTATGTATAAATAATAATAGCAATAAATATAATACAGCTACAGAAAACAATATTATTCTTAGATATTTCATTCACTATGCAATAGGGTGGTTCGAAAAAATCGATTTTTTTATTTCGGAATCGCGTTACCTCTCAAAAGTTGTAGTTTAATAGCCTCAATTGGGGGAAAAAAAAAAAAAAATTCTAAGTTGACATCTTCAGTTCGTGTACGAGGCTTAAAGTTTGAAAAAATATGTTAAAAATTAAAATTTTCAAAAATAACAAAATTAGTTTTTTTTTTAAATTTTTTATAATGCAACAGCCATAAGTTGTCAGTATGTAGCGTAGTTTGAACCTAAAAAAATATTTTATAGCTTTTACATAATATCTTTAGTTCGCACATACGCCTTAAATTGGGCTAAAATCGCACAAAATTTCAAATTTACGTGTTTAATATACAATAATACATACGTGACATATTTACATTTCAAAAGTATTTTTAAAATTCTAAATTTGTTGAATATAACAGTTTATCACAGTATTATACGTACAAGTATAGTTACACACGCATTTATATGTATATAATAACATTGCATGTATAGCTAATTACAAAATGATTTATAGATTTTACCTATTTTTTGTGTCTTTAAGATTCCTCATATGTGTTGACAATGTTTTAAATTGAGATTTATAGTCAAATGATGGCATAGTTGACCTTGAGAGCAAAACTGTCTTTATGAAACCATCCCTGTTCTCTTCTCCATATACTTTAGTACAAGATTCTGTTACGAGCTTTACAATTCTTTTGACACTTTGCGTGTGGCAAGGAAATTTAATTACCTCGAACTCTAGGAGAACAATAGTATTACGAGCAGTTTAATATCGTCAGAAGGTTTTACTTCAGAAATATATAGTCTTAAGATCCTATTTGCACAGGTTAACCACCTAGAGTTACTAAGAGAACCAGCATCTTTCACAGCGAGATCTATGGGCGAGAAATTAATTCTTGTATTTCAAAAGAAATACAAGATTTGAAATACAAGAATTAATTTCTCTTACCCGCATTTGTTTATCACAAACCGCTTTTTCTTTCCAAAATAAATTCTATCGTCAGTCTGAAGGTTTAGCCATGGGTTCCCCTCTAACCCCAATCCTCGCAGACATTTACATGCACTATTTCGAAAGCAAGCTTTTTAAGAAAATATCTTTTCCTTTTTTGACCCGCTACGTTGACGACACCTTCACGCTTATCGACATGTCTCATCACAATATTGACCATGTCTTAGAAACCTTAAATTCAATTGACAGTAATATCCAGTTTACATATGAAATAGAAAATAATGGCTCCCTTCCATTTATTGATACCCTCGTCTCTCGCACTGTAATTGGATTTTCAACCACTGTCTATCGTAAAAATTTTGCAGTCTCCCTTCCTCCCCATGCGCGTTCATGTCACCCACCTAACCAAAAAATGGCTGCTTTCTATACTTTTGTAAACCGTGCCCTTAATATTTGTTCAAATCCTATTTTATTGAAATCTGAAATTAAATACCTGAAAGCCATCGCAATTGACAGAGGTTATGACCCTTCCATTATAGACAAAGCTATCCAAAAATTACAACTCCCTAGTATTTCGTCTACTAAATTAGTCACATTTAATATCAGTATTGTTTTACCCTATTTTTCTAAAACCAGTCAAACCATAGCTAAAATTCTCACAATATGATTTTAAAATAATATTTTTGCCTTCCAATAAACTCACCTTTTCTCAGTTAAAAGATCCTATTGGTATGCATAATTCTTGGGGCATTTATAGTATTTCCTGTCAGTGTGGTTTATCATATATTGGCCAAACTAAACGCAGTCTTAAATTTCGTCTAAAAGAACATATGAATTACGTCCGCAAACAAGAAACCAATAAATCGGCTATTTCTAAACATTGCTGGGAGGAAAATCATAATTTTAAATTTAATTCAGCTAAAATAATTTGCAGACCTAAATCCATTCATGAACTCGATTTCTTTGAAGCTTTTCATATTTATTAAAATTTTAAAAACCTTGTAAATTGTGATTTCGCTGTTCCCTATTTGTCTGATTGTTGGAAATTTTACATTCAGTCCACATTTCCTTAATTTTTCTACTGTTTACACAACTACACATTCCTTAATTCCTATTGGCCACACTCCCCACCTCTTCCGTAATACTATTGGTTGAACTAAATCCGGTCCCTCTCCTATATATACGAGTACTTCTCCAGATTCAGAATTCTTTTTGCACTGAAGACGGTACGCTTTAGGCTACCGAAACAGCTGTATGCACCTCAATAATTTTTCTTTGACGTTTCTGATGTCCTGTTTTAATATTCCAACGCCAAGTCTCCTGCTATTAAAAAATAAATGCTTCAACGTGATCATAAAAGTAAAATCAGTTTGTTTATCTGGTTTCTCTACAAAGATATGATAATAATAATTTTTATTTAATTACAGAAGAAGACTAACACCACATTCATATTTTTATTAAAAAATATAGAAGTTATTTTGATTTCTAAGTCTAAGTAGATAAATTGTTTTACCTTAAAACAGTTTCTTTACAGCTTTTCGTTTGATATTTTATATTTAAATCATTACATACTGAATTATTTTAACAAAATAATTCCACTCATCAAATGAAAACACCTTTGACTTTGAAACACCTTTGGAGAACACCTATGAAAACATCTTTGGAAACACTTTTGGAGAGCAGATCAGGCTTTGAAATTTGTATCATCGATTGAAAACCTAATCAATTTCAAATTCCAGTTACTTTATGTTTGGATTTGTGTTCAAAATTAAATTGTCTTTCAGATTTCAATAAGCTTAAAATTTTTGCCACCCTCAATACGGGCCTAAGTATAATCCATTGCTGGATATTTAATTGCCATATGAAAGTAGCAGCATCCCAGTTACACATGGTTGCTCTCCAGTCTGAACGATCAACAGTACAAATATAATATACCATACAAATGTAGTATGCATTCATGTATTTCAAACTGGTATAAAAAAAAAAAAAAAATCCATAACATGTTAAATGGGGCCTGCAAAGTGTTTTTATAATGAACAAAAAACCCAATCAATTAATCAATTGTGAATTTTCAAATGTTCTCACTCCTTTTTAAAATGTAGTTCCTTTTCAAATTTTGGTCATCCTTGAAATTTTCACCACCACCACTTAAAATTTAGTCTCCTTTAAAACTTAGGCACCCCTAAAACATTGGTGCCCCTGGACCCGGCTTCACATGCCTTAGCCAAAATTCGCTACTGGTCTTAATTCTTTATAGATTAGTTTCAACTTTTTTCTTTTTTTAGTTCATGTGTGTAATATGCTATTTCAAAGGATGTGTTAAATAAAACTAAATACCAAAGCTTATTTATTTATTTATAAAATAATAATAATACATCCAAAATAATCCCTATTAATTTATTTGTAAAGCTGTAACAGATTTCATTACAGAAAATAATTTGAAATTGCTTGTAAATAATACACTTTTCTAATGCAATGTAAACTAATACATATGTCCCAAAGAAATATAAAAGAGAGTTTATCTAGTGACTTAAAACAAATTGGTAGGGCCATTTTTTTTAAACACAAAATCTAAAATTGACGTATTTAATCAGGATGCCTGTCAATTTTCCTGTAGTAACCAAGTAACTCGCACAAAAGGACTATAAAAGAGGGTTTATGTAGCAAATTTGTAAAATGAAAAAATGTTAGAGCTTTTTTTTTTTTTTTTTTTTATCATGCACATTACTCTTAATCTTTATTTTTTAAACTTTCTATAAAATTTTGGGGATACGCCACTGAACTTATAAAGAGCACCTAAAAAGGGTTTATATAGCAATTTTGAAAAAAATTGTTTGAGCTGTTTTTGAGATACAGATTTACGGTTCCGTTTACAGTTTTCCAATTTTCACCAAAAGTTGACAAAATCATCTGTACACCAGACCTGTCTTAATTCTGTAGTTTTTGTCATTCTGTCTTTATTCATTTTGGAGATATAATAAATAGAAGATTTTCTATACATTTACACACACTTGAGCAATTTCCAAAAATTACTTTTTTGAACTCAAAAAACCTTAAAGCATGTTAGTCAGGTGAAAACTCAGTATCAGACTTTTTGATCAAATACAAATTCTTCCATAACCTAAACCTAAAGTAATTAGATAATGTAAGTATACATATATGAAAAAAAGAAGGAAAAAAAAAAGATTTTTAATGCAGTTTTGGTAATTTTTATAAAGTTTTTAAAATAGTTGTATCTTTAAAACTTTAAAAATTAAAATGTGATTTTTGTATTTTTGTAGACACCTAAAGGTTTTGAAGAAATCAAAGAAACATCTCCTGTAGCTCCTGTTTCTGATTTCCAGGTATTTATTTTTCATTCATCTTGCATTGTCTCTTAATTGTTCATCTTGTATTCTTATTACGTTATTAGTCTGTTACTATTCAATGAAAAAAATCATTTAGAATTGATGCCTTTTTTCTTTTTGTTTATGTTTAATCAGGAAGATCCGTTTAAGAATAAAGATCCTTTTGAAGGTAAAGTGAATGGATTTGCTAGTGACCCTTTTGCTGGAGAAGATCCATTCAAAGCAGGTTTGTTGGATTTATTTTCATAAAAATTTTGTTTTTGTTGTATTTTGTATTATTTCTATGCACATAAGAAAAAAAAACATTGGATTCATGAAGTTTTTCCGCTTTTTGTATTTGATGAATTTACTTATTTCAGATCCATTCAAAGAATCTACTGTCATAGCATCTGGGGATCCCTTTGGTGGGGACCCTTTTGGTACTGGCTTCAACGTTACTGCAGCACAAGCTTCCACTAAAGTTAGTGTTCTCTTTATTTTTGAGTTTTTTTTTTATTTTTTTTTTTAACATTAAATATTTCATATTGATAAAAATAGGGGAAATTTTTGTTCCTAATTTCAAATATATAAATATCTCTTTAAAAATGCTTACAGCAGCTAAATGATGATCAGTTTATCAAAATGTAAAAAATTTTGATAAATTTCAAGTGTAAGTTATATTGAATGCCAATAATAAATATGAATAAAAGTTACGGAACTTTAAAATGTTCACCTTGTCAGAGAGAGAAAGTTTACCATCTGCCATAGTTTTCTTCATAGGTTTCACCATGAAGAGTATGATTAATATCATAATTCTTTAAAAAATTTCATGTTTCCTAAGAAATATCTACCATTAGATATCTGTAATGACTTAAGATGTTTAATCCTTTTCCATTCAGAATTTTATACCTGCATTTAAGAGGAGATATATCTTGGATAATAAAGATAATTCATTCCTGGATCATAATTCTTAATTAATATATTTCTCAATTAAAGCATAATTTTCCAGCATTTTCTACCGATAGTAATTTGATTTGTTCTGGGTGTGGTACACAAGTTTAAAATGGATTTTATAAAATAAAAAAATAAAAATAAATTGCTAAATACTACAATGAATGCTTTACCAGTTGGATGTAGAAGAATGGAAAGCACACTAAAAAAAAAAAAAAAGCTTAGAATTCCTTAACACTGATGTATGTTATTTAACCACTTCACTGGCCATCCAGGGATAACTCAGGGGAAACATAGTCTTCCACACACTACAGTGGCCGGTGAAGTGGTTAAGTTACTGTGGCTTATTTTCTATTGAAAATAGTATAAATAGCACAGCTGGTTTGTTGGTGTTACAGAGACATCCGAAACAAATCTAATGTAATACATTTTATAAAGTTTTTTTTTTTCATATATTTGCTTCTGCACACCACAAAACTAAATGAAAATCATATTTATTACTCATATGCACAAAATCATGTTTCAATAGAATAGAATATGATTAGCTTTAAGATTTACAAATTCACACAAAAATATTGAGATAAGTTGGGACATATAAATTGGAAATTTCAAGAAGTGCATTTTTAGTTGTGTTATAATTTTTCAGTACTTTCCAACAGTGCTGAAGAGTGATTATAACTTTAATTTGTGTGTCTGCCTGTTCGTCTGACCAGGCTGAAATTTCAGTTAACACTTAAAGCCCAATAGCAAATAATGTAATTAATTTGTAAATTGGTTCTTGGGGGGGGGGAAGACTAATTATGTCAGTATTTATTAAATTTTATAATTAACTATTATTTGTTTTCTTTACTATTATGTGCTTGTTTTTAGGATGATCCTTTTCTTGAAAGTGATCCTTTTGGTGGCTTTAACAATGCTGCTCCAGCTGTACCAGGTATGTAGGCTTTATTTATATATATATATATATAATAAAGATGATCTATTAAGCATAGTAGAAGCCAAGCAACAGATAGAAGATCACTGAAACACCAATGACCAATAAGATAAAAAAATAAATAATAATAATAATAAAAAAAAAAAATATATATATATATAAAAAAAAAAATCATCAGTGGATGAAATACACTAATGTAAAGAAACCAGATCTATTAATTAGCAGCCTGCAAAACAAACGAATCAATAAAGTAAAACAACAAATCTTAACTTAAAACCATAAACTTATCAAAATTAATGAAAAAACAACCTAAGAAACACAAGATAGGAAGAAGGAGGCAGGCGGCAAGACTTGTGACTTGCCTGTGGGGTTACACTAGTTTTATGCCGGCAACACTCCCCCAGCCTGCCACAACCAGAACAGGAACCATATGGATATAAAAATGCAAATTTCAAAGCAGATGAACAACAATGAAACCACGAAGCCACAATGAAATTCACCGATTGATCACATTGTGTTTAACAGTATAATTAGAACATTAAATATAGTTGACAACTCAAAAAGGAAAAAACTGAAATTTTAATGGAAAATGAAAGTTTGCATAGTAATACAAAGCAAATGCAACAAGCCTTCTACTTTTTTTTTTTTTTTTTTTTTTTTTTTTTAATTTAATTTCACATACTCACCCAACCATCCAGCCTTACAACATCACCCCACCTCCGTAATCAAACATCTGCCCACCCAACCGCCACCTTTTTCATTGTCTTTTATTATATATATATGTTTTTTTTTTTTTTTTTCCTTTCTTTCTTCCTCCTTTTACATAAAAAATTATTAAACATAGTATTTCACAATTTATGCATCTCTCTGATTTCCTTCTGTATTCCAGTGTTGTTTTTGATAAGCAGATAATCTGCCAAAATAATAATGCTTTCCTAAACATGGTTAAGTATAATCATTTATGATATGAAATTAGGATTTTTAATGATGTTAAAATTAGGGGTGGGAATCGATTAAGAGTTTTAACTGGGTTAATCGTAGTTCATTAATCGATTAATCAGATTTTTAATCGGTTTTCATTTTTCTTCTTTGTCACTTCAGACTAGAACACAGAATGTTATTTTCTGTTTCTTCTTCAATAGTTACTATCAGCAATTGTGAACAGACAATAAACGCTTGAAGATACTGTGAAACTCTGTTGACATTTCCCCCATCAGAGGGATAGTGGAAATCTCAATCCCCCTTTTTTAAAAAATAATTAGCATTTCCATGTTTTGAAAACTTCTTGTTTCTGAGAATACTAGTACGCTAGCCAACACTTTCTGTAGATGGCTACAGACAGGTGGTGTTGTTCCAGCATGCACATGAAGCGGCATTTTGTTTAATAACTGTCCTCCCCCTTTTCTCTATCAACAAAAGTGCAACGACTTCTTTTGAGAGGTTTTATTTATTTATTTATTTTTATTTTGCTTTTTCATTATTTTATGGATGTTTCTTAGAATGTTTGTTAGCAAAACATGTGAAAAAATATTTTGTAGGCAGAACAACATTTTAACTTTAATTCGTAGTTTGAAAATTTTAATCGGATTTTGAAAAAATTTTTAATTGAATTAATCGGATCCGATTAATTCGATTAAAAAAATTGATCAGGACTAAACATTGATCGATTAACCGAACCGATTAATCGGCACAGCCCTAGTTAAAATAGCTTACAGCACCTCCTAGCAGTGAAAATTTGATTAAATGTGTTGTAAATAAAGGATTTCTGTGAGATTAGGCCATATTATATGTTTAAGTGAGGAAAAGCATAAGCAATGTATAAAATGAAATTATAATTTTAATAGTGTTAAAGTAGTTTACAGTGGCAAAAATATGTTGTGAACTGTCATCATATGAAACATTATTATATTCATCTTTTCCATCAGCCAACACCTTAGAACTAGCTATTTTTTCTATAAAATCTTTAATTTTCAATTAGAAGAATACTAGTTCATAATTTAAACTGAATTTAGCGATTTTATTATTATTATTATTATTATTATTCTGAACTTGTAATCACTTTTTTAGCTAATTTTTAATTTTGGACAAAATTGGATGCAAATTAGTGCTTTTTTTACACTCAAATTTAAAAAAATCTAACATGAGTCGGAAGATGATGAAAGATTAACAACTCACAAATTTAAAAATATCATGGGAAAGTGCTCTGAAAGTGAATCACATTTTAATGAATTTTATAAGACTGTGAACTTATAATCACTGTTTATAGCCAATTTTTTAACTTTTGTTAAAATCTGCTTAAAATTAGCTTTTTTTTTTTTTTTTCTTTTGTATTCTCCTGTCCAAAAAATTCGTGCAGTTTATAATCTAACATGATTTAAAACTTGGAAGGTTATTATCTCACAAATTTTAAAAATATCATTGCAAAATGGTTTGAAAAATAAATTTCAATATTTTTTTTAAAAACTTGTCTAACAGATTTTCATTAAACGTAGCAGCTAAGAACCCTCTGGATTAAATCAGCATTCTGTTCTATACATGTAAAAGAGTACTTTCACTCACTGACTCATCAATGCACAGCAAAATCTACTGGAGCCACTGACTCGAAACTGGGTCAGATGCATATAGTGTAAGCACAAAATCACAATTTCAATCAAGCTAATTAAATCAGGAGTGTTTGTGTTCAGGGTTTACCCCTGATTTCAGGGTTTTTACTCAACCCATATGTATTTTCGTATTTCCTATAAAGTTTTTTTTTGCTTTCATTGTTCATTTGTTATCCAGGTGATATGTGAATGAAATGTAAAAGGATTGAGGGCTTCTGGCCTAAACAGTTTGAGTATTATGTGATATTTGTTTTTTGTTTTTTTAATTTGAGGCTCTAAATTTCAGGGTTTTTACCTTTGAGTCACAATCACCCCTGTTAAATAAATCCTGGTGATTATTAATGTAATACACAATATAATGCTGATTTTCCTGATCAGTCGGAAACAAAAATTTATCTGGATAATTTGTACTCTATTATGATGATTTATCTCTTTCTAGTGTCTATTTATTTATTTATTTTTAGATTAGGTCTCATTAGATTAAATTAACAAAGCCTAGAGCACTAGGAACTGTACAAACCAAAGAACTTTTGTCTTTTGATGTTAATTTGAGTCAATACATCAGTTTATGTTAATTTCAGTAACTAACATAGTGTGTAATAAAATCACATAAACCAATTTAACTTTAAAAGTTTATTTACTTTACATTTTGTTTTCTCTTCTTTGTTAATTCCAGTCTTGTCCCATTCATCCCCAATCATGTCCCATTCATCCCTCTGGGTGGGGATAAATGTTTATATGTCAGTGGCGAGACGTGAGATTTTGTCGAGGTCATCGCTATTTCTCATCCCCCCCCCCCCCCCCAAAGCTAATTAAATAAATCCTGGTGGTTATTAATGTAATACAGAATATAATGCTGATTTTTCCCAA
This sequence comes from Salticus scenicus, assembly GCA_963930645.1. NCBI lineage: Eukaryota > Metazoa > Arthropoda > Arachnida > Araneae > Salticidae > Salticus > Salticus scenicus. The sequence goes on along the minus strand of OZ005654.1, from coordinate 40,123,484 downwards.
TCAGTCAGAAACAAAAATTTATCTGGATAATTTGTACTCTATTATGATGATTTATCTCTTTCTTGTGTCTTATTTATTTTTAGATTAGGTCTTATTAGATTAAATTAACAAAGCCAAGAGCACTAGGAACTGTACAAATCAGTCTCCCATTCATCTCTATGGGTGAGGATGAGTGTTTATATGTCAGTGGCGAGACGTGAGATTTCGTCGAGGTCATCGCTATTTCTCATTCCCCCCCCCCCCCCCCCCCCCCCCCCGAATACACACAACATCTAAATCATTCCTACATTCTCTCTTTATTATATGACACATTTTGTAAGAAATTGTAAATTTAAAAAAAAAAAAAAAATAGAAATATTTATTTATTTTTATTTTAAACTTAAATTTTAAAAACATTATTTTTATTAATTGATTATATTCAATCAATTACATACGTTCAGTTATTCTTTGTTTTACTTTTGCTATAACTATATCTCGTAATATGTCAAAGTATTTCATAGTTTACAAGAGCTGCATGATTTAACATTATTGTTTTTCAAATAACATTTATGTAATCATTCTCTGACTCACTCTCACTTTCGCTATATCCAGTAACATGCTATAATTTAAATTAATGTTTATAATAATTAATTGATAAATAATGGTCAGTTTAATTATGGTATAATTTCAAAATTTGTGAGCAATACGTAATTTTACTTTATCTTGTTATTATTATATTAATTTAACCATTCCCTGGCTTATTATCACTTTTATTATAGCACTATTTAATTTTTACCAGTTGCGATTACAACTGAATCCCATAATATGGAAAAATGTATTCTTCATTTATCAGTGATGCATACTTTATATGATGACGATTTATCTGCAGATTGAATTAATCATTGTCCGTGACTGTCTAACTAACAGTCGAACTGTCTAAAATCGCAGAAAATTTGCTAATGACATTATAATTAAATATATGAATGCATGTGAATTCGGAGAAAAATTATGTTTTCAGCATGAAAGTACTTGGTGGGAAGGGGGGGGGAATAGCATGATATTTATGGTGGTGTGCCAATTCCGGCCATAGTCAAAATCCCTCTTTGTAAGGGATTAAAGTGTTCAAGGAATTTGTCTTAAAAGGATTGTTGTATACTTGGCCCACTCCCTAAAGTCTATTGACCGGAAATGTAACCAAGGTGAATTTTGGCGATAAATTTACTAGTTTTAAGTAATTTGAAAAAATCCCATTTGCGCGAATAAAGTAAAAATACAAGAATAGTATGAGTTACATGCGTTCTCAGATTCATACTAGAGATGTAAAATTTCCGGAAATTTTGAGGCGGTGGAAAAAAACCCAGTTTTTTTCTGGAAAATTTTGAAAAAATGGGAAAAATTGAATTTTTTACAGATAAAAATAGGGTTTCTTAATAATTATAATATCTTAGAAAATATAAAGTGTTAAATATTTAAAAATGCTAGCAATCCATATTATTTTTTCTTAACAGAAATATACAAAAAGCTTTTACTATTAAAAAATGAGCCTTTCTGTGTCATAAATGCCAGTACCTTTTCTTGTACAAAACACCAAAAACTAGTCAAATCATCATTCAACCATTAATTTTGCATAGAGTGTGCATTCCTATAGAATGTTCATCTCCCAGCAGCATTGATGAATTCAGATTAGAATCATACCATTTTTTTTTTTTTTTTTTTTTTATAGACCCGAACCTGATTTCTTTATATTCGAAACCCAAAAACTAAATAAAATTTAATGATTCATCTGAAAATAATGCAAAAATTTTTAAAGATATAAAATAAAATAAATTTTCATTGTCACAGAGTTAGTAAATAATTTAAAAAATAATTAAAACGGATTTGTTGATACACTAAGATAAAAATTTAAAGATCTGAAAAATAGATTGATAATTTTTAACCATTTATGTGTATTGTGTTCTTCAAGAGTACAAAAATATGCTTTAAGTTTAATATATATATATATATACCAGACCCAAACCTGATTGCAGATCAGGCTCGGGAAAATCAGTTTACCGGACCTGATGCTGGACTCTAATTCAGATTTTCATTTAAAATGAAATTAATCACAAAGATAAATTAAAAGTTTAAAGTTAATTGAACTTCAGAAATTTAAAACATTTTATTATTGATTTATTATTATTTTTTTTTATACAGGATGGCCATTAGAAATTTTCCAAATTCCCTGACTTTTTAAAGATTATTTTTCAGCATTTTCCCTGACATATGATGCTGTTCATTTCCCACGAAATTAACGAGCAATTTAACTCTTTCAAATATGGCTTATTTCCACAAAATTTGCCAAAATTCCCTGACTATTCCTTGACATTCCCAGACTCACTTAAATTCCCTGACTTTTCCATGATTCCCTGACTAGTAGCCATCCTGTTGTAATATAAAACGTATTGACTCAGACATAAATCAAGTAGGTTTTTCCGCATATAATTTTTAGAAATTGTGAAATACATTTTTTAACAGAAAGTAGTTGCTTAGATTTTTTTTTTTTTTTTTTTCTGTTACATGCATTTATATGTATATATGTGTGTCCGTGTGTGTGTATAATATATATATCCACACACATTAAAATAATACAGTTAGACAAGTCTAAGGATATATATTCAAGAAAAAAGACTGAAGTATAAAGGAGCTTGAAAGAATAAGTAATTTCAAATGAATGTGATGGAAGGGAGGTCATAACAAAATCAATGTTTTCATGTAAGAGACTGAACATGAAAAAATATTTCAAGAAAAAAGTATTGAAATGTAAATAATATGAATTTCTAAATACGTTATTTTATGCTAGAAATTTCAAAATTTTCAATTTTTCTGGGCGGAAATAAACCCCTTCGGGAAAAACCATTTTTTCCCCAAAATTTCCGGTTTTTTTCGGACCATTCCCATCTCTAATTCATACACAGCGAGGTAGAGGTGTCTAGTGTTTTTATGTGCGCGAAGCGTATATACGTGCGTGATACTGTTTGCTGCGAAAACGAGTTACCAGCATTTTCAGATTCATGCACATAGAGGTAGGGGTGTCCAGTGATGTTTTTTTTTTTTTTTGTTTTAACATGCGTGGTAGTGATTGCCGCAGAACCGAGTTACGGGAGTTTTCAGATTCATGCACAGCGAGGTAGGGGTGCTCAGTGATTATTATTATTTTTTTTTTTTTTTTTTTGGTTTTTACAAATGTGGTAGGGATTGCTGCGGAACCGAGTTACTGGCATTTTCAGATTCATGCACAGCAAAGTAGGGGTGCTCAGTGATTTTTTTTTTTTTTTTTTTACAAATGTGGTAGGGATTGCTGCGGAACCGAGGTACGGGTGACCAGTGATTTTTTTTCTTTTTGTTTTTACGTCCATGGTAGTGATTGCCGCAGAACAGAGTTACGAACTTTCTCAGATTATCAAGTCAAAAGAGATGAAATCACCAGCACACCCGTTCCTGCAATTTCTGGTTGCAAAAATGGGAAATTTTCAACACTTTAATCCCTTACAAAGAGGGATTTTGACTATGGCCGGAATCGGCACATAACCATCTTTACTACTTTGTTATGAAAAGAAATAAATTAAATAAAAATAAATCTTGCAGTAAGAGAGAATTTGTTTCCATTCTTGGAGAAAAAAGTAAAGAAGCATTTTTTCATAATATAACTAGAGAAAAATTGATTTTGTTGTTAAGGGTTAAAAATAGATGATTAAATTATACACATGTGTTCGTTGGATCATTTTAAAAAAATCAATTAAAAAATAAAGAAGAAATATCCCCAATCGATTTGTAAGTATCGAAAACTTCTATATACCAATTTTGAGCAATCTAACACTATTTTTATTTTTTTGCCCCCCCCCCCCCCCATCTCCCCTCCCCCTTCTCACCCCTCCTAATAACTTTACACTTTCGAAAATATCCCCATTCGACTTGCAGGCCTCTAAAACCTGTCTGTACCAATTTTGAACGGCCGAACTGTATTTCTATTTGTTTTTGCCCATAGCTCCCCTTACCTCCCCACCTGCCTTACCGCCCCTCCTAACAATTTTACAAATTCGAAAATATCCACAATTGATTTGTATGTATCGAAAACCTCTATAAACCAATTTTGAACAATCTAACTCTATTTTTATTTTTTTTGCCCTCTCCCCCTCTCGCCCCTCCTAATAACTTTACACTTTCGAAAATAACCCCATTCGACTTGCAGGCCTCTTAAACCTATCTGTACCAATTTTGAACAGCCTAACTGTATTTCTATTTGTTTTTGCCCAAGAGTACCAGGGGACTTCACTGACGTCTACTAATTGGGATAGTGTGAAGACAGAAATTAAAGTGGCTTTGATGTACTATGGTGCCTGGGTCTTTGTGGAGAATGACAAATACTTGGAACAGCAGGCTAGTGAGAAGAAAGCCTTGACTTTGAGAGAAAAGAATGAGCTGAATTTAAGGGAAGACAGGGCTTTTACATTAATTTATCAGTCATTAAGTCCTGAAATTAAGCCATTTATCAGCAATTTAACAGATGGTTACAAGGCCTTGAAGGTTCTGCATGAAAATTTTGAGAGCGCCCTGTAATTGTGGAGTGCCCCGTAAACCCCACCTAGAATGAACCCTGATATTGGCATCAGCCTTTAAGGCCGCTGATTCCTTAAATCGCGCTCAAGGGAGAAAAAACTGTATAATACGGAACTGTTTTTAATGAGTTGTGTACAGAGGAATTTATAAGCTGCCAAAAAGTACTAGAATATTGGTCAATTTTTAACATTGATAACTATTCTGTCATATGATCAGAATAGTTTTTATAGGGCATATTCTTTTTAAATGATTTGCGAATTACTTCAGCTGACCACATGGCACCGCTATTCAAAAAAAAAAAAACTTTTGGACAGCCAAATTTCCAATAAATATGTCTGGCAGGACAAAAACCACAGCTATAATAGAATGATCCACCATGAATCATGTAGGAATGGTTCATCTATTCTTTCTTAAACATTTTCTTCTTTCCTCACTGTCTTTTTTTTTTTTTTTTTTTTAGTATTGATGAAAGATATAAATAAAAGCCACTGCTCAGGATTGTAAAGTTTAGCCTACTAATCTACCTCTAGATGTTATAGCAGTGTTTACAAAAAAAGAATACTTATTAAAATAAAAACTTATTTTAATAAGCATAATTCTAAAACAAAATTGATTAAGTTAGAATTTAGATATTGAATTACATAAAATGTTCTCAAAGAATTTCTATTTTTAAATTAATTTTTGGTTATAATTGCTCTTACATTGATCTTTTTTTTTTTTTTTTTTTTAACCCTCCAGTAAAGCTAACAATAAATATAATTATTGGCTTTTTTTTTTTTTTTTTTTTTTTTTTTAAATTCATAAAAGCAATGAAAAAAATGTTTTTTGTAATTTTCTCTGATATATTATACATACAGAGATAGATATATATTTGATCTATGGTTCCAGTTTCCAGAAAAATATGTTTGATAATTAGCTGACATTTTTCTGATGTTTTTCTTGTTTTCAAATAATTTCTTATTTATCAGTTATGCTACATAAATATTGTTCCACACTCATGTTTCAGAGAAACAGATAATTTACTTATTTTGAACTAATCGTTTTATTGGAGCATTCTGGCAATGTTTCAGCCTCAAATTATTAAACAAGGCTTGGCTTTAACTTTCAGCAAAGGACAATTTTTATGAGAAATTGTTAATGCTTAAGTCGCGAATCTGAAGATAAAAATGCTGGTATGTCGATAAAGTAACCTGAAATATATCTCAGCCTTTTTCATTTTGGAAATTTGGCAAGTCTGATATATTTTACCGTAAAATTCCAATAGTAACCCTCCCTTTTTTCAAGGAGAAATTTGTCAAAACTGGGAGAGGGGTTATATTTGGAAGTTTCCGGAAAAGTACGATGATTTCGGAAGAGGGGAGGTTATAATCGGAAGTTTCACAATCTTTTTTTGGAAGTATTAATAATGAAAAATTTTTATTTTAGCAAGAAAAAAAAAAAAAAAGTATTCGGAATAACAGAAACAGACACGAACATGTGATAAACAAATAGCGATCGCGAAGCGAATCAGTCTAGAATTCGCTAGTAGTTAAACAGTTAATTGCACTGTTATTAACTGATATGAAAGAACAAAACAGGGTGAACGATAACTATTAAAGTTACATATGCAAGTACTACTACGGAGTTATTATGCTGTTTAATGATTTAAAATTAAAAAGAGAATTTAGAAAAGAGTTGTGATCACAAAAACAGAGTTGCATAAGCAAGATTGTGAAAGCCATGGCCGCTTGCGGATAGCAGTTAACGTTTTGGAGTTTAAAGAATGTAAACAATGCCACATTTTTTTTATTTGGAGTTATTTTACTTTAAAAAGATGAGTAAAAATAACACTTGGATATGTTTATATGCAAATTAAAGTTTCTAAATAAACATATAAGACTTCAGAATTTAAAAAAAGTATGTTTGCAACGCTCATGGGAAAACAAAAGAGTGGCGAACTTAGCCGCCAAAGGTAAGGGAGGGGGGGTTATAAACGGAATTTTCCGAAAAGGTAAAGTATGCCAAATTTCAGAGGGGGGGTTATCGGAATTTTACGGTATATATTTAGGTGCATCTCTTCCTCCTCTTGGGGTGTAAATTTTCAATATGGGTATCATTGAAAAGAAATCATTAATATCTTCAAAATGAATAGTTGAACCATAAGATCTGTGAAAATTTAAATCAAAGTTTTTTTTTTTTTTTCCCCCTTTTCATTAAAAAAAAAAAAAAAAAAAAAAACACTTCCTCACTTATTTCTTGAAATAAAAATGGAATTAGTTAAAATAAATTATTTATTATCACTAAAGTTTCAGTGCTATCTATAATTTTTTTTTTTTTTTTTTTAAATGCATAAACCCAATTTTTATTTATTCATTTTTCAAGTAAGTGAGCGTTTTTACAAAATGTGTTTTTACATTCGATTTTCACATATAAATATTGTCTCTTAACTGTTATTCTTTAAAGGTTTGATAAAAATCTATCAATATGGAAAATATAAAACAAAATTGGAAATTGGGCTTAGTACAAGATTAGATGTTTTAAAGGTATGTGTGTGTGTGTGTGTGGTGGGGGGGGGGCAAAATTTGATGGCTCGAGATCATCCTTTCTGTGTGAAAATGTTATAACAAACTCACATACACACAGAAAATTTTATTATTAGTATAGATTCTGTAGAAAGGAGAAATATCTTTAATAAATATTTATGTTATATTGGAGAAATGTATGTTCCACAACTGTGTATTTCCAACTATGCTTTATTAATTATATATTTCCTTTCTTTTTCAGATAAGGATCCATTTGATCCTTTTGGCCTTTCCAAATCAAATTCTGTGCAATCACCAGTTACAGTAAGTTTTAAATTTTGTAATTTGTTGGTTAAATTCCTGTTTGTATGTATTGATAGACAAATAGAAATGAGATATGTTAGTTGAGGAAATTCTTATGGTATTGTGGGGTCTATTTAGGGAATATTTAGTTTAACTACTTGGTGACTTTACTCGATCTGAGCTTAGGCAAAAAAAACATACCATCCTGGCTCATCCTGAGTGTAGCTTGGACAATGGGAAGATTTTCACTGTATAAACAGTTTTTTACGAATTATTTCAGATGTGCGTTTTAATCGTTTTAAACTCTTTTCTGTTTCTGGCCTTGCATATGTGAATTTAACATATATGAACAAATTTTGAAACATAATATCATCATTTATCTTGTGTAGATATACTGGATATAAATAAAATGTGTAATTTAGTCTAAAATCCAGTTATTAGGTACATGAGTTATTTTTTAGTTATTGTGAATTACTACCAAAATCTAGTGATTTCTGCCTTGCAGAAAGCCAACTCTAAAGGTAATGTTTCCTTAAATTTAAATATGTTTTAGGAAATGTTATCTGCGCATTTTGTTATTATGTTTAAAAAAATTCTAGTCTCAATGCTATTCGACTTCCTATTGGTAGATACAGTGAGTTGAGTGAAGAGACTCTAGCTGAACTGCTGCGAGTTCTCTGGTGCTACTGATTGTGATAGCCATAGCTCTCTCTCTTCCTATACTTGTGGTAAGGACAATTGGGAAGCTGCTAAACTGGTCGGTTACCCTTGATAATGTCATCTGGGTCTTTTGAGCCTTTTAAGTCGCCGGGGGGGATGGATGTCATCATTCCTGTACTTCTTATCAAAGGCATTAATTTTCTTGCCCCTGCAGAATTTTTCGTTCTTGCGTTGCTTATGGGTATATACCTCAATCTTGGAGGAATACTAGGGTGATTTTCATTCCTAAGCCTGGGAAGGATAACTACTTTGATGCCAAGTCCTTTAGGCCTATTTGCCTCTCTTCTTTTTTGTTGAAAGGAATGGAGAAGCTTGTTGACAGATACCTTAGGGATTCTGTTATTGTTGATAGGCCACTGTCTTCCACACAGCATTCTTATCAACCTGGAAGATCTACTAATACTGCATTGTATGAACTTTTCTTTCTTTTAGAAAAGTGCATTAATGATAAAGAAATTGCCCTTGTTGCTTTTCTTGATATTGAAGGGGCGTTTGATAAGGTCCCTTTTGACACTATCATTCGTGCTCTTGACTTGAGGGGTACTAATCCTATTATTACCAGATGGATTGCTAATTTGCTATTCTCTAGGTATGTTTGTGCCTCTTTTATGGGTACTTGCATGAAGGTTCATGCTAGCTCTGGTTGTCCACAAGGGGGAGTGCTCTCTCCTAATCTGTGGTGCATTGTTGTCGACTCTTTGTTAGTCTATTTTGCCAACCTTGGTATTTCATGTGTTGGTTATGCTGATGATGTGGCTATTGTTGTCAGGGGCAAGTTTGGTAACTCTGTCTCTGATGTTATGAATGGTGCTCTTCAGCATGTTGCACATTGGTGCTCTGATTCAGGCTTATCTGTTAATCTATCTAAGGTAAGCCTTGTTCCATTTTCTAGGAGAAGATATCAAAATCTTGGTGATGTCTACTTCCTGGGTAATAGGCTGTTGCCTTCTAATGAGGTCAAGTTCTTGGGTGTATTCTTTGACACTAAGTTGAACTGGAGTAAGCATATTGAATATTGCTTATGCAAGGCCATAAAGGTCTTTTGGGTATGTAAGAGTTCCATTGGAAGAACCTAGGGTTTATGTCCCAGGGCTGTCCATTGGATCTACTCCATGATTATCTGTCCTATCATCACCTATGGCTGTATTGTCTGGTGGTCTCGGACTAGGCTGACTACTGTTAGAATTAGCTTTAATAGGTTGCAAAGGATGGTCTGTGATGCTCTTCCAGGCTGTATTAAGACTACTCCAACTGCTGCCCTTGAGTGTTTGCGGTCTGAACTTGACAAATAAACATGAAACTCTTTTCTGCCTGCCAAATTTCTGAAAACTTTCATCTTAGCATGCATTTATTCTATTTGTACTATAATCTGACTGAGTTTCGAATCAGTGGATTCAGTAGACTGTGATCAATGGGTGAGTAAAGGATGTACTCTTTTATATTAGAAATTATAAATATCAAAATATTTAATTGTTTATTTAGTACATGTCAGGGGCGTAGGAAAGGGAGGGGCTTAGGGGGCTCAAGCAAGCCCCCCCCCCTACCCTATTGATTACAAAATTTCCTTTTAATGCCAAATAAAAGAATCATCAAATTAAAACCAAAATTAATGTGTTATAAATGCTCATAATTGGAAATATTTCATAATTAATACTAACACTTAGTGAATATTAATTAACATCTAATTATTAATTGATTTTGTTAAGATTAATTTTGAGTCATTTTTAAAATGAAATTTTTTGAGCCCCTCCCATGATTTTGAATTGCTATGCCCTTGGTACATGTGTGCATGAGTGAAATGTATAAGAAATATGAATTTGTAAATATGATCAAATTATGATTTGAAATATGCAATTTGTTGCAGGGTTTTGATTCAGATCCTTTTGGTGCTGATCCTTTTGGATCTACTGCAGCACCTCCTAGGTCTGAGAGTCCAACTCCTGCTCTTCCACCAAAGAAAAGTAAAGCTCCTCCCCCTCGACCTGCCCCTCCTAAGGCGGGAGGAAGTGGTGCTCCTAAACCAGGACCAACTAGAGCTGCACCAGCTCCACCAGTGCCCGCCTCAGCTGATCCTTTCAAAGCAGCTGATCTAGAAAATAGCAGTAATAGCAATGCCTTTTCTGATTTGTTCTCTAAGTCAAGTAAAACCCAAGATGCTTTTGACCCTTTCACTAATCCAGCTCCAGCATCAGACAATTTTGCGAATTTTGATAATTTTGCTGACTTTGACAATGTGAAGTGAAGCAGAATTCTCGTATATACAGTAGCAATGAAAATTATGTATATTTTTAATATTAGGGTCAACAGTTGAAAAGATTGATTGTGGATTAGATTGAGTAAAATGACTTGGTATAGGATTTAGAGTTGGTGGTAAGATGTTAAACAGGTTGGAATTTTTGTTGAATATTTATTTATTAGTCTTACACACTGATGCCTAATTCCCTGTCTTTTCAATGATTAAAAATGTTTCATCAATCAAAATAGAATGCTACAGCTGCATTTTAATCATTTTACATTTTAATTCAAATATATTGGTTTAGCATTCCTTTTAAATAAATTTTTAACTTACATCAATTCTTATAACTTTTTTGTTTTGTGCATATTTTTAAATATATTCTTTTAAACTTGCATATTCAAAAGAACAAGTTGTATAAATGATTTATATTATTTTTAACATGCTCTGACAAGCATTAAAAAGTTTTTCACTAATCAATATAATTGTTAAAACTTCTTGTTGTATTTTTATATTTTCAATTAAAACTTCAAAAGAGGGCAATTATATATATATATTATGCATATGTGCCGAAGTTAGCATGAATACGTAAAGACCTTTTTTGTTAAGTTTTAAATCCACTATTTAAGATGATGCTATATTGAAAAAGAATTTTACCAAAGTCATATAAAATCAAAGGAAGAATATATACATTGTGGTATAGATTCTTTTAAGGTACTGTATAGATATAATCAACTATTGTATATTTGTGAATATTTCTTCTATTTTGTAAATAAATGGAAATATATTTTCTTTTCTATACAGGTGCTTTAAAATATCATATGTTTCTATGTGTGTATTATATACTCATTCTATTTAAAGAATAAAAAAATGAAACGATTGTTCCAATTGTGTTTAGCATCTTACTCATACATAAAATTGGTGTTAACTTTCGAAGAGTAGTAGCTTGTTAAATTACCTTCTTAATACAACTTTGACAACATACTACTTGAACTATGTAAATAATTGTTACTTGTGATTGTGTATTGAGTTTTGTGGAATGGCATTCTATAGAGCATCTAGAATCTCAAAAATTGAAACTTGTGATTGATCTCTGCATATGTGTGCAACTGAAGAGAATGGAGTATGTGAAATCTTCAACTTCTGAAAAAGGAAGTGGACCTATGCCTTGGCTTTTTTAAAATACTTAACTGTGGAAAATATTATAAAAAATAATTACTACTGAATTGAAGATTCATAACAAAGCCATTTTTCAAACTATTTTAATCAGGGAATTCTTTATGGTTATATGAAGACAATGTCATTCAATGCACTTAGAACATTTGATTAAAAACTTGTGTTCCATTGTTTTAATAATTATTTATGTTATTGAGTGACCCTAATAACAGAGAATTGTAAAACATTTGATTGTTAGTTTCTTTTTTCTTTTCTTCATTATTTTTGTGTCATTGCCAATGAAGACGAATTACAAATTAAAACAGTCGGAATTTTCATCAAACTTGTGCATGTTACTAACTCATTTATTGTACAATTATACACCAGGGATGAGATTTATCTTTTTTTTTTTCTTTCTGATGTGCATTTGTTACATCAGGTAATAAAAAAAAAAAAAAAAAAAAAAAAAAGCATTATCCTTGTTAATCAGTGAATACTAAAGCGTAATCATTTGCACTTTTTTTATAGATTAAAGATTAAAAAATATATTTATTACTCCTAATATAATGATTTTTGTCATTTCATTTCAGAGTCTTGCCTTTGCATATACTTTCAGTTTATCAAACTTTGTCTTTTTTACAATCTCATCTCTGATACACGCATTCTTAAAGATAGTAAAGGTTTAAACAGTAGTAAACACCTTTTGAAAACATTATTCAAAAATGTAAACAGAACATACTTCATAGTACTGCATCTTTTCCCCCATGAACATTGAATGTGTAAGAAAACTTGTCCCATCAGTATAAAAGAAAAAGACTTCTGTTACAATGTCATAACATATTTTCTTATGCATCCAAAGTAGAAAGATGAAGTCTTTAGAAATACATTATGTTTACATTTTTCAGAGGTTTTCTTGAAGAATTTAATGTTTATCTATTTGCTATGGGAGAAAAAGATATTTAAAAAAATAAATACAGTACCCGCCGCTTATTAAAATCACATTTGTTCTGAGCCAAAATGATTTTATTAAGCAGCTGATTTTTATATCTGGCGATCGTTCCTGCACTCAAGAAAAAAGTATACTTCTCTAAATTTGGAAAGAAATCTCAAAAGATAACGAGTAATTGAATTAATAAACAATATTAATTAACTTTTGACAGATAATTAATTTTTTCTTCAATATAAGTAAATCAAATGCATTCCAAGTTTCTATGCTCTTTCCTTTGAGGAGAATCACCATTTCTTTGCTAAAAGTTCACGCTTTTCTTTTAAATTTAAAATCTTTCTGTTTAAACCTCTTGCTTCATAGTTATTTGAAAATAACAACTGGAAATTGCCTTTTAATAATTAAAAATTTAAATATATATATATATATCACTTGCAAATCAAATCAAAATTGTGACTTATTAACGTGCGCTTTGAAGTATATGTTCCTTGAAATATTTATTGAGATAAGTGATGGGGCTTGTTTAATTTGTAACTATATTGCAAATGTAAAATTTTTGACAGAGTTACCTGAGGAATTGGTGTGCTTTAATTTCTTTTTTTTTTATTTGAAAAATAAAAACTATCGCAATGTAACTAAAAAAAAAATGAAAAAAAAAAAAAAAAATTAGCTTGCATAAATGATATTTTTGCTGCTGAAGAGATTTTTTTTTTTTTTTTTTTTAGTTTATTAAGCGGCAGTTGCATTGTAATTTGCATTGATTTGATTCTGGTCCTGGCAATTTGATCAGATTAAGCAGTTGATTTTATTAAACCAGTGAATTTATTAAGTGGCAGTTACTGTATTAATTATTCATCAACGTTGTGTTGCATATTTTGCTTTAATATAATGCAGTGAAAGTACGATGTAAATTTAATATTCACTAAAAAATAGGAAGAGTTTAAGAACAACCAAAAATATAAATATTAATATTTGTGAGTATTTATTTTTTCAGATATATTTAAATCTATCTTTTATTAATATATTTAAAGGTATTTAAGTGAGAGAGAAATAGAATAAGTTATCTTAAAAATAATGTTTGATTATATGCTTGGTCTATGGGTTCTAAAAGATTTTTTCTCTGAATTTTATGCCTATGCTTGTCTCTAAACATTTGACTAATTACATGCACTATAGATATTTCCCTGTCCTTTTTATTAACTATAATGTGTGAACATGGCTTTTTGTTATATTTGCATTGGTTATTCGTAATTATAATCTTTTTTTAATAGTCCGAAATTATATCAAATTTATTTATTTAAATAATTCGATTTGAACATCTATATTTAAAAATAATAATAATAATAAAATAAATCTGGCATTGAAACCTCTCTTATTTTATGAAATTTAATAAAAAGCAAAAATTTTTCTAGAAATTTATCTCAATGGGGTGAAGTACAGGAGATTACTGATATGCCCTATAACTTAAATTGTATAAGTTAGGCTCTTTAATTTTAAACTGTTTCCTCTTTCTTATATTAATATCGCTCCTATACCCAGATAAATAAAAGCAGAGCTTTTATTTTGTGATGTAATATTTTGAGAGAAATATTTGAAAAAATAAATAAAGGTTGCATTTCCCACCCACTCCCTTTTTCTTTTTTAATTTGAATCTTTCAGATAATGTTACTATTACTATATACCATCTCAATTATAGAAGATTTTTTAGGAAATTCTTTACCATTGTATGAAAAAATTATTTAAAGTATAAAACAAACACTAAATAAAAGTTGGGAAAATGCCTAATTACTTTAAAAAAATGGCCCAGCTATAAAAAGAAAAACTTTTTTTTTTCTTTTTTCTTTTCTAGTTGATATTGTCAAAGTTATTATTATTTTTAAGAGAGTCGGTTGATTCAGTAAAAGTCAGTTTTTAGTAGATTGTGTTGAATTATCCTAATAATTTAACAAACAATTAATAGCTTTTATATTAAAAAATTTTTTGTTTGCTAAAAAAGGTTTGGTGCATTATATATAAGGTACATTTATCTTAATTTAAAAATGTTTTATATAAATATCTCATAATTCTTATGCACTGTAGTAAATGTATTATAGTGGTGTGATTTGTATTAAATGTAAAAATGAATGTATATATTGTGCTAGTGTTTTAGTTTTTTTAATCATTATTGTGAGTGTAACATTTATTCGTTTTCATTTACTACTTGATCATGTTCAAACTGTTAAACTCATAAATTTTATGAGCAAAAATAGTTTTACTAAACTTAGCTTTACTGAGAGGATTTTTTTTTTTTTTTTTTCCCTATCTTTAATTCTTTGCTTTTTAAATAATAATAATTTTTAATATTGTTCAATTTTATCATTGTAGTAAAATATATATTGTGTGTCATTTTTTTTTTTTTTTTTTTTTTTTTTTAAGCAGTTATTATTATTATTTTATTATTATTTTTTCCCAAACCCCAATGGCTATTGCTTATTTTTTTTTTTTTTTAAGCAGTTATTATTATTATTTTTTCCCAAACCCCAATGGCTATTGCTTATTTTTTTTTTTTTTTTAAATAATTAATAGTTGAATATTTCTTTATTCCTAAATTTATTTCCTATTAGCATATTTCTAAAAACATTATTCAAAGTTTTAATGTCTTCAATTTAAATTTTACTTATATGTTCATGTCCATTGTTAGTGCCTAAATTTCATTTGGGCATGAGCTATAAAATATTAGTATTTTGCAGCTCAAAATGACTATATTTCATTTGAAATAAATAAATAATAAATTTAATACTAAAACCTCAATTTTAGCTTAAAATTATTCATAATTATTTAGTTAATAATAAAAACAAAATTTGTCTAACATATCTATCTAAATATTACAAAAATGTTATTCTTGTACTCATATGTTTGAAATATGATTAATTTTTAAACTTTTGCCTTGGCTTGGGGAACAAGAAAAAAGTTGCCAGAGACCAAAGTTAGATTCAAATGTTTCTTAAAAATCATATCTGTATGGTTCGTAAAATGATTAAATGCTGTCATATTTTATCGTTATTTAAAAAACATGTTGAATTATCAACAAATATTTTTTTAATATTAAATGTATATTTTATTCTTTTGTCAAGGATGATGAAATATCAAAATATTAAATTTTCCAGTCCTTAATAAACGCTGTGTAATATTTTTCTAAAAGCCTGATTGGATGAAGATTAAAAAACTAACTGAAGTCAGTACTTTAAACTTCATGCTGATTTTTACGAACTTTGCTTTTAATAAAAAAATATTAGTTAATTTTTCAAGATTAAAGTTGTGTATATCTAAAATTCCACATTTATTTAATGATTTGTAACATTAATATCTAGCTTTGAACATGGGTGCTGTTTTCATATGATTTCGGCCTATTTTCAGATTACTTTTGATCAAAATAAATAATGAAATTTAAAGTAAACTATAAGTAATAATTTGCATTGCAAGCTGGAAGATGCTTTGCTGAATTCTTTAGAGATGTTTGGCAGAATTCAATATTCTCGTACATTATATTTTCAATTATTTATTTATTTATTTTTTTTTTTTAAGTTTTTATGCACAAGTTTTTAATCAATAACGATCATAAACAAAATATCCCCCTCTTTTCTTCATATTATCAAAATGGAATTTTTGTCATACTCTTGTAATGAGTTGCTACATTTTATATTCAATACCCCAATAGTATTTATTCAGTTTCTTAACTGCAAGGATTTTTATGGATTATCATTTTTCTTGCTTGCTCTTGTTAATGCATTTATTTTAGTAATTTCATCAATGGATTAGAAAATTTATGATGTTTTCAGACATACCCTGCATTAGAATTCATTTATAATAACTAAAGCTGTATAATGGAAATTGTCATTTTTCATTTAAAAAGTGCCTCTTTTTTAAAAAATACCTTTCAATTTTTTTTTTTTGTGAATAATGAAGTGGGCAATTTAAATTAATAAAAAATGATGAATAATAAACACAGTAAATTCTGTATTTAAATATGTAACAAGTACATACAGAAATGTACGTTATTTAATCTTTTTATTTAAAAGTTTTTTTCTGGTTTATTTAGCATATAACCTACAGATAAATGATAGCATA
The DNA here is from genome assembly GCA_963930645.1 of Salticus scenicus. Classification (NCBI taxonomy): domain Eukaryota; kingdom Metazoa; phylum Arthropoda; class Arachnida; order Araneae; family Salticidae; genus Salticus; species Salticus scenicus. The sequence goes on along the minus strand of OZ005654.1, from coordinate 40,106,944 downwards.
TCAATGTTTCAGTGTCTATGTAAACATAATTGCATATATCAAGAGGCGTAACCATAGGCATTCGTTATCTGCAGGGAGCTAAAGGTGTCTTGTGGGTAAGGGCTGAGAATGACTTCCTAGTTTGTTTCAGTGATCAAAAATGAAAAAATTATGAAATTTCCAAGTATCTCTGGAGGAAAGGGAAGGAAGGTTTGAGCCCCCATAGCTCCTTCCCCACTGGTTACACCCTTGCATATATCATAAAAAATAAATCATCTTGATTGCTATAACTTGACAGTTTTGTTGTTTATTTTGCTTATTTATTCTATTTCTTCTTAAGTTCTCATAAAATTGCTTAGATTTTCATCGGATGTGAGTATTATATGCATTCCCATCTGCTTCTATTTTAGAATACAGTGAAACTTCCCTAAGATGGCTGTCCACTATGCCACAAGAAATCGGACCTTTAGACAGGTGGCCTTTTTAACAAAGATATTTCACAAAAACTTTCATTTAGGCCACAATTTCTATAAATTGTTTAAATTATTATTGTTAATTTGTGTGACTGATTAAAACTTTTTAGCAATAATAATGCTTTTTTAGATTTTCTTTCTTTTTTTAAGAGGGAAAAAAAAAATTGTTTAGCTTAACATTATTTCTGCGAGTAAAAGATTAATTTATAAATTTCCTATCAAGAGATAATAATTAACTTTTAATTTTTATTCTTAGCTAGGCTTTATACTTTTATTTTTTTCATTTATACTCAACATTATCCTTTAGAAGTCAATTGATTTATATATTTTAGTTAAATCTATTACCATACACATGAAGATTAATAAGTAAAAATCTGTAAATGAACACCGTGAAATGCAAAAAACTCGAAACAATTGTTTGAAGTGCATTGCCACTCTTGCTTTGTAGCACTTGTGCCTACTTTGTTTACCAGACAAAGTGTCATGTTTCATTTCGACCCAAAACGATTGGTGCAAGTTTTTTTCATTTTATAGTGTTTCTTTAAAGATTTTAATTTATTACTTTTCAGCACCAGTCCTCTAGTAAATTTTTATTACGTGGAGATTAACATCATATGGTGAACAGTAGTCAGTTCAAATCAATGGAAAAATAATCTTCTCTCTCTCAAAATGTGACTCTTCACACAGTTGAACATAGACTGTGGTGGGAAATTAGTATTAAGTTCCATACTGAAAATTTAGGACCAGTAAAAATTGGCCCTAAAGAGATATGGCCTTTTTAGAGTGACTTCACTGTATTTCCATAACACTGTGTTTTGAAGCTGTCTAAGCCAACTTCATTTGTTTTCTTGTGTATGGATTGTTATTTTGCTGGGATTTATTTGTTTTCAACTCAAGAAAGTTTCACTTAAGTAATTTTCCAAAATATTTTCCTAATAATATTTTGATCAAAAGGTAGTTTTATTAATCCAAATATATTTTTATATATGTTATTCTCTTATAATTCATTTTTGTTCTTACTGCAATTTTTGTGATGCAGTCATTTTGAGAAGTTTTAATATAATATTTAGGCATCCTGTAAAATAATTCTTGAGGATTTTAAACGGGGTAAAATTGTTTTGGCCTTCGTTGAATTTTTGATGCATTATTTTTTGGTGGAAAGTTGTTTCTAGTGATTGTGTGCTATTCATTTAAAGAACTTTTAGCCTTTTATTGGAATGATTGTTAAAGAGAAATTGGTATAAGTTGTTTATGTGATGTGGATGCATAGTGTCATATAAACCCTTTTTTATAAAAAATCAATAGAATGGTTTTTTTTTTTTTTTTTTGCTTATTGTCATCTCAAGTATATTTTTAATATATATGTTATCTTACTTTACATTTGATATTTTTAAAACAATTTTCTATTTATTAGGATTATACCATTTTTTTTCTAATACAGTGTTTCTAAGTAAACAATTGAAAATGATTTAAAAATACTAATGTTAGTTCGATTAAAAATACTTTAATATATATAAATGCTTATGTCTGAGCAAGGGATAGGTATACTTACTATGAATTATTCTTTGTTATAAAACCACAATGCGTAGAAAAAAAAAAAAAAAAAAAAAAAAAAAAAAAAAAAAAACGTAAAAAATATCCTGACTTGATCTATGCTTCTTTATAGGTTATCTGTCATAGTGGATTACAATATCTGTACATATATTAAGTCCTGCTCCCTGTTAATTTTTATCTGAAGTAATTTATATCAAAATATTTTATTAAAAATAATAGAAATGTGTGTTTTAAAAAAAATGTACATGTTTACTGTAGTTATTGTTAGATGTGTATGTTGTATGTGATCAAAGAAAAAAAAAAAAAAAGATATTAACTATGATGTGTCCGATTTATTTAAAAGAAATTTGGATGTTTCAAATAGTGTTATTCCTCTCACCTACAGATGTGACATTGTTGCTTTTGATCAGATGTGTTATATTTATTAAATATTAAATGTATATAATGTTGCAAGTTATTTCATATACATTTTATAATTTTAGCATTAGCTGAATCTTGCAATCAAAAATTTACGTAATTCCATATTGTATGATATATTAAATTAAAATGAAATAGAAACATTACAATTCTGTATGTGTATTATGTTCTTTAAATAATATTTTATTAGGACAAGAGGATTTATTTCTTTAAGACAGAAAAAAAAAAAAAAAATCCCCATTTAGCTGTAAGCCACCATACTGAGTTTCACCTTAACTTGGCAGCACAAAGAAATATTTAGCAACTTTAAATATATGTTGCATATACAAAATTTCCTTATTTCTTGAATTTATTTATTATATTTTATGCTTTTTAGCTATTTTTTATTCCAAACCAATGATATTTACTTCTGAAAGCATGATATCACAAGGAATACTCTTTAACTACATTTCTTACGACCATGAAAGCCTCTGCGCAAGTGTGGATTCAACGAGTCCACTAGTAAAATAGGGGAGACAAGCTCCGAATGACTGGATGTTTACTAAAATTCAAACCTGTTGGTCAACTTGGAAACCCTCCAAGATTTTCGACTCGTCCTCACTGCTAGGCGTAGGAAACGTGGTTACACTATACTTTACTTAATGCTGCCAATTTAAGGTGGAACAGAGTATACTTTTCTTTTTTTTTTTTTTAACTGAATTTAATTACACCATGAGAATAAATAATAATAAAGCAAATAAATAAATGGACAATGATATTTATGTGTATTGCAATACATCCATTGCCCATTTTTTAAAAATAAGCCTCTCGTCCTAAATTAAATGACAGAACTTTAATTTTTACCCTGATTTTTGATATGGTTATCGACTTTCTTTATATTTCTTAATATGTATTATATCATATACTCAATGCACAAGTGCATGAAATATCTGTATAATGCAAATATATTAGAACTTCAACATTGGTGATTTATAAATACATTGAATAAGTTATCAGTTTGCTTTTAAGTGAACTTTAAATATTAAAATGCTTGTTATAAAAAGTTAAAAAAAATAATAATAATAATAATAATGACAAACTTCATTTATTATTTTTTATATGTATTGGGCAAGAGGGGGTGGGGGGTATAGTATAACTTTCAAATTTTTGAAGACATTAATTACACAGATCTACAAAAATTATGTTGGCAAAATTCGATTTTATAATTTTAGCCAATACATATGTTTTTTAATGTGCTGAAACAAAAACAAAAACAAATGAAGCCAGTTTTTTCTATCATTTATATATTTCTGTCAATACAAAGTGTCTATTAATTATAATTAATCATATATTATAATTAACACAAAGATATAGAGAAAAACTGGTTTCAATTTTGATTTCAACTCACCAGAAAACGTAAAGATCGGCCAAAAATTACCAAATCAAAGGTATAGATGTAGACTTGTGTTATTTACTGTTTAATTTTTATAGTATAAAAGATTGTCATGTTTTGATTTTTTTTTTTTTTTTTTTTTTTTTTTTTCTATAATATGAAATTTGAACGTCTGTAAATGCTTTGTTAAAAGTTTTCCCATTTGGTAAGGAAAAAAATAAAAAAGAGAGTGTGTGAAAGAGAAAGAAAAATAGAATATTTGTGAAAGTTTAAAAAAAAAAAAATATTTTTTAAAATAGTTTAAGTGTGGGTGTTTTAAATTGACTTTTTATCCAATTCTAAAACTGATAGTGGCATAAAAATAGTAATTATGATTTAAATTTTAAATTATCATAAAATCTAGTTTAATCTAAAACACTTTAGGGATTTCATCATCTAATATTATTTTATGTATTATTATTAATATTAAAAAATAAGTGGGGAATGCATAAGTTTTATATGAATATTTTATAAAAATAAAGTTAACATTCTTGAATTCATTTCAATGACATTTTTTATTTGCTTATCATTGGCTTTTTCAAATCCAACACCCCAACCAACCAGTGTAGTATGTTTCATTGCATTCACTGTAAGTCATATATCTTGTTATCTATCGTAGATTTGGACCAGTCTAGTCTGACATCCAGAATCCGATACATATTAAAATACAACCTTGCTTAAAAGTATGAGGACAGATTTTGATATGCTTAACAAGATTTTTTTAAGCTGTGATTTGCCTGACACAAATGATGATAGAAAATGTTTCTCTTTTAAAGGCAGTACAATTTTTGAAAGGAGGAGGGGAGGAGATCATAAACATGTTTAAAAAAAATTATCACTTTTAAGGAAAAGACATGTGTTGTCACTTTCAGTCAAGTTATGAGTAGAGTGGCAAAACATTGATATTTCCACTAATACGGGTTGATCTATTGCCACTCGAAAGTTGCATAGATTGATTAACGGAGCATTTGTTTGTAAACATGCCCTTTCATTATACTCATTTAATATACTAGAGAGCTATAAATGAAAGTTTATTTATTTATTTATTTTTTTATTATGGAGTTTTGTTATTTAATAGGTTTCAAAGAATCAGATTAAATATATATATATATACATAAGTTACATAAAACAAACAAAAATATTATATATAATTAAAGGAAATGATAAACAAAATGTTATTTCATTAAAAGCTTGTCATGTTTAATTCAGCAGCAAATTTTCCTAAACTTTTGACTAGAGCCCTTATCACCTATTTGAAGTACCTGTTTCTTACACTAAACCAAATGTGGGTCATTTTCTCTAAAGAACACTTTCTTTTTTCCCCCTTTTAAAGATTATTCCATTTATAAATAGTCTATATAAGCAATAAAATATAGTCAGAAAAAAAAAAAAAAAAAAAAAAACTTTAATATAAAGAACTCTTCCTTTCAGGAGACAAGAAAATGGCAAAAAAGAATAGAAATAGTAAGAAAATGTATAAAGCTGACTCTTTCCTTCTGAAAATGCGTAGAATTTTAAAATAATTTCTTGCTCCACTGACAAAATAGTCTGAAGTCAATGTATTTGGCAGATATTTCATGATAAGAAAATTTCTTCTGTGTGTGTTTGCAGAATGTAGCAAATGCTGTACTTTGAATTTACAATTGCTCTAAAGTTTAAGATTCTTGTTTAGAAAAAATAATAATAAAAGTTATTGCAAAAATGTTGTATGATGTTTATTTTTATTTTTTTCAACTCTATAAAGACAACAATCATATATAAAATGTATGTTTCGAGCTAACTTTTGCATGTAGCTTGTGTTTTAGTGTTTTCTTCCTGTTGTAATCACTGCCATTATCTTGTTTAATTGATTAATATGTCAGTTTATGCATTGCTACTTATTTATAATTAGCTTTGAACGAATGTTGCCTTGTATATTCTATACTTTTAATTTAAAAAAAAAATCTTTAAAAATTGAAAATGGATACTAAAAATTTGTCGTTATCTAAAAAATCTCTATTTTGCATTTTCTATTATTTATTACAACAGACTTTTTTTTTATTTAAAAAAACCTAAACTGTTTCAAAGAGTTGAATATTTTTAGTAATAATAAAATGTTGATATTTTCATTTAGTCTTGTAAAAATTTTATTAGTCCAATTGCAAGTATAATCTATGAAGAGCTCATGCATTTGTGTATTTAACATCACATCATTGTCATTAAATTTATTTCTAGTCTCTTATTTTTATTTCTTTACAAATTGAAAGTTGTTTTCCCTTTTTCTTTTCATCATATTTGTTACATTTATTAGTATAAAATATTACTCATAAAAGAAAAGCTGTTGAATATATTATTTCTTTAATAAATTTTGAGAAATTTTGTGTGGTTGCTTATTTTGATCAAACATACTGCTAATATGTTGTGGCCACCACAAGACTTTTTTCTAAATAATTTTACACAAATTATTTATTAAATTATTATTTATGAAAATTATTTTCCATGATGAATGCAGACCATATAACACTAAATGCTGAAAGAAAGTCAATTTTGTGCCAGCATCAGGAGAAATGAGATTTTTTTTTTTTTTTTTTTCATTAAAAATGAAAAAAAAAATATCGATAACTTTATTTAAATTATCACAGATCTTTCAATCTTTTTTTTTTTTTTTTTTTTTTTTTTTAAAGGTATTGATCAATTATTTCGAAAGATACCCATACTGAAAATTTGTAGCCAATTTTCGTCAAAATTAGTTGAAAATTCGTGATGACATGAATCGAAAGTTAGAAACCTCACAAATTTGAAAATATCCTTATAGATGTGGCCTGGGGAAGGAAAATCACATTGTAATTAATTAAAAAATATATATATATCAAACAGATTTTCATCTAACTTAGGTAAGAAGCATCCTGAATAAATCAGTGTTTTAATAAAATGAATAAATAAAAGCATTTAAATCATTCCACATATTTAAAAAGCTATTGTGCTACAGACACACACACACGTAGAGAGAGAGATAAAGGCTTCAAACTTTATTTATAATACTTCTCGTTTTTGGTCAATATACAGGGCCCGACTATGATTTTTGAAGATGTGGGGGCGTTGATGCTGTTTCTAAGCCTTTCCCACTCTTCTTCTCTACAGAGTTCGTGAAAATTGCCCATTTAAAAGAAAAAAAAAGAATTTTTTTAATCTTTTTAAAACAATGTCATGTTGTGCATTCTTCAAATTCCACCTTCAGTTTTACTTTCTGTTTCCTTAGTAAAAACTAGGGAAATATATAACAAAATAGTTATGGCCAAGAAAACTAAAAAACTTAACACTGAACATACCATAACCGGTCAAAAGACCGGTTATGAACTTTTGTATAATAAATGTGCATATCATCTTATCGCTTTTGAACATTTGACTTCATGACTTTTTTTATTACTTATATACAATTAATACTCTATAATTTTTTGTGAATGTATTTGGTTTATTTTGAGTAACACTTGTTGTATCTACTACAATCGGTCATTTGACCGGGAGAACAATTTATTGCTTTATAAGGTTATCAGACCCGAATTTATGATGTACATGCATATTCAACATATTGTATTCAGTTAATTTCGCATTTCAGCAAAGACTATTGCATGGTTAGCTCAATCAAAATAACTGTGAATTAAAATTTCAAGAAAGTATCTAAAATTTTAGATTGGAAGTAGCATTTTAGTGTAAGAGAATATAACAAAAACTAAAAGTACTGGTAGGTAGCTTATATTTTATTTTGATACCTTTACTCCATTACTAATACTGGTTACTTTTTACCCAGAAAAATGTCGAAACAATCAAGACAGTACAAGTTCTTAGAAGATAAAAATAATACAGGCGAAGAGTTTTCGGAAATTCATGAAGATGAATTTTCTGAAAATGAAGATATACTGGTTGGAAATGATAATAATCTATTAGACAATGAATTTGAATGTACAGATACTGGCGATGAAGAGGAAAATGTTGTGAATATATGTTGTGGACAAAAAAAGAATGAGATTACTCTCAAGTTCTGAAGAAGAGATTAAAAAAATTCACAGCATGTTGCGATTGATGGATCTGTTTGGAAAGAAATACAAACAGGTGGTACACCCGGAAGATCACCACTTCATAACATTTTTAGAACAGATAATTATATTATACTATTTAGCATCACTATTTTCAAAAGCATTGATATGAAGAATATGTACATAAATGCGTAATTCCATATTCAATTTCTGGAATTTTGTTTTTAAACATAATTTATTAGTTAATGATAACTTACAACTGAGTTTTTAAAAGCTGATAAAAAATTGATCTTTAAATAGTAGATTAAAAAAAATAATAATATTAATTCTGTTTGAATAATCTCTGAAAAAAAAAAATTATTATATATTATAAGGGGTTCTATTCATGCCTGTATTCATGAACACTTCGGAGAAAACAACGGAAAACTCCAAACGGCTGTGTCACTGGTAGAGTGTTCTGCGTGGGAAGGGGGTCTTTCTTAGAGGCATCAGACCGTATTTATGTGCTTTTTGGATGGAAGCACAGAAAACGCCAAACAGCTGGGCCGATAAACGTGATCTGGGTTCGAACCCGACACTTCCCATCTACTATCTTAAAGAGCAGAACCTACAGACCACTGATGAAGCGTTCTCTACAGTCTTCTTTATAAGGAGATCCAAACCTTAATCAAGAGCGTTTCGGAGAAAACTCCGAAGGGTTAGGTGGACGAGCGCGATCTGAGATCGAACCTGGTATTGGTAATGCATTTTAGTATTTGCATCACCATTTTTAAAATTCTTAATATATAGAATATGTACATAAATACACAATTCCATAAAATAATTCAAATTTTGAAATTTTATTTCTAAGCATATTTAGTTGTCAATGATAATTTACAATTCAATTTTTAAAAACTGATAAAACGCGGATCTTTAAATAGAAGATTTATTTAAAAAAAAATAAATAATAATAAAATAAAATAAATAAACAAGTTTGAATAATCTCATGAAAAAATTTATTATTGTAAAAACATATAGTATAGTACGCTTAAAAAAAAAACAAAACTATTAATTATATATTATAAGAGGTCCCAGCACGTATTCAAGAACATTACGGAGAAAACTGCGAACGACTAGGCTGATGAGAGTGACCTGGATTGAACCCAGCACCACTTGTCTATCAAGAAATTTGTTAATTTAGTTCTTTAATTCTTTAGGAGATTATAACAATTAAATTATTTTAGTTGTATCAAATTCTTTGGATACTTTTATAATAAATATTTATTTTAATGTTTAAATTGGTGAATATTTATTTTCCGATTAGTAATTGAAAATTTTAAATTTCTTTTGTATTACTTCATTTTCTTCTCTCATATAATAAATTTTTATCAAATATAATACAAAAGAAATTAAGATTTTTCGATTACTAATCGTAAATATAATAGTATAGTAGTATATATATATATATATATATATATATATATATTAATTATAGTAAAAATATTGAAAGTTAAAGCGATAGAATTAAAGGGGATAAAGTTGTGCAAAGGTCTTTAAGTTAATGGGAAGTTCTTTAAAAAAAAAAAAAAAAAAAATCAACTCTTATATGCTGAAAGAATGGCATTTAAATGCTTTTGAGACTTTCATTATAAAACATTCTAAATCTTGTCCTTACATTGCAATTATCGCAATTTATTTATTTATTTTATTTTTATTTATTTTTTGGCCAAAATAAAGTTACTTTTCTTAAAATAGTTTAGTAAAACTTGGGTTAAAACGTAACATGTTAATTAATGTAATTAAAGGGTTCTGAACTGTGGCACCACCCGCAGCCGTTTTCAGGCATAACAGAACACTGATTTTTCAAAGGAAAACCGCTGAAAGAACAGGTCTTTAGTATAACTTGTGGGTCTAGATGTAGATACAGTTTTTAAAGACTCGTGTGACAACACAACACTCTAGTTTTATGTATGTATGAAATGATCATACTATCACAGGATGAAAAAGAGGGTTGAATTTATGAAATTGAAATATGTACTTCAAGTAGCATTGGACTATGGATTAGATTAACTTCAAAAATGTCAGTTTCTAAAGAACAACCAACTGAATTTTTTGGGTGCATTATAGAAAATGGTCATATAGAATCTTCTAAAAGTAAAATATTGGCAATAAAAAATTTCCTAAAATCTAAAATAAACAAGTACATTCGTTTTTAGGATTAACTGGATATGTTAAGAAAGTTTATACCCAAACTGCTAAACCCCTCAATGACTTACTTAGAAAAGATTGTAAATTTAAATTTGGTCCTGAATAGTTAAATGCATTATTACACTTAAGCACTTGTAATTATGAAAAACGGTATTGTATTGTACCTTTATACACCAGGCTCAGAATTAGAGTTACACATAGATGCGAGTAGCCAATGTTTTGGTGAAACTTCATTTCAAAAAGGGATGATGGATAATTTCATCCAATACACTACTTCAGTAAAAAGACATCTCCACAACAAGAAAAATGAATTGCAAGCTCTGACAGTTGTAGAAGGGGTAAAAAAGCATTATTTACTAGGCACTAACTTTAAAATTATAACAGACTGTTTTGCATTTCAGAAAACATTAAATATAAAAGATGAAATGCCTAAAATAGTCAAATGGGCTTTATTCTTAGAAGAATTTGATTATGAAATTATGCACAGATCAGGAAATCAAATGAAGCATGATGATGCACTTTGCTGAAATACAGTTTTATTAGTCACTAGATCTGAAGATGAAATTACAATAAAAATTGCCGCTGCACAGGAACAGGATGAACACATGAAAACACTTAAAGCATTAGTAGAAAAAGGGGAAGAAAATAATTATTTAATTAAAGGGAATGTATATAAATTTGAAAATGGTACAGATTTAATTGTAGCACTTGGAGAAATGCAAAAAGAAATTGTGCGTAAAATGCATAATAGAGGTCATTTTGCTGCCACAAAAACTGAAGAATAATTAAAAAAGAAATTTTATATTCCTCAAGTTAATTGATATAATCATACCGAATTGTGTAGTGTGTATACTGTATAATAAAAAGTTGGGCAAAGCAGAAGGCATTTTAAACCCCATACCCAAAGCATGACATCCTACTTATCATATTTTTGAAATAGATTTTTTTTTTTTTTTAAATTCAATTATATCTAATATAATAGTCATAGGAATTAAAAAAGTATGTATTTTCTTCGTGCTAGTTCTATGGACGACTGTGCTGCATTGTTAACCAGAGAAAACTCCAAAAGGTTGGCTGAAAAGCACCATTTTTGTGTATTTTAAAAACGAGATTTAATTTAATTTCAATGTTACTTTTTGCAACATTAAAATTTAAAAATTTTCAAATGGTGTTCAGGATATCTTAAAATGTTTAAATCCATCGAAAACCGGTGGTCGAAAATTTTCACAAATTCAATACTTTCTTCTTGTGCATATAGAGGAAGGTAAAATATTATTTAAAATTAATTTTTAAAGTTTTTCTTTCCAATAATTTGTTTCTCGTTATGTAGATATTTTCTACATTTTTTTTAGAAATTTTGAAAAATTCTGTTAAAGAAAAAGTATTGAATGTGATAATTTAATTAATTAATTATATTTTTTTAATCTTAGAAGGAAAAATAATTGGAAAGCATCTTTACTTATTTGTTTTACAAAAAAGATAATTTTCATTTGTAAATGACTGGTGAATAGTTAGGGCGACCAAATTTTTGAAACCCAGTTTGAGGACAAATCATCGCAGCGTTTTCAAATTGAGGGGCCATTCGAGGACAGAGCTAAATTATGCTTTAATTTGAGGACAATTTGTAAATTTGAGGACTATCCTCATGATTCAAGGACGTTTGGTGTTAAATTCAGAAAGTGTTGCTTTATCCAACCGTCCCTGAATTCTTCAAAAGATTGAAAATAAAACAAGTTCGATATTATAGATATAAAATTTTGCTTCTGTTACTATGTATATTCAATTTCCACTTTTATGAAGAGCAAAGGGAGGAAAGTTGCAGGTGACACCGAACGAAACGCTTACAGCCAGCACTAATTATTTTGTTCGCCTGTCTGTGATGACATCAGTAGGCAGCCACCATAGATATAGATATAGTAATATATTTAGATCTATCATCCCCATGTTAACGGGCAAAGATTTTTGATGCCGAAAAAGTTTTTTTGCATCAGCCATGAGAGAGTATAAAACTCGGAAACAATAATGGAATAGAATGTTGATTTATATTGAAAATACCGAAATACTGCGCGGCTTTTAATTGTACAAATACATTTATTAAAGGAAGTGGAATAAGTTTTCATAAGTAAGTTAAATTTAACTAATTTATAAAAAATATGATTTTCTATAATCAGTTGCTTTGTTATTATGGTTTAAATACTGTTTTGATTTTTAATGGAACACATTTTTAAAAAATTTAATATTTTTTAAGTTTTTATATTAGTAAGTAATATTGAATTTTCAAAATTCTTTTAAATGTAGTTAGCAGAGGTAAAGCCCGCTTGTTTTAATATATTATGACTAGTATTACCACAAGACCTTTCTTCTATATATAATCATATACAAATTTAAGCAATACAAATTATTTATTAAGTTATAATTTATTAAAGATGTTTTCCATGATGAATGCAGATGATTTTTTTCTTAAAGTAGTATAATAATAAATGCTGAAAAAAATATTTTTTGTGCAGACATGAAAAGATATACAGTTGAACCTTGTTAACGTGAATCTCAAGGGGGATCAAAAATCTGTTCATGTTATCAGTAGTTCATTCTATCAGTAACTGATCGTCATATAACTAAAGTAATCTTCATTTTCACAGGGATTGTGGTAACAGTTCATGTTAAAAGTAATTCACGTTAACGAGGTTCGACTGTATATATATATGTATATATGTGACGAATTCCCTTACTTGAATCACATAATAGCTATGAAGGAAAGAGGCTGGCACTCAGTAAATACTCCAGATGAAACCACAGATATTTATTAATCCATCTGGAACATATAAGGTACAGTCTATGATTGTGAGTTGAGCAAATGGATGCAGTGCAGTGCAGCCGAATGCGATCACGTGACCCCTCTCGGGCCGTTATTTGACGTAAGTTTACTAAGCAAGAGCACACAAGAAGAGAGAGCTCCTCTACATGTGTTTTCCCTTAAATACTGGCATTTTTGGCGGGAACTCACACCACTCCTTCCTATGCTTATTGGATATTAACTTAATGATTGACAGCTTAGCTGAGGTCCAGATTTCTAGGATTAATTACTATGCAGCTCCTAACCACAAAAAGCTGCAGGTTGCACTTATTCAGCACTTTCTTGTCTTAAAATTGGTTCTCTTTTATGACTTTTGTGTTATGCTCGCGCCTTGTACTAAAACTTACTTTACAGGGGAAACTTTAGAATTAATTTTAAGTTAAGACTTTCTAATGGGATTTTCTTTAAATTATTGCTCACTATTAATTTAAAATAATAATTTAAAAACTTACCTCTCTTTATCCTTTCATATATATATATATATATTTAACAATAAAAATAAAAGAAATCGGTAACTTCGTTTTAAATTAATACAGATCTATGGTTCAACCATTCGTTTTAGAAATATTGACGAGTTCTTTCTAAAATATCCACATTGAAAATTTACACAAACCCCGGGGGAAGGGCACTTCCCTCCCAGGAGGAAAGCAATGCTCCTACATGCACACATTTTTTATTTTTTTCAAGTTTATTACTACTATTATCAATAATTCATATAAATTTTACATTCATGCGTTAAAAATAACTCACATTATGTACATTTATATGAAATTTTGTCCTATACTGTCATGTTAAGTACTTAGAAAAAAAAATATGATGGCAGCACCACCTGTTGAGCAATTGATTCCCAAATCTAATCAACACCAGTTTAGCTCGAGGTCCAACTGAATACAAGTTTAGTCGAATTTCATTCATATTAGGGGCTAGAATTGCTAGAATTGCATTTTTAGTTGTGTTAAGCGTTTCTTACAGTTTCGAACAAGGTTTAAGAAAATATTGTGACATTAATTAGTTTTTCTGCCTGTCTGCTTGCCCACCTGTCCGCGCTCTAACTGCAGTAAATAATTTCAAACTATCTTCAAAATCGTATATATGTTATTCAATAATACTACGGCATAATCTATATTGAAAATACTATAAACAGCACGACTGGTTTATATATTAGAATACTCAAAAAATTTCAAATGTTTGCATTCTATGAGACCTCCTGAACATTCATCAAAATTACTATATTTATTTCCAAGTAAACCCGATTTTTGCTATGCTTTTCGTCATTAATGTGCAATTTTTGTGATATTATTCCAAGTAACCAACAAATAAAGGTCTAACAGCAAACCATGATTTTTATGAAGATTGGGATCAGACTAATCGTTTTTTGTTACTCAAAAAAACACTTAACTCCAAACTTCCATCAAAATCGTTAAACCCATTTTCAAGAAAACCCAATTTCTGCCATATTTCCCAAATGGTACTTAAAGGGTAAACAGTAGACGCGAATTGCCCTGGGGATGAAGATATGCCTAATTGATTTTATACCTCTAGAAACACTTAATCAAAGACTTTCTTCAAAATCATTACATCCCTTTCCGAGTTAACCCAATTTCGGCCGTATTTCTTAACCGGTTGATAAAGGGCTAACAGTGAGTAGGAACTTTTCTAAATCGGAGAAAAAACCTAATTTGCACCAAATATCTATCGATTTATCTATCTACATATATATATATATATATATATACAGAGTTGCCAAGTTATTATGGATTTCCGTAAACTTAATACCGGAAATTTTTTAATGTATTCTTTTGTAATGACACTGCTTGGCATGAAAATTGTGACTGACACCATTTCAACATATTCTTATGTAAAATGACCTCCTGAATTTGAATAAGATCACCATTTTGCCCAATCACCCACCGTTTTCTTGATACGCCCCGCTCCCCCATTTTTATCATTGTTTGATAATTTTATACCCATCAGTTTGATTTGGTGAGCAACGATGATTATTTTAACCGTTAAATGTCATCTGACCTGAGGATCTACAGAGGTAGAAAGTTCTAAAACACGGACATTAGTAGTAAGGAGGATATTTGAGGGGATTTGTGCCCAGAAAAAAAAAAAAAAAAAAAAAAAAAAAAAAAAAAAACAGTTTCTGTTTCCTTTTTTTTTTTTTTTTTTTTTTCCCGCAATATTTCTCTTTTTTTTTACATATTTCAGCTTCCAGTTTGCCATTTTCTTACCAAAACACCCCAAATAATAAAAATTATACAGTGATTTTTTTTTTTTTTTTTTTTAATGTTGGTGAGTGGAGTAAAGGCAAGAAAGTTTGACTGATTCACTGTACGACGTTTGTTTTCAATAAATCCTACGTTAAATGTTTCGGGCAGTAAAACATGAACAGTAAAATCTCCTGCTTTGACACCTGTTTAAGGTCGTTACTCTTATCGTCTTATCATTGTAGTCGTCAATCGTTATCTACCTTTCGCACACATTTTTCGATAAGAGAGTGAACTTTATGGTGTTCTCAACGGTGGTGGTATGTGGTGATCTTTCACATGTGTCAAAGGAGGATATTTTACTGTTCATGTTTTACTGCCCAAAACATTTAACATGGGAGTTATTGAAAGCAAACATCGTACAGTGAATCAGTCAAACTTTCTTGATAGGGCTTTGAGACCTTTACTCCACTCACCAACACTTTGAAAAAAAAATTTTACTGTATAATTTTTATTATTTGGGTTGTTTGGTAAGAAAATGGCAAACTGGAAGTTGGAATATGTAAAACAATAAGAGAAATATTTCAAAAATAAAAGAAACAGAATTTTTTTTTTTTTTCTGTGCACAAATCCCCTCAAATATCCTTCTTACTGCAAATGTTCGCGTGTTTTAGAACGTTCTACCTCTGTAGCTCCTCAGGTCAGAAGACATTTAACGGTTAAAATAATCATCGTTCCTCTCCAAATCAAACTGATGGGTATAAAATTACCAAAGAATGATTAAAATGGGAGAGGGGGCATAACAAGAAAACGGTGGGTGATGGGGCAAAATGAGGACCAGATTCGGATTTAGGAAGTCATTTTACATAAGAATCTGCAAGAATGGTATCAGATACAGATTTTATTTATTTACTAGCGAGCTTCGCCCGCTAGCGGGTCAGTATTTTCAAATGAATCACTATAATAACTGAATTCTCAAAATCTCTCAATCACTATAATTAATGAATCACTAACAGTAACTTTTAGTGTTAAGAAAAGAAAGTTTTTAAAAAATCATTTCTGATTGGGTAAAAAGTCCCCCGGGTCCCCACTGCCTTCGGCAGTGCAGTCCCTTGCGCGCTAAGCGCGCACAAGTCAAAGGATACACGCACCGCACGCGCGTATTCCTTCCCTGACACTTCGTGCCCCCTAAAAAAATCATTTCTGATCGGATAAAAACTCACACTGGATCCCCACTGCCTTCAGCAGCGCAGACCCATGCGCGCGCACGTATTAAGGTATACGCGCCCTGCGCGCACATATTCCTTCTCAAATAAAATTTTTATTCTTAAGAAAAGAAAATAAAAAAAATCATTTGTTATCGGTTAAAAAGTTGGACCGGGTCCCCACTGCCTTCGGCAGCGCAGTCCCGTGCGCGCGCACAAGTTAGGGGATACGCGCGCGGTGCACTCCTATTTCTTCTCCACCCTTTCAGGCTCTCTTAATTAACCTACGTATACCAATTTTGAACGATCTAACTCATTTCGCTGAGATGCAAAAGTAAACGTAATCAGGACACCTCAAAACGTGTAAATGTGGTGAAAACTTTCGATAATTTAAAAGAACTTTAAAATATCTTTCGAATGATGTATTAAAAATAATTTAATCATAATTGAAATTTGAAAATATTACAGCGCGATTCCACTGTTCGATTCCAATTCAAAAAAGCTTTCTAATGATGTATTACTTATAAAATTATTTTAATTAGTAGCTGAGATACAAAAGAAAACTAATTCAGGACACCTCAAAACGTGTAAATCTGGTAAAAACTTTCAATAATATAAAAGAACTTTAAAATATCTTTCGAATGATATGTTAAAAAAAATTAATCATAATTAGAAATTGAAATATTGAAAATTGAAAATATTACAGCGCCATAAAAGAAAACTGATTCAGGACACCTCAAAACGTGTAAATCTGATGAAAACTTTCGATAATTTAAAAGAACTTTAAAATATCTTTCGAATGATGCATTAAAAATAATTTAATCATAATTAGAAATTGAAATTTGAAAATATTACAGCGCCATCTGGCGGTAGAAATTTCTGTATTCCACTGTTCGATTCCAATTCAAAAAAGCTTTCTAATGATGTATTACTTATGAAATTATTTTAATTAGTAGCTGAGATACAAAAGAAAACTAATTCAGGACACCT
Source organism: Salticus scenicus (assembly GCA_963930645.1). Lineage (NCBI taxonomy): Eukaryota > Metazoa > Arthropoda > Arachnida > Araneae > Salticidae > Salticus > Salticus scenicus. The sequence goes on along the minus strand of OZ005654.1, from coordinate 40,089,651 downwards.
CAAAATGTGTAAATCTGGTGAAAATTTTCGATAATATAAAAGAACTTTAAAATATCTTTCGAATGATGTATTAAAAATAATTTAATCATAATTGTATATTGAAAATTGAAAATATTACAGCGCCATCTGGCGGTACGAATTTCTGTATTCCACTGTTCGATTCCAAATGAAAAAAGCGTTCTAATGATGTATTACTTATGAAAGTATTTTAATTAGTAGCTGAGATACAAAAGAAAACCTAATCAGGACCCCTCAAAACGTGTAAATCGGGTGAAATCTCACGCACGGTATACACTTATTTCTTCCCCACCCTTTCAGCTCCTCCTAATTAACCTACGTATACCAATTTTGAATGGTCTAACTCAATTAGCTGAAATGCAAAAGAAAAACCTAATCAGGAGACCTCAAAACGTGTAAATCAGGTGAAAACATTCGATAATATAAAAAACATTAAAATATCTTTCAAATGATGTATTAAAAATAATTTAATTGTAATTGGAAATTGAAATTTTAAAATATTAAAGCGCCATCTTGCGGTAGAAATTTCTGTAATGTACAGTTCGATTCCAAATCAACAAAGCTTTCTAATGATGTATTACTTATGAAATTATTTTAATTAGTAGCTGAGATACAAAAGAAAACTAATTCAGGACACCTCAAAACGTGTAAATCTGGTGAAAACTTTCGATAATTTTAAAGAACTTTAAAATATCTTTCGAATGATGTATTAAAAATAATTTAATCATAATTAGAAATTGAAATACGCGTATTAGAATAAAATTTAATTTGGAATTAAAATGCAAACCTTTTGTTTATTGACGAAAATCGATGAAATTTGAACTGCAAGTTTATTTTGTGGTGTTAAGATTGCATACCAAGTGTCGTGTGCTAATTCTAAAAATTCAAGAAAATAGAAAATTGCAATTTTTTATCCCACTTAAAATACATCTGATTATCAACGGCAGATTTTTTTTTTTCCGTTTCCCAGCAAACATCTCTCTTCCTTGAAGTGGTTCCCATGGTAACGAAATGCGGCAATGAACACATAATACAATCTCATCGAAGGAAGGTCGCGTGTTCAATTTCAATGGGTTTAACGGCTAAAATTAAAAAATTTATAACTCATTCAGTTTTTGAAATTTTCTCTCAATCTTTTGGAAATTAAATTATGAAAGCGAGATCTATATACAAAAAAAAAAATGATTTATCTCTAAACGCTTTTGAGTTATAAAATGTTTTGTGAAAAAATCGATGTTTCGTAAAATCTAAAAATATGGATCGCTAATCCGTATTTTGTAAAAATGTTTATATGGTTCAAAAGAGGATTAAATGGCCTTTCTTTATATACCAGTTGTTAAGAAATGGAAGAGTTACTCGGTCGTGCAGGGTGTTTCAAAAAAGACGATCGCGAAAAAGAAATTTTCGATCCTTTTTAAAACTTTTTTTAAAAATATAAAAAATCCGTATATTTAAAAAAAAATTGTACCGTAAGAATCGGTAATAAATGCTCTTTCTGCTGTTTGAGGTGTATTTCGACATTGTTGCAAATTGAATTGTCTTTGCATCCTCTCAGGCGGCGCTACTAGTCGTCATTTTTCGACGCGCCGATGTATATTACTGACTAGTTAAGAATGTGATCTGAAAGGATTCGGTCATGCTTGACCGTTTAAAAATATAGCGTTAATTAAATGTTTATTTATGTTTTTATTGTGGATCCGTGTTCTATATGTTTTGTGAAGTGAATAAATAAAATGGAAAAGAACATCACTTGCATTATTTATGGAAATGGATTATTACAATGTGTGTGAGTTTATGGAACATTGAAAGATTAATGAACATTTTTGGTGACCCTAGGACGTGATTATTTGCATTTTTTTTGGACGACATGCATTTTTTTGGATAAATATGGCATTAGTAATAAAGAATCATCAAGGCAGCATGCATCGGATATGGGAGGTAGGCTTTTCCCTTATTATTTCATTATTTTGGTTTGAGTTTGGGGGTTAAAAGTTATGGTTTCGTTTTAAAGAAAAGTGTAGTTTTTGTTTTGAAATGGTTGCAGTCTGTGAGCAGGCCCTGACTTACGGCAGGGCATACGGGGCAAATGCCCTGGGGCCCCCTTCTGGAAGGGGCCCCCCTACAGGCGTATGCAGAAATTCTGCAACCTAAAGACCTCTTATGCCACAGCAAGTGGGCCCCCCAGAATAGGCTTGCCCCGGGGCTTTAGGCATTCTAAGTCGAGCCCTGTCTGTGAGGACATCGAATTCATTTGGTTTATATATAATATTATTTATAATTTATAAATTTTGCTGATATATGAAATAAATGGTTTCAAAATTTGAATAATTAAAAAATAGTTTGGGTTTTTGAATATAAATGGTTTCATTCAACATTTAAATAATTAAAAAATTACTTTCGTTTCATAAAATGTTGTTTAAATGGTGTTTCTTTTTGTTTCTTTGAAAAAGAAATTGTTTTTTTAATGGAATATTATTTAATTATTTTTGTTTCTTGCAATGCTATTAAAATTGAGTTACTTCTGGTTTAATACAAAATTATTTATTTAGTTTTGGTTTCATTAAATGCTATTTTAAATTGATTTACTTCTGTTTTAACGATATTTATTTTTTTTGTTCTTAAATGATATTTAAACATGATGTTTACATTTTTATGATATATAGATAATACATGTTTATTTTTATTTAATAAATATTTGGATAGGGGTTATTATTAAGCAATTAGAAGGTTTAATAATTTTTTATTTCGTTCTCTTGTTATGATATTGGCTTTTAAATGGATCTAGAAAGATTGAGGGAAAAAAGAAGAGGTTTAAGAACCTCATTTACGAAATATTTGGGGAAAATAGAAACACTCCTGGACTCCGAAATTACGGAGGAGTACACGAAATTAATGAAAATTGAGGAGCTTCTTAGATTAAAGGCTCAGCTCCTGGACAAACAAACAGAACTCGTAAACATCGATTATGAAATACAAACAAAAATTAAAGTTAAGGATATAGCTGAAGATGTAGCAGGCTGCGAGGAATACAGGGAAAAAGGGATCGATGTAAAAACAAAATTAGAAAGGCTAGTGGATAATTTAAATGACAGGCCGTTGCCTGGTGTTATTCAGATCGCTAGATCAAGTGATCAAACAGGGATTGGTTCAGAGAACCTAACAGTTAGAACTGAAACCAGAAGTACAGTTAAACTTCCGAAATTACAAGTTGTACATTTTCTTGGTGACTGTAGTTCATGGTTGGACTTCTGGAACTCTTACGAGGTAGCAATACATAATAATAATTCTTTAAGCAAAATTGAAAAATTTACGTATTTGAAATCTTTCTTAGGAGGTACCGCCTTGAGCGCTGTATCTGGGTTTTCATTGACAGAATCGAATTACGTTGCATCAATACAATTACTTAAGGAACGTTTTGGACGAAGTGACGTATTTATATCGTCCCACATGCATAAGTTACTATTAATAGAACCGGTGAAATCATGCGCGAATGTTACTGAATTAAGGAGAATGTACGACGCGATTGAGGTACAAATTCGTTCGTTACAATCATTAAATGTAGCAACAGGCACTTACAGTAATCTGTTATGCCCTGTAATATTACAAAAACTGCCGGAAGAATTAAATTTAAGCTATAATAGACAGCGTAATTCAGATGAATTGTTTGATATTTCTAAATTAGTTGATTTTATACGTAAAGAACTAGAAATACGAGAAGCATCGATAATTTTAGCGAATCCCAGAAATAACAGCGCAAATGAAAATAATTTTCGGAACAAAATGACAGGCCACAATAAACCTTACTTAAATTCTAAAAGGAGCGAATATCATCCCCCTAAATCATCAGCTTCCGTTTTAGCGACTCAGGCGGAAAGAAATTTATCTGGTTATCATAATAGGTACTGTCCGTTTTCGTAAACCATGTCTACCTCTCGCGGAACGATCCTACTCGGAAAAGGGGTGATGCGTTGAATGAGATGGGCACTTAGCCAAATGCGCTTTTCGTTCTACACGTGTTCGTTTTCTTTTTATGAGTCTTCAATATTTATTTTACCTTTTTACGCGAATTTAAAGTTTAATTTTTAATTTTAATTAACAATATTTTATTTAATGTAATTTATATGACAATATGCGCGAAAAATAAAAGGTGTAAAATAATCATGATAAAAAAATCTAATGATTTGATTTAAATACGATTTTCTGTAAATTTCTGTAAAATAGAGATCCAAAAATATGGTATTTTTATTTTAGCAGTATAATTTAAAAGAAAAAAATATATTACTTTTACTACAGGTAAAGTCTACTGTAAACGTTGTTCTTTTTCTCTTCTTTTATTAATGAATTATGTAAATTTTACCTAATTTAAGTCATTTTTAATTAATTTACTACTATAATCAGTGCATGAAACAAGTGTTCAGGTATGACAGATATAGTACGAATTTAGAGATCAAGTAAGCAAATAAAAATAATTTTAACTGAAAAAAAAAAAAAAAGAAGAAGAAGAAAGAAAACAGGCATTTACTTTTAAGTTTACGGATTTTATTTTGCATCGAAGAATAAAACTGATCTTCTACACTTATTTAAAAATTACAAGGGGGAAAAATCAGCATTTTGCCTTTATACGAATATAACGAAGAAGTATCGCCTCAAAATTCAATAATGTCCTGAAAAGAAAAAAAAAGAAAAAAGAAACCGCAACTTATCTCTCACTCGTAAAATGTAAACATTCTCTCATCTTCTACGCTTCTACCCTATTTTAACAAAATCAATGCAGACCTCACGCATGCGCATAGGTGAGCAGGGTCACAGCTAACGAAAACAAACAATATTCTTATGATAATAATAGGCCTAAATTTAATAACAAAAGAAATACGAGTTCATTTTCTCAAAATACAGGAGTTCAGGGCTGTTTGTTTTGTTCCTCGGCACATATGAATCATGATTGTTCTTTAAATGTTTATGATAAGAAAAGGGCTCTAATGGCCAAGGGATTATGTTTTATATGTTTTTCAAACCATTTGAGTAAATTTTGTTCACGTAAAGATCAGAAGTGCAAGTATTGCGCGTCTCCCTGGCATAACTCATTAATATGTAATACAGAAAGAAATGAATCCCGCTCAGTTGAGGATAAAAAACAAATACAGTCAGAAAGTTCTTTAAATTTAGTTTGTAATAAGAATAAAGAGCTTGAGGACACGCCGAATGATTCGGTGTTGTTGCAGACTGTAACGGCAAGTGTATTTAATGTTCAAACCAAATGCCATTTATTGAGGTGTCTTATTGACAATGGAAGTTCTAGGACATTTGTATTGCGTGAAGTGTGCAATTTATTGGGATTAAAACCAATCGGGAAGGAAACCCTTTTAATTTATACTTTTGGCAATGAAAATACTGAAAGGAAAACTTATGATATTGTAGAAATAGTATTACATAATGTAAGAGAAACTAATAAGAAAATTAAATTAAGGGCTGTGGTTATTGATTCAATTACATTTGGGGAAATTAAAATTCCTTCACAATGGGTGCGTAATATCGCACTAGAAAAGGGCATTGAGTTGGCAGACAAGGGTAATTTAAGTAAAATTCATGTACTTATTGGATCGGATTACATTGGGGAAATTCTTGGAGAAAGGAACGTGAGAAATTCTAAACGATTAATGGCAACAAATACCTTATTTGGATTTGTGATACAAGGAAAGGAAAGGGACCCTAAAGCACTTAAGAATTGTCAGAAAGTGCGCGTTAATCATTTACACGTTGTTAAGGAGGAATTGGACCATCAAAGGGTTAAAAATTTATGGGAATTAGAGGCAATTGGAATTAATCCGGACAAGGAACATTCTAAATCAGATGATGAAATTTTAGAGTTATTTAGGCAAACCACTAATTATAGGAATAAAAGATATGAAACGCGATTGTTGTGGAAAAATAATGTTAAGGAATTGGACAGTAATTATGAGATAGCAAGACGACGTCTATCTCATTTGAACACTGTTTTTGATAGGAATCCGGACTTATATTTTAAATATAAGGAAATTATTGAGGAACATTTTAAGGAGGGCATCATAGAGGAAGTAGCGTCGGATTTAAATGAAAATACGGGTACAGGCTATTACATGCCGCATCATGCAATAGTACGCGAACAAAAGAAAAGTTCTAAGGTTAGGATAGTTTTTGACGGTTCATGTAAGGGCAGGGATGAATTATCTCTTAACGATTGTTTAGAGAGCGGTCCTAATTTAAATCCAGATTTACTCAGGATAATTTTGAGGTTTAGGTTACACCCTGTAGCGTTTTGCGCAGACATTCAACGAGCTTTTCTAGAAGTAGGAATCGCGGATGAGGATATGAATTTTTTGAAATTTTTATGGAATGATGGGGAGGGGCCCGATCTCCATTCCGATGCTGCTAAACAAATCAGGACATTACAATTCTGCAGAGTTCCCTTTGGGGTGAAATGTTCCCCATTTCTATTATCGGCAACAATCAGGCTTCATTTGAAAAAATTTGAGAATGACTACCCGGAAGCAACAGAAATGTTACGATCTCTCTACGTGGATGATCTCATCTCTGGCACTGATGATGTGAACAAGGCATTACAATTGTCTAAAGAAATGATGTACATTTTAGGTGAAGCTAGCATGAATCTCAGGGCTTGGATTTCTAACTCTTCTAAGCTTAATCAGTTGTGGAAGACAGACAATTTCGAATGTCGAGAAGATCCGGAGGAATCCAATGTTGAACTAAAAATATTAGGGATTATTTGGGACAATACGAATGACGAATTACTGATTGACACTTCACAATTTAACAAATTACCGGAGGACAGATTTATAACAAAGCGATATATTTTGGCTGTTTGCGGAATGTTATTTGATCCATTGGGGATCATGAATCCATTTTTGATTCGCATAAAAATTATATTACAATCAGTATGGGAAAATGGTAAACAGTGGGACGAACCTGTTCCACATGAAATTGAAATGTTGTTTTTAGAATGGTTAAATGAAGCTAAAAATTTGAAGTTCACTGGAATTCCTAGACTGTATTTTAATGAACTCTGCTGGAACTCAGTAGAGGTACACATATTTTCCGATGCTAGCGCAAAATGTTATGGTTCAGTAGCTTATTTTCGATTTACGAATTCTGAAGAATGCAAAACAAGTTTTATAATTTCTAAGTCTCGACTAGCCCCTTTGAAGAAGATTACATTACCGAGACTTGAATTACTTGGCACTTTAGTCTCAGCAAGATTGGGATCATATCTCAAATCTGTTTTTCCTATGCTGGATCCCAGAAATATTTTTTATTGGACTGACTCTCAGATTTGCCTTCATTGGATAAAAGGTTCAGTTAACGATTATAAGCAATTTGTGAAAAACCGAGTGATTGAAATCAAGGAAAAAACTGATCCTGAAAAATGGCACTTTTGCAAAGGCAAGGTCAATCCGGCGGATAAATTGACGAGAGGTGTGAAAGCAAATTCCTTAATGAATGATAAAGTATGGAGTCAAGGACCAGCTTGGTTGTCAGAATTAAGTATACCATATGACTCTCTAATGGAATTTTCCTGTGACATGGACAGCGTGGTTGAAGAAAGACATGGAGTTACAACACTTCAGGTTAACGTAGAAGTTCCAATGCCATTATTAAATCTGGAGAATTACAGTAGTTTGAATAGAGTTTTAAGAACAACCGCCTATGTTTTTAGATTTCTAAATAATATCAAATCTAGGTCTGAAAAACGTTCAGGAGCGCTGACAGCAAATGAAATATCTGCAGCAGAAAATTATTGGCTTCTATTTGTGCAGCAAAGTGAATTTAACAAAGAATATACTACATTAAAGGCAAAAAATTCAGTTTCTCCTGATTCTAAGTTATATAATTTGAATCCCATTTTGACAACAGAAGGTCTAATAGTATTAAAGGGAAGAATTCAAGGCTCTAATTTTTCTGATGAATCTAAGCATCCAATTATTTTGCCGAACAAGGCTCGATTTACTAATCTTTTGATCATGAAGGAACACGAAAATTTAGGTCATTCTGGTATATCTGACACACTCACTCAATTAAGAGAACGTTTTTGGATCATTAAGGGCAGGCAAGCTGTGAAATCCTGCTTGAACAAATGTTTTCTATGCAGAAGGTTTAAGGCCAAACAAGGACAGCAAATAACAGCTCCGCTACCTATAGCAAGAACTAGTGAGGCTCAACCTTTTGAAGTCGTTGGAATCGATTTTGCTGGACCCTTATTCACAAGAGACAACAACAAATCTTACATTGCATTATTCACTTGTGCAGTCACTCGAGCAGTGCACTTGGAAATAGTCTCTAGTCTCAGTTCTGAACATTTTTTACTTGCATTCAGACGTTTCATCTCCAGAAGAGGTATGTGCAAGGTTGTGAATTCCGATAACGCTCTGACTTTTAAAAGTAGTGAAAAGGAACTAAAGAAACTTTATACGAACATTAAGAACTTTGAAATACAGAACTATTTTGGTAATAAGGGTATCAAATGGAATTATATAGTAGAAAGAGCCTCATGGTGGGGGGGTTATTGGGAGCGAATGGTTCGTATGACAAAGGTCATTTTGGGGGAAATTCTTGGTAGGGCATTAGTTACATTTGAAGAACTGCAAACTATACTTGCAGAAATTGAATCTATTATTAACTCTCGACCTTTAACTTATGTATACAATGACCCTGTAGAGCCATTCCCTCTCACCCCAGCCCACTTCTTAATAGGAAGAAGGTCAACTGCATTGCCACCACAAAGTGGCCGTTTTGTGATTGCAAGTCAATCTAGTTCTCAAAAACTTTTAATTAAACGATACTTGTATCGTGAGAGACTTCTTAACGAACTCTGGAAGCGCTGGAAATTTGAATATATTTTGCAGTTGAGAAATGCTAATGTTGTAAAACCTGTTAATCCAATTTCTAATTTTAATATAGGTGATATAGTCCTAATAGGTGATGACAAGGCCCCAAGACAAATTTGGAGGTTAGGAAAAATAATCGAGACACATGTAGGACGTGACAATAAGGTAAGATCTGTAACCTTAAAAACTTCATCAGGAATGTTAAAGAGACCCATTCAACTTCTTTGTAACTTGGAAGTCCAAGGGGACTTACCTTAATTAAACCAACTGTTCACCTGTAAGGTAATATTAATATTGTTTTCATTTTTCAATTGTATCCAGGTAACATTGATTTTTGTATTTGATATAATTTCTATTTTCAGTATTTTGTGGTTGTGAAATTTATTATTATGTACTGTGATTTTTTATTGGTTGTAATTTTTTTGAATTGTATTTGATTTGGATTTGTCAAATTTTGTATTGAACTTAACTTACCTTTCGGGGCGGGAGGATGTTGCAAATTGAATTGTCTTTGCATCCTCTCAGGCGGCGCTACTAGTCGTCATTTTTCGACGCGCCGATGTATATTACTGACTAGTTAAGAATGTGATCTGAAAGGATTCGGTCATGCTTGACCGTTTAAAAATATAGCGTTAATTAAATGTTTATTTATGTTTTTATTGTGGATCCGTGTTCTATATGTTTTGTGAAGTGAATAAATAAAATGGAAAAGAACATCACTTGCATTATTTATGGAAATGGATTATTACAATGTGTGTGAGTTTATGGAACATTGAAAGATTAATGAACAGACATTTCGAACCGTTCGAGCAGGATCGCTTTACAAAAACCCACGAAATTTTCTCTCTTTGCTTTTTCTTTTAAGGTAAGCGGTCCCAGTCGAAAATGATGATCGCGTGCCATTTTGAATCGTTTTTTCGTTAGACAATGGTCGACATTTTAATTAATATCTAGGGTCGCATTGTTTAGCAAATTAGATAACTTAGATCTGCGATAAATTCTCTGTCCAACGGTACCTGTTCGAAGTCCGTGCGACCGTTAGCGGCGGAGCCTTTGCTGTTTCAAGCCGTTTCTCACAGACAGACAGACACACGCATACAGATTTTAATAATATAAGGAGTTTTTTTTTTTTTTTTTTTTTCCAGAGCAGTGTAATTATCTGCAATTTAATAGGAAAAGTTTTTCTTTTTCTGTATTGTGTGATATGAGATTATTTTTCGTTAGTAGTAACTCATTACATCCTTCGTTACATCTCTGTATATATATATATATATTTAATTTTAAACTTTCAACAAAATCATTATATCCATTTAAGAATAAACCCACTATCTGCCACATGCTGCAACTAGCCGATAAAGGGTTAACAGCGAACACAAATTTTCTTGAAGATGAAGATATGTCTAATTAATTTATCTCTTCAAAAAATCTAACTCTAAATTTTCCTTAAAATCATTTTATCAATTTCCGAGTAAACCCAATTCCTGCCATATGGTGCAAAAGGGTTAACAGCAACCACGAATTTTCCTGAAGATGACGATTTTTCCCATCGTTTTAGATCCCTAAAAAACACTTAACCCTCAAATTCTAATCAAATTTGTTACATCCATTTCCGAGTAAACCCAATTTCTGGTATATGTTGTGACTGGCCGTTAAAGGGTTAACGCAAATTTTCCTTAAGATGAAGATATGTCCAATCGTTTTAGCTCTCTAAAAAAACACTTAACCCCAAAATTTAATCAAAATCATTACATTTATTTCCGAGTAAACCTAATTTCTATTATATGTTGCGATTGGCAGTTAAAGGGTTAAAGCAAAATTTCCTGAAGATGAGAATATGTGCAATTGTTTTAGCTCTCTCTCTCTCTAAAAAAAAAACACTTAACCCCAAAATTTAATTAAAATCTTCACATTCACTTCCAAGTAATTCCATTTTATGCTATAAATTGCGACTGGTCGTTAAAGGGTTAACGCGATTTTTCCTGAAGATGACGATATGTCCATTCATTTTAGCTCTCTAAAGAACACTTAACTCCAAAATTTTATAAAAATTGTTATATCCATTTCCAAGTAAACCTAATTTCTATTATATGTTGCGACTGACCGTTAAAGGGTTAACACGAATTTTACCGAAGATGAGGATATGCCCAATCGTTTTAGCTCTCTAAGGAACACTTAACCCCAAACTTTTATAAAAATCGTTATATCCATTTTCGAGTAAATCCAATTTCTATTATATGTTGCGGTTGTCAGTTAAAAGGTTAGCGCAAATTTTCCTGAAGATGAGGATATGTCCAAACGTTTTAATTATGAAAAAAAAAAAAAAGACTCTTAACTCCAAACTTTAATTAAAATCGTTATATCCATTTCTGGGTAAACTCAATTTCTACTACATGTTGTGATTGGCAGTTAAAGGGTTAACACCAATTTTCTTGAAGTTAAGGATGTTCCAATTGTTTTAGGTCTCTTAAAAGCACTTATCCCAAACTTTTATTAATATCATTATAACCATTTCCGAATAAACATAAATTTCTACTATATACAGTCGGTAACAAAAGTGTCCGAATACTCGCAAAAATTCGTATGTAAAAAAGGTACACTTCATACGGTTTTGTTAAATAAATCCTTGTCGAATCCTGTCAGTCAGTCTAAGAACACGATTCGATAAGGATTTATTAAACAAAACCGTATGAAGTGTACTTTTTTTAACATAGGAATTTTTGCTAGTGCTCGGACACTTTTGTTACCGACTGTATTGCGATTGGCAGTTAAAGGGTTAACTCGAATATCTCAAAAGATGAGGATAAGTCCAATAGTTTTTTCGACCAAAAAAACTTCTAACGAGACAGAAATAGTAGATGGAAACGATAAATTTCTTTAAATGCCGTTATTCCCTACAAAAAAAAAAAAAAAAGAATAGAAAAGAGATTAAAAAAAAATGAGTATCTGGAGTTTTTTCATTCATCTTTAGTGCATAAATTATTCATAAATTTTATTTGCTAAATTATCTGTATGTATTCCCGTGTATTTAATAAAAAAGCACCACAAAACTGGCGTTGTAAAAACGCGGTGCGTTGCCGCTTTGACTACAGCACTCGTGCTTACTTTATTCGCCTGATGAAGGGTCGTGTGTTTTTTCGACCCGAAACAGTTGTTGCGAGTTTATTGCATTTTATAGTGTTTATTCAAAGTTTGTAAGTAATATATTCCCATGTATATTCAGTCGGGGAAAGACATCCATAAGAGAGTAAAATAGCCGTCTTTCCCCGAGTAAAAAAGGCATCACTTTTTGCCCCACGGATCTTTCTACTCCGTGTTTTGCCCTCGCTGATCAATCTATGTCTTATTACTATATCTATGGCAGCCACAAGGCTATCTTACCGATCGCTGATAGTCATTCAGCAGGTCGGCGTTAGTTCACATCCATCGGCAGTCGTGACGTCAGAAGGGGGTGTGTCTAAAGAGTTAAAAGGAATCCGGCAATTTTGCATGGATTTTATTTTGTCGTTGTCAAAGCTTAGAAAGGTAGTTTTGCATGTTCTGTTTATGCCAGAATAATGAAATAAATATATATGCAGAAATAATAATGAGATTTCGTTTGAGGAATTTATAATTGTTTTGCAAGAACAATATAACACGAAATTAAAAATTATCTAAATTTGTTTGCTTCAAAAGCGACAAGGTTTTCATTGAAGTAAAATATAGTACAATCGTAAAATTCTGATCCATTAGTGATTCTTTTCTAAACATTCAGAAAAAAAAAAATATATATATATATATATATATGTTTTTAATGCTTTATTGACAATCTGCTTGTGATGTGTAATGGTTAATTTCATTTGTGACAGACATATCACACAGCTTTCTTGTTCAATTTTAAATACTAAATTTAAATTTATCTTAATGAATTTTGGTGTTCCGATATATCTATATGTTTTTCTTATAAATAATACATTTTTTTTTTTATCTAAGAAAAAATAATTACATTTACTAAGGTAAAGATATAGCGTGACAAACATGACAACAAAGCATGTTTTCAGTAATTGATCTTTGTTACTCATTTGCTCTAAACTGAAATACATCCGGAGTCCAGAGATTTTAATTTACACACACAGGGCTTTTGTCTCATTAAATAAATAATAATAATTGTGTGACAGACATTACATGTATAAAAAAATTGGAATTATTTTCTGCTTAATAAAAAAGAAATAATGATCTATATTTTTTAAATATATGCAATGTGCTGTATTACTTGATAGGTTTTTTTATTAAAAAAAAAAAAGAGAGAGAGAAATGTTTGATATTTTATTATTATTATTATTATTATTTTCATTTTTTAAATATCTTAATTCATTGTTGAAATCTTTGAGTTGTTGGGCAATGACAATGATACTACACAATCTGGTATATTACTGTGCTAAAACCAACTCATTTTCTATTAACCTACTGCTATAGTCCTTGATAAAGATATAGTAATTTTGTAAATTTCAAAATTATTTTTCAGTATTTATTAACTTTTCTATATATTTTGCTTTGAAGTAATTGTTTATTGATTTATTCAAGTCTTTCTTCCTGGTATTTGATCATCATAATGATGAAATATTATTATTATATTATAAAAACCTTTTCAAACAATATACAAGAAATATTTATATGTATAAGAACAGATAATTTTTTGTGATAAAGGAAAAATTCAAACAAATAAATTAGAAATAGCATAAGAAATGATGATTAATCCTATGAAATTAAAACAATAGACGAATTATTATGAAAAAAAACTCATTTGACAACATCTTTCTCAAGGGAAAATTATTACAAAAGGGAAAATAATACTAATATCTTTCTGATAATACCAATTTATTAAAAAATCCAAAATATTGCTAATTAGTTTGCCCAGTATCAGTAAAAACAAAATATACCAATAATTTAATGAAGAGTCATTACAAAGGAATATTAATTTAGAAATTTCTTTTTTCCTGCTTTACTTGTTACTTTATTTTAAGTGGGTGGTTGCCCCCCCCCCCCCCCCCAGTTTCTTCAAAATTAAATAAATTTAATTTTTGACTATTCAAACAAACTAGGAATTCAGTCTTATGCTAATGCTTCTTTTTTTTTTTTTTTTGCCTTAGCCCTCTGTTACCATACACACAAAGTTTAATATTTACGCATCTTTAATATTTAAACGAATCATTTCATTATAGAAACTATGTCAATCAAAAGCTGAAATTTTTGAAATCTTACATTATAAGAATTGTAAAATGTACCATTTTCGAAACTAAAAGGTGACCATTATCAGCAGAACTAAGAAAATGTGTTGAGTAATAATTAAGGTCAAATACACTGCATAATATATTTTTATACAGGGCTCCAGAAATTATAATTACTTTCTCGTACTTATACGGCAGACAATATTTTGTTTTGGAGTCCAATTTTTGATTTAGGTGTGTTTGTGTGCAAGGCCGACTGGCAACACATGAGTCCTAGGTTAAAGGTGGTGTGCCCTCCATGGAGGTCTTTCTAAGAGGTCTTTATGGCCTCAGTCATGGGCCTTAGAAAGACCTCCATGAAGGTCTTTCTAAGGCCCATGTTTATACAAGTTTCAGAGAAAACCATGGAAAATTTCAAATGGTTAAGTCAATGTACGCAATCTGGGATCGAACCCAGCACTTCCCGTCTACCAGCTTTGAGCTCAGAGCTACTTGGTAACTGGTTGGGCCATTTTTGACTTAGAATTTTGCTACAATTGCACGTTTTGAGGTTTTCTGAATACATATATCAGACTTTTAGCTTAGAGTCTGCTATCATCATAAGTTAAAAACATGAAAATTATAGAAGTTCAAATTTGGTATTTGAAAGATTGTATGGGAATGCCACTTGAAATTTTTGACTTAAGATCTATAAGTTTCCAATAGTGAGGTGAGTAAATTTCTGCGAATAATTTTAAATGTATATTTTAGTTTTATAACAACCATGAATATTTCATGAATGTTTGTTAAACATTCAAATAAGGAGTGAAGGTGATGATAGATCCTCCCATCCCCCCCCCCTTACACACGGAAATATATGCCACATTAAAGTGCTTCTATAACTAGAAAGTTAAGAGAAGGAAGTGTGTGTGTCACCCCATATTTTTTAATCAATAGCATACTAATAATAATTAGAGTACTATTACTTAACTCAATTATTATTATTTACTATTAATTTTAAACTACTTATAATACTTTTAGAAAACTTCCCAGGACTTAATTATTAAGATTACATATTTCAAAATTTTCTTTTCTTTGATTTAGGGAAGTGAAGAGAGGTGCCTATAAAGGGAAAATTTAAAATTAAGATAAGTTGAAAATTGCAAAAATTTAAAGCTAAAAATTATAGCTCTTATATGTGTGTATATATATATATATATAAATTAAATAAAAAAAAAAAAAGAGAGAGAGAGAAATATATATTTCACTCTATATATTCTACATATTTATGTAGAGTGAAAGTTCTTAGGAAATGCATTTATTATTATTATTTATTTATTTTTCAGTATTTAAATCAAAAAGTAACACAAAAATACTTAAAATATATGAAAAATGAACTTAAAATACAAAGTTACAAAATGACACAAAAATTCCAACTTCAGGATCGAACCGATGTACTCAGAGATTATAGTTGGATATGCTATCCACTGTGCCATCGGTACTCGCTGAAACATGCGATAGAAAATAATTATGAAGGTAAACTGCTAGCAGCAACCGATGACGCAATCTATTATTTTGATCATGTGACAAGCAGTGACGACGTCACGACTGCCGATGGATGTGAACTAACGCCGACCCATTCAGCAAATCTTTTTTGCGTCAAATCGCAAGTAGCGATAGTAAAAATTTTATTAGCATCTTTGCATGATTTCGCTTTTCGCATTTCGGATCGAATCATCGAATCCGCGTTACAAGACCTTGGAGCCTCAAAGATGGAGAAATCTTCTTGACATTTGTTCTGCGCATCTCGTCAGTGGTTTGCGTACGTCATGGAATGTTTACACCATGGAACCAATCAGCTTTGCTGACTGGGATAGTTTGTTTTGTTTGTGTGAGCGATCAGCGATTTGAGAGAAAAATTTTTTATTATTCATTTAAAACATATTTATATTTTTTCAAGTTATTCCTCCTTTTGATTTGGATACTTTGAAATTAAATAGATTTTGTTTGATGAATATCTCGTGGGTGTATTGTTTATAGGATTGCTGCAACTTCATTATTGTATCTTTAAGACTACTTTTATTTGCTATATATATTTTAATCGTCTTATTATATAATACTCACCAAAATTTATTGTAAACATATATTAAATTTATAACTTTTAAAATGAAAAATCTACATAGAAGTATTTTTGGAATAAGTTGAATGTATATCTTTTTCTTTCATATATAATCTTAAGTGTGCCTGACATTAATTTAATTTTATTATATAGCTGTTGATTCGTAATAAGGCAATTCCACGGAAATGTCAACCTGAACGTCAATATTTCAAATTTAACAAAATTTTGAGTGTGATACTTACATATTTTTAAAGCTTGTAATATATATTTTAGTAGCGTGAAGTTTGAATTATATAAATTGTTTTGTGAAAATGGGTTCGTCCATGTGTTTTCAGATTAGGACATTTAAGAAATGGACTTGCATAAAATGCTTAAGTATGTTGCTTGTTACTTGTACATGTATAATTTTAAATATTTAACTGTTTAATTATGTATATATCTTTTGTTAATTAAAAAGGAAAGAAAGACATATTAGTTTTGTATTTGATTTAATTAAGGCTTTTTTATTTTGGAAAAGAAAAAAAAAAAAAAATGATGATGTAACAATTTTGTCAAAAGTTTACTCTTTAATAATCCTCTTGTAAATATTAATTTTACATATTTACTTAACGTATTTGAAGCTGGATGCAGTTAAATTAAATTTAAAAAAGAAGCAGATTACGTTTAGATTATGAATTATCGTTGTTTTATTGAAATACAGTGTAAACAGATAAAAGTAAGCTTAATCGCAAATTTATCATCTACCACTTGTATTTAATTTAATTTTTAATGCAGTATCTATAAATAAAGGTTAATTTGCAGAAAATTATGCATTAAAAAGTTTAAAAGTACTGTGCAAAGCCCTGTTTAAAATATAATCTATAATATTTATTGAATTAGTTAAAGGCAGGTTTTTTTGTGCTACACATGCTTTACAAATTTTTTTGTTTGTAAAATCAACCCATGCCAAGTGTGTTTTAGTTTTAAACATTCAGGAATCATTCCTCTTTTTGAAATAAATGATAAAATGCTCTTAAAAAATATTTTATATCTTTTGATTTTGAAAATTGGGCATTTTTTAGCTTAAATAAACACATTATGTTTTATAAGAGATAGAGAAATTTCGGACTCCTCATTTTAAAGAGAATTTTATAAGATTTAATTTGATGTCTACCTTGATTATGTTAGTTAAAAAAATATTTTTATTTATTTATAAAGCTACTGTTTTGTAAACTTTTCGAAAAAAAAAATATATATATAACAAAAATAACTTAAACTTTTTAATAAGGAATTATGACAAGTTACTGTACATGTAAGAATATAATTATAAATTTTACTTACATGGTAAAAGACCTCATTTTTAAAATTAGTAATCCATAAAAGATGAATACACGTATGGATTATACTATAGCTGAAGTCGAAGAATCCATAGCCTAGTGTAGGGAAGGGGCCGGCACCTGGAAAACAACTAAACCCCTACACAAAATTGGAAAACTTGTTTTTTGCGTTTAAATTTAAAAGGCCCTACTAGTAACATGTGTTCAAGTATTGATTTTTGTGCCATTTTACTTAGCTTAAGTAAAAAAAAAAATAGTTTTTGTTTAATTTTTCCATTGTTGAGATTAAATATATATATATATATATATATATACATGCGCAAGTTGCCATCAGATTTTCATACTTTAGATAATTTTAAAAAAATCTAATTGTCCATTAATCAGACGGATTCAGAAAAATGCCCCTTTCATTTGGTACCGTATTTGTAACGAAATTTTGATTAGATTTTTTAAAATTAATTAAAATATGAAAATAATAACCTGGTAAAAGCTTTAAAAAGGGACATTTAAATTTTTAATTGTTGAAAAAAAAAAAAAAAAAAGAGATATTGTTTGTTTTGATACTGATTATTATTAATTTTCTTTTCTTTAAAAAAAAAAAAAATAATAATAATAATTTTTGACGAAATTCTGGCAAAAGCAAAATTTAATTCTGTGGATTCGAAAGGAAGTATCTGTCATGAAAGAAACTCACACAACAGTTCATATTATTTACAAAACAATAATATTGTGAGTGACTTAAATAAACTATTCATGCATTAATCATGTAATACACAAGTTTTTTAGTTTAATCCTTTCTTTCGTCCTAGTTTAAATAATTTGTTTCCTTCCCATTCAAAGGAAGTAGTTTTCGTTATGCAGTATCCAAAAGAATTGAAATTTAAAATTTCAAGTAGTTAATTTCTGAAAATTTTTAAAAGACCTAATACCATAGAGAGAAAATGGTCCAGATGCTGTCTATTAAATTATGCGGTTTCTGTGACGCCAACACTCAATAATGTCCAATTTAAAATTTGGACTGTAACTGAGAAGTCACAGAGGGGGATCAGCACCTCCCCTTTCCAACAGTGCACTCTTTGTCATACTAACATTTAACCAACTTGAAATTTAAAATTTCATAAAGTTAAGATTGTAAGTGATAAAGCACAATTGGGGGAAGAGGAACAGAACCTGTCTCCTTCCAATTGCACAGTCTTTGGCAGACTACCACACACTCAACTCCTAATTAAAAATTTTGTGAAGTTTAGAGTTTTCAAGATAAGGCTTCGTGGGGGGGGGGGGGGGAGATGCTCCCTATTTTAATGATTCAGTCTTTGTCATATTAACACCCATTTAACTCCAAATTTAAAATTTTGTAAAGTTCAGAAAATGGTTTTTTTTAGATAAAGCACCGTAGATGGTAAGATGTGTTAAGATCCTCCCCCTTAAACTCATTCAACTCCAAATTAAAATTTTTGTGAAGTTCGGGCCATGATTTTTTATGATAAGGCATGGGGGGGGGGGTTAGAGCCTCCCTCCCTTTAACGATGCAGTTTGTATCATATTAACACCCATTCAACTCCAAATTTAAAATTTCAAAATTCCATGTAAGTGGAATGGGTGTTGTATCATACGGTACGGTAACACCCATTTAACTCCAAATTAAAAAAAAATTAAAGTTTAATCCATGATTTTTCATGATAAGGCATGGGGGAGAGGGGTAAGACCCTCCCCTCTTTTAGTGATGCAGTTCATATAATACTAACTCCCATTCAACTCCAAATTTAAAATTTATAGTTCAGTTTGAGATAGAGCACCGTGAGGGGGGGGGAGTGGAGTTAAGACCCTCCCTCCTTTTAATGATGCAGTCTTTGTCATACTAGCACTCATTCAATTCCAAACTTCAAATTTTGTAGTTTCAGACCATGATTTTTTGAGATAAAGCACGTGGGGGGTAAGAGGAGTTAAGACCCTGCAGTCTGTCATATTAGCATCCATTTAACTCCAAATTTAAAATTTTTTAGTTCAGACCATGATTTTTTGAGATAAAGCCTCATGGGGGGTAAGAGGGATAAGACCGTCCCCCTCTTTTAGTGATGCAGATTGATGCTTCACATTAACTAAGATGTCGTACATCGGTAGCACATTGTCGCAGGCGAAAAATGTCCGTAAATTGCAGACAAAGACTGTCTGAAAGTTGTGGGCAATTTTTTTTATTAGAGCAGACAAAGACTGTCCGAAAGTTGTGGACAAATTTTTTTATTAGTGCAGACAAAAACTGTCTGCAAGCCGTTTTTCTGTGTCCGCGACGTTTCTACCACTGGGACATGTCTATGGATATTATATGGGAAATGCCGATTGATAATCAGCCAGTATAGCTAAATGGTGGTAGAGCATCTGCATAAAAAGATATTTATAGTTCACATAATTGCTTATCAAAATATCTTTTACTTGTTAAAAACCTCAGTTTTCTGCTAGAAAGGCCTCCATAAATGACACTCCACTGAGGGATACAACTCTCATTTGTTAGTCTTTTTCCAAAGCACCAATATATCCGCTTTTTCATCTACTGTCTAGAGCTCCTTATGCATGAACAACACCTGACCTTCCCAGAAGCCAAACTCGTATTATTCTATAGGGAAATTTGTTTCAACAATTATCCATTGTTTAATGTGTATTTTACTTTCAATAGAAGAAAGTATTGGATTCGTAAAAATTTTCGACCTTGGGTTTTTGATGGATTTACACGTTTTGAGAGCTGTAGAACACGATTTGACCATTTTTACTTTCTTCTATATTCAATAGAAGAAAGTATTGGATTCCTTAAAATTTTCGACCTTGGGTTTTTGATGGATTTACACGTTTTGAGAGCTGTAGAACACGATTTGACCATTTTTAGAAAATGTCTGTCTGTCTGTATGTGTGTGAGAGAGACAAAATTTTGTGGCAACTGTATCTCAGGCACTACTGCACAGAATTTCATACAAGTTGGTATGTAGTTGCACCTTGACATAAATTAGTGCCTATCAACCTTTTGGTAAAAATTGTCTTACAAGTTGCGTTGCCATCCCGCTTTTTCTAAATTTTTAACATGGTGATATAGGACAAAATTTTGCATAAATGTGCATAAAGAGAATTAATTTTTAAAAATCATTATTAAATTTAAAATAATTATTTGTAATAGAGATAGTCAACTGGGGGGAAAAAATGTGTATTTAGGAGCCTCGCCTCCCCCCTGGGGGGAAGTCCCCCCTCAAGGGGAGTAAATTTTCATAATGGGTATCTTTTAAAAGAGCTTGCCAGTACCTTTAAAATGAATGGTTGAACCATCCATTATAACTTAATCAAAATAACTTAATCAATTATAACTTGATCAAAAGATTATAGAAAATCTTAATTTTCATTTACTTTTATACATTTTAATTTATAGCTTGTATTCAAAATAGACTAAACATACATACAGTATATATGTGTATTTCTGATAGATTGGAGTGGAAGCGGAAAACCTGTGGGAAAAATAACAGACCCGTTAAACGAACCTGGGCCTTCTGCTTAACGTGCAGATGCTCTAACTATTGAGCTATCCTGGCTGATAACCAGCTCAGCATTTTTCACATAATATACGTTGGCAAGGTCACCGAGTCAGCAAACACGCAGCTATTTCAAGTGACAAATTGATCATGGCACAACTCCAATAGGCCACAAAATTTTAATTTAGTTATTTTATACATCAACCTTCAAAATTCATTTCTAATTAGATTGGAGTAAAAGGCAGATTATTTATACTATCTGAGTGAAAAATACCAGAGCCGGAAACTGAACCCAGGCCTTCTGCTTGTTTGGTGATATACATTAGTTTATTTAAGCAGAAGGCTAGGTTCTATTACCGGCTCTGGTATTTTTCACATAATTCGTATTAAAAATCAGCCTTTCATTCTGATCTACTAGAAATTAATTTTCAAGGTTGATGTATAAAATCTATATATATAAAAATGAATGTTTGTCTGTATGTTATTTATAAAATCGTAAACGGCTTGACCGATTTCGATCATTCTTTTTTTGTTTTTTTCCTTATAGGTCAGGGATGGTTTAGGAAAAAAAAATTGAAAAAATCTTTAAAATTAATTAAAATATGATAATAATAAACTTATTGACTTAAAAGCCATTTAAATTTTTAATTGTTGCCAAACAAAGTTCACGAGATATATTTATTTATTATTTTCAGCATAAAATGAAATATGCTTTCATGCGAAAAATAAGAAATTACTACATGTTAAATTGGTCGATGAGAAAATGACACATTATAATTTTAAAATAAAATAGTAATCCGCGATTGTAATGAAATGCTCGCCCTCTGGTGGGCTAAGGTGAAATTACAATAAACATGGTTTAATTCGAATTCCATACAGCCGCCATTGCTTGCCGATATTTAGTTTCACATATATTTATTGAATAAAAATGAATAAATACGGTAAAAAAGATAACACATACTGTTGTGTGCTACAATCTAACTCCAAAGGATCAAGAAATCCAGAATTGAGCTTCCATTTATTTCCAAATGACAAATTTAAAATTTCAGTTGCTTCGGCTAATGGAAGTAAAGAATTAATCAGATGATTTGAAATTAATATTTGTTCAACTTCAGTTAAAAATCTACTTCCGATCGAACTTTGAATAAACTGAAGTATTTTTTCCAAAAGCAATCAATTTTCCATAATGTAATGGCGGTAGAAATTATAGTACGAATATTAAGTAGAATAACAAAAAGAACACTAATGGAACACACGTGGCTATAATGTTTACTAACAACTGCAGTGTTGAGAAAGCGCCATCTATCGATTATTACAATCGCGGATATTACAAATTTTTTTTGCAGTTTTTTTTATATACCTCAACTTCATATATATATTTTTTTTTTTTAGTATGGCGGATGAAACACGCTTGGCATAAAAGTTAATTCAGCATTATGGTAAAGGTATTTTCTTATTGATAATTCTTGACAATGTTTTATAATTTTGATGCTGAAGTAGATCGGACATTTTTCGCCAAGGAAAAGATAGAAAAAAAATACGCAAGCGAAGTGATGACGCCACTGGCCGTTCGTGGATGCAAGAAAAATATTTCCTATGTTAAACGCCCATTGGATTTTTTGTAAAAAATTATTAAAAACCGAGGAAAAATATTTCCCGATTTTAATTCGCATATTTAGGTATAGATATGTATTAGTTATCATGTCCATGCATTAGGTTAAGTTATTTTTTTTGTAAAATTGACAAAATTTGAATTTTTAATTTCAAAACTCTAGAAAAAAAAATGGCAAACTTCCATATTCGATTGTAAACACAAACATTTAATTTCAAAGGATGATATTAACACAATAAATATCCAACTAATATACTGATTAAATGGGAAATGATAAATATTCTATCATAATTTGAGGTCAAATTTGTTTTCAAATGTCTAAATAAAGTATCTGATATAAGATACTAATATGTTGTAGCGGAATAGATTTGATATCGGTCATCCTTGGTAGAAAAATAAAATATCGCCAAATTATTTGGCGAACATAATTTAATTCCTTTCAAAATTCATGGTTATTTTAACAACTTATTTTAAGACAGTAATGAATAATATGAAACAATATTTCGTACAATGCATATTACGAAAATATACATCTGGCATGTATATTTTCGTATTATGTTTTTGATCACCAAATACAATAAGCGCCAAGAACGACAGAGTTTTGAAATTTAAAATTAAAATTTTGTCAATATGACAGCAAAATAACTCAATCTAACACATGCACATGATAACTAATACATATGTGTACCCAAATATGGGGATTAAAATCGGGAAATAATTTTCTTCGAATTTTAATCATTTTTTACAAAAAATCCAATGGGCGATTGACATAGGAAATTATTTTCTTGCATCCATGGACGGTCAATGACGTCACACTTCGCTTGCGTATAGGAACAATAATCGCATAAATTATATTTTGGTCTAAAACGGCAACAAATATTTAAAAGTCGCCAAGGGCATTAAGGCTGTACCATGATCAAGTTTACATACTAATTTATTTATTTTTCTATATACCAACTACTATTAACTAAGCATGAAGTATATATAACCACAAAATAATAATTGTCTCATGCGATAGAAGTTGCCGATCATAGCATATTGTAATATTATATGTCGCTTGAAATTGCTGTCATTCTATGGTTGATTGATTAAATCAAATAAATATAGGAAATAACTTGAGAGCAAATATTATGTACATCACATATAATGTTGTTCATATGTAACTGGGATTCAGATATAAAAGAGCTACTTCAAATTTTTCGATACTGTCCGTATCGAAACTGTTATGTATGATAAGCAACCAAATAGAAGCCCACGGGTAAGCCATTGTTGCAGGCAATAGGGACAGGCACCGGAGATTGCAAGGACGAACAAGGCGCTGCCTAAGGCAGCGGAAGCCCAAAGCAAGCTTTTGACCGATTTCAGTTTTTTTTTTTTTTTTTTTCCATAAAGCATATAGAAAAGAGTTTGCCAGCGAAGCAGGCAAAGCCGTCCAAAATTGTTTAAGAACTAAAATATTATTCAACAATTCGCCGGGAAATGAAAAAAAAAAAAAAAAAATCATTTATTTGTAAAAAAAAAAAAAAAAAAAAAAAAAAAAAAATTGAAACTCATAAATATTATATGAATTTCACCACATAGTTAAAATTTTAATTAACCAGTCACCAAATTATTATTAGAACCAGATTAATATCGTGCAATAGTGAACTAAAATCATACAAAGAAAGGTTTCGAAATAAAATTCATAATTGACGACCCAGTTTTTATACTTCTACAACGCAGTACTGTTTTAGTACAGAATCCCTATGGACGAATTTTAAATTTTTATCGCCATGTTGGCGATAACTTTTTATTTATTTATTTTGGCATTTTATTTTGGCTTTCAATGAGTTACAAATTTTTTTGAGTGTACTTTAAGACTCTGTTTTGCACAGCACCACAATGATAAGGTTTCATTTCATTACATGTTATGATCAAACCGTCAGTTCCCACACATAGACATCAAAATTTCCACGTGAACGAATGGGATGAGCTCTGGTATTTTTCACATAATTCGTATTAAAAATCAGCCTTTCATTCTGATCTACTAGAAATTAATTTTCAAGGTTGATGTATAAAATTTCTAAATAAAAATGTATGTATCTATGAAATAGCTTCAAAACATTTTAAGGCATAGTTCATAAAATTTTGTTTTATTCAGAATCACTCTTATGCTATTGTGCATAAATAGCAAATAATGAGGAATTAAGAAGATATCAAAAGGTATTGATACAGCAAAATCTAACTTCAGTTTTTTTTCTCATGATTACAATGCCAATGCATATTCTAGAAGCAAAAAGTGGCTCATTAAAGGACCACTTCACTCACCGTCGCCATATAAGCCGAAGCTAATATTATTCTATGGTAAATTTTCTTTATTTATTACTAATTAGCTAATACATATTTTTAAATTCTGTTTTCACATTCAGAAAATTCCAAACTGCTAAATTGATGCTCTTTTTTTGAAAACATATTTTTTTCATTTTAACTATTCTATTTCGAAGCTGTAAAATACAAATTTTTAATATGTAAAATTTTTCATTTTGCAATTTCAAAATAAAAAATGAAAAAAATTCGTTTTTAAAAAATGAGTGTCAATTTAACAGTTGGGAATTTTCTGAATGTAAAAACAGAATTTAAAAATATATATTAGTTAATTAGTTATAAGTAAAGAAAATTTCCCATAGAATAACATTGCCTCGGGCTTCCGACGAGGGTAAGTGAAGAGGGCTGTTAAGGTTGCACATCAAATTCCCTGTTTCTTCCTTCCTATGTTATCCTATGGGATTTTGTTGCTTAGTTGTATATAACAATCTGTCATTGAAATATGAAGTGTTTTGAAAGTTATTCTTTGAACTTTTTTTTTTTTTTTTTTAGCTTAATGAGCTAAAAAAAATTAAATCAATTGATAAAAAAAAATGCTCATTGATTATGTTCAAAGAGTTATATTTGTTAGTTATAGAATATTACTCAATTCAATAATTATTGAATATTAAACAGAATACGAAAAGCTTCATTTTTGAATGAGAGATCATCAAACTAAGCAACAAAAGTTCCATTGAATAATATGTAGAAGAATAGTTGAAACTGACTGACATACTGCCATTAATTCTGATGTTCTGAAATGTTAGAGAAAAAAAAAATAAATAAATAAATAAATAAAAAAAATCCTTTCTCTGAATATATATTCAGATTTCCCAATATTGATATACTTTTTTTGGTGATATACAGTCGGCAGCAAAAGTTTCCGAGCATTAGCCAATAATTCTGATATCGAAAAAGTACACTTAATACTGTTTTGTTAAGTAAATCCTTGTCGGGTCATGTTATTTGACTGACTAAGAACATAACTCGACATTGGTTTATTTAAGAAGGCAGTATGAATTGTACTTCTTTTGTACAGGGATTATTGCTAGTGCTCGGATAATTTTGCTGCCGACTTTTTATCACCAAAATATATATATAAATACTGGGAAACAATATTCACGAATCTAAGAAATTGATATTGAAAAGTATCAAAAAATGTTATTCAGAAATATTTGAAAAAAATATTTTAGAATATCATGAAGTAATATTCAAAGACCTCAAAAATAGATATAGCTAAATATCTAAAAATATTATTCAGAAATATTAGAAAAAAATATTTCTAAATATCCAGAAGCAATATTGGAAAATCTCAAAAATTAATAAAGCCAAATATATAAATATTTTATTCAGAAATATTAGAAAAAGATATTGGGAAATATCTTGAAACAATATTCAAAAATCTATAAAATAGATATTGCTAAATATTTAAAAATATTATTCAGGAATAACAAAATATAATATCAAGCAATATCTGAAAATGTTATTTAATAATGTCAAAATACAATATTTACAGATGTCTGTAAATATTGGCCAACATTAATAAATGTCAAAAAATAATATTCCTGGATATCTTTTAGGGAGGGGGGGGGGGTTCATTTTACGTTGGCCAATATCAAATTTTTATATTGGCCGATATTTTTGTGCTACCTGGGATAATGCTTAGTTCAGTAGTTTTTATACTGAATAATTAGTTCAAGATGTTGAATAAAAACTCCATTTTAACCTTAAAATTATAAAAAAGGTAAAACAAATTAATGCAAAATATATTAGTAATGCGCTGAATATTCGGTTTGGCCAAATCTAAAACTATTCAGCTAGTTGAACATATAAAAATTCAATTTTTAAAAATTTTAAATCATTTGAAAAAAAAAAAAAAATATTTTTAATTATCATTAAGATTTTTCAGAGTAATTAAGAAATAGATAATACTTAAATGAAGACAACTGTTTTATCTAGTTTCAAGTAACATTAAAGAAAATTAAGTATTAGTTGCATTAATAATAATATCAGACAAAAAAAAAATTCTCTTTTTCAATAACAGTATAACGATGCATGTTTCTAAAGTTGAGTTAAGAAAGAGCGTACATAATTCACATGATGTTGCCATTTAGGAAACTTCAAGAGATGAAACAAAGATCACATTCAAATCTGGCAAGAAAAATGACACAAGTCATAAAATAGCAATTTTGAGTTTGTCATTGAAAAATGCATATGAAATACCCCAACATGCACAAAAAACATCACATCTCTATTTCACAATTTATTCATATGAGAGTAAGAAGCATTTTTGGAGTGGCATACAAGAGGTGGGGCAGAGGGGGTGTTCTGCCCCGGGCCTCAAGTCATAAGACAGCCTTCGGAAAAACTTAACCTTTAAGTATATATATTTGGTGAAGTTGCCGTGACATTATTTTAACTAGAAAAATTCCCTGGAGTTCTTTAAACCGTAGATTTCTGTCTAAAACAGCCTTAATGTACAAAATGTGACCATTGAGCGACGACTCAAAAAAAAAAAAAAATATATATATATGTAAAGCCTAATTAAAGCAGTACAAATGGTACCAGTGCCTTCTTGTTGTGTGTTTGGCTTTTGAATCAATCTTAAAATTTATTTCAGTGCCTTTTTATAGTAATAAATTTAAGTGAAGAAGTGTGAGGGGGCCCTCTAAATAGTAGGGGCTCCAGTCAGAGGTCCCCCAGTGAAAATTTTGCCCTGGGCCTCGAGAGTTGTAAGTCCGCTAATGCATTTGTGTCAGTTTTAATAAAGGTTAGACAATAGATTGTTACTTTTAAATTGATTTTTTTAAATGCTGCATTTCTGGATTATGTTATTATCATTTCATGTGGAGATGACAAGATATTGCTTTTTAAGAAATTTCATGCGTTTGTTAAGAAACCTTACAATTATTAATTTTTTTTTTTTTACTGTGAGTTCAGCATTACACCACTACTTATGTATAGTAATATTTCCTAATATTTTTCTACATTTATGTAAACCACTGTTTCTGAATAGTTTTTTTATAATTAAAAAAAATAAATATTACTAAATGTAAATGGTATTGCTGAAAGAGTTTGCAAAGAATTAGGCTGATTGACACGATAAAAATAAGAACTTAATATAAGAATAAATCAGCCAGCCAAATAGTTCCTACTCCGGTTTGAAGGATATTCGGCCAAAACTGCTAAAAAAAACTTATTTAAATTGATATTTTTTTTTTTTTTATGCTTTTTGTATATTTAGACCAATTATTATTTTTTTTTCCTTTTTCCCTCACATTAAGTTAAAAAATATATTTAAAATGAAATTTAAGGCAGACAGATGATATGTTAATTGTAAATTAACTAGTATGATAATTAATACACATAATAGTAACATTAAACTTGCAGTGCTTTTTAAAAATATCTAGCATAAAATGTGCTTCACCTTTAAAATACTTTTCATACAACTTAAAGTACTTATATTCTATAATTCAATGCATAATACTACATATTCTTTAGGATGTATTAAAATACAGACATGCCATAGTATAAATAATATTTCCCATGGAAAATTTCTTGCTTAAGTACTTAATTTATTTCCATGTACTGTTTAAAAACATAGACAAAATGACATGTGCAGATATTTACCCTGCTCATGTGTTCATTAAGTGAAAGCAATAAAGAAAATATCTTAGAAAGAATAATTAAATATTTTAAAGCTTACTATTAAAATATTTTTCTAAATTTTACAATTTATCTGCAATATTAAATGTTTTTATACGGTCTCATTCCTTTGCAAAATAATACTAAGTGCATGCGATCTACATTTCGACTACAAATAATCTGAATTATTTTTATGACTACATAAAAATCTTTGTAAACATTTTTTTCACAGGTTTTATGGATTTTTGCAAAGTAAAATATTCATTGCCACAAATGTGCTTGGCTCTTTTAAAATCGAACTGAGAATTCCTACTGAAAATGTTAAAAACAATGAGTCAAAATAACATTTTATAATTTATTGAGTAGCCTACTGTAATGTGTAAATCTATACTTTTTTTTTTCTTTGCTCAACATCTTTAAATATTAAGTACTTTCATTTTCATCAACAAAAACAAGTTTAAAAAAAATAGCATTTATAAGATAATAATAACAAGTTTAACACCTTTAGAGACAGACGTATTGAAGGACTAAATAAAGTTACACATTTAAACACAAATATTTTGCACTCAATTCAGTCATCAAAGATCAACAATCTAAAATCACATCAGTATTTTGTATTTTATTTTACATGTGAACGTAATTGATAAGGACTTGAAACAACACATCTTAATAATAAAAATATGATTATTATTTAACAAATGCTAAACTAATTATATTTTCTAAATTGTTCTAAATTGATACTAAAATATTTCGAGACAAGTAAACAATTGTACTTCTAATGACAATAAATGAATTCAACAACTTTTTAAAAATTATTTCTTATTTGATTGAAATGATATTAATTAAAAGATTACATAAAAATACAAAATATTCTCTCATATTTTCCATCTCCAAGGAAAATATTTTCTGCTAAACTATCGTAAACAAAGTGAGCAAATAGCAAAGCTGAAGCTGATTGGTTCCGTGGTATAAACATTCCATGACGTACGCAAACCACAGACGAGATGCGCAGAACAAATGTCAAGAAGATTTCTCGATCTTTGAGGCTCCAAGGTCTTGTATCCGCGTTTGTAATGAACATTGTAATGTAATGTTTGTAATGTAAATAAACAAAAGTGTCTCATATGATAAAAAGCATTTAAAATTAATAAATTGGAAGTAAAATCAATGTGTGTTATGTATGTGTGTATTTTTAAATGAGGTTTCTGTTATTTTTCTAATTAGTCTAATTTCCCCTTTTTTCAGTATGTATGTATTTTTTTAAATGCATTGTATGGAACTTTTCCGCGAGCAATTCGTGTAGAATTATAAAAAAAAATAAACAAAATAAATTTCATTGTTTAACAGATAGGTTCTCTTATAGTTTAAAGGTATAATACAAATTTTTATGAGATTCTTTTTAACTTTTTTAATTTTTTATCGTTTTCGAAGTTATGATTTTAAATACTAAAAGATATAACTATTAAAGATTTCAACATGTCTGATGAAATTATCCAGCTTTATAAAGCAGCAAATGGACAAACTGTGCATGAATCGACTGTAGTATTACTACATGCTTTTATGATTGAAAATGGATTCCGCCCGAAGGTACGGTAGGAATTGCATGTGAAAACTGTTATATTATTTAAATGTCTAATTTTCTACTCTGTGATGATTATCAATTACTTTTTAGTGAAACTATATAAATATGTGTATATGTTCTTTGATTATCTATCATGCATTTTATAAAGAATTAATTATATTAGGTTTAGCATTCTTTATTAACTTCAAATACTAATTACCCTGTATCCTGTTGACCTCTGACACCTTTCTTGCGATAGATATTTTCGATTTTAAAGGCGATATTTCCTTCAGGTTACATTCTAAAATCCTTATTAACATTTAAAATTTATTTATTTATTAGTGTGCAAAAAAAAAAAAAAAAAAGACAGTAAGAAAAATGTATGCATTAGTGAAATCATTTTTCTTCGTAGTATTATGATAAAAAGAAAAAAAAATGTTTTTGGTGCTAATTTGTGTTTTTTGTCTCACAACTGCTATTTAACTTCAAATGTAATTTGTCTATAGATTCATTTAATTATATTGCCTAATTAGCATTCATTTAATTATATTGTTTCAGAAATATCTCAATAGACTAATAATTTTTTATTCTATTGTCTGAAGTAGAATAAAAATACACCTTTTAAATATAATAAGAATGCACCACAGAACTGGCATTTTAAAGTAATTAGTACAAAACTTTGAATAAACACAATAAAATGCAATAAATTTGCAACAATTGTTTCGAGTCGAAACAACACATGACCCTTCGTCGGGTGCACAAAGTAGGCACGAGTGCTGAAATTAAAGCAGCAATGCACTATTGTTTCGGGTCGAAACAAAATACAACCCTTCGTGAGGCGAACAAAGTAGGCACGAGTGCTGCAATCAGAGCGGCAATGCACTAACCTCTTGTAAGTTTGCCACTTTGATTGCAGCACTCATACCTACTTTATTCGCCTGACGAAGAGTCGTGTGTTGTTTTGACCCAAAACAATAGTTGTGATTTTGTTGCATTTTATGGTGTTTATTCAAAGCTTTGTGCTTATTACATCTTTTAAATGTTTAAAGAAATATATGTTGTATGTTGTGCAGCTGTAAAACTGGAAAAAAAAGTTTGAAAAATTTCGCCCCATATCTACACCACTGACCATTATATAAATAATAAGTAAAAAATAAATAAACAAAGAAAAAGTATTTATTGTATAATATTTATGTAACTGAATCTTTAAATGAGTGTCCAAATTTTAAATGTCCTCAAGAATTTAAAAGTGTCCTTTTCTGTACTAGCAACACTGTGCCTTTTTTTAACTGTTGTGTGTGTGTGTGTGGGGGGGAAACTGCTTACAATGCTCAAAATAAATTGTTTTCCCTTCTTCTGATAATATTAGTCTTCATAAAATTATTGCTCAGAATATACTTAATGTTAAAGCTGCATGACTATGTTTACCTTTTTTAAATTGGTTTACATTTCTAGTATATTTGCAACTTTTGACATTTATAATACATTTTTTTTTAGGACATACCACCATATGATTTGTACAGTGTAATGCCAAGGAACTGGAATGCAAATGGCATTTTTATGATAAAATATTCTCATAATTGTTGTCCTACTTATTATTGTTATGTGACATGTGTTCCTCTTTACAAAAATATATCTGTTCATGGTGTAATCTGTGATAGTGATTGTTCGGAGAGTGTAGATTTCAAGATAAACCTTACTAAATATATTGAGAAAAATTTCTTTGCATCAGGTAAGTGTATATTTATTTTAAAATTTCTTTCTTATAATATATATAATATGAAAGGATAAATTGGACTCTTGTTGCTTTGTAAGAAAATTTAGTGTATCTATCATTCTTTTTATGTATATACGTATATTAGTTGATTTCTTTAGCAATCAGTCTATAGTTTATCTCTCTTTTTTAAATTGACAAAGTTTTTATGTGTCTTTCAGGGATGAGATTTTTCAGATTTTCAGCTCATTTCAGCTTTTTTGTATTTTTGCTAATCTCATATTTCATTGATTACAATAATTACACTTTTTTTCCCTTTTAAAATGAAGCAATATTACATTTTGATAAATCATAATCTATATTCTCGGTGGTTGATCTAGATTTCAATTTTTAACACTGCTACTTTTATTTTATTTATTTTTTGTGGTGCAAAACTTTTAATTTTAGCTCTTTCCTCATATGATGTTTAATATCAAGTGGATGTTTCATTAAAACCAGGTATAGGCTGCCATTTGAAATAATTCTGAAAACATGGAAAATTTTTATAAAACACGACTTTATGATAGGGCTGTTTTTATGAACCTAAATTTTGTGAAGAAACTTATTTTACAAATTTTAATCTTTTAAAAAGGGATTATTTATGGATTTTAATTTTATAAAGTGGCAGCTAAAGGATACCAACTTTTGCTAGACTGACCCATGATTCTAGCAGTATGTAATAATATAGCAGGGTTCTCATCAGAGGTAAAAAAAAAAAAGTAAATAAAAAAAAAAAAAGTCTGAGTGAGAATTTCTTACCATTACTCAAAAACGAAGCAAGATTTTTAAAAAGAAAGTGAGAATATAAAAATACTTAATAAATAAATAAATAATAATTTAAAAATAAAATCTGGATTAAAGTAGATTGCTAATAATGTCTAAATGTCTTATTTTACAACTCATTGTTAAAATTTTTGTTTAATCAGATTAATGAAGGCAGTTATTGCACTGCAAATTAATGAAACTTGCTTTTTTTTTTTAAAATACCTAAAATACAAGATTATTTTCCAAAAGATGAAAATTCCTATTTTTCTGGTGTTTAATCGTAGAAATATAATGTAATTTTTGCAGCTGATCAGCAAAGTACGTAATTTTCTTAACCAAGTTTTTTGGAAACTTTTTAAAATCATTTAACTTTTGTAAAAGGTCTGTTTAAATTTGCCAATTTTTGTAAAATGTTTTTCATTTCACAATCGTTGATTTTTATGAAGGACCTGTTTTTAGATCAAAAATTTTAATAAATTGGTCCATAATCTTGCACTCTAATGGGAAACCCTGGTACAGTATTTATAAAGTTCACATTAGGAATGAAAATTTCGTGGTGTAAAAAGACCACCTAGGTTATGATTCAGTAGTAAAAAAAACTAAAATGATAGACAAGTGTAGAAGTGCCTTTTTTTACTATATATATCAATGGTTTTAGTTGAAATAACAGTAACAAACACATTTTAATTTTAAGATATTCTAAACAGCAATTGCCTATGGCGAGATAGTTTATCAACTAATATTTATAATAATATTAAATGTTGTTTTCATAAATATTTTAAGGATAATATTGTTTACGGTGTCAATAATAATTTGTGTCTTATTTTAATTTTATAAATTCATTGGGTTATAATATAATCCTTATCAATATCTATATATCTGTTCTATTAATATTCAAATATATCTTATTTTTATTATTATAATAAGATCTGCGTGATGTTTCTGATGATCTGGACGAATTATCAAGAGATTTCACAGATAATTTTTGCCTTCCTCTTCTGAACTTACTGCATGAAAGTGAGTATAAGAAAGCTCTACAATATCTTAAGTGTGATTTATTTCCCTTTTGTGATTTACAGATTTTAACACTTTCTGACAAAGTTGAAAGGGTTTGACATCAGTTTGCCTGTCTCCCTATCTGTTTTTCTTTCCATGCTCTAACATCCATAAATACTTAAAAAATCTCTTTGAACTCATATATGTTATTTAAGTTCATTGTGGTAATGTCTTTATTAAAAATGTCCTTTAATAAATTTTTAAGTACCTTTTACTGCACAAATCATAATGAAATAATTTATTATTCATATGCACAAAAAACGGTTTTCTAAAAAATATTCTGTGATTAGAATTAAGGTTTACAGGGCTACACAAAAGTATTTAAATATATTAAGGACTGTAATTGGAAATTGCTGCAATTGAATTTTTGTTTGTATTAAGTTTTTCAACAGTGTTTAAGAGTGATTATCACTTTAATTATTTTGACTGTCCTTCTGTCCATCAATCAGTCTGATTTTGCTCTAACAATTGTTAATATTTTTAGAATTTCTTCAAACTGATATGTAATATTCAGATTCATAATGCCATGTTCCCTACTGAAGATGGTATGAATACTATGACTGGACTACAGGGACACTCAAAAAAATGTCATTGCATTGTGTTCTACAAAAAGCATTTTTATAAATCCTATTTAAACCCTTTTATATTGCACAAATCATGATGAAATCGACATTTATTATTCATATGCAGACAGACACACACAAAAGTAAAAAAAATAAAAATAAAACAATTATGCTTACTTTTTGGATTATTTTCATTTTTATAAGATTTTCTTTGATAAAATAAATTAAGTAAAAAAAAAAATAAGGAATCAAAATTTAATTTTTATTCATTTATTTATTTATAGAACATTATAAATACACAGTGCGTCAAATAAGTTTTAAGACTCGTCCCAGAGCACAGGTTGTAAAGGCGCTATGAGTGTAAATGTGTATCATGCGTCATAACGTTCATCGTCTGCTGGCACACTGCCTACAAGTTGTGTGCATTTTGTTAAGTAGCTGAGAGAGGGCGAGCGTTTCATTGCAGAATTAAATTTTTTTCATGTTGATTTTTTAAGATGGAACAAAGAGCTGTAATTAAATTTAACGCAAAACTTGGTAAAAGTGCTTTGGAAACATACCTACTCATGAAACAAGTTTACAGTTGTTCAAGTAGATCAAATATTTTTGTGTGGCACAAATGTTTTTTGGATGGAGGAGATACACTAGAAGATGATCAGTGTAGTGGAAGACCAATTTCATCTATGACACCTGAAGTTATTGAGAAAGTACGAAATTTTGTAACAAACGATCGCTGTGTGACTCTGAGAATGATGGAAGACTCTTTAAACATCAACAAAGGAACAATTAAAACCATCCTGCATGAAGATTGGGCAAAACAAAAGTGTGTGCTAAATTTGTTCCACTCACTTTAAACCCTGAACAAAAAGCAATGAGAAGTGTACATTGCAGAGACATCATTTCAGCCGCTGAAAACGATCTAAACTTCTTGAAGTCCATTGTTATAGGTGATGAAACATGGTGTTTCCAATATGATCCTGAAACAAAGCAAAGTGCGAAATGGAAGTCACAAAATTCACCACAAGCCAAAAAAACAAGGACAGTTTCATCCAAAAAAAAAAAAAAACAATGCTCATTACATATAAGATTTTTAAGGGGGGGGGGGACGATTTTCAGAGGTAAATTCAGTGAAATATGGATTTTTGAGTAGAACTCTACCAATAATAAATAGCACAAAGATTAAAAAAAAAAAAAAAAAAAAAAAAAAAAAAAAACTGCCAAGCGTCTTCTTAAAGATACTTCCAAAAACTCATTTTTGTTTTTTTTGCGATTTTTGATTTGGTGTGTGTGTGTGTGGGGGGGGGTATGAGGGGGCAAATTCGAGCGCCCCTTTTAGTGCTAAATTTGTCCGGGGAAATCTATAGGAGCTGAGGTCACAAATTTTAGTGTGTGGCTTATTTATGTGTATCCAACATCCATTGCAATGTGATTATGCAAAATTCCCGCTTTTCCCTGTATTGTATTAGGAAAACAAATTTATTGCTTTTCTGTTTAGTGAATTAGCTGAATTGCCATAGCTAAATTATTAATTCAAAATTTTGTATTTTTTAGCTATTGGAGGAAAACGTCTGTATGGTTTTCCAGGATTATTTGATGATCTTAAGGTATGTAACTAAGTGATGATAACTTGACAATGGCTGTTTATTTTTATCATTGCTGATTTTATAAATATTGTTAATGTATTATTTTTTAATATAAAATTTTTACCTTTTTTTAATATCAAAGTTTTTCAATATTATTGATTTGATATTATTTTAATATCAAATCAATTTTTTAATGCCAAAATTATTATTTTTTAATAGCAAAGTTTCTAAAGATATTTCATATTACTTTTACTCTTCTTGGCGATAGTGTCTCCATGCTTGTGTGAATTATCATTATTGTAATTTTTTATTAATTTAAAAATCTTAAATATAATTTTTCTTTTCATTTGTATTTCAGCTACTTATTCTTACGATGCTTCCTGTGGAAAGCATTATAGCAATGGCTTCTGTAAATAAGAATCTGTACAGTTTAGTGAATTTACCTTTCCTGTGGAAGTACATGTATGAGAGAGATTTCGCTGAAGGTATTAAGTTTGTTAAATATTTATTCAATGTCTATTTTGGTGTACATCTTCTATTAGCAAACTACTTTTGTTATTTATCATTATTGTAAATTTTAGAAGTATTTCTTTTTTATGTATTTGTAGCATTTCTATCATCTTCACTTTTAGTTTTCTTGTAATTATTAGCTCTATTCATCTTAATTAGAATTTAAATAATTTTCTATCATGTAAGTAGATTTTTATTGTCACTGTCAAATTGTTTTATCATATTATTTTCTTAAAATTGATAGTGACAGCTCAATAACTTTTTTTTTTTTCAAAAACAACAAATATTGTTCTTAAAACAAGATTATGAAAATCAGAGTCATCTTATATCATCTTCTCATCTAAAAAGTCCACGGAAAAGTAGATAAACTTTATGATCTGTTATTAACAAATATATATATATATATTTTTTCATTTTTATTTTACGGATGAGGATAGTACATGTATCTAGACGAAACACATTAAAAACACTGAACTGAAGAAACAAGTTACAAAATCCTTTTTTCCCTTCTCTCAAAAAAAAGTTTTAATATCAAAAGGTTTCCATCTCAAGCAAAAAATCATCCTGATGCACGTGATATCATCAAAAGGAAAAAAGTTCAAATAAAATAAAATCTTGATATATATAAAAATTTCGTGTCACGATGTTTGTCTGCGATGAACTCCTAAACTAATGAACTAATTTTAATGAAATTTTGTACACTGTGTGCAGTTTGGTCCAACTTGAGAGATGGAATAGTTTTTATCTCAGTTTTTATGTCAAAATATTTGTTTATTGCAAATTATTCATTTATTATATGACAAAGATAGCTTTAAACAAGCCATTTAAATATTAACTATAATTTAGTTGTTGCCAAAAAAATTTTACAAGTTCATTTTCTTTTGACATAAAAATAAATACATTTTATTAAACGTGAACATTAAAAAATTGTAAAAAGTTAAATTAGGCATCTTACAAAAATTGACTTCATTATAACTTTAAAAATTTACACATTGATAAAGTGCTAATGTAGTTCATGATGCTAATATATGTTGTTCTGAAAGGATTAATATTTTATTAAAGTTTTTTTTTTTTTTTTTCATTATTATTAGTTCACTGAACTGAGTCCGCGAGCTTAAATATTGGTTATTATTTTTTATTTTATTTATAATTTAATTGTTGCCAAAAAAATTTACGAGTTAATTTTTTTTTCGATAGGAAAATAAATACATTTACTTAAACGTGAACAATAAAAAATTGTAAGAAAATGAATTATGCATCTTACAAAATTTGACGTCATTATCACTTTACAAATTTTATGCACATTTATAACAAAATAACATACATGATTCAATAGAAAAT
The DNA here is from genome assembly GCA_963930645.1 of Salticus scenicus. Lineage (NCBI taxonomy): Eukaryota > Metazoa > Arthropoda > Arachnida > Araneae > Salticidae > Salticus > Salticus scenicus. Next base: position 40,051,895 of record OZ005654.1, on the reverse strand, counting down.
TTAAAAACTTGGTATATAAAAAGTTCTTTTTATCTTATCATTATTTCATTTAATTTCAATTTTTGTCTCTATCATTTTGTTAGTAGATTTTAAATTAATTATCCTTTTGATAAATTTTTTCTTATTAATTAAAAATTAAATTTAAAATTGTCAGTCCATTAATCAGCATTGAACTACTATTAAAATGAATGATGTTCGAAACTTTATTTATTTTGTATCTTTTCTCTTATATTATCTAATATTTGCCATTATTTTCTTTTTCTTTAAGAAATTTGTGATCTATGCATATAATTTTCTAAACAAAAAGTAACCATTTCAGTATTTTAAAACTTATTTAAAATGGGAAGATTTTTAAGTCCATTTATTTGTTTTGTAAAGCTAATCTGTATGATCAATGCTCGAAAATTTAAATAATTATTTCTCTTAATATTCTTTTACTTTTCTTTAATAACTTATCAATTTATTGTTCCTTATTAAAATCGTGATTTATTCATGTATTTAACTTAAAATTTTGACTCATATTTCTTGCTAAAAAATGATCTTAAAATCTTGCTATTTTCTTATCTTAAACCTCAATGTTTCCTATCTTTATTAACTTGAATTTACTATTTAAATTCTAACAAACTCAAAATCTTCTCATCACTTCATTAAAATATATTAATCTTTTCCAAAATCTTTTTCTGCTTAAAATGATACCTTCATTTACTTTAAATGCCCAATATTTCATAAGATATCCTATTTTAAAGTTTTAAAATATTTATCAAATTTACTTATTTTTCTGGCTTAGCCATATTGTTTTCCTTTTTAAACTACAGCTCTTGCCATCTTTAAAACATTTTAAATGATGAGATCATTTTATAATAAAATTATTATCCATAATAGCATTAGACATACTATATTTCACTCCTCCATAAAAATTGATTTTAAAATTGTCTGCTTCTTTTATACTTTTATTTTAATAGAATTTTAGCAATATGTCCGCTATGAGGAAATGAAAGTTATGTAGGTGCTCCTAATAAAATTGAAACTGATAAAAACATCATTAAAATTATAAAATATTAACTTTAGAAATTTTAAATATATAAAGCCACTAATTTAATTATATATAAACAAAAGACCTTACTTCAGCTTTATTGACGTGACTCTTCATCGGCGAAGTACTTTCAAATTAGCCCCCCCCCCCCTCATTGTCAACGCAGGTCACTCCATTCTGTGTTTCTGTGAAGATTCTCTCCAGGTGTTCAACTTCCTCCTCTCTTTCAGGAGATGGCGCCAGGTGGCGTCTATACCTGTTGCTGGTTGGTCCAGTTTGCATGCATTGGGTTGGCTAATAATTTCTATGGTTTCGCGAAAAAGGGCATAATTGTAATTATTGTAGTTAGCAATTTTTCGCTAACTACAATACAAAGTCGAAATCGCTAACTACAATAATTACAATTATGCCCTTTTTCGCGAAACCATAGAAATTATCAGCCAACCCAATGCATGCAACCTGGACCAACCAGCAACAGGTATAGACGCCACCTGGCGCCATCTCCTGAAAGAGAAGGAGGAAGTTGAACACCTGGAGAGAATCTTCACAGAAACACAGAATGGAGTGACCTGCATTGACAATGAGGGGGGGGGGGGCCCTAATTTGAAAGTACTTCGCCGATGAAGAGTCACGTCAATAAAGCTGAAGTAAGGTCTTTTGTTTATATATAAGTATAAAATATTATTTCAAATTTAAAATGTGTTATTCTTTATCTGATATAAAAGCAATTGTAAAGGTTTTTTTTTTTAAACTTTATTTATGTATATGGAATTTTTTTTTTTTGAAAATATGTCCAAACAGAGTTTTCTTTTATTGGAAGGTCTACTCTGAAATAAGAAAGGTGCCGGAATCTAACCCAAGTTGAGCTCATCACCCTAGCTGTTTGGAGTTTTTCATGTTTTTCTTCAAAATTTATGTGTATATAGCCTAGCATCTGTTAGACAGTTCTAAGGAAGTCATTTCCCCCAGCCCTAGATCCTATATATAGATAATTGCCTTTAATCCCTATGCCACATCTTTCCTGAAAATGATTTTTTGTTTAAAAGAAGATTTTTTTCATTTGCAGACCTTAAAAAACAAAAAATGCATGTAATGATGAAAACAATGCCACACTTGATTGAGAAATATTCATTTTCACATGCACAACAAAAAGAATATGTTACTGGTAATGAGATAAAAAACTTCAAATGTTCTATATATTTGAATCAGTCTAAATTTTCTTAAGTTTTGAATGATAATAATAAACTTTTTTTTTTATTTCTCAGTTAAAGAAAATATGCATTTTTGTTTATTGAACTATGGAATAGTAGATTTTTTTAACTAGCATTTAATCTGACCTGTTTCGAAATTAACATCCAAGTAAAAAAAAATCATATTAAAAAAATAATTATTGTGCCGATAATTAAACTATGGTAATTTAGTATGACAGGACTACTTATATTTGTATTTTAACACCCTTTCAAAAAAATTCTATATTTTTAATTTTAATCTAAGAAAAAAAATAGGGGGGGGGGGGTTAAGTGTATTTTTCATACTTCATTGTTTCAAAGTGAAAATTAATTTTTAATAGTTGAGAATTTTCTGAATGTGAGAACAGAATTAAGAAATTAATTCTTTATGAGTAACTCTCATAATAAGGAATAATATAGAGCTAGTTTCTGGCAATGGGGGAAATTGTAAAAGATAGAGAGAAGCCTTAAATTATACTTATTGTTGTCAAAGTGTTGACATTTTCATTAGTGGTAAGTGGTTCATAAATAAACAGGCAGATTTTAATTGATGAATGCTTTTTGTTTGACATATATTCTGAAAAAGATCCAATAAAACTATTACTTAGACCATTAAAATATTAAATAGATCAATGATAAACTCAGTAGAATTAACTCTAGTGGATAGGCAAAGTAATATAGATTTTGAACATTCTACATCTATTTTTGAAGTTATGAGAGATACACACACACTTATGGACATATGGACATCAAGAAAAATCTTGTAAAATCACAGATATCTCTGAAGTCAATTATATTGCGTCTAAAATTGGAAGTGTAAAACTAGATTTTATAAGAATCCTGAGAATACATTTGCAACATTCAGTGTCAAATCCTTTTTCAGTTATGCAAGCTACAAAATCTGTTTCATAAATTGGTTTCACAATACTTCCTTTTACTTTGTGCAAGGAAATTCAAGGAAAATAGATGAAAGAAGAAAAACTTAGCATCAAATCAAAAAAAAAAAAAAAAAAAAAATTGCCTAAATTTTAAGGCAAAATACAAGTCAAAGCTTCATTCATTCTAGTTAACTTCTTATTAAAATTGATTCTTTTTTCTATTCTATTCTTTTTTTTAATCTTCGTTCTTTAAAAACTTGTAATATAAATAGTTTATTTATTTATTTTTTAATGTAATTTATAATAACAGGAGACTTGGCATTGGAATATTAAAACTCAAACTACTACGTCAAAAACGCCAAAAGAAAAATTTTTGCAATGCATACAGCTGTTTCGGTAGCCGTAAGCATACCGTCTTCAGTGCAAAAAGAGTTCTGAATCTGGAGAAGTGCTCGTATATATAGGACAGGGACCGAATTTACTTCAACCAATAGGATTACGGGAAATGTGGAGTGTGTGGCCAATAGGAATTTAGGAATGTTAGCTGTGTAAAAAGTTAAGAAAATGTGGACTGAATGTAAAAATTCTAACAGTCAGACAAATAGGGAACAGCGAAATCACAATTTACAGGGTTTTTAAAATTTTTATAAATATGAAAAGCTTCAAAGAAATTGAGTTCCTGAATGGATTTAGGTCTGCAAATTATTTTAATTAAATTTAAAATTATGATTTTCCTTCCAGCAATGTTTAGAAATAGCCGATTTATTGGTTTCTTGTTTGCGGACGTAATTCATATGTTCTTTTAGACGAAATTGAAGACTGTGTTTAGTTTGGCCAATATATGATAAACCACACTGACAGGAAATACTATAAATGCCCCAAGAATTATGCATACCAGTGGGATCTTTTAACTGAGAAAAGGTGAGTTTATTGGAAGACGAAAATATTATTTTAAAATCATATTGTTTGAGAATTTTAGCTATGGTTTGGTAAAATCATATTGGTAGCTATCTCAAACAATATGATTTTAAAATAATAACATTCCTAAATTCCTATTGGCCACACACTCACCTTTCCCGTAATCCTATTGGTTGAATTAAATTCAGTCCCTCTCCTATATATACGAGCACTTTTCCAGATTCAGAATTCTTTTTGCACTGAAGACGGTACGCTTAAGGCTACCAAAACAGCTGTATGCATCGCAAAAATTTTTCTTTTGGCGTTTCTGATATAGTAGTTTGAGTTTTAATAGTCTTGTTGTTATTCTTTTATTATCTTTGTCTTGTATTTATTTATTTATTTATTTTTTTTTTTTGTGTGTGTGTGTGATCTACACTCACTCTGCTATTTATAGTAGGTATATTATTTTTATTTCCTTCTAGATGGTATACCTGATGTTGGAACATCTGAAGACATTGATTGGAAAGAAGTATGTTCATTTTATTTTTCTTATTATTAGATTGTGGTGCTGTTTAGTAATCCATTTACACATTTTCCCAAACTGTAAAATATGTCAAAGTATTTATTTTGTGTTGTCAAGTACAATAATATTTCTTATAATCTTTTCAATTTTTCGAGAAATTTCAAAACTTATTACAAAAACAGAAAAAATTCTGCGAATTTAGTTTTTTTTTTTTTTTTTTTTTTTTTTTGAAAAACATAAAAATATTAAAAAAAAAGTATTAATTTATGTTTTTAATTTTAAATTGTTTAGTTTTATAGTTTGGAGAAAAATATTTTTATTTTAGTTTTTATGAAGAATGGAAAAAAAAAAAAAAGGACATTATATGATTTTCTACAATTACAGTGTGATGTTAATAAAATTAATCTATCCTAAATATGTTCAGCTGGCTTGTTTGCAGTCAATTGCAATTATTTTTCTAGCAGCAGCAATAGAATGTTAGATTCTAATGTTGTATGATTGCATGTTATGTACTTTACAGGGATGAGATTAGCAAAAATACAAAAAAGCTGAAACTGTACGCAAAGGCAGGACATTGAAATGAAATACTAGAATTTTGATGACAAAATTACTATGTTAGAGTAATAAATATTTATTTTAATCTTCAATGTTTAAAAAAAGAACAAATACACATCAGAAGCATAAAAAATGCTGAAAAATTAAAAAAAAAAAAAAAAAAAAAAGCTAAATGTACAAAAAAGCTAAATTCAGCTGAAAAGCTGAAAAATCTCATCTCTGATTTTAATTTAAAAAAAAGGAAAAACTCAAGGATTTTTTTTTTTTCAGATAAACCTGTTTTACATTTTCAAATATTTATTTTTTATTTACATGAAACAATAAGTACTGTATTTAGTTTTAGAAATGTGTCTCACAAGTCATAATAGACTGTTTGAATATGCGAGTACTAGTAAACCAATACAGCAACCAACAGGTGTTTAGTTGTACTCAACTGTCATTGATCATAACTTTTTAATAAATATAAAAATGCCAAAATTTTTAAGGAAATATTTGTTAAAATACAGTTTATAAAATAAAATAAAGTATTGGAAACCATTAATTCACTTAAATTTGCTGTAAAATTGAAATTTATTTTGACATCTTTATCAGAATCAAGTAAAACATCCTTTCATTCATCAACAAGTCTTTGAGCATTTTGGATAGTCATCTTAAATATATATATTTCAGTGTAAAAATGTATGTGGATTATTATGGCATTCATTTGCAATAAGTGGGAGTTTTAGGTGGAAATAAAATAAATAAATAAAACTTATGGGACTGAAAGCATTAAAAGAGTTTTATTTGTATTTAAATTATCCAGGATAAACTAAGAAACAGGCATGCAACATAAAATGAATTTATTAGGATTTGATAGATACTGTTACTGACTACAATTTGATTGTGTATTTACAGGGTTGCGAACATCTCCGCTTTCACCGGAGTTGCTTCGCAAAATATGACGACTCAGCACACTCCATGAAACGCTCTATTTGCTCCGCAAATATTTCTCAAAGTCATATAGATTCAATATTTTTCAGAAAAACGAACGTAAAGTTTTAATAAAGCTAAAAATCGAAGATCGCTGCACCGTGCCTACTGACTTACTGCTAAATGTTTATCGTACTGCATGCCAAGAACAGAACGATCAGCTGCGTAATGCGAGCCGAGCAAGCGAACTTTCGATTTCCCGTACTCTTTCATGGAGCGAGTGGAGGAAAGCGGCAATGCCTCTCCTTCTGTTTTAGCGCATGCATATATTCTTCAGTCGTGGCGCAAGGAGGATTCTCCCACATGCGAATGTGCGATCGGTATGGTAGGATAGCGGGAAGGGGAAGCAATGATTTGGAGTTTGAACGGAGTTGAGTTGCATGCTTCAATGTTAGCGTTTGTGTATTAAACAAGATAAAATGTCATTGGGTAAAAGAAAACATGTGCAGACTTTTATTAAATACTATGAGACAACTTGGCCAGTGTTAAAGAAATCAAAACTATCTCTGTATCACGCTTATTGCACAGCGTGTTGTACTGATTTTTTAGTACCGCATGTTGGAAGAGAAGATTGCCGGCATCATTGTGAAACGGTAAAACACATAAAGTATGCAACGGCCAAAGATAATAGTAATACTTTGGATTTTTGTTCAGATGTAAATTCAGCCACAAGTTTGAATGTAATTTGAGCTGAAGCTCTTTTTACTAAGTTTTTGATAGAACATAATTGCCCTCTGGCAATTTCATAAGTAAAAATTAGTTCAGTATATGCATTTTTAAATTATACCAATTGTGTGTGTTAAGTTTTTTGTTTAATTAAAAAAAAAAAAAAAAAAAAAAATGCTCCACTAAATAGGCAAAATGCTCCTCTTAATTTTTTTGAATACTCCTCTTTTTGTTCTTGACATGTTGGCATAAAAATTGAGATTATACTGTTTTTTTAACTGAAAACTTAAATATTCTTCGTTTTTTTTTTTTTTTTACTGTGTATTAAAAATAATGTAAATAAAATGTCAGATTTATTTTTATATTACAATAGGTTTATTCGATGTGTAATTTGCAGACAATAAAAAGTAGTTATATTTTACTGTCTTTTATTAAAATTAATTTGCAGACAATAAAAATTAAATGAAAATTTATTAGAATATTTAATTAATTGAAATAAATCAATCAAAATATTTAAGATAAAAATCTTGTAAATAAAATTATTACAAAGCAAATTTTTAAGCACAATCAGGTAATAGGTATTGGAATAAATCAAAAATGCACAGTAAATTAACTTCAGATCCATCTTTATTAACTGCTTGCCAAATTCCATAGGATCTGTGGTAGAACAGTAATAGAGATATCTAATCGAAAATTTGTTTAATACTTATAATTGTAATGTAATATATTTTTTTAACTCCTTTATTTTGTTTTTTACAGATGTATAAACACACGTATGTGAAAAAATGTAAAAAATTCATATTTAGAAAAATCGAAGATTCTGGATTGCGTGATGTTCTAATCAACGGTATTGGAAATAGAGGTAAAATAGTTACTGATACTTTACTTTGTACATATTTATTTATTTTAGAATAAAAAAAAATTATGAGAGTTTATCTGGATTTAAAGATATTTTTGAATAAAAAATAATAATTTCAAGTAATATATATTTTACATACTTGAAATAATTAATCCATGAAGCAATTTAATTTATAGAATTTTGAAAAATACAACCTTTTACTATCTTCACGTTCATCTCTGGTAGACTAGTTTCATCTGGGGCGCCCCAGCTTGGTCACTACCTTGTTGGTGTTCGAAACTGTAGTTTTCCTGTCTTCTTGTTCTTTTAAAGACTTTGCGCCATTGACGATTAAGGATAGCTCCATCGTTGCCATTACAACTGTCAGAATTTGCCAAAATTTCTACAGACTCCCTGATCGCTGCGTATCCGTGGTTGTGGTAGTTGGCCAACTTTCTTACTTCATCGAATTTAATATTAATTTCTTCTTTTTTGTTTACTTGGGTTAAGGCTGTGGTTAATTTACCTGTTTTTATATCATGTTTATGTTCTTTGATACGGGTCTTTATTTTTCTTTTTGTTTCTCCTATATAACACTTTTCTTTTTCTTGTTCGTTAGTGTATGGTATTTTATATATGAAACTAGTATAGATGAGTATAGTATAATATAGTATGAATATAGTATATATGAGCACTAGTATAGATGAAACTAGTCTACCAGAGATGAACGTGAAGATAGTAAAAGGTTGTATTTTTCAAAATTCTATAAATATATTTTACATGTTGACATATATTTGAAAAATTCCGATGCAGCTAATATAATAAAAATAATTTAAATATCAGCTGTGAAAATTTGAACTGAAATACCAAAATATGAGGGTCATTTAGAATGTAATGCATAAGGTGGTGCAGCTGTGGTGAGATTGAGACAGAAAAAGTTAAAGCTAGATCAGTTATTAGTCGAACTTTGAGGAAGCAGTGGGTGTTTTGCTTTCAACGATAGCTTGTTTGGATTTTTATTAATGTGAGTTTGAAATGACTTTATAAGTAGTCTTGGGTATTGTCAGTGTTGAAGGGTAGGGGTGCATTGAAGGCCTGTAAACAAATATTGCCAACCAAATAAACATGTTAGTAAAACATATTGTGTGCATTATTTTTGAAATGACCCTCGCACAATATTTGATTGAAACTCGAATCATTTTATAGTCCAGAAGAAAAAGCACTTTATTTTTCTTCTCTAATGTTCCTATTTAAAGGGCATTGAATTGTTTGGGAAAAAGGTTCCTTTTGTTCTATTTCTGTGTTATGAAAACTGTCTTTGTTTGCAGTTGTGTATTCTCAAATTGCAGGCCGCGAGACAGGAAATCCACTTATCCTTCTTTACAATTGTGCATTATTATGGGAAAAAAAAAAAAAACCTTTTTGTTATGCATTAATTTTTTAAATGGTGTTTGGGTATTACTGGTGATATGTTTGTACTTATTTTTAAACATTGAACTTTCTAGTTTACTTCTTTTAAGAGATTCAGTTCATTCTTGCTTTGAAATTGAAAACAACTCTATTTCCTTGATGTCTTGATTTCTAAACAAAATAATTCATTCTTGACCACCGTTCCCTCTTAGTGTTATGCTTAAAATTGTTTAACCTTTCCCATTATTAAAAATTTAAAATATTCCTAATATAAAAATTTAACTTATTTCAATAACATTTTTTTAAATGTAAATTAATTTCCCAATTGTCCTCATATTATGATTATTGCACCTTTTCATGAACCAGATAGCTAACATAATAAAATATTTTATTATCAAAAATAAATTAGGACAATTTCACAAAATTAACTTTTGTTTTAAATGTAAAATTTGTAATTAACGATTTTTTTTATTATTCAAAATCTTAATTCATTTTTCATAAGTAATTTTAACTTTCCTATATATTCATTGTAATGTGTGTATTAACTTTGATATTTTCCCCTTTAAAATAACTTGAAAAATTAAGTTTTCACTTCAAAATTGCAAAAAATACATATGAAAGATTCCATTTCTACTAGCAGCCATCTTTTCTGGTAAAATCCCTCTCCTACATATGAATCACCACGGCAGATTGTTCTACAGAGTTCTCGTAGTTTCTGAATACTTCTTTGAGAGAGGGGAAATGTGATTTCTGTTTCTGTCTGCCTCCATTGATTGGTTGGAAGTACCATAAGCTATTATTTTATTCAAAACTTGCTATAAAATAATAGATATTTTATTTTGTATTAAGAATAAAATGGGTTTAAATTAAAACAATTTAGAAATACAGCTTTTAAATTTTCTTACTTTGGGGTAGAAATCTTCCCATTTTTAAAGCTGCAAACAGAAGATTATTTACTTATGGATGAGAGTAATAGTGATGCTGAAAATGGAAGAACAGAATTGGATGATGTGCTAGAACAGGCCTGTCCAATCCAAAACATTTAGTGGGCCGCATTAGAAATGTATTTTATTCGTTCTGGCCGCACCATATGTACAGTCATAAATAGGCCCCCCCCCCCTCCTTTCCCGACAAATTTCGCCATAAATTAGCTGATAATTTACGGTGAAATAAGTCGGGAAAGAAAAGTATTATTATTATTTCATGACTGTACATATGCATATGTGTATATATGTTTGTGAGTATATAATTTATGTATGTATATACTTTTTTCAAGGAAGGGTAGGGTGAAAATTCGGAGCAGAATACATTAATTTAAATTATTTTCATTCATAAATTAACAATGGTATGAAAAATTTATGAGTGTATATTAAAACTATAATAAAAAGAATGAATAATGGATCTAATAATAGTTCAGTTCATTACAACATTTCTTTAGCTATCATAATCGTTGAAAAGTATTTTCACTTCGAAAAGTCAAATCGTATTTATTAATTTTTGATCCGTTAACCAAAGCTTTGAAACTTTAAATATCGTTAGTCTCCGTGTGGGCCGCAAGAAACTACGCAGTGGGCCGCGGGTTGACCACCCCTGTGCTAGAAGATATAATGCAAGATGAATATGATGAACATTTTATGTGATTCAATAGTGAAAATTTATAAGTTGTGTTATTTCTTTTAAATAAACAGCATTTAGGTACATGTAAAAATCTAATTCATTTATGCTCATCTTTTCCTTATTTTTATATCTGACATATAACACTTGTAATTTTTTTTTTAAATCTTTGCGTTAAAAGAGTGCATAATAAGCTGAAATATGTAGTACAGTTGAGGATTTATAATCTGCATTCACTTTGCAAATGTAAACAAATACTTTTGCAGTAACGAAAATCTGACATTTTGGATGTATATGAGAAAATATGATGTTAATTCACATACTAAAATGAAAAAAAAAAAAAAAAGAGTGTAAAATTTAATTTAGATATACATAATTAATTTTAAAAGGAAAAAAAAATTAATTATACTTTTATTGTCTTATACTTTTTTAGCAAATCAGAACATTGTTTGAATAATATTCAATTAATGATCAAATAAAACACATATGCAAGTAACAGCATTGCTCATTGGTTGAAAAGAATGACATCATACGCGTCGGTGGGATTGTGTATTTTCACAGATGTTTAAGGATCATTAGTGTAAATGTTTTCTTAGGGTGGTATTTCAAATGATACACAAAACTATTTAAGGAAAAATTTATAGCAGCAATTGTTTTGAGGATAAGATCTACAATGCAGTCATTAAAAACTGCATCAAACTAATCACATTGCAAGTATCTGTCTGCATACTGCACAGTCCAGAAGCAGGAGTACAGTTTTTTTTAATGAATTACTCATTTAAGGGTTTAAACTATACATTGCTTCTACTTCATTAAATAAATTTTATTGTTTTATATATTTATTACCTTCATTACATTATATAAAAACAAGCAATTCTAATCCTAGCTTCATTAAATAAAGTTTATTGTTTTATGTACATTATACTAATTCATACAGCAAGGAAATGGCATCATTGATCTATAATTTTCAAAAATCTATAAGGGGGCATCCATTATGTGAGGCGGTTTTGACGATTTTTTGAACCCCCTGTCTCCGCTGGTGAGATTTGGCTCGACCCCCCCTCCCCCCATCTCACATGAGATTTTTCAAAATTCATACTTTTACTGTAAATGCATTGGATTTATTTCAAAAAACACGATTTACTTTATTATTTTTATGTACGCTGCAGCGTTTGTTGAGTCATGCGTGTGGCTAGCCGGTGGTGCCTAAAACAATTGAAAGGCTACTGTACTGCTTTGCGGTGTTCAGATAGCCACGGTAAATATTATTGTGTCAGATTTTGCCATATCTAAGTCAAGAAACATGTTTTACTTGAATTTAACTTCAATTTTACAGTTTTTTGTGGGGAAAAAAATTACGTGATATTTGCCCCCCACGTGAGATTGGGCTCAACCCCCTTCCCCCTGAACATCTCACGTAATTAATGGATGCACCCTAATTGCACAAGTTCTAGAACCAAGGTGTGCAGATTAAAGATCTTCAACTGTATTTAAACTCGCCTTTATTTTGATTTTTCTTTTTTCCCTAGTAAATATAAAAACTGTGTTTCTCTTTCCTTATAGACTTGTTTGGAGACCGAAGGCCTCTTCCTGCAGGTATATTACCATTTTTCCCTCTTACACCATTAGACCTATTTTCTAGGCTACGTCCACCTACATATTTTTCCAGAGACTCATACTATCGTTAGCATCAGTTGAGACAGATTTTTCAGTGTATATATTGTTTGATTTCCCTCCTCCCAGTATTCGTTCATGTATTGTGCATTTATTCAAGATGAATTTTTTATTAAAAAATCTCTGTACAATGGATTAAGTTATACAATAAATAAAGATTTCTTATTTATAATAGAATATGTAGCATTTTATTATTCATTTTCACTCACCTTAAAATTTGGATATTGAGATTTATAAGTGTAATTGTTTGAAGTACATTTTAATGTTATTATATTTCATGAAACATAATGAAAGGATAATAATTATATGTTATTCTGTTACTGAAAATTCATGAAAGGGTATAAAATATAGCAGTAAATTAGTATCAATTTAGAGAATGTCTTCTTTTGCTTATATTAAACGAGTTAATTATGTGACTTGTTAAATATATATGTATAACATGTATTAAACAGATATAAAAAAAGGTCTTGGGTATAAAAGATTAAGGTAGTCATTGTCATTGTACTTTTTAAATGAATTCAGAGATTTATAACGCATATTGAGAATTTAACAACAGTGGTGATCTTGTGCAATAATACACAAATACAATTTTACTACAGAACAATGTAGTATAAACAATGTAAAATAATAAGTTGAACTCATTCAATTAAATATTTTATAGCATTGTTTGACACAACACAATATAAATAATAAAAGTATTAGTTTTAGTTTTGATACAGAAATTTTTATAAGTGAATTTTGAAGTGGAGGAGAAGTTTTGGAGCAGTTTAAATGAAATTAGCACTTTATTACATTCCTGTAGAATCTCAGTAACAAGTAACAGGAGAAAAGAATACACTCATAACGCTGCCTATCAAAGGAGATCTAGGCTCCCTAGGTCACCATTGTTAAGCACTGTTTTGTGTGTTCCTACCAAGGCACCTATAGGGGGCTCTAGAGTTCCTACCAGAGAGCATCTAAGACATCATACATCGGTAGCGCATTGTCGCGGGCAAAAAATGTCCGTAAATTGCAGATAAAGACTGTCTGAAAGCTGAGGGCAATTTTTTTTAATAGTACAGATAAAGAGTGTCCGAAAGTTGTGGACTAATTTTTTTATTAGTGTCAGCCGATTATCTCAGAGACGCCAACATTGTAAACCTTACATCAGGAGTGAGTAAGTTCAATTTCAGGAGTTTTACACCCTTCTTCAGGAGTCAAAAATTCGTATTTCAGGAGTTTTTTCAGGAGTCAATCTTACAACCATACTATTTAAAAATACAATGTCAGAGTTTCCCCCAGGTTTAAAAAAGGGCAGGATGCTGCTAATAATAAAAAAAAGGTTTTTTTCTAGATTCCCAAGGGCAGTTTTGAATTCTTAGGGGCACATTTAACATTTAAAATCCAGACACTTTTGCTATTTTTCTAGTCATAGGGCAGGCAAGGTGCAACATCCTCCTGAAACTGACTGAGTTTTTAGATAATAAACTTTTTCTCTTTTTCGCAGAATTCATAGCTCTTTTAGAAAACTTGACTTATTCTTTTACAGATTCAATTAGATAGATCTATATGAAAAATTATTTAAATTATAATGAGAAATGCCCTTATACCTACAATAAAGGGTATTTTTATTATATTCTTTTATTATTTGATGCTATATAATAAACAAGAATATGAGTATGATTTTAAATTAAATGTGTAGTAAAATATACAAGTTAAAAATAAATAAATTATTTCCAGTCTTTTTTTAATCAAAACTGACTAGTCCGGTCTTTTTTAATTAAAATCTGGTCAGTCTTTTTTTTTTTTCCCAAGTCAACTTTTTTGTAGCCCCTCTTTACTATTCAGATAAAATTTTATTGAATAAATTGATAAAAATTAAAAGAACAGAAAAGAAATTAAGAAAGGAATAAGATGGAAAAGGTTATAAGATGGAAAAAATACTTAAAATATTATATTCTACAGCATAAAAAATACAAATTCAAAAGATTGTAATGATAAAAATCTATTAGCACTAGTACATTAACCACATAAAAAATATAAATTATTTTCAAATTACCTTTTAAATATAATCACATTCACTTGCATAGCAAAAAATATTCAGACTACTTTAGAGAATTGTAGACTTTTTCGGTATCGGAAGTTCGTCTGTAGCTACTAAAGTGGAAGCTCTTTTTTCGAAATTTTTAATCGAACACAATTTACCCATTGCAGCCACAGACCATGCTGGACCCCTTTTTAGGAGCATGTTCCCCGACTCGAAAATTGCTGGCAAATATAGTGCAGGAAGAACGAAAACAACTGCTATGATTTCTCTAATGTCTACTGAGACTTCTCAAAATCTTTCGTCTGAACTTGCAAAATCACCATTTTCCTTTTCAACAGATGGAAGTAATGATGGACAGTGTGAAACTTTATATCCTGTTGTTATACGGTATTTTGATAATAAGGGAGAAGTCATTTCTACCCTTTTGTCTGTCCTTTCCAATTCATCAGTTTCAACAGGAGTTAAATTTTTTTCTTTAATTAATGATGAATTTTCAAAAAAAAAAAAAAAAAAAACTTGGAAAAACTGCATTGCTTTTGGGTGCGATAATGCTTCAGTAATAACAGGAAAGCATAAAAGTGTTGCAAAATTTGTCAGATATGAGCTGAGGTATTTGTAATGGGATGCTATTGCCATCTCATACACATAGCTGCCCAAAATGCTGCTGCAAAATTACCTTACTCTATTGATGATTTACTGCTAGATATTTACTATTACTTAAACAAAAGTACAAAGCGACAGCAGGCGTTGAAGAATTTTCAGTCATTGTGTGGCACTGAAGCAAGGAAAGTGATGAAACATTCAGTGACTCGATGTTTGTCTTTAGAAAAATGTCTAAGAAGACTTTTAGAACAATGAGACTCCCTGAAAGAATTTTTCAAGAGTGAAAAATTTCAATTAACAAATAATGACAAAAATCGCAAACCTTTAACAAATGCCAACTCCAACTCTAGCAGTGCAGCAAGTAGTTCATCTACCTCTATTAGTGCTGCAAGTTTTTTATCTACCTGTGTTAGCAGTGCAAGTAGTTCCTCTACCTCTATTAGTGTTCATTTATCTAATGATAAACAAAAACAAAAAAATCGCAAACGAAAATTAAGTGAACAACCAACAGAAAACCGGGTTAGTGAACATCCAAGTATGATTCCACCGAAAGACAGGTTAGATAGAGTGTTATTTTCTTTAAATGATGATGCTAAAGTTATATTGTATTGCTTCTTTCTCAAAAATGCCCTGCCTATTTTCACAAGAGAGAATGAAGTGTTGCAATCTGGTGTACCATTAGTACACAAACTTCATAGAATTCTTTTGGAACTTTTGTCTGAAATCTATGCAAGATTTCTTAAACCTTCTGCCATTTCATCTGCAAAAACCATTTTATGTGTTGACTTAAAATCAAAAAAGAATCATAGAGAGAAAGAAACAATAGTTATTGGCAGCGAAGCCAAATCTTACTTAAATGAGCTGAAAGCTGCAAGTAAACTTAATGATGATGATCTCAAATTGTTTTATAGAAAAGTGAAGGACTTCTACATTGCAGCTGCTTCATACATTGTTTCAAAATTTGATTTAACCAATCCATTATTAGAATGTGCTGAAGTAGCGGATATAAATTTACAGAAAACCTGCCATTTTCACACCAAAATTATATTAGTTATACCACATAGTAATGCTGAAGATGAGAGAATTTTCAGTATTATTAGAAAAAATCTTAATGATTATCGACCTAATTTGTCTAGTTCTTTATTGTCAGATTTAATGGTAGAGAAAGTAAGTTCTCTATCAAAAAGTAAAAAGCGCTATGATGCAAAATTTTCCAAAGAACTCCTTTCTGCAAAATGCCGAAAATTGTGCATTGCCGGCTTTCAAACACGGCCATTGTTTTTGCATAATCTTCAATAAACTTTTGATTTGCGACGCGTTTTTTGGATTGATCATGATGATCTGACATTTTCATAAAAAATATTAAAGGCAACTATCATTGAAGAGTTATAACATTCAATAACGCGGCAGACAAAAATAACAAATCACAACATGAACCACGGTGACGCTCACTCCTCAAAACAAACGCGGTAGATACTCGTTACGGTTAGAGTGAAATTATCGATTGACAAGGAATAAAATATAATTTTCTCCCTCTAATACAAGCTAGGGAGGAAGAAATCTACCATGCATACTGCTGGAGGGCGGAGCATTTAACTGACGTCATCGGAGTTACGCTATACTGCACGCTGATTCGCCGTTTTTTCTCTCCGTAAGGGTAGATCTAGCACTTACCTCTCGCTGTTGTTTATGTTTGCTGCCGCGTATGGAAATCGGTGCTGCCGTGACTCGCGAAAGCGGATTGCCGGCAAAGAGACGAAATTAGAGGAGAAACTACCACTTTCCGTACTTTTTATGTCATTTCCGTATTACCGTATTTGATACCTTATTTCCGTAACAACTCCGGAATTTCCGGACATGTTGGCATCTCTGTTATCTGTGTCTGCGACTATGTCGCCGTGTTTCTGCCACTGGGGATCTACTGGCC
The DNA here is from genome assembly GCA_963930645.1 of Salticus scenicus. NCBI lineage: Eukaryota > Metazoa > Arthropoda > Arachnida > Araneae > Salticidae > Salticus > Salticus scenicus. Next base: position 40,035,050 of record OZ005654.1, on the reverse strand, counting down.
ACTACGACTCAACTCTATTGCAACACTTTGCTTTATTTTTACCTTAAAAAGTTTGTCGTTTGTTTAAAAAAAAAAAATCCCCAGGCGAGGACCATGTAACCACTAACATACTTATTAATCCTCCTGATAACTTTAATAATTAACAGCATGCTCATCTTAAATATTTTTCCAGACTGTTGAAATAAGTATTGTGCCCCTGCCAAAAGATGGCGCCACAAATCGACATCTTCCTCAAAATTATAGACTTATTTTTCTTCTCTCCTGCATATAAAATCAATGAATATATTCTTGAATATGCCTATGGATATATTCTTGTTAAACATCTGAACGAATTTACAGATTCTCATGGTGTGATTATGCTTGAACAGTTCGGGTTTCGTCCACGCCATTCAACACAACAACAGTTGTGGAGAGTGTGTGAATTCATTCATGATGGCCTCCAATCTGGAGGTGTAATGGGTATTATATTCTTAGACGCTCAAAAAACTTTTGATAAGGTCTGACATGCTGGCCTTATCCATAAATTTATTTCTATCGACCTACGAAAAAGAAAAATTATTTATGATTATCTAAGCAATAGATCTTTTTCTGTTAAAGTTGGAAATGCTTCCTCTAACCCTTCACCTATTCTAAGTTCAGTTCCTAAGCTTCTCTGCTTGGGTTCTTCCTTTTCAACATCTACGCAAATGACTTACCTCGTGATGTTGACGTTACTTTGGTGACCTTCGCTGACAACTCTGCCATCTGTTGTAGACAATGCACTCCAAATGCTGCATTTCAAGTACTCCAAAATTATCTGAACAAATATTCGATCTGGTTACGTAAATGGAGAATCAAAGTAAACAATTCCAAAAAAACCTTTCCCAATGTTGGAAATCCTCTGTTAGACTCAATTCATCGCTACAATCCTAGAATCGGTCGGGGAAAGAAATGGCCTCAAGCTAATTTAGTTAGAGGAGACGACTTTTTTCCTGTCTCTAAGAAACATAGAAGTATTACTTCTGGAGTCATTTAACTTTATACTTCCATCCTAAATTCTATTTTCCCCTAGACCAAACACAAAGTTCGTCTACATTTGGCTAACCCTAGTATCAGGCTTATCAACTGAACTTAGTGTCAGCCGCGAGTTTTGAACCTTCTTTCTATTAATATTGTATTTTTTAATACTTATTTCTTTTTCTCAAAATTTCCCAATTGCCGGGTTATTTTTATTATTCGACTTATTTTTTAATTTTTTGTAAATTTTCATAACTTCTGGCGTCTGCTTCTTAGGTAACTCTTATTGGTCGATTTCCAGGCCTGATTGGTCCTGGTGATTAGGACATAATCCTCTATATTTTTTGCTGAATACTTTCAGTGAGGATTGAGAGTTCTATGCAGGCTTCTGATTGGTCCACAGATCCATCTCAGAACTAGATTTTGGCTGGACACTGAAATTCTCTCTAAAATTCTGTGTTTTAATTCTCTTTTAATTTTCCTGAATTTTAATAAAAAAAAAAAAATATATATATATATAGTTCCCCCCCTTTTTTTAAAACTACGGAACTCTGAGTGGTTTGCCGTGTCCCTTGGGACGCCCTGCTCAATTCTTAATTCCTTTTCGCTGTCCAGATTGTCTTGTCAACACATGTAACAGACTCACTGTTACACTTAGGTTTTCTCAAAGAGTTTCTTTTTTTTCTCTCTCTCAACTCCTGGTGCTTCATTCTGAATAATCTCTGCTCACGGGGAGAAAATAGAGACAAAATTTTAAATTAAATCCTTTTGGAATTCTTTGTTTTTCTCAGTTTCGTTGGAGGTAAGTGTTGGTTTCAACCAAATGCAGGTTACTCCAAAGCACCTCGTTGACTTGACTAGTTTGTAGATGCAGCTAATATGATTTTTGTGTTTCTGATTAATTTCTATTAAAGTTTGCTTTCTATCTATACATTTTGAATATGGTCTTTAAGTATATGGCTAACAGCCTACTATTTAAGACAAGTCAAAATACCTTTTTTGATTAAATAGTGAAAGAAAATTAAATGAATTACTTACCTGCACTCTTTTGAATCTCCAGTTAAATAATACCAGAAACCACATAAATGACTGTTAAATGCCCTAAAACTTATTTATTTGTACATTAATCTAGTTATGAATGTTTGGTGGTTCATATACATCAAGACATACAATACCAATGCTTTATCATATTGTTATATCAAATACCAATATTAACAGTCAATTTAAAAAAATAAATAACTGAATTGTATATAGTAGAAGTTGCATAGGTTTCAGAGGCTTAAAAAAAAAAAAAAAGCCTATTCTATCTTTCTCTCTTTTTTATTATATATTTTTTATTAATAAAATTTTTTACTCAAAATCTTGAGCATAAAAGAAAATCACATTTAAAGAATAGTTTAAAAAAATTTCAAAAATTTAGATAGCGTATCCTGGTTTCTGGATGGTCTTCAGAAGAGCAGCAGACTTGATATCTCAAAAACTAATGCGCCAATCTTATTGAAATTTTTCACACTTTAAAATAGAAGGATATAGAATGAAGGATTTTTCTTTTTTTAGATTACAACTCATTTTAGAAGGCTATAAAGTGGGGTAAAATGTACCGAAACTTGTACTGTTTTTGCATACAATTCTGCCGAAAAATCAAATTTAAATTCTTAAAAATCCTTTAGTCAAGCACTAATCAATTCTATTTTGGAGAAGTTTGAAAATTTTCAATAAGATCAATGTATTAGCTTTTGAGGAATTTCATCCATCACTTTTCTGAAGGGTCTCCGGAAACCAGGATCCACTGGCTGAATTTTCCGAAAACTTTCAATGAAAATTTTCAAAATATTATTTAAATATTGATTTTTTACCTGTTCTAAATTTTGAATATATATACTTAAAGCAAAAAACATATATGAAATTTTCTGTTTATTGAAATATTTTTAGGAAACACAAAATTAATGCAAACAAATTTTATTTAAATAATAATTATCAATAAATTTGAAAAAAAAAAAAAAATATATATATATATATATATATATATATATATATATATGAAGCACATCATTTTGTTTGGAAATATAACTACATTGAGAAATCTAATTGAGATAATTCTTCAAGATTGTTTTCTATATTTTCTGGAGCAAAAACACCAACTTCCGTGATTATACCACCAGTAATTAAATCTGCAGGAGTTACATCAAATGCTGGATTCCAACAATTTATACCTATGTGAAACAAAAAATATATATTATTTATTTATTTTGAGTAGTGATGTGGGGTGGAAATTTTTCTGCGGAAAATTTTCTACTATGTTTTTCCGGAAAATTTTCCAACCAAGAAAACATTTTTTTTAGTAAATCTTTTGCATGATATATTTAAATTTCTTTTATTAGTCACAGTAATGCTATATACAGTGTGAAAAACAAAAGTTTCTGATTAAAGTCATCATTTAGAAAGGTACCAGATATATATGTTTTGAGCAACTTGCTCGAGAAAGAGGTTATTATAATACAAGAGATCTGTAGTTGCTAATCAGAATTTTTAATGTCCATTCAATAAGTTTGTAAGCATTATAAAGCATTTGGCAACATTACAAAAAAAAAGAATATATTGATAAATTAACACACTACTATACTGCTGAGCATGTATATATTTTTCAAAATATTCATTTGATAAATGATGATACGCCGATGTTTTTCGAACTCAGGCAGCAATTCTGATTTAGGTCACCTTATGGTGTCCAGTTCTGAAAGTGACTCAGAAAGTTAGGACATTGTCATAATTCTCGTTAAATATTCAATAATAATAATAAATAAATAAATAACAGAGCAAAACTTAAAAAAAAATTGCTTTAATTACAAAATTGGCATTGTTGAAAATTTTAGAGACAAATCTTGTGTAAAAACATAATTATGCTTTTTTAAATCACTTTCTAAAACTAATGTCAAAAGTGGAAAAAAACTTTTTTATGCAAGCATCAGGAAATACAATTAATTGCCTACATAAATAAATCAAAAAATAAGATTTTGATTAAATTTAAGGAAATCAAATAGGAATCACACATCATAACTTGTAACTGGAGGTTTAGTTGAAAGAACTCAATATTTTTTTATTTGCTTAAAATGTCCGAAATTGAATTATACTTGAAAAATCTCATAGTGGGTGTTACATTTAAAGTTAAATAATAACAATAGTAATAATAAAAATCTCCAACTTCCACATTAATTTTTTTGAATAAAGGATTACATCCAATACCACCAACTATTAAAAAATATAATTTTGTGTTCACAAACTACGCTTAAAAATAGAACAAACCAAAAGAATTTTGATGAAATGAACCCTTGCATGGTCTGAGCCATACCTTACTAATTACCTCGTACAGTCGGCAGCAAAATTATTGATGCACTAGCAATAATTTCTATTTAAAAGATGTGCACCTAATACTATTTTGTTAAGTAAATATTTATCAATTCATGATTTTAGTCTTATACTGTTTCTAAAAGAGTAAGTTCATGATAAAAATTAGTGATCAAACTAAAGGAAAAAAAAGAAAGAAAAAGAAAAATATGGATGTGGGCTTCAACAATTTTGCTGCCGACTGTATGATTTTGCTCTGCCACTAGCAGCCAAACCCCATATTATTCTAAACAGAAATTCGTTATGATAATTACCTCTCTCTTTTTTTTTTTTTTATTCTGTTTACTTTCAGAAAATTCACAATTGTTAAATTTCTTCTTGTTTTTCAAAAACTTGTTCTTTTTTTTTAAAAAGTTTTTTTTTTTTTTTTTTTTTAATGTTTTATTTTGAAATTATAAAGTGCAAAAAAGAACTCTGATCATTTTTTTCCACTTTGTAATTTCAGTATGAAGTATTAAAAATTAAATAAATAAATTCTGGGAAAAACAAAGGCAAATTTAATTTTTCTAGATTTTTTTTTTTCGGATAATGAAAACACAATTATTAAAAAAAGAAAAAAAAAATCATTATTTCTTATAAAAAATTTTCCCTATATAATAAAATGGGGTTTAGCTGTTGGCAGTGATATGTGAGGGTCTCTGACAGCTACAGAATGTTCACTGACACCTTTTTCATATAGATTATTCAACCATTATACATGCAAAACAGTCATTAAAAATTATAACTTTCTAGCTTTATACATGTAATAAACCATTAAATCATAATTTCTGTGTTTTGTTTATTAATTTCTTTTTGAATTGAATACTTATTCATACTTTTATTTGAATAGTTTTGTTTACTTGTAGCTTTTAATGTATTTAGTTTCATTTTACAAAACCTTTGTAATTTTCCAGAAAATTTTCCGTTTCAAAATTTTCCGGAAAACCCACATCCCTAATTTTAAGCATGATTTCCTATTTCACTTATAAAAGTAATTTTTTTTTAAATTATTAAAAATACCTTTTATAAAAAAAGTTTTAAGATTTTACTTCTATAATTTCTATACACTTCTTTTTCTTAAGTCACTTTTCTACCTGTTAAAATTTTTCTGTCTCAGGCAGCCAATCCCCTGTTATTCTATTAGTAAATTTGCACACAGAATCACTCATTATCTAATGAATTTTCTCAGATTCCATTTACACTAAAAAAATTTACAATAATTAAATTTTGTTTTACAAAAATTTATTTTTTAAGATTTAAAGTCCAAAAAATATACAGAGTTCATTTTTCGCCCTATATTAAATGTGTAAAAATTATTTTTTGGAAAACACGAACAAATTTAACATTTGTGAGTAGAGCTGTACTGAGTACTCTGTATATACTCGGTACTCAGCTTACTCGGCCTATTTGCCGAGAACTCGGTACTCGGCCAAATTTAGGCTATGTATTCGGTCAATACCGAGTAGTTGTGAGAATTTCACTATTTTTATGCATTATTGAAAGAAATGTGTTAATGAGAGATATTTATTTTATAACTAAACTAAAAAAATATGAAAATATAAATACAGAGTCATTGTAATTAAAATTTTTGCTATAACAGCTTTCTGTAGTTAAAACGGGCTGTTACCAAACTTAGTATACAGATGATTCATGATATGAGCTTTTCATTATAACTATTTTGTATGTATGTAATATGCATTATTTTATAAAAACTTAGTACATAAAATTGTATCTATAAATCAGACAAAAATAAAATATTTTAGAAAAAAAAAAACCTCTATGTAATATTAACACAAAATTTTAGTTATACATTTGTGCAAATAAAAGTAAGACACTTTCAAATCAGTAAGAAAAGATTGATTTTGAATTTTATACTATAAAATAACGTAAAAAACTATCACCTATTTGGATACAGTCTACTGCTCAGCAAAAGATGCATTTATTTAGTATTTTAAGAACAAAAATAATTAATGTGAAAAGAGGAGGGGGCATTTAACCGAGTAAAGGCTTTTAAGGCATTTTATGGTATATATAAAAAAGGTAAATACCAGTGGAGTACTGTAACATTTGAATCTGGGCATGCTCTGAAGCGAACTATGGAAAGAACACTACTGATCAAGACGATTTCATCAAATTTAAGCTTGCATTTTTCCAGTTTCTTGGTTGGTTGGTTGGTAGAATTCAAGTCCGATTGACTACACTTGGGTCCTAGGCCTATGGGTGGAATGCCGTCCGTCGTGGGTCTTTCTAAGGGGTCCTAGCCTTATTTACGCGTCTTTCGGAGAAAACCATGGAACCCGACACTTCCCATTTACCAACTTTGAGAGCAGAACCGTTCGGCTTCTGGTGGGCCTCCAATTTCTTGGTAATTTTAGATATATCATATATCTAAAGGACTCTTATATTAACTTATTGAAGGCCCATTTGGTCGCTTCATTGATCGCTGTATTTAAATGAATTTTCAAAGAAATTGAATCCCAATTTTCTATATCACTTTAGAAACAAAAAAGAAAAAAAGAAAGAAAGAAAGAACAAATAGTGAGAACCGGCAAGAAAAAATCCACTGAAATCGGTGAAAACTTGGCTTCAGGTGTTCGCTGCTTTCTGCTGTGTCTTCCACGACCACACTATGTCAGATTGGGGACCCCACTGCTAATGGCAGCGCCTTAAGCGAGCGTTTCAATGTAGGTGCTTATCTGATCTCTGATAGTTCTTACACAAGAAGTTAATTGGTACAATTTTTAATAAAGTTAAAAATTTAATAAGTTTAATCCTCTCTATAATATTACCATTTGATTTCGATAGAAACAATACATTAAAAATAATAAACATTCTTCTTCAAAAGAGGATATTACGCCTTTACATAAACAATTTTTGAAAACGCAACTATTATGTGTATTAAAAAAAAAAAAAGAAAGAAAGAAAGAAAGAAACAGCATTAAAATTTTATCATATAAAAACTATTTGATCGCATGACTTAATGCGAAAGAAGGAAAAATAAATAGAATAGCGATCTTTTATAAGAAATGCAGATGGATGAAAAAAGAAAAAACACGCAATTTAAATAAAATTTGAGAAAAAAAAGCAGAAAAATTAACGGAACATTCCAAAATAAATAAATAAATAAACAAATAAAATAATTCATTTAAGAAATTCAGATTTCAAAATAAGGAAAGAAAATAAGCACACACATACACACACACACACACACACACAAAAAAAAAAAAAAAAAAAAAAAAAAAAGAAAAAGAAAGTAAAAAGAAAGAAAGAAAAAATTCTATGCACACCTGCACGATCAAAGCTACGCATCTGTTAATTTTTTGTAAATCTGCGTCAATGGCCTGACCTTCATAGCGCATACAGGCACACATGACGAAGACATTTTGCTTTATTCATATTATTGAATAAACAAAATTTGTATATACTTTTATTTCTGATGGAAGTCTTCACTTAGAATAAGTTATTTAGATTTAAAATAATAATAATAATAATAAATAAATAAATACATAAAAAAAAGCAACTTTTCTGGCACATAAAACAACTTTTGGAAATTTATCCAAATTTTATTTTGCAATTTAATCATCATTTTCAAATAAATTCTTTTTTTTTTTTCACTATTGTAAAATAAAGTATAAGTTTTAATTTATCAATCAGTTGGAAAGTCAGCTCTCCTCTATGCGAACATCTCTACCGAAGGTAACAAAATCCCTACGCTTTAAAAAAATACCCCCAAATTCCAGAATATGCTCTCCTAGGGTAGCATGCCTTGGGTCGTTTATACAGCGGAACTCCCCTTGTAGTTTCTATGAGTGAAAATTAGAGGGACGTTGAATATTCCCTCAAACAGCAAAAAATCCCTATATCAGGGCATGCTTTAGAAAGGCAGCATGACCTAAGCAATAACCGGTCAGCAGAAGAGAAGGAGGGTATCTCCGGGACGATAATGGTCAGCAGATGTCTCCTAAACAAAGCGGGAGGGAAGTAACGACAATAGTAAGGGAAAAGAGAAAAAAAACACTCGGATTTATCCAGGAATAATGTAACAAAAGAAATTTTCTTTCACTATAATTTTTCAAAACTGAATGATTGATACTGTATAAATGGAAGCGAGTGTTTAACAAAATTAGTTCAAATAATTTATTTTTAAATAAATTCTGTTTAAAGTTTAGATAGTTTTTAGTGGGTATGCGGCGCATGCCTAGCATACCCAGAGAATACGCCACTGGTAAATACACTGAAACGTTATTTAAAACATATTTTCATAATCAAATCTGTTGTTTTGCCAATTATGGCCCAAAACCCTCTGTCATTTTACATTTCTACGATCTGAAGATTAATGAAGGCTATCATGTTCAAAATTATAAAATATTGCCACCTTGCGGGGCAAGTGGGCCATCCCGATGACCACCCAAAATAATTTTCTTTTTTAATTCATCATTTGCCAATTTGGTTAGAGGTTACCATGGGTACAGTAACAACATATGAGAGAATGAACCACAAAAAAAATTAAGTTGTTAGGCCTATTACATCCGGTGCTATGTTGAGCTAAAGTCGAATTATGCCGAAAAGGGGTCCCACTTACCCCACCTTACCCTACATCAGATATTCATGTTTAGAAAGACATGATAATTTTCATACTCTCGAATTCAATGTGAATCAACTTTTATTTATGCAAAATTATGAAGTATAATAAAAACTCACAGTCATTTTCTTTACTTTTTATTGTCAAATCATTTTTTCCCCTTTTTGTAAAAGTTACAGAACGATCTATATTAATAAAACGGAGTATTCATTTATTTAATTTATAAAAATTACCTTTGATTAAGCTCTGTTAAAACTATAGACCTTTCAGGGCGAATCCGCCCCCCTCTACAGTAGCTATTACATGGTCTGCTTTGGTTGAAACTGATCTTGTCTTCCTTCCTCTGTGTTGATCTTCTATGAGGTGGCACCACGCATGTTCTAAATCAGCGCGCGACTCGTGCCCGTTACATACTAATTAGTCTTTTATCATCTCTATGGTTTCCCGGTAAAAAGCATAGTCAGGGTTATTATAATTGGCTATTTTTCTTGTTTCGTTAAAATTGATGTTTATATCGTTTTCGTTATTGACTTTAGTGTGGGCTGTCGTTATTTTTCCATATTTAATGTCATTTTGGTGTTCTTTAATCCTGGTTGATATTTTCCTTTTTGTTACTCCAATGTAGTGGCCTCTTTTTTCATTTGCATAATTAAAATGGATCTGGTATATTCTGATATAAACATCAATTTTAACGAAACAAGAAAAATAGCCAATTACAATAACCCTGACTATGCTTTTTACCGGGAAACCATAGAGATAATAAAAGACCAATTAGCGTGTAACGAGCACGAGTCGCGTGCCGATTTAGATCGTGCATGGCGCCACCTCATAGAAGATCAACACAGAGGAAGAAAGACAAGATCAGTTTTAAATAAAGCAGACCATGTAATAGCTACTGAAGAGAGGGTGGATTTGCCCTGAAAGGTCTATAGTTTTAACAGGGCTTAATCAAAGGTAATTTTTATAAATTAAATAAGTTAAATGCTCTGTTTAAAAGTTTTAAATTTTTAATGTATTCATTTATATTTTGAGTGCAATGTTTAGTGGAATTCTATCACATATTAGATTTTTTTTTTTTTTTTTAAAGAAGGACTTCCAAAAACTTTATTAGATTTAAATATATAATAAAATATTTTAAAGGTTTTAATAAAAATAGTTTTTTAAGTACAAAATCTTGATATGATTGACATATGACAGAAAAAAAAAGTATTAGGGCCTATTCTTTTACAAATTCAGTACACCATTTAAAATGTCTTAATGTGAATCAGATATATGTGCAATACAGATTATAATTTTGTTAATGTATATCCGATATAGATATACGCCAACAAAATTTCTGCAAGAAAAATCTTACTTTTTGAAAATAAATAAATAAATTAAAATTATACATAATTGCATAAACAGGGTTCCCAGCATGAAAAACACTCAAAAATAGTTGCTTTTAATGTATAAAATAGTAGCCACTTCGAATGAAATAGTAGCCATTTCGATCCAAATAGTAATCTTGGATTAAAAAAAAAAATAAATAATAATAATAATAATGATAATAATATTTAAGCCCTCTTTGGAGATCATGTGGTCAGAAGAAATAAATTCACCTAAGAAATTAGATATTTTTCTTGTGGAAAAAAACTGATACATGTGTAAAGGCATATGGAACAGAGTTTACATAGCGAGATTAAAAAAAAAAAAAAAAAAAAAAAAAAAAATCAGTAGAGCCTTTTTTGAGACACCAATTTCCGAGATCTAAACCTGACCTACCTAATTAGGATGATTGTTAATTTTCCTGTAATAACAGCAGGAAATTAACAATAATTTGATGCAAAATGATATCTAAAAAGGGATTCATATAGCAATTTTTAAGAAAATCATTAGAACTGTTTTTGAGATACTTTCACCAAAACCAAAATGTGGCAAACTCAATTGTTGACGGTAAAACAAGAATTACACACAGAAGGGAGTTAATAAAAGGGTTACTAAATGGGAGTTAATATGGTGAGTTTGAAAAAAATTCGTACAGCTATTTTACAAGAACCTCAAGTTGACCTACTTATTCAGAAAGCTTATCATTTTTTCTGAGCTAACCGACTAATACATACGAAAGGACATCTAAGAGGGTGTTTATATACAGTCTTACGGGTCCCACTTTCGGTTTCCAATGTCACACTTCTGGTTTTTCAATTTTCACCAAAATTAGAAAAATCATCTGTACACCAGACCTGTCTTAGTTCTGAAGTTCCATCGTTCTATATTTATTAGTTTTGGAGATATGGTAGTCAGAAGATCCCCCCCCCATTGCCAAAACCCACTTTTTTGGGCACAGGAGACTTTAAAACTTGTAAATTGGATTAGAACCCGAAACTGAATTTTTTGACTGCACACAAAAAGTATTCCTATTACCTATGGCAGAGACTCCAACCTTCCAGGAAGTTTGTCAGTAGTCCCTATGTACAGTATACACGACATTTTACGTCGTTCAGTAATATGCGCACCAAATCTTCGCATAAAAAAATGTAGTAGTAAAAGCACTGTAATAAAATTAAACCAACTTAAAATTGAGCAAAAATACTTACTTTTATTATTAAAAAATGGTCTTTTGAATAAAGTAAAAAAATAATAAACTATTTAGACAGGTCTCAAGCAGTTCTAAATAAACACAATAATTTAAGTGATTGAACTAAAAACAAAAATTAGTTATGCAAAAATGTGTTACTTAATTATTCTTAACTAAAAGAAATATACTACCAAATAATTACTCAATGACTAACAGAAAGTTGTTTTGTTGCTTAAGACAAAGACTATACAAAATAACTTTGAGAGAATAAGCTAAAATGCCCAAAATTGCTTTTTTACATATAAAATATATTTTTAAACAGGGTTTAGTTTAAAAAATTAGTTAACTATGATGCTGGTTACTAAAATATATTTATAAAATTAGTGAGCAACATATATTTTAAAATCAAAATATATGTATTTATCAGTTTGAAAAGGTGTAATGAAGAAGTGATTCAATTCAATAACTATGGTATTAAAAAAAAAAAAAAGATTTCTTATTTTGGTTCAGGTTTATTCATTTACTTTGAATTCACTTTCAGAGTTGCTTGTTTAGCAGCCTTGAATTTCCTGTGGGTAAATTGGAAAAACATCGGAAAAATCAGAACACATTTTTAAAAAATCAGAACAATATTGAATAATAATAATAAAAAGAACTTTTACTCAGAGAAAAAGAAAATAAATGTTTTATAAAAAAAAAAGAATTAAAACTTTAGCATTATCGGAAATTATGTTCGCTTTCTAACAAAATTAAGTTTAAAATAAATGAGATAATAAATAAATAAGCTACATTAAAAAAAGAAAAAAAAAATCGACGAGAATTTGGAAGCGCAAGTGTAAGCTAAACAAACAGCAAAGAATTTCCTTCTCTCACGGGCTGCCTGCCGGTTAGAATGCGGTATGTATGATGATCTCCCTAATGATTCACCTTCTCCTCACTCTAGCTTTCCCATTCAAAAGGTTCCCTTCGCATCCAAGCAGGGCGTGATGCGCAACAAATAGCGAGCGCCGATTAAAAACCTCCCGTGATTAAAGAAAGAGAAAACTGACTGCTTCTTTTTCCTCCCCCTCCTGTCAAGCTGCGGCCGCGAAAGCCCAGACTTTGGAATGAGCGAAAACAGAACCACTGCTCTTATCAGTTGTGTTCGTTTCCGGCTTAGAAGCGCAGACAAACGGCGTTCGCTAATAATGTATTGCACAAATAGAAAACAAAACTGAATAGTAGGCAAATTTTTTGCGATTGCCGTCCGCAGAAAATTTTCCGTGAACGCCGTTCGCGCTGGCGGCATTCCGGGAGGCGAAATCTGCAGTAAAAAATGCTGAGAATCGGTAAAAAAAATTAAAAAGCTTTTTCGAAAAGTTTTCCGTAATTTTCGGAATAGTTTCCGTAATCCGTAGTTGAACATCAAAATCCGTAGAAACTACGGAGAATCCGTAGTACTTGGAGTCTCTGCCTATGGTAGTCAAGTGATGGAAGTAAAAATGCAGTGAAGGTGCAGAAAAAATAGTGAGGAACAATTTTTTTGTTCAAAATAGTCTCCATTTTCCTGAAAGTATTTCTGACTAACCTGAAAATAGTAACTTTTAAGTCACTTTAACACAAAAATAGTTGCCATAGTAGCCTGGGGTTTATTTTAGCCCAGGAGCAGAATTATATCCGATGTTCTGCAACGAGACATTAAAATTTGCAAATGTTCTGCAGGTATTTTGCCCAAATTTGTCAAAGCACAGTAAAATGCAAAATAAGCATAAAAATAAGACTTATTAGTAAAATATTTATTAGACATTTATAATAAAACATGGTTTAAAATTTTTATAATCTAAAACTGAGGCATACACCCAGAATTTGCAATTTTTTCAATGGCTTTTGGCATTAATATTGTCACATTAATGTGGATATACTACTTACAAAATGTTTATAAATTTTGTCTATACATTAAAACAATGACTGTTTCCAGCAATTTTCTAGTATGCTAACAGATTTACAGGTCAGTTGAGCATATCTAGGTTTTATTAATTTTAAAATGTTAGCTGTATCAATCAACATCATCCAGTTAGGGGATAGATGAAATGTTCTGCAAAAGCCTCAATTGTTCTGCGACGTGCGTCGCAGTTTTAAGCACTTTCTGCTCCTGGGTATTTTAGTAGCAAATAGTTGCTTTTTAGTCACCGCTGGGAACCCTGCATAAATATAAAATCATTATATAAAGTATATGTGCAGATAAAAGAAAACAAAACATACCGTTAACAGCTATTGGCACAGAATTAATAGTTATAAGTTCACACGATGGTCTTTCTTCAATAGGTATTTCCTCTCCAGAAGACAATGAAAAATCAAAAGAGCTTCTTGGGCAAGCTACATAAAACGGAATGTTGTGATACTTTGCAGCAATAGCTATATGATAGGTGCCAATTTTATTAGCCGTATCTCCATTTGAAGCCACTCTGTCTGCACCTACGATAACAGCTGATATCTTCCTTGACTTCATCAAATATGCTACCATACTATCACAGATTAAAGTTGATGGTATTTTCTCATAAAGTAACTCATAAGCTGTAAGTCTTGCTCCTTGATTATAGGGTCTTGTTTCGGTACAATAAGCATGTTCAAGATTGCCATTTTCATGAAGCCATCTAATGACACCTTAAAATTATATTTTTATATTTTAGCATATATTATTAAAAATCACGTAAATAAATTTAAATGTATGATATGCAGTAGGGATATCATAGTAAATCAATTAAAAAGCATAAACACAATTAAAAAAATCTGGAGTGACTCCACTTGATTTGCTGAACGTTAAGTAATTAACGGTTGTATAGATAAAGTATAGTAAAAAAAATGCATTCTATATATAAATAAACAGAAGAAAAAATTATAATAGAATGTTTCAGTATTTTTCTCTGCATAATATGTTGCTTAACTTTTTACAGGCCAATGTTCCCAACTGGGAACATCAAATTAAAACTTATTTAAAAAATCAAATTGCACTAATATTGACTTGAAAAAATTAGCGGACATACTTAAAAGATGACTTGATTTTTTAAAACAGAAGCAACATTCCTATCATTAGTTGGTAACTGTACAAAAAATCTCCAAAATGATCATTTTCATATTTCTTCCCACAGAGTACAAATAATAAAAATGCATAAAAATTTGAAAGTATCAGATGACTCTGAATATCAGTTGGTTTATTTTAAACAGCTCTTATTATCAAAAAGGACATCAAACTTGATAATATTAATCAGATTATATTAATAATCTATAATATTAATCTTAATAATTTAAGAATATTAATAATTATTATTAATGGCAATTAATATTTATGTATGTATTTTTTTCCATTTAAATGATTAACATCCCTTAACTAAAGTATTATAAAGTAAAATATGCAAATAACTAATGAAAAATATACCTGGATCTAAATTCGGCCTGTAAAAGGTTAAATTAACTCAATTGTACTTCAAATAATTTGAGTCCATAAGTCATAATGATAAAGAATTTTTCGTTAAGTTCCTGTATAAATCCATAAGTGCTAGATTCACCAAAATCCACACAGTTTTTGTGTAACTTTCAGAATAGCTTAGAACCTGATGACAACACAATACTTTGAAGCCCGATTTTCAAATTTTTGATTAGTTTTCTTTTAATTAATTAAGATATGAAAATAATAACCTCCCAATAGCTTAAAAATAGCCATTAAAATATTAGCTATAATTTAATTGTTGCCAAAAAAAAAAAAAAAATTACAAGTTCATTTTCTTTCGACATAAAAATAAATACATTTAATTAAATGTGAAGGTTAAAAAATTATAAAAAGTTATTATGCATCGCACAAAAATGGACGCCATTATCACTTTAAAAATTTTATACACATTGATAAAGTGCTAATGTAGTTCTATAGCTATGATACAACAGAAAATTTAAAAATATGGTATATAAAAAGTTTTTTTTTTTTTTTATCTTATAATTATTTTTATTATATTTTCTTACAGCTATAGACTAAGACTCCCAATTAATTAGGATATTCAGAAAATGTCTTGTCTCAAATAATCAACTTTATGTTTGAATTTAATTGAAAGGAAAATTGATACAAAATGTAAAAATATTACACAATAAGACATTAATAGTTTAATTAATACTGAACGAAAGGAAAAGAAATAATATAAATTTTAATACTATTGATTTACAATTAGTACAGAAAAACAACAACAAAATAGTTATTAGAAAAACTAATCTGCTTTGTAAAAGATGAAATGGGAAGTTTATTTTTTGATATGAATTTCATTATGCAAATGTTTTTTAGCAGGTATCTTTTAAAAACTATGTGAGATTTCTGAAAATTAAGTGAGATCCAAATAAACTTTGAATAATAATAGTAGGTCTTTTACATAGACGCAGGTCTTTTATAAGGATGGTAGTGGAGGGACTCGGAAGTTGCATATACTTGAGCAAATTAGGAGCCAGTTTTTTTGTCACATGTTTTTTCTATAATAGGACAAATATAAGTCTAAAAAAAAAAGAATTTATTTTTTTCAATCGATTCCTTAAAAATGAAAAAGTATGTGAATATTAAAATTTTTAAGTAAAGTGAGAAAATGAAAAAATATGCGAGATTCTCACGGTCTTGCGCTCTTATGGGAATCCTGTTTTAGACCAATATTTACAGAACAGTTTAACCGTCATAAATCTTCTGAGATTTATCTTTTAAAATCAGCTAGTAGTTCTAACATCGTCTTCTGTCATAATGTCATTCCCCCCCCCCCCCCTCATCTGTAATATTATTTCCATGATTTCTCATCTGTTGTGCTTTTCACAAATTTTTTCAGTATTTCTCTTTTATGATGCTCCAGATAACCCGCAACCCAAAAAATCTAATCCCACCAAATCAAGAGTCTACTGCATATACATAAATTTTTTTGCAATTCATTTTGCTAAATTTTGGATCAAATATACTTTCTAAATTTTACATCTATTTTCATAGATTGATAATGATAGCTTATTACAGAAATAATACTTGTTACCTAAAGCTGTTCCATAACCTGCTGTGGCTAGACTACCAGTATTGCAATGTGTTAGAACAGAAACAGGGGCTGGGCTCTTTTCCAAAATATCTTTTCCACCATATTCTCCTATTTTCTTGTTGACAGATATGTCACTTTCTAGAAGTTTTTCAGCTTCTAATATTAATCTGCAAAAGTACATAATTGTTTTTAAAATACCATATACAGTCATGGACATAAGTGAAGGCACACTTTTGAATTTTGATATTTACAGGGTTGCCAATATGTCAAGAACAAAAAGAGGAGTATTCAAAAAAAATTAAGAGGAGCATTTGGAGCATTTTTTTTTATTAAACAAAAAACTTAACACACACAATTGGTATAATTTAAAAATACAAAAGTATTACTATTATCGTTGGCCGTTGCATACTTTACGTGTATTGCCGTTTCACAATGACGCCGGCAATCTTCTCTTCCACCATGCGACACTAAAAAATCAGTACAACACACTGTGCAATAAACGTGATACGGAGATAGTTTAGATTTCTTTAACACTGGCCAAATAGTCTCATAGTCCTTAATAAAAGTCTGCACATGTTTTCTTTTACCTGATGACATTTTATCTTGTTTAATACACAAACGCTAACATTGAAGCATGCGACTCGACTCCATTCAAACTCCGAACCGAAGCTTCGCTTCCCTCCCACTTTCCTACCGTACCGATCGCACGTTCGCATGCGGCAGAATCCTCCTCGCGCCGCAACTGAAGAATATACGCATGCGCTAAAATAGGAGAAGCATTGCCGCTTTCCTCCACGCACTCTGTGAAAGAGTACGGGAAATCAAAAGTTCGCTCGCTCGCATTCTGCAACTGATCGTTCTGTTTTTGGCATGCACTAAGATAAACATTTAGCAGTAAGTCAGTAGACATGGTGCAGCGATCTTTGATTTACGACTTTTATTAAAACATCATGTTCGTTTTTCTGAAAAATATTGAATGTATATGATTTTGAGAAATATTTGCAGAGCAAATAGAGCGTTTCACGGAGTGTGCAGAGTCGTCATATTTCGCGGAGCAACTCCGCTGAGAGCGGAGATGTTGGCAACCCTGTATTTATCTAAAGAAATACCTCATGGACACTCTTGGTACTTCAGTGGGTAAAAAAAAATCCCTGATATAATCATATATTTCAATGAAAGTTTTATTCCGCAAAGAGTTCATTTACAATATCAAATAAAAATATAATGTTTTGGATCTTGCTATAAAAAATAAAGCTTGAAGTATGCTGCAGTTGTAGTATGTGGTTCCGATCCCTCTTTTAACACTTTAAGTGTTAAGCTTGTCTTTTCCCATTATGCATGGTCAAAATAAAAAGCTGGTATGACTAAACTTTGAAAGCTACATGATTTTTTTTTTCTGCCTTATACAAAGTATAAGAAAATATTGTAATCAGTAATCCCAATTTATAAAATAGATTCTGAATCTCACATAGCTCAAAAACAAATGGCCATAGAATGTTGTAAATTTTTATTTATAACTGTCATGGCGTCTAGTTGTACACCTCCAACTTTAGTTTTCACACAAGCTTCTCTTTTAGAAATATCTACTATTTTTGCACAATTTCTCGTGACATTTGTATGTATGTATGCATGTGTACCTCGCATAACTTAAAAATAAATGGATATCAAACATTGCAAATATATCATCTGGTTTGATATATCACCTATTTATGCACCTCCTTTATTGGTCTTTCTGTTACTTTCCGTTTTGGAGATATTTATGAAAATTATATTCATAATGACCAAAAATACAAAATGTTTGGCCATTATATATGAACTACCATCATCGAGATTTCAACATAAGCTAATGATAGAACTCGTAATGGTAATAACATTGTTATAAAAGTTGTCGACATTTTTGCATTTCAGAAAGTAGTTTGTAAAGACATAAGCAGGTCCTAATCGACAATGCACTTTAGTTAATGAATATTTTGGAAACAGTCAAATAAAACTGCACAAAAATCAATAAACAATAAGTATTTTCAAAACAATCCAACAAAACAGTCACTCGTATACCAAAAGTCAATTTGAATTCCTCAATAGTGTTGTCAGTGGTTTACAGAATTTTTAGGTAGTTCTGCACAAAAAAAAAAAAACCAATGAATCATTCTGGAAATTTGTGAGAAATAAAACAATTTATGATTCAGCTTTCTTTATAATAAAATTGAAATTAAGAGATTTTTAAAATTTCCATCTATATTGAAAACTTGAATGTCAAAAAAAAAAAAAAAAAAATTGTTTCGCATAATATTTCAGACATCCAACAAACACTTTTTTGTCAATAAATGTTTAATTTTTTGTATTTTTATTTGCTTCAGATAACATATTCAAACATATGGGTAAATATTTTTGAAATCTGAGATCTTGAGATATAAAGAATTACAGAAACTTTTAAATTTCTATGAATATATATGCTATTCTCATATAAGTGAATACATATAATGCAAAGAAGCATCAGAACCATATGCTACCGCTACATCGCACTTGCACCTTAATAATTTTTTAAAGGGTGACCTCGAACTTTATATACATTTTTATTTGTAACTGATACATTTTTTGATTTCAGGGTAAAACTTTTGCTAGAATATTAGGGGCTGATCCAGGGAAAAAATTGCGATCCTTTAACAGAAATGTATAATATATATGAACGCGTAATCGGTGTTCACAGAAAAATTTCCATCTTTGCAGAAATTTTTTTTTAGCATTACTCAAAAATAAATTTAGTTCAAATACTTTTTTTTTAAACTCACAGTATACCACTGATTAAAATAATTGATGTACAAATTAAGATAATAATTGATATAGAAATAACATGACTTGTTTTTTTATTCTCAATTATTTTAAACTTAAGTTATACATTTGTTTAACGAGTTATTTAATCATTTACCTGTTACGGCTTTTTTACAAAAAATCTTTTAACACTTATTATACATGTTAAGTTCACAGAAAGTTTTTCATTTTATCTAAGTCTACTCTTTAGTTGCCTCTTCATGAAATTCAAACCGATAAAATGGGCCATTTAACAAAATTTACATTTAAAAAATGAGCCCTTTTTATATCCCTCCCCCCCCCCCCTAATTTTTTTTCAGTATAATTTCAAATGACTGCTTACTACAGTGATGCCAGATGGTCGAAAATTATTTCCCCAAACAGGTCTTCAAATTTCCCCAAATCAGGGTTTTTTTTTTTTTTTTTTTTTTTTAAATCCCCAACTTGATTTCTACTAAAAAGGGGAAAAAAAAAAAACATATATATATATAAAGCAGATTTTTCCCCAAATGAAAGCAATTTTTGAAAAAAATCCCCAAATAACAATAAAGCTATTGAAAGTCTCTAGTCGTAGGGATAAATCATTACGTTGCACACATTGACAGAAAGTTGAAGAACTCCCCAGATTTGTCACCAAAAATTTTAGAATTCCCCAAATAAGTCCCCACAAACATTTGGTCTCCAAAATTGTCCCCAGAAGCCTCAAAAATCCCCAAAATGGGGACAAAATCCCAAATCTGGCATCACTGTGCTTACACTTGATTCAGTAAAACAAGTGGAAGTGGAAGTCTTAAGTTTTATAAGAACAAAACTCTGAATAAACACCATAAAATGCAATAAACTTGCAACAATTGTTTCGGGTCAAAACAACACATGACCCTTCATCAGGCAAACAAAGTAAGCATGAGTGCTGCAATCAAAGTGACAATGCATGTTTAGTGCATTGCTGCTTTGATTGCAGCACTCGTGTCTACTTTGTTCGCCTGACAAAGGGTCATGTGTGTTTTGAGTTTATTGCATTTTGTAGTGTTTATTCAAAGTTCTGTACTTATTACTTTAAAATGCTAGTTCTGTGGTGTTTTCTTATTTCCATTAATTTAATATTGAACTTTTCCCTACAAAAATTAAAGTAAAAAAATATATAAATTTTTTTTACAAAAATAGACCCAAAAAATTAAAACCTGGGATGACACTTGAATATATGAAGTATAACAGGTTCTTTTTACCCTTGATGTTCCAAGAGAATCCATGAACTATTTCAATAGTTTTTCAACAAAACATCTAAATTCAAAAGTTTTTCCATTTATGCCCATGACTGTATTTTATAACAAAATCCTTATTAAAATGCTATGCAAAGCACGTCGAAATCTGTGTAAAAATTTGCTTATCATATATTTATTCTTATCAATGACTATAGGTCATAGTTTATTTATAAAAGTAAAAAACTGAGCTGATTGCCTCTCACCATTACAGATTAAAAATGCTTTTATTAAGCCCTTTTCTTCTGCTTTGATACATTTATCTTATCCTAATAATTTGATTTGCTAATTTTTAAATGTTCAGCCTGCTAATATGGATAGTTTTACACATTCTTTAAAAATTAACCCACTCCATATGCTCAACCTCAAATTTTCTTCCCTTGAAGATTCATCATAAAAAAAAAAAAAAAAAAAAAGAAAGAAAGAAAGAAAGTTAAAAAAAAAAAAAAAAACATATAGAAGAGATCTGGGAGTTTGCTTTGTTAATTTTATTAGTGTAAATTTTATTTTAGTTTTCATGCAATATCACGCTATTTCCCATGCATTTATCTCTATAATGTAAGTTTATGCAAAATATTGCTCTATTCTTCCATGCCACGGAAATCTTTAAATTTGAATAACTTAAACTTTTTAAAATAGAATATTAATTTCAAATAATGATCACACCACTGTCATAAATGATAAAACTTGTTTGACAGTGCAAGCTCAAAAGAAAAAAAAAAAATTGAACAACTTACAAAATTTTCAAATAAATCAGAATATTGAATAGGTTCTTTTTAACATTAGTTTTAAGTGCCTGCGAATGTCGAGAGTTTTATAAACACATGCTCTTTAAAAAATAACCCAGCCCATGTGCACAATCTTAATTTTACTCCTCTTGAGGTTTCATCATTTAAAAAAAAAAAAAAAATCTAGAAAAAACCCTGATTTATTTAAAGCAAATAAAAAATTGTCAAAATTTTCAATTTGTATAGCATTAAAATAATGACAATAAAAAATTATGTAAGGTTCTATTAACACATTTTATTACATTTAAGGAAAAAAAAAAAATTCCTCCTTACTTTTCTTTCATAGTATTCACAGAAATTGTTTCATCATCTAAGTAATGTTTTGATAAATCTATAAGAAATTTAACTACGTGATCAAGGTTTACAGCTGTAGGACGAGACGTTAATAGATGATGGAGTTTTTCAGTCACAAACTTAAAAATGTTCTGTTTTGAATCAAATTCCTTTTGATTTAGTTCAACAGCTAAACTTAATGCTGCAACAATGGATATAGCAGGTGCTCCTCTAACCTGTATAATACAACCACAATGAAGATATAAAAACTTTTTTTTTTTTTTTTTTTATAATATTACTAATCATACATATATATTTTTTATATTACAATCATATAAGTTATCTTTCTATTAAATCTTAGATAACACAGAATAGTTAATTCTTATTTGAATAAATTTTTATTAAGTTATTCATAATTATTTTATTATTAATTCACAGATCATTATTATTTTGAAAAAGCCATAAAATATCATAAATAAATAAAAATATCTGATTTCTTTTCAATGGTGTGTAGGTTAAATACAATTGTCAAAGTCAAGATAATAGAGCAGTGGTCATCATCAACCAGTAGCCCATGGGCCACTAATGATCAATGACAAAATTTTGCCAGTCTGCATCAAAATCTTCACATTATTTGCATTTTTTGATGTTTTATTAGAAATTATACTGGTGATAATTTTAATTTCAGAATTTTCTGGATGAGAGATCTTATAAACTGAATAATCTTTCATTACAAAAATTTGAATTACAAATATCGAACATAGAAATTGCTTTGAATTTCTTATTTGATACTTAACAAGGAATTGTTCGAACTTTATCAGAATATTCAAATTCTTCAAAAGTTTAAAATGTACACCAAAAATATAATTTTTCATCAGATTTCAATAATCTAATAATATTAGTATACCGATTATTAGATTTAATTAACACAGTTATATATATATATATAAATAAATAAATAGCAATTTATCAGTGCAGTTAAATTTCATCTGAGTTTCTTATAATATGGGAGTAATGAAAAGAAAAGATGTTCACATTCTTCCCCTGTAATTGTTTTACTACAATCAAACAACCTTTAATCATCGTTCTCATAATTAAATGAGTATTTATATTTTTCTTATAGTAAAATAAGCATTTGTAATGTTTTGTATTAAATGTTTATTTTATAATTATAAAATGGGCATTTACTGTTTATTATTCTAGAAATATATTTACATTTCTCAATAATGTTAGTGGTCCATCGACTTTTGCGAATTTGGTAGTCCATGAAGTGGAAAATGTTGGCGACTGCTGATGTAGAAGATCAAAGTAAAATGCTCTCTTTGTTGGTCTTTCTTAAGAGGTCTAAGCTCACATTATTATACATGTTAAGTTCACCAAAAGTTTTTTGTTTAATCTAGGCTGTCCTTTAGTTGCCTCTTCATGAAATTCAAACCCATAAAATGGGCCATTTAACAAAATTTACATTTAAAATATGAGCGAGCCCCTTCACAAAAAAAAAAAAAAAAAAAAAAATTAGTTTTATAAAAATGACCCTTTTTATAAGTCCCCCCCCCCCCTCCCACATTGTTTTTTAGTATAATTTCAAATGACACACAATGGCAGTGCTAACAACTTGGGAGCTCTTTTGACATTTTAAAAAACTAATACTTTAAATTTTCAATAGTTTATTTCCAGTTATTTATAATTTATTGAATTGTAAATTTATCTTTTAAGAATAAATAAACAAATAAATAAATAATAGTAATAATACAATTGTATTAAAAAAATTGACATACTTTAAATTCAAAGCTAATAGGACAAAACTTATAAGACAAGATTATAATCAGCGGGTATATCTGACACATTTATTTTACACTCTCTATTGCTGATGCAATAAAATATTAAAATAAGAAGCTTCAGCAAATATTTTGGCTTACAAAGATGTTTATAAAAAAATACCCATTATTTGCAAAAAATGTGACTTTTTGGTTAAATTTAAATCTTCCCATGCTACGTGCCTTGTAGGCTCTTTATTACTGCCAGTAAGTTTTAGATAAATTCACAGAAAAATCTGAGCAGTTATATAACAAACTTGATCTGGGTTTAAATCTCCTGTCTCTTGGCTTTGAGAGCAGAACCGCTGTCTTTCTTATATACCACCTCAAAATTCTCCCAAAGGGATTTTCCAAACACAGAATTGTTGTGAACTACAATAAAACAACGATAACAAAACAATAACTCTTTCTCTCTCTCTTTTTTTTTTTAAGTAAGGATAAATATTGTATCAAATTTAATAATAATGATTTATTATGGACATTAGGGCATTGATATATTTTTGTCATCATTGATCAATAACTCAGTTTTGAATAACACTGAATTTATATTATGCATGATAAATTCTGTGTCGCTAGAAATTTATATGTTTCCCCTCATGGCACAAAATTAAATATCAAAATTAAGACAATTTCTTGACACGCTTTATTATAAAATTTCATACGGCACTTAAATATTAATTTTAATCTTTCTCTAGACTTATGTTAATGATGCTTTAAAAAACACTCTTCTATCATACACTGTTAAAAAAATGCAGAAAAAATACAGAAATTCTCTGTAATTTCAGAAAAAAAGTCGTAAAATACGTTTTGTCTACGTAATTTTTCCGTAATTTATGCCTTTTTTTCTGAAATTACAGAGAATTTCTGTATTTTTTCTGCATTTTTTTAACAGTGTAGGACCACTTACATGTTTTAAATAATAAACAACAAAAGTCTTCCATCTGACTTAATTCTTTTCTTTAAACTTTATTTGCCTTTTGTATATATTATATCTTATTTTATCTGTGCACAATTTATGATATTTTGCTTCTGTTTATTTCACAATTCATTGCAATAGTTTTTAATTCTTAGTAAATTCCTTCTTTAAATATATTTCTCCAACCTAATGCCTTGTCATTAACCATTTATCTCTTTTGTAGGAACATTTGAATTTGTAAAGTTCAATGTCCATCTCTAAAGTACTCCTAATTTCTTGCACTGCCCTTCTTCAATTTCTCATAGATTTACATCAGTGCAGACAGAAAGAATCAAAGGGGAAGGGGGGGGGGGGGCAAAACATTTTTGTACTGGTCTCTAAACAATTTTGCTTTAGGCAATTAAGAGAGGGAGGATCATACTTTTAAGAAACATTATGTGTCTCTTACATACCTGCCAACTTCTCACTGGAAGAATCAAGAAGACAGAGCTAAAAAAACTGAAAGATTTTCTCTATATAGTATGCACTGCAGAAATAATAATTTTTTTTTTAACCTGATCTGAAAAACCATACTTATGAGAAATTTAGAAAAATAAATAAATAATAATACGAAGAAAAATTTTAGACATTGATTCTTCTATGAAATAACCGATGAGCTTAGTTTTGAACATTTAAAATCTGAGTAAGAAATAGTAATAGTATGCATAATTTGAATTTAGGTTTAACTTATTTAAGAAAAGAAAATTCTATTGTATACACATGAGGAGAAATGCCTATTTATATTGCTTCTTCTTAGTAGTACTTATTTTTTAAATGAATATTTTTAAAGTCAAATAAAAATCTATATAGTACTTCTCTAACGGGGATGTTTAAATTTTGTCAAAACAATACAACAGTGATGTAAGATGTTATCTGATGGGTCAACTGAGACCCAAAGCATAAATTCGGCTGCTAGAGACAAAGTAATTATAAGCATTTTGGCTAGAGATTTCAGCTATAAAAATTTAATGTAATACACTTGACTTAAAATGCATATTTTCTTAAAGAAATTGAAAAATTATTAACTTTTTGTGTTGAAACATAAAAATCTCATATTTAGAAGTATAATTTGTAAGAATTTAAAGCCAGTTAGACCTCACATTCAATGGTGGCTACTTGGCAGGACAGTAGTGGCAGCATCTATTATATATTTTTTAGATTTTTCATTCACTATAAATAGAATGAACATTATATAATTAATTAAAAAATATATTTAAAAAACACCTTACTTAGGCTTCATCATCTTCTGCAAGAAGCTTTTCGTGGGAGGACCCTCCCCCTTTTTCAATTGCAAAGTGCTGGTGTGGGCCTTGGCTATTTATAGCTTCATCCTGTTCTTCTAGTAGGTAGCTCCACTGTGGATCTATTTTGGTGGATTCGTGGTCATTTATGGCAACTTGTTCCCTTCTTCAGAAAAGCCAAATTTTACAAGTACCTTCCCAGTCTTCTAATTTTTTTTTTTTTTTTTTTTTTAATAACAAAACTTAACTTCTATTGTCTTTTTTGACTAAATGATCAAAATTATTATCACCGCTATTTTCTCTCATTTTGCTTTTATTCTCTCGATATATAATTTTGAACAAAACTGTTCTATTTCTTTCCTTTCTTCCTGTTACTCTTCCCCCCCCCCCACAACGACTTCATGTAGTGCTATTAAGTAGTTAAAATTTTATACAGTCGAACCTCGTTAACATAAATCTCAAGGGAAAATAAAAAATTTTCATGTTATCAATAGTTCATGCTGTCAGTAACTAATCTTCATTTTAACGGAGATTGTGGAAACAGTTCATGTTAAAAGTAATTCACGTTAAGCGTGTTCACATTAATGAGGTTCGACTGTATTAGTTTTTAGTTTAAGAAAGATCAATTTTTTTTTTTTAAATCTATTCTCACATTCTCAGAATAATGATACAGGCCTGCAGATGAATAATATATTACTATCTATAAACTCTATTATTACTGGATGACAATGGATTTTTCGTTTATTCTCATGAAAACACCCTTAGTTTATAAACAGACTAAAAAAGTGAATTGAACAATAATCCATAATGTATTAAATTTTTATAATATGCCATAGTATCAAGCAGTGTAAACTTTATAGATAATTTAAACTCATGAAAAAAATAAGTTTAAACGTATACAAAAAACATGTAAATTCTAATATGTTAATCGTGACTACCTTCATATATTTAATTGCTTTCCATCCTTCCTCAACTGTAGAAACTTCATCATAGCTTGTTTCAAACGGTAAAAGAAGCTGATTCAGGACAAGTAATTTTCTGTTTTCAAACTTAATTGCCTCTAATGCCATTTTCTCAATAATTGGTATTTTTTACAAAAACCACTTTTTAAAAGCTCTGAAAAAGATAAATTAAAATTCTAGAAACTATTGTAGCAAAAATATTTTAAAGAATTCTAAAATGGAAGAATTCAATGAATATTATATTTGAGCTATAAATAGCACCACTTTTCTTATAACTTAGTAATTGTCATACTGTACTTTGCCTATTGTCACACTGATTTAATTTTTATCATTACTAATTTTCTCTCATAAAAATAAAAAAACAAAAAATATTTAAGCAAATTATATATGCATATATATTTTCAACTTTAACTGTTTAATACTTTTACTTGAAATTAAAAAAAAAAAAATAAGCATGGTTGTTACACAGAAAAATAATAATCTCTATTCAAATATAGATTCAAAAATATGTATATCAATTTTGCATACACCTTTTTTTACTATTATAACAGCTACTTAAATATGATTATATAAAGGCAAGGAATGCGTAATAAAATGCATAACGCTTGCTCTTACAATTCATTAGACTACCTTTGTACACTATTAGTCTTTTGAAATTGTTTTCAGTAATTTTCATTCATCTCAAACATGTTGAACTTTTCTTATGTATTTTTTCCACATAAATTCTGTGAAATAGGATTTAAGTTGTCAATTTTTACCTGTTCTTTCTTATTACACCAAGAGATCTGATTTATATGTTTTTAATTTTTTTTTATGTTAAAAATTAATATTGAGGCAACAAAATGGTAATTATTATGATTAATAATAATAAAAAAATGAAAATAACCTGCTTCTTTAAATCCTTACAATTTGTTTCTTTCTAAACAATTTTGAATAGATTATTGATCCATCTTCCATATGTTCAGGAAGCATTTTATGAGTGCACAAGCATCTCTATTTGAAATTTGTATGACAAATCACTTATGCCAAATGTGTGTGTAATATCTTTTTTAAATTTCAACTATTTTATTAAAATTTATTAAATTTTGCATTATTGTTTCATTTTCATACATATGCAAGTTATTTCTCATTTCCTGAAATCTCATTAGAGCCAATGGGCAGTAAAAATTATTCCATTAGTGACCAAAAAGAATGGCTAATTTTCTCTCTTTAGTTAAAAAAGTTAAACAGTTCATCTTTTAATTTTTTGTTAATATTATTAATGTAAAATTAAATAGTCAAAATAAATCTATAATAAGAAAAGAAGACACCTGTATGTGTATATTTGTACAGCTATGCATTCAGTGAATATGTGTCACAAAACTACAGAAATTGGCATATAGGTAGAATGAAATGTGCCGGAGATGGTAGTGAAAATAATAATAATAAATTTAATTAGTTGTGGAGATATTAATTATAAAATGTCAATGGAACCATAATTAATATCCATTAAAAAACGAATATGATTGGACTTTCCCCCTTCAAAGCATGTTCCATGGAAACATGCTTTCTGTGTAAAGAAAATAGGGGAGAAAATTTTGTTCATTTTTGAAAAGTCACTCCCTTTATAATGGATATGAATACAGAAAATATGTATATACTACTAGAAAACACATTTCTTATCAATTCCGATGACAGAACCCGAAATTAACAGTGATTCATTGGTCCGGGATCACAAAAATATTCAATGGACCAGCAAAATATAAATTCTAGCGGTCAACTGGACCATTGAGCTTTTCAATTTTTTCATTTTTCACTTTTTTCTAAAGTTGCCCATAAATCTATCACAAAATAGTATGTAATAATTATAACAACAGTAGGTGTACTTCATTATAATTGTCATTATCACCTATTCTCTGTAATTTTTCAAATAATTTCACTCTAATAACCTTTTTTTCCCTCTTAATTCTTAATAATATAAATATGTAACATTTAGCATGTTTATTAAAGCATACATTTTTTATTTATATACAAGTGCATTTTTATTTTTTAATTTACGAAAAATTATACTTGCCATGTAAATTTACAAAAACAAATAAATAAAATTTTAGTAAAGAGTTTTACAAATTTTTAAATATTTTAAAAAATAGAATGGACTGTTCAAAGTGTGTACGAAACAGAGAAATCTTAAAATTACTGGTCCTGCAGACCAGTGACTTAATTTTCTTAATTTCTACTCCTGTGATGGTGTAATTGATTTTAAAAAATACAAACTTTTAATACATATGTATTTTTTTACAATTTTAATCCTAGAGATCTAAACTTCCTATTTATTTTGTTCATCTCTTTTTGAATCGCCCAGTACAAAAAAAAAAAAAAAATTATGCTTCAATTTCTTAACGACAGTTAACTTTAAAAAGCCCATTTAATCCTCTTTCCAATCATATAAAAGTTAACAGAATATGGATTATTGTGTCATATTTTAAAAATTTACAAAACAAACTTTTCATTAAGCATCTCATGACTCAAAAAGTTTTTGAGATATAAATAAGTATATATATATATATATTTTTTTTTGTGTTTTGAATACAGATATCTTGGTGAGAGGAACACCCTCAAAAGATTGAAAAACGATTGCAAAATTTTGTGAGTTATGAATTTTTTTTGTGAATTACACACATGAATAATGCAAACCTCACATTTTCAGTTTTTACATAAAACGCCTGAACAAATTGCAGGTTGGTCCACTACTGGATTTGGCAATTTTTCTTTCGTGATTATGGCGAAATGCCATTTTCGGAAGTGGTTATCATGGATTCCAAGCAAAACGTGTTTTTCAAAATGGCGTCATTTGTAATGTACAAAATTAATTAAGCCTATTTTTAATATTAATAAAACAAATATTTAAAATTAACTTACCTCACTATGCATGATAAAACATCTACATAAATTTAGATACTTCAAGGATGATCAATATGCATAAATATATATATATATATATATATATATATGCTTCTCGTACATTCATACAATTTAAATGTTCTACACTTGCAAGTAAAATACGATTATATAAATTAGAATTCCATTTACCATTTCTTTTAATGATTTTTAGAACATACTTTTAAAAATAAGCTACTTTATGTTGCAAGAAAGGAAAAATGCATGAAATTCCATATTTTACCGATCAGTAATAAGCATCCTACTACATTCACCTTCTCTTCCAAAAATAAGCCTATCTTTCGTCACAACCACCCTAGCATTACCTTTCAACAAATCCTTATATTTTTCAACAATTTCATTCACTGATTCACTACTACTAGATGCCATACTTAAACAAAATGAAATAATAATAAAGAAAATAAATTAATACTAAAGAGTAAAAATACAACCGGTTTATATAATTGTGCTTCACCAGCTGAAATAGAATAGAATAGAATAATTAAAGTTATCTTTATAATTAATTGCAATGCTAGTTGCATATCATATTGCAAAGAATACAGAATGACTTTGTTATCGTTCAAAACGGCACAAAAGAAAAACTGCCAAATCCAGTTGTGGACCAACCTGCAACTTGTACCAAAATGCCTTGTTTTAAAATTTCAATTCTATATAAACAAAAGTTAAAAAAAAAAAAAAAATTTATCATCTGAAAGTCTGTTTCCCACTGCTTCTAACCATATATACATTTTTAATTCCGATTTTTAGTACATTTTTTATGAATTTTTCTAAAGGTATAAAAGTCTGAAAGCATTAGCTAATAAACAAAAATTATTTCATCACCTGAAAGTCTGTTTCTCACTGCTTCTAACCATATATTTAAAAAAAAAAAACTGATTTTTAGTATTTTTTTCTAAAGATATAAAATGTCTGAAAGCATTGGTTGATATACCCACAAAGTTTAAACTGTTGCTGATTAAATCTTTTTTGTCTTAAACAGTGGCGGCTGGTGAATGACGTATTGGGTGGGCTGCAAGCTACTGACTTTAAAAACACTTTATTAGTATGGAAAGCTTTTTCTTCTCATTGGCTATTGAAGTGCCGATGTATTATGTTGATTCTCAAAATAAAAGAGTCAGCCAATAAGACAAATAAAGATTCCATTCCATGTACTTTTTCTAGACGCTTCGATGCAGCACCCCCAAAACATCATTCACGAGCCGCCACTGGTCTTAAAACAAAATTACACAAGATTAATTTATTTTTAGGGCAGGAAATATATTTTGTCAATGCTGTAATGTGCAATAGAAGCTGAGATATAAAAGAGTTTAATAGCACCACCTGTTAGCCTAATACACAATAAGTTTAAACTGCTACTGATTAATTTTTTTTGGCTTAGCAGTATAACAGTGCCACCTGCCCTGCCGGACAGTACATACACATTTTAAAAATATATGAAACTATATGAAGCATTTTAAATTAATTACTAAAACCTTTAACTTGCCTCATACATGGCCAGAATATTTGTTTCAGGGCACACTGCTCTCATCGGCGACAACTACTGTGTTGGAGTCTTCTTTCTCAGTCTAAGTTTGATGTGAGCATTGATGTGTAGCTTTTACCAGAACGTGACGCTACATTCTGTCCAGACCCGCTGCGTCGTTGTCGTTGCATGCATTAGGGGCAGTAATTATCATTATGGTCTCTCAAAACGCACCATATTTATGAATCTTGTGATTAGCGAGTTTTTTAATGTTATTGAAGTTAATTTTAATTTCTCGTTCATTAAAAACTTTAGTCAGGGCAGTGGTGATTTTTCCAGTTTTTATGTTGTTTTTGTGTTTATTAATGCTAGTTTTTATTTTTATTTTTGACACACCAATATAATACTTAGGTTTTTCATATTAATCAATAAAAGGTATTTTACAAATTCCTGCTGTTTCTAGTGGGGGAAGTGGGTCTTTATCATTTGTGGTGAGTTGGAAAATATTATGGTTTGGCTTGATTGGGATATTATTATTATATTATATTTATTTGTGACAATTTTTAATTTGGTAGAGGCCCCACGATCATAAGGAATAGAGAAAGTTAATTTCTAAGCCTCCTCTGAAATTAACTTCCTCTATTCCTTATGGTGCCACCTTCTGGTAAAAGCTACACATCAACGCTCATAACATCGAGCTTGGACTGAGAAAGAAGACTCCAACACAGTAGTTGCCACCGACGAGAGCAGGGTGTCCTGCAGCAAATATTCCGGCCATGTATGAGGCAAGTTATAGGTTTTTAGTAATTAATTTAAAGTACATACACAGTTTAAGTTGTTGCTGATTAAATCTTTTTTGTTTTAAAATAAAATTACACAAGCTTAATTTATTTTTACTTTCCAAACACTATAGTAAGGAAAGTATTGTAATCATGTCAAAAATACGAGTTTGAGATTTTACTGTTTTTACATGTTTTGAGGTCTCCTAAATTCATATTTACTGTTTTTATGTATGATGTATGTGACTAAACCCAATAGAGTCTAAACACTTTGTTCAAATGAGCTGAAAGTTGGTATGTATGTTATAGGTAAAGCTGTAGATTAGAGGTTGCCAGACGCTAACTGGCGATCATTAGGTACACTGAAAATGACTACAAAAAATCAAACCCTAGTTGCCAAAACTGGCGACCATGTAACATTTTACTTATTTTTAAAATAATCAAATGAAAAGAAAAGACCACAAGGACCGCTAATGACGTCGTTGCACAGTGAGCCTTCTTTTTTAACTTCCCACGTGCGTGCATGGGATTCTACAACTTTGAAGCGCTTTATGCCTGTTTTAATTTATCAATTTTAATAAAATCAGAAGTAAATGACTCCACGGAATGGCAATGCTCGGCATATTTCTGCGGTATAAATTTTTCTAATTTTATAAATCTGTGGTTAGGTCAAAAATGGGTCTTGCATCGGATCGGGTGCGGGTCAAGTTTTTATTAACTTTCTGACCCACAAGTTCTTTTTTTTTTCTTAAGAATGTAAATATATTTTTTATATTGTCAAATTATTTGAAACAGAGAAATTTTTAATAGTATAGTAAGTTTCAATAAATTTGAAATTTTGCTGTATTGTAAATTAAAGTTTTGTTTACATTTAACCTTTCAGGGGGCAAGGTAATTATGGTCATTTGAAATGAAAAGCCACCAATGTTTATAAACAAGGTAAGAAAAAAATAAATACATGAACTTTTCGGTAGATTAAAAAATAATAATAATAATTTCTGGGATGAATTTTTGCAGTTGGGGGGAATAAAAAGTAGGTAATGTATCCCCCTGTCCTTCAAAGGATTACACAAATATTTTTATGTAATATTTAATTTTCTGAAAATCTGTTTAATATTATAAATATATTTTCTGTAATGGAATTTTAATTCAGTATTTTATAACATAAAGATGTATGTGTGTGTGTTTGTATATGAGTAAACACAGTAACACCTAAATGCTTTGTTCGAATGAGTTGAAAGTTGTTACGTATGTTATAGGTCACCATAGCATGAACCCTATTGATTTTGGTGAATCTAGGACTTATAGTTGTTTTAGAAGGACACAAAGAAAAATTCTTTATCATTATGGTCTATGGGCCTAATTTTTTAAAGTGTGATTGCTTCTAAGTGCCTCACTCGACTGAGCTGAAAATTTATACACATGTTATGAGTCACCGTTACACGAACTGTATAAATTTTGGTGAATTTAACACTTATACTTTTTTTTACAGGGACACAAAGAAAAATTCTTTATCTCATTATGGTCTATATGGGCCCAAATTTTTACTTTCCGAACATACATATGTAAGGAAAGTATTGTAATCATGTCAAAAATCCGACTATGAGATTTTGATGTTTCTATACGTTTTGAGGTTCCCTGGGTTCATTTTTACTATTTTTATGATGATGTATGTATGTGTGTGTTTGTATATGAGTAATCACGGTACTTACGTATTAACACCACCCCAGCAGAAGTTGCGCTAATGCGCCAATAAAGAGCAATCTTGCTGTTTGCACACAAGAGACATAGGGGGACAGCGAGACATCTCTTGCAATCTTATTTATCAGAGTTCATATGGCAACAGCATCAGGTGAAAGAAAATAGAGACTGTTTTGAATCTAGTTTAAGCTCTATATCAGCCCATTTTCTCCCGAAATCCAATTGACTACTTTGTTTTTAAATAAAGTGTTTTGAATTTTGAAATTGTTTTGATTTTAAATAAAGTGTTTTATTTTATGATTTGTCGCAAAAATTTTAGGTGTAGATTGGCGGCACTTAATCTGTAGCTGCGGTGGCATTAATATGTAAGTACCGTAAACACAATAGCACCTAAATGCTTTGTTCGAATGAGTTGAAAGTTGTTATGTATGTTATAGGTCACCATAGCATGAAATTATTGATTTTGGTGAATCTAGGACTTATAGTTCTTTTACAAGGACACAAAGAAAAATTCCTTATCACTATGGCCCCAAATTTTTTATTTTATTATAGCAGCAAGATATATGTTTCTAAAGCTTTAATGTTCAGTAGAAGCTGAGCTCTATCTAAATGGTAGAATATGCAGAATAGTAGAATTACCTTCTGGACAATATTCACCCAGATCTTAGATATAACTTTCCTGTGAGTGGGAAATACTTAAGCTTATCAGTAGAGCCTAACAGGCCACCTGCCACCCAATATACATACACAATTTTAATTGTAGCTAATATGGCCTTGAAAATAATTGTTTAAGGTTTTTAGGGATAAGAAATCGATTATGCATACTTTTGAAAGTGTAGAGACAAGTAAAAGGAGGCAAAAAAAATTTAAATATAGCTTCATCTTTGAAAATTCGTATTTTAACGTTTTTGAGGCTAAGGAAATGAGTATGCATACTTTTTCAAAGTGTAAAATTATTAGGAGACTGCATGCACCACCAGGTGGGAGTCTGACACGTTCAGAATTTTGAAAAGTCATTTTCAAGTGAGCATACAGGCTATTTCAAGGGAAGAGGGAGTTCGCTATGGTCAGAAATTTTAAAGATTGTTTACATGGAAAGAAAACAGGTTGTTTCGTATCATGAAATGGGGAAAAGGGCACTTTAGGCGTGACCGAGTGGGAATTTATTACAATTAGATATTTCTATGAGAGAAGCTGTTCACTCTGAAACTGGGAGACGGTGCTGCAGTTGCACCGGGTAGAAGTTTAACATGGTCAGATTTTTTAAGAATTATGAAGCAGCTGATTACCAAAGGCTGCTAGTATATTATAACATAACTATTACACAACTTACATTTAAGCTGATATTAATAAGAAATTGAATTTGTATGGAGTATGTGTGTGTTTGTGTAGAGGAAATATGTATTTGAGAATTACTTTTAAATGAAGAATAAGAACTTCGTTAGCAAATACCATAAATTAAAGAAAAAGAAAGCAACAATAATTTAGAGTTAAACAAAGCAACCTTTTATTAATCCTTTATCTACTGCATTATGAAACAGACAAAACAGGTATTTGATGCATACTTTTTAAGTTACTAAAGAGCATTTCTTGAAGATATCTGCAATAAAAATTATGTATATCACCTCTTCATAGTAAATAAAGATTTTGTGACGTGGTTCTTTAGTGTACCACTGGTACATAGAGGTTGAAAAAGATATTCAAACCTTAAAAAAGTGTAAAAGTTTATTTTTTGTGTTCCTTACAGTTTTTCTAAGATTGATAAGAGATTCTTTATGAAATATATGTATTAATTAATACACATGTGAAGATTGTGAAAAATGCAAAGCAAAAACAGCAATGGCACTTTATAAAAATCCTTTCTTGAACAAAAATGGCTACACAGAACGTCTAGTGCCTTATAGTGAGGTATATTCTTATAAACACATGTAACATTTTCCCCCCATAAATTTGATTCAATATGCTTTTTAAACAAATGGTACTTTAAAGAACCATCTGCAGATAAAGGGTTAAGGATTATTATTTTTATAATTTCTTTTGCCTTTATTACCTGCCAGCTTCCCTCCTTTCTCCTATCACAATGAAAATAAATAATTCTGGTGTAACATGAAAGCAGCAATATACTGTTGTGCAAAAATTAAAAAGATTTATTTTTAAATATGCAATGTTGTAGTGTTCCAGATTGATGCAAACACTTAGCCAAACTCACCTCCACATCTTATCTCCCAAGGAAAATCAATGACTAATATCATTTATATATATACAAATGCAAAGGTTCTCATGCCTCATATACCATCTGGCTGTCTTTCTGGATGAAAATGATACACTTCATTGTAACTGTAATCAGAGCCTGATTAAGACCTCCAGAGGCCCAAGAGGATTTTGGTGCCCCCCCCCCACCCCCAATCAAACTAAAACAATTTTCTCAAAAGAAATACCTAATTTTTTCAAGAAGTTTGAATGCTGGTGACAAAATTAAAGCATTGCTTTCATGAGAAATTAGTTTTAACTTTCTTTTTTTTTGCAAAGAGATCTCAAATTCTTTTTTTATGCTATCCCTTTTTCCAGGGGTGCAGAATATGTCCGAACGCCCGAACAAGGTTCGGGGGAAATTTAAACTGACTGGGGAAATTTTGAATATTTTTTTAAGAGAAAATAAAAATGTAAATAAAAAATAACAATTTGCTACTTTGAAGTGCTTATACACTAACAGCGATATTTTTATGTTACACTGTATACTTATTCTCTTAAAGATTTATTACATAGCACAAATGACTTTGTATAGCAAAGTAGATTTTTGCATTATTGAGGGAAATTTATACTGTGTTTGGGGGAAATTTCCGAGGTTTGAACATTTTCTGCACCCCTGCCTTTTTCTATGACTGTTTAAATTCCCTTGCATAGAAATGTAATTTTTTACAATGCATTCATTATAATCTTTAATCCTAATCTACCTCATTCATACCATATGAAATTAGCAGGATGTAAAATATTAACACATGACTAAATACCATTGAAAATATAAAAACATTTTCGATTAAGATAAAACAAAGTTTTTTAATCTGTCTATATGTATACATATATATAAGTTTGTCAGTGAATCTTTCTCTAGATTTTTTGATTCACTCTATACAAAGTTACATATTTCAATGAATCACTACGAACACTGGTACATTTATCCAGGGGTGCAGAAAATGTTCAGACCTCGGAAATTTCCCCCAAGCACAGTATAAATTTCCCTCAATAATGCAATAATCTACTTTGCTATACAAAGTTATTTGTTCTATGTAATAAATCTTTAAGCGAATAAGTATACAGTGAAACATAAAAATATCGCTGTTAGAGTATATTATAAGCAATTCAAAGTAGCAAATTGTTAATTTTTATTCACATTTTTATTTTCTCTTAAAAAAATATTCAAAATTTACCCAGTCAGTTTAAATTTCCCCTGAACCTCGTTCAGACATATTCTGCACCCCTGCATTTAGCAATCATAAGAAAATCTAGCTAATGCTCATGTTAGAGCTAAGTGGTAGGAAACTGGCAACGTTTTAGGATCCACCTCAAGGTGTGGTCCGGAGACATGTCATACAATTTTGATCTTCCATGGAGAAGAATGGATTCCAATGAAAGATTATTATCATCAACTAAATTTAAGTTACTTATTTATTTATTTTTTAAGAAAGCTTTGACAAAAATAGCATTTGAAAATTTAAAAATTATTTTTGTGCCTCTAAATAGAGGTGCCCTCGGCCAAGGCCTAGTCGGTCTGTGTGATAATTAGGCCCTGACTGTAATGGCAGAGATCTTGCAGTTAAAAATATTTAATGAACATACTAGCCTATAAAGACTCTGGATATAAATTCCATAGAATGAGGATGAAATCATTTAAAAAAGCATTTGGCAGCATACGACTAGCATTTAATAACAATTTGATAGATTCTAGAAGAGAAATGGCTTGCAATGCCTCAACAGCTTCTTGAAAATGCCCTTAGCATGGACAGCAACATAAATCCTGCCTCACAATTGTGGCTGATCATGTGTCCTCTAAAGACTAAATCAAAGGCATTTTTAACATGGATGTTTCCATCTTCCATTCAGTTAAGTTTCAAACTATTTTTTCTATAAAAAAGCCTCAGAATTCTTTTGATTCCTTGTAAGGGTGATTTTGCTTTCTGGTCCCATGTTTTAACTTTCAACATCTTAGAGATCTATGACATCATGGGCCATGGCATGATTTGGGCCAATGTGAAATGCTTCTTTCTGTACAATGATACATTGAAAAAAACTGTTTTGCGTTTAACTTTTACACAATAGTATACATTACTTTTTTTTCCTTCATGAAGGGTTGTGCATGATTATTTCAATTTAAGGCAACTGTCGTGTGGTTTTTGAAACCCTAATGTTTGTTAAAAATTTTATTCTTCATCTTACAACATTAATTTTTGTGACAAAATTGCATCCTATAAAAAGCAATACTTACAGCCATCATGTTTATCTACAATTTATTATAATTAATTTTTTAGGGCATTTGATATTATTGCAATAAACCAGTAGCTGTAAAAACATGAAATCACATAAAAATAAATAAAGGAATGACTGAAGATAAATCTGCAAAACTGAATAAATGAAGTAACACTTTTCGCATTTGAAGTTTTTATCATTATAATTAAATGTATAAACACATATTAATCTAATAACATTTCTTGTAGTAATTTCATAATTTTTACCTGGTATTTTTAGCAGTCAAAATATACTACTCATGATTAAATTACATTTTATATGAAATACTTTTAATTTAAATTAGCTATTTACAACAAAAAATTTTTATAAAAAAAAAAATATAATAATAAATAAAAACAAAAGTCTTCTCATTTTATATGAGAAAATGTTTACTACAAAAATATAATGAGCAAAAAAGTGTAAAAGGCAATCAATATGCAAGAATAATAATTTACTTGCAGATAATAAAATTCTATACCTTGAGATAAGTTTAAATAGTAAGAGATTATAAAAAAAATATTAATTTTTTTTAAAAAGCCACTGGTAATTTTACTAGCAGATGATAGCCTACACTTGACAAAATATTAAGTCGTTGTAAACTAAACCTATTTATTCCCATTGAAGATTTTAGTTCATACTATGTTAAAAAGCTTAAATATTAAAATGAGTTTTTTAGAATATGAATTGCTTCACTTCAAATAATATAAACAAAATTCATGGGTAATCCATTTTTTCATATAATTTCATCTTATGAAAAAGAAAAAAAACTATACAAACTCTTTGAGCTTGACAAAATATCAGTGGCTATTTAGCACAGAAAGTTGTTGGTACTGAACTCTAAATTTAAGAATATTAATATAGATGACAGCTTAATACTTCAACATTCCAATTTTTTTTGTTCAAATATGGCACGGAGACAAAGAAAATCGTGTAACTTTGTAATCACAATTTTCAAAAACGAAAGCAAGAACAATGATCATTTTTTTTAAAATAAACAAGTTTTACACACTTAAATAATACCAGCTGATATCAATTTGTTGTTAAACAAAAATCATTAAAGTATTCTGTAATAAAATAAAAAATAAAACACTAAGTTCAATTACGCTGATCAAGATAAAGGTGCATGTGAAAAAATTCAAACCAAAGAAATGCAATTGTAATGACAAAACTGCAGCTGTTTGAATTGAACCTCGGTTATTTCAACCACATGCTATCTTGTCATTTTATCTGACAAGGCAGACCTTGAAGCGAAAAAAAAAACTCTAGATAAAAATGTATTTATTATTAAAAAATACTATTTTGGCGGAAACAAAAATACGAGAGCAACGAAAACTATATCATAAGTTTCTAACATATATCGGGTAAATGTAAAAAATTAATGATTCTCGATCTGGAATATCTTCTATCATTTACATATATAAATAAAAACACAGACTTACTTGCTTTTTTACAGAATATTCTTTGTTTTACAACTTGCCTTGCTTGCCAGCCGAGATATAAACAATGCTCAACTTTCTTCTTAGATAACTAGATGGCAGCACTAAACATTTTGTTTATTTGCTGAGACCTGTTGAGTTGTTTAATGCTTTACATTTTTTTTCTTATAATTACGCTGTTTTCAGCGTGTAAATTTTTATCAAATTTTACGTATTCATAATTAAGGATAAAAAAAAGTTGTGATTGTCTTTTTTAGACATGGCTTTAAAATCACAAACAGCTCCATGTCTTTCTTCTGCCACTACAATTACAATTTACTAACAGTACCAACCAACCAAACATTACTTTTTTTTTGATAAGCTTTGCTAATGATGGCCTTGCAAAGTTTGTGTTATTCAATTTTATGCTTAGTATATGTTATATTTTGTACAATAATATAACTTATTTTCTATTTTATTCTGCTTATCCCCACAAATAATAAATAACTAAAAAATAATATAGATAGATATATATTTGGTTATACTCAATATCTATTTCAGCTTAATTTAAAATTTAAGATAAATTTATTTATTTGTCTAAGCATTATTTAAAAATCTTAAATTATGCACTATTTCTCATTGTGATTAAGAAGACATTAAGAAATTACATAATTTCGAATTTTTTTAAAAAGAAAATTACAAAAGTAAAATAATAAAGTAAAATTATTTGTTTTTAATTTAACTACATTTTTTAGACTGTTCTTTTACATTTCAAAAGTTATAGAAAAGATGTGATTTAAAGTAATTTTTAGTAAAAATAAATAATTTACGTTTCTTATTAATTATTTTGAATGCTAGTTTCTCGGGTATGGTTTTATTTTTTTTACAAACATGAGATTTTTCAGTGTTTTTTTTTTTTTTTTTTTGTTTGTTTGTTTGTTTACTAATGAGTATTTGTTACAGCAGCTAATGACATAAAGCATATTTTACATAGCCATTTAAATAACTTAATACCACAACATTTGAAACAAACCAGTAAAACTAATACTCAAGCTCCAAAGGTTACGAGAAAAGCATTATACACCAAAGAGCACAAATGTTGCTTGTTTGGGAACAGTATTATTTCTAGATTCTGGCAACCCTATTTTCTGCTAAATTTTATCAATTAAATGCAATTATGTTCCTCATGTCTTTACCAGGGGTCGATCCAGGTTTTAATTTTTGGGTCCCTTTTTTTGCGAAAAACAAAATATTTTTGTGAAATTTTTACTTATTTTTTTGAAAAAATATTGTGTAAAATATTCTATTTTTACAATTGTAAATAATGTTTAATATCAGGTTAATATAATTTCGTTGAGACAAATCAAGGCATTAATTAAAAATAATACTGAAACATTTTATAAAAGGATCATTTTTATAAAACAAAAATCTTGTGAAGGGGCTCATTTTATAAATTTGAATTTAGTCAAGGGTCCCTTTTTATGAATTTGAATTTTTTGAAGGGTCCCTTTAAACAATGCGGAATTTTGTGAAGGGACCCAAATTTTCCCTGGATTGACCCCTGTTTACATGCATTTTTACTACAATTATTCTAAAAAGGAAAAAAAAAAAACATTGTTTGAAACTATGTTATTACTATTGTATTAGGTTCTGTTGAAATTACTAAAACAGTTGGTCATATAACGAGCAAAAATTTTGAGCTTTTGTGTATGTCCAAAAATGAAAAAAAAAAGTATTAAGGAGGGGCACAACTAGATGTTTTTACAAATTTGCAATGTTTTATTACATCCAACTATTTTTTAGTTGTGCAACATACACATATGTACATTCGGGACTCACAATTGTGAATATTTTTCAATTGGAAAATCACATTAAGAGTGGACATATCAACCTCACTGAGTGCCAAAGCCCACGTTATTTTATGAGAAAATTTGTATCCAGAATTACCCATTACCTATTTTTCTTTTTCTGCGTTATTCTATGAGGAAATTTGTATCCAGAATTACTCACTACCTATTTTTTTTTTTTATTATTCTATTTTCATATTTGGAAAATTAAATTATTAAATTGGTATTCGTGTTCCGAAAATTTATTTTTAATATTTTATTTTTTAATTTAAAAATACGAAAAATTAACTAAGTGCATTTTTAGGATGTTTTAGCTGCAAAATTAAATATTAAAAATAAAAAAAATCAATTTTTGGAAAATGAATACCAGTATAACAGTTTGGAATTTTCTAAATGTTAAAAAAAAAACAAAAAAACATTTTAGGCTATGCGTAATTGTGAAAAAAATTTCCCCATAGAATAGCATGGGGCTTTGGCTCTTCGTGAGGTTAAGTAATGTCCACGCTTAAGATCCAAATTGCAGGTATACAACTGCATGTTATAACAGTCACAAATATAAATTTGCATCATTCTACGAACATTCATTTTTGAGCTATGCAAGATACAAAATCTGTTTTGTAACTCGATAAAAACTCTTTTTTATTACTTATCAATAGAAAATTATCTCTCTGCATTTAAAAAAAAAAAAGTATAAAGATCTTATGCATTGGTGTATAGAGGTTTTATCAATATTTATTTGCAATCAATGAATGCTATATTACCATTGATTGAATAAAAGTAAAAATCTGTTGTGAAACAACTACACGGCGTTCATTACCACTAGTACATAAAAACACTTTTGGGAGATAATGTGATCAAAATACATAAAATTAATCTAACAAAGTAGATACCTAAAAATTTTACTGTAAGAGAAAGCTGATACTCATGTAAAAACATTTACATAGCGAGTTAAAAAAAAGTAGAGCCATTTTTTGAAACACCAATTTTCGAGATCTAAAACTAAAACTAACCTACCTAATCAGGATGACTGTTAATTTCTTGTAATCATGTAATACATGAGAAACGATATCTAAAATGGGTTTATATAACAATTTTCAAGAAAATCGTTAAAGTCGTTTTTGAGATAATGACTTTTATTAAACTTACTCACATGTAAACTTATTAAGCATACTCAATTGTTGACCAGAAAACAACAATTACAAGCAAAAGGATGTTTATAAGGGCGAGGATATATATATGGCGAGTTTGAAAAAAAAAAGTATAGCGGTTTTTAAAAGAACACACTAGTGAGACCTGAAATTCAGCTATTTATATAGAACACCTATCAATTTTCCTGACTTAACCAACTGTATCATTTGAAAGGATATCTATAGAGTGTTTCAT
Source organism: Salticus scenicus (assembly GCA_963930645.1). Classification (NCBI taxonomy): domain Eukaryota; kingdom Metazoa; phylum Arthropoda; class Arachnida; order Araneae; family Salticidae; genus Salticus; species Salticus scenicus. The sequence goes on along the minus strand of OZ005654.1, from coordinate 39,992,380 downwards.
AGCAAATTTGAAGAAAATCGTTACAGCCGTTTTTGAGATATGGACTTGCAGTCTCACTTTCAGTTCCCGATGCCCCACTTCTGTTTGTTCAATTTTCATCAAAAGTTGGGAAAATCATCTGTACACCAAATCTTTCTCAATTCTGAAATTTCGTAGTTCTATCTTTATTAGTTTCGGAGATATGATAACCAGAAGATTTCCCACATACATACACACACACTGACCAAGTGCCAAAAACTACTTTTTTGGACTCAGGAAACCTTAAAATATGTAAATCAGGTGAAAATTCGATATCGAATTTTTGGACCGAATACGATACTTTCATTACCTATGGAAGTAAAAAATTGGTAAAATCTCTTTTATTTATTTTTTGGAGGGGGGGGGGGGGGCTGAAATTCAGTTCTTTTTATCAATAGAAATTTTAGTATTTTATGGAAATTAGGGATTTGAAGGGCTAAAAACATTTTTTCACTGTTTTTTAAAAAATAATAAATATTTTTTTTTATTCAAAACTTTGAACATGTAAAAGGGCAACATTTGAACAATATTTTATAAAATTTTCATTGAAAATTTTGAAAAATGCAACATTTTCATGGTTTTAAATGTGTTGGTTTCTGGAGACCCTTCAGAAAAGTGCTGGACATGATTTCTCAAAGACTAATGCTCTGATCTTATTGAAATTTTGCACACTTTTTCAAAATAGAATTGATTAGGGCTTGAACAAAGGGTTTTTCATTCTTCTTCTTCTTCTTCTTTTTATTTTTTTTTTAATTTTACAAAGCTATACAGTGGTAGAAAAAACTTTAAAACCACCATCGAATTTTTTTGTTTGCATTCAAAAATGAAAATCTCTTTGTAAGTTACCTTTATATTTAATATGTAAAATGTAAGAAATAAAAAAAATATATGAATTTAGAATTAAAAATATGTTTATTTTCAATATAAAGTAAAAATGTGTAATGTAATCAAATGGAAAAAACTTTAAGACTAGTTTTAAAAGTGATTGTTTGCATAATAAGATGATGTAACATTTGCACAGTTTTATGTGGGACAGTTGTTAGAATGAAAAGAAACATTTTTTTAATCATTTAGCTGAGCATTGAAGCAACTGAGATTATGGATAGAGGATAATTACTGAGTGACATTAAAAAAGGGAAAATCCTGGCTTTTCGAGAAAGTGGAATGAGTGAAAGGCAAATTGCTAGCAAAATCAAAAGGTCTAAAACTGTAGTTCATCAATTTCTCACAGATTCACTGAGATGTGGTTAAAAAAATAGAGGAGGAAGGTATTCAAAACTATCAGCCAGGATGAAAAGAAGTGTTATAAGAATGTCTGTTAAAGAAAATGCATATTCTTCAGCAATAAAATTGGCTCTAAAGCTCAAGTAAGAGCTAGAACTGTTAGAAATGTCCTAAATTGTGCGGAAAACATCAAACATTCAAAATTAAAAAGCAAACGTAATCTTCAGAAACGACATAATGAAGCAAGATTGAATTTCACAACATCTAATGTTTTAAAACCCAACTTTAGCTGAAAAATAGTGCTCACGAATGAAAATAAATTTAACCTAGATGGACCTGATGGTTTACGAAATTATTGGCATGATTTAAGACAGGATCCTACGTATTTTTCAAAGCGAGTACAAGGAGGGGGATCTATCATGATTTGGGCAGGTTTTGGTGTTCGAGGTAAGACTAATATTGTATTCACTATAGGTAATATGAGCTCTTTTGTCTATCAAGATATACTGGCTAACAATTTTGTCCCATTAAGTGATGAGCTTATGGATCAAAATTTGATTTTGTTGCAAGATAATGCGTCTGTGCACAAATCTGCCTCAACCATTTCTTGGCTAACTGAAAATAATGTTTTATGGAATTTCCGGCCAAAAGTCCAGACTTGAATCCCATGGAAAACATGTAGGGTATCGTTGCATGCAAGGTATATGAAAATGGTAAAGAATACCATTCTGTTTCTGAGCTCAAATCTGCTATTTCAAAAGCATGGGATAAAATATCAATTCTAACATGCAAAAATCTAGCAAAATACATCCAAAAACAACTCTTAGAAGTAATTCGTGTGAAAGGAAAACACACAAAGTACTAAAAGTTAGAATGCAATACTTTTAGTTACTGTTTAACTTTGTGGTCTTAAAGTATTTTCCACCCTTTTATGTTGTGAAAAAAAAATCACTTGCCTTATAATACATAATTATAATCATTCTTTTATAAAAAATATGTGAAAATGTATTATTTTTTATTCTGTTTATACTATTTGATGTTTCTTTTTTTAGTAAAATTACATTTTTTTCCGATTTCACATGTGGTCTTAAGGTTTTTTCCATCACTGTATATGTGAGAAAATTTACCAAAAATTGTAGTTTTCACTAGGGGGCAAACTGAAAACTGTAAAAGTTTCATATAATTCAGAAATTAAGTCCAACTAAATGGTTGATTTTGATGAGCATTGCAAGCAAGTCTGTATATAAACACCAACATTATTATTGTTATTATTTTATTTATTTATTTTTCATGTAATTTAAGCTAAGACATTTTATAAAATTATATAGCTTGTAGCAAGGGTGCAGAATATGTCCGAACAAGGTTCGGGGGAAATTTTGAATATTTTTTTAAGAGAAAATAAAAATGTAAATCAAAAATAACAATTTGCTACTTTGAAGTGCTTATACACTAACAACGATATTTTTATGTTACACTGTGTACTTATTCTCTTAAAAATTTATTACATAGAACAAATGACTTTGTATAGCAAAGTAGATTTTTGCATTATTGAGGGAAATTTATACTGTGTTTGGGGGAAATTTCCGAGGTTTGAACATTTTCTGCACCCCTGGCTTGTAGTAAACCAACCCGAATAAAAAACTTTCTATCAAGTTGACCCAAACTCTACTCTCATGACAAGATTTGAGCCAATCTGATCTGCGAGACCGGTCTCTGATTGGCTCTGTAATATTAACTTTATTTGGCAGTTTAGATAATCATCGACAGTCTAAAAACATAGTTTTAAAGCTTTAAATATAATTTTAAAATAAGTATTTTTTACCATTTAAAATTTTCAAATGCCCACCCTTGTCCCTATGTGTCGACACCATGTTACAACAGAAGATCTTTATAATGCAGCGATCTATAAAATGCATATAATTTATCTTTTCACACGTAAACATTGACTTTTTTCTTTAAGGAGCTTCTTCATTACATTCGATACCAGACTAAATTTTGTACACTGTCTCACTTTTATGTTCTTAATTTAAAGATTTTACTGAAAAAAAAAAAAAAAAATCATTTATTACAGCGAGTATTAAAGCTAACTGTTAAATTCATGTGTTGTTAAACCATATAAAACATATATCACTAATTCACAAGTTGTGTAGTGGCATTGCCAGAAAATTTTTCAGAAGGAGCAAACTTAAAATTGTAAAATTTCATTGTATTTTAAAAATTCAATTAGATTCAAATGATTGGTTGGTTGATTGAGGTGACTAAGCAAACCTATGTAAAACCATCTTCTACAACAAATTTCTATACATGTAATTTAAGCTAAGATATTTTAATTTAGAAATTTTATTTGTTAATTCATCAACTATGAAAATTCATTTTAGATAAAGTGGAGTAGAAGATTGATTTTTATACCAAATATGTGAAAAATATCAGAGTCAGGAATCGAACCCGGACCTTCGCTTAATATGCAATTGCTCTACCACTGAGCTACTCTGGCTGATAACCAGCTCGGCATCTGATAAACATCTGCGTTTGCAGACACAGTGACCTTGCCAACGGATATTATGTAAGAAATGCCGAGCTATTTATTAGCCAGCGTAGCTTAGTGGAAGAGCATCTGCACGCTAAGCGGAGGGCCTGGGCTCAATTCCTGGCTATGGTATTTTTCACATAGTTGGTATATAAAAATAATTAACCTTTACACTCCACTTTATCTAAAAATAAGCTATTTTATTTACAAAAATTACACAGCTTGTTCTAAACCAACCCAAGTCCAAAAAACTTACTGTCAAGTCGATTTGAACTTCATTCACAGGAAAAGATTAGAGCCAACCTGTGAACTCAGGTAGTGTTAGAGTTTGACTCTACTTTTCTCTGTAGCATAAATTTCATTTGGTTAATTATTTGAAATATAATGACATAGTATTAAAGGTTTAAATTTAATTTTTCATGTATTAGAATTTTCCAGGAGGGGGCAAGTGCCCTCCCCCTTCTCCTATATGTCGACGCCTATGAAGTTGAGGTTATCTAACTCTTGGGGATAGGGCACATTTGTTGCATTAGCATATAGAATTAAATGATAATCTTAAATCCTGGGGCTAATAGTTGAAGACGTTAAGCTCCTGGGTCTGATACACACTAGTTGAGGATCTTAATCTCCTGGGGCTGATTCATGCTTTTATAGGATCTCAGACACATGGTTGGATTTTTAAAATGTTTTCTTGAAATGAAAAATCAATAGTTGAAAGCGTTTTCTTATTGACAAACTATTTTTAAATTTATCAAAATTCAAAATTGTGTGACAGATTAAGAACTTTCTCCTTTTCAAAATTCAGCAAAACTGGAGAAATAAATTATTTGAAAAACAATTTTAAGCACATACATATATAAAATTATATGTGTAATTATATAAATAATTTGAAGTATAATATATGATAATGCACTTATTACCAATTATTTAAATAAATATTCTTGTTAATTATAAGCATAATTTAATTGCCTATCTTTATATTATAAAGCATTTGTATTTTGAATTTGTTCTCGATAGCTATTGCAATGATTTATTTCCAGCATATTTTAGTTTAGTTTACAATATGTAAAATGATCTATATAATGCAAAACTCTATAATATGCATTATTTCTGGTCCCATGGTGTGTGTTATAAAAATCTTCTACTGTATTTAATTATTTTATTTATTAGAAAATGCATTATTTAACAATGTCATGTAATTATCTTATTCTTTTACTATAAAATTTTATGATCTAAAATTTAAATGTTTTAACTTTTAGATGTAATTATATTTTTAGAAATACATTTTATTCATTTGTATTTAGAATTGAAAGTCGCTTTAATCCAGTTCGCTGTTTCTGCCAATAAAGAACAAAATGTTGAACGAATTTGCAAATTTATTAAAGAAGCTTCTCAGAATGGAGCAAAACTAGTGTGTTTGCCTGTAAGACATTTCAATTACTTTATTACTTACTTTAAAAAAATTAAAATGATGTATATCAGTTTAATTTTTTCTATTAAATTATTATAATTGTACATTATTATTATTTTTTTTTCTTCTAGATGTTGATAATTTCTTTTTGAGATATTTAATACCAGATGTAAGCTTTAAAAAAAAAAAAAAAAATTAAGTGTGGTGCAATCATGTAGTGGTACTGGCACAGTATGACACCTCCACATTTCCAATATTAAAATGATGCCTCAGTATTTGTAGTTACACGCTAAACGTAGTTAGCGTAGTTACACGTTTGTACGCGTACACATTGTACATTTAACGTAGTTACACATTTGTAGTTACACGTTACCCATTACACGCTAAAGACATATGAAAACTAAACATGACAATTGACACACCACACACATGTTCTAAGCAGTTTCCAGGAGAGGAAATTCTTAATATTACACATCACGTTGATAACTTGTCATGTCCAATTTTGTCTCATATCTCCTTGGTAGGGTGATCTGCCTTAATATCACTAGAGTAGATAGTTTTAAATAAAAAAATCATCTTTCTCCTGTTTTCAATCAGGACGGTTTTGATAGAGTGCAATATTTGATATGTCTCATATCTCCTTGGTAGAGTGATCTGCCTAAATTGTCACTAGAGTAGATATTTAAGTCTTTAATTTTCAGCTATAAATAAAAAATCACCTTTCTCCTGTTTTCAACCAGGACGATTATGATAAAGTACAATATTTGATATTCTAGTAATTACATGATAAAATTAATAAAATATTGCTTTATATTTTATATTAATTATTTGTATTAATTAATATATATTTTCTTTTTAATTCAATATTTTCTTTACCGTTGAGGATTTTACCTCCATTTCTGGTTATGTTAATGGCTAGTTTGTATCGTGAACTTGAGTACAATTTGTTCCTTGAAGGAGAAATGTGATGAGGGAAGAGAAATCTTTTTGATTAATTATTATAAAACTATCATGTGATCTGTGTTTTATCAATAAGAAGAAAAATTAATGATGCATAAAGTAATACATTACAAAACAAGTTTAGTTTCTGTTTTTGAGTATTTTTCTTAATGAACTAAGTTGAGCATTTAAGCTCCTGAAAATGTCCAAATGAAATCCATTGATTTACAAACTTCTGAATTATGCAAGTTAAAATTCTATATTTAGACATTCATGACTTTTACAAAAATCCATCTCTGAAATTTTTACATTTAAAAAACAATGCAAGCACATGTAAGTAATGCTATATATGTGAATAAACACCTTCTCTCTTAAACTAAACGAACCAAAAATTGGGGGGGGGGGGGAGATCAACACTTGCAAGTTGTTTTAAGAATAGCAACAACTATTGCCTTTGAACCAAATATGCCAAAAATTGTTGGCAAAATTCAATCTCAACTGTCACATTAAAGTGTTTTTTTATTATAGCCTTTCTCATGTACTTCATTATGAATGTATTTAGTTTGTGTTTAAAAATATGCACTTCAAATTTTTTTATGTTGTTTTTCTGCCAACATATATATATATATATATATTATTTTCAACTGTTTATGCATATATATGTATATAAATATTCAGTTTTTATATGTTTTTATGCTCTTTCGTTACACATTTCTTGCATTTTATTATTTCTTTGCCATTCTTGCAAAAATTCTGGTTTCAAAACAAGCATATCCATGATATTTTTTATTATCAAGTAAAAAATTGAAAATCCATTACTATATAAAGCTGTTCATTTCCAAACTGAATTCGGCTGTTGATCCTTGGTAGCCCAGGAGATTTATAAACATTAGACTATTTTACTAATTTTCTTCTACTTGATTACTGGTCATTAGCAAACACATTCGTTTGATATGAATAGGGAGCTTGAAATTGTTATTTTTCCTTCCCCGCCTCCACAATATATGGATACAAGAGCAAAAATCTTATGCTTATTTGTTTTTTCTTTAAAATATTAAGGAATATGTGAAAAACACATTTTGTCCTGCCCTCTTCCTTTTGAGAGATAGATTCCTAAAAAAATTTCAGTATTTGTGTTTGTTCTATTTTAAAGCATATATATATATGCATGTATACATAAGTATATATGTATATATATATATAGTTTTAAGACATGAAGAAATACCTGAAAAACCTATTTTGCCTCCTCTCTTCAAGGAGGTGAAAAATCGTTTCTAAGTTAATGCCTCTAAGGTTAAAATAATAATAATAATAATAATAAAGCCTAAAATTTCATATCCATATCTCAAATAGCTTTGGGTAAATGATGATTATCAGTCTTGTAAAATATGGAAAAATATGTCTTGACTCCTTTCCTTGGAGGAAGATTACTGAAATTCCAAAAATTAAGTTTTAGGTATTATCTTTGTTACATTTTAAAGCAAGAAACTTCTGAATATATATATTATGTATGAAGGGGTATGTTAAATCATTTCTCCCCCTCTCTGTGCTTGGGGGGGGGGCAAATATCTGAAACTTCAGAAATTGTTTTTAAGTATTGTGTGCAAAGGTAAATGGATTCAGTTGTAGCAGAACTGAGCAAGTGTATTAGACGGTAGGACATCTCATCAGACTTTTAGAAAATATAAACAGACAAAGTTGATATAAAAATGAGATTTTCACTGTTCTGAAAAAGAAAAGGGGGGAAAATTAATGAATATGAATTCCCTTTGTTTAATTTGTTTTTTTATGGATTGTCCATTTGCCAAAATTACTTGCTATTTGTAGGGTGGATAACAATTGAGGAGCAAACATTCAAACCGTGTTTTCTCCTTCGGACACAATTTTTCAGACAAAACAAAAACTAAGAAATTAAGAAATAACTAAGCTTAAAACCTAATTATCATTTGTTTAGATATATTATTAGATACTAGGAAAATATGTAGACATATCTAGGAATATATGTAGACATCCTATTTTTATGTTAAGTTTAGAGAAAAATCACTAACTGAGATATTTATTTTTGGAGAAAACATGGTTTGAATGTTTGCTCCTCAATTATGTTTTTACATTTTTTCTTTTTTAAGATATTAAGGGATATATGAAAAATACTATTTGTCTTCATACCCCTTAGGAAGAAATTTCTGAAATTGCTTTTCAGGTATTAATATATATATCAGGCCTTATATTTAAAAGCAAGAAATCTTATCTGTTTTTTCTTTGAGATTCTTTATTTTATCCTGGGAGCCCTTACAATTTGTTTGGCTAGTATTGTACAGATTTGCTAGTCCTATATTAATATGTATCACAGATTTCTCTTTTAGGAATGTTTCAATGCACCCTATGGAATCAAGTACTTCAATGAGTACGCTGAAGAGTTACCTGGCTTTACAAGTTCAGCTTTATCTGAAAGTGCAAAACATAACAACATTTATCTTATTGGAGGTATTGATTATTATTTATTATTTATTTATTTTTCAAATTATACACTTTACAAGACATTTGTCTTTGTGTGTGTAATATCTTATCACCTGTTTCATCTTCAGTTAAATAATTTTTAATGCATATGACAGGATAAAAAGCATTAATATTTTAAATCAATATTTTATAACAGCTTAAGAAGAATCGTAGTTAAAATTTGTGACTCAAAAATAAATCTTAATGTGTGTCTATAAGTTAACTTTTCCAACTTAACACCTTATAATGTGAAAGCTGATAAAATGGATGATTTTTAAAAAGAATTTTAGCTGAGTAAGTCTAATTCTCCTTTTCTGTGGTCAGCTCTTACACATATTTAATATCTAGAACCGAGCTTAAACGTCAGTCATAAGATAAGTGACCAATTAACACATTCGTTAACAACTACAAGAATACTAGTAAGTTATAAAATTGCCTTACATTGTCATCTATGAAATAACTTGTACTTGATTTACTTTTTTTTTTCTCTCTGTGCTGGAATACTAGTATGCACCATGTCAATGGATAGGTAATGAATGATAAAGAAATGTTAACAGGCCCTCTAGTAATAAGTCTAGGAACTAATTTGTTAAAACCCAATCATATGGCTTGAAAAAGGAGATTTTGCCATGATTTATTTGCCTAGTAAAATTATGGCCGTTGTAGGGTCTGGGCGTATTCCTAGTTCATGAGTCTTAGGCCACTATGCAGGACTTAGAGTGATTATCTGCTTAAGAGGCCTGTCTACTTATCGTCCTCAGAAGCCAGAGTCAATGTTATTCTATGGAGAATTTCGCCCCATTATAACTTATTAACTAATATATTTTTTTTAATTCCGCTTTCACATTCAGAAACTTCACAACTATTAAACAATTCATCGCTTTCTAAAAATTAGTTTTAAAAATTTTTAATATTTTATTTTGAGGTTGTAAAATGTGAATTTTCACAATGTAATTTTTTTCATTTTTGAGCTTAAAAATGAAATCTTAAAAATAAAAAAAAATCAATTTTTAGAAAGCGATAAATTGTTTAATAGTTGTGAATTTTCGGAAAGTGAAAACAGAATTTAAAAATATGTATTAGTTAACGAATTATAATGGGGCAAAATTTCCCATAGAATAACATTGGCTTCGGCTTTCGGAGATGATAGGTAGAGAGTCCCCTTAAGATACCTAAATCCAGACAAGACTGCCTCTCTATCTGGAAGAAATGTTCTTTAGTTATCTTAAAAGAATCCACTTCATTTCCTCAAGGAACCCTAAAATCAGCATATATATATATATATTTATTTATAGCATCAGCATATAAATATAAGTTTATCCATTCATTTAAAACATAAAATGCACATTGTAATTTTTGCTGATTATATTTGATTTTTTAAATAATAAAATGTATGCAGCATTTCAAAATCGTATTTTTTTTAAATGAAATTTTTATTTTAATTTTTTGATTGTATTTATTTACTAATTTTTATAATTGTATACCTTAAATTTTAGCCTATCATAAATTTTACGCATTCCATTAAAATTCATTCTGTACCCATATAAAATGCTCACTGCTTTACTTTTTTAGTTTATATTTAAATTACTAATAAACATATGCCAACAATTCTATATATTTTTATTTGGTTTTAAAATTTTATTTTTGTTAGTAAAATCTTTATAAGAAATCTAATGTGAAAAATGACAAAATCACACGTAATGTTGTATGCTTTTTTATACATAGGTTCAATTCCTGAAAGAAATAATGGAAAATTATATAATACCTGTTTGGTCTATGGTCCGAATGGTAAACTTCTAGCTAAACATAGAAAAGTATGTTTTTTTTTTACTCTTTTAAACAAAATTAAATTTATTATAATTATAATATTTTTTAAAAACTAAATGTAAGTTATTAATAATTTTAAAAATTATAATTTAAATGATACATTCTTAATTACAATAAATTAAGATATTTTCTGTAAGAATTATTTCAAAGATTAATAACTTAAAAAACATCATGCTGTTAAGTTAATGCATCATATCTTCAGCATAACTTAACAGCATATGTTGAAGTTAAGCTGTTAAGTTAATTACTTTTATTATTTTTATTGCAACAAAATGGATGTCTGAATAATTTGTGATGAAAAGAAAATGCAACCCTATTTTAATATTTTACCAATAAATATATTCATCAATAACTTCGAAAAATGCTATAAGCAAATTATTTGTTTTTTATTATTTTTTTACTTAATATTGTTTAGAAATGTGTATGCAATATAAAAATTTATGAGCAAATGAACATAACTTGATTGAATAACAATAATATATATATGTACAGTCACCCAAAAAAAAAACGCCACCCCCCCACCTAATTTCGCCGTAAATTATCGTAGAAACATGCGACTGGTACCGATCAGTTTGTAATAACGTCTAGTTTATAATGTTATAGTTAGATTTTACTTAGGGGGTCGTCTACATATTAAAAATGACATCAACTTCATTTTTTTCAATGGTAACCCCCCTTTTTTATAATATTTTTGAATTCTTTGGATCAAATCATCACGGAAAATGGTATAGTTTATATATTTCGCTCAATTTTTCATAGAGTTATAAGCTGTCAAAATTTGGGGATGCTAATGTTAAATGAATGTGACAAACATTAAATCATATCTTCCGAAATAATTATGATATTTAAATTCTGTTTTTTTTATTCGTTAGAATGAAGTGACCCAAACATATTCCATGCAAATTTTTGCTAAAAAAACATTTTTTGAATTATGAAAATTTTTAATAAATTCATATTTGAAAAAATTATGAATTATGACCTATGTTAATTTTTACACGAATAGAACGGGCATCATCAAAAACATGGGTTTCCAAATTTACAGCTCGTTCCTAACATTATTTTTTGAGTTACAGTGATATTTCATTTTTTACTGCTGTTAGGGGGGCGTCACTTGTTATAATTTGTATCATCTGTGAGTCAATATTTCTATACATTTTGACGAAAAACTATTTTAATTTACCTTTATGTTATTATAATTGTTTTCTAAGGAACATTTCGATGTTTATTATACAAATTGGCTTATTTTTTATAAAATTATCGCAATGCAGGCAAGAGATTCGGAAAGAATTCCAAAAGAAATGTATCCCCGCCTCTATATTGCGGAAACAGTATTAAAAAAACCTAGTTTGCATACTCGTATATGACACTATATGTGACGCTGGTATGCATAAATGTCAATGGCATTTACTACATTGAATGCTGAAGACAAAATTTAAATGATTTAATTGGAAGTATGTAAAATAATTTTGTTTTATAATGTAAAGTTTTAGAAAAATTCTGTAAAGGCGTGGCTTTCGTTGAAGAAGGGAGTTTACTCGATTCTGAAATGTTAAGTCTTTGTTCTTAAATATTACATAACTTTTTCTAGCTTCTCACTGCTAAAATTCTATTTTATCCCTTTTGTCTTTTGTTTTTAACTTGAATATTCTAGGATTCGTGCACCTCAATTAAGTATCATGACAGTAAAAAAACGCGGTAAGACGAGGAATATTATTTGAAAGAGCAATACGCAGTGAACAATACTTTTGTTTTTTCCTTTTTTAAAATTAATATAATTGATTTTTATTAATTTTTATCAGAATTTTTAAAACAAATTTTCTGTTTTAATCTTGTGAAATTTTCGCATTTGCTTACTCTACCGTTTATGCTATTTAAATTTTATCGCATGACGTAACATAATAAAATATAAAACTTCTATTAAATGTTTTTTTAATACTGAATAATAAAGTGGTATTTTTTTTCTTTAAGTTTTAAAATCTATTATTGAAACAAAGTGCAATATTATTTATTTTCTATTATTCTAATCACGGCGTAAAACTGTCGTCACATTTATTACGGAAAAAGAATTTAAAACAAAGTAATATGTCTTATTACTTTTAAAGATATAGATTTTACACATTTATAATTAAGAATTCAAGTACAGTAGACGATTGCAGAACGGGGAATATTCGTTCTAGGCAATAGGAAACCGTTTTTTCCATATCCATGTTTATTTTCATATGAATACACACAATAATATAAAAATACACTCTTTCTAGTGAAAAAATTTGTTTCATACTATTTTGTTTATATAAATATGAATATAAGGAATATTCTTAAGAAATATCGTAACACACAAATTGTGAAAGAAACGACCACTGGAGGAGTTACAGATTTCCAAATGACGTGAAACTACATCAGCAGTCGCGAAAATATTAAATATACTTTCTCAGATTTTAGTTTAAATCTTGTTGTGTATATTTTTGTATATTATCTATTGGTTTGTACGCCTAAAATTAAATGTAAAACTTTATAGTAACACTTTCATGCGAGGCTTACTGTATAAAATAAAAATATACCCAACAAGAAGTAGATAATAATTGTTAGTTAGTAGATTTTAATTGTTTTTATATATATTTTTTGTTTTTTAAATGTATTTTAACTTAAATTTTTGTCTCTTAAATAAAACAGTTTTTGCTTTTAAGAAGTAGATAATTCTTTTTCTTAAATATTAAACACCTTTTTTTTAACTGCTATTAATATTATTATCATTATTACTACTGTTCTTTTACCTTGGTATTTAGATTTCTGTAATTCAATATTGTAGGGCTCATATCATTCAAGCTATTATTTTTCTTCGTACGAAGTGATGTATTTAACTTTCAATAATAATGTTTAATAAATTGAAACCAATAAAAATCTTTTAATTCATAAGCTAATAAAGAAAGTTCTGCGAATTTGAATCGTTTTTTTATTTTATAATAAACATTCCTGAACTTTTTTTCCGGTGTGAAATTTTATAAATAATGAATATTGGGTAGTTGATCAGGATTTATTTTTTTCTAAATGTATAGACGGTCCCCTAACACATTTTCACGTGTAACTCTGTTTAAAATTGATTTAATGTCTATAAATAGGTAAGTTTTCCGAACTGCCTTGATCTCAGAAATCTGAATATGAGGTCAAAAATAGGGGTCGTCATTGAAAAAAATGAAGTTTATACGTGTTTTAATATGTAGATGACCCCTTAAGCAAAATATAACTACACCATTAAAAACTAGACGTTATTACAGATCGATAGGTACCAGCCGTATGTTTCTACGATAATTTACGGCGAAATTGGGTGGGGGGGTGGCGTTTTTTTTTTGGGTGACTGTACATATGGATATAAAAGAATTTATATGAAATTAGGAAAAATCATATTCAAAATTATAAATTGTTAATAATTTTTAAGTTCCCTATAAACTCAGCCTTCTTTCATAACACTTTATAATGCAAGAAATCAAAAAATGGAGAAACTTTAAGAATAAATTTTGCAGGTTACCACAGATATGCTTTGCTTGTGATCACAGCTGCATAAAATTAAGTTCGGGACATATTTCTGTGACCCCTAGAGATGCTAACAACCAATTAGAATCAAGAAAATCCATAATAAAAAGTCAAGACATAAAACAAATGACTGAACCATAGATCTGTGATAATTTAAGAAAAAGTTATTGACTTTTTTCAATTTTAACAAAAAATAAAATAAAACAATATTAGAAGGGAAAAAAGCATTTTCACAGATGTCTTCACAAAATTAATTTTCTTTGGTCATTTATTGTTATACTTCTCTGAGATAAAAATTGTCTGCACTCATCATGGAAAATAATTATAATAAATAATTTGTACAACGTAAAAAAAAAAAAAAAAATTGTAAAGGTAGGTATAGAAGAAAGTTTTATGATGGCCACAGTTTTTTTCTTGACAAAAGAAGATATGAGGATGATAATGAGAGCACATGTTAAAGAAATGATACTATACTTATTTGCTGTTGTTTAGAAAAATAGAAACTTAATAATTGTAAAAATATCTTAATTTTAATGCTTTAAATTATTACATATCTGTTTTCTCTCAAGGAAAAAAATAATAGCAATTTATATCAGATTCATAAAACGCTGATTTATAGTATAGAATTCTATATAGTTAACTATATAACAAATTAAACAAAGAAAAAAAAACATAATATATATTTTTAATGTTAATTGTATACTTAAATTGACTTTGACTATACCTATTTTTAATTTAATTAGAAGTAAAGAAAGTTAATCATATGTGTCTATTCTATATATATCATTTGGTAAAGCAATAAAACCAGTGGCGGCTCGTGAACCGAAAATAGGTAAAGAGCTCAAAAATAATATTTAAGTATTTTTAATGCATTATTTTTATTATGCATGGTCTTAACTAAAATTAGCTAAAAATACTTATTTAAATGTAAATTTATATTCTATAAATTTATACAGTGTACCTCTTCACCTATTTTCAGTGCACGAGCCGCCACTGAATAAAACACAACACTAAAACATATAGATGTTTGTTTTCTTTTATTTTCTTACTTTAAATATTTTTGAGTGAAATTGTTGAATTACATTTAGGTTCACCTTTTTGATATTGATATCCCTGGAAAAATTACATTTAAAGAATCTGCAGCTTTGAGTGCTGGTGATTCCCTTACAATGTTTAGCTTAGGTAAATTTCCTCTATGCATAAAAATAATTGATAAACTGAATCAAAATTGATTTCATTATATTGTAATATCTGATTTAGTATATATTTGTATATTCCAGATAAATGGAAAATCGGTATAGGAATTTGTTATGATATTCGTTTTCCTTTGATGGCTAATATTTATGCAGAAAAAGGTATTGACTTTCTCTGTCTCTCTCTCTTTTTTTAAATAACAAGCTTTAATTTTTTATATTGATTAAGTAATTATTTAAAATTGATTGTGACACATGTTATATATGTTTTTTAAATTCTTGCCTAAATGTTTGACTTCCATTATTATATTCAATCATGTATTTGTAAAAATAAATTTTGTATATTTGTCTTATTATTTAAAATAGTTATTATTTCATATTTAATCTAAAATTCATGTAAATACGAGCTAAGATTCCTTAGAAAGACACCCTCTCCCCCACAAAAATAAAAGAATAGTGCTAATCTATCAGAATTCGACTGGGCAAACTTAGTTGTTACTAATTGTGCATAATGCCAAGAACCTTGGTTTAACTCTTGGCCTGGTCTTTTTTTTTTTAATTTTGTTAAATTTAACCCTATTTAACAGAATAAATTTTATTATGTTCACTATATATATATATAGTGAACATAATATAACGGCAAGATTTTAGTTTTAAAGTAAACTTATTTACACATTTTAATTCATGTCTGCATCTTTCAGTATTTAGAAACATCATCATTAACCATTTATTTTGAATTAATAATTTATGCTCTGCGAAGTTTAAAAACAAGAATATTAATAAACTGATCACAGCCGCAGCTAAAATGGGTTTTCCTAAAAACTTTGTATTTTCTATTTTATATCCTTAACCATGTCCCTGTCAGTACAAACAAACGAACAAAAAAAAAAGCTGTGTATACTCTTGTGTATATTAACAAAAAAATTATAAAATAACAAAAGACAATAAAAAAGGTGGTGGTTGGGTGGGCAGATGTTTGATTATGGAGGTGGGGTGGTGTTGTAAGGCTGGATGGTTGGGTGGGTTTGTGAAATTAATTTTTAAAAAAGCAGAAGGCTTGTTGCATTTACTTTGTATTACTATGCAAACTTTCTTTTTCCAATAAAATTTCAGTTTCTTCCTTTTTGAGTTGTCATCTATATTTAAAATTCTAATTAAACTATTAAACAAAATGTAATCAATCGGTGAATTTCATTGTTGCTTCATGGTTTCATTGTTATTCATCTGCTTTGAAATTTTGCTTTTTAAAATCCATATGGTTCCTGTTCTGGTCGTGGCAGGCTGGGTGAGTGTTGCCGGCATGAAACTAGTTTAACCCCGCAGGCAAGTCACAAGTCTTGCCGCGTGCCTCCTTCCTTCCTATCTTGTGTTTCTTAGGTTATTTTTTCATTAATTTTGATAAGTTTATGGTTTTAAGTTAAGATTTGTTGTGTTACTTTATTGATTCGTTTGTTTTGCAGGCTGTTAATTAATAGATCTGGTTTCTTTACATTAGTGTATTTCATCCACTGATAAAAATTTTTTTTTAAATCTTATTGGTCATTGGTGTTTCAGTGATCTTGTATTTGTTGCTTGGCTTCTACTATGCTTAATACTGTAAAAGCACTTATTTTTGCGAGGCTTTAATTTTCGCGAGCCCATCGTAATCGCAAAAATTTAAGCCTCGCGAAATACTTTTTTTTTTTTTTTTTTGGCAGCAAATAATAATTTAAAAAAAACAAACAGAAATACGGTCCGAATCCGAGAAAAGTGAAGGGGGTGGGGTGATTACATTTTCGGTGCAAAAGGAGGGTTTGTATTGATTCGTTTGTTTTGCAGGCTGTTAATTAATAGATCTGGTTTCTTTACATTAGTGTATTTCATCCACTGATAAAAAAAATTTTTATCAGTGTTTTTATCAGTTTATTTACATTTTTTATCAAACCAATTTAAAAAATATCTATTAAACACATAATGGATCATGAATATATCCCTAGTTTGATAAACAGAGTGAGAAAAAAGGATTAAGAAAAGAAAATTGTTTGAGGTGGAATGTGCGCGTTGAGCCAAAGCCAAAGTTGATGTATAAGCACCGTTGTAAGAATAAATTGTTTTTAAAGCGATGGGGAGGTGGGGGCGAACTTTTCGGACAAAAGGAAATTTCTTAAAATGCCTTATGCAAAAGGGGTTCTATATTTAGGTACTTTTCAACGTCAGGATTTTTCAACTTTTGGTTCTGTTCATATAAAATTCGCAAAATTTTCAGCTCGCGAAATCACCGATATTTTCATTTTCGCGAATATTAGGGCTAGCGAAAATAAGTGCTTTTACAGTAGATCATCTTTATTATATATATATATATATATATATATTTGAAAATTACAAAACCAATTTAAAAAATATCTATTAAACACATAATGGATCATGAATATATAAAAAGAAAAAAAATTAGCATTTTTAATTTTCAGGAGATTTTTGGTCTGCAAAACATCTATATGTTAATCTGATTAAATTCAAACAATAATTAATTTAATAAATAAATAATTTTGTAAGTAAACACAATAAATTGCATAAATTCGCAACAGATCTTTTAGGTCAAAATAATAAAGTGGGCTTTTATCAGGAAAGAACTAGGCATGAGTGCATTCTCAAAGCAGAGAGGTGTACTCGTGCTTACTAAAACATTTAAAGCAAGTATATAGCTTCCTCTGAAATATCATTTTTTCGATTTTGGAGTAGTGCTGGTATCTCAAGAGAAGGAACAAAAATCAAACATATTAAAACAAGGAAAAAATATTGAAAAATTGCTGCTTGAATATTTGGTATACTGAAACCAAGACTACTTATAAAGCATGTAACCTAATAACTTGAAACCTAGTAAACTTGATATTTCATAAGATAGTTTATGATTGATATCAGGAATCTTGTTGATACTGTAAGTATTGTTTAGTTTAATGTTGATTGGGTTTTCTGTCGCATATGATTTTGCATTTATGCTTAATTATGATTTCATACACTACCATGTCTTCTCAGGATTTTTCTGTGTATCTTTATCTTATCAATATATTCTGTTTTTAATGATTATTTGTTGTAGCAACTTATTGCCTTTCAGTTGGGTGGTTTCTTTTAAAACATGAAATAGTGGAGCTGTTGTTTTCAAAATGACAACGTTTCTAAAGTACACACAACAAATTTTATAGGGATTCAAGAGGCTGTGCCTGTCTGTAATTCCATTTTCAAGGGGAAAAAAATATATATCTGTAATATTTAATACATAATTCATCTAAAAAATTATTCCGTATCAGGCAAGCAGATTGTGGTAGCATGGTAGAAAGAATGTCATGCTGCAAATCAAAGTATTGTGAGCTCGATACTCTAGCTTGCCAAAAATTGTTGTGTACATTAATGGTGACTGATGCATGTAAAACTCATCATAGATGGAATGTCCTCCTTGTTCTATAAAAATAAATACCTCTAGGGTAAATCAAAGCAATGGAGTCAATTCCCAAAATTGTGATAGCATGTCTCTGGTTCACTCTTAAAGGTGAAATATAGACTGTTCCAATTGCCCGTTAAGTTCTGATGTAATGTAAATCCCAGTCAACCTCAACCTGTTAGGCAAGTCTATCTTAATTTTAAATTGCAGTTACTTGTCTTAAATCTTTACTTTCATAATTGTGACTTTCTCATGTTGTAATACCTCTGGGGTTACAAAAGAGGGTGAGCTCCATCAAGGAGAATCAAATTTATAACAACATGCCTCCAAATCATCCCCAGGTGAACCCAAGACCGTTGCTAATTGCTCAAATGCTGGTCTTAAAAAACAACTTTATGATTTAATATTTAATACAAAATTGCTATTTTGTAATAAGTTACTATCTGACATTTATCAATTATCTGACATTTGTTATGTTCTGAATGATTTTCTTATTATTCTTGATTCCTCTTATGGGGTGTTTTGATGATTCACTTGTTTTTGTCTTTCATGTCTTTCAGGTTGTCAGTTGCTAGTGTACCCTGGATCTTTTAATATGACAACAGGTCCTGCCCACTGGGAGCTTTTGCAGAAAGCTAGAGCTGTTGATAATCAGCTATATGTTGCTGGAGTTTCACCTGCAAGAGATGAAAATTCATCTTATATAAGTTGGGGTCATAGCTCATTGATCAATCCATGGTAAGTATGATTTATTTTTACTTTTTAGGTGTTATTGTTGTATATTTATATTCATTTTTGCATCTCAGGACAGAATTTACTTTTAAAAGTTTTCAAATATAATATCTTTGCAAGGGCTAAACTTTTTTTGGACAAAAAATATATTAATTTCAAGATAAGAAAAATAGAATATAAAAAACACATTTCTTTATGAAAATCATTTTAGAAATGCTTATATCTAATAAATATGTTTAATTGATCAAAATATAAAAAATACCTTTTGCATTTTTTTTAAGGTGAATCATTTTAATAATATGTTTTCTTTTAAAATACAAAAAAGGTTAAATTATTTTATACTGATTCTTTAATCAAACAGGGAAGGAAATAAAACTAGTTCTTTAAAAAATGTCAGTTATGTACTTAGTATTCTATGATTAGAATTGGAATGTCAATATGGAACTAGCTATAAAAATATTTTAATAGTGTGTAATTTAACTCTTTATCAATAAAGAATTCTAAAGATTAAATGCTTTACTTTTAGGGGTGATATTGTTTGTGCAGCTGATGATAAAGAAAAAGTACTGTATGCAGAAATTGGTGAGTTCTCTCTCTTTCCTCCTTCACGGAATGTCCCTCGCTCCTTTCTGAAAAAAAGTATATATATCCTACTATATTGGAAGTTTCTCACATATTAACTCAGCCATAGTTTCAAGATGATAATTCTCTTTCTCACAGGGTAGCTGTAATAAGTTTGGGAGCAAAAACTGTCATGGAGTTAATATACTTATCAAGTATATTTTACCATGTTTTTATTAACTTCGATTCTTGTTTGTTTGTCTGGTACAAATCTTGCAATCGATTTTTAACTAACTTCCCTACTAGCTAGACATTTGAAATTTTCAGAATAGTTCAGAACCTGATGACAACACAATACTTCAAAGCCCGATTTTTGAATTTTTGATTAGTTTTCTTTTAATTAATTAAAATAGGAAAATAATAACCTCCTAATAGCTTTAAAAATAGCCATTAAAATATTAGCTATAATTTAACTGTTACCAAAAAAAAAAAAAAAAAATTACGAGTTCATTTTCTTTCGACATATAAATACATTTAATTAAACGGGAACTTTAAAAAATTGTAAAAAGTTAAATTATGCATCTCACAAAAACTGACGTCATTATCACTTTTAAAATTTTATACATATTGATAAAGTGCTAATGTAGTTCTATAGCTATGATTCAACAGAAAATTTAAAAACATGGTATGTAAAAAGTCTTTTATTTTATAATTATTTTATTTAAGCTTTAGGTACATCATTACAAGTAACATCTTAGAATTCCATCATAAAATTAGCCTGGAAAAAGTCCAGACTTGAGTCCAATCGAAAATGTTCAGGCTAAAAGGAAGAAAAATCAATCTCCTTAAACCTGGGAAGTTATCAATTAGGAAAACCTCATTAGAGAGTATGGTATAACAAAATATCTGAACAGTTCGCTTTATAAATCTCCTGATCTAAATTAAATATTACTAACTTCTATAAAATTAGTAATTTTCAATTGGATGAATGCTAGCTCACAAATTACAAAATGTTAGTGTATGACTGGCTTTGAAGCAGGGTTAGAAATAAGCGGTCGTTAGTTGCATTTTGCGACCAGTTTTTTCATTTTGACGCCTAGAATTCCAATCACAGGTGCCATATTTGACGCCTGGATTTTTTCCTCATCATACTAATAATTTTCCCAATCCCATCAGACTGTAAAACAAGTCTATTTTAGTCAATTGAACCCCATAAAAACTGATTTAAGAAATCATATCTTTATGAAAGTAGTTGACAATTTGTTAATGATTAAATTAAACAGCCCTAAATTGGAAGATTTCTGTCCCGAAAATGCTATTAAATTGTGGTGGAATGATGTATCTTCTGGGCGAAGAATAAATTTGCTATTTTAAATATGTACGTTTAATATTGTCAATGTAATTACATTCATTACATGAATATTTTTTATATAATCTTGCATATATTATTTATAAGTTGATGCTTTATTATTATTATTATTATTATATACATATTTAATTATAGATGGCAGTGATGGCACCTAGATTTTTCATTTTGATGCCCAAAAAATTTAATCGAGGCGTCATTTTGACGCCTAGTTTCAAAATTCTTATTTCTAACACTGCTTTGAAGTTAATTATTATTCTATAAAATCTCTAATTTTCATTTGAATTTTGTTAGTTTTGAACTGTGAACTAATTATTTAAAGCCAATTTTAAACTTTTGCCAAAATTAGTTAAAAATCATATTTTTTAAAATAAAATTTCTATCCAAAAGATCACATAACTTATCATCTAAACATGAAGAGCAAGTTGGAAGATTGCCAGCTCACAAATTTTAAAACTGCAATTGCAATGCAAAATGGTCTTTAAAAAATCACATTTTATAAGGAGGGGGGGGGGGAGGGTAGTCTGTTTAGGAGCTACAGTGTCACAGGGTGACGCATACAGACAGAAGCTTCAAACTTATAACACACACTCTGTTTTTTAAATACTTATATAAAAATTGTATAAAACAATATCAAATCACAAAATTTTGATAAAAAAGGGGGGGGGGGGGATAATTAAATACTAAGGACATTTTTGGGAATTAAATAGGAATTTTAAACCTTATTATTTCATAGTATTTTGTAATTCTCCATTAGTTTATATTTCATAAAATATATCATTTGATTTTCTTAAGAAATTTGCTAGTGAATATTTTTTGAAAATTAAAAAAAAATATTTTGGGATTGAAAATTTAATAATTTTACAGTGACTACTCATGGTCATAAGCACATTGTACTACTATATATACATACAACGATCTAAGAAAATTTTTCTTTATATAAATTGTTCATAATTTATATGAAATTTTAAGAATTTTCTTCTGTTGTCTCAGATCATAGCTTCATTTAAGATGTAAATAATTTTTCCATCCTAATTGACCCTTTAATGGCTCATTTATTTCTAGTAATTGTCTTTAAAAATATTTTTTGGAATTGAGATTAAGAAAGAAATTAAGAAAAGAAATTCATTTAGCTTATTAGATAAAATTAATTTGAATTAAAAACCTCTATAATACCATTAGAAGTGTACTTACCACCACATTCATTAATTTCCAATGAGAAGGGTAAGCTACTTTTTACGCATACCTTTTTAAGTCTAAGCACTCAGTTTTGTAATAAAATTTCTTACCACGGCCTTGGAAAAAGAATTTCTGAAAAGAGAAATCAACACTGTGTATGACACTTTGTTATTTTATTTTATTATTTCATGTATTGCAGTCGATTAAAAATGGCAAGCACAATATAGTAACTTACCACACCTTCTCTATTATAAAATTAACGAAGTTGGTAAAAAGTATATTTCCCATGGCCTTATAAAGGGTTAAAGAAATGCATTTTGTGCTGTGTAACAATAGATTGTTATTTTTGCTTGACCTGGGAAATCTTTCAAACAATACATTACAATTGCTGCTTTATAATACTGGATAATGGCTTTTGGATCTGTTGAGATGTAAGGAGGAGGTTGGAAGGGAGGCTCACATATAACCCTTTGCCCAAAGGAATATCACTTTTAATTCTTGTGCATACAAAAGACACAAAAATGAAAATATAGTCTTGAGACACAATTGAAGACACAAAATGTTTTTGATAGCAATCTAACTTTGATCTTTTTGTTAATGAAAATGATTTAAAATAATAATATGTTCTTAGATAAATCAAATCTGACTTTCAAAATTGTATTCATTGATACTTCTCTCCAAAATTATAGTATTAATAATAAAATATTTTCAGCAAGCAACTTTTTTTTAAAAGCAAAATTTATTAATCATCTCAACAATTTAAAGTATTAATATATTATATATAATATATATATATATACACACACACATATGTGTGCATAATTTAAAATTAACATATCATTTTTTTCCTTTTTTTTCAGATTTATCGTATGTAGAAGAAATAAGATCTCAAATTCCTATTAAACATCAACAAAGAAATGATTTATATAGCTTCAAATGTATGAAAGATTTTTAAAATGTTGTTTTTGTAATTTGTAATAATATAGAGAATGTTTTGTAAATTCATATCCCTTTTTAAAATATCCTGATAATAAAGGTATTTTTGCAAATATAATTTTGTTTATAGTTTTATTTATTAAGATATTTGAATTATTTTTATTATGTAAAAATTTACAAATATGCCCCTCCTTTTTTTTAATTCTATATTCAGTAAGAAAAAGTATTAGATTTGTAAAAATTTTGGAATTAATTTTCAATGGATTTACATGTTTTGAGAGGTCCAGAACAGGATTTGGCTATTTTCAGAATGGTCTATGTGTTTGAGTGTAAAAAAAAAAATGTGGCAACAGTCTCAAGAAGTAATGCAAACAATTTGTCACCTTGACAAATTTGTGGCTTTCAACTTTTGGTGTAAAACTTTAACAGGTGATGCTGCTATGCTGCAATTTCTCCTATTTTAGGAAGGGCAGCTTCTATTGTACATAATTACACTAAACCTGATATCTAAGAATATGAGAATCCCTTATGAAAAAGTATGCTTGTCGTAGAGCAGACTCTGGCTGCTCTCGACATAGGAATGTGATTTTTAATTTTATATTCTATGGTAAAAACTGAATATGCAGAAACTATAATTATGACGATCACCAAAACTTAAGTTCAAGAGTTTCACTGTAAATTGAACTTAGATGAATCTAGAAAGTTACAGTGAATAGTCCAAAACTGATGATCGATCTCCAGGTCCTGTGATTATGAACATCGCTGGAGAGGATCACGCGGTGAAGAATTAATAAAAATTGATATAAGCAAAAGTACATACCATAAGGTCTTGAGAAGAAGACAGTAACAACACCATAGGCTATACAATACCAAATAATTTTTATTGTGTCTTGAAAAGGGAAGGTTGGAACGTTCGTCCGTGGATCCGTCTTTTCCAAAGCTTTAGCAGATCTGGCTCCTGGGAAATTCCAATCCATATCCATGTGCATCGTGGGGCCGGTAATTTGAAGGTGGAAAGTTATCGCCGAATATTTTTACATATGAATTATTTGTCTTGATGGCGTGTATATTTTCTCATGAAGGTAATTAATTTGGGAGTTTGAAGATCTCCCGGACTCTTTCAACGACTACGAGACTGGATGACACAATCCACATGCATCTGCCTCCGACAACATTGAATGCACGCAAACGTTAAGGAATCCGTCTATAAAAGTCTTTAAGAGTGAAATTATAGACTTATTTTTTGAAATATTAAGTATTAATGCGTATTTTATACTAAAATTAAATCCATAGATATACGTGCGGCGATACCGCTAAAGGCACGTGGGCCGCACGCGCCGAAGCGCGGCGACCTCCGAGAAAACGTGTTAACTCCGGCTGGTCTGCTATCCAAGTGCTCCAGAGAGAAGTCTTTCAGCTCCCAGGTCGGCGAGCGACGAAACGTCACGGCACTAGCGGCCAATCAGAACGCGCGCTCACGGCAGGACGAAACCAAGCCTCCAGAACCGGCTGGAAGGAGGGGAAAAATGGGGAAGAAGCACGGAGTGAATTTTTCGCGTCGCCGAGAAGTAAACTTACAGGGGCGAACGGGAAACTAATGAAACTTAAATAAATTTAGGATAAAATGCGATCTAATAATTTGGGTTTGCTAAAATGATTGAAAAATAATTAAATTAATATAAAAACACTGTCGTGTTTCACGACACACTCCCCGAAAAAGGGATTTGAAAAAAAATTAAAGCACCAGGTGGAAAAAGGAACAAGAGGAGATGATGCAAAGACAATGGATCAGACGGCCACAGAACTGTCCCCTACAGAGGTTTACAGGAAGACACACAGCATGTCTGTTAAAAATCCAACATCTTTTTGTTGACAGAGCTTGATGTTTTACAAGAAGTAGGTGAGTATACATGTTTGTATGAAAAATAAAAATAAAGTTATTTTTACAACTACAGATGTCTGTGTTCTCATTATAATTTACATATAAAATAACGTTACACAAATAGTAACTGAATTTACATATGCTGATTGCATGTAATGATCAAATCAATAAATTTACATGTCCTGCTGTAAAAGAAAATGTAAAGTAAATAATGATAGGAGTAGTTACTACAACCTTACCTTTTAAAAAAATTTTATATGAAATATCATTTTGAGTCTAGCTTGCTAACTAGAAAAGTACTACAGATGTCATTGAAGACATTGAAGTTCAATATTAGAAATAAGTTAACCAACAAAGAAACATGTAACTTAAAAAAACAAGTATTGGTAAAAAAAAATATAAAAAAAAATCATCAGTTCAAGAACAGGGTCCGGAATGTTCCCAGACTGACGAGGAGGGAATGGCAAGCATCAGGACTGTATCCCTGCAGAAGATACCATCTCGATGCTACCAAAGGAAAAATTTTTCTTTTTTTTTTTTAAAGGTAAGTAAAATTACTATTACTATTGTTAGAATTTTAAAACAATGGGAAGGGTACATAAATGAATGCTACAACAAATGAGAACACTTAAAACAGCAATCGTAAAAAAAAATATTATCTCTCGCTAAGGAGATATCTCACCATTAAAAAAATATATAACTCATAATTATTAACTATCTATATATATATCTGCCAGAATTCCATCTTTTTTCTTTTATATAGTCGACTATGTGAAATTAGAATGAGCATCAATGCTATGGCAGAAAAACATGTCACTAATCAATATATCAATACAGGCCTTAAATCAGTACTTGCTGATGATATAGCTACCATGGTAGTCAATATGCATAATTTGCATAGCCTTACATAAAAATGACAAATATATAAATTTTAAAATGCTCCCAAAGATATAGAGAGTTCAAATTGTTCAATGCACATATAAAAAATACATTTTTTTTTTTTTATTAAAAAAAATATATAACAAATAAAAAAAAAATTGCATATATACATACGTAGAATACAATTACTAAAAAAACTATTGTAAATGTAAATGCAATAATGTGAGTATGGAAGTATCATTGTTTATGCATATTCAAAATGTAAATACGAAAGAAAAAAAATGAAAATTTGAATACAAAAAAAAACCATATAAGTTATGTTTTAATCTGTACATTGTACCCGAAAATTGCCAGACAACATGTCAGTTAATGTGTCTGTTAAAAAAAATAAGTATATACATTTAAGATAGTATGTGAGTAATTGTGATGAAAGTGAGAAAAAAAAAATGTCACCTAGCAAATCTGAGTAAATCTATTGATTATAAAGAAATAAAATTGTATGAGGTTATGTTGAGTGTAAACAATTGAACACCCACTAAAACTAATAACATGGAAAAGTGTGTAAGTGTAAGTGTGATAATCATGTAGAAACAAAATGACTATTGTTGAATACAAAAAATAAATAAAAACACATTGTGAAAATAACAAAGATTTTTGAAAAGTTCAGAAAACTACTGTATGGAAACAATGGTAAACTAAACCATCCCTTAAGCAAAGTGTAACATCTAACAATGAGGTACACTTGAATAATTTGGTATGAAAGGTAAAAAAACAAACAATAAAAATGTCACATTAAAAAAAACTATTGGTTATGTGAATCTACATTTGGGTTAAATTGTGTGACGTGTAATCAACCCAAAGCCAAAATGAAATGAGAATGTGTAAGTGTACTTAGGAAATTGTGTATACATAGTATGGCTATTGAATATATCATACGAGTAGAAAAATGAATTGAATAACATAGAGAAACAAAAACAGTTAAGTTGTGTATAAATGCAAAACTACCTGCAAACTATTTTGCCAGGCCACGTGATAAAATATATGTTTGTTATAAAAAAAACAAATATAAGTGTAAAGTAATACGTGAGAGAAAATTTTTTTTTTATATCTATAACATGAATAACTCTATTGATCATGAGCAAACAACCTATTATAAGGATGTGTGAAGTGTGAAAAGTGAACACCATCTCAAAAATAAAGTTAAAAAGTGTGGATGTGTATATATGAAAGTCATGTAAAAAAATAACATAGTATGAAGAATAATACAAAACTTAAATCAACAAGTTGACCCACTGTGAGAATGCAAATGCACAAAAATGTAGAGTAAGTAAAACTATTGAAGAGTGTAACCAGTAATGAAAATATGTGAATAAAACAAACAAAACAAATTGAACATTGCAAACCACATATGCATCAAACAAGAGAAAATTTAATTGTATATAGCAATTAAATAAGACAACTATTGAATGTGTGAATAGTAATGTGTAAGTGAGAAGGAATGTAATTCCCCTATAAAGGTAAATAAAAAAATAAAAACACCCTAAGGCTATAAAAAAATAAATAAAAAAAAACTATTGAAATGACTAAAAAAATGTATGTTAACAATATTAAACGGTGGTCACTGCCTAAACTGCACGAATGACACAATACCGCATAGGTCTGTCCAGCAGTACCATCGTGTATTGTCTATAAACAGGAACCGTCATTCCCATTAATGGGTTGCTACATTGGTGAAGTATGAAGGTAATGCAAGTGCGTTGATTTAAAAACACAACAGACTTCAGCTGGAGAGGAAACGGCAAACAACCAAATCGGACCCACATATTGTTCAGTAATTCTTTCCTGAATAGTTCAGCTTATATAATATTAATTTGTCAAATACAGTTTATTCTTCCATAAGGTGACTTTTAAGAATGAAATATACGCGTGATGCCTCGTGCGAAACTAAACACGGCACCATATTGTCGTAGAGCAGACTCTGGCTGCTCTCGACATAGGAATGTGATTTTTTATTTTATATTCTATGGTAAAAACTGAATATGCAGAAACTATAATTATGACGATCACCAAAACTTAAGTTCAAGAGTTTCACTGTAAATTGAACTTAGATGAATCTAGAAAGTTACAGTGAATAGTCCAAAACTGATGATCGATCTCCAGGTCCTGTGATTATGAACATCGCTGGAGAGGATCATGCGGTGAAGAATTAATAAAAATTGATATAAGCAAAAGTACATACCATAAGGTCTTGAGAAGAAGACAGTAACAACACCATAGGCTATACAATACCAAATAATTTTTATTGTGTCTTGAAAAGGGAAGGTTGGAACGTTCGTCCGTGGGTCCGTCTTTTCCAAAGCTTTAGCAGATCTGGCTCCTGGGAAATTCCAATCCATATCCATGTGCATCGTGGGGCCGGTAATTTGAAGGTGGAAAGTTATCGCCGAATATTTTTACATATGAATTATTTGTCTTGATGGCGTGTATATTTTCTCATGAAGGTAATTAATTTGGGAGTTTGAAGATCTCCCGGACTCTTTCAACGACTACGAGACTGGATGACACAATCCACATGCATCTGCCTCCGACAACATTGAATGCACGCAAACGTTAAGGAATCCGTCTATAAAAGTCTTTAAGAGTGAAATTATAGACTTATTTTTTGAAATATTAAGTATTAATGCGTATTTTATACTAAAATTAAATCCATAGATATACGTGCAGCGATACCGCTAAAGGCACGTGGGCCGCACGCGCCGACCTCCGAGAAAACGTGTTAACTCCGGCTGGTCTGCTATCCAAGTGCTTCAGAGAGAAGTCTTTCAGCTCCCAGGTCGGCGAGCGACGAAACGTCACGGCACTAGCGGCCAATCAGAACGCGCGCTCACGGCAGGACGAAACCAAGCCTCCAGAACCGGCTGGAAGGAGGGGAAAAATGGGGAAGAAGCACGGAGTGAATTTTTCGCGTCGCCGAGAAGTAAACTTACAGGGGCGAACGGGAAACTAATGAAACTTAAATAAATTTAGGATAAAATGCGATCTAATAATTTGGGTTTGCTAAAATGATTGAAAAATAATTAAATTAATATAAAAACACTGTCGTGTTTCACGACAATGCTGATTCACTTTGGTAGCATATCAGCAAACAGGTCGCTCTGACGTGTTGCAATTTTCCCCTGTAAATGGGAAGGCTATATCTCAGCTTTTACAACATACTAGTAGACTACGCCCGCTTCACTGGTCACTAAATTTAAATGATTTTTCAAAAGAATTGAATCACTATTTTTTATATTACATTTTGGGCTTTGTAATATAATTAAAAATACCTTTTAAAGTCAAAATAGCATATTACAAATTAAATAAAATATTTCGTCTGTTCTGCAACAGTGCTCTTTGGTCTTATGTGAATGATTCTCAAGAATGAATCAACAATTGTTTATAAATTTAATGGATTATGCATGGGAAATAAGTACACTGCAATTTAAAAATTGCAGCTCTTTGAACTTCAAAACTAATAAATTCAAAACAATTTCAGGTTTTCCAGGTAGTGTGGTAACCCTGATCTACGTTTTAAGATGTGTTAGTATTTATAAAATGCCTTGAAAAGAAAAAAATCCTAGAGAAAAAAAGATTGCCTAGAAAAATCTCTAAATTACATTGAAAGAACAGTAAAAAAATCCTACACACAATTACCACTGTACTAGTTTGTATGTCATGGGATGAGGGGGTTATTATGACAAATAGACATATGCTGCATTTAAAAATTATTACTCACTTAAACAGCCTTAAAAAATGAAGAGTGTAATATTTGACTAATGTATACAAATTGTTGACTGTTTTGCTATTCTAAAAATTAGTATATGCAGATTGTGAACAAGTTTGCACATATGTTTTTAAATATTTGATTCATTTCTAAATAATTCAATTTGTAATGTAAAATAAAAAAATATATCAATTTATTAAGAATAATTACAAAATTAATTAATTCAATTAACAAATAAAATCTATTTACGATTTTAAACATATAAAGCTACAAATTTAATTAAATAAACAAAAAGCCTTACTTTAGCTTTACCGATGTGACACTTTTTGGCGAAGTACTTTCTTATTAGGGGCCCCCCCTCATCGTCGGTCACTCCATTCTGTGCGCTTCTGAAGATTTTCTGTAGGTGTTTTAACTTCTTTTCTCCTTTCTCAGGATATGGCGCCAGGTGGCATCTATACCTGTTGCTGGTTGGTCCAGGTTGCATGCGTTCGGTTGGGTGATAATTTCAATGGTTTCTCGAAAAAGTGCATAGTTGTGACTGTTATAGTTCGCGATTTTTTCGGTATTTTTAAAATCTATTTCGATATTTTCATTTTTATATGTTTGTGCTAGCGCGGTGCCATATTTGCCAAATTTTATATTGTTAGTATGTTCCTTAATTCTTGTGTTAATTTTTCTCTTAGTCATTCCTACATAGCAACCGTTGTTATTGTTTGGATATTTAAAAGGGATCTTGTAAATGCCGGCGGATTCGAGGGGGGGAATGTTATCTTTATCGTTTCTGATTATTTGATAGATATTTGGGTTTGGTTTAATTGGAATGTTTACATCTAGTTTGCTTGCGATATTTGGAATTTTCACTGCGGCTCCGCGATCGTAAGGTATTGCACTAGTGTATTTTTTGTTTGGTTTTTGGTAGCTAGGGATATTATCGATTTTCTTTATACGTTTTTTTATAAAGTTTATCTACAAGGTTTTTAGGGTAGTTTGCTTTTATTGTTAGGTTTCTGATGTAATTGATTTCGTTTTTAAGGTCTTCTGGTTCTGTACATATAAGTATTGCGCGATTAATATAGGATTGAATGGCGTTTAATTTATATCTATAAGGGGTTTTACTATTGTAATTAATAATTTCTTTACTGGAGGTAGGTTTTCTGTAGACAGTTGTGTTGATTGTATTGTTCATTCTTTTGATTTTGACATCGGGGAAATTAATTTCCTTGTTTAATTCTATTTCGTTAGTGAATTGAATATTTTTATCTAAGCTGTTTAAATCATTTAGGAGTTCGGTTGTGTTTTGTTGTTCATGGATTATGGCAAAAATATCATCTACATATCTGTTCCAGTATATTATTTTCTGTTTTAATTTTTCTAATATAGTATCCTCTAATTTTCTTAATTTAAACTCTGCTACAATCCCTGATATAGGGGACCCCATTGGGACTCCTTTGACCTGTTGGTATACCTTTTGATTAAATTTGAAAAAACTTTCTTTTAAAATTAAATTGGTTGTAGACTTTAAAGTTTGGGCTATTAGTGGACTATAATTTCTTCCTATTTCGTTGTTAATTGTATTAATAATTTCATCGGTGTCAATAGAGGGATATAGGTTAATTATATCAAAACTAATAAATTTGTGATTTGGTTGAATTTCAAAGTTTTTTATTCTTCTGATGAAATCCTCAGTTGAGTTTAAGCTATATTGTGATGGGGGGAGAATTTTCTTGTAAATATTTATCATATATTTTTCTAAATTATAAGTTGGGCTTTCGCGTTTGTTAACTATGGGTCTGATTTTGCGGGGGGGGGGGGGTTATGGTCTTTGTATTTTCCAAAAAGTCTAGGGGTGTTTGGTGCGTGATTGTCTATTTTGGGAGGTTGGTTATTGGGCCAATGGCCATTTTTGATTAGTTCGTTAACTTTTTCGTTGAGTTTTTTATTTGGATCCTTTTTTGTTTCTATGGCATTGATTTCGCGGATGGTTTCGTTCATTTTATTGATGTAATCATCTCGGTCTAAAATTGCAATTTTGCCTGTTTTATCTGTCATTGTGCAGGTTATTTCTTTATTATTTTTCAAAGATTTTAAAGCTTTTAGGTCGTGTCTGTTAATGTTTTTATTTTTCATCAGGTTTGTTATTTCTTTTTGAGCAGTGTTTCTTATTATATTTTGATTATGAGTTGGAATTTTGTTAATGGCAGTTTCTATTTTGGCTATGCTATCTTTTATGTTTATGGGTTGCTCTAAGATGTATTTCGGTCCCATTTTTAATATGGTATCTTCATGTGTGTTGGTTTGATATTTTGATAGGTTAATGTATGGATGTTTCTCGGTTATTTTAGGTTTAACATTATATTTTTTAATCAGAAATTTTAATTTCTTATTGTGCTTCTTTATGCTAATATTATTCTCAATTTCGGAAAAGGTTTTTATTTTATTTTCCATAGTTTCAAAGTTTTGATGATTTGTTTTTCTGCTGATTTCGTCGATTAAAGTCCTTTCATTATCTCTATTTTTGTATTATGTTGCCTTGTTAATACGTATAGCTTTATTTGAAATTTTATCTAATAAATTTACTGTTGATTCGTAAAGAATTTGGAATGATGTTAAAGTATTTACAATCGTTTAAAAAACGGGATTGATTTTTTAAGTGAACTAATTTCTTATTTAACTTTTTCCATTTAGAATATAAATTAGAATGATCCATACTAAATCAAAATATATTAGCGCGAAAGTTTATTGAAAATTGCTATTATGAAAAAAGAACTTATCAAATCCAAGTTAAAATATTAAAGTCAAAAATTTTATGTTTGAAACATATTAAGTAAAAACGATTGCGAGTTAAACGTTAAAAAAAAAAAAAAAAAAAAAAAATGCCCACTAAACGGACATTAATCAGAAAAAAGGAAAGAAAATTTACGGTATGTTTACATTAAAATTTGTAGAATAAGAGAAAGCATTTTTAAAAATGTATAGTTTCCAAAATTAAAGGAAATTGAAATGTATATGCATGCAACCTTAATGAAGTTCTTCATCAGCTTTAACCACAGAGTTTATAAAACTTAATAGTCCAGGTTTTCGACTTTTAATTTATTTACGATTTTAAACATATAAAGCTACAAATTTATTTAATTAAATTTGTAGCTTTATATGTTTAAAATTGTTTTATGTTTAAATCTTTTTATGTTATAGAATCTGATACAGCACGTTTAAAATGAATATTTACATTTATATCTTGGATGGAGAAAAATTGAGACTCTAAAGTTTTTCGTGGAGCATTTGAACACTGATCGTTATTGGAGTTAGATTAAAAAAAAAAAAAAAAAACGCAGAATTAACGTAAAAAAAAAAAGCAGAAAGTCATGGATCAGTGGAAAATTCTCATGTCTGTGTACTGGCCTAAGAAACATCTGTCCTAGTTTGCTCTCCCTCTCTCTCTGGCCTATAGATCCTACGAGGACCATGTGCTTTCTTGATGAATCATGTCTTTTAATAGCATAAAAACTGCTTTATTGGAAATGACTGCTGTTATTTTTTTGTCAAGTGGCACTCTTTAAAAATGAAATATGGACTTACAGTCTGGCTTATTGTGATCTGCGATGTACTACTTTTAATACCACTAACTTCACAGAATTTCATCATATCACGGAACTTCAACCATTTCACGGACAATCATCATTACACAGGTCAACATAATTGTTTCAGAAAACTTTACCTAAGTAATATTAGATCAAGTCCTTAAATGATTTAGATAAGTTTAATACCTGTGAATTAATAAATTTCTTTTCTAAAAGGGTTGCCTGAGGCCACTATACATCACAATTATTTAACCTTATTATCCCTTTATTAAAATTATAACTCTCGTATCAAAAACCAAATCTTTCAAACAGTCTTAGTGACAAAGCACAGGGATAGTAAAACAAAAAATTTCTGAAATACTATTACATACATATATATATGCAAATATACAGATATAATATGTGCATGTGTTCATCTTGATTCTGAATATGAACCTTATTGCTAGAAATTGAAATGTTTTTTTAGACATTAGAAGCAAACAATTTTCAATGCAATATAAAAACATTATTAAAGATTTCTTTTTTCTGAAATTTTTGACACAATCATCCCTTACAAGCATTTACCAGTTTAGCAAAGCAAGAGAATCTGCAGAAATGCAAATCAGATTTTTTATTTTACTGAGCATTAGCTTAATAAGCAAGGTAGATTTGTTATTTTATTGGCTACTATCAAATCAAAACTTTCCAAAAATCTAGATTATACTCGAGTACCATATTAACAGGGACGTATCCAGAGGGGGGGCTCTGGGGGCTCGAGCCCCCCCCGAAATTTTCTGAGATAAAATTTTTCATGTTCTACTGACCGGAAAAAAATATGTAATAATAATAATTTTTTTCTCCACAATACGTTTTTTTTTTGTTGTTGTTAATTTGTTTGGTTGTGAAACCTTATTTATCAGCAATTTTCTGTCTTGTAAAGTCCATATTAGTTTTTTGTAAAATACACTAAAAGGAGAACTTTATGGTACTTATTGTTGAACACTGTATGCGTCTCCTTTCTTTTAAACACTTCTCTTGTCAGAAATAGCGTTTTAATTCCTTGTGAGACAAAAGATTCGTCATTAACAAAGATCACAGTTGCATTGGAACTTTTGGTTTTGTCAGTTATGCACGTAGTATACCTTCCATATCTTCCATTCCATAGTATACCTTACTTCCTTCATTCCTTTCTAATATAAAACAGCCAATATAAAGTCTACTTTACAGAAAGACATGTGATGAAAGATAGTACTATCTAATCCTACTGAAAGCAAAAATGCCTGTAATCACATTAGAGTACAGCATTCAATATTCACATTTGTAGCGAGGCAGAATTTCAGAAGAATGTCCAGATTCCCAAACCAGACTGAGCTCTCACTGGACCAGACTCTAGTGGGTATATGCGGTCCACAGGTTCTGTCAAAGAAATTCTGAATCAATTTTCCTTGTTTTCCAAAAGGAAACCGAAGTGTTAAACCCACTTGCGGAAAAAGCCACCATCTGCTGCCATGCGTCATTAGCATCGTTCAAACTATCACACCACTATCGTCATCCATCGCCATGCACCTATAACTAAATAACATTCGCATAAGGAATCAGAAGTATTACCACAACGAATCTCTCAGTGAGAGAAATCAATCGCATGAGATTGTATAGCCCCAAGCAATACAACAATTATTGGTCAACAAAAAGTCAGAAAAGTAACTGTAGCTCCCTGAGTTCTAAAGAAGAAGTAAGGTATTGTACCTACATTGGTATGAACCACAGCTCGCACCCTAGGTCAAGTGAAAGGGAAGAGAGAAAACTTAATATATATATATATACATAATGTTGGAGCTAAGTCTCCATAGTTCGACAAACATCTGAAGAGATCTAAGATGGTCGTAAAACAAAAGTGGGTGCGAGCTGTGATGCAAATAGAATAAGTGGCTGTGCTATCTACTGCCCTGAAAGGCCTTAAAAAACCAACATGTTATGTAAACATCTTTGTTACGATCGTCACAAAGTAGACATATCTGAGTCTGATGTAGAACGCCCTTCACTGTTCACTTTCCAAACGATAACCAATAATGACGTGCAGCCACAGTTGAAGATACGCTGTGTTTGGTTGATACACACCCTGAGTATATATAGAAACGTTAGATAGTTCGATACATACGCCATGTCAGAAAATTTTCAGCAACTACAATGCGTATAACCATGGCCCCAGGATCTGTAGA
Organism: Salticus scenicus; assembly: GCA_963930645.1. Lineage (NCBI taxonomy): Eukaryota > Metazoa > Arthropoda > Arachnida > Araneae > Salticidae > Salticus > Salticus scenicus. Next base: position 39,956,725 of record OZ005654.1, on the reverse strand, counting down.
AGACACGATGAACAGTAAACCATATAAGAAGACCTCAATGTGTTCGCTAAACATAGACATGTAATATGTCTAGGTTCAGGAGACGCTAGCACACAGGTCCTCATACTTCTGATAATATGATTTAAAGCAATCAATGTTATCTAATTAGAAAACCACATACATGTATTATTTTCTTCTGCACACAAAACAAGAGAAAAAGTATTGGATTCGGAAACTTTTAGACTTCCAGTTTTCAATGTATTTACATGTTTTTAGATGCATTGAACACCATAAGACTATTTTGGAAACTTAGATATAAATTTTTTGATTAGATTTTTTTGTATATCGCCCAGCAGATAGCGTAGCTGCACTAGATTTCCCTTTTTATGGAAAAGATATATCTCGGCTGTATTAAAAAGAAGCTATATCTAAAAAAAAACCGAAAAGTATTTGAAACATGGTTGTGCATGGCACATAAATCATGTGCCATACCACTGAATTACGACGTCAGCCAGTTTTTGGTATGTTAAATTTGAATGGACTTAACACTGCACTAAAGCTAGACAAACAGCATATCATCGATCTAGAATTCATTTCTAGGGTAATCCGGAATCGTACCATCACAATTTAAAACCTCCACGGAGAAGATGTTTCCCCAATTTCAGTATACCCGAGCTATTACATTTACAAAACATGGAGGACACAACGAATTTTACGTGCAACTGACACCATTAATCTACATGACAGTATTTGGAGTGCGCCATTATCGATCACTCAAACCTTCAATTACGAGCTCGACTCCTTATTAACCAGACTAATTAGCTTCCAGTTTTTGGTGATTTTCTCCGTTTGTCAGTGGTTTACAACATCACAGATTTAAAAAACTCTCTAGAAGAGACTTATTCATTTTAAAGGATTAGTTCCATCAGTTCTAGGCCTAAGACTCTTTTTAGAATTATTGTTATCATTAAATCTTTTCTTGCCATTTCCGATTTTAGGAACATTAATTCCATTGTTTACCGACATGCGGCATTGTAACTGATCTTATTTAAGCGCATAATCATTTTACTATGCCTAGATACGAAACTTAAGGTAATAACTTATACTTTTCTTAAAGTTAAGGTGATTGGGGGGGGGCAAACTTTAGCGCACACGCTCTTGGTGTGCACATGTGCGGGTGTACGACCAACATCTTAGTGAAAGTTGGGCCCCCTCCGAAATTTTTTTCTGGATACGCCCTTGCATATTAATAATTATATCCCAAAGAAAATAAAACCACACCACAGTATATATACTAGATAAAATAATGACATTTATTGATCAATCAATGATTTACAAATAATGACAAAACAAAACAAAAAGTATCCATTAATTGATGAGTAAATCTTTATTACATATAAAAGCATAAAATAACTAAAGATTACTTTTATGATGAAATAAAGAAAATGGCACATTAACGTAAGATCACAATGACATATAAAAAAATAACTTTAAAACAGGCCTGAATGTATATGCAAATTTTAACATATTTCTCAGAGCCAATTGTGAAATATACATTTATATTTTTCATATATTAACAATGCTATTGATTTTTTAATATAACAGAAGCTCATATTTAGGTATATTATTTAGTAAAATAGCAGTCATTTTTACTAAAATACATTACGATGAATCAATATAAAATAACACGAAACAATCCATTATTTTCTAACAATTTTAATGATTTTCCTTTTCTATAACTAAAATTAAACATGAACTGTATTGGATTTTACATTTATCTCTAAACACATTACTATTCTCAATATTTAAAAGCTATTTAATTAGTATTATGAATTTAAAAAACAAACAACAATAAAAGCTTACAGGTTGAAAATCCATACTGAAGGTTGGTTAGTTCTATTATTCTAAACCAACGTTTTTCCAATATGAGTAAAAGACAATTTCACTTATAAAAATGAAAACTAAAATTTAAAATAAAATAAATAATAATAAAATATTTTAAAAGTTCATAAAAATCAAATTTACCATGCAATTTTCATTCATAATGACAGACTTAACCCTACCCCTTCCATCTGAGAAAAGAAAGGATATTAAATATAGTATATACGAAAATAACTTTTAACCTAAAAATTTATTCTAACTATAAAACTGAACAAAATCTAAAAGCATATTGCTTAATTAGTCTATTATTAAAATAATCAAATTATGCAAATCTAAAATTCAATTCATAAAAATTATTATTTATTGATATAAACAGTGCATAGATGGAGAATAAATATGAAAATAAAATTAAGATTTTAATTCAAAATAACTATATCTTCAAATACAGTTTTGTATTAATCGTAATTGGCATAATTTTATTTTTTCTGATATTCAACTATGAAAATGAAAATAAACAGATTAATAGCATTCAGATGGCTAAGCTAATGGGATGGATCACACCTGCTCTATTGATAATTTTATTCATTGTTAAGAGATCCCTTTAATTATTATTATTATTTTTTTTTTTTTTAACGAGAAAATAATAATTGACAAAATAATTCAAGCACTCAAAAGATGTAAAACAGAAGATCCCCCCCCCCCCCCCAAGAACAATACATAATGCTCATTATAAAAAACACATATTCAGAAAAATAAAAATATTGGCAAAATGTATTTCAAATTTTATACAAATGCTATACAGTATAATTTTAAAGGGCTAATGAAAGAAGTATATCTTAAAACTATAATCATGTTATAGCATATATTTTTTACACAATTGAGAGATACCATGTTTTAAGAAAGCTGAAGATTAAAAAAAAAAAAAAAAAAAAAAAAAAAAACAGGGGAAAGCCTTACATGCACTTTCTAAAATCTTTGATTTTAATTATAAAATGAATATATCAACTGCTGTTTTATTATTTAAAAAAAAAAAAAAAAAAAAAATGTTTTTTCAAAATTTTTATATAACATTTTTAAATGTGAAAATGTTAATCTAAATGATCAATATGTATTCTGAAATAAACTTAATGGAAATTTAAAATATATTAAAAATGAAAAGCACACGTTTTGTTACTCTTATAATAATAATAAAATTTATTTAATATTTTATCAATTAAAAATTTTTTTTAAATATTTCTTCCTGGTTTTAAAGCAAAAATTTCATACTGTTATATATGTTAAATAAGTGTAAAAAAGAAAATAATAAAGTCAAGAGATTGGCTCTTTTTTTTTACAAATTAAATTAACAACTTAGCCATTCTTTTTTAGAAATAGCATAAAGACTAATATGCCAAATACTAAAAATAATTTACCAATGCTTTTATATAAGTTAAATGAAGTTTTTTTTTTTTTTTTTTTTTTTTCTACTTTGGTTTGTGTCTGAACATGCAAAAATATTTAAAATGTTGAACCAAAGGTAAAAATTAAGAACTTTATGAAGGTTTTTTTTTTTTTTTTTTTACTTTGTTTAAATAGTTGAACAAAAAGTGAAAATTCATTAAGAATTAATGAATTTATAATAATAATAATAATTAAAAATTATTAAATAACATATAATAGATAAGTAATTCATTTACACTGTTTATCCTATATCTGCCAAGAAGAACAAGAATAAAAAATCTAAACATATAAAGTACAAATAAAAACTTTAAATTAAAAATAAAATAATCTAATAAGAAAATTATAAATCTAGCACTATTTCAAGTTTTAAATTGCAATTTATTATTATTATTATTATTATTTAAGACATTGCCACAAATATGTTAGACATAACCAAGACATAAATAAAAATACTCACATAAACATACGATCAAATACAAAACCAAACTGCAAGAGATCAACAAGAATTTCATGTACTAGTAGTTCTTAGGATTTAAACAGGCCTATTTATAAAGTTAAAAATCTAATAAAATTGTCAAATAGCTGCCACATAGAAGTTTATATACATAAACAAATCATCTAAAAGGAAATAATAATAATCATGTATACTACATTTACAATAGCAGAGAACACATAATGCTACTGGCAGTGTGCAACTAACATAGTGACTGATAAAGAGTTGGATTGACTGACGACTAAAGTATTCCTCGTGACAGTGATATGCCTAGCGTTTTCTGTAAAATATATATTTTTTTTTAAGTGACAGAACTTTAGCTGAAAGAGTGTGCAACAATAATTTTCAGATTTAAAACTTTCTGAACAGGAAAACAGAATAGAATACGAACTGCCTAACAATATACATTAATTACAATGTGCTGTACAATTGATAAATAAAACGATGGAATACATATTACAGATGTACATTGAACTAGATTGTATTCCAGCCATTAAAAATAGAATTTTTTATTCTGTATTTATAATACTCTGTACAAATCTCACAATAGTATTTTTTTTTTTTTTTTTTTTTTTTTCAAATCTAATTATAATACAAAAAAGTACAATCAGTAACTTTTAGAATGTGATCATTTACTTTTCAATGGTCTATAAGCTGATTTAAATAATGCTTTTGAATTAGCTGAGAAAAGATTACTTCAGTAATTTTTCAGCACCACAAGTCAAATGGAACAGAATAAATGTGTTCAGAAAATAGATAAATTTAGATAAGTTTGTCAGAAATTTCATATATGTAATCTAATTTTTAAAAATGCTTAGAGCTTTATGTAAATTTTTTCAAAAATTTTTTTAAAGCATTAAGTAATACGGTTTTATAATGGTAAACTTTTAAAAGCTAAAACATTAACAACAGATCTAAAAGCAATAAAAGATAAATTGCAATTAAAAATACAATTGCAGTCTTAAAAATTAAACTATTCACAATCGTCAAATACAATAAAACCTTCAAATTATTTACCTAAATTACAATAAATTCATTACATAAATGATTTCATATATATATATATAATTTTTTTTTTTTTTTTTACAAATGTACAGATTTAAATGCTATCAACAATAAATATATAAAATGAATTTTGTGCTTGAACAGCAAGAGAGAGATGTACATTGAAACTAAATAACAAGTGAACAAGCCAGATTCATTCTGAATTTATAACATTTACATACATTCTACTTCATATGAAGGTAATAAATAAAAGAGAAAAAATAAAATAAATTAAACAAAATAAGAAACTGAGAAAATAAATTGTACACATAGTTAACATCAAGAGCACATGACATTTAAAAACTAAGCATCGAGAAAAGGCAAGCGCTTAAACCACAATGAAGGGAGTTGAATGGCACAAGATATACGAAAAAAGAGCAAGTGCCAATCCATCCACATAGCAAAAAAATTTTCAGCTAGCTATCACAACGTTTAAAAGGTTGAAAAAGGATGAATAAAGGTGAAGGATTTTTAATGTTAAAATCTTTGGTTTAAAAGGACAATTACACAGCCTACAATAAATAACGAAAACCAGAGACTGGTTTTTCCATGAAATCTCTGTTAAACATGAACCCATAACTGACAGAGCCCAGCATTAGATGCAAGAGGGCTTTATTATTATTATTTACTTTTTCCATACAGGACAGGCATCATGCCATGTCTGCTATGTCTACTACTCCCAGAGAAATGGCTTCAACAATGCCTCCTCCTCAACAGCCAGTGTGCTCTCACTACAATTTGTGCAAGGGTGCAAGCCCACCAAAGGCTGCAGCCATGGAGATGGCATTAAAAATAGATTTCAGATCCCAAATCTTAACAGATGTCGTTCGTTCATCGAGCAGGATAGTTACCCAGGCTAGTTGTGACAGCAGGTGGCCAAGCACGGTGTACTGGAGTCACCACAACAGCTAGTTGTTGTACTTGAGATGGACTGAGAGGAAAAAAAAATAAATGTATTATTTATTAACTTGTGCATTCATATTTATTATATAAATTATTTATGTGTCAAAATATAGAAAAAAGACCTTATTCTCTTTATTTTTAAATAAGTTAAACTGCACAGCAAGATTTTCATAAATTATAACAAAGAAAAATCATTTAAAAAACAAGCATCATAAAAATAATATATTATTTAAATGTTTAATTTGAATTTAGTGTGATTTTTAGAAATTCAGTTGCATCTAGTATTTAAAATATTAATTCTTTACTTACCTGAGTTGCTGTTGCTGCTGATACTGAGCAATCAGTTGATTTATTTGCAAAGGATCCAGTGAAGTAATACTAGTGTCCAGGACAGGCGGGGGAGAATCAGGGGAAGCATCACTGGGAGAGGAAGGATTCTGAATGGGAGTATTTGAAGGAGATGTGGTAACAAGGGCACCAGGAGTTGAATGCGTAAGTCTAGCTGTCAAGAATTCACCATTACTTTTATACTCAAAATTATGAGTAAGTTCTGACATAGCCTGAGTCAAAAGATCTGCTGTAGGTAAACCATCCGGATGAGTAGATATCTATAGATGAAGAGGGGGCAAAATACAAAACATTAATATAGTTTTCACATAAAAAAAATGTTTCTAAACATTAAACACTAGAAAATATGACTTTTTTTTTTGTGTGTTATTTCAAAATGTATTAAAATATACAAAATTAGAATATTGCTTTTTTAATCAATGAAGTGATGTTTCCCATTTAGGAAACCTTTGATTAAGAATTTTTTTCTCTACAAGTAATTAAGGTAAATACATTATAATTTTTTTTACTTTCTTCTATATGTAATATAGAGAAAGTATTGGATTCGCGAAAATTTTCGACCTATGTTTTTTGACGGATCTACACGTTTTGGGATGTCCTGAACATGAATTGATAGTTTTTAAAAAATGTCTGTCTGTGTGTCTGTCAGTCTGTCTCATTTTTTTGTGGACGCTGTATCTCACGAACCAATGAATGAAATTTAACCAAACTTGGTATTTAGTTGCACTCTGACATGAACTGGTGCCCATTAGATTTGGGGATCAATAGCTCAACAGGTGGCGCTGTGATCGCATTTTATGCAAATTTTTAACATGGCAGCATGGGACAAAATTCCGTATAAATGACCATAATGAGAGTTATTTTAAACTTGTGATTGTAAAATTAATATGAATTATTGATGATAGTAGTAGTTAACTAGGAAAAAAAATTTGTGCATGGGGGGGCATCGGTTCCCCCCTTGGGAGAAGTACCTCCCCGGGGGGGTTAAATTTTGAAGATGGGTATCATTCGAAAGATCTCGTCAATACCTTTAAAACGAATGGTTGAACCATAAATCTGTGATAATTTAAAACAAAGTTATCGATTTTTTTTACTTTTAACAAAAAAAAACGAGTATGTTGTGGCCACCACAAGACTTTCTTCTATATTTACCTATACATATTCAATCAGTAACAATATTTAAAAAAAAAAAAAAAAAAAAAAAAAGTACGATTTTTCTTCTTTTTTTTTGTTAAAAGTAAAAAAAAAATCGATAACTTTGTTTTAAATTATCACAGATTTATAGTTCAACCATTCGTTTTAAAGGTATTGACAAGACCTTTCGAAAGATACCCATCTTGAAAATTTATCCCCCCTGGGGGGGAAGTACCCCCTAGGGGGGGGGAAGCGATGCCCCCCCATGCAGAAAATTTTTTTCATAGTTACATACTACTATTATCAATAATTCATATTAATTTTACAATCACAAGTTTAAAACAACTCTAATTATGCACATTTATACGAATTTTTGTCCTATGCTGCCATGTTAAAAATTTAGATAAAATGCTATCACAGCGCCACCTGTTGAGCTATTGATCCCCAAACATAATCAGCACCAGTTTATGTTGGGGACCAACTAAATACCAAGTTTGGTTAAATTTCGTTAAAAAAAAAAAAAAAAAAAAAAAAAAAATTGCGATTTTTTTTTTCTAAGTTTTTTTTTGTTAAAAGTAAAAAAAATCGATAACTTTGGTTTAAATTATCACAGATTTATGGTTCAACCATTCGTTTTAAAGGTATTGACGAGACCTTTCGAAAGATACCCATCTTGAAACTTTGCCCCCCCAGGTGGTACTTCCCACCCCGGTGCGGGGGGAACCGATGCCCCCACATGCACAAAAATTTTTTACCAGCTACCTATTACTATTATCAACGAGACCTTTCGAAAGATACCCATCTTGAAAATTTACTTCCCCGGGGGGGTACTTCCCCCCCAGGGGGAGAGAACCGATGCCCCCACATGCACAAAAATTTTTTCCTAGCTAACTACTACTATTATCAATAATTCATATTAATTTTACAATTACAAGTGTAAAATAACTCTCCTTATGCCCATTTATACGGAATTTTGTCCTATGCTGCCATGTTAAAAATTTGCATAAAATGCGATCACAACGCCACCTATTGAGCGATTGAGCCCAAAATCTAATCAGCACCAGTTTATGTCAGGGTGCAACTAAATACCAGGTTTGGTTAAATTTCATTCATTGGTTCGTGAGATACAGCGTCCACAAAAAAATGATACATACATACAGACAGACAGACAGACATTTTCTAAAAACTATTAATTTGTGTTCTCCACATCCCAAAACATGTAAATCCATCAAAAAGTGGACTTCGAAAATTTTCGCGAATCCAATACTTTCTCTATATTACATATAGAAGAAAGTAAAAAAACTTAGAAAAAAAATCGTATTTTTTTTTTTTTTTTTCTTTTTTTTAAACGAAATTTTACCAAACTTGGTATTTAGTTGGTCCCCGACATAAACTGGTGCTGATTATATTTGGGGATCAATAGCTCAACAGGAGGCGCTGTGATAGCATTTTATCTAAATTTTTAACATGGCAGAATAGGACAAAAATTCGTATAAATGTGCATAATAAGAGTTATTTTACACTTGTGATTGTAAAATTAATATGAATTATTGATAATAGTAGTACGTAACTAGGAAAAAAATTTTGTGCATGGGGGGGAAGTACCCCCCGTGGAGGGTAAATTTTGAAGATGGGTATCATTCGAAAGATCTCGTCAATACCTTTAAAACGAATGGTTGAACTATAAATCTGTGATAATTTAAAACAAAGTTATCGATTTTTTTTACTTTTAACCAAAAAAAAAAAAAAAAAAAAGCGAATTTTTTTCTAATATTGTTAGTGATTGAATATGTATAGGAAAATATAGAAGAAAGTCTTGTGGTGGCCACAACATACTAGTTTTTTTTTTTTTTTCAATTAAAGTTTCTAGTGTTGTTGATATTTAAGGGGGAAAAAAAATTATAACAAATTCTATTTTTCAAAAAAAGTTTAAAAAAGTTTCAAATTTTTCTTGAAGCAAAATCATCAATTTTATTGCATGAGGGAAAAAAAAAAAAAAAAACTAAAAATAATTCATTTGAGTGCAAATGTATAGAAATATTGGATTTAAAACAATAGTTATTTTCTTAACTTATCAAGAAATCCAACTTAAAAGTTTTACAGCTGTTTATTCATAAAAATCATTCATTACTTGACTAGTTCTGACAAGCAGAATAAAATCCGCAATATTGAAAAAAACTACCATGACACATTATGAAAAATTAAAATTTGGCTCCTGAACTCATATTGCGGGAGAATAAAAATGTGCAGTTGGTAGCACCAGAGTGCCAATTTTGCTTCTTAGGAAAACACTGGTAGATAATAATAATTTAAAAAAAAAAATGTTGCCAGAAAATAAATCTATTTCACCCATAAAGCCCTTATTAATAAATGGAGCACTATTTAACAATGTATCTCTCAAAATATCAATTAAAAGTAATATATATATCTTTATATATATATTTCTTTTGTGCGTGTGTATGTCACTGAACTCCTCCTAAACGGCTGGACTGAGTTTAATGAAATTTTTTGTGTGTCTTCAGGTGGATTCGAGAATGGTTTAGATTTACAAATGAAAGTTGTAACTTAATTAGTGCTTTCTTAATTAATTTTTAACCAACTCTTTCAAAAACTTTTCCACCTAGATGGCGTGAGTTGTCGTAAACACGATGTCAGAATTTATTTAATGTTGAAATGAAAAATGAATTTTTAACCGTATCTTACGAAGTGTTTAAAATATTTTTTCAAAATTAATATTTTTAGAATTGTAACCGTATCTTACGAAGTGTTTAAAATATTTTTTCAAAGTTAATATTTTAGAATCGTAAACACGATGTCAGAATTTATTTAATGTTGAAATGAAAAATGAATTTTTAAACGTAAGTGTTTAAAATATTTTTTCAACGTCAGTATTGTTAAAATGTTAAAATTAGTTAAAATGGTATATTCTTTTAAAAAATTCGTCAATATCCGACGGAGTTATTTTATGTTAAAATGAAAAATGAATTTTTAGGCCATTATTATTTGTGCAGATGGAAAATGTACTAAAAGTTTTCCGAAAAATGTCACGATCACAAATGTTGACGGATATCCAATATATCGTCGAAGAAATCCCGATAATGGCGGACAATCTTATCATCTATGGCGGTCATCTATGTCAACAACATAGATATTGACATTGATAACCGTTGGGTGGTCCCATATTCGCCTCTGCTGAGCAAAACATTCAATGCTCATATTAATGTTCAGTTCTGCAGTTCAGTGAAGAGCATCAAATACATTTGCAAGTATGTGAATAAAGGCAGTGATATGGCTGTATTTCGAGTTGAAAATACCAATGTGAATGCTCCTCCGGTGAATAACAACGATGAAATAACACTTTACCAAATTGGCCGGTACGTGAGCTCCAATGAAGCTGTTTGGCGTATCTTTGGTTTCCCAATTCATGAACGGGATCCAGCAGTTCTTCATTTAGCCGTCCATCTTGAAAATGGCCAGCGCGTATATTTCACGAGCGAGACAGCGATTGATCGTGCTATAAATCCCCCCAAAACTACACTCACCGAATTTTTTTAATTGTGTAATCGTGCGGATGCTTTTGGTGCTTTTGCACGGACATTACTCTATTCAGAAGTACCACGCTATTTCACATGGGCTCCAACAAAAAAATGGATGCCCAGCAAGCAAGGCACGCCCATTGATGCATGTCCCGGTTTATTCAAATCAAACACCTTGGGACGAGTATTTACGGTCAATCCAAGGCAGACTGAGTGCTTTTATCTTCGACTGTTATTGGTTAATGTCATCGGCCCTTTGTCATTTCAAGATTTACGTAAAGTGAATGAACAACAGTATCCAACGTATACAGATGCATGCTTTGCAATCGGCTTGCTGGAAGACGACAACCAGTGGGAGTGTATGCTTGCTGAAGTAGGACTGAACTGTACAGCAAAACAAATTCGTCTACTATTCGCTATAGTGTTGACTACATGTTTCCCGGCCCGAGCAAAGACATTATGGGATAATCACAAAGATTCAAATATCCCCTCAAATATCCCCTATAAATCCCCCCAAAACTACACTCACCGAATTTTTTTAATTGTGTAATCGTGCGGATGCTTTTGGTGCTTTTGCACGGACATTACTCTATTCAGAAGTACCACGCTATTTCACATGGGCTCCAACAAAAAAATGGATGCCCAGCAAGCAAGGCACGCCCATTGATGCATGTCCCGGTTTATTCAAATCAAACACCTTGGGACGAGTATTTACGGTCAATCCAAGGCAGACTGAGTGCTTTTATCTTCGACTGTTATTGGTTAATGTCATCGGCCCTTTGTCATTTCAAGATTTACGTAAAGTGAATGAACAACAGTATCCAACGTATACAGATGCATGCTTTGCAATCGGCTTGCTGGAAGACGACAACCAGTGGGAGTGTATGCTTGCTGAAGTAGGACTGAACTGTACAGCAAAACAAATTCGTCTACTATTCGCTATAGTGTTGACTACATGTTTCCCGGCCCGAGCAAAGACATTATGGGATAATCACAAAGATTCAATGACTGATGATATATTGCATCAACATCGTTCACGGTGCAACGATCTAACGATAGTATTCAGTGACGCTATGTACAATGAAGCATTGATTGCTATTGAAGATCTTTGCATTATCATTGCCAACTTACCACTCAGTCATTTCGGTATGCATTCAACAAATCGAAATGCATCTGATTTAATAAGCACTGAATTGAATCGTGAACTACAATACAATACTGTAGAAATGGCAGCGATTGTTGCTCGCAATGTCCCACTAATGAATGAAGAACAAAGAACCATTTACGACCGCATCATGCTCGCAGTTTTGGCAGGACAAGGTGGATTCTTTTTTTTTTGGGGGGGGGGGGGGGGGTGCACCAGGTGGAACTGGCAAAACATTCCTTATTTCGCTAATTCTCGCCGAAATACGATCAAATAATGGCATCGCATTGGCTGTTGCATCATCTGGAATTGCGGCAACTTTATTGGATGGAGGCAGAACAGCTCATTCATTATTTAAACTGCCACTAAATATTCAAAATAACCCAGACGCAGTGTGCAACATAAAAAAACAATCGTCCATGGCCACAGTGCTGAAATAGTGTAAAATTCTTATCTGGGATGAATGCACTGTGGCACACAAACATTCGATTGAGGCGTGGAACAGGACATTGAAAGATATAAAAAACGACGACAAACTATTTGGCGGCACTCTGTTACTCTTTTCAGGTGATTTCAGACAAGCACTTCCCGTTATTCCGCGTTCAACATACGCTGATGAGATCAATGCGTGCTTAAAATCATCGTCATTGTGGCGTAATGTTGAAAAAGTACAACTGAAAGTAAATTTGTGCGTTCAGAAGCTTCAAGATCCATCCGCTGAAACATTCTCAAAACAATTGTTAGATATCGGCGATGGAAAAGTTACTACAGATGAAACTGGATGCATAAAATTACCGACCGATTTCTGCACAATCTTTGACTCTCAAGATGCTCTTATTGACCAGATATTTCCCGATGTACACAGACGATACACAAATTATGAGTGGCTGGCAGAAAGAGCAATTTTAGCAGCAAAAAATGTGGACGTCAACGAATTGAATCTCAAGATACAACATTTGTTACCAGGAGACTTGGTGTCATACAAATCTAATGATACAGTTTGCGATGCCACCGAAACTGTAAATTATCCAACAAAGTTTTTTAACTCATTGGATTTACCAGGCATGCCACCGCATATTTTACAACTGAAGGTTGGATCTCCGGTTATTTTGCTTCGTAATTTGAACCCACCACGGTTGTGCAACGGCACGCGATTAGTCATAAAAAAATTAATGAAAAATGTTATCGAAGCCAGCATTTTAAATGACAAATTCCGAGGTGAAAATATATTACTACTGCGAATCCCTATTATACCCACAGATGTGACAATTCAATTTAAACGCCCTCAATTTCCAATTAGATTGGCATTTGCAATGACTATCAATAAGTCTCAGGGCCAAACGATGTCTGTCTGTGGCTTAGATTTGAGCACATCATGTTTTTCACACGGACAATTATACGTGGCTCCCGAGTGGGCAAACCATCCAGTTTGTTTGTATTGGCGAAAGATGGGATAACAAAAAATATTGTACACTCTGTTGCATTAAAGGATTGATATTGTTTTTTAGTAATATTGTTATAAGTAGCGATATGTATATAATTTTAAAGAATCAATTTTAATAAATTAAAAAAATAAATGATTGGTATTTTGTTATTTTTATATTCTTTCACCGTTCACAGCGCTCCATACATCTTCCACTTATATACCACATCCTTACACACTTACAATAAGTTAGTTATTTTTTTCTAGCAAAATATTCTCTAGAAATAATTTATATGACAAAACAACGTTTGTCGGGTCAGCTAGTATATATATATATATATATATATATATATATATTACCACTAAAGAGTCCTTGTCAATAAACTGAATCTTTCTTTTCGATGCATCAATAAGGACAGCAGCAGCTTCATTGGAAAGATTAGGAGAAACACTTTCAATAACTATTTGCCCATTTACTTGAGTACCTTGATCACATACTGGCTCCACCTAAAAAGGAAGAGAAAAAGTATTAATTGTTTAAAAGAAATCATTTTTTTTTCTTTTTAATAACTTTGTGAATAAATAATAGTTGACTAAAATTCTATTAATACATTTATTCAAGACTCAATAATATCTAAAATCACATATTTTCAAAACTTTCAAGTAATAATTTTCTGCCTCTTTATATGAGATTTTCAATTTTTTTTTTTAATCTGCCAAGCACACACAACAAAAAAATTTATTTTATTTGTATAAATGCGTGTGTATATACACAAGCTGCAGGGACCACCCGGTTAGACAAGCAAAGTCAGGTTAGTTAAAATTTATTACAGTCAAATCTCATTAATGTGAATTACTTTTAGCGTGAACTGTATCCACAATCCCCTACAAAATGAAGATCAGTTTCTGAGTTAGTAATAGCATGAATCACTGATATTGTCGGGGATTCCCTGTTCATTCTTCTCTTTCCAGAACAACTGACTGCTGCCAGACAAAGTGACACGCGCCTAGTTGAAATCTTTTGATTGCGTCACTCATTCGTTTTTAAATGTGAAGTATGCGACAGATGTGTTTTAGAATCAGAACAGAAAAGGACCTTGAAGAGTAATGGGGCCACTAGAAAAGCGGTTTGTTTGCAGATGCCCCGGTCCTAGAAAAATAACTTTTAAAAATTCTCAGAACTTATAACTTTAATGTTAAGAATTAGTTTAATATCAACTTGTAAATAATATTTTGTTTATGTACTCGTTTCATGTATGTTAGCCAAGGATTAAAGTGTGTGTTCTCGTCAATCAGTGCTCTTTGTTTGCTGACTCTTTATTAATAGATATATTTTATTCATAGCTGGCCACCTTCCACACCCGGACCCATTGCGCTAGAAGCTTTCAGGTGAGATCCATCCTTATTTTATTAGTTAAGAAGTTTATATAGTAAAGAAGTTTATTTTAGAAGAATGTATGACTAGATTAGGATTGAGAAATGTTTTGTTAGATAATTTAAGAATGCTGTAATGGGTCTGTAAGACATAGAATTAAGATTTAAATCAGAAGTAAGAATTCGTTGCAACAATAGATATCATGAGCAAATTTTTTATTCCCCTTGAGATTCATGTTAACGAGGTTTAACTGTATTCCCAATCCCAATTCCATAGGTTAATGTCATAACTATTTTGCATCTGATGATAAATTGAAGTTTTAATTGTTTTCATTATAACTGGTAACTAAATAGGCAGATTTATACGATCCAAATCTCAGCTTATGGCTCACCTTAGTATTGTTGGCAACATAGCTTAGAGACAGCATGTCCATGTGCTTTTTCCTTTGATGCTGTAATAACTTAGCTTTGCTAGCATACTGTTTGTGGCACCAGTTACAATGATGGGGATGAGTTGTAATGCTTCCAACAGTCTGAGAAAAGGTTGGATTGGGTACACCTGGAATTTCTGGAATGCCTCCCTAATTGAGAAAATATTTAAATAAAAATATTAATAATAATTTAAGACAAAAATAAAGGGGTACTAAATATTCATATTGACAGAAAAATTATTATTATTGCCAAACGTTAATACATTTTCAAATTAACCAGGTTGCCAACATTTGTAATTTATTAAATTTTTTAAAAATTATTATTATCATTATTTCTTGATTTTATTTTATTTTATTTATTTACTCCCCCCCCCCATAAGACTTTATTTTTTTTAAACTTTATTTTATTTTTTAATAAATATTAAACAGAATATTTTCAAAACACTACAGTTGGTTATAGTAGAATTAAATTAGTAAAAATAAATAATTATGTGGTAGGGGAGGGGAGGGGGGGATAAATAATTTGGTTTACAGTATGCTAAAAAAAATGTTTATCACTCTAACTCAATTATTACAGAAGTTACTGCAAAATTCTAGATTTATAGGAGGCTATAAAAGGGATCCCGTTTTAACCACTGAAGTCAGTTTTTCTCCAGGACATTGTGAAATAGAAAGCTCTACTTGACTAAGTATCTGCTACTGAACTGCAACCTATAGCTGTGTGTTAATGCTACGGTATAGTTTATGCTGTGATTTTTATGTTATCAGCTGTTATTTAAGGTGTGTTTTCTGGTGAAACTGAAGTTGATACTTGGTTTACAACAGACCAGTAATCTTCTGGAATATTCTGTAAATAAACTTTTAAGTGTCCGCAAGATTCATCTTTCATTCACAGACAATTCTCGAACCCCAGGTACACAACCAGGGTTCGCGCTAGAGCGCGGGATCGCGGGAATCGCGCAATATTAAAAAAAATCCCACTTAAAAAATTTTCATGTGCGCGATTTTCCCGCACTTATTTTCCCGCGATTTTTTTTTTTTTTAAATCTAATTCATTGAATTCCGCGAATTTACCTTTTCCGTTTTTAAAAAAATCGCGGATATCGTTCGTTAAAAAATAAATAAATAAAAATGGAACAATCGGCGATCAAATGGTCTACAAAAGCTTCCGATTCCTAATCTTTCTCCATCCACAACATAAATATCAATATCCATTTCAAACTTGCTTTATGAGATTCTAGAACCTGTAAATAAATACAATTGTTAAATATTTTTTGCTCATGTAATTATTTTTTGCCCACCTCCCCCTTCATTTATCTCCATCTAGCGATCAGCAATCAAATGTTCTGCAGAAGTCTTGTTTCCCAATATTTACCCATCTGAAACATAAATTATATTTATATATATTCATTTTAAACTTGCTTTATTAGATTCTAGAAGTAGAATTGAAAGAGTTTAATATTCTTACTCTGTAATTATTTTTTTAATCCCCTTTCCCCCTCTTTCCCATCTCCGAAATACGGGTTGTGGAAATACAATTCTAGAAACAATTAAGCGATAGAAGTGCTCAATATTTCTGACATATGTAATTATTTTTAGACCTTTAGTGCTGAACTTAATGAATCTATTTATTTTTTCTCAGTTAAATTAAATCTTTATTTGGGTGTCATATCTATACCAAATTTGTAAACATGGGGGAAATGAAGAATAGATTTTTCAGGTAAGAAATTTTTTTCCAAATCAATATAAGAAAATTAATACTCAGGCTAATTTCTAATTTCAGCAATCCCATGTCTGTAATTTGCATATTTCTTGAAAATACTTTTTTTCTGTAAAATGTAATTACTGACTTAAATTTCAAAAATCTCACTTAAATTTTCAAAATCCCACTTAATTTTTTTGTTAGAGTGGGAGAATCCCACTCATTTTTTTTTCTTAGTGCGAACCCTGACAACAATATATTTTTTTATATGCATATAAGCATGTTTCATGTAGAATATGGTACGAAAATCATTTACCATTTATTTACAGGGCTACCCATAAGAACTAGAATATTGTGGGATTATACTTGGAAATCTCTGGAAGTGCATTTCAGGTTGTGCTGTACATTATTCATATAAGAATATATTTAAGTACACAATGAGGCGTGTGCATAATTTATAGAAGACAAACAGGGCTACTTATAATTAAGCGAAAACATTCTTTTTAATTAAATGTAATTTTGAATTCAATGTAACAGTGGAAGTGCTTTACTATATTTTACCATGCCCAGGAAAACTGCTCAGGAATGGAAATTAATTCTTCATACCCTAAGTATTTTTTAACGTTAAATTTTTAGCATTTTGTTTTTTGTATAATTACACATTTTGAGGTTCCCTGAATACTAAAGTCAGGTTTTTGCCGTTTGATCTTGAGTATGTCTGTTATCAGCATAACTTTAAAACAAATAACACTGCTCGCCATGAAAATTGCTTCTGACACCATTTCAACGTATTCTTATATAAAATGATCTCCTGAATCTGAATATGATGCCCATTTTTCTATATCACCCACACTGTTTTTTTAGGAACGGTCCCCTATTTTTATAATTTTTTGGTGATTTTATAGTTATAAATTTGATTTTTAGGAGGGGGGAGGATTATTTTAACTGTTAAATATCTTCTGGGGGGCTACAGATTTGAAAAATTCTGAAACATGGACATTTGCAGTAAGGGGAAAATTGAAGGGGGGGGGGGGAATTTGCCACTGAAATTATGCATTACATATCTTATATTTTTTTAATCTATTATTAATGTTATTTTTTAAACTTTATATTTTTTGTTTTTAGGTGTTAAATTAATTCTTTTTCATTCTTCAAATCAAATTCATGATCATAAAATTACTGAACAGTGAAAAAAATTGAGGGAGGGGATGGTGTTTCTAGAAAACGGTGGGTTACTGGGAAAAATGGAAGTCATATTCGGATTCAGTAGGTCATTTTACATAAGAATCAGCAAGAATTGTATAAGAATTCGATTTTTTTTTTTTTTTTTCCCAGAGCAGTGTAATTAAAATGTTGTATTTTGAAATTTATATAAGGTTTCTACTTGAAATGGTCTCCATAATGATGAAGATGAGCATGCGGTGATCACTACCAAAATTGCAGCATCATAAACTTTATTATTTAAATCTTTTATCAGATGTTTTTGATCTAGAAATAAAATGCTGATCTAGTGCAAGATTTTTGCAGGATCAGTAAAAATGACTATTTTAGCACAGTATGCTGAAAGAAAAAAGAAATGCATTATGGCATCATAGATCTAGTATATAAATGTAAAATATAAAATGTTGCGGAAAATTTTTAAATAACAAGTGTTAAATTGCACAGAATTATCATTTCTAGTGAACAAGATAAGCTTATAATACTTTATAATTCATGATCAGCTGATTGAGACAGTGTTGAAATTTTAGATTTTAATCAAAATTTTCTTGTGATGTTAAATTACATAACTTTTCATATGTTAAGTGATACATACTTTTTTACGATTGCTCATAGGGAGTTCAGCACCAGGGTGATTCTTTAAAATATGAGCTTTTCTCTTAGAACTAGATTTATACACTTTTTCACAATATTGGCAATAATAATCTCTAGTTGTTTTGAGAATTGGCAAGTTTAATTCAGGAACAGATTCTGGTCGAATATCTGGATGCCTCTTGGCCAAATGATTAACTAACATTCCTCTTCTTTTGAAACCCAATAAGCATGTGTGACATTTATATATGAAACGGTGATAATCAGTAGGAGATACCTAAAACACAAAAAACAAAAGAAATATAAATATTTAATGTGATATAGAGAATTGTAAAAAGAGTTTCAAATGAAAATTGCATGTAAAAGAGTGATATGTTTTAAATTATTTTTAAAGTTTATGCAAAGAGTGTCTGTCGTGTAACGCGACATCATTCCTCTTTTATTTTAATCTTTACCCACTTTTTTTACAAGATTAATTTAATAGTTTTCGTGTTAACTCAAATTATTTAAGTCTCCAATGCATTCCAGTTGCACCCTGTGAGTTTGCTTTCCGGCAGCACACCAAATTCGCTCACTGGTTCTTCATTTGAGGTCCCCCTTTTTCTACCGCTGTCGGCGTCTCCACCGCGATTGATCATCGCTGATTGGTCTGGAGCACCGTGACGTTGGGTTTCCCTCTCCTGCCGGTGAATCTGCATCGCTAGCTTGTTAGTATATTAATAGTGTAACAAAACTTAAAGATCAAATTATTTTTAGAACTTTCAATAAATTTGTAAATAAAAATGGTGAGTTTAAATAACATCAAATTTTATTTCAGAAGCATTGTTTTTATAGATTTACCTTAGGAACAAACTTTTTTGATCCAGATTTATTGGAATTTTTTGCATTCACTTTAGCCTCCCTATCAGGTGCATGCATGCGCTTCATATGTTCTTTCAACTTGTCTTTTCTTTTAAATTGTTTTCCACAATTTTGACAAAGGAATTCTCGATGATCAGAATGGCGAAGCATGTGCAGCTTTAACTTATCAGGTCTAGGAAATATTTTCTCACATTTATCACATGGATATCTCCTTTCAGAATGAAAAGCTCGAATGTGTTTGCGAATTTGATTATATTCTTCAAATACCTGAAGAAGACAAGAAGCTTAAAATTAATGATTTATTAAAACTTCCTATTTGAACTAAAATTATGTAGCAAAACATATAACATTCAAATTCATTTAATAACAATAAACAATTGAATAATTGTATAAACTAAAATTTATAATTTTTATACATCTGAAAGTGGTTGACGCTGTAGATCAATGACAATAACTAACTAAAATTTTTAAGCTATTGCTTAGACTTTACACACAAAGAAATATATATGTGGACATTATATATGCATGAAAAAGCAATAATGATTATAAGCAGTGAAATCAAATTAAGATTATTAACAGACAAACATTAATATATAAAAAAATAAATAAATCATCCATGTGAAAAAACAAAATGAATATATTCCAAAAAGGAAAAAAAGAGAACTTTTTAAATGTATTATAATAATAATAATAAATAAATAAATAATAAATGCTGCTTTTTAACTTTCCACCAACCAGAAGTTTTAATAATTTTTTTTTTAATGCCCCTATTTTATAATAATTAAGATCTTCTGTAATTATACAATACCTTTAATATGACTGCATTAGTTTACCTTGGCTTTCTTCATTTGGACTGGGTATGACACATCATCAGATTATCTGTGGTACTGAGGCTCTTCTTCCTCCCTCTATATCTTGGCTTTAACATTTTGCAGCATTTGACACAGATTAAAGCAGGATTGCTGCTGTTACATGCATTTTTATTGGTTAGTATTTTTATGGTTTCCCTTTTAGTGGCAAAGTTATTATTGTTATAATTGTTGA
Source organism: Salticus scenicus (assembly GCA_963930645.1). Lineage (NCBI taxonomy): Eukaryota > Metazoa > Arthropoda > Arachnida > Araneae > Salticidae > Salticus > Salticus scenicus. The sequence continues at coordinate 39,936,179 of OZ005654.1, read as the reverse complement.
GTTTTTTATGTTATTAAAATCTATTAAGTTTTCTTTTTGGTTTGTTTTAATCATAATGAAATTCTCTCATTCATTTTTTGATTTTTCGTTTGGTCATCCCAATATATGCATCTTTTTCGTTTTCTATATTAGTATACTTGATAAATTCCTGTGATTTCAAGTGGTTCGATTTTCAATTTTTCATTTTGGATTAAACTGAAAATATTTTTATTAGATTTAATGGGGATATTATAACGATTTTAATAAAGTTAAAAAAACTCACTAATCATAACAACAATAACTTTAAAAGGGAAACTATAGAAATAATAACCAATAAAAATGTGCACAACAACAATGATCCTGCTTTGATTGGTGCCAAATGGTGCAGAATGATGAAGCCATGAAACCAAGATACAGAAAGAGGAAGAAGAGTCTCAGTACTACAGATGATCATCTGATAATATGTCGGTCCCAACAATGAAAGGAACCTAATGAAGAAATCCAATGTATACTAATTTAAACATACTAAATGTTAAGTCTTCATTACATTAAAACTATTTAAACAATACCTATTTATTTCTAAGATATGTAGAGAAATATAATTAGCATAAACCTATTGAGAATAACAGACATATAACTACAGGAAGTGGTTATTATTATTATTATTTCCCCCTACTCAGAGATATTTCATTTTTGTCAGAAGTCGTCTGACATCAAGAAGTTTACTTAAATATGATACATATTTTTCAAATACTGTTTTCTTACAAAAAAACATTGTTATAATATTTATATTATAGTATAGACAATTATTTAATATCAAGTTCAATTCCATAAATTGAAATTGCATCACATTACAATATTGTAAAATTTTAAAAATTACAATCATCCAAAATCAGTAATGTAGATATTTACCTTAACACAGCTAGGACATTTGTACACACCATCTTCATTATGAACATGAACGTGCTCTTTCAAAGCAACTATTTGATCAAATTCAGCTTTACATATAGGACATTCATAGAATTTACGTTCTTCACTGTGGGAACAAAAAAAGAGAGCGAAAGATTACAATAATTAAATATCCAATCAATTAAACTTACATAAAAAACATCAAAAAGTTAAATAAATGCTGAAAAAGCCCCCCCCCCCCTTCTGGGAAATAGCACTCTGTACAATTAACTACATTTCGGCCACTGTTTATGGTTCACATTCCTTACTTCACTGAATTTATCCACCAGACAATTGACTTGTTTGGTACTGGCACTCCCAGAAATTCATTTTTAACTTTGAGGTAATAGTTTGTGTGAAAATAAAAATTCAGTGAACTCCGAACTTTCAGTACATAAAACATTACAGAGAACGAACTACATGAACTGCCAAGTTCAACCTGCTTTTATTTTGAAGAAGGGAGATCAGTGTTGGTACTTGCGCAATTCCAAATTTTCTTTTTTTCCCCCATACACATTTGAACTTTGGGTTATGCAATTTGTGTCCCACCCTGTATACACACAGGCATACTTAGATTTAATCACCATTAGTTCTTATAATGATCTGGTGCTATATCAAACAATAAACTTAAATTTATAAATGGAATTAACTAATCATTTATCTATTTAACTTATAGTAATTAGAAAAATTAAATATAAAAAACTCAATTTGCATACACAAGTATTGATTTTTATCTAATTATATCCTAAAAGAAAAGTTATTTTTAAATACCAGCGCCCGCCTCTTCAGTTATATATATATATATTTATGGCTTTTTCTATTAATTAATAGTTGTTATCAAATCATTAAAGATTCAGTGTTTTGCATCCTTAGGCATTAACTACAGCTGCCATAAGCCCAAGTGTTTTTATAAAATAAGTGATTACTGTTTGGTTGAATTGCTTGCTCACTGCTTATTTCTCAGTGCTGCTGCTCAGTATTTGGATATAGTAATACGAGTATAAAATCTACCTTCATACTTCAAGCAAGCTAATGATCGAAATACAATTTAAATATATAGCTTTCTTTTTTCCTCAAGATTAACAAAAATGTCAAAATAATATCAGATTTTCAAATGTTCAAGACCTTAATTTTTGAAAGCAAAATTTTCAAATTATATTCTAAGTCACCAGTGAAGTTTTCATCCAAAGACATTCCTCTAAATCCATACTTGTTGCAAAAGACATTTTATTCTAATGACAAAAGAAGTAGTAACACCAACGGGATCAAACAGCTTTGCAGCTAGTTTCAAATCATAACACTCACACAATCACAATGTAACTTTAACCCCAAATTGTCTTTATTATTCCAAATCCATTATCTTAACACCTTTATGTGTGCATTTGGATAATCTGAATTTGATGTGTTTTCATTAACACACAATCTTTTAAAAAGTTTTCTGAATGTGTTTCAAATTTTCTGAAATTATTTTCCCGTTTTAAGGTATTAGTAGTTTCTATTGATAACTTAAATATGGTACTACAACATAATTTTTCCCAAAAAATAAATCGGCCAAAAAGTTCTCTTTTCTTATAAGTCTTCAAATTTGTTTATAAGATTAAAATCAAAAGTAAATTAACATACCTCAGGATATAAAATTTAGTTATTATTGTTATGATAGCTTTTACTTTAAGGATTACTAAAGGAAATATCAAATTTCCATCCACAACATTAGCAAACATGCTTGTAATAACATCTACATGCACAGAGCAGCTAAAATGTATCATAAAATTTATATATATATAGAAAAAAAAAGGTAGAAAGAAAAAATGCACTTATGATTAAAATAAAATACAAAATAAACATCTAATCAAGATACAAACCTATGAACTTTTACATGACAGGCTAATGCAGAATTATTTAAAAAACGTTTATAACAGATATCACACTGTAAGGGTTTAGAATCTTCACTTCCATGGACAAGATAGTGTTTTATCAAACGATCATCTGATGCAAATGATTTGTAACACAGATTACACTTGTAAGGCTTCAGCGGATTAATTATTCCTCTATAACAACGCTGTTTCAGGATTTTTCCGTGGACACTGGCATGCTCGATGAGATCCCTGCGATTTGGAAATTCCTAAAAGAGGTGTATAATATGAAATATTTTTAAGCAATATAATTATTAAATAAACATTTTCATTTTAATAAGATTTGCAATAGAAAAATTAACATACAAGGGGGTATCCCTCTCTCCAAAGAGGAAAAAAAAATCATACATTCTTATAATGTTGTATCATGAAGAGGAGATTAAGAAATCAATTAGCCTTGATGAGGCAAAAAGCACCCCCCCCCCTTCTCCATCAAGCCCAAAGAATAAAAAATCTCAAGTTTTCAGGTAAAATTATTTTGAAACTGTTATTAGTTTACTAAATACATGTATATATATTAATACTATATATATTAATCAAATCTAGTGTTATTTAATTTTGAAAAAAAAAAAAAAAAAAAAATCTGATAAAAAGGTTAGAAATTTTTCATGCCACTTTTCTTCTAAAAATATACTAAATTCTCTTAGTACCTTCAATTACTTTTCTAAATAATTTTCTATAACTTAATATAGATCAAAACTGTTCTAATACTATGATTGTTATAAAGATATAGAAAATCTGTCTTGAAATTGATTTCTTTTTAGAATATAAAAAATCACAGTGGTGTGTGTTTATCTTACTGTGTGCTTCTTTTCTTTTCTTTCTTTTTTTAAATTAAATATAAATTCAAATTAATGCAATTTGATATCATTTTCTTAAATTATTTTATTTAAAAAATAAAAAATAATTAATAAATAAAACATTATGTTGTATGAAATTAAAATAAAAGTTTAATAATTATTATTTTCTTGATTCATAAAATTATAATTGAAGATTAATCCTATAATGGTGTTTTTGCCTTATAAATCATCCCATGAAATTTTTCAACCCTCACAAATTTTTAAAAATTAATTTTAGAAAACTAAATAGTAAAAATATTTTGCTATTGATTTAATATACTCTTGTTTCCTACTTTATACTCTAAAGCAATAGTAAAATAATTCTATTCTTTACTAATTAAAAATAAAAGTGTGTGGACAGTGCTTATCTTTTAAATAAGATTTATTTACTGTTTGTGTAGTATTCAACATTCCAAAAAGTAGTTGTATTCAGTGTCGGGCATAATTGATTAAAAAGTAATTGAATTTTAATTATTTTACTGTTAATCGATTAACAAGTAATTGATTACAAATAAATTGAATTACTTATTCAATAAATTTAATTACTTATTCAGTTTATTTGTAATTAATTACTTGTTAATCGATTGACAGTAAAATAATTATAATTTAATTGTAATTTAATTACTTTTTAATCAATTATGCCCAACACTGGTTGTATTCTTAAAACATTGTTATAGACCAACTGACAGTTTATTATTATATTATTATTAAAATATAGTCCTAATCTTTTGATTATTAAAATACAGTCTAAATCTTTTTAATTCCTATTCAGTGGAAAATAATTTCTTCTAACCCCTCTCTCTTTTTTTTTTTTTTTAAGTAATTCCATACACTGTTTTATAGTGAAGCAATTATTATTATTATTATTATTATTTTGTTACTATTAATTAAACAGGGTATTTAATATTTTTGGTAATAATATATGAACTCTAAATAAAACAGCAATTTTTTTTTCCTTCTTTTTTTTTTTTTAATTGCACAACAAACATTTTGTTTACTTCATTTTTTAAATTCTTTTGAAATGGCAATGATATAATAATATCATTTTTACATTCTCAGAATTTACATTTTTTCCTCAATTGAAAATTTCTTTTTCAGATTATTTTCTTTTCTTATGTTTGTAAAACATTCCAATCCTCATCTTTAAGCTAAGAAAATTTTGAATTTCCTGCCATTTACACTTATTTATACAGCAAATATAAAATAAATACCCACAATGATTTAATTTTAAAAAGTAACTTGGGACACTGATTCAATTGATGCAGATGATATTTGTTAAAACTACAAAATAGTTTTAACATGGCTTACTTTATATTTCTGATGAGAAATACTCAGAGAAAAACGTTTTCAAAAGCAATCATTAAATAATTTCTGAAAGAGAGTTTTAAGAAAAATAATCTAAATTTTACTAATTATTTATTTTTTAAATAATTTAACATTCAATAAATAAAATTTCTTCTTTTTTTTTCTTTTTATAAAAATTTTACAATATTCTTCATCGCCTGCTTGAAAATAAAGGAACAATGCATCAGTACAGTCGTCCCCACTTAATTGGGTAACAGATAATCGAATACCCCGCTTATAAGAATATAAATTTATAGAATAAAATTTTTTTCCCATAGAAGTAATGTTAAATTTTCTCGTTTTAAGAAATATTTTTTACAATGCCATCCTGCTTAATCGCATAAACACTGAAAGTTTCTTAAATAAATTTCCACTATTTCTAGTCAGATTTTTCTCCTCTTCAAAGAAAAAAAAAACCTTAAATAATCAAGGAATTTTTGCAGTTTATAGATAACATATCCATGGAGTCATTAAAAGGAGTACATAAAAAAATAAAACTTTTGACTGCCATGCATTTTTCAAAGGAAGCATGGGGCAGTATTCATGCCGTGGAGAATTGTTTTTAAAAAGCCAGATTTATAAAATTAGCAGCTGATGATGAAATTACAGATTTTGAAAGTTTTCAGATGACTGAAATGGAACTTTATGAATTCATAGATATGATAAACATGAAGAAACAGAAAGAGATGAGGAGTTTAATCTTCCAATACAATCTTTAAATGAAAGTGATGAAGAAGAACAAGTAGATCCTCCTCCAACGATAAATGAAGTTACAAAAATACTTTAAAGCAATTCATCGTCACTTTGAGTCTCCTGGAGGCCATTATAATCTACTATATGCTTTAGAAAAAGAAATCGAATAATATACAGTTAAGTCTATGTAAAAAAAAACAATCATGACTGTTTTTTTTTTTTTCTTTTTAATTGAAAAAAAAAAAAAAGAGTATACTTTATTTATTTTGCATTTATTACAGCATTAATTTAATTTATAAATTACTATAATATTTTTAACTTACAAGGAGAGGTCACAACATGGAAAATTCAGATCGGGACAAAATTGCACAGGATTGTAGTATACTATGAAGGTAACAACATATTAAAGCAGTAGGACCCACTAGCCACAGAATTTCGAGAAAAAAGCATTTAAAGTTTTAGTAATCTTTAAATACAAGTTATTTCGCAAGCGAGTCAGCGCCCCGGTGGCATGAGTATAAAGAACAAGGCTTCCACTCAGACGACCTGGGTTTGAGGCTACCTACGAAACTTTTTTTTTCCCCTTCTTCTTTAATTTTTTATGTAATCTAAACTTTTTATTTATTTTTACTTTATTTTATAATTCAATTCAAAATTTGAAATTTTTGATAAAAGATTTTTTAATTTTCTTGAATATAAAGTAAATAAATTTTTCTAATTTAATTTAGAAATTTACTTATCAACCATGAAAGTTCATTTCAGAAAATTTCGGAGTGGAAGGCTGATTTTTTATACCAACTATGTGAAAAATACCAGAGCCGGGAATCGAACCTGGGCCTTCCACTTTACGTGCGGATGCTCAAACCATTCAGCTACCCTGGCTGATTACCAGCTAGGCATTTCTCAGATTAACATACGTTGGCAAAGTCACCGAGTCTGTAAACACAGCTATATCAAGTGACATTGTTGCATGTGACATTGCACGTTTCCCGTGCTTCCGTTTCTGTGAGATGAGCAAGAGTTGAGGTGAACTGAGCATGTCTGGTGAGGAGGAAGGAAGAAACATGCAACACCTCTGAAGTGATGAATTGAAAAGGAGTGTGCTTCAACCAAGAAACGGGGACCAACGACAGTTGTAGAAGCATCAACTCAGAATAAATCAATCGATCAAATTTCTTTGCGATCTTTGTTTACTAAACATTCGCAGCAAAAATCGTACTTTTTAGATTTTTTTTAACTTTTTTAATTAAATTTAATTGAATACTTAAATAAGCAAACAACAACAACAAAAATAAAATCCCTAGAAAAGTGTTGAAATAGTAGGAAAAGAGTAAACATAGCTATCTAGGCGTAAAGCTTCGCAGTTATGCAAATATGTTTAAATATAATAAACTTTAAATATGACTAAATTTAATTAGGATAAACGACAGAAAAATAAAAATCAAATTAGTTGTATTAAATTATTAAAATATAACATGAGTAAAATCATTTTTATTGTATATCATAAAAGAAAACAATAATGTAAAATATAGATAAATTTCTTTTATACATAAAAGGTTCACCAGTAATAGCAGTCAATTAAAAAACTTCAGAAAAGAACATCTTGAAAAATAATAAAGTTCAATCACAGATAAAAACTAACCCTCTTTGAAACCACTCATAGCATAATGATAAAGCAAATAAGTAAAAACTTAGATAAAAATTACATCTTCCATACTATGTCAAGCCATATTGACTAGCGGGCTAAAAAGACTCACGCTTTCTGCTGACAAACATTTTACTGGAGGTTTAACTCATACATCTTAGAAAATAATGTGGCTAAAAGCCGCTACGACATGAGACACAAAGCAAGGCAAGGCAAATAGCATTGCAAACATCTAGTACTTATAGTTGAAGAAAAGATTCTCCAATAAGATTTGGTAAGCAAAACTTAAGCCAATAACGAGGGAAAGCGTGTCATGCTGGCTAACAGCCAACAGAGTGTAAGTCACGGATACGAAGACATCACTGCCTCATGGAGCTTTCACGAAACTTCAGTATAGTATGAACTACGGTGAGTGAAGGTTGTACTAGCTATTGTTTAAAGTTTACATTAACAGAAAGGATGTGCAGATAAGTTTAAGAATTGGAATGACTTTTAAATAAAATTTTTTTAATGAAAGATGTTTTATGAAAAAGATGATTTATAAACGATGATTAAATGATTTAAATTAATAGGATTATTCAGTTTAATAAACATGTAACTTGATTCAACAATTTAAATTGTCGTTAAGGCAAAAAATCAAATAGATGTCAAGATAATGTTGGAGGGGAAAAAGAACTACAGTCGACACCGGTTATAACGTACCTGGGATATAGCGTACTTTCGCTTATAACGTACTCAGATGCTTGGTCCCGAATGAAACCCTATATAATGTAATGGTCTACATCTTCGGCTATAATGGACTATGCAAAAGCCTTAAACTGGTTATAACATACTTTTTAGACTGGAACGAAAAGCCAAAATTGGATGTCAACCTTGCATTTCTGGTTTGGAAATTGATATATTTTCTTGGATACTGTCTTTTGATGTCTCCAGTTGCTAGGAAAAACAAGGGAGGGAGTAAATGAGCACGTTAGAATGAAGAGGGGAAATTGTTTTGCCTCCCTCCCACTAAGAGAATTGGGCATTTCTTCCTTCAAGGACAAATTGACAAGGGTTAATAGAAAAGAGGAGGTGTGGATATGAATGACACTCCCCAATGAAGCTTCCCACACAGGGAGGGGGGAATAGCATGCCTGAGCAGGTGCTGTGATTGGCTACTGATTGTGAAAGTGTTCAGAACAATAGCAACAAAGCATTGAAACATTTATTCGAGTTCAGTTTCTCAGTCTGTGTATGCATACTATATCTATTGAAGTTTATCTTGCTGTTTAAGTCATGGATACTTGTAGAAAACGAAAAGCTATGATGCTACATGAAGAAATAAAAATTATTCGGGATATCGAAAGGTGGTCAAACGCAAGCTGAAATCGGTCGAAAACTGAATCTGTCTAAAACAACTGTTAATACAATTTAGAAAAACAAAGATTCGATCATTGCTGCATTTGAACAGTTTAGCAGTAGAAAGATGGTTTACGATACAAAGAAACATGAATATCCCGATTACAGGAACAGTGTTACAAGCAAAAGCAGAAGACTTTGCTAAACTCTTTAATGAGGATTTTATTTGTTCAGTAGGTTGGTTGGAACGATTTAAAAAATGCCATAACATTATTTGTGGTAAAATTTCTGGAGAAGCTGCTGAAGTGTCAACGACAGCTGTTGAGCAATGGATTAATGAAGTCTAGCTTGAAAAAAAAGAGAAATACGCCGAAGAAGACATCTTTAATTGTGACGAGATGGGTATATTCTACAAGTTAACTCCAGAGAAAACTCTAAAATTCAAAGGAGATAAATGTGTTGGCGGCAAACAATCTAAGGAGAGGTTGACAGTACTTTTGTGTGCAAATATGACTGGCAATGAAAAAAGAAAACTATTGGTCATAGGGAAAGCAAAACAGCCGAGATGTTTCAAGAATGTAAAACATCTGCCTGTTCGATATGTTGCTAATCGGAAAGCGTGGATGATGTCCGAGATATTCCGTAAGGAACTTCGGTTATGGGATAAGGAACTGCAGAGACAGAAAAGAAAAATTCTTTTAATTTTGGACAACTGCCCTGCACATCCACTAGTGGATAATTTAAGTTCCATTGAACTAATGTTTCTTCCACCATACGACTGCAAAAATTCAACCCATGGACCACGGTGTGATTCGAAGCCTAAAATCTCATTTCAGAAAATATTTCATGCAGCATTACATTCTGGCTTTAGAAAATAAAGAAAAATTCACCATTTCTGTTTCAAATGCGATAAGAATGCTAAATAATTGCGAGTGCTATTAATGCACCTTTTTCTTTCGTTAGGCACTAAATTTTATTGGAAATATAACGTACTTTGGTTATAATGTACCATATTTTCTGGTCCCCTGACAGTACGTTATAACCGGTGTCGACTGTATTTATACCTAAAAGGAAGCAAACCTCGTAAGTTTTCTTCAGCAGGTAAGGGGTTAAAGTGTTTCTTTCCATAACCAACAATTATGGGAAAGAAAAAAGAATCAGCAATACCAGTAAGTATTTATACCTGTGTGCATTCAGGACATTTACGCATTTCTTCGCCTCCTAATTTGCTCTCATCACTGCCGTCAAGCCCATCTTCATTACCAGTGCTGCTATCGAGATATGGATGCCCTTCATTAAAACCAACATCTTCGGCAGCATGTGTCAATGTATGTAGATTTAGAACACTAGAGTTATCAAAAGTGAGTCCACAATGTGTGCAGACCCATTCAGCACCTTGTTTCTTTTTAAAGAGGGATTTTGCTGGTTTTACTACTTGGGTATCACCATCATCTCTTTTATGCTTACGAACATGTCTATAAATATATATATATATATACATATTAAAAGTAATCAAATGTTTGTTATATAACAACTATTAAATAGTAAAATTCAAAACTATATTTAAAAAAAAACTCAACTAGCATTCTATTCCAAGAGAGATTCCATTCCAAGGAAAAATAAGCAAAAATTGAGTAATTAGGATAAACAATATATATATTATGGGAAGGTAAAATCAATTTTATCAAAAGTAAAAAGTCATCAATCCAGGATTCGAATCTGTTTTCTTTGTCATAGAAAAATCATAAATTTTAGATAACTTAAGAAGTTTTCAAAGAGAATGTTTATTGTCAACAATCATAGTATTTTAAAACTTGTCTGACCATTTTTTTTTTTTTTTTTTAAATGAAAATAATCTTTATAATACATGTTGATATGAAGTTTTGCCCATCTATTCTCCCACGGTAGGAAAATCATAAACTCTGAATAACTTATGAAGCTTTCAAAATAGAATGCTCATAGTCATGTCTGTTCATGCCAGTATCATAAATAATATTTTATAATTTGTCCCATTCTTCTATGTTAGGAAAATCATAAATTTTGAATAACTTACAAAGTTTTCAAATTAAAATGTTGCAGCAAATCAATGGGGTTCTTGCCAGTATCATAAGTAATATTTTAAAATCAAACCAATCTCTTTATGATCATTTGTTCTTGAGATAATGTCTACATAGACTATCAAACTGACGAACGTATAGATGGACACAATATCAATTTTGTGATTTTTGGATTCTCGTATTTATAAAATTAAATTCAGTAATAAAATAATAATAATAATAATAATAATATAAAAATAAAAAAAGATTTAATAGAGAAGAACCAAACCATGGGAGTTATCAAGAGAAAAATAAATCAATGAAAAATAAAAATAAATAAATAAAAACAAGATAGGAAATTTAATAAAAAATTGAACTGCATCAGCAAAGATAATAAATATTAAAGAAATCAATTGATAGTAAAAAGACAAACTGGCATATAACACACCGACAAAAAAAAAAAAAAAAAAAAAAAAAAATGAAATAATCAACAAGTCAGATTCATCTTACAACAAACACACAACATGATTATATAGACAATAGATAGTGTCATCTCATGAAAAACAAACTTTTCTGCCAAGTCTATCATTGGTTCACATCAAGGGTTCATGTTAGTAATGAAAATTTGGTGGTCCAATGATATCATCTATGACTTGGTAGACCCATAATACAAAATGGTACACAATATACGTAACAATATACAATTTTTATAAGATGTTTCAGTTCTTTCACGTGAAAAATAACGCAAACACTTTCCTTTTAACCCTCTGACAGCTTTTGAAAAGGGCAAAATTGTAATGTTGTTTACACTGTACAGGTTTTTACAATGTACTAAAATTATGCTTATTTAAATATGGTATTAAACATACAATCTGAAGATAAACATTATGACTATTATTTATGATCTTCATATTTCAAAAATGAAGTAAAAATCCATAATAATTTAATTTTGAATTACAATATACTCCCGATTAAACATAGAATTGATTGGCATGGGTTCCGTGGATAATGCAAATCACAGATAAACTGCAAAAAAGACTGAAAATAGAGGTGAATGGTAGAAAAATACTCTAGCTCAAAAATGTGATTTTATTGTATACAAAACATAATACAAATAATGAAAAATTTCCCAATATAGTAAAAATATTTGTATTTTATGTACTGAAAGAGGTAATAATAAAAATACATATATATATATATATTTACAACCAGTCCAAACTAATTTATGCACTAAATTAAACAGTGCTGCAGGCATGCCAACATTTTAACTTATTTCAGAGCACTGTGAATACCTGCCCCTTTTTCACATCACTTTTATTATAGAGTTATTTTCTGCAATATGTAATTATGATTAAATAAGACGACAAATATATTTTAAGAAAAGTAGTGTGAAAAACAAAGCCAGGTACTATCAATGCTCTGGAATAAATTAAAATGTTGGCATGCCTGTTATTGTAATGTAGAAAAAATAAAATAAAAGCAATATGGTTCCTTACATTTATTTTTTTTCCCTTAAAAAAAAACAAAAAACAAAAAAACACGTGTTTTGTTTTTTCTTTAGAAAGCACATTCCCACCCTTTTCATGTGACCACGAATAATTGAGAGTTTACTGTATAAGTATATTGTGGAAAAAACAACAGCCCAGTAAACAAATTTGTCAGTGGCAGACAGATGGTTAAGAAATACTAAACACAAACTGACTATGTTTTTCTGTTTTATACTCACAAAGGTATAGAAGTGTGACATTGTTGATTGATTATGTTTGATTCAGACAATTCATTCAAAAATAAAAATTATGCAAGACAGCGTTTTAATAAATCATAGTAAAATGCAACGAAAAACTGGTGTAAGAAAGGAGACCAACATCAAAAAGCCCAGAAACACACAATAATTGTTTCAGGTGTGAAATTATTATGGATAGCACTTCATGAGGCAAGCAAAAAAAAGTAGGCACATGTGCAATGTGAAAGAAAAAATACAAAATAGAGACTCAAGTAGCATTAGCACAGAATCTCATATATAGAAAATACTGGAATCAACCAGGGTTACTACAGAAATCAGAAAAAAAATTATCCCAGTTTTCCCTGTATTTTTTAAAAGTAAAACAGGACACACAATCATGCAGCATTAAAATCTAAATATGTTTAAAAGTCAACTGAATATACTGGGGTATATTAATTTTATAAACTTACTATAGTTGGGAAAGACTATATAATTGAATTTTCCTTTTTCATTATAAAGCACTAAAATTTAAAAGAGATTTGATTATAAAAAGATTTTCCAAATATTTCCCAAAAATATTTCAAAATTCCCTGAATTTCCCCCCCCCTTTTTGTAATAAACTTTAAAATTCCCTGAGTTTTACCTATTTTTTAATAGTTTTTCAGGCTTTAATTGAATTCCAGGCACTTTAGCAACCCTGTCAACTAACAACGTCTACCAAATGAAAATTAAATTTAAACGTTTGTTTTAAATACGTGACTGAGAATTCTAAAATTTACTTTCTACAACATTTCGTAAGTATCAAAACAGCCTTGTTTACATTTATTTTTTAACATAAACAGAAATTAAAAAATAATGGTTCATAAAAACAAACTTAATGCAACAACTGTTGCAACACTGGCATGAATCATATTCATATCATTGTTTAGCTACAACAAAACTGACTTAAATTTTAGTTTTTGATGAGGAAAAGTAACACAACTCTATAACAAATTAATGAAGAGTTAAAGCTTACTATTTATAAAAACAGTGAAAGAGAAAAAAAACAAACCTGTTGCGGTTGTATACATGACTAAATCTGAGATCACAGATAGGACATTTGAATTTCTTTTCACCAGTATGCATAATGGAATGCCTCTGTAAACTATAGTTACGTGGAAAACTCTTAAAGCAAATATCACATTTATAATCCTCTTGCTTAGCTGGAATCTGACAACAAAAATAAAATTAAAAATACATAAAAATCACCACATAAGTACATTTATTTATTCTCTAGAATAGACAAAGTAATTTTTAATATTTATTGAAATGCAATTTTTTCACCTAGCAATAATTCATAGCCTAATATAATAAGTGTTGGATATAAAAGTAATACAGTAGAACCTCAATCCATCGTTTTTCATGGGGTGTAAGAGAAAAAAACGATGAAAGCGGGAAAACGACAAATGCGGGTTTAAGTTAAAACACGAAGAAGGAATGTTTATGAATTAATACACACAATATATACAGTATACTACTAATAAAAACTAATTTGTTACTTTCTAAAGTGTCAAAGAAATAAATCAATATTGTAGAACATTAAGTAAAATTTATTTTTTAAAATGAGTAATTTTATGTTGGGTTTTTTGTTCCTTTTACAAATTAATCAGGAATTTTTCCAGATTTATAACATTTTTCTGGTCCTTTTCTGTAATTTCATGTACTTATATTAAAGTTCGTGCATTTTCAAATGCCATAATTGCATCATCGACGTGAAAATTATCCTCCATTTCTTCGCCATACGCCATTATTTTCAATTTTTGAAATCACACATTTCTTGCTGAAATTACAAAATGAATAGATAGTCCGGAGACATGGCATCACAATTTTCATCCTCCATAGAATTGGGGAAAAGAATTATTTTATGATGAAAGAAGTAATTCCAGTTTGTATGCCATGTGGAACTGCCTGACGTTCAGGAGAAAAATTTTACAATGATGAATGCGGGAAAACGACTTTTTGAAGCATGATACATGCGGGTTTCGTTAACATTATTTAAATACAATTTGTGCAGAGATCATAGAAATAAAAAATGATCAATGCAGAAAAACGATGGATGCGGGAACGAGGTTTCACTATACAGGTATCCCTCGATTAGTGCGGTTAATTAATTCTGTAATATTGCCAGACAAATCAAAATGTACACCAATAGGAAAACCTGCAATAAAACCACAGCCAATTTTCACACACACAAAATAATTATATATTATACTTTTTAAATGTGTTATTGCTAAAAACTAAACAATACAGGTTGATCTGAAATTTTTTAATAAAACTTATCTAATTTATATAAACATGTGAGCTAATTGAGCGAGTTGCACGATAATAAAGATACATTAAAAAGCAAATTTTAAATTTAATTTTACTCCAGTAACGGTCAAGTTTTGATGGGTACCAACTAGGTATAATTAATGAAGCACAACAGTCTTGATTCTACAGAAATGTGGGGGAAAAAATTCTATGAGTTTTTATGTCACTTTCGCAAGGTTTAAACTGTCATTTGTTTTTTTAGCTTTTTGCTAAAGGATATTGTATTCCGCTAAATTATGTAATAAGAATTTCACGAAAAAACTAAAATTGGATAATTTTATAAAATGTCTCAAATAAATAAATAACCTTATTTAACTTTTATTCAAATATTCACAGGCAAAAAACTATAAAAACACTAAAGATATAGGAAATCTTTATTTATTTAGTATATTTGGATTTAATTTTGACTTTTAATGGTTGAATTTAAATGAAAAAATATTTAAAAGCATGTCAGAATTCAGAATTTGCTTAACAGATGCGTTCTCAGTACTAGTATTGCCCAACATGAGAATATATCATCTAACATGCATAATTTATGAGACAAAAATAAGGCTATACCTAATTAGTAGATACTGAAAACTAAAGAATAAAGAAAACTAATTAATATGTGATTGGAAATTGACGGTATTACAGCATAATATAAAATATGAAAATGCAATGGAAATCATATATGACAAATTCAAGAATCATTACAATGACTGGGAGAGTGAAAGAAACTTAAATATTCACTTTGTATTTTTTAGGAGGCCGCCCTCGTGTTTTTCTGATGAGGAAAATTCCTTCTGAACCTTCTGAAGCTGTTTCTGCAGGCTGAAATGTTTAATGTATGAGTTATCAGGGTTCACACTAGGAAAAAATATTGAGTGGGATTTTCTAACTCTAACAAAAAATTTAAGAGGAATTTACAAATTTAAGTGAGAAATTACATAGTTTACATTTTGCAGATTTCTTTTCTAAGAATTACAAATATACAAATTAAACAATCATAATAAAAAAGTAAATGTTAAAAAAGTAAGTTTAATATATTTTTTTTTTCTTTTTCTTTTCTATTTTGTGGTTAAGAAGCAGTGCTGCTGCAATCTAAATTTTTATCAGAAAAGCAGAAGGAATTGCTCTAATTCTTATCTTTTAATCTGTTTCATAAATTATTTTTAATTTGATTTTGAGTACTCAAAGAGTGCTTAACAAAAATGCTATGCAGTAACTGGAATAACCAAAATTATTTCATATATAATTGAAATCTTTAGCTGACACACACTGTAGCTGTTTATTAATAAAATATACACTTCTACATGTGTTCTCTTAACAAAACTTAGAATTAAGAATCGTTTTAAATGATTACTCAACTTTTCACTTTTTTTTAAAATCAAAAATTCTAGAAGCTAAAACAGATTACCACAGACTTCGAAGCAATTAATATATTATCCAATGCAACTATTAAAAAAAAAAAAAATGAATGCAATACTCAATGAACAATGTGAAAATTTTGGGGGAAACCTCCTCCTTCCCGTATGATATACACTTTGAGTGAGATTTTTAAAAATATGATGTGATTCTCACAATGTCAACCTCTATTATGAACCCTGAATTAGATTGATTAACAATGTAACATCTCAAGTAAGTAGGATTAAAAAGTAAATTATTACATGTTGCTATGAAATAATAAAATTTAAAACTTAAAAAATAAATTTAGAAAATGACTCTTTTTTTTTTTTTTTTTTGATGGGGGGGGGGGGGGGGGGGGAGAGAAATATGACTGAAGCATTTGAAACTTTTATTTACAATTTCTATTCCAGTTTCTAACCATTAAAATAATTAATATTATGAACTCAAGTATATCCAAACTATTGGAATGAATTACTGCAATCTAAAAACTAGATAAACTTTAATTGGCAACATTATAACATGCATTATACAAACAAAACATAATTATAGAAACATGACTTTTACTTAAACCAGTTAGAAATAATAAGGGGAAAAGAGAAAAGGTAGGTTGCAATTAGTGCTGCACCGAGTAGCCGAATACTGAGTACTCGGCCGAGTACCCAGCAGTTGTAAGAAAGAATAATTGATGCATATATGAAGAAATGTGCACATCTTGGGGGAAAAAAAAAAAAAAAAAAAAAAGGCTTTTGAACATAAAATTTAGTTAAATGGTAAACAGCATGCTTTCAAGCAGAACTTTTGTAGTGTATATACATAATTAGGTTCATTGCTATATTTTGATACTTTCAGCATAGTGGATTACTAAAAACATAACTGATAACTTTATTCTTAACATCTTTTTCAGATGCGAAATTATCATCCTCAGATAATTCTTAAAGAATATAAAAGTTACTAGGCACTAAGACTTAATTAAGATACATGAAATCCACATATGAAAGGGGAACATTAAAATATTTTATACAGTCAAATCTGCCTAAACCGGAATCTGTGTAAAACGGAAACCTGCGTAAAACGGAAAAAATTTTCAGTCCCTTCAAAAGTCTATGGGAACCTTTACTAAAACATATATAAATGATAAAATAGTATACGAGATAAAGACTTTCATCAATTTTATTTTTTGTATAATTAGAATTTAATTTGGTAGTAATTTGATGATTTAAAAGTTAAGAATTTCTTCAGAAAGTTGATTTTCTGTTAGACATGGCAAATTTACGGCAGTTACATGGAAAATCTGCATAAAACGGAAATCTGTCTAAAACGGAAAGTTTTAATAGTCCCATTCTGTTCCGTTTTAGACAGATTTGACTGTAATTTAAAACATGATAGGCTTCATTAATCTTCAGATCGTAGAAATGTAAAATGACAGGTGGTTTTGGGCCATAATTGGCAAAACAACTGATTTGATTAGGAAAATACGTTTTAAATAGTGTTTTAGTGTATTTACTTTTTATATATATAACGTAAAATGCAATAAAAGCCTTTACTCAATTAAATGCTCCTTCTTCTTTTCACTTTTTTTTTTTTTTTTTTTTTTTGTTCTTAAAATACTAAATAAACGCACCTTTTGCTCAACAGTAGACTGTATCCGAATAGGTGATAGTTTTTTACGTTATTTTATAGTATAAAATTCAAAATCAATCTTTCCTTACTGATTTGAAAGTACCTTCGTTATTTATTTGCAGAAATGTATAACCAAAATTTTGTGTTAATATTACATAGAGGTTCTTTTTTTTTCTAAAATATTTTATTTTTGTCTGATTACATTCATACAAGATAGTTAGAATTAAAAGCTCATATCATGAATCATCTCTATACTAAGTTTGGTAACAGCCCGCTTTAACTGCAGAAAGCTGTTATAGCAAAAATTTTAATTATAATGACTTTGTATTTATATTTTCATTTTTTTTTAGTTTAGTTATAAAATAAATATCTCTCATTAACACATTTCTTTCAATAATGCATAAAAATAGTGAAATTCCGACAACTACTCGGTATTGGCCGAATACATAGCTTAAATTTCGCCGAGTGCCGAGTATATACCAAGTACTCGGTACAGCTCTAGTTGCAATATATGGTCATTAATTATTATTTCTTTTAAAATTACCAATTGAACTCATACTATAATTATTAACTTTATGCATCAAAACATGTATATAGAGAATTTTACAGATTAGAACTTGTAGAATAGTGAATTTTCAGCATTTGCCTGCATATTTATGTGTATTACAGCATCTTATTTATTTATTTTTATTTATTTTTTTAAACAGTGTCAATAATAAATAAAATAAAGTGCATATGGCATAAGGACAAAAATAATATAATGAAACTAAGCCTTAAGAATAAATACAAATTTACAAAAGGGAGAGAGATTACAATAAGTTTATTTTTCTGTAAATTTTTCAAAAAGGTCTTATTTCCCACTTATAGTAATTTTATTTTCTAATTTTTTAAATCCTGAGTTTTTATATTAGATCTTACACACACACAAAAAAAAAAAGCTTAGTTTTACTAAAGAATTAGAGAGCTAAATATTTAAAATGCATTCATTTAATGAATAAAATATGCGAAATTAATATTTAATATTAGATCTTAAAACGAAAAAGGGAAAATCATAAAGAATCGACATTAAGATATTTGTTGTAATAATAAAGTGCAAACTTAAAGCTATTCCATATTATGATGCTATCAAATCATGAGTTAAATAAAAGCATTGTATTTTGCTTTATAATACGTTAATAAAATAAAGAGCATTTAAAATTTTATCCAAAATATTTCTAAAAATGAATTGCAAAATATATCAGGAAGGCATAGCACATTGTATGTAAATAATTAACTTTTCCAATAAATAAATAACATCAACATAAATTATTAATTCAAACACTTGAGCAAGTTTTTTTTTTTTTCTTTAGTAAATATACAACACAGATATGTCACCAAGTAATTCAAAAGTGGTTGAGTACATTTCAAACACAGAATAGAATTTAATGCTAATTTCATTAATACTTTTGTGTCTATGCATTTGTATTAAATTACACAGATAATTTTCAGTTGTATGAGTGCATTCATAGAATTTTATTCATGTATTAACCACTTCACTGGCCATCCCGAGATAACTCGGGGGAAACATAGCCTTCCACATACTACAGTGGCCGGTGAAGTGGTTAAAATAGCATGGTACTGAAAGGGGGAAAAACGTGTTTTAAAATTATCATTATGATTATAATAATCTCAATAATTATGCATATTTTTAAAAAAAGTATTCATGATTACAATGATGATAGCAATAAGCTTGTAATTTATGTATACTGACAAATCTAACTCAATTTGTTAATTTTTATTAAAAAGTTAATTCTATAATTTAATATAATAATGAAATAGACAATATAAACAGACAAATACTTACTCTCAATCTATTAAATTGTCCCTTTTTAGCCTTAGACTTGGATTTACTTCTTGTTTTAGGGCCATTTCTATCTTCACCATCATGCTGATTCAAATGCTTCTGTAAATCTTCTGAAGTGGGAAAATTTTGGTGGCATTCGAAGCAAGACCAAGAATTCTGTTGTTCTTCTATTACTTAAAGTAAATGAATAAATAAGTAAATATAGAAGACTATTGTGAAGTCATTGAATGTTTTTGTTCAAAGAAAATACTGTGAAATGCATTTTTTTTGAGCTAAAGAATTATCTTCAGATAATATCTAAATTTCAAGAACATTTTGATTTTTACATTGGTTCTGTATGAAATTCGTTTCTAATTAAAAATATGTTGTAATACTGACAACTAATGATAGTTTATTGTTCCTCTCAATAGACAGTAAAGTCTATATACTATAAATATTATTCACCTATACATTTCCCTATAAAACATCTGGACATTTTCAAGTAACCAGATGGGATGTGGGGAATGCAGTCTGCCAGGGTATAGGAAGTAATAATTATTTAATTGGGTTAAAAGAGATTGTGACAATTTATTAACTGGGATCGGAATTTTCCCTAAGCTCTTGTGTGCATCGATAGAATGACATGTATGACAAAATATCGAAAATCATGTTAGAAATTTAAATCTTACTTGGATTAAGGCAGACTTTAGAAAATAATATATGCCTTGCTGGAAAACCTATTTACCAGTAATGTTTTTTCAAATGATTAAGTTTCAATCATTAGAATGAGAATTATGAGAATTTAAATTTTAGAGCAATTAGGATTTAAAGTAAGATATTTTACTATATATATGTATATTGTTATAATCCACCTTCCTTTATCATTGGTGCTTATTATTATATTTTTTTATTACTTATTATTTATTAAGGTGTTTTTATAATAAAATTACTGCTTTTGGCCTAGCATTGGTGCTTTTAATTATTATAATTTTTTTATATTATTTATTATTAATTAAGGTGTTTTTATAATAAAATTACTGCTTTTGGCCTAGAATTTCAATAGATCTCAAAATATTTAAATATATTTAAATTCAGGGTGGCTAGCATTTGAATTTTCTAAATTCCCTGACTCTTATTGTTTATTTCCCATGAAAATGTCCTGACATTGCCAAAATATTTAGTGATTTAAAACAACATTAATAATTTAAAGATTAATGTAGCTTATTTTCAAAAAAATTTTCAAAATTCCCTGACTTTTCCCTGATTATTTGATTTTTCCTGACTGCTTGCCACACTGTAATTTTTTCTATTTTTTCAGTCAAAATGTTTTTAAATTTTTGTTTATTTATTTTTTAAAAGAAGAAAGAAAAATACTTTTGATAACAGATAACAAACTATTAAAAATTTAAATTGAAATATATATATACAAATGAATGCACAAGATAAAGAAAGACAAAAAGAATTATAATAATATTACCTTTTTTTTCTTCTTCATTTGGCTCTAAAACAGGCAATCCATACTTTTCAGCATATGCAGGAGAATACCAAATCCTTAATTCAGTTTTAGGATTTATCGAACGTATTGTATTAAAATACAAATTTTGACCTTGTTGGACTAAAACTAGATTTTGTTCCTTGTGCGTATTAGCAGGTCTAACAAAACGCATCCAGTTACTCATGGTTTCATCAGATGTGTCCAAGTATAAATGCAAGCCCTCGTGTTCCACCTGTATATGAATCGAAGTAAGAATGTTGAATAAAAATTTATATAAATAAAATGAATGTGGTATTGAACCACATTTGATAATTAAAACTACAAATGAGAAAGAGAAAAACATCTGTAACAATTTGCACATAACATTTATTGTATCACCAAGAATATTTTTATTTTGTTTATAGCAAGCATTACAATTTTCTTAAATAATAGAAAAGCTTAAATTTAAGTAATCTTGATAATGTATTAAAGATACAAAAAATAATTTCTATACTTTTGTATGATTTCCATAAAAAAAAAAAAAAGCTCCTTAAGTATCTCAAAATGACTGCATAAAGCTACAGTCATCCAAAATCAGATACAGGTCAAATCTCTATAAATTTGGAGACCGTGCAAAATTGCATATTAAGGAAATAAATCTATGACATCAATAGCAGTTAATCCATGTGAAAAGTAGGAGGTTTTTTAGTTGTACTTTCACAAAATTCCACATCACACAAAAACAAAAGGCTTCTTCTCAAAATTCAAATTTATAACACGGGCTTGCCTTCACAAAATTCAAATTCATAAAAATGGCCCTTTCACTAGATTTCCATAAATAATATTTTTCAGTATTTTTTTTAAATGAATGCCAATATATGGTTCAGTGAAACAAACCAACTTGATAAATTAATAGCCAACTTGATTGATCAACTTCCTTTAACTTGATATTAAACATTATATAAAGCAACAGTTAAAATAGATTTTAAACATTCTTTTTTCCTACAAAAATAAAAATTTTATGAAAATATTTTCTTTTCCACAAAAAAGGGCCAAAAAGGCTCCCTGATAAATTAAAGAATGCTGATATTGTTCTGTGAAGTTAAGGCAAAACTCATATTTATGTGCGCTTCAGAGAAAAACCACGGAAAATTCCAAACAGCTATGCTGACGATGACAAGCACAACTTGAGATTAAATTTGGTGCCTTTCATCTACCAGCTTTGAGAGAAGAGCCTCTTGGCCACTAGTGACAGCATTAATCACAGAAAAATGCCATAAGTTTCACAGAACAAAATTTTATTTGACATAAAGAAAGAACTAAACATTATATAGACTGGATTTGTTGGTACCAAATGACACAACAAAAAGGTCCGATTAGAAGCAGGACATACTTCTTGAATTTACTGGTTATGAGTAAGTAAAACAGAGCTAAGAAAGGTGAATAAAATATCTACCATGTATGGATGAATTTTAAAAAGGATGATTTTATTAACAAAATCAGGTGCTAGAAAATTCAGAACAATTTAAGCCTCACAATGCAATAAAAAATTAGAGATACAGAAATAGCTAAAAGCCTGTAATAATAGAAAATTCTATTATGATTTTATAAGATTTTCCCTGGAATTGCAAAATCCTTAAAAACTGTTTCACAAAAAAAAAAAAAAAAACCACTCAGGAGCGCAGCATGAATGAAACAATGCAATATAACAGATTCAAAGTACCACTGATACATAAATACTGATTTTCATGTTTGCCAAGCGAACATCCAAAACTGCAGTTAGAAGTTTGTTAATGTGTATTTTGATTTATGAAAGAATTTTCTTATCAACATTTTATAAATATCAAACTATATTTGTTTCCTTTCTTTTACATATATAAATAAAATATAGTGAAAGAAATAGTTTTACAAGAATATTTTTGGCAATAAATTTGTCGTCTATACCCGTGATCTTGACAACATTTGTTGATGACATAGCGGCAAATGTCATTATGTCGCTGTGCTCGTGAGAACTCTATTAATTTCAAATCATTAAGCTACCAAAATTTTACAAAGTACCAACTATTTTAATAAAATAAAGCGTAGTGAAAGGGAAAGTTTAAAGAAGAAAGTAGAGAATGCAGAATTAATGCAGTTTACTCTAATATCAATTATTATAAAACACAATTGCAATCATTTTAAAGCCACAGGATGAATTACAAAAGAGTTTAAACTTCTTAATTACAAAAGAGTTTAAATTTTCATAAGATAAATCAGCTTATGAATATTAAGATAAAATAATAAGTTTACAGCAAAATAAAAAAAAAAATATTAATCTTATTTTAAACTGAAGTATCACAAACTGAAAGTTTCAAAAAGATTTAAGTAATTTATTGGGAGAGGTTTTTTTTTTTTTTTTTTTTTTTTTTTTTAAGTCATTTATGAGTTATTGTAATAATAAATAAATTATACATACATAACTGAATTTTTGTAATAGAAAGACAGTATCAATCGACATTATATTGTTTCACATTTTTCTTCTCTTGCCTAAACATTTTATTCATGATGCATATAACCAAATACAACAAACTTTTACAAGGTTCATACTCAAAAGACAGAAAAAAAAAAAAAAAAAAAACTGTTTTTCCAGATTATTCTAAAGAAAATATTAGCTTCACATTACGGGATGATATGGGCAATATCCACTGCCTTTGCAGCATAGAATTAGTTTAGTACGATATTAACTTATTATTTTAAATTTTTATTTAAATAAGACATGATACAGTAATTATTAGTGCATATTTTGCAGTATTTTCCCAGATTATTAGAGATTTTATGTTGCTACATACGACCCATTGTATTATTTTTGCATATTTTCACAATGATTAAACTGAATTTGAGCTAAATAAGAAAAATGCATGAGTGAAAATGAGAAATTTTACTTTTCCCGCATTTTACAATAAATTTTTCTAGAATTTTAACAAAAATTTTCATTTTCCATAAGATTTTTCCGAGATAGAAACAATAATGCTTAATTTCCTAAGTATTTCAGATTTTCTCTGAGGTGTACATGCAATGTATTATCCTTTTTAAGAATAGAAAAAAAATTCTTATATTACTACAAATAAACTATTTACATTGTCTTGTTATAGTCCTTAATTATAATTTTTCATGAAAATCTCCAAAATAAAAATAATTAAAAGAATGTTCCATTTTATAAATATAATTAAAAAAATTATGCATTCAAATAATTTGAAGAAAAATAATGAAATCCTTACCAAATAAATAAAACTATCATTAGGTGGTTCCTCCCTTTTAACAAGGATACCTTCAATTGGTCCAAACTGAGTGCGCTTTGGAATGGTTTTTTTGGCAAAAACTCCATAAACTGAAACAAAGTGGAAAATTAATAAAAGTGCATTTATTCTTTTACTAATAGAAGGATGTTATAACAAATTGAATTTTAACAGGAAAAGAAAAATGTAAATATATTTTTAGTCTGGAGTTTCTAAATCCTTAATTAATGAAGTAATCAGTTTAAAAAATTGCACTAAAAATTATATTTTATTGCCAAATTCTAAATAGTTTCATGCTTTTCTGGTTCCAAATCACTGCCCCAAAATAACATTGCTTCCATCCAGGACACTTTCAGAAAAACACTTCACTATTTTTTTTTTTTTTTAATAGTAAACACCAGACAACAAATGCTAAGAGAAACAGACAATCAATTGTTACATTCTTTGGTGGTCGATGATAAAAATATTTTTATTATTTTTTAAGGATCATTTTTCTGACTTTCTTAAAGTGTTTATTCCAGAGTAGTTTTTGAGAGGTCCTGTATCAGTAAATAATAGTTCAATTCACTCCTTTGTAACAATGTTCAAATTTAAAAGCTTCAGTATTTCTCTAACAGTGCATTTAAACATGTAGATGAGTTTATAGCTCTTTTATGCATAATTCAAGATCTGAATTAAAGGCAAGTTTCGGATCAGGTGGGAGGGTTACAATTAGTTAAAATATTTTGCAGTTTTCTAGAATTGCATTCCTGCAGACAATTATATGTAATTTCTTGTTTTTCAAAAGGGAAGCTGCCTAATAAAATTAAATAGCATAATATAACAGAGTGGCTAGCACTTAAACCTTTTCAAATTCCCTGACTTTTCCCTGACTATTTTTTGAGATTTTCTTCCATTTTTCCCTGACTCTCACGTTTATTTTCAATGAAAATTTCACGACACTAGCAAAAAATTTAGTGATTTAAAATATCATTAATAATTTAATGATTAATATAGCTTATTTTCACAAAATTTGTTAAAATTCCCTGACTATTGCCTGACTTTTCCAGATTTTCTAAATTCCCTGATTCTTTGATTTTCCCTGACTGCTAGCCACCCTGTATAAGATGTTATGTGACATGTTATTTAATAAAGCAGTAGGATGTCCTTACCTGGTTCTCCATCATTATTTAGAGATATTTTGTTTACATACAGATAGGAAGCTGGTAAACTAGCCCAAGCACGGCTTAGTACAGGTTTATCAAAGATTAATTGTATCCTATGCTGAGTACATTCTTTATCATAAAAAACACCACAATCTTCACACCCTAAAATAAAATAAAATAAAATAAATAAATAAATAAAAATACATCCATTAAATTAAAAGGAAAAATAATAATATGGATAGAAAATGGAGAATGTGAAAAATAGTACAAATGCAGAAAATAAACAGCTTTGCTTGCTTAATCAAGCAATACTGTCAATAGAATCTTTAATAACAGGAGACTTGGCGTTGGAATATTAAAACCCGAATAAATTACTACGTCAGAAACGCCAAAGAAAAATATTGGAAATGCATACAGCTGTTTCGGCAGCCTTAAGCGTGCCGTCTTCAGTAGTTAACTTTAATAAATTCCTATTGGCCACTCTCCCCACCTTTTCCACAATCCTATTGGTTGAACTAAATTCGGCCCCTCTCCTATAAATATCAGCACTTCCGCAGATTCAGAATCCTTTTTTGCACTGAAGACGGCACGCTTAAGGCTGCCGAAACAGCTGTATGCATTTCCAATATTTTTCTTTGGCGTTTCTGACGTAGTAATTTATTCGGGCTTTAATAGAATCTTTACTTTTAATTCATGTCTAAACAACTTTAACTCCTTTTATAAGTAAAAATATTCTGGACAGAAAAGAATAATTTACACAATTATAACATGTAGAACACTCTTTGTATGCTTAATACACACACTTAATATATTTTTTATGCAAAATTTACTTAATAGTTTATATTTTTATTGAGAAGTTTTTTGTAGCCAAATAAAATAATAATAATAATTACTGATTTTTTTTTTAGGGAAAAAGAAAAATCATACATAAGAGTTTATATAAACTATAAAACACTTTCTAACTGTACTGCTTGTATCTCTGTAACAAACCCTTAAAGCATAGTTTAAATTAAAGAATTATTATTTTTTCTTTCCTGTTGCTTCCTGGTATATATGTCAACAGGTCAAGCAGGGAGATTGTAATATATATTTACTTTTCCTTTCTCCCACAAATAGTGCTAAATTGGACAGTTGTAATAATTACAGAATGGAAAATGGGAAATCTTCAAAATAGAAATCTGCATTAATCGAACAGGAATAAAGAAAGAGAGAGGAGTTGGGGGTTGGAAGGCTAGTCAACTGCCTGTAATTTAGAAAGCAGGGGAAAAAAGGTTGATTACTCATCTTCCATTTAAGAAAAAAGGATTTAAAAAAAAAAAAAAAAAAAAAAAAAATTAAGATTTTTTTTTTGTTACTTGAAATTTTTACATAGTTGAGTGACATGTAACAGAGCTTTTAAGGGCCCTCTTCACTCACCGCCGCCGGAAGCCGAAGCTAATGTTATTCTATGGGAAATTTTTCTTTACAAATAACTTATTAACTAATACATATTTTTAAATTCTGTTTTCACATTTTGAAAATTCCCAGCTGTTAAATTGATGGACCTTTTTTAAAAAATCATTTTTTAATTTTTTATATTTTATTTTGAAGCTGCAAAATACGAATTTTCAATATGTGAATTCTTTTCATTTTGCAATTTCAAAATAAAATATTAAAAATTAAACAAATCCGTTTTTAAAAAAGGTCCGTCAATTTAACAGTTGGTGATTTTCTGAATGTGAAAACAGAATTTAAAAATATGTATTAGTTAATAAGTTATTTGTAAAGAAAATTTCCCCATAGAATAACATTGGCTTGGGCTTCTGGTGACGGTAAGTAAAGAGGGCCGTTAATGTATTAAACTATAACTTACAGTGGCGATTACTTCTCAGGTCTCGCCTTGGTCTTGAATATTCAGATTGGCCAATATCAGTTGAATCTGTAATGGAGGTTGAAGGAATTGAGGAGTAACCTGAGGAATTTTCTGATAATTCTTCGGGACTTCTAGTTGAATCTGGGTGAGTAGCACTGCTGACTGTAGCACAACTGTGTAACTCATCCACAGAGTTATGGATATCGGTAGAAACTGAAATAATTTTTAAATATTGAATATAATTAAAGTGATAGACAAAATTCACAAACATTAATCAAAATTCATACACACACAAAAAAAAAAAAAAAAAACCTTATAACAAAATATTTTTATTTTTATATAATAACAATACATACAATATTTATGCTAACAAATATAGTTTGTTGTAGGACGACTAAGGCGCCCATTGAAAAATAATAGTTTTATTTTATTTATTTCTCACTCTCACATTAAATAATTCATTTGCTAGCAAGCCCGTGTGAAATTTTCTCACTTTGTTTATCTCTTCGTTACCTTTAAAATTATTATTTTATAGACGTCATTTTTTTCATATGCATGAGCAAATTTTTATTTATTTTTATTTTTTACAGGAAAGCACATTTCATTATATGCTGAAAAGAAAATGGCAACAATTAAAATTTTAAAATGTATTTTAAACCATTTATTTTCCTATTTTAATTCATTTTAAAAAATGTAATTATATATTCGTTACAAATAATGTACCAAATGTAAGGTGCAATTTTTCTGAATACGTCTGTTTAAACAGCTTATCGATCGGACAATTACATTTTTAAAAATTGACTAAACTATGAAAATTAGGAGACAGAGTCCAAGGAAATCTCTTAAGCCTAAAGTGTGACAGAATCAGTCACGGATGAGGGTAACTATATATGCTGATTATATTCAAATTTGTTACATTAAAGTGTATAATTTTTTTTTTTTTTTTTTGGCAAAGTAGATCAATAAAGGTTATTTTTTCTCAAACAACAGAAGATAAGAAACATCTAAATATGTGGTAGAAAGTAATATTTTTTAAAGAATTAATTGTCAAGGCCGAGTGAAAAGTACTATGGCAAACAGATTTTAATACTATGATACACAGTTTAATAGTATAGATCATTTAAATAAATAAAATATGATAAAGCATGAAATCAATAAAAAATGCTTTAATTATTATTTATTCATTTTTTTAATTATTATTTATTGAGAAAATGCAGTTACTAGAGATGTAAAATTTCCGGAAATTTTGAGGCGGTGGAAAAAAACCTAGTTTTTTTCTGGAAAAAATAGGAAAAATGGATTTTTTACAGATAAAAATAGGGTTTCTTAAATAGTTATAACATCTTAGAAAATATAAAGTGTTAAATATTTAAAAGTACATGCAATCCATATTATTTTTTCTTAACATAAATATGCAAAAAGCTTTTACTATTAAAAAATTAGCCTTTCTGTTTCATAACTGCCACTACCTTTCCTTGTACAAAACACCAAAAATTAGTTAAAACATCATTCAAATATTAATTTTGCATAGGGTGTGCATTCCTATGGAATGTTCATTTCCCAGTGGCATTGATACAAAGAATTTAGACTAAAATCAAACCAACAAAAAAAATATATATATATATATATCGATTCGAACCTGACTTCTTCAACCCAAAAACTAAATTTGTAGCGTGCGGAACTCAAAAATGAAGCTAAATTAGGGTAACATTATTTATTATTTACATCTAAAGTTACACACTAAATATACAACACATAAAGTTACTATTTACAGGGGTAAGTTAAAGGGGTAAGTTGAAATTGTAGAAATAATGAGTCCGACACCCTACAATATCTGTTACTTTGTGATCGTGGGCCATTTCGGCTAAACACCGACCACACGTTGCATGCACTTCCTTCTCTGGAAGCCTGGGGGTCTCTGAATGTTCTCTTCTTGGCAGTGTTGCCAAACGGGTCGCTAGGGGGCGCTGAGGTTACGTAGCATAGGCGCGCTACAATCTCCCCCTCTGGCTCTGACGACGACTCGGCGAGGAGCCAGGAAGTTGTTTTCTTGGTCTACCTCTTCTTCTTATGGGTACCATAGGAGAATTAGTACATGTTATATTTTGAAATGGAGTTAGAGCTGACACATGGTAGACTCCTAGAGGTTGATTAGGCTTCTCAGAGGTGGCTATTTCGAAGCTATTTGGTGATTTTTGTGATCTTATAATATAAGGTCCATCTTGTCGTGGCATGAACTTTGCAGTCTTAGCTTGGTTGGCGTTGCTTAATGGGTGAAGTTTTACCCAGACCAAATCACCTGGTTTGTATTTTGGACTTTTTCTACGTGATTTATCAGCATACTCTTTTCGACGATCTTGATTTTTCTCAATGTTTTCTTTAATTTGTGACATATATTTTTCAAAACGTTTCAAATAAGGTGTGATTTCTGGTACAAAATTGTCGTTTTGAATTACAGAACGAAAATCAGTAGTGACGTCATCTACTGTTCTGAGTTCTCTAGCAAAACTTAGGTATGCTGGTGTGTGACCTGTAGTTTCACATTTTGCAGTGTTCATTGAAAATCGAATAGCTGGCAACTGTTCAGCCCAGGAAGAATGATTGTTACCAACCATCATTGCTAAACGAGGTTTTAAGTCTCTGTTTTTTCTTTCAACAGGATTCGCTTGTGGGTGGTACACAGGAATAAGACTTTGACTGATTTTTAAAACATAGCATAACTGTTGCATGACTGCACTAACAAACTGAGGACCATTGTCACTTATTAGACGACGAGGTAACCCATATCTTAGGAATACTTCATTTAGAAGGGTTAAGGCACATTCTTTTGCAGTCGCTTGTTTTAATGGGAATAACTCTACCCATTTTGTAGTACAGTCTTCAACTATGAAGATCCACTTCATACCTTCACTTGTTTTTGGTAAGGGTCCGAAGAGGTCTATTGCAACACATTCAAAACGTTGAGCTGGAACAGGTGTTCGCAGCAAACCAGCAGGTTTCTGGTTGGAGGCTTTATATCTGATGCACTCTGCACAACTCTTTACATAATCAGTGATGTATTTTCTCATACCAGTCCAATAATATCTTGAGGATATTCTGGAAAAAGTTCCATTAGCTCCATAATGTGCAGCTGTGGGGGCATCATGATGCAACTTGAGTACCATTTCTCTTTCATGGGAAGGAACGACTAACTGAGCTTCCTCCATTTCAGAGTGTGGAGAATAGCGGTAAAGTACACCTTGGTTCATGACGTAACCTCGTTCCGTCCAATTTGCGAAATCTACTCCTTGGTTGACATCTTCAAAACAATCTATAATTTTCTTCAGTTCTGGATCTTTTAGCTGTTCTGACCTGAGGTCACTCGCAGTTCTTGTTGGGACATCAAGAACGATGGTCTGTAAGTCGCACGAAGTTTCTTCTTCACAGGTTGGGCGAGAAAGCATGTCGGCAATGACATTTGCTTTTCCAGGGACGTATTGCACTTTCAGGTTGAAAGACTGTATTTCCAATGCCCATCGAGCAAGTCGGCCTGTTGGAGATTTGAGAGTGAGCAGCCATCTCAAAGGTTGGTGGTCGGATGCCACAGTTATTTCAGAGTTTTCTATGTAGCCTCGGAATTTCTTCAGGGCCCAAACAACAGCAAGGGCTTCTCTTTCCGTTGTAGAGTAGTTGCGTTCAGCTTGGGTAAGCAAACGACTAGCATATTCTATAGGATGTTCCTCTGAATCGTTTCCTTGTAGTAGGACAGCTCCAATAGCATACTGACTTGCATCTGTACGAATGATATATGGCTTTGTACCATCAGCCTGTTTTAACACTGGGGGTGTGATGAGGCAGTTCTTTAATAATTCAAATGCTTTTTGCTGGTTATATCCCCAATTCCATGGGACTTTCTTTTTTGTGAGGTCACTTAATGGTCTTGACACATCAGCAAAATTTTGAATATATCTTCTAAACCATGAACATGTCTGGAGGAAAGACTGGACTTCTTTCACATTCTTGGGAGGCGGAATTTTCTGGATAGAAGACACCTTTTCTGGATCAACTTCAATACCGTTTTGTGTGATCCAAAATCCCAAATATTTCACTTTAGGAGATACAAAGTGACACTTTTCTCTGTTTGCTGTAAGCTTAAAAAGTAAGAGTCTCTCAAAAATTGCTTGTAGATCTGAGAGGTGCTTTTCAAATGATTCAGACAACACGATGATATCATCAAGATACGTTAGGGTAAGTATATCTTCAAGACCATTGCGGAAACGGTCAATTAAACGCTGGAAAGTTGCTGGTGCATTCTTGAGACCGAATGGCATCCGAAGGAAGCGGTATGTTCCAAAAGGGCAAACAAATGCTGTTTTGTCTTGGTCTTCAGGGTGGACCTTTACTTGATGATAACCTGCACGAAGATCTATAGTTGACATGTATGAAGTTTGTTTTGCTTCATGGAGTAAATCATCCATTCGGGGCAATGGATAAGTATCTGCAACTGTATTGTTGTTTAATTTTCTGTAATCAATACAAAGGCGAAAAGTTCCATTTGGCTTAGGGATTAATACGACTGGAGATGCATAAGGTGATTCACATTCTTCTATGATATTTTCCTTTAACAGTTTATCTATTTCCTGTCGTAAAATTTCTTTCTTTTTAGGATTCATGCGATATGGTGGCGTTGATACTGGGAAGTGGTTTCCAGTTTTTATTCGATGTTCTATAAATGGGGTAGGTTCTCCCCCTGGTTGAAAGCATTTTTCATATTTTTGGAGAAGGGAATTCAATTGTGACTGTTGTTGGAATGTCAAATGCTGACCTTCATCTTCACGAAGTCCACATGAATGTGACTCATCAGCATGTACTGCCAATAGACTATTGATGTTAGGTGGTACTTCAATAAAATTAAATTTTTTCTGAGGATTGTCATCAAAAAACCACAAACGTTTCTGGAGATTTAGAACTACTCCTGCTTTACTTAGAAAATCCACACCAAGAAGTGTACGGTTATTTCTGGCATGTTTGAGGACTAACAATTCAATTGGAACAACTCTTCCTTGAATTTTTATGTCAACAAAAGTTGTGAGGATCTCTGTTGGTTGACTGCGGCCATCAGCAAGCGTCATTTTCAGTACTTTATCTTCAAATGTATGGCCATTTTCTTGGAGAAGGCGATATAATTTTTCACCAGCTACAGAGTGTGTAGCACCAGTATCAGCACACACTGCTGCTCTTTGGTTACAGATGGACACTTCTAATAAACTATTTGGGTGATCCTCTGTTGAGAAACTGTAAAAGTTCAAATTGTTGAAACTGGATGTCATGACATCAGCTTTAGGCATGGATGGATTACAGGAACGGCATTTTGATTTAATTACATTAGGAGCTCCACAACCATAACAGGATACAGGGTTTGTTCTACTTCGTGAAGTGTCAGAATTTTTATCTTGAGCTCTGTCATTGTGAATGGGATCCCGCCTACTTTGACTGGGGACCCCGGAATCCCACCTACTTTGATTGGGGACTCCTGACAGAGGGTATTGATGAAAATCATAATTTTGGGAATAAATTTTCTTTCGAGTGTAGCTGTGTTTCTGTTCTGTCTGTTTTGGATAAAACTTTTTAGTTGCATCAGTGCTTGTCATCTTGATTTCTTTCTTAGGTAGACGAAGGTTGTCGTAAGCATCAAGCTTTTCCACAAGTTGTCCAGGAGTTACCCATTCGTTCCAAATATCTAAAAAATGTTCCTTGACATCTGGAGGGACTCGTTTCTTCAGTTGGTCAACTAAGATTAAATCTTTTAATGCTTGGAAATCATTAATGTTGAGCTCAGTGATCCATCCGTCAAAATAACTCTGTAGTTCAAACTGAAAGTCTTTCCATGTTTTTTCAGGCGATTTTCTATGTGTGGCGAAAAGATTTCGATATTTATCACCACTTAATTTAAATCGTTTTAAAAGTATGCATTTAACATGGTCAAAATCTTGGGCTTTTTCCTCAGGTTCTCTTGCGATAAGCTGGGCAACATCACTAGGAAGAACCCCAAGTAGGTAAGCTACCCAGTTTGTTTTTTCAATTTTTAAAAATTTTACTTGTCTTTGAAACAAGTTTATGAAAAGAGAGAAATCGTCTTCCTTGGGGTTGAAGTTTGGAAGTAATTTCTTGAACTGGAAAGGTTGGGTGGGACATGGCATAGGCTGAGCCTCAGCAGGTGCTGGTGTAATTTTATTTGCTTCTATCTGGAGTCTAAGTTTTTCCAGTTCGAACTCTTTTTGTTGTTCGAGTTCATCTTTTTCACGTGCTAATTTCTCTTCCAATTCAGCCTTTTCACGAGCATGCTTTATCTGCTCTTCATTTTGTAATCTTTCTTCGATAAGATTGGTAAGGCAATTTCTAACGAAATCTTCGTCGTAGTTGGCAGATTTAATAATTAAATCTTTTATTTCATATAATTTTGTATCAGAAGTCACTGCAATGCCTATTTCTTGGCACAGTTTCAGTAGATCGGTTTTTCTACCCTTGCCTAGGAAAGCCATTTTTGTTTGCTTTCCGAAATTTTGTTTAAAAAAAAAAATAATAATAACTAAATATTTATGTCAGAGTTCAGTTAAAGTTTTAGAATAAAAAAAATTTTAGAATTAATGAATCAAAAGTAAATAGTATATCTTTATTATACTTGAACAATTGTAATTAAAAGAAAAAAAAAAATTTTTAGTTGATAAAAAAAAAATTCCTTTTAATTCAGTTATTTATTTTAACGTTATTGAACTCTGAAAATAGTTTATTTAAAAAAAAAAATAAGAATAATAACCAAATGTAATTATAAAATCTATGAAATAGAACAGATAATTTTAAAATTTAATCTTTCCATTTTACCAAATATCATTAAAGGGTTAAATGATTTATTGAAAAAAGTAAGCAAAGCAAATTTTGCATAAAACAAAATTAAACAAATATATATTTGTAAATACTGCTGATATAAGGAAAAAAAAAATTCTATCCGTAAATAACAATTTACTATTATATGTGAAACAGAAAACAACCAATTAAAATTAAATATTTCCTTTAACTGGATGTTTATATAAATATGCCAATGCTTTTAAATAAATAAAATAAAATAAACTAATGGCACATGAATTTATTCATCAAATAAAATAAATCAGCATTATGTTTCAAATAAAAGAAGAGAAGAAAAAAAGAGGTGGCTTGCTTAAAGCACACACATTCCAAGTAATTATAATATAAAAGTAACTTATTAATATATACATATATCTTTTCCTCTATTTATTTTATTAAACACTCATTTTCTGTAGACAAGTAATAAAATAATAAACAAAAACAAATAAATGACTCTTTCACTTTATACTCGAAAACAAAAGTAAATAAAAAAAAATCTGCAAAGCAATTGATAAAAGAAAGAAGAAAAAAAAAAAAAAAAAAAATCTCTTTCAAGCAATTTTATCAAAATGAGTCACACATCTATATAATTATCCTTTTCTTCCAACTAATCGCCAGAAGGAAAAAAAAAAAACATATATATATCAGTTTAAGAGATTGTGTCAGAATAAAATTTTTGTTTTGGTTTAGAATAGACACAATAAGAGAAAGAATACAATTAAATGTTAAAACATATAGTTTATTCGAATAAAGTAAAATATCTTACCTCGTTAAATAACAAGCATCCGAAAGTTAAGTCTGCCCTTACTTTATATTATTATACTAGATTACTGGAATTCTCAATACCGAAGTAATTATAATTAAAACCATAACTTTGAATTCTCTTAATATTGAAAGAAAAAAAAATCTTTATTCCATAATAGGATATAAATAAATAAACCTGATTCTTAATACATAGGGTAATGTATTACTTTTACTATCAAAATATTGGTATCTAAAACCAAAGTTGTTCTCAAATGAAAAAATTGTGCACAGAATCTGTTCTCAGATGAATAAAGATGTGCACATTATTCCTAAATGAATAGATAAAAATTTTATTTTTTATTATAGCAATACGAAATCGAAATAATTTATAAAGTATAAAATTACGTTTAAAGTATAAAAGTATTAAAGGATAAAATTACGTTCAAACAAAAAAAGTTACGTTTTCAAAATTACTGAATGACAGAATTTTCAGAACAAGAAAAACAATAACGTATTAACACAAAACGGAAAGTGAAATGCACTTACCTGTATTATCCTGTGGATGTCCAGCGGATGCGGACTTTACCTGACTGAGTCCAGTGGATGAGGACTCTTTATCTTTTTTCCAGCGGATGCGGATGTTATGTGTGTCCAGCAGGTGCCAGACTCGAAGGAATTTATTTTAAAAAAAATTCACGACGGAAAATTTTCATGTGGGCGCCAATTTTGTTATAATGGCCCCATACAACTATAATAGAACGTTTAACGGGAAATCCATGACACATTTTTCGTTGGGCGCCAATTTTGTAGCGTGCGGAACTCAAAAATGAAGCTAAATTAGGGTAACATTATTTATTATTTACATCTAAAGTTACACACTAAATATACAACACATAAAGTTACTATTTACAGGGGTAAGTTAAAGGGGTAAGTTGAAATTGTAGAAATAATGAGTCCGACACCCTACAATATCTGTTACTTTGTGATCGTGGGCCATTTCGGCTAAACACCGACCACACGTTGCATGCACTTCCTTCTCTGGAAGCCTGGGGGTCTCTGAATGTTCTCTTCTTGGCAGTGTTGCCAAACGGGTCGCTAGGGGGCGCTGAGGTTACGTAGCATAGGCGCGCTACAAATTTAATTTAATGATTCATCTGAAAATCATGCAAAACTTTTTTAAGTATAAAATAAAATAAATTTTCATTGTCACAGAGTTAGTAAATCATTTTAAATATTTTTAAAATGGAGTTAGTGATACACTAAGCTAAAAATTTAAAAATCTGAAAAATGGATCAATAATTTTTAACCATTTATGTGTGTTGTGTACTTCAAGAGTACAAAAATATGCTTTAAGTTTAGTGGGATTGTGAAATTATATATATATATATATATATATAAAATCAGAAGGCTTGTTGCATTTACTTTGTACTACTATGCAAACTTTCTTTTTTCCATTAATATTTCAGTTTCTTCTTATTTGAATTGTCAACTATTCTTAAAATTCTAATCATACTATTAAATACATTGTAATCAATCAGTGAATTTCATTGTTGCTTCGTGGTTTCCTTGTTATTCATCTGCTTTGAAATTTTGCTTTTTAAAATCCATTTGACTCCTTTTCTGGTCGTGGCAGGCTGGGGGAGTGTTGCCAGCGTGAAACTAGTTTAACCCCCTGCCTCCTTCCTTCCTATCTTAAGTTTCTTAAATTATTTTTTCATAAATTTGCATATTGTTTATGGTTTTAAGTTAAGATTTGTTGTGTTACTTTATTGATTCGTTTGTTTTGCAGGCTGTTAATTAATAAATCTGGTTTCTTTAAATTTGTGTATTTCATCCGCTGATAATTTTTTTTTTTTTTTTTTCATTTTTCTGAACTTCTCAAAGAAATTTTTAATCTTGTTGGTCACTGGTGTTTTAGTGATCTTGTATCTGTTGCTTGGTTTCTACTATGCTTAATAGATCATCGTTATTATATATATATATGATTTTTCTTTGTTTATTGCCTTTCTGCGATATGTATGTAATAATCTGTGTATACGTATATTTAATCATGGGAATATGTAGTATGTTTATAATTATACCAAACAAATTTCTGTCTATCATGATAAATTTTTTTGAAAGATGTTCTTAAGTCAACCCGACTCGTTGAAAACTTAACCTAACCCGCAGGAAAAAAATTCAGTCAACCTGACCCATAAGAAAGATAAATCAGTCAACCTGAACCAAATCTAATAAGCAAGAGAAAAAATTCAGTCAACCAGACCAAATTTAGCCTGACCTGATTGCAGGTCAGGCTTGGGCAAAATCAGTTTAACAGACCTGATGCTGGACTCTAATTCAGATTTTCACTTAAAAGGAAATTAATCACTAAGATAAAATAAAAGTTTAATTTAAAGTTAATTAATTGAACTTCAGAAATTTAAAATAACATTATTGATTTTCTTTTTTTTTTTTAATATACAGGGTGGCTAACAATAGAACTTTTCCAAATTACCTGACATTTCCACGACTATTTTTCAGCATTTTCCCTGACTTATGCTGTTTATTCCCCAAACAAATTCATAAAATTAGTGACCAATTTAGCAATTTACAATAACAAGCTTTCAAATACGGCTTATTTCCACAAAATTTGTCAAAATTCCCTGATTATTCCATGATTTCCTGACTAGTAGCCACCCCGTTATAATATATAACTTAACTCAAACATACAGGACATAAATCAAATAGGTTTTGCACATATAATTTTTATAAACCATGAAATAATTTTTTTGACAGAAAGTAGTTGCTTAGGTTTTTTTTTTTTTTTTTTCTTTTTAACTGTTACATGCATTTATACAGAGGTGCCAAGTCTGTAATCTTAATTGTCTGTAATCTTAATACAGGAAATTTTTTAATGCAATCTTTTATAATAATTATCTGCAATTTAATAGGACAAGTTTTACTTTTTCCTTATTGTGGTATGAAATTGATTATTCGTTAGTAGTAACTTGACACCTCTGATTTATATGTGCGTGTGTGTGTGTGTAATATATATACACACACATTAGAATAATACAGTTAGACAATTCTAAGGATATATATTCAAGAAAAACGACTGAAGTATAGCAGAACTTGAAAAGAATAAGTAATTTCAACTGAATGTGATGGGAGGGAGGTCATTATAATACTTAAATACTTCAGGATGATTACCATTTGATTAC
The DNA here is from genome assembly GCA_963930645.1 of Salticus scenicus. Lineage (NCBI taxonomy): Eukaryota > Metazoa > Arthropoda > Arachnida > Araneae > Salticidae > Salticus > Salticus scenicus. Next base: position 39,897,972 of record OZ005654.1, on the reverse strand, counting down.
ATGGTTAAAACTTTATTTTTGAAATATGAACATCATCAGAATCAGTATTTTCATGTAAGATACAGCATATGAAAAAATATTTAAAAAAAAAAAAAAAAAGGCATCGGAATGTAAATATTATAAATTTCTAAATATGTTATTTTATGCTAGAAATTTCAAAATTTTAAATTTTTCTGGGTGGAAATAAACCCCTTCGAGAAAAAATAAATAAAAATAAATAAAAATAAAAAAAATAAACTGGTTTTTCCACCCAAAATTTCCGGGGGGGGGGGGGGGTTCGGACCATTCCCATCTCTAGCAGTTACTAACAGAAACTGCATTTTTTCAATAAATAATAATTTTTTGTGTTTAAAAATAGACTTCAAATGCTTTTAAATGACAAAAGTAAAAAAAAAAATTTTTTCAAGATAAATAGAAAAACTACACAGAAGCAACAAAATATTTTCACAGAAAATTCTGCATACACTGATTATGGGAAGAAAATCCATGACTGGTTGTACTTAAAGCTTCATTAGCTTCGAGCCCAGTACTACTACTTAAAACAGATGTTACGGCTTCATTCGTTGTGCTATCTTCACAGGAATTCATGTCTGATATATGACAATAATCACCTTAAATGGAAAAATAAAAGCATTTAAATATATTTGCTTAACTTTAACATTCAATTAAAATATTATAAAAACATCAATGAGATATAAAAAAGTGAAGTTAAAAAATTACCTGTAGTTGTATGCAAAACATTGTCTGAATTTTCTAAAGCTTGATTATAACCATCTGAACTATCTACAATATTCTAAAAGAATGAAAAAAAGAAAAATAGTAATAAATATTTCATACTGCATTTTGTTTCATATAAGACAACCAGTTTAAAAATCACTACAATAAAACATTTTTCAAATGTTGCTGACTGGTATGATAAAACATATACTAGCACTCAATCTTTCTGATTTTCCTTCACTTTACCAGAACAAGTGAAGGTGAATTTCCCTGATTTTTCTGAGTCATTTTATATTTTCCGTCTGAAACTTTCTGAAGGTAATTAAAGATTCAGATTTTATTATTATTATTATTCCAAGATTTAACCAAAATTTTAACTATTTTTATGATTTTGATCAAATTTCCTGATATTTTTTTGTTTTTACCAGCGTTGTAAAACTTCCCGACATTTCCAGGTTACGGGCTACACTCTGTATATGTAAAAAATGTAAGAATGAAAGATATCAAATGATGATGTATTTTGTATAGCACCTACATGTTCAGATTTTTTTTGCTGCCTATTTCATTAGATAAATCAGGCATTTCAGGTGTAGATAAATCAGACATTCCAGGCAGCATTTTTAGGTAGTTTTATGTGTTTCCAATCTCAATCTGCATTAAAATTATGAGGCAAGATAAATTTTTAAGTTTTGTCCTCGTAGCAGCTTGTCTTATTTATTTCTACAGAAACTATTAATTCATCGAAAGAAAGAAACAGAAACTATTAATTCATATCAACAATTCATATCACAGTGTGTGAAGGTTAAGGTTGGTTGTCTACACTAAGGACCTAAGCAAATGTCTTCCATAGTCTTTGTAAGGGTTTAACACCACATTCACATAAGTTCAAAAGAAAATCAGAGAATGTATGAAAAAGCTAGGTCAATGAACACAACTTGTCTTTGAATTTGACACTTTGCATCTACCAGGTTTGAAAATAGAACCTGTTAGTCATACAGACATGATACTTGTTACATTAGTTTATGTTCAACAAAAATTATGTACTACTCAAACCATCTGTATAACTTAATCCAATATCCAACAATAATAAAACTATGGTTATAATAATAATAATAATAATAAAATAATAATAATAATAATAAGCTTTAAAGATACAAAGTTTCTGCATGATCTGCAGCATTATAAAAGAACATTTTGAATAATCTTTATCAGTTTTTGTAATACAAGAGGAAGTGGAAAGAATGATTGCATATTTAAAAAAAAAAAAAAAAAATCATTAGCCCAGAAATGATTTAACAGAAATATTTTTTAATGCTATGGGAGCTTTTCTGTTACCTCATCATTTTGATGCAATTTAGAACCAACAGTTGAATCAACTGTACAGTGGATTCCATGTTCCAAAGGATGAGAATGGACAAGATCTACACTTGAAGATACAAAATTCTGTACTGAATGGTGAGATGAGGAATTACTAGCAACATTTTCAAATTCTACATTTCCCTGAAATGATAATATGATCACTAATTAACATTTATCTATTTTTAGTAAACAAAACAAAGACTAATTAAAATAATAATAACATAAACAACTGAAAGAACACCAAGAATAACTTTATAAAAATTGGAAGAAAATATCTGATTTTCCCACATTCCAACAAGACTAAGAAAAAGTTATGCATGGAAAGTTATCAAATTTTCATGTATTTTGCAACATCGATTTTTATTCTCTGAATCTCAATTTTGCTAATGTTACCAAAATATTTATTTTATAGCATGGACAATCAAAAAAAGAAAAATAAAATGAAATAATTATTTTCAAAATTTTGTAAAATTTTTATTTTATTTTTTTTATATATTGAAACAGCAGATGAATTTCAAACTTTAAGTTTATAAAATAAAGACAATATTTAGCTTTAATAGAACACAGGTTCTATTGTATAATTTTTAAAAGTTATTTCATAGGAAACAAGAGGTAAGATTAATTTTATCAGGGCCGGCGCTAAACGTTTTTCCGACTGAGGCGAGCATTATGCTACCCCTATCAGTGCTGCCAGACTGAGGGAAATTTTTATTCAACATCCACCACTAAGTTTTAAACGAAACGGTCGCCTAATCTCTTAAAGACTTTTTCGTAAGATGTCTTTGAAATGGTTAGGCAACGGCTACAATTAAAATTTAGTGGTTGATATTGAATAAAAAATTCCCTCAATCTGGCAGCACTGGCTCCTATGAGTCACTTTAATGCTATCACTAGTCCAAGTTTAAGAATAAGAAAAATAACATCCTAACAAGAATTTATTTTGAAAATAAAAGCGAAATCTCACTGAGTTCCCCTTTTCATTTGAAATAATCTGGTATGTCGCTTACATAACTTTCTTTTATCCTGCATTTCAATATGATAATGAGAGACTGCATAATAAATCTGAAGATCAATAGCGTAAGATAATAAAGCTCAATGTACTTTTAAAATAAGTTTAGGAACAGTTTTATTTGGCATGTAATTAAGTGTGAGGGAGGCTACGGCACTCCTCAACCACTCGTTAAATTACAGTGCATACAATTATTTAACCCCTTCCGGTAAAATTTAATAATGAAAAACGTTGCACGAAATAACCATTTAATTTTTATTTAAAACTACTCTTATTGATTAGGGTCTTTATATCCCAACACCTTTTCCCTTCAGTAAAAATTTATACTGGCAGGGCCGATGTTCAACAGTGACTTTAATCGCATGACAAGTATAGCTGTTTTTCAACAAATTTAGGAACAAATTTGGAGATAAATACCAATTATCCAAATATATAGTGTATCCTTTTCCTAATACATGCTTTGATAGTTCCATCACCACACTTTTCTGATTGTTCCGCATACCTGTTAGTTTCTATTGATAGTATTTCCCAAAAGTTCACATTCAATACTTTTTCAAAAACCTCTAATGGCTTTGGATTAGCACCTAGTTTTTGCATAATCAGAGGGTTTACACCAGGTATTCCTGTAAATTTTTTTATTTCAGGCACATTATCTATTTCCTTCCAACACCATTCTTCCGATGATGTGTCTGCGATTCCAGAAGGTTCACTATCATCATCACTTATTAGTCGCCTAGCACGTTTTCGCTTTCTTGGTAATATTTCACTATCATTATCTTCATTATCAGTATCAGGTAAGTGTACACTTATTTCTTCTGATTCTTCATAATCGCTCCAATCACCTTGACCTTCATAGTCTGCAAAACTCTTATCCATTATGGTATTTACTATACAACACGTTTTTCCTTTACAGAAATATATATTGACCGATGCTCACACTAAATTTTTACAAGAATGAAATCTTACAGACTAACAACAATTCGGCTGTGACTTGTACCAAGAAATTCTAACGGTAAACAATATGTGATAGGGATCTGTGATATTTCCACAAGTAAAAAAGGTGTTGCCAAATTCAATACACTAGAAATTTTAAACTAAATTAATTATCATATTCAACAGTAAGCATGACGAGTGTAGCTCGTCATTGTGCGATATGGCATGAAAAACCAATGACGAGCTAGACTCGTCATTTTACCGGAAGGGGTTAAAAAAGAAAAAAAAAACAAAACAAGGCTGTTACTAATTTGCCTCAAAATATGCCAATTTGGATCAAATTTTTAAGAGCAACCTAATACAAATTTCAAAATACCAAATTTGAATTCCCTGCAATTATTTGTTTTTAAGTTATGCTGATAACAGATATATATACAGATCAACCGCTATAATGGACTTTTGTAAACAGGGCACCTCAAAACGTGATATTATAAAAAAGAAAGATTTGACAACAGAAATTCAAAAAATACTTTTTTTAGAATGGGTTTGAAAAATTAATTTTGCAGTGTTTGTAGACATAATAAAATGTACAAAGCATTTCCATCAATTACATTCAGTAGTAGCCTTATGTATTATCTATAATCAATAGGCACTATAAACCAATACTGTATATTTAAAATTAGTGTTACTTGAAAAAATCTAACACTAAGTGAATCACGATTCCTGCAATTTCCAAGTATAGCCCAAATATATCCAAGTACTTTGGGTAGTCCTGTAAACGAATGATGAATGATTTCCATACCACAATCTACACAAAACATGCTTTTATGAATATAATAAATTTTGTTCATTCTGCTTCGTTTAAGTCAGCCTATAGATGTTACACTGTACTTACCAAAAATTTCCCCATAGACATAATGTATTTGAATCCTCTTTCATGTCCTTGTACACGAACCATTTATTTGATCTCAATGAAAATTTTATGATACCTATATGATATATATTTAGAATATCAAGTTTGGATTTTCTGCTATTATTTGTTCTTGCGATATGCTGATAACAGACACACAGACGCATACAGACCAACCACTAATAACATGATTTTTGGATTTAGGGGACCTCAAAATGTGTAAATATAACAAACACTCAATTTTGAAATTTTGACCCAAAAACAATACTTTCTCTACCATATACAGGTGAGAGAAAGTAAAAATTATTTATTATATCGATACTATGAACGTTATGAAAATTCTCAATAAAGACTGGTGAAGAAGCTGAGTTTAAAATAAGCTTTACAGAGATAAAATATGTTATAGCACTTCAAATCAATTTAACTTCGCAAAAACTTTTAAATGCCAAAACGCCACCAATAACAAGTTATGGACCTTTTTTGATATCATACAAATGTAAAATCTTTATGCACTTAGTGAATGCATAGCACAGAATTACAGAAACTGGCATATAGGTAGAATAAAATTCACAGAAGTTGGTAATGATTTTTTTTCCCACTTTCTCTTACCCATATATATGGTAGAGAAAGTATTGTTTTTGGGTCAAATTTCCGAAATTGAGTTTTTGTTATATTTATACGTTTTGAGGTCTCCTGGATCCAAAAGTCATGTTTTTAGCGATTGGTCTGTATGTGTGTCTGTGTATGTCTTTTATCAGCACATCTCAAGAACAAATAATAGCAGAAAGTCCAAACTTGGTATTCTAAATGTGTATCATATAGGGATGCTACACTAAACTTTTCGTTGAGATCATGCAAATGGTTTGTGTACAGGGACACCCAAGAGAATACAAATATATTACGTCTATAGGGAAAATTGCAGGTAAGTACAGTTCAAATCTATAGACTGCACTAAACTAAATGAAATGAATATATATTTTTTATATGCATAAAAAATGCTTCATGTAGAATATGGTATGGAAATCATTCACTGTTCGTTTACAAGGCTACACACCCAAAAAAAAAAAAAAAAAAAAAAAAAGAAACTAGATTATAGTAACAAGTAGTAGTAGACTCTCGTATAACGCGGGGAATATGTTCCGCGTAATAGAAAATCGCATTATAGGAGACATACATTGAGCAGACAATTTCATTCCACAATGAGACCAAAAGCGTCTGGTGTTGGCGTAGTAACGAAGCAATCCTTCCTTGAACAGGTTGAAAGCAGAAAAGATGTCGTCACATGCTTCCTTTATTTCATGCGTTATACGAGACTCTTTATCTCGTTGTATGAGTAATAGTCACAGATTTTTCGTTGCATTATATGAAATCGCGTTTTGTGGGAGCGCATTGTACGAGATTCTACTGTACTTGAAAATTGATTGAAAGGTATTTCAAGTTGTGCAGTGTGTTATTATTACAGAATTATATTTATGTGCAACATATGATGTGTACATAACATTCATAAGATATACAGGGCTGCGAATATTTAAGCCGTAGCTGGAGCCCTGTACATGACTGTAGAATTTGTAACATGATTACAAAGTATTAGTATTAACATTTTATTCTATTCTTAAAGAACAAGATTTCATACGTTTGCTTCAGTTCTTTTTATCCCAATTAGCGACATCTATATTTTTACAGGTATTGTCACATCAGAATACAGATACTTACAGATATTATTCTAATAAAAACCTATTATAAAATGTTTATAAACATTAAAAAATAGTTAATAAAAATAAATATAAGTTTAATGGACAGTTTTTAATTGTCACTTATTATTATTTTTTTTTCTTTATCTTATTATTATTTAAAAAAAAAAAAAAAAAAAAAAAGGATGAAAGAAAAGAGCGTAATTTTTTTTAAAAAACATTTTGATTCAGTAAGGTATAATTAACTTACATTTATCACATTTTCTGGACTATCCCTTGAACTAGAAACAAGTGCAGTTCTATCAATAGCATAAACATCTAAAGGGAGACACTGACTAACAGATGTTGGAGCCGATACACTATGATCATCATATACAGCAATACCAGTTGAATCAATCAAAGAAGTAGCAGAAGATGCTACAACATACGGAGAAGAAGTTCGATCACTCATGCTCTCAATTATCTGTTGTTCTCGAAGATCACTAATTAAATTTGCAGAAGTAGTTGGACCTAACATTTCAGCAGCATACTTTTGAGCCAGCATTTGTTTATGATTGATCGGGAAAGAATTCCCTACTGAATTGGATGAAGTTGAGGTAGAAGAACTGGCAATCATTGAAGTAATTATATCTTTCTGAGACAACATGGAGGGTAATATACTAGGAGGTATGTTGGGTATAGAACCATCTGAAGTAAGGAACTGGGAAGGATCAGCACGTATGCTTTGACTAGGTAATATGGAACGTGGCAGGTTAGATACATCGAGTGCAAATGCAGCATCAGTACGAGACGATGCAATTAAAGCAGCAAGGCTGTTTCTATCTAGCAGAATATTTAAATTTGAAAGACCAGGATGCACAATTGAGACATGCTGAAGGTTTAAATGATCCACAGATAATGAAACCCGTCCCAGTTCATCTTCAGCTTCTTGTACTTGAGAGTGGTGTGAGTCAACTGAATCCTCATGAAGTAATATGTTAGCAGAAGATGGAGAAGCAGCAGTGGAAGGAACAGCATCTGATGCATGGGTATGAAGAATCTAAATAATTTAAATAAATAAATCAATAATAAAATAGAAGGCAAGTCAATAAAATTTAATATATATACATATATACAATGCTAAAATAGATGTTATCAAGATGAAAACACTACAATATTACACGATAAAATGACACCCAAGATCAGAGGTTGCCAACTGACAGTCTATGAACCACTATTGGTCTACAAGAATATTTTGGCAGTCTACAGAAATATGTAGACATAACTGGACATTTAGTTTTGGTCATTATTATGAAATGAAGAATGGAAATCTCAGACATGACAGTACGTGGATAATAGATCATTTTCAACAAACATAGAAGACAGCAATTTTAATGTGAATGAAAAAGATAGCTTAACTGTTCTATCATCTAGTAGCAATCTTAAAGCTAAATTTCAGTCAATATCAAGAACTCATTTTTGGCTCTTTATTAAGAGTGAATATCTCTTACTCTGTGAAAAAAATCAATAAAATCTCCTATTCAATTTTTAATAACATGCTTATGCCAAAAGACATTTGCAACAGTAATTAGAACAAGATACCATTCTCAACTTGAAAAAAAATCTGCTGACCATCTTATATGCAAAAATGAATAAATTAAATAAAACCAATGAATTGATTATAATAATAGTAATTCCATAAACAGATTTCCCTGTAGAATAAAACAGGTTTGGCTGTTGGCAATATAGTTATGGTATTATATCCCTTTAACCATTTTTAACTAAAATAATTGTTAAATGCTTCTCCATTTTACGGTGTTCCCAGGGTTTGACTATCGAAGTTTTTGTGCCCATGGCACTTTCAGTTTTTCATGTTATCTTAGAATAGGTGAAACTGTAAAAAAAATATATTGGAGTCATAATGAGCAAAGCAAGAGGATAAAGTGCACCCTACCTGTCCACAGTTAAACAAAATTATTTTAGTTGTTCCGTAAATAATATAAATACTCTAATGTTTTTTATTAGTAGGTTTCTTCCTGATAAAATTTTAAACATTTTATTATAAGTGAAACACAGCTGCATTAGACTAAAAAACTAAGAGACATAATATATTTTTACTATAAGTAAAATTGAGTGTCTCTTAGAAATTTCGTGCCCAGACATGGGTCTCAAATTACCCATGCAATAGTCTGGTTCCAGGTGATCCCTACAAATTTCTTACTCTTCACCATTCAACAAAAGCTTCTTAGTACATTTTACTAGACATACCTCTGATGTTGAGATGGGTTGTAGAGTAGTCCGTTTGCTTTCCAGAGGTGAGAGAAAGGCCTCGTGATCATGAGAAGACTCAGGATCAGGAGCATCATGAAAGTCATTTTGACTACTAGTAGATACATGACTACCAGAAGAATAGGATGGTATAGACACCTATTAAAAAAATTATGATTATAAAAAACAGTTATTAAATATTTTATACATATATATATATATATATATATAATAATTCACAGCCACTACCCCAACACAAGGGGGTAAAAAAACTGCATTGAGCACAAATTATAGAGTAAATTTCTATTTTTAGATGTTTTAAAATTACATTATGAATTATTCACTACATTTTGAAAAGTAACAATCTCTGCATTGAGCACAAGTTGTACAGTAAGTTTTTTTACATGTTTTATACAACGTAGCTTGGCTATATAAAACAGTCTTATTTTTATTGCAATAATTCCTACAAATTTTACATTTCTTTCAAATTTGAAAATACAACACTTTCTTTTTTCTCCCCCTAATTACAGTTTAAAATCATGCAATAAACATTAAAATTATAATGAGAGACCAAAAAAAAAAAAAAAAAAAAGAGTGAATTTGTTTATCTTAAAAAAAAAAAAAAAATATGCATATTTAATATTTCTATAAAATAAGTCTAGTCTCAAAAAAAAAAAAAAAAAGAAAGAAAGAAAGAAAGAAAGAAAGATGAAATTTAAGTAAATTAAATTCATGTTAATAAAATTTATGGAATGATTTTGAAGCATTATTAGTATTGATTATAAGCTAATTTAATAAGGTACAGCCCTTTGTGGACATTTATAATGCATTTTGAGCAGCTAATCATCTTTCTTAACATTTTAAGTGCCCAGAGACTTTAAATTTTAATACCCGACATACAAGCATCTGAGAACAGTTTTACAGAACTTAAATGCAGTTTTCAGTTAATTACTTAATTGTTTTTTTCTTTTCCCTATCCTATAACTATTCTCGCAAGAGGAAAAACATATAGTTTACATTTATGCAAATAAAAAAGGTAGTCTAAGTTTGTCATGCATGGAAACTGCTATGTAGAGGACAGAATAAATAGTAAGAAGGTAGCAGGTGCTAAGTTAGGGAAAGGGAGCAAATAACGATTTTTTTTTTTTTTTTTTTTTTTAAGAAAAGGTTCATTTTTTTATTGAGTTAAAAATGTAACACGAGACTAAATAAACTAAGCAACTCTTTTGTTCAGCACTTTTTTTTATCTTTTTACCATTAAATAAAAATAAATATTTAGAAACATTGGAGTGTAAGGCTGATTTTTTTTATACCAACTATGTGAAAAATACCAGAGCCGGGAATCGAACCCGGGCTCTCCGCTTAACGCGCTTCCCTGGGTGATAACGAGCTCGGAATTTTTCACATAATATTGCCAACGGATATTATGTAAGAAATACCGAGCTGGTTATCAGCCAGGGTAGCTCAGTGGCAGAGCATCTGTGTGTTAAGCAGAGAGCCTGGATTTAGCTCTGGTATTTTTCACATAGTCGGTATTAAAAAAAAAAAAAAAAAAAAAAAATATCAACCTTACACTCCAATCTTTCAAAATGAATTTTCATGGTCGATGTATTATTGAATATAATTTATAAAAATAAATATATCGAAGAGAAAAGAATTGGATATTTGAATGTAAAGGTGATAAGTGAATAGTCTAAAAAAAAAGAACAGGTGGGTCAGCAAACTACAGAAATTTTTAAAATGGTTAAAGAGACATATAAACTTTCTTTTCTTCATAATTAAGATTCTTACTGAGTGGACTTTAGGTACTGTTTTAATAGAACAGATTCATGCAGTGAAACAAAAGTATTGAAATGAAAGTTAAAAATAAGCAGACCTGGACATAGGTTCCTGAAGAACTACAAGGATCGATGTTGAACTGGCCATAGCTTACAACAGGAGTTAGGCCACTTTCTGTCTTGAAATGAGTGACAAAATTTTCTCCTTGAAATTCTATATTATTTTCATCACTATAATTTACCTGTAAGAAAAAATAAACTTAGTGTAACATCTAAATGAAATTATAAGTACAGTACACTCCCAAAAATCTGCACACCTTGCACTTCAAAACTATACTTTTAATGCTATAAGGGGGGGGGGGGGAGATCCATTAATTATGTGAGGTGTTCAGGAGGGGAGGGAGCAGAACTGAATAAGGTATTTAATATTTTTAAATGAAATTCAATCCTTTTAATTAATATTAAAAAAAAAAAAAAAAAAATTAGAAAGCACATTTTAAAGAGTATTTTTAAAAATAGGAAAATTATTTAAATAACTGGCTTACTAAATATATCAGTATATTAAAATATTTACGAGAAAAGCATTTAGTTTTAAATTTTTGAAACAAATTTCTGTTTTAAAATATCTGGAAAATAACAAACTATCTTATTGTTCGTTTTTTGGCATGACAAGGGCATAATACTGGTTTAAACCATCAAAAACCTATATCAGAATCTATAGATGGGCTAGAATCTGGTTAAAAATAGGAATTATTAAGTAATATTTGCCATATATATGTTGACATTGACATCTAAATATTATATTTATAAATTAACAAATCTTAAAATAATTTGCTGATGATAGTTAATAAAAATGTAGGTAAATATTCGGTTTCAAACCTAAGAAATATATACAAAGGATGTGTAGACATATTTTGTATGTTTATTTATATTAATATTTATGAAATTCTAAAATTCAAAAGTAACTTATGAATTTTAATATAAGCCAAGTAAAAACAGCCCCCCCCCAAGTAAAACATAATATATGCAGGCAGTAAATTAATATGAATTTGAAAATAATTATATTTATAATCTATATTTATTACACTTATCATTTATTAATAGTTTTTTATCTATTTATTGTTATTATTGATTATATAAATATTTATATCTGTTTACAGCTTGAACTAATAAATTTAAAAGAAATCTGTATGAGTAAATGTTAGATAATTTATACACGTTCAGAAAACATTTATATTTCTATTGTCTTGCAGGAATTATGAGAGTTTATGAAGCAATTCACGCCTGTTTAACATTCAAAATTATTGCTTTTTCTTAAAAAATTGTAATCTGAGCCGTCATTAAAAAAAAAAAAAAAAAAAAAAAAAAAAAAGTTATATACATTTTTTTATAAAATATTTAAATACAAAATATTAGGCTAAACATTTTTATTTTATTGGTCAAATACATAATATTAAAAACACAATACTAAAAATATTAAAATATGCAATGTTGTACTACAAATAAAATGATTTATCAATCAAAATGATCTATCAATAATTTATAAATCATTAATATTCAGAAGCCTAAAGTTATGTTTTTATATTAATCAAAATATTATAATAATGTTTCTCCAAAAAATAGTAATCTGTTACTTTATAAAACATACTTTAAAAATATTGTTTTTAATAAGATATTATTTATAAGTATCACATAACTAAGTTTAACATATACTATATTAAGTAAAGTTATAAATAAATTTCGTAGTAATATATGAAATCATCACAGCATATTTTATATGATGAAATTATAAGCCTAAAGTTTTTTTTTTTTTTTTTTATTAAATCAAAATGCATTTTTCAAAAAACATCAATCTATTTACTTTTCAGAAAAACTTTATAAACTATATTTTATTAAACTAAGTTTTCACATAACAATTTTTATAAGTGTAGGTTTTTGACATTTCTGACAAGGTGATTTTTGACATGATGGTTTAATTGTGGTTTAAACCGTCAAAAAACTGTCACGTGTCAAAAACCTGGCAACCCAGCTAATAATATATAAACATTTCAAATATATAATCTCACATCGCAAAAAGTTCGAACTTCTCTAGACAGAATTTCTTCTGCAACATGCTGATGTGTTTCTGTTGATGATGATGGCTCAGGTGAGTTGGAAGCCATCTAAATCGACATCAAATAATGACACCATAAGCTGAAAACAGAATAAAATCAAATTAAAGAGTATAACACAACCAGCAGTCAAGAACTATTAAATTATTTTCACAAAAAATAAAATAATAAATGCAGGGATATGGGGATTTGGCAGAGATTTCATCCATTATTTATAAAGAAAAATTTTCTTCTTAATAAAGTCCTAGATTGAACAAGAAGATTTGATTTTATAAACAGAGGCAGTACTGTGCCAAATTCTCAACCCTGATAATAGTTCAAATGGTCATTATCAGATGACATCAAGCAAAATATACTTAATCTACATTCTCAGATCATGACATTCAGAAAATGTATTAAAATTATATTAGCATTATTTATTAATATTAGCAATATATAAAAAGATAAATATTTCCCATCAAATTTCAGATTGCATTCGATAAAAATAAACTAAATGCAAATAATAACACTAAAAAATAAGATTTTCATTGTGAAAATAATAGCTTAAAATTTTCACAGTTGATTGTCTCTGAGATAAGCCAGTCAATGGCTTTTAATAGATTCAGAACATCAAAAGGATTAAGGCAACACGGAGAGCTCAATCTGGAATAGTCTCACACTTTGGAACTCTTTTAGTGCTGACTCTAGGCCAGTGTTTCCGCTACGGTAGCATTTTTTGCGAAATGCTAAAAGACTTATACAAAATGCGAAAATGAAATAACATGTTTTCGCTTTTTTGCTAAAGCATCTTACTAAACACAAATTGGGGGGAAAAAAAAAAAATCTTCGGAGACAATATTATAAGGAATCTTTCATGGAAAATCACAACATTGATCAAGAAAAATGCATCGGTTCATGCATATAAGGAAAATCAAACGCTGAACTACGAATAAGAATCGCATACAGGAAATCAACTTGTAAATAAACATGAGGCATTTGTAAAGTGGTCTAATATGAAAGAAAGAAAAATTATAAATTGTAAACCAAAAAGCTTTCAATAGTATAAACAAATTTCACTTATATTACTTTTTTTTTTTATGTAAGTTATGTTTTTATTTTCAGATACAGTATAAGCTTAATATAGTTTTACATGCTATAATGATAATTATATATCCAGAAAAGAATATAAGTTGTATCTAAGATGTTAATATTGCTTTAAGAAAGTGTACAATATAAAGTAATAATCTAAAAAATATTTTTCATGTCTGCCAATAAATGTGTTAAAATATATGCTTGTACTATATTTTAATTGGTCTCGTTACAGTGGTAAGTACAATTATTAATTACTTTTTTGTTTTTCATCTCAAAAAAAAAAAATATATCTTCTGTGTATAACTCTTTAAAGACCTGATTAAAAACTTTTAAGTTTAATTTACAAATTAAAATCAAACATATCGAGGCATTTAGAATAATGTGTAAACTGATATTCATCTTTTTCTACTGTTTTACATTTTAGCATTTTGCTAAAGCTTTTTTTCTGATTTTAGCTTTTTTGCTAAAGAAAATTTTTACTCAGCTTAAACCCTGCTCTAGGCTATTTTGCAGGGTACTCCCCCCGGCAGTCCTTTTAAACACATTTTAGTACCCTGCAGCCCTTTTTCAACACACTTTAGTACCAAGTGGCTTTTTCTAACATTTTAAATGTTCAGAGGCCTTTGGATACTTTTCTTCCTGACATGTAATGATCTATCAATAGTTTTACGGCTTTAATATAATCTATATATTCATGGGTTCTTTTTAAATTAGATTATAACTAGCGATAAATATCTTTTAAAATTATAATCATATTTATTATTTATCAACTAATTATCGAAAAGGTTACTCACCCTTTCTTCTTTTCACGGCCGACTTGAAACTTAGGGAGTTAGAAGAGAATATCGATGACACAAAATAATATTTCTGGAGCTTTTTCTTTTAACATATTTAATTAAATGATGATGATGGAGGTCTATGTACAATGAAATATATGTACAAAATTTGACGATTAATAAAACTATTTTCAAATTATTTCTACTTCACATAATGAATAACTTTCTGTATATTCAAAATATTCAGTTTTCTTCTTCTTTAATAAAACAGAATCATAATAAATTTTAAGACACCATAAAAGTGCCTTTAATTTCAAGTCTACATCTTTTTTAACACTCCACTTTCGAATCGAAAGTGCATCTTATTCTAATAAAACCAAAAGAGAATAAAAAATAAAATAAAGCATTCCCGCTGTCACGACAGGTGGCCGAAAAACAGAGGGGAAAGAATGGGGGGAAGGCACTGATGTTGCAACATCCTCCCACCTTGAGCATGGAAAGATTCTGTACATGCTCAACAAAATATTAAAGAAAAAGGAAAACTGTTTACATTCTAAAATATTCTTAGTAAAATAATAATAAAAAAAATAATAATAAACAATATAATATAAAAATAGTTCAGAAAAATGTTCAAGTGATTTTGGACTTAGTTATATAGTCAGTTTAGATATTAAAGTTTTTTCACTGGTTTGATAATTCTACCAAAACTAGAGGTCTGAATTTGATTCTTGTTTACAATTGTATCACTAAGTTCTAAAGGGCAAATCCTCTGTAGTGGTCGTAAAATTTCACCATTCAGTGTTTTCAGTTTGGCAACACGAAATTGTCCATCTTTACCAGGATAGAGTTCCACCACTTTGGCCAATGGCCACTGAATGTGTTTTAAGTTGTCATTTTGCACTAAAACTAAATCTCCAATTTTAATATTGTTGTTAGGAGGTTTCTTTACATTGTTAAATTCTCGAAGAGATCCCAAATATTCAGTTCTAAATCTCTTGCGAAGATCGTCTTTTAGTTTTTGTCGGTATTCAAATCTTTTTCTCAGGTTATTTCTTTCTATAAAATCCAAGTCAGGTACTCCTGTTTCACGGAGATCTTTCAAAAACATTTCAGGTGTGAGAGGTGTTAAATCTTCAGTATCCTCAGATATATATGTAAGTGGTCGTGAATTCACCATACTTTCTGTGTCGCAAATGGTAGTATATAATTCTTCATAGTTCAAATGGGCTTTTCCTAAAACTCTTTTCAACATTGATTTGATAATGCGAATCAATCTTTCCCAAAATCCACCCCACCACGGAGAGGCCGGTGGGTTAAGTTTCCATTTAATTCTTTTTATAGTGGCAAATTCTTCAATCTGTGCCCAATCCACAGAATTTAATTCTTTTCTTGTCGCAACTAAGTTGGTTCCATTATCACTGTAGATGATACGTGGTCGTCCTCTACGTGAAATGAATCTTCTCAAGGTCTGTATGAAATTCTCTGTTGTCAAGGAAGTCGTCAATTCTAGGTGGATAGCTCGAAAAACTGCACATGTATACAGAACTACCCAACATTTGCTGCCATCTTTTAAGAATAGTGGCCCGAAAAGATCTGTTCCTGTAATTTCAAAAACACCAGCTTCTCTCACTCTATCTTCAGGCAGAGGTGAACTCAGCACTTCAGCAGCTTTCGAAGAGAATCTCTGACACTGGACACATCTATGCAGAATCTTTCTAATGGTTTTCCTGCATCTTATTATCCAGAATTTCTCTCGAATTGCTGACATAAGAATTTGTATTCCTGCATGATTCATTTCTGTATGTTCATTTTCAATAATTCGATAGGTTACGTTATGGTTCGCTGGCAAAACTACTGGATATCTAAAATTTTCTGAATCTTTTCGCATTGATATTCTAGTTTGAACTCTCATGACTCCCTTTTCATCAACAAATGTACGCAAAGAGAATAAGTTTTTCTTAAAATTTAAATCTTGATTCTGAACAAACTTCATAATCGTAAGTTCAGCCTTTTCAATTTCTTCAACTGTTAAATTGGTCATTACTCTTGCTTCTTTAGGCTTTTTAGCATTTTCTTTAAATCTGAGTATCCATGCTGTGACCTTTAACATCTTTTTATACGAGGAACATTTCTCGTAAAAGTCTATGCTTTCCGATGATACATTGGCTGCAGAAACTATCGTTTTTCTTCTCTCTGATTCTATTACATTTAAATCAGGTTCTAAAACTTCGTTAGGCCAAAATTCTGAAGATCTTCTTAACCAAGAAGGTCCTTCCCACCACCGGGATTTTAAGAGAAATTCAGCAGTACAGCCCCTTGATGGCAAATCGGCAGGATTGAGCCTCCCTGGTACGTATTTCCACTTCTCTGGATGACTGAGGGATCTAATTTCTTGCACTCTATTGTAAACAAAAGGTGCCCAATTTTCATTTCTTTTGATCCAAAATAGAGCGTTTGATGAATCTGTCCAAAAATGTGTTGGAATACTAGGCTGTCTTAGATCTGTTTTCACACTTTGCGCTAGTCTTGCTCCTATGGTACAGGCAAGAAGTTCTAGCCTGGGAATGGTGACTGACTTCAATGGGGCTACCCGGGATCTGGCTTGCACAAGTTGGCAGGTAATGGCATTAAAATTTTCTGCTCTTAAAAAAATGCAAGTTGCATACGCTGCTTTGCTTGCATCGCAGAATACATGGAGGCTCATTTCCGTATTCACCGGATCAGGTACAAGAAGTCTTGGAATAGCAACGTCATTCAACTTATGTAGTCCCCTTTTCCATTTCTCAAATTTTTTCCCAACACATTCAGGTAATTCAGAATCCCAACTCACTTTTAGTTGCCAACATTCTTGAAGTAAAATTTTTGGTGCTAAGGTTACAGGACAACTATATCCGATGGGGTCGAATACTTTATGGGCTACTGATAATATTTGTCTTTTGGTAACTGTCTTGATTTCTTCTTGATTTTCTCGCAAATCTATACTTAGTGAATCATTGTTTAAATCCCATAATAATCCCAAAACTGGAACATTTCTTTTCTTGGAGGGAGTAGAATTTTCTTCTGTTGGATTGATAATATTATGCTCCCACCCTCTTAGATCGAATTTTGCAGTACTAAGGATATATTTAGACTCCGAAATAAATTTTTCAAGTTCTTCGGCACTTTCTACACTAGTAACGCTATTATCTACATAAAAAGATTCTGCTAGTTTATCAGCAGTTTCTTTTAGTTCGTCGTTAACCTGTTGCAAGTGGTAATTTAGAGTTGCTCCTAACAAGTAGGGACTACAAGTAAGGCCGAATACTACTCTTCTATGTTGAAAAATCTTAATATTTGAAGGATTACCCTCCTCCCACCACAGGAATCTAAGATATGGTCGGTCTACTTCGCTGAGCTGAATTTGTAGGAACGCTTTACGAGTATCTGAAATTACCCCAATTTTTTTAAAGCGAAATCTATTAATTACAGAGGGAATTAGTTCCACTAAGTTGGGACCCTTTCCCAAACAATCATTAATAGAAGGAGAGCCCTTTTCTCTCGCTGACCCATCAAAAACTGGACGAATTTTAGTTGTGGAATTTTCTTTAATAACTGCTCTGTGGGGCAGAAAATGTTCATTTAGATTATCACTGTATGGCTTAACTTCTTCAATGATTTCTTCTGCAAGCCATTCGTCAAAAACTGCTTCGTAAGCTTCTAATCTTCCAGATTTCTTCAGTGATTCCACGCAATTCTTCAATCTTCGCTCAGCAATTGGTCTACAGCTAGGTAGTGGAGGATGGCCTTCAATCCATGGAAGGCTTACTTCATATCTGCCGTCTTCAACAGTTTTAATATTTTGGTTAAAATATTCTTCAGCAGCTATGTCTAATTCTTCTCTCGTGTTCTTATTTCCTGAATCCAAAATTCCTAAAGTATCCAGGGACCAAAGATCTGAAATCTGTGCATTGGCCACATGAAGAGATAAAACAACATTTGTACTATCGTTGGAACTAAATTCTTCAGTTTTACCCATCAATGTCCAACCTAATTTTGTTTCAAAGGCCACTAAACCCTTCGAGAGTAATTTACTTTTCCCTGTAAAAAGTTTCCCACATACATCTGCACCAATTAACAAATCAATTTCTCTATTTTTATTTCTTCTAAATTTTGTAGAGTTGTCATAATCTGAAAATTGAATTCCCCGCCTTCTTGCTTTGTTAATCCATGGCCCATTTCGTAATTTAGGTACTTCTGCGCAAATTTTTTCTTGATCAAAAACTTCAAAATTACACAAATAGTTTTTATTTAAATCACTTAAATTTATTCTATATCGTAAATGATCATGTGTTTGTTGTAACCCACCAAACAAACTATGATTTAATTTTTCTTGCCCTGTAGGTGTATAACCAATTTTCTTTATTATTTCTTTCTTTAAATAAGACTTCTGAGATCCTGAGTCAATTAATGCTCAGATAATATATTCTTTATCTTTATTGATTAACCTTAGCGTTAAAGTTTGGAGTAACACTTCTTGATTACAAGTTTTGTTGGACAAGGTGGTATTTTCATTTGTAACTTGTTTTTCGGAATTATTTTCTGGACACATTATATCGAAATGACGGCGAGAACAAATACGGCATTTTACAAAGCAGCGGCAATTTTTTGCCAAATGACCTTTAGAGAAACACACAAAACAATGACCACGTTTCATCAAAAAATCTCTTTTTTCACTGAATTCTTTAGTTTTGAATTCTTTACAATCCTGCAATAGATGTTTTTCGCTATTACAAAAATTACAGAAATGTCATTTATTGCCTGAATTATTATTGTAAAGGCCAGCTGCAGTTGAGGGACGAATTTTGTTTCTTTTTGGTGATTCATAACTTTCTTTCTTATTTGATCTGGTGGAAATATGTTCTGAGTGTTGGGCATTTGAAATTAGTGCAGTAGCTTTTTCGCAACTAACAACTTCTGTTTTTAAAATTTCAATCATTTCTGAAACTTTCCACTGATCATCATCGCCGTATTTTTTCGTTATTTCTAAAACTATGTCTGCTGGTAAAAGTTTTATGAAAATTGGGCAAAATAACGTGCTGTAATTTTCTTCTTTTATCCCTAGGGATTCTAGATTTCTTATTTCTGTCTGACATGTGTCCAGTAATTTTCTTAATTCAAATATATCGTTGGATTTTATTACAGGACAAAGATTTAGTAATTTATTTAAATGTGAATTAATTAATAATGTTTTTTTACCAAATCGATCTTTTAATGTTTCCAGAGCCGCGTAATAATTATTGTTTGTTAGCGTGAAACCTTTTATTGCATCAGCAGCTGTACCACTTAAGTATGTTCTCAAATAGCTAAATTTATCAATATTTGATAAAACTGAATTCTTATTGATTGCTGCTTCAAACTGATCCATAAATCTTTGGAAATCGGTTGGTTCACCGTTAAATCTATCAATGTTTAATCGAGGAAGATTAATATAACCTTGATCTAATTTTGGTGTTCTATTACCTTCTATTAAGGGGCTAGTCGATAAAATGTTAGAATTACTACTATTTTTTATTTTAATCATTTTACTTTTTACTTTAGTTTTCCAAATCAAAATATTTGAATTATATTCATCGCATTTTAGAACTTCCTCTTCAACCTCTTCTACTTTGATATTTTTCTGTATCTCGTCATCTAATGAATTCAATTCCCTATCTTTTAAATTCAATTCCTCTAAATATTGTTCTAACTCTTCTTCTCCAACATCAATTTCTAATAACCTGCCTTCGATTTTATTTATTAACTTCGTGGTTTGCGCTCTAAGAACACTTCTTTTTTGTTTTTGAATTACACTCATTATGCTAATTATAAATAACAAATCTTTTAAAATATTATTATTTGATCAATTATCAAATAAAATTTCTTGTCAGAGTTGTTTATTAAACAAAACATTTCAAAGTTATGCATTCATCATATTAATATATAATGCAATAATTCAAAACACAAAGTATTGCACAAACCCAAACTAAAATATTCTTTCGTTTCATTTTATCAAAGGAACAAATTTCAAGAACAAAACTAATAATATAAATATCATTTATTATTTATTTCAAATGTAAGTGAAAACGAAACTTTTTCGTTGAAACCAAAACTTTTTCTCTTTATTTATATATCATCAAAAGAACAAATTTTCAAATATTCAATTAAAATAACATTTATATTTCTTTATTTCGATGTTGGAGAAAGTAATCAAGTCGGCCGTCCCTGTTCTGGGGCGCCACTAATTTAATATAATCTATATATTCATGGGTTCTTTTTAAATTAGATTATAACTAGCGATAAATATCTTTTAAAATTATAATCATATTTATTATTTATCAACTAATTATCGAAAAGGTTACTCACCCTTTCTTCTTTTCACGGCCGACTTGAAACTTAGAGAGTTAGAAGAGAATATCGATGACACAAAATAATATTTCTGGAGCTTTTTCTTTTAACATATTTAATTAAATGATGATGATGGAGGTCTATGTACAATGAAATATATGTACAAAATTTGACGATTAATAAAACTATTTTCAAATTATTTCTACTTCACATAATGAATAACTTTCTGTATATTCAAAATATTCAGTTTTCTTCTTCTTTAATAAAACAGAATCATAATAAATTTTAAGACACCGTAAAAGTGCCTTTAATTTCAAGTCTACATCTTTTTTAACACTCCACTTTCGAATCGAAAGTGCATCTTATTCTAATAAAACCAAAAGAGAATAAAAAATAAAATAAAGCATTCCCGCTGTCACGACAGGTGGCCGAAAAACAGAGGGGAAAGAATGGGGGGAAGGCACTGATGTTGCAACAACGGCATTTTAAGAAGAACAAATGCATATAGCCTACATAGATACACATAAAATGAGTAATTTTTGTTATGTACAAAAATCACAATATACAAGACTGCAAATTATGCCCTTTTTGAAGATAGGTTGCCTTTTTTACAGAATTCTCCCTGGCGGTCCTTTTATTCTTCTAGTGTCAACATTATCTTGACACAATTATACAGGAAAATACATTACTAAAAATACCAGGAAGTTACCTATATTAAATTCAGGTACTCAAGTGGAACACAGCTACTTTATGTGTTACTTAAAAACATTTCCCAAATGAAATTTTATGTGATAATGGTATAAATCCAAACTATGATTTACCACAATTAACTGTCATACCTCTTTATAATTTTATTTGGCAAAGACTTTCTCTCCCACTGAGAGAAAATGTACAGAATGAGAGATAACTCTTAGAATGATTTATCACTTAAGAGTGTGTAAATGAAAGAAAAATTTTGTCCAATTTATTACGATTTTAAATGTTTGTCTAATTTATTAAGATTCAACTATACAGATTTACCACAAGCAAGAGGAGTAGAGTAACACAAAATGAAAATCTTTTTAATTTTGTCACTGAAACTCCCCCATTTTCCATTAAATTGCTTTTAAGTATGTTAGAATGTCATATTTTTTACAGCTAAGCTGTTCATTGCAGGATATCTAAGAGCCATAGTTGCCAACTTTAAATATCAAAATTTTCAGGTAGCCAAAAAGTGCTAAAATTGCCAACTATACTTGCTAGGAGTTACTGTTGATTGATCTAAGCAAAAATTGGGGCCCTTTAGCTTTAATTGCCACTTCATAAAATGGGTCTTTTCACAAAATATAATTTATAAAAATGGCTCTTTCACAAAATTTTGTTTAATGAAAATTATCTTCTTATAAAATTTTTCTGTATTTTAAGTATTAATTTCCAATAAATACATCATTGAAACACTATTAACTAGATATTAAACATAATAAGATTTTACATGAATTTTTTTCTCCAAAAAATAAACAAATCACAAGATTATTTTGTTTCTCATAAAAATGGGCCCCAAAAATTAAAACCTGGATCTCCTGCTATGAGAAAATAAATTTTTCAAGTAATAAACATGAAATTCACTCACACACTTAATAATGTATGGTTCCTAGTAGTAGTACTTTAAATACTCCCCCCCCCCCAGATAGAAATTAATATGCATAGAGTTAACAATTAGTTTACAAAGCTACAGTGGGTGACCATATTATTAGAAATTTGTGTTCTATGTTTTCTATGAAAATACATGATACAATGACCTTGAATTTTCAACTTTATGACTGATGATGAGGACAGCCCTCAGCAGGACACTGACAGCTAGGTACATCTAGGGTGCCTCGATAAGATAAGAGTGGTGACAGATCTGTGACAGATTCTCATTGGACAAGACTGACCATCAGCTGTCCGGAGCGATTGTTGGATGATGCTCCGTAGGTTTTATTTTGAGAGTTTTGGATATGTCGAAAAAAGCATTTTTATCTCTTGATATTAAATAAGTTTGATTTTTCTTTTTTTCAGAAATACATTAAGAAAGATTAATTGTAAAATATCAAAACATTTTTTACTGCAGACTTTACTGATGGACGTGATAGGCAAATTCTTTTATTAGCCTGTTTCATAGCTTATAAATTGATAAATAGAAAAAAAAATACTCTATGATTATTGTCATAACTGATCTGTAATCATCTTATTTATTAAATATATTACTTTTGTCCTATTCTAAATTAAAAAAAATTATGATTTTATTGATAAACTAGCAAGATACGCCCGCTTTGCTGGTCACTATATTTAAATGAATTTTCGAAAGAATTGAATTAATATTTATTTTTTACATCACATTATAGTCAAAAACTTAAAAAAAAAAAAAAAAAAAAAAAATGAAAAGAAACTGAAATTGCTCCAAACCTCGCTTCGGGTCTACGGGAGCTCTTTTTCCGCCCGCACTGCATCAGATCTAGGTTTCCCATGCCTGCAGAAAGATCTTTCCCGGGTACTTCAATCTGGATATTTATCAACGACAGGGGGTATCTGCTACTATTTAAGAACTACGATTTTAAAGATGACTGTATCTCAGCATCTATTAAATATTTTAGTTTTGAACCATGTATTTTATAGCCCATGCTATTTACACTATATTACGATTTGATTCCGACCTAAAGGTGGAAATTAAGAAATTTGGTTGGTGGCCACTGGCCACTAGCCTTCATTTTTTTAGTGGCCACTTTTAAAAAGTTAGTGGCCACTAGTTAGTGGCCACTGGCCACTCGCTGATAAAAGTAAAATAAAATTTTCTTTTCTTTAATTTTTTCAATGTTCAGTCTCGACAATTTATTAAGAAAATAATTAAGGTAGTCAACTTTTTGAAACTCATCCACAATAATACATTTCTGATAAATTTTAATAAATGAAATAGGAATAGATTTACATAATTTATACTATGAATGTAAGAAAATACTATTCAATACAAAATTCATATGTTTAAAATGCTCTTTTGGTTATATTATTTTATAACAGAAAATTTCTGATTATATTGCCCCTTCACTATTCTGAATGGTGTCGATTTTCTACTTTTTCAAAAAAAAAAAAAAAAAAAACATCTTTGATTCATGAAAATATATTAGTATATGTAAATAAAAAAAATATTTTTTTAATAATACTTTTTTATTTTGCAAGTTTCTTTTTCCTTTTTTTTTTTTTTTTTCATGTTACAAATAAATTATAAATTAATTTTTCTTTAATAATAATGAATTTTTAATAATTTGCAATTATAATCCCCCTCTCTAACTGAATTTAGGGAGTGTGGCTGTACAGACATTTTTTAAAAACTATCAATTCGTGTTCAGGAAACCCCAAAACGTGTAGATCCGTCAAAAAACGGAGGTCGAAAATTTTCGCGAATCCAATACTTTCTCTATATTACATATAGAAGAAAGTAAAAAATAGTTCATATGCAATAACAAATATTAAATAATATGTAGTAAATAAATAAAATATTCAATAAATTATGCATTCTTCTGATTAAGAACTAAAAATATACATACACATATATATATATATATATATATATATATTTTTTAATAATAACAGAAAACGCACTTACCTTTTTCCGAAAAAAGATGTTATTTTTACAGAATTATCTGTAGCTCCACGTTTACTACCACTACGGTTGCTTTGTGATTCAGGATTTTCTTTAAACCTCTTCATATTAAAGCAATAAATCCAAAATTTATATTACTATATAAAGCTTGTGTTAAAGATTGAAATTTCGAGAAACCACGCGTATGACTGAATGCGATATGGCCGTTGGGAATGGATAGAAATGCCAAGTTTTACAAGAAAGTGGTATAAAATAACAAAGAAAATGCGTCGAATGACGTTTTTAATTTTTCTGCGAACGTAATACAACCGGAGTTTCAGCCGATTGATTATCTCACGAGCTTCCTTTTCGTCTCTGTCTCCCGAAAGTCGGCCGAAACTCTCATTTTGACATTTTTTAAAAATCAAAATCTAATACTTTTATAGAAAAATGGAAAAAAGCCATACGTTTTTTTAGTATATGAATAAGACTACCTGCCAATTTCCAGTGTTTACTGTTAAAATTGACTTCCGAAAATGTCTGTAAGTGGCGATGTTAGATTTGAGAAAGCCTGAATTCGAGGCGCACGGCGCGTTTACTGCGAAAACGCCGCCGCGCGATCCAAGTTTGCATTGGAAAGAAAATTCTATAAAGAATGGGTATGGGTAGAAGAATTTTAAGTGTTTACTATTAAAATTGACTTCCGAAATATGTTTGCAAGTGGCGAGGTTAGATTTTAGAACAGCCTGAATTCTTTGCGCGGTGCGTTTAGCGCGAAAAAGCCGCCGCGCGATCCAAGTTTGCCGTGGAATGGGGTATATTTTATAAAGAATGGGTAGAAGAGAAGTGGCCACTGCAGTGGCGACCAAAGGCAATTTCTTTAGTCGCCACTTTTAAAAATCTAGTCGCCATGTGGCGAGTGGCGACCGCTAATTTCCAGCTTTATTCCGACCAATGTAATAAAATAAAATAAAATAAAAAGCAGATGAAAAAAATAAATAAGTACATATATATAAACAAATTTTAATCGATTTAATCTTTTTTACTATGTATATACTACCATTTTTCCCGATAAATACTGTAAATAAAAAAAAAAATAATAATAAATAAAAAATTTTTCTTTTAAAGGAATTAATTAAAAAATGAAAAATAAGAAGTTGTCCTACTATAAAAAAATAAACATAACTGCTATAAATATGTTTTTAAATTTAAAACTAATCATACTTAATTTTTTCTACTGCATTACAATTTTATTTTTAATAAATATAACAATATATATATATATATATATATATATTCGCCTTTAAATGAACATATTAAATAAAAATAACTTGCGTAATAGCAATTGCTAAGATACGCAGACGATTGAAGCAAAAGAATAAATCTATGAAAAATGAAACAAAGAAGCCAATGTTTAAAATCGGAAAAACATTAATAAAAAAATTCAAATTTGAAAAGATCTCGATGAGGTGCACAACTGTAGGGTCCCAGGTACCTATATGCCAAATTTGAAAGCTCTGCGATAAGTAGTGTGAGCACCAGAGTGCAGACAGACACACACACACAGACACTTCTCTTTATTTATATAGATGAAAGTAGAAACTTTTGGTGATATTTAACATTGTACTTGGCGAGAGATTCTTCACCAGTGTTTTGACATCTTTTCTTAGAGAAAGCTAAAAGTATAAGTGTGTACCTCTGTGTATGTTATGTGAAAGAGTATGCACTAAGGAATATATAAATTGTTTCTTATTTATTACTAGCCGCCTTCGGTGACCAGCTGGTTCGCGATTCTTGAAAAATCCGATTTTACGAAACTCCCGCTCGGTCTTTTTTTCCGTTTCAGGTCTTACAACAGCTTAGTGACATATAGTGAAAATAGCTTGATTGAAAATTTTAATCTCAGTAAATTCCTGCTCGGTAGCGCCTGCGGCACCCTCTTCCAGTTTCAATATCTGAAACAACCTGTTCGCTCACCATGTTATGATCTTTCAAATTTCTGACTTCAGCAAAGTCCCGCTCGGTGGCGCCTGCGGTGCCTTATCCCGGTTTTAGAACTGTTCAATTCCAAATCAACAAACCTTTCAAATGATGTATTACTTGGGAATTAATTTTAATTAGTACCTGAGATACCAAAGAAAACCTAATCAGGAGACCTCAAAACGTGTAAATAAGGTGAAATCTCGAATTCCACTTTCGATAATATGATGTATTAAAAATAATTTAATAATAATTAGAAATTGAAATTTTAAAATATTACAATGCCATCTGGCGGCAGAAATTTCTGTATTCCACTGTTCGATTCCAAATCAAAAAAGTTTTCTAATGATGTATTACTTATGAAATTATTTTAATTAGTAGCTAAGATACAAAAGAAAACTGATTCAGGACTACCTCAAAACGTGTAAATCTGGTGAAAACTTTCGATAATATAAAAGAACTTTAAAATATCTTTCAAATGATGTATTAAAAATAAATCAAAAAAGTTTTCTAATGATGTATTACTTATGAAATTATTTTAATTAGTATTGAGATACAAAAGAAAACTGATTCGGGACACCTCAAAACGTGTAAATCTGGTGAAAACTTTCGATAATATAAAAGAACTTTAAAATATCTTTCGAATGATGTATTAAAAAGAATTTAATCATAATACTGTGCACACAAAGTTTCAAAAAATTTAGAAGAAAATTGAAGCATTTTGAAATTTGCAATTTTTATTCCTAGTAGAAAAAGCATGTGATCTCAATGTGGTAAAATATTTCCTTCGTTTGGGCGGATATGGAATTCTCTCTTCTCTGTCAAGGTCAGTTGCCATGGTAACCCACCCCATGAATCAAGATAGCAAGCGGTATTCAGTTCATTACGGAATGACGACGGCCGTTTTCAATGGTTTAATGCCTAAAATTAAAAAAATTATAACTCATGCAGTTTTTGAAATTTTCTCTCAATCTTTTGGGAATTGAACTGTTAAAGCGAGATCTATATACAAAAAAAAAAAAAAAAAAAAAAAAAAAAAAAGAAATGATTTATCTCTAAACGCTTTTGAGTTATAAAATGTTTTGTGAAAAAATCAATGTTTCGTAAAATCTAAAAATATGGATCGCTAATCCGTATTTTGTAAAAATGTTTATATGGTTCGAAAGAGGATTAAATGACCCTTTCAAATATACCAGTTGTTAAGAAATGGAACAGTTACTCGGTCGTACAGGGCGTTTCAAAAAAGACGATCGAGAAAAAGAGAAATTTTTTACCCTTTTTAAAACTTTTTTTAAAAATATAAAAAATTCGTATTTTTCAAAAAAATTATACCGTAAGAATAGGAAATAAATGCTGTTTCTCATGGTATAGGTGTATTTTCAATATTTCCAAAAGTTCTGCAGCGATCGCATTAGAATAACCCGCAAAATTTTTCTCTCTCTGCTTCCTCTTTCGAGGAACACGCTGAATTCTACTTGAAGGGCGGAAATTACGATCCGCTCGCTTTTTAATTAGACATTGGTCGATGTTTTAATTAATATCTCCAGAACTAATTAAAATTTTTAAATTCTTTTTTCACTATGCACTCGGGCAGGCTTCTGAGCACCCGTATGTCAAATTTTGTAGTTCTGCGTTCAGTGGGGGCTGAACGTATAGATGCTCAGACAGACAGACATCTTTTATTATTATAGACTAGCCGCCTTCGGCGACCAGCTGGTTCGCGATCCCTAAAAAATCCGACTTTACGAAACTCCCGCTCGGTGGCGCCTGCGGCGCCTTTTTCTCGTTTCAGGTCTAATAACAGCTTATTGATATATCGTGAAAATAGCTTATTGAAATCGCAGTAAATTCCCGCTCAGTAGCGCCTTCGGCACCCTCTTCCCTTCTCAATATCTGAAACAGCCTGTTCGCTCACCATGTTATGATCTTTCAAATTTCTGACTTTAGCTAAGTCCCGCTCGGTGGCGCCTGCGGCGCCTTATCCCCGTTTTAGAACTTACAACACCTTTCTCGCTCATTAGAATTTGAAATATTGAAATTTAAAAATATTACAGCGCCATCTGGCGGTATAAATTTTTGTAATATATTGTTCAATTCCGAATCAACAAAGCTTTCAAATGATGTATTACTTTTGAAATTATTTTAATTAGTAGCTGAGATACAAAAGAAAACCTAATCAGGAGACCTTAAAACGTGTAAATCAGGTGAAATCTCGAATTCCACTTTCGATTTGATAATATAAAAGTATTTCAAAATGTCTTTCGAATGAAGTATTAAAAATAATTTAATCATAATTAGAATTTGAAATACACGTATTAGAATATTAGAATAAAATTTTATTTGCAATTAAATGTAAATTAAAATGTTTTTTTTTTCTTTTTCTTTTATTCTGCAAAATTTCTTTCAGTAATCCCCGAAACTTGCATAATTACGGGCTATATAACGTTAAAATCCTTAGATTCATATATTTTCATGAAAATTGAACAGTAGCTTTATAATATGCTGTCTAGGCCAAATATTAATTCAAATGTAACGTGAATGAAAATTTGAAAAATGTTGAAAATTGAAATTTTTATCCCCAGTATGAAGCATGTGATATCTTAATTAGTTACATTCATTTCCTTTTTTATCGCAGACCGTTGTCTCCATGTGTTTTGTTGCTGATCGAGACAGCTTAGAAAATCGTCTGCTGATAGAAAGTTTCTTTTTCTTGGTCATTTTTCCATTGACATGGGTCGACATTTTAATTAATATCTCCGCAACTAATTAAAATTTTTAAATTCTGTTTTCACTATCAACTCGGGAAGGCTTCTGAGCACACGTATGTCAAATTTTATACTTCTGCGTTCAGTAGGGGCTGAACGTATAGATGCTCAGACAGACAGAGAGACAGACAGACAGACAGACAGACATCTTCTTTTATTATTATAGATAGATGTCTGACTAATTAAGAATTAATGTTTAATTTTCTTCAATAAAATTAATAGTTATTTACTATTTTGAAAATAAAGATAAAAATTAAATTAAAAATTAATTCATTAGTTTTGTTTTTCTGAAAATATAGCATTTTGAAAGTATTAAAATTTATAAATATTGAAGTGGGAATTAATATGCTAAGGACATATTATTTCTCCCCTAGAAATGTGTACATAGGGTGTGAATTAAATGTGTGATATCTTTAATTAGAAAAAGAATGATGATACGATTTTAGATTAAATTACCTAGTGTGTCACTCACACGACTTTTTCTTACACTGCATTTAAATGTTATGAAGACAAATTGCATATTAAGTCTTAAGTTCAGTAAGGCAAAATAATATAGTTCAATTTACTTTAAAATTAAAATTAATCTACAAGAGGTGTAGGGTATTGTTTCATTTGGCATAAATTTCTATGTGAGGGGAGCTGCCACAATCCTACCCCCCCCCCCCCCGTTTAATTATAGTGCGTACCATTAATAAAAAATAAAAATAAAATAAAAAATCAAGACTAATTTTGAAAATTTCTCTTTCTTTCTCTGTATGTGTGTATGTTACAAAAATTTTGTGGCAGCTTGAGATCAAGATCTAATGCACAGTACTTTCCGAAAGTTTTTATTTTGTTGCATTTTAGCATAAACTGGTGTCTTTCAACTTTTGGTGCATATTAGTTGACAAATGGTAATGCTATGCTGAAATTCCTGATTTTTTAGGAACACTAGATCTTGACTTCTATAATGTATAAATGTATCAAACATGATAGTTAAGATGGTTAATATGTAAAGTAGGTAAATGATAGCTTAAATATATTTAAATCTAAAAAAAAAAAAAAAAGAAAAAAGGAAATAAAGAAAAAAAAAAAATGCTACTGTTTTAAATTTTATTGACAAATGTGCTTATTAATATCTTCTGGCCTTCCTCGGAGACCCATTAAGCACATTTATACAAAATATGTACATGAAAAATTTGACAGTTAGTATAAATTTAAATTATTTATTTTATACATTTAAAAATCACTTTTTAATACACTTGAACTTGACAAACTTATTATTAGTTTATTAGATTTATTGGTATAGCTTACTGTACTTACTCGTTTTTGTAATGTTAAAAATCATGCTATTTTAATATGTATCTTCATTATAGAAAATAATGTGCGTATTACTTAGTTTTTTTTTTTTTTTTTTTTTTTTGGGGGGGGGGGGGGGGGGCATGTTCAAAATATTTCACACATATTACGTCCTAATATAGATAACTGTCCGAAATTTAATAAAAAGAGAGCAAGGATTTTTCTAGAGAATGACAGTTGCTTGAAATAATGTACCATTTAAATTCTTTTACAAGGATGACACACACACACAAAAGAAAAAAACTACGGTGCATTGTTGAAACATAGGAGCTTGGGCAAGAATACTCAAATATTTTATTATGGTTTTCACATTTTTTTTATTAAATACAGGCAAAAAACCCTTAGAAAGACTCCTGCAGAGGGCATTCCACCTGTAAGTCTTGGATTACAGCGTACTCATTCGACTTAAACCCTCCATTCACCCATTACTTTTGTTTATTTGTTTTAACTTTGATTATTTGTTTGTTTTTAATATTTAATGATTCAAATTTATTTTAACAGTTTGTAACTACTAAATGTTCGGAAAGTCAAGTGGATTCACTGCAGATTTTTTTTACATTAATATTATTAAAAAGGTATTACTTTATGAATTATGATATACTATGATTATTTAAATGAATATTTATTATTACCATATATTAAAAAAAAAAAAAACTGTTCTTTCGAAACAAATCTGTTTAACCCAACTTTTAAAAATTTGTTAGAAAGATTGCCTCTTGATAAATATACACACACAGTAGGAAAGAAAAAAAAAAAAATGACAGCTTGATAATTAATAGAATGATATGACAGCTACTAAAGGGGACTGAATTACACTGACCAATAACTTAATCTGAGCATTTAAATTATTATTATTATTTGTCATTTGTTACCGTGTAAATATTTATATATACATAAATAGTAATAATAATTATAATAAATGTAAATTTTATTTAAAGTGCTTACTATGTAAAAATACATGTCCAATTTAAATTTGTTGCAATTACTAAAACTTTTCTATCTTACTTATTGTTGTTTTTCGAAATCTCCCCCCCCCCCCCCCCATGTTAAATTGTAAACATAATATCAAAATGCAAAAAAAATCTGTAAAGAATTAGAAATGACCAATTTATTCTTATATTCTTATTATTTCAAAAAATTAAACTTAATAAGGAAAAAATATTAAAGTTTATTTAAAAGAATTTTTGTGCTACAAAATGAAAAATAATGAAATTAAACTGGGATGCATTATAAATTCTTAAATGAAAAATTTCTCTTACCTCACTATAAACAAAAAAAAATTTTAGTTTAGTATAACGTTTTTGGTTTTTAAAAATCTAAGCTTAAAATAATGGTTTAATAATAATAATAATAAATCGAAAATTAACTCACTGAAAAAATAAAAATAATTATTAAATAAAATTGTTAAGTCGTAAACTTGTGTTTCTAAGAGCAATTTTTTTTTCTTTTATAAATTTGGCAGTTTAAGTCTATTGATAACTTGTCATTTGACAAAACAAAAAATAATATAGTGAAAAGAAAATGCTTAATTTCAATAGAATTTAAACGAATTATGAATAAATTAAGTCTTTTTTACTTCTAAGAAAATTAAATATCCCACCAGAAAAGTAAATGTTCACCAGAAGCGTTTTCTCGCCAACGTAAGATAAAGGTCATACAGTCATCCCAACTTAATCAGGTAATGGATAATCGAATACCCTGCTTATAAGAATATAAAATTAAAGAACCAATTTTTTACCCATAAAAGTAATTTAAAATTTCCTCGTTTAAAGAAATATTTTTTACAACGCCACCTTGCTTAATCGCATAAATACTCAAAGTTTCTTAAATAAAATTCCTCAATTTCTGGGCAGATTTTTCCTCTCATTCTCAAAAAAAAAAAAAAAATTCCGTTCTTCTTTTAAAAACCTTACATAACTAAGGCATGCCCTTTAAACATGAACCTACCGAGGTGGTAAAAATTGTTTTGTGAAAGGTCAAATTTATAAAATCATCAACTGATGATGAAAGTAGAAATTAAAATACAAATTATCTCCAGAAATTAGAAATCTCAAATTTAAGTTTTCAGGTGATTGAAACAGAACTTTATGAACTCATAGATGTGGATAAATATGGAGAAACAGAAAGAGATGAAAAGTTTAATCTTCCAATAAAATCTCCAAATGAAAGTGATAAAGAAGAGCAAGCAGAACCTCCTCCAACGATAAATGAAGTTGCAAAATCCTTTAATATTATTCAACGTCATTTTGAGTCTCACAGAAGCGATTATAATCTATGTGCTTTAGAAAAAGAAATCGAAAAATGTTTAGTTAAGTTTATGGTCAAAGTAATCAATCATAACTGATTTTTTTTTAAAATAAAATTGTAAGTAAATTTTATTTTGTATTTATTCCATTCCAGCATTAATTGCATTTGTAATTTACAGTAATATTTTAACTTAGTAAAAGTTTAGTTGAATATTTAAATAAGAAAGAGGTATCGGATCATTTATCTTTTCGTGTAAGCATAAAATAATTATATTATTTATACATGTAATTTCGTTTTTAGTCTTCCCCGCATTATCGAATTGATATAGTTGGAACGGTAGGTATTCGTTTAAGCTGGGCCGACTGTATCTAGAAAGAATCAACCCCACTCGTAGCTCACGCAAGCAACCCAAGATTTCATCTACAGCGGTTGCGCACTGAGAACTGTTTTCACTCTTAGTAATATAGGCACCCTAGGTACATCGATCAGAGGTATATTATGATTATGTCCAAACCCAAAAGTATCCCTAAGAGAAAAGTCTCACAGCTGAAGCAAAGTTCAACAGACACCTAACAGAATATCCTACAGATCCCAAGGCTTAATGAAATGCCAAACAAGATGCTCAAACTTGACAGCAGAAAAGACTCCACGGTCATACAAAATGTGCTTTGAACAGTCTTCTTTTCCCAGGGTTATTTTGTCCACTTTTTTGTGAAAAGTCCGGAACACTGGACAAAACTGGAAAAAAAAAAAAAAAAAAAAAACCACACAAAACTGGACAAAATAAAATTCATTGAACTGTATGTGTTCAATGCATAAAATTATTCTGTTAGAGCAATAAACTGTACTTTTAACTTTGAATTAGCAATTTTAGCAATAGAAATATTTTATTACAAATTAATAATTTGATTAATAAAAAGTATAATTTTATTTTAATCACTATCAATTCAAAAAAAAAAAAAGTAAAGAAAATGCTAATTACATCAGTTATGTATAATTTGTAAATGTAAGAAAGTAAATCTGTTGAGGACTATTACGTTGGATATTGAGAGTAGAAAGAAAAAACTAGTTGGCATAGGTGGACTCTGCTCAGTTCCCCATCATATTTATGTTCTCATACATTTCTAGTGCGAGACGTATTATAATCATGTTAAAAGAAATGAATTTGACCAAAGCTTGATACATTGACAATGAAATCCCCACCTAATAGGCTATCCACCGTTCACTTTGATATATTTACCTTATTCTAATCTATTAATTTATTTTATCAGGGTCAATTCTGTTGTTTAGTTTTCATGCTACTATTTCCAATAAAATTCATAGTCATTAATATTCATGCCAGTGTCCTAAATAATATTTCAAAAATAGTCTGACATCTTTACGATGAAAATATCTCTCAAAATTGACGTTTATGTGAAATTTTGCCCTGCTATGTTAAGAAATTCGAAAATTTCCAATAACTTGCGAAATTTTCAAAGTAGCATATTTATACATCCGGCCTCAAAACTGATATTTTAAAACTCGTCCAACATTTTTACAGTAAAAAGTTTCCATTTAATGCACGTTTAAGTGAAATTTTGTCCTATTCTCCCATGTTAAGAAAATCGTAAATTTCTCATAACTTATGAAGTTTTTTAATTCGAATGTTGCAAATGAATAGGGTTCTTGCCAGTATCGAAAATAATATTTTAAAACTGATCTGACCTCTCTGCGATCATTTGTTCGTGAGATATCATGTAAACAGACTAACAAACTAACGGACTAACACACTAACAGACACCCTACAGACAGACACCATACAAATTTTGTCATTTTCGGATTCCTCACACCTGAAAACGTATAAAACTAGTTGGCATAGGTGGACTCTGCGCAGTTCCCCATCATATTTATGTTCTCAGAAATTTCTAGTGCGAGACATATTATAATCATGTTAAAAGAAATGAATTTGACCAAAGCTTGATACAGTGACAAAATGAAATCCCCGCCTAAAAGGCTATCCACCATTCACTTGGATATAATTATCTTATTCTAATTTATTAATTTATTTTATCAGGGTCAATTCTGTTGTTTAGTTTTCATGCTACTATTTCCAATGCAATAATCCTCAAAATTCATATTTTATATGAAAAATTTACAATTTCGCTATGTTGGTAAAATCGTAAATTATGAATAATTTATGAAATTTTCCTATTAGAATATTTGTATTCAATCATGTTCAAACAAATATCATAAACTTAATTTTGAAGTTGTCTAATGTATTTAGGATCCTCAAAATGGAAGTTTATGATCAATTTTGCCTTATTCTGACATGTTAAGTAAATCGTAAATTCCAAATAACTTACGAATTTTTTTTAATTGGAAAAATCATAGTCTATGATATTCATGCTAGTATCCTAAATAATATTTCAAAAGTGGTTTGACATCTTTACGCTGAAAATAGCCTTCAAGATTGACGTTTATGTGAAATTTGGCTCTATTCTGACATGTTAAGAAATTCATAAATTTCCAATAACTTACGAAATCTTTATATTGGAAAATTCATAGTCATTAATATTCATACCAGTGTCCTAAATAATATTTCAAAAGTAGTCTGACATCTTTACGATGAAAATATCTCTAAAAATTGACGTTTATGTGAAAATTTGCCCTATACTGCCATGTTAAGAAATTCGTAAATTTCCAGTAACTTGCGAAATTTTCAAAGTAGCATATTTATAGTTACTGATGTTCATTCCGGCATCAAAACTGATATTTTAAAACTGGTCTGACATTTTTTCAGTAAAAAGTTTTCATTTAATTCACGTTTAAGTGAATTTTTGTCCTATTCTCCCATGTTAAGAAAATTGTAAATTTCTAATAACTTACGAAGTTTTTAAAATCGAATGTTGCAAATGAATAGGGTTCTTGCCAGTGTCGAAAGTAATATTTTAAAACTGATCTGACCTCTCTGCGACAATTTGTTCTTGAGATATCGTGTACACAGACTAACAAACTAACGGACTGACCCACTAACAGACTAACACACTAACCCACTAACAGACACCATAGAAATTTTGTCATTTTCGGATTCCTCACACCTGAAAACGTGTAGAAAAGTCAAAAAACTGAGGTCGAAAATTTTCACGATTACCCAAGTTCTCCATACCTATAGTATGATGGGGAACTAAAAGTAAAAAAAACGAGGTCGAAATTTTTCACGATTACTTAAGTTCGCCATACATATAGTATGATGGGGAACTAAAAAAGTTATTTAATGCTATTCCTAAATCTTTAAAAACAAAAGATATAGATAAGGCTATGGCTAGAAAAATATTTCATACATAATGTTGAGTTATCTTCAGTACATGATGTTGACAGTTAAAAATGAAGAATAATTTGACACCCTCCCCCTTAACACCCCTACCCCCTCAAAAGAGACTATTTTCAATATTACACAAGGTTGCCACGCTACCTGGAAAAGTCAGGGAATTCGAAAATTGACTATAAAAGTCAAGGGAAAAGTCAGTGAATTTCATATGATGACCAAAAAATTGACAATTTTTTCACCAACATAGGGTCATCTTTCTGTTTCATTTATTTTTTTTTTTTCCTCTTAGCTTTTGTCATTTGTTTTAAACACCCTCACCCTTCTTTTCTGCTCATGAAAGAAATTTCTTATCTCGCTTATAAGCAACAGATGCTATCGCATACTTGCCAACTTTTCCGGTTTTTTAGCGTATCTTCCGGACAGATGATGAAATCTTCCGTTTTTAAAGAAGTCGTGGATATCGTTCGTTTTAAAAAGGAACCCCAAATGTTCTACGAAAACTCCCGATTCCCAATCTTTCTCCATCCATAACATGAATCTCAATATTCATTTCAAACTTACTTTATGAGATTCTAGAACATGTAAAGAAATGGAATTGTTAAATATTTCTTGCAGATGTAATTATTTTTTGTCCCCCCCCCCCTTTATTTATCTCCAACTAGTGATTAGCAATCAAATGTTCTGCAGAAGTCTTTTGTTTCCTAATCTTTATCTATCTGCAACATAAATGATAATAAATATTAATTTTAAACTTCTTTCATTAGATACTAGATGTAGAGTTGAAAGAATTTAATATTTCTTACTCTGTAATTATTTTTGTATCCCCCCCCCCTTCCCCCGGATTGTGATCAATGATCAATTCTAGAAACAATAAAGCAATGGAAGTGCTCAATATTTCTGATGTATGTAATTATTTTTAGACCTTTATTGCTGAATTTAATGAATCTGTTTATTTTTCCTCAATTAAATTAAATATTTGTTTGTCATATTTATACCAAATGTGTAAACATGGAAAAAAATGAAGAATAATTTTTTCAGGTAGGAAAGTTTTTCCCAAATCAATTTAAGAAAATTAATACTCAGTTGGTTTTATATGTGGATATAAAAGTTATTGCAGTTATATTATTATTATTATTATTTATGTTAAGGAAAAAATTCTGAAATTGCTTAATGTAGTTAAAAATTATACATATAAATATTTATGTCGCCAATTTATTGAAAGTGACATTATCAATATTTAACTAAGCAACCAACAAACAATGTTAGCGAAACATTTTCAGCTAATTTCCAATTTTAAAAACCACATGTATGATTTTATTATTATTATTTTTTTTTTTTTTTTTTTTTTTTTTTTGGGGGGGGGGGGGGGGAGCTTTAACAGGGTTCATACTCATCAGGGAAAACCTGGAATACTCAGGGAATTAGGATTTTGTTTTTTTTTTAAAAAAAAAGAGTCAGGGAAAATAAATTATAAAACCTGGAAAAACAAATATTTCCTTCCTCTCAAATGACTTTTTTTGTTTAGTTCAATATCAGAATTCAAATGATTAAGGATCGTGAAAATATGCATGTAAACAATGATTTCTACCTGAATTTCTATCATGATCGACAGTAACATAACATCATACAAAACAGTAGATGTATTTTCTTCTCTCTAGAGGAATATTTTTTGTAATAGTCATTAATATTTTTTTGAAAATTGCCCAATGATTTTTTTTTTTTTTCCCATATCTGAATGTGAACCCTGTGCTAATGGAAACTAAAAATGTTTAATAGAAAATATTTGACAGCTGCTTATTGAGTGCATTTCTTTCAACACTATTAGGTATCAATTCTCTTTCTTATTTTATTTACTTTTTTATTATATACTTTTACTTAACTACGTTTTTTTTTTTTTTTTGTCTACTGTTAAATAAATTTTTTACAGATTCTGTTTTGTAGATATTTATATGTTGAAGAGGTATAGCTTCATTTAAAACTTTTATATATTTAGTATAATCAGTAGTGGCACCAGAAATTCCCCCCCAACAGGGGGCACTAGATAAAGAGAGTTTATTATATGAGTATTTATCAAAAACTTCAATACTGTTAATAATATTTATGTTAATATTTGTACCATTCCATTTGTTAGTACTCCTCATGGTTTTGGAGATCATTGTGTCACAGACAGACATTTTCTAAAAATATCGTGGTCAAAACGTATTCTGGACCTCTCAAAACATGTATATTCATGGAATACTGGAAGCTGAAAATTTTTACGAATCCAATACTTTCTTCTATTGAATATAGGATGGAAAAACTGGAATGCTCCAAATTTGTAAAAGGAAAGAAGAATGCTGCTAAAAGTAGAAAAACTGAAAATTTTGTATTTGTTCCCCAGAGAGATTTTAGGAGTATGCCCCGATTGGGGGGGGGGGGGGCTGTGCCCCCTGGTGCCCTAGCTCATGCTCTGAGTATAATCAATCTAGATAGTAAAACATTTTTATAGATTCCTTCAAAATATTATAATTGTAAAACTGTATTCTTTAATACGTTAAAGAAAAAAAAAATCTTCCCTTTTTTTTATTAAAATTGGTTGGCAAGTATGCTATTGCTATATGTAACTTTTGCGTTTTCAAGTGGTACCATAATGATTTTGCTCTCAACTCAGTCAATAATCAATATACGGTTAGACTGGAATTTTCTTAGAATATTTCTGGAAAACCTGGAAAAGTCAGGGAATTTCATTCTCTTGTTTGAGTGGCAACCCTGATTACAGTTTTCCATGATCAATGTGATTTATTCATACATAGACGATTATAAATTAAAAAATAATTTAAATTGTTTATTTGTCATTTTGTACTAGGTAAGAAAGAGAAAAAAGAAAAGACTCATGTAGGTTGAATGATTCTATCAATTTATTTCAATTAAGTCTTTTAAAAGCCAGTAGTGGCACCAGAAATTCCCTGATGAGGGGACACCTCCCTGATGAGGGGACAGGGGGGCACTACATAAAGAGAGTTTATTATATAAGTATTTATCAAAAACTGCAATTCTGTTAATAATATCACTGTTAATATTTGTACTATTCCATTTGTTAGTACTCCTCGTGATTTTGGAGATCGTCGTGCCACAGACAGACATTTTCTAAAAATATCGTGGTCAAAACGTGTTCTGTTCTGGACCTCTCAAAACGTATATTATATTCATGAAATACTGGAAGCTGAAAATTTTTACGAATCCAATACTTTCTTCTAATGAATATAAAATGGAAAAACTGGAATGATCCAATTTTGTACAAGGAAAGAAAAATGCTGCCAAAAGTAGAAAAACTGAAAATTTTGTATTCTCCCCCCCCCCCCCCCCCCCCCCCGAGAGATTTTAAGAGTATGCCCCAACAGGGGGTCACAGACTCCGGCCCCCTAGCTGGCAACACCCTTGTTCAAAGCATGGCTTTCATTTCTATAACATTTCATTTGCAA
This sequence comes from Salticus scenicus, assembly GCA_963930645.1. Classification (NCBI taxonomy): domain Eukaryota; kingdom Metazoa; phylum Arthropoda; class Arachnida; order Araneae; family Salticidae; genus Salticus; species Salticus scenicus. The sequence continues at coordinate 39,858,314 of OZ005654.1, read as the reverse complement.
TACCATTTTCTTTTTTTTTACAAGAATTTTAAAAATCAAATTTATATGTTTCTAGGGATACAACGGATATCCGGTAAGCAGTAACTGTCCGGCCGATCCGGCTAGTCAACCGGATATCCGGCAATGGCCGGATATTACTATTATCCGGCCCAAAATTTATGAATTGAGAAATGGGTAGAAACAACATATATGAGAGCATAACAAATAATATCTAATAAATAATCCACTATAATAACATTAGAGAATGTATTTTAATTTTTTTAAATGAATATTTACTTACTTTTTAAGGAATTAAAATAAATGATATTTTTGAAATAAAGAAATCATATTAAAACCCGAATAAACTACTACGTCAGAAACGCCAATTTTTTTTTTTTTTCCTTTGGCGTTTCTGATGTAGAAGTTTATTCAGGTTTTAATATTCCAACGCCAAGTCTCCTGTTATTAAAGAAATCATACTTAAAAAATACACTTTGTTGAATCTTTCACATTTCTACAATTGCTATGAAATTAACCACCAATATAAGTATTTTCAAAGTATGTTATTTTAAAAATTTATATAACATAAAAAAGAAACAAATTGTGGTACTTAAAAACAGGGTGTACAATTATATATATTTGTTTTCTTCTAAAAATATTGAAGTAATGTAATGGTCTCGGAGAAATTGTATTAGCAATATCAACAGATTACTGAGACTGAGATGAAAAAGTTAAAATTACTTTTAATTTTTCCATATTTGTTACAAATCTTGCATACAATTATTCAAAAAAAGAAAAAAAAAATTACGATTCATTATTGTCTAATACTAAATAATGTGCAATAAATAGTTGAATGAATACATTATTAAATTTGTTTTCCAATTATGAAAATGAAATGTACTAAAATTTTAAGAACTTTTAATGTTTTTCAAAATAGGTAAATTATGATGTAAAAGTAACAATTGTTCAGCATTTTGTGGCAGAATTCTGTTTTTTCTTTGCTCATAAATGATGCCTGAGGAAATATATCCAATATATCCAAATTGAGGAAATATATCCACTTTTAAAATTATTTATTCATTCTAAAATTAAATTCTAAGTTATTTCAGATTCAATATTTGTTTTTCATAAAGTGAGAAATGATAGAATACAAAAGCTGCTTTACTTAAATGTAAAGTTTCATTATAATCTAATTGTTGAAGTATTATCTAAAATAATTGGCAAGAAACAAACACTGAACTTAAAAAGGCACTTATTTCCTTCCAGCAATATTAAAGTTGAAAATAAAGAGATGGTAATTTTTTTAACATTTATTTTAGAAGGTATAAAAAATGTTTGTTTTTTAATTTTAACAATTTTTAATTTGAATATTACTGTAAATAAATCTGCTTCTTATATTTTAATAATTGTTTGTTTCTTGAAAACTATATATTTGAAAAAAAAAAGTTCAGTGGTTTTATTATAGGATAGTTACAGATAGGTTTCATTTAATAGTTATGAAATTGTTTCCATTGGAATTTCATTTAAAAGAAATACATAACACGTGTAAAAAAGGAAAATAATGGTGGTTTAGAGTTTAGATTAGTCAGATTAAATGTTTAATACTAAGAAGAAAGAAAGAAGAAAAAGTACTGCAAGCCGGATACCGGATATCCGGCTCAAAGTCTGGCCGGATATCCGGTATTCGGCCAAATTTAGATCCATTGCATTCATTTGATAATTTTATATTCTTATTTTAATTTTGTAATAATAAAAATAATATATATATATTTTTAATATATATATATACATTTAATATATATATAAATTGGCTTCCAGATGAAAAAAATGGATGACAAGAATGGATTTCATTAAAATTTGGAGAAAAATTGTCAAAACATTACAGAAGCATTATTTTGAAACATAGAATACATACATTTAATTTCCGCAGAGATATGAGCATTTGTAATAAAAAAAATCTTACTGTGCATGCTTGAAAGATAGCACATATTTTATTACATAGTTTGAAAATCAGATATACAAGACAATTTATGTCAAAAGTTCACTTGCACAGAGTAAGAACTAAGAAAATTATCATCAAAAGGAGGAGCTAGATTTTAGATATTTTCCATAGTTTAAATTTCATAAGGGTTTTTCACAAGTCATATATTTAATTTGGAGATCCAACTGTTTAGCCAGTGTAAAAAGTTATTTTTAAGAGAGAAAAAAAAAAAAAAAAAGCTTAAGAATACGTAAATCTTAGTAAATAAATAAAATTATGATAGAGTTATAAGCCCACAAGGGATTTTTCCTACATACCATGTATTTAATTTAGAGAACCAATTATTTCGCCCAAACTTAAAAAAATTTTTTTTATGAAAAATCCCAAGTGATCTCGCAACTCGATCATAACTTTCTTAATATTTATTTGAGTTGCCCTATATACCAGCTTTGAAACTACGTGCTAAGAAAAAAATTCTATTTTTATGCATGCACAATAAAACAATATTTACTAAAAATTACCCATACCTCAGTTGTAATTAAATACATACATTTCATGTTTCAGAATAATGTTTCTCTAATGTTTTGTCAATTTTTCTGCAACTTTTGTAAAATTTTGTTGAAATCCACTCTTGTTATATGCAAAAAACATTTAAAAATAATAAGTTTTGAAAAAAAAAAACCCATCTCTTTTAAATATTTGTGCAATTTCTACTAAAACGCTTATAAATATTGTAAACTGTAAGTGAAATCAGGTATTAGTTTTATAAGCCATTTGTATCTTTTTGTATTACAGGGTAATCCAAAGTATTTTCGTTTTTCTTCAACTTTTGGTTAGCTCCCTAATTGTCTTGTGACTAAATCGTTACTGGAAAGTGAGAGCCTAAGAATATTCTTTCCCTTTAATATTTCCTTAGAAAATAGAAAATTTCTAATAGTTTGATCTCCATTGTACTCAAAAGAATTTTTATATACACACAAAGTGCTGCTAGAAGAAAAAAATAATAATAATAAAAAGGCTTTTTTTTTGGGGGGGGGGGGGGGGAATTTTGGATTCTCAAGGACACACATTTAATATAATACTTAAATTCAGACACTTATTTCAAGATTATTATATAAATGAGAAAACATTTTTGACTGTTTTATCTACGTGATACAAGAGATACACTACACTGTGCAAATTACATTTTTTATCAGTTATTTATGCTATTTTATATTTTTCTAGTAAGTTGTGTAACATTTTTTTCTGTTTGATTATATTTAGCAGAGTAATGAAATATGCTCAGTTTTCTACATGTTCAGCAAACAACGTTCAAAAATATATTAAAACATTGTTTATTCGTGACATATATGCAAAACACATTTTTCCCCATGTTTGACAGTGGTATCCAATTGTGCAGTGAATGAAGCCCAAATAATATACTTATGAAATAATTCATTATTTCTTCATCGATCCTTTTAAATCTTTAGATCTTCTAGTAATCATGCCAGGTTATTAAACAATTGGTAACTTTCTGCTATCAGTAAAATGACTCTTTCTTTTTTTTTTTTATAAACATTCAGTGTAACTTTTTAGTACAATCAAATTTAATGGCTATCAAAACTAAGTTTTACAACCCTTCCTAATCTTTGTTTTTATTTCAAGATGAATCCAATTGAATTTAACACTTTGTAAACACGGTTTCTACAAAACAAACATTTATTATTATTAAAAACACCACGACCAATAAACAATGTAAAACACTAATCTGTTAGGCAGGTAGGTAAATAATGGAATACTGTGCTGTTTACTAACAATCTGTTAAAATATATAAAACATTCATATCAAAATGCTTCTACTTATATTTCGATTCGACATAAATAAGTAAAAAATTAAAACGAAAATTAATAAATCAACAATACTAAATAATACGTCCTAACTCAAGTACATATTTATATAGTTCAATCAAATATATAATTGTTTGCGTTGCATGCTAAATTGGAGTTTTTAATTACTGAAATTTCATAGCAAAAATACAGTATAAAAATGTGCGCATTATACAGAAGAAAATAATAAACAGTTAGAGTGTGAGGTCATGAAATACAGTAAATATTCCCTCCCACCTACTTTCCATCAAGATCTTTAATCATTTTTATCTGAAGATACACCTTCTAATTACAGCGATATTTTATCACTGTTAAAAAAGCCCCCCATTTTTTTTTTTTTTTAAATAGATATTTCAGGAATGTAACAAGTATTTTTTTTTTAATCAAATTTCCACTACGAATTTATAACCTTGAAAAAGTTTGAGAAAATAATTTTTGAAAAATGGTAATAATAAACAAATTTTTCCTTTATCGGGAATAAAATTTTGCCCTAAAAATCTTTGTTTGTGGGGATATTATGTAAACAATTATGTATTGATGTGTGTGTATACGCTTTTCTCCGTTTCTTAACTTGGACGCCATTAGTAAGATGTCTGACATCGCCTTGTCAGCATAACGAAAGCATTTAATTAGGCAATATTTGTAAACATTCATTAACTTAAGTAAATAATTTACTTTTAATAAATTCAGCAGATGATGATGCTAGTAACCCATCAGAGTGGAAGGGTTAGTAGGCCAAAGACCGGCCAAAGCAGAAAAAGGACTATACCAAAAGGACAAAAGGAAATGAGGGTGGGGAAGACAGAAAAGCAAGAAGAGTGCAATGGTTTTATCTATGACAATGTTGAATTTAGCAAGAAAATCGTACTACGTAGTTATTAAAATAAACTCTTACCTTGGTTAAGATGACAATTCGAACACTATATAATAGTATTTTTTAATAAAAAGCACAATGCCAAAATGGTTTTACCCACCAAAATATTACACCTTCACCCACTAATTCGAGTTAAAATGCATGGGGTTATGTGATTTCATTTCTCACGGAAAGATGGCGCTACCCTACTTGATATTGATATTATCCAGTTCAATTTCAATTTCTATAGAATAGATATAATATTAAATATTGAATACTTTAAAAGTATGATGGGTTTCGCTGTTCAAATCCTATTTTAATCTTTTAACACGAAATTTCTGCTGATTGAGGACTAATATTTGCGTCCTAATCACTTGAACGGTCATCCGAAAAAATTATTATAACAATGCGTTTTTTCTTGTCTTATCTCAATTTACAATTTACGCTTTTTTTTTTTTTTAATTGGGGGGGGGGGGGGGGGGTCAAATGTATTTAAAATGTTTCAATCTAGTTTTTCGAGTTGTTTTTTCTTTTCGGACTTCTTCGTTTATGGAGTATTTTCTTATTGATTTCCATCACTTGAAATTTAATATGAATTTCAATTACCTCCCCTCCCCTTTTGTTTCTAAATATTTCAAAGTATTCGAATTTTTTAAAATTCATATTCCTGTGTACAATGTAATATTTATTTTTTCCCTTTTTTATTTAATATAAAAACTGTGTAATACTTCACTGTTGATTTTCATTATCCTATCCCTTTTCTTTTTCACCCTTTTCCAATATATCTCACCTCGGCAAGAAAAGTAACAAAGCCCAAAAATGCAGTATTTGAGAAAAATCAACTTGTAGACAGAGATAAAGCATTGACTACTCAATTATAAAACTGACACAACAGCTTGTGAAGTTCATAATTTTCATGATGAGATGTAACGCTTTTTTTGCACGTTGGGGCAATTCATACACACCGGAACCAAAATTATTTCATATTGGAATCTTTAGCTTCCAAACCTTGTAGCTATTTGTTGATAAAATATACATTTCTTCATTTTTCCTCTTAAAAAATCATTAGAATTAAGAGGTGTTTTTAAATAATTATCCAATTTTTCCGGTTTTTTTTTTTTTTTTTTTTTTTTTCTGTAATATAAACTTTACTTTTATTTTTTAATAAAAAAGAAATTCTAGAAGTTATTAACAGAGGATCACAGGCTTCAAACCAATTGATTACCCAATGTAACAAGGGGAAAATCTCAATTAACAATGTAAAAAAAGTCTGATGTGGGCACCACATGACTTCCTTATACACTTTTAGAAATATACATAATGCTAAAAAACATTGTCACTGGAGCCGAAACATTTGGCTAAAAATATTTAAAAAAAATGCATGCATACCTTAAAAAAAATAAAAAATAAAATTGTGCCTTGAGGGGACTCATGTCAAAGTTGTGCCTTGGGGGGGACTCATGTCAAAGTTGTGCCTTGGGGGGGACTCATGTCAAAGTTGTGCCTTGGGGGGGGACTCATGTCAAAGTTGTGCCTTGGGGGGAACTCATGTCAAAGTTGTACCTTGGGGGGGGGGGGGACTCATATCAAAGTTGTACCTTGGGGGGGACTCATGTCAAAGTTGTGCCTTGGGGGGGACTCATATCAAAGTTGTACCTTGGGGGGACTCATGTCAAAGCTGTGCCTTGGGGAGACTCATGTGCCTTGGGGGGGACTCATGTCAAAGTTGTACCTTGGGGGGGGACTCATGTCAAAGTTGTGCCTTGGGGGGGACTCATGTCAAAGCTGTGCCTTGGGGGGACTCATGTCAAAGTTGTACCTTGGGGGGACTCATGTCAAAGTCGTGCCTTGGGGAGGGGACTTATGTCAAAGTTGTGCCTTGGGGGGACTCATGTCAAAGTTGTGTCTTAGGGGGGACTCATGTCTAAGTTGTGCATTGGGGGGACTCATGTCAAAGTTGTGCCTTGGGGGGGACTCATGTCAAAGCTGTGCCTTGGGGGGACTCATGTCAAAGTTGTACCTTGGGGGGGACTCATGTCAAAGTCGTGCCTTGGGGAGGGGACTCATGTCAAAGTTGTGCCTTGGGGGGACTCATGTCAAAGTTGTGTCTTAGGGGGGGACTCATGTCTAAGTTGTGCATTGGGGGGACTCATGTCAAAGTTGTGCCTTGGGGGGGACTCATGTGCCTTGGGGGGACTCATGTCAAAGTTGTACCTTGGGGGGGACTCATGTCAAAGTTGTGCCTTGGGGGGACTCATGTCAAAGTTGTGCCTTGGGGGGGACTCATGTGCCTTGGGGGGGACTCATGTCAAAGTTGTGCCTTGGGGGGACTCATGTCAAAGTTGTGCCTTGGGGGGACTCATGTCAAAGTCGTGCCTTGGGGAGGGGACTCATGTCAAAGTTGTGCCTTGGGGGGGGACTCATGTCAAAGCTGTGCCTTGGGGGGGACTCATGTCAAAGTTGTACCTTGGGGGGGGGACTCATGTCAACGTGTTCTGAACTTTTCTGAAAGTTTCAAATGTCTAGCTAGTCGAGAAGTCAGTTAAATTGCAAGATTTGTCCAAACCGTTTTTGAGCTATTACCGTTTTTTGATACATTTTGCCCATTATGAACCTAATTTTCCTAAATATCTCCAAAGCGGAAAATCATATAAAGTCCAAAAAGGAAGGTGCACAACTAGATGTTATAACAAACCTATGTACCAATTCGCAACTTTCTACGTCCAACCGTTTTTGAGTTATGCGACATACACCCACACACACACACATACATAGACGTCACGAAAAATCGTGTAAAGTCGCTTATATCTCTAAAACGAGAGCTCGTGTTAAGACGAAACTTGAAGGTGTGCAACTAGACATCATGATTGTCACACGTATAAATTGGCAACATTCAGCGATCATTCGTTTTCGAGCAATGTGAAATACAAAATCCGTTTCGCAAATCGGGATTACTATACTTCCTTATACTTTGTATAAGGAAGTAAAAAGGGGGAAAATCCCTTTTCTGATTTATTTCTGAGTGGGATAGTGAGATTCTCGAAATCCCACCCTCTAATGTGAACCTTGTTATAGTTCTATTTAGTATTTATAAATTGAACTATATTAGGTTTGTTCAATAAAATATATATCCAGTCACTAATTAATATGTATTCCTTACAAAACTTTGAATAAACATCATAAAATGCAATAAACTCGCAACAATTGTTTCGGGTCTAAAAAGCACACGATCCTTCATCAGGCGAACAAAGTAAGCACAAGTGCTGCAGTCAAAGTGGCAACGCAGCGCACAAAATCGTTTTTAATGAAAAGCAAAACCATTTAAAGTAGAATGTAAATATAACTATTGGTGCCAGCAGAATTGTAAAATAAAGACAAGAAAAATAAATAAATGAGTAAGATTAAACATGTAACAAAATCCAAAAATATCAAAATTAAACGAAAATCTAAGTTACTTGAGTAATTTCCAAGCATCAGAGAAGAATGGAGTGGAAGAAATATCATTAACAAGATTTTTCGAATTTTTAAATATAACAGAAAATGTCTGCTTTTTATACTGACGTTTTACACATTTGTTCTGATCCGTCTAATCTTTCGAAAAAAATTTTTTTTTAATCTCTTGCTCTCTCTCGTGGTTATAATCCATCTATTGTCGATAAAGCTCTATATAAATTTAAAAATCCTAAACGTTCTGCTCCGTAATCGAACGATCACAGCCTCATGCCAGTTGTTTTACCTTTTTATTCTTCACTCTCTTTTAAAATCTAAAATTTTTTCACCGTTTGGTTTCAAAGTCATTTACAAACTCGTCATTCCCACAGAAAAGCGTTCTGGCATTTATTTAATTAATTCCATGTTCGTCGTGCAACTTAGGTTATATTGGTCAAACTAGGAGGCGTTTGAAGTACAGAATAAATGAGCACCGTCGTAATGTTCGTAATGATGAGATCTCCATGTCTTCTATTGCTTCCCACTGCTGGACTCATGGTAATCATTTTGATTTTTCCAAAACTAACAATTTCATCTCCGGTATGTTCTTCCCAGTTGGATATTCATGTAGCATTTTACATATTTAAAAATTCAAAAAATCTTGTAAATGATATTTCTTCCACTCCATTCTTCTCTGATGCTTGGAAATTACTCACGTAACTTAGATTTTCGTTTAATTTTGATATTTTTGGATTTTATTACATGTTTAATCTCACTTATTTATTTATTTTTCTTGTCTTTATTTTACAATTCTACTGACACCAGTAGTTATATTTACATTCTACTTTATATGGTTTTGCTTTTCATTAAAAACGGCTTTGTGCGTTGCCGCTTTGACTGCAGCACTCGTGCTTACTTTGTTCGCCTGATGAAGGGTCGTGTGCTTTTTCGACCCGAAACAATTGTTGCGAGTTTATTGCATTTTATGGTGTTTATTCAAAGTTTTGTAAGTAATAATTTTCAACGCCAGTTCTGTGGTGCTTGCTTATTAACTAATTCATGTGTTTTTTGATATATATATATATATTATATATATAGATTTGAAATCTTTGAATTGTGTTTTCTCAGTTTGAATTTTTTTATGAATTTCTGATCTTTAAAATGCTAAAACTTTTACAGATATTCAAGATAAGACTTTTTTTTTTTTTTTTTTTTTTAAATGTTTAATGGAACCTATTTAAAAGAGTTAGGAATGGGTTTTGAAATTTATCGATTAGTTTCCGAGAAAAAATTTAAAAAGTGCATGTCTAGGTAAGAATTTTGGGGATTTTTTTTTTTTTTTTTGTTATATTTATATTATTTATTTATTTATTATTATTATTAAGATATTTCAAAATCTATCCGTAATTCTTTTGAGTAGGTTCTATAAACATTCAAAAATAATATTAAATCTTTTCTTAAATATCTGCAGAAGTTTTAGCATTTTGAAGATCATGAATTCATGAAAAAATACAAACTGAGAAAACATAATTTAAAGATTTCAAATCTGTAAAAAAAACATACTAAAAATCATTAGAATTGTTGCTTGAATATATATTTTCGAACAAACCTAATATAGTTCAATTCATAAACATTAAGTGGAAATATAAGCTTTTATATGAAATCTACTTCAGTTGTACCGTCAAAAGTGCCAAGCCCCATTAATGATTGACCTACCGGTAGCCGAGTGGTTCTGCGTTCAAAGCTGGTAGGCGAGAAGTACCGGGTTCGATCCCAGATCGCGCTCATCGACCTAGCCGTTCGGAGCTTTCCGTGTTTTTCTCCGAAACTTGCGTAAATACGGGCTAAGAACCCTTAGAAAGGACCCCCCCCCCCAAGGAGGGCATTCCACCTATAGGCCCAGGACCCTAGTGTAGTCAATCCGCCTTAAAATCTACAATCAACAACCCCCTAATAATTATTTTAAAACTAAATAATATTTTGCAATACAAAAAGAAGTATTTATTATTGCACTAAAATAAGAACTTGCACTAGAATAATTACTATGTTAATTGATTTTTGAATATAATATCCTATAAATATTGTAAATTACATCATAAACTAATTTATTATATTTATTAACCCTTTGCTAGTTCACTCCTCTGGTCAGTGTTGTTAAATTTATTGACTTTTTTTATTTAATATCCACCATTAAATTTTAACTGTAGCTGTTGTCTGGTTGCCTAATCACTTCGAAGGTTATTCCAGGGTTCCCACTTAATTTAAGAAATAAAATTCCCTGACTTTTCTAGGTCTATTTTTATAAAATTCCAGTTACGAAATTTGATTTGCGACATAAACAATAGCTCGCGACAGGGCCCGACTTAGACTATACCTGGAGCCCCGGGGCAAGCCTATTCTGGGGGGCCCTCTCGCAGTGGCATAAGAGCTCTTTAGGTTGCAGAATTTCTGCATACGCCTGTAGGGGGCCCCTTCTAGAAGGGGGGCCCAGGGCATTTGCCCCGTATGCCCTGCCGTTAGTCAGGGCCTGGCTAGCGACATAAACGACAACTTAGTAACACAACTCACGACATAAACTGCAAGCTCAAATAACTATTCTCTTTTCCAGGTTTATATTTTCCTTTTTCCAGATTTTTTGGCAATATTTGCAATTTCCCCCGACTTTTTTCACTAATTTGAAATTCCATGACTTTTCCAGGTTCTCCCTGACCCGTGAGAATCCTATGTTCGTACATTGTGTACATTGAATATCCCTCCTTAAAGTTATTGGCGATGGCTGAATAAAAGAGCCGCAAAATTTCGCAACGCTGTTTAGAGCGCTTTTAGTGTTAGGACCGGCAATTGTTAATTAACTTAGAGGTCTGCACGGGCCGAAATTTTGAGACCCGGCCCGTGCGAAAGCTTAACCTACCCGGCCCGGACAAAAAATGATAAAATCAGGCCCGACCCGGCCCGATTAAAAAGCATGTAAAAAAAAAAAAAATACATGCATTTCTATGAAAAAGATTTTTAGTATTGTGTTTTGCAGAGGTTTTATATAGCCAAGCAATAGAATGTTCTTTAACAAAACTGCTGAACTTTTATAAGATAATTATATATAAACAGAAGTTCATTATTACAGACGTACAGAAGGCACAAAGACAGACAGAAAGTCAAGTCGAAAATATTAGTACTCATCAAACAATATAAGAAGGAATTTAAAATGGTTAATACTACCAAAAATACACTTTCGACCATTTCCTCTTATATACCGTAATGTAACCGAATCTTTCATGTGACCCTGTAAACAAAACTTTCATGCTAATCCAACCATATTCAATAGAAAAGATGCTTTTGCACATGTAAAAATGATGCTACTTTCATCTAGTGCCTTGGGGAAAAGAAAAAGGAGCCCTAGAGAAAAAGTTACAGCAGAAGGATTTTTATAGCCTTCATACCACCCAAACTACAGACCATAGGACACAAAGCCTTATACACAGTATCATATCTCATTTCTTTGTTCGTACATGTGCGCAAACTAGTATAGTGCCAAGCATACTATTTTGAATAGAAAACCATCTAATATAACTTTAAATAAAATAGATTAATTTCGAGACATGCTAAAAATATTTGCCAAAAATCAGATCACAAACTGACAAATTGACAGACAATAAAATTGAAGTTACAGACATTTTTGAACAAAATAAAATTTTATGTGCCACACCAGCCTGTAAAATTATATAAACTAAATGACTGAAGAAATATTTTATCATTTTCCTTTTTCGTTGATTAACGAGGAAACTAGAAAAAGATTCGGGCCGCCACGGCCAGGAAAAAAATTCCTCCAGGCCCGGTCCGGCTCGAATACAAAAAAAAAAAAAAAAAAAAACCGAGCCCGGACCGGCCTGGGCCTGCAAAAATTTTTTTAAGCCCAACTCGGCCCGAGAGCAAATTGAAAAATTTGGTCCGAACCCGGGCAGAAAGCCCGGCTCGTGCCGACCTCTAAATTAACTATTGCAGCAAATGAAATTGGAGCCAATAACTGGAGCTTTAATTCTTTTGCTGCAATGGTAGATTAATAAATATAATCAAATAATTCACGATATAATTTACAATATTTGTAGGTTATTGTTTTATTTAAAAATTTCATGTAAAAATATAGAACTATTTTATAATTTTTCAAATGGAAGAATGTTGAAAATTATAAAGTATTAAATTAATATATATATTTTTTAATTTTTAAAATAGTTCTATTAAAAAAAAAAAAAAAAAAAAACATAAAAATGTTTAACAAATTATACAATTTAAAATATTTATAGGTTATTATTTTATTTGAAAATTTTTGTAGTTCTTAAAATAGAGCTAGTATTAACTGAAAATAATAATAATAATAATAATTTTAGATTTTTTAATTTGATATTTTTAAAATTTAAAAATTTTTCTAATTAAAAAAAATATTTAAAATAATAATAATAACCTTCAAATATTGTAAATTATAAATTTACAATATTTGAAGATTTTTAATTTTACAATATTATACAAATTATAAATATTGTAAATTATTGTACGTTATAAATTATTATATTTATGAATATAGTAAATATATTTATTATAGTTGGTTAGTAAACATAATAAAATAATTTTTGATGCATTTATTAAATTAATAAATATTTATTAATGTAGTAATTATATTTATTTATTACAGTTTATTAATATATATATATATAAATATATATATATATTAATAGAACTTAAAAAAAGTTTAAAAATATTTTTTTTTTTTGTAAATAAAGACATAACCAACAAATATTATAAATTAAATCATAAATTATTCCATTATATATTTTAGATAAACTGGAGTGGAAGGCTAAAAAATCAGCCTTTCACTCCAATTTATCTGAAATTAATTTTCAAGGTTGATAAATAAAAATTTCTAAATTAATATTTCATTATATTTTATTAATCAATTATTCCAGCAAATGAAGTTGGAAATAAAATTAATATTTTGTTTCATTTACTGGAAATAGTTGATTATTAAATAGAGTAAAATATTGAATATCTTGATATTCGGTGACCGAATAGTGGAGTTAAATTTAGTTAAAATATTGACATCTGTGAAAAATATTTTTATCATATAAAATTAAATTTGGTTTGCATTTTTTTTTTTTTAACTTATCAATAGTTTCATGAATAATATATTTAAATTAGTAAAATTATATTTAAAGAACAATTTGTGAAGTTATATTTAAAAATTCTGTGTTTTGAAACTAGAACAAATCTATTTTAGTTCGCTTTTTCCTCCCTCATTATTCAAAATTAAAAAAAAAAAAACTAGTTGGCATAGGTGGACTCTGCTCAGTTCCCCATCATATGTATGTTCTCATAAATTTCTTGTACAGGACATATTATATTCATGTTAAGAGAAATGAATTTGACCAAACGCTTGACACAGTGACAAAACGAAATCCTCGCCTAATAGGCTACCCACCGTACAGTTCCATATATTTTTGTTATTTTAATTTATTGATTTATTTTATTGGGATCAATTTCGTAGTTTATTTTCACGCTACTATTTCCAATGCAACAATCCCAAAAATGCATATTTACACTAAGCGACAAAAAAAAAAAAAAAAAAAAAAGCCGCACTTGGATATTTTTCTTGTCTTCTACAACCGGCAATTTTATCGTTTAAAAGGCAAATTTTCGAACAGATTTTATTATGTTGTCCTCCACATTCACTTTAGCTTTGAGTTCAGTGTTAAAAACAAAATGCAATTGTCAGGAAAATTGTAATTTTAGAAATTATTTCAAAAATGGTAAGAATAAGGCAGTTAACGATGCCACAAAAAGTATTAATTTTTGAATGAAAAATCAAAAAATATTTTAAAACGTGAGATGGCAAAATATTTAAATGTATTTAAAAATATTTAAAATATTGGTAAAAGGGTTTTTAGCAAGATGTAAAATTTTTTGCCCGTTAAAAGTGGAAATTTGGTTTTAGGCAGCCATATTGCTCATCCAAGCGAGATGACCGTAAGTTGAAAAGCCATTGCTTATAAAATCGGTTTGTATTACATTTAGAACATAAACGAGATTCAGAAAAAGTGTTTAGCAGCATAATTTCTGTAACTACAGTACAGCAACTATTAAACAAAGCAGATTTAAACGACAGAAAATTTGAAAAAATTCCATTCTTAGTGAAGAGAATTAAGAAAGCAAGACCTCAGATGGCTAAAAAAATTAAAAAATGATTAGTTAATTATTGGGCTGAACTGGTACTCTTTGATGGGCCAAGTTTAACTTATTTCGAGCTAAAGAAAACAAGCAGATCTGACAACGAAAATATGACCGACTTAATGAAAATCGCACTTTTAAAACAGTGACACATTCTTTGTACATTATGGTACGGAGGTGCATAACTTTTCAAACAGTCGGACAAATTTTTATGCTCAAGGGATCAATTAACTCTAAATAAAACACAATCTTCATAAAAGTGGTGCCTGACCAACGATTTTGGAGGTGTCTTGGACATTTCCGTATTTAAAAATGATAATACAACTTACTACACAGCGTCTGTGGTAAGTTTATTCACTTCAAATTGTCAAACTTTCCTATCCATTCCCATGAGAACCTATAATCCTGTAAGTAATCATATCTTTTTTCACTTTAAGTTAAATCCCACAAAGGATATAGTAGAATTTCTTCTTTACCAGACATGGAAATAGTCCTAATCGCGATCCGCTCGAAAATGTTTCGTCTATAAAAAGGCGGGGGAGAGGGGAGATGATTCGAAATTTGCAGCCTACAACTCTGCCAGAACTAGAAAAAATTATTTGTGATATTTGGCATATTGCATTTTCTGAGATTTATATTAAAACGCTGTTTCATATATTAAAATATAACTTCTTTATTTCATATAATAAATCATAATAGAATACAAGTGTATAGTTATTGCATTATGTTCAAAAAGAAAGTTTTATGCATATCAGTTTTACTTGTTTCAAACATTAATTTTAAAGTTATTACAAATAAAACGGGTATAAGTCATTTTTTCTGCAGTGTGGCTTTTTTTTTGTCACTTAGTTTATATGAAATATCGCCCCATTTTGCTATGTTGATAAAATCTTAAATTTCGAATAACTTACGAAATTTTCCTATTAGAATATTTGTAGTCAATCATGTTCATACAAGTATCATAAATGTTATTTTGAAATTGTCCGATATATTTATGATCCTCAAAATAGTTGTTTATGCTAGATTTTGCCTTATTCTGCCATTTTAAGTAAATCGTGAATTCCAAATAACTTACGAATTTTTTAAATTGGAAAATTCATACTCTATGGTATTCATGCCAGTATCCTAAATAATATTTCAAAAGTGGTCTGACATCTTTATGATGAAAATATCCCTCAAGATTGACGTTTGTGTAAAATTTTGCCCTATTCTGTTATGATAAGGAATTCGTAAAATTCTAATAACTTACGAAATTTTTATATTGGAATATTCATGCCAGTATCTTAAATAATATTTCTAAAGTAGTCTGACATCTTTACGATGAAAATATCCCTCAAAATTGACGTTTATGTGAAATTTTGTCCTATTCTGCCATGTTAAGAAATTCGTAAATATCCAATAACTTGCGAAATTTTTAAAGTAGCATGTTTATAATAACTGATGTTCATTCCGGCATCAAAACTGATATTTTAAAACTGGTCTGACATTTTACAGCAAAAATTTTTCATTTAATGCACGTTTAAGTGAATTTTTGTCCTATTCTCCCATGTTAAGAAAATCGTAAATTTCAAATAACTTATGAATTTTTTAATTCGAAAGTTGCAAATAAATAGGGTTCTTGTCAGTGTCGAAAGTAATATTTTAAAACTGATTTGATCTCTCTGCAACAATTTGTTCTTGAGATATCGTGTACACAGACTAATATACTAACGGACTAACAGACGAACACCATACAAATTTTGTCATTTTCGGATTTCTCCCACCTGAAAACGTGTAAAAAAAATAAAAAAAGATGAGGTCGAAAATTTTCACGATTACCTAAGTTCCCCGTACCTATAGTATGATGGGGAACTAAAAATTCCAATATAAGATTAATTTTTTCAGAGGAATTTATTATTTCTTAAGGGAAAAAAGGAATTACATTTAAAAATTATTTTTCAATTTTCAAATATGTACATAGTACACGTACAAGCACATATGTGTATGCGACAAAGAGAAAGCTTGTTATATCCATTAGATAATTTAGTTTAATTTTATTATTTTTTACAATACATTTTTAATAGTTATATCTATATACAAGATTAATTTTTGCAATTTCAGAATGGGAAAATTCTTGATTTATTCTTATTTAATGTATTTCTCTTTTTTAGTCTATTTATTGAAATTCAATATTTTACAGGGAGGAGAAAATCAATTATTTAAAAAAACAAAAAAAAAAAACATGGTATTTTATTATTTTTCTATTTTGACTATAAAATTATCTTTTAATACTTAGATTTTATGCTGATACTTTTAATGCACATTGTATTATATATATATATATGCAATAAATGATAAAAATAATTGAACTATTTCGGGCATGAAAAAATATGTACATTGAAATTTAAGTATTCGGTCGAATACTGAACATTAGTTCCCCATCATACTATAGGTATGGGGAACTTAGGTAAAATTTTCGACCTCGGTTTTTTGACTTTTTTTACACGTTTTCAGGTGTGATGAATCCGAAAATGACAAAATTTGTATGGTGTCTGTCTGTAGGGTGTCTGTTAGTCTGTTAGTTTATTAGTCTGTGTACACGACATCTCAAGAACAAATTATCGCAGAGAAAGCAGATCAGTTTTAAAATATTACTTTCGACACTGGCAAGAACCCTATTCATTTGCAACATTCGAATTTAAAAACTTCGTAAGTTATTAGAAATTTACGATTTTCTTAACATGGGAGAATAGGACAAAAATTCACTTAAGCGTGCATTAAATGGAAACTTTTTACTGTAAAAATGTCAGATCAGTTTTAAAACATCAGTTTTGATGCCGGAATGAACATCAGTAACTATAAATATGCTACTTTGAAAATTTCGCAAGTTATTGGAAATTTACTAATTTCTTAACATGGCAGAATAGGGCAAAATTTTACATAAACATCAATTTTGAGAGATATTTTCATCATAGATGTCAGACTACTTTTGAAATATTATTTAAGACACTGGCATGAATATTAATGACTATGAATTTTCCTACATAAAAATTTCGTAAGTTATTGGAAATTTCCGAATTTCTTAAAATGGTAGAATAGAGCAAAATTTCACATAAACGTCAATCTTGAGGGATATTTTCATCGTAAAGATGTCAAACCACTTTCGAAATATTATTTAGGATACTGGCATGAATATCACAGACTATGATTTTTCCAATTTAAAAAAGTCATAAGTGATTTGGAATTTACGATTTACTTAACATGTCAGAATAAGGCAAATTTGAGCATAAACTTCCATTTTGAGGATCATAAATACATTAGACAACTTCAAAATTACATTTATGATATTTGTTTGAACATGATTGAATACAAATATTCTAATAGGAAAATTTCATAAATTATTCATAATTTACGATTTTACCAACATAGCGAAATTGTAAATTTTTCATATAAATATGAATTTTGATGATTATTGCATTGGAAATAGTAGCATGAAAACTAAACAACGGAATTGACCCTGGTAAAATAAATCAATAGATTAGAATAAGATAAATATATCGTTGTGAACGGTGGATAGCCTAGGGGGCGGATAGGTGGGGATTTTATTCTGTCACTGTATCAAGCTTTGGTCAAATTCATTTCTTTTAACATGATTATAATATGTCTCGCACTAGAAATTTATGAGAGCATAAATATGATGGGGAACTGAGCAGAGTCCACCTATGCCAACTAGTTTGGTATTCAGCAAAAATCACTATTCGGTGCAACTTTAGTAATTATTTTTAAAATTATAAAAATTTGTAAATAAAACAATACTCTATAAATATTGTAAATTATATTATTATAAGGCCGAACTAAATATTCAGTGTTATCTACCGTACAATCCGAATACTAAATCGTAACCGAATATTCGGTGCAACTCTAATATTTACCAAAATTATGATCGAACATGGGGTGGTCAATTAGTAGGCAAATACGCTGTGAATTCAGCTGTTCTGTTGATAGCGATGATTTTTAATGATATACAAATGTTGGGTTCATGGGTTTAAAAAATTAATTCAAATATATTGAAGTAAATATTTTCTACAAATGAATGATTAAAAAAATAAATTTCTTTTAAAAATTGCTTGAAACTAAAAATAATATTTAGTACGATCCACTTTTTTTTTTTACAAACGATTAAAAAAAAAAAAAAAAAAAGACAGAGCTATTTTTGATATGTTATGACAAATTGCTTGACTAATTTCTTAATACCAAAAAATTCTGATTATTTTTTATGTTGTATATTGCATTGGTCATAGACGTTTGCTTTCTCCATTTTTTTTTTTTTTTTTTTTTTTCTGGCAGATGAATATATTAGAGGCCATTTCAAAGAAATCCATAATTCTGCGATATTTGGCCCCAGCAGAGCACAGTTTACCAATGAATGCTTTTTTTCCCTGAAGAAGAGGGTAATTTAGATTGTATTGTCATCTCCAAATACTCCTAACCTTAATTTATCAAAATCATTCAAATAGTTTCCTATAAAACCAGGTTTTTACTATATTTTAATCGAGGAGAAGTGTGGGTTTTTAGGAAATGTTACACATGAAGATGAGAATAAGCCAGATTAATTTGTCATCTCAAAAATCCCCTTACCTCAATTTATTATTGAAAAAAAAAAAAATTAAAATTCTAGAGGTTTCCAATAATTGAATCGACATTTCTATATTTAAATTGTAATTTCATATAAAACCACATTCAGCCATGTGAATGAAAAATAATTATATCAAATTTAAAAAGAAAAAACCTCTGGACTGATGGTTGTAAAACTTTTACCTTCTGATGACAGCAATAGGACAAAATAGGTCACGTTTTAATTTAATTGAAAAAAAAAAATTTAAGTAAAGATATACCACTTGGTGAAGAAAAAATTTCTCCATCTGCAGGTACAAGTTTCAAAGATATTAAAGCAATATTTCAATATTATCTACATTTTTAATGTCATCTTAATTTTATTAAATGAAAATTCATTGTTGTAAGATTCAATATTGTAGCTGGCTTTGAAAAAATGAAAATTAATTTTCACTGATCTGGGATTAGAAAACCACACTAAACTGAGCCCGGATTATAAGTGAACATGAATTTTTCTAAAAATGAAAATAAGTCAGATTGATCTTTAGAATAACTTCTGAGAAATCCAAGACATATAATACAAGATTAACTTGTTCAACATAAGGAACATTAAATTATAAAAACAGTAATGAAATCATACTTCAGCATATCAAACTATTTAAAATATCTTTATGCTCCAAAATATATTTACAGTCTGACGTTTTGGTACTTGTAATGTGTATGATTGGGATTTTTTTTTTTTAGATGTTTTTAACTCATTTTAAGATGTATATAGAGCGTTTTTTATATAAGTTATGTAATCACGTATTAATTTCTTTATGAATTGTGTTTGCAATATCCATGAATGGCTTAATTTGATTTATGTTTATAGTTCATGTACATCATTTCCCTGAAGATGTTTAAAAATTGAATATTAACCAAAATGTCGGAATGTAAATATATTTTGGAATATAAAGATATTTTAAATAGTTTGATATGCTGAAAAGTATGATTTTATTACTATTTTTATAATTTAATTAATAGCATATATAAATGGAATATATTTACTTATTTATAAGGAACATTAAATTAAAATAAAATGGTTGTTCTTTCACACATGAAATAAATTAAAAACAGCAAAAAATATTTGATATTTTTTGAGTAAGGTTGATTGAGTACACGAGGGTCCTAGACCTAGAGTGGTGTGGCCTCTGTGGAGGTATTTCTAAGGGGTTCTAGCCAACATTTACAAAAGTTTTGGAGTAAACCAGGGGAAACTCCAAATGATTAGGTTGATGAGCACAACCTGGAATTGAACCTGGCACTTCCCACCTATTCCAATGCATGAATGCGAAATCGCACTGCCATTGGCAAAGCATATAAAATAAATAAATAAATAAATAAATAATAATAATAATAATAAAGAAATTAAAATTTCTACTTTGCAAAATGTTAATAATATGATTTTGCTTCTTATCAAATTTTTATTATAGATGGATGAGTAAGGATCAAGTACAAAGTACTAAACATTTTTGAAGGTGTTAATCAATGAAAGAAGAACTTCTTATTAAAAATTCTTAACTAAAAAATTTTCATAAATAAAATAAAATTTTAACTTTCCAAAATTTGTAAAACAAAGAAGTCAAGTTAGAAGAATTGCATCTCTCTATCCAAATATACACTTTCTCAACAAATTACTTATTTTTGCATAAAACTCAACAAAAAATATTGTATTTAGCTTTTAAAAAATATATCTGACAATCCGAATCCACAAGGGCAGCAAAAAAGTAAAATATTCAAGTTATTACATAAGTTTCAAAATTCTCTTTTCTTTTAGATGTTGCACGTTTGTACTTTCATGCTTTACATCAACTTTCATACATTTGTATTTTCATACGAAGCGCATAGTTTTCCTCTGTAGGTAAGAGGTTAATAAAGTAGCATTTTAATCTAATTAAACTGAACTGCTAATTAAAGATAGTTTTGTAATAATAATGAAATTAAGGGTTAGTATGTACTATCACAAAAAAAAAAAAAGGACAGAAAGGTATTGTGAGAATGGTTTAAAATGTTCAGTTGAAAGAAATTCTATTAATAACTTCTTGGAATAAAATTAATTTACATAGTACAATTTTTGGTACATTTTATTCCATTTATAGTCTTGTAAAATGAGTTGTAATCCAAAAAAAAAGAAAAAATCTTCGTTCAAGTACGAGTCAATTCTATTTTGAAGAAGTGTGCAAAATTTTAATAAGATCGGTGCATTAGTTTATGAGAAATCATGCACACCGTTTTTTGGAAGTCTCCAGAAACCATGACTCACAGACTGAAATTTCAAAAAATTTTAATGAAAATTTTACAAAACATTGTTTAAATGTTATTTTATATAGGGGATAACTGTCTATTATGAACCATCGTGTAATACAGATCATGAGGAAATTTATATGTTCAACACTAGATGGTGAAATCATCTCATTGCCTTTAGTGAATATTATTGTTGCACAAACCATGGAGTGACTTGTACATGCATACCAGTATTTGGACGATTATGAAATTGAGTTTTCGGTTTACATGATCATTGATGTAACAAGTATGTTAAAATGGAAGTATTACTTTCTGCTGTTAGGTAATTGTAATATAATTTTCGCGTTAATAGTAGCAAATGTACTTATTTTATGAACAAGTTAGACATGCATTTCATGGGCATCAATTTGCATAGCGATTTTTGATTTAAAACCACGTTGCTCTGTTTACACGTGTAATATGAACCATGCTGTGTTGTGTAATATGGACCAGTGGTCCATAATAAAAACAGAGAGATTTTGATAATGCTCGGCGTACATATGTCGCATACTCAAAATCGTGAGGCTATAGAATAGGCCAGGGAAGCAGAGGTAATCAAATTATCACTTCTTTCGCACACTACCCATTGGATATAACCTTTAGACCTTCTCTTTTTTTCGTCCATTTCTACTATTCCCAAGAGATGTACAAGTGTGTGAGGAAACATGCTGGACAGTTCATTTCACAATTCTAAGTGTGTCAACTGTTGGGAACGGGAAGGACTACTTGGTCCATATTACACATACGTTCGTGTAATATGGACCACCGATACGTAAATAATATAATTATTTTCTGCAATTATTAATAGTTCCCAGAGTACTTTACCAAGTTTAAACTGTGTAACTATGCAATTGTAATGTGCAGCCACCAAATTAAATCTTTTTATTTTAATAATTTAATTTTTATGAGCATTCTTGGTTAGAGGGTCCATAATACACGGTTCTCCCTTACTCAAAATTTTGAATAATATTGTTTTTTTTATTATTATATTTTGTGACACTTGCCTTTTTAAAACTCTCCAAATTTGCATGCATTTTTTTCTATAGTGCATGAAAAGTGCCATCTTTCAATTGATATTTGAACTGTTAATTTTTATTGCAAACTTCTCTTCCCCATGATCCATATAAAGCATATACAAAGTATCAATAAAATAAGTCTACTAAAACAGGATCTACAGAGGTCAAAACAGGGTAACTTTAATTATAACCACCCAGTAGATTGAACCAACAGGATGTAAGCAGACTGATGTTCTCAAGGCATAAAAATTTTAAAGGTACGAGTTATTGTTACTGTTAAATTCCTCTACATTTATAAAGATGAAAAATTATTAATTTATCAATATTTTTTTATGTGCTTTCATATGCATTTTAATTTGTATAATGCTGTTAGATTTGCTGGTTACTTTCCATTGAATTGGCCAGTACAGTAATTAAAAACTCATTAATTTTATCTATGAATTGTAAATTTCTCATTTACTTAAAAAATATATACCTAAATAATATCCTTTTACAAAATATGCACTTACGGCTTATTTAAAACAAATATATTTTGGACAACCATCGTGTCCATCATCAGTGCATTGCAGTGATACTCCCTCTGTTTTGGTTTGTTTCCTCCTCTTGATCTTCAATTCTCTTCACTTCAAATGGTCTTTTTCTTTTAATTAGTTGTTGCCATACAGATGGTATTATGCTGTGCTCACGATCATTAATAGATAGATTGTTAGTACCTATTTCAATGGCTTCTCTTTTGAGAGCATAATGGTGGTTATTATAGGGGGTTATTTTTCGGGTATTAAAATTAATCGGGTTAATTTTATGGGTGGTAGACAGAGCAGTAGAAGATCTATTCCATCTGTATAATGATCAGCAGTAGTGATCTATTCCATAATACCATCTGTATGGCAACAACTAATTAAAAGAAAAAGACCATTTGAAGTGAAGAGAATTGAAGATCAAGAGGACAAAACAAACCAAAACAGAGGGAGTATCACTGCAATGCACTGATGATGGACACAATGGTTGTCCGAAATATATTTGTTTTAAATAAGCCGTAAGTGCATATTTTGTAAAAGGATATTATTTAGGTATATATTTTTAAAGTAAATGTAATTTAATCCTTTTTTGAAAATAAGTTAATATCATAGCTGCCAACCTTTGAAAATCAAAATTAGGAAGATTCCAAACTTTACAGCTTGGAATCTGAATAAGAGTCAAAATTAGGGAGATTTGTATACGACATAGTTTAAGCCATTAAAAGTACAGTAATTGTTGGAAAGAGAAGAAGCAAATTAAATGGAAATTTTGCAGTATCTAGAGGTTTTCTTCTTATTGTAAATATGACAAAATAAATAAATAAAACATACTGAATTGAAAATACTACATGATTATATTAAATTCTAACTATACTGAAATTATATATATATACATAGACTTGGAAAAAATTTTCCTACCTGAAAAATCTATTCTTCAATTTTTTCCCCCAAGTTTACAAATTTGGTATAGATATGATGTATAAATACTTAATTTAATTGAGGAAAAATAAATAGATTCATTAAGTTCAGCAATAAAGCCTAAAAATAATTACATATGTGAGAAACATTGAAAACTTCTATTGTTTTATTGTTTCTAGAATTGATCGCTATCCAGAGATGAAGGAAAAGGAGGGGGGGGGGGGATAAAGAAATATTAAACTCTTTCAATTCTATTTCTAGAATCTGATAAAGCAAATTTAAAATAAATATTATCATTTATGTTGCAGATGGATTGGGAGATAAAAGACTTCTGCAAAACACTTGATTGCTGATCGCTAGTTTAAGAGATAAATAAAGGAGGGGGGTGGCAAAAACTAACAACATGAGCAAGAAATATTTAGCAATTCTATTTCTTTATAGGTTCTAGAATCTCATAAAGCAAGTTTGAAATTAATATTGATATTTATGTTTTGGACGGAGAAAGATTGGGAATCGGGAGTTTTTGTAGAACATTTGAAAATTAGGTGGTGCATGACAAAAATTTTGGGAGATATTAATGTTTTTCGGGAGAATTCCTTAAAATTCGGGAGTCTCCCGAATTTTTCGGGAGAGTTGGCAGCTATGTAATATGTAAATTTCTCTTTTAACACTTTTTCATTTAAGAAATTGTAAAGAAAATGCCTAATTGGATGCTCATATGATATTTTTTCTTCTTAAACAATGAAAATAAATAATCTAATAACAAACATTTAAATTATATAATGGAACATACATTTGAATACAATATAAAGAAATTAAGCTATGTGCCCTAAATGCATTTTACATTAATAACTTTGTAAAGTTGCTAAAGTTTATTTTGTAAGATTTATAACAAATAGCTACACTGAGCTGCATATCTTTCAAGGAGGTTTTGTAACCGCTCGAAGATATGTGGCTAAGTTATTAGAACCTCATAGTCCAAGCGGCGGCTGCAAAAAAATTGACTTTATAAGGTGTGAAGCAGATTTTTTTTCTATAGATAGAATTCATTGTTACAATGAAAATCTCATAGGGTTGCCTGGTCAAAGCCGTCAAATTTAAACGATTTTCGAGCCTCATAAGTGTGAAGATGAAACCGGTGCTAAAATGTTGAGAATAATATACTTTTTAAAATGGCATAGGGTTGCCTGGTCAAAGACGTCAAGAAACAACAGTTGCCACGAAAAAGGGGGACATATTTTACAATTTATTTACCCAAGTGTAAAGATGAAACCGGTGCTAAAATGTAGAGAATAATATGGTCTTTAAAATGGCATAGGGTTGCCTGGTCAAAGCCGTCAAGAAAAGAGGTTGCCACGAAAAGTGTGTGTGTGTGGGAGGGGGCGAATTTTAGTGGTTTTCTTACACTAACATATTTAAAAATGAAACCGTTTATAAAATGTAGAGAATAATATTCTCTTTAGAGTATCATAGGGTTGCCAGGTGAAAATTCTCGAGAAATAGTGGTTGCCTCGAAAAAAAAAAAAAAAAAAAAAACAGCTAATTTTGAAGGTCCTTTTACACAATGTAAAAAAAATATATATAAATAGATAAACTGTAATGAAAATGTTCTAAAATTTCCCATAAAAACAACGAATTAATAGTAAAAATTAAAAATGTAGCATGTGGATACAGATAAGAAAATACGCCCGCAAAAGTTAACAGAAATGAAGATAATAATGCTCAAGAAATTTATAATAAAAAATTCTGTTAGTATACAAAATAAATAATTAAATAAAATGAATAAAAAAAACTTATTTCAGATTTACAGCAAGATTTACAAATTTCAATTTCATAAATTAATTCACAGTTATTAAGAAACGCGAAAAATTTATCAATTTTTTTAAAATGTTTTTTGCTTTATTTGTACCCATAATTAATTTGCAGAAGTTATTATTGATTATTTTTAATTAGATATAAAAAATTTGTGAAAATTTTCTAAAATTGACAAATTTTTAATATAACAAAATCGGCACAACCCAAAATTTTCGTTTAAAATTCTACAAAGCAGCTGCATACATTTCTTCAGGGAATTTATCTCCTTAATACTTTGATGAAATTTGAATATTTTAAGTATTGAAAAATGGGGAAAAAACGAGCTCGTGAGCTGAAATTAGTTTTATACAGATTAGGAAAAGAATGGTCACACATAATAATTTAATTTTCTTTATGCTTTAAAATCTCTTACAACATTAAACAAATAGAATAAACGAATATTGAAATTCGCTTCCTTTTCTAAGCTGGCCTTGACAGGTTTGAAGCACCAATCGTAAGCAAATTGAAAAGTGTTGTATGTTCTACATTTAGCTCGCAATTTCATCTTTTAAATATTAATCATTTCATGTTTAACCTTTTTTAAATAGTCTTCATGTGTATTTCCCTTTGTGTTAAACACCTTTAATATTCGTTAGCTTTTTGGAGACTGACCGATATTTCTTTACGAATTTTACCAGGCAAACATATGCCATTTTAAAATAACTTCTATGCTGTACATTCTGGAACCAGCCACACCTTTCAAATATTCATACAATTTCATCCTTATTAATTTTCTTTGTTAATGCTATTCATATTTTTTTACACTTCGTTAAGAAATCTTTAAAACTCGCCTATTTTTTTGTGGTTGACTGCTTTACTCGACAGATTTGACCAGGCAAACCCAATGCCATTTTAAAGAGCCTATTAATCTCTATATTTTAGCACCAGTTTCATCTTTACACTTGTGGGGTTCGAAAATCGTTTAAATTTGACCCTTATTTTCGAGGCAACCTCAGAGTCTTGACGGTTTTGACCAGGCAACCTTATGCCATTTTAAAGAGCATATTAATCTCTACATTTTAGCACCGAGGTAAATAAATCATAAAATACGTCCCTTATTTTCGTGGCAACCTGTTTCTTGACGGCTTTGACCAGGCAACCCTATGCCATTTTAAAGAGAATATTAATCTCTACATTTTAGCACTGGTTTCATCTTTATACTTGTGGAGTTCAAAAATCGTTTAAATTTGACCCCTATTATCGAGGCAACTTCTGAAACTTGATGGTTTTGACCAGGCAACCCTATGCCATTTTAAAGAGCATATTAATCTCTACATTTTAGCACCAGTTTCATCTTTACACTTGTGGGGTTCGAAAATCGTTTCAATTGTGACTGGAAGTGAGGTTTTTCTCTTAAATTTCACGGCTTTGACCAGGCAACCCTATCAGATTTTCATTGTAACAATGAATTCTATCTATAGAAAAAAAAAAAAAAAAAAATCAGCTTCACACCTTATAAAGTCAATTTTTTGCAGCCGTCACTTGGACTATCAAGTTAGACTGTTTAGGGAGTACTGTTGGCCCAGAGATTTTTATCAATGGATGACAATATGCTCAATATCACACTGAGCACATGTAGTATCAGAATATTTGCAAACAGAAGATATCACTCAAATGGATTGGACACCTTACTTACCTGACTTGAACATGATTGAGCATGTGTAGGATGCCTTAGGGCACCAAATTTCAATGCACTGAATTCCTCCTTTGCCCCTCGATGAGCTGAAAAGCACACTTTTTGAAGAGTAGCATGCAATTCAGCATAACTTGATCAACAGCTTTGGTAAGGCTATGAAATCAAAATGTGAGGTAATCATACACAATATTGAAGAAAAAAGGTTTTTACAAGAGATGACTTAACCTTTCTATTATTTTCCTATTTCTATAAATTTAGTTTTACTTCAATTATTTTGCAAATAATCAACTGCCAAATATTGTAATTTATGTTAACTAATTTTTTTTTTTACAAACTTCTATTAATTTTTCATCGAGTATCATTTACATTTTATTTATGCCATTATCCTTTAATTTCGATGACCAATGTATAAGTGATGTAATTGATACACTTGGAACAAGTGTAAGCAACCTCGTTATACTTGCCTAACATACAAAATTCCTGGGATAAGCATAACCATGGGTGACAAACAAAAAAGCTTAAGAAATAAAACAAATCTGAAGTTACTTTAAAAATCTACATACAAAACATAGTTTCCTTAACAAGAACTGTGGAGTTTACTTATAAGCATAGCAAAACTTTGAATTTTGAGAGGGGTACTCTTTGTCGAAGAGAAACGTAAGTAATTTTTCAAACTCAAAAAACTGCTTCATATTTTGCTAGATTTCCTAAAGCTAAATATAATATTGTGAAAGATAGCACTGCAAATTGATTAATTATTTCATACCAAATGATAATTATGCCAATGTTTGTTCTTGTCCTCCTAATCGGACATCTGACATCACTGGAAGATAGGAACAGGAAGGTCTCAAACTCGTCAAAAAAAAAAAAAAAAAAAAAAAGATAGATAGATAGATTCACCTTGCAACTGACATATAATCCAACATTTCCAAGATGGCTGACAATTATTTTTTAATTGTTTATTATATAAATAATTCCTACCCCAAGTTTAGAGCAGTACGAAAAAACTTTATTTTATTATTATTATTATTTGACAAATTTTAGACCTTTCTACTCTTATCCCCCCAGTGCATGTGATAATTGACACTAGTTACTTCTGATACCTAACAACCTAACCAATTATTAGAAATGGTTGGTATGAAATCACTAACAAAAATGCAACACTGACTCCTATACTATAACAAAAGGAAAGATCAAACAAAGAGACATGATGACTATTAGGTCCAAATTCAGTTGAATTAAAAGCTAAGGTTAGAACTTACCCTACTTAACCCTAATTTAGATTTTTTAAAAAAAATCAGAAATTAATTGACACCTCCCTAAAAAAATCACAACAAGTTTGAATTAATTTTTAACAAGCAGGCTTTGCCTGCTTCGCTAGTTAACTATATTTCAAGGAATTTAAAAAAAATTCCATCACTTAAAATAATTCAAAAATCACTGCCTTTGGCAGCATTTTTCCCGTCTAGGCTATATCGATTCCAGGTTTCCACCACTTGGCGCAGCTATTATTCAAGGACTACATTTTTCAGACAAATCACCATATTCACTCTATGACAACACATGGCAGCTCCAAACAATCTCCCAAGCTACAAAAATAATTAATTAATTAAACAAAGAAAAACTAATCAAAAATTCGAAAATTGGGCTTTGAGGTGCATCAGGAGAGATGAAAACAGACCTTTGTGCGAAATTGTGTAGCTTTGTGATCAGCCATTTACCAACAAGGTGACCAACGCACTGCTAATTTTAACTTTGTTTTTTAACACTTTCTCATCATCCGTACGGTTTAGGATACTGTGATCAATTGATATCTTTCCTATCAATTATCTGAAAAAAAAATAGCACATTGGCTCATGGAGGATTGAACCTATGACCTTTGTGTTGTTAGCATCATGCTTTAACTAATCCAACTGATCTAATGGGCCACGGAAAGAATATTAATATTTACGTTTCTATCTCCAGAGTCTATCTTTTTACATATTTTCATATTTTAATTAATTTTTAGAAAACTAATCAAAAACTTGGAATTAAGGCTTTGGGACGCATCAGGAAAGATCAAGTTGGATCACCATGCAAAATTCTGTAATTCTGCGATCAGCCACCTGCCTACAAAGTAACTGATGGACACACACACATCTTTTATTATATAAGAGAAACTTGAGACAAAAAAAAAAACAAAAAAAAACAGAAGAATTTACAGAAAACAATTTTAAAATATGGAGTGACTTCACACTATTGTAGTTAGGCAATAGTGCACTTCAAATAATTTTAGTCTATTAACTTTAATGAAATAGTCTCTTCTTTGTGTTTCTGTAAAAATAACCATAATTCCAATACTCAGGAAGATGGATTCAGTTGGAAGATTTTTTTTTACCTACACATAGCTACTATTCCACAATGCATTGTAGGGAGAAGATAAAACATTCGGTTTAGTAGCAGAAATGGATTAAGTCCAGTAGGCTCTAATCAGACTTTTGGAAAGCATAACCATATGAAATTCCAGATGTTCTATTAGATATAAAAAATAAAATAAATAAATAAAAATAGATTTTCTTTCTTCCCCAAATAAAAGGTAGAAAATCAGCTCAATGAAATTTTTGTTGGTAAACTTTATGTTTTTGTGGATGCTTCTAAAAAATCACCTCAATTTCAGGTTTTTTTTTAAATAAAATTTACAATAATAAATCACTGATTTCATTAGATTAAACCATAGCCTCCTAAACTAGGTGCCTGTCGTGTAGCTCGGAAATTTGGCAACAGTTCAAGCGGTAGACAACGCCATCTGGTACAGATTGTGTGACTTTTTTATGCTACAGCCGTCAAAAATTTTTAAAAGTGAGATTTGATATACATAAAAGACGAATAGAATCGAAGAAACATCGATTATATATGTCATATACGACTTCTTAAAATTATTGGTGATAGTTGAATAAAAAACTCCTGCAATCTGTACTAGGTGGTGCTGTCTACCACTTGAACTGTTGCCAAGTTTCTATGCTATGCGACAGACATCTAGTTTAGGAGGCTATGATTAAACTAAACACATTCTTTTTTATAATTGTACAAACAATTCCTCCATGATGCAGTTAACATTCTGAGTTCACTCTTTTTGCCTATAAAACCATTTCTTTTTCTTTTTTGATGCCCCTCCAAACATGATTTCACTTTTACCTTTTCCAATACCCCTTTTTCCCTGCAATCCTTCCTATCTTCCCATTTTGTATTATTTTTTTTAGATTCATTCTTATAAATATCGTTTTAAAGTAAGAAATATTATTAAATATGATTTTTAAAATCAACAATAGACTACCTGATTTCATGTCTTCATAGAAAATCAAACTAAAAATAAAGAGTTTTGATTCTGTAAAAAAAAAATATATATATATATATATATACTCTATGTAGTTTTTTGGCTGTAGGCTTTTGTTATAGGTGACATAAAGATACTAAAGCAAAAATACTGAAATGGTTATAATTACTTAACTTCTGGCCAAAATTCGACTACAGTTTATTTTTTAGAACATTTAATTGTTAGTAACTTATAACACAATTTTATTTCAAAGCGTACCAAAAATCTCCAATTCAACTAAAATAAATGTATTCAGCAGATAATAATGGATAATATGTATGTATGTAAAACTTTAGTTCAATCAAATGATAGGAAGGAGATTAAAATTAAGGAAAATAATCTGGTGTGTCACTCACACGACTTTCTATTACCCTGAAATTTAATACTATAAATACAGGTTGGAGATTAAGAGGTAAGATAACAATGTTATGTAAACCTATGTTAAACAATTCAAATTAGGCTTCGGAACAGTTTTATATGATAATTAATTCTGTGTGAGGGGGGGCTATGGCCCCCTCAACCCCCCGTTTCATTAATGCACCTACATTAATATAGAATTTTATTCAGTTATTAAAAAATAATTTATTAAAATAATTTAAAAAAATTATCTTTTATGATAATGCAGACGATTTCCATATTAGAGAAGTAGTATAACACTAAATATCCAAAAAAAGTCTATTTTATTCTCAATAATAATTAAAAAAAAAAAAATCTAAGTTTTTTTTTCGTTAAAAGTAAAAAAAAAAATCGATAACTTTGTTTTAAATTATCGCAGATCGATGGTTCAACCATTCGTTTTAAAGGTATTGGCGAGCTCTTTTTAAAGATACCCATTATGAAAATTTACTCCTCTCGAGGGGGGACTCCCCCCCCCCAGGCGAGGCTCCTACATACACAAAAAAAAATTTCCTAGTTGACTATCTCTATTACAAAAAATATATATTCGTTTCATTTGGTTTAGTGGTCTATAGACGTTAAACTCTACTTACCTGCAATTTCCCCCATATGCGTAATGTATTAGAATTCTCTTGATTGTTCCTGTACACGAACCATTTGCTTGATCTTAACGAAAAGCTTACTGTAGCATCCCTATATGATACACATTTAGAATACCAAGTTTGGAATGTCTGCTACTATTTGTTCTTGAGATATACTGATAACAGACAGGCACACACACAGACCAACCACTAAAAACATGATTTTTGTATTCAGGAGACCTCAAAACGTGTTAATATAACAAAATCTCACTTTCAAAAATTTGACCCAAAAACAATACTTTCTCTACCTTATGGGTAAGAGAAAGTAAAAAAATGAATTGAAGTTTTGGGCTCAGAACCTCAGCCCCCCAACCCCCCCATTTCTGTTACTGCTTGAGCATGCATTGTCATTGAAATTATAATGAATGGCAAAACTTCAGCTTAATTGGACGACGGGAAGTAGGTTCAAATTTGAAAATAAATTTTGTACTGGGATTGCTTGGCCCTTAACTATTATATGTTCATTAATACTCAAGCATGTATTGTCATTGAAGTTATACATGTATGTAAAATTTCAAATCAATCAAATGATAAGAAGCGGATGAAAAATCAATTCTTAGATTTGACCCACAAAAAGTTAAATAAAACCCTGTAATAACTAAAAAATAGTTTTAAAAGTATTCTATATTTCTCCAGGAATATAATTTATTATTATTATTTACATGATTGTGTTTTTTAAAATAATTTTGTTTTGCCTTTATATATGTATGTACATGTATATTACATATAAAATGAAGTATTAATCACTCCTTATAATCATACTGAGTAATAACTTCAGCAGTTTCAAGTATTACTCTGCCACTTGAGTCTTTAGTAATAATTTGAACTGATGTCTTTTTATCACAAACAAAAGGTTGAGTTGTCTTAATTAAAAGCACCGAGCCTCCAGATTCAGATCGTCTGCCTTCTGCGTCAACAATTTTAATCAGAACAGGTTCCTCTTCAATTGCTTGTTCACCAGATTCAGTTAATAATTCTGGTGTGGGAGAATCACTAACAAATGGAGTTCTCTGTTGAAGATGAATTCTATTTTCACCACCCACATATTCTGCAGGTTCAGGAATGATGCATGGGTCATTTATTACAGCATTATCATCAGTCACGAGGATCTGTTCACTGCTAAGAGAGTTAGGCTCATTTACGATATCCTTTGGAGCATTTCTCACTTCAGTATTTGGATCATCTATATTTTCATCACACATCATTGTTTCAGACAATTCAAGACTTTCATACCGTACTGTCTGTAATCTATAAAGACCATCTTCATGCAATCTGTATCTGGAAAAACAAAGTATGAATGAAAATAACATGACAATATTAAAAAATAAATAAATATTTGTGTGCTGAAGAATTATAACAATACTAACTGATATTAGCTAAGTTTCCAGATTATTTATTTATTCATTTATATTTAACTAATAAAAAAAAAATATCTATAAAAACCAGTAGTCTTTTCCCTTTTTTAATACTTTGTTTGAGAAAAAAGAAAATATTTACAATGGGGTTAAACAAGTTATGCCAACACAAAAATAAATAAGCACATATGGAATAATAATAATAATAAATGTTGAAAATATAGACAAAAATATTATCTTATTACTAATTTCAAGGAAATACTTCAGAAGCTTTCTAAATTAAAATTAATAAAGGCGAACCTTTTACAAATCTAGTGAAAACACTTTAAACCATATTTTTTGAAATAAAAATAATGTACAGTTTTATAGAAAAGATATAATTTGAACAAATTAAAGATTAATCATTAAAGATTAATATCTACTACTTGCAAAACTACACTTGCATTACATCAAGTTTTCCTTATAAATAAATCAATAAAGATATAAATGAAGGCTAATATAGCTCCATAAGTTTTGTCAGGAATCTTTAATTTTAAATACTTATATTTACGGGAGAGGATTATTACACTAGCATGTTGTGGCAACAACAACACTTTCTTCTATATAATCTTATATAAATTCACATAGTACAAATTATTTATTAAATTATTATTTATTAAAATTATTTTCTATGAATGAATGAAGACGATATTTATCTCAGAGAAGAATAACATGAAATGCCGAAAGAAAATCAATTTTGTGCCAACATCCAAAGACATGGGATTTTATTTATTTTTCATTAAAAATGGAAAAAAAATCCATAAATTTGTTTTTAAATTATTACAGATATATGGTCCAACCATTCATTTTAAAAGTATCGGTGAGTCCTTTCGAAAGATACCCATATTGAAAATTTACACCCCTCAGGAGAAGCGATGCTCTTACTTTTCCCTATTTTATTAATACTATTAATAATTTATATTAATTTAACAATCATGCACTAAAAATAACTCTCATTATGTACATTTACACAAAATTTTGTTCTTTACTGCCATGTTAAAAATTCAGAAAATAAAAAATGGGATGACAGCACTACCTGTTGAGCGATTGATCTCAAAATGTAATAAGCAGCAGTTTAGGTCATGGTCTAACTAAATACCAAGTTTGATTAAATTTCATCCATTGATTCATGAAATACAGCATCTACAAAATTTCTGAAACACAGACACAGACACACAGACGTTTTCTAAAAATAGTCAAATCATGTTCAGGACATCTCAAAACATGTGAATACATTAAAAACTGGAGTTCGAAAATTTTCACGAATACAATACTTTCTTCATATATATGACGAATTCTTCACTCTGTGTCACATAATATCTATAATGAAGAGAGGCTTTCACACATTAACAAGTCCAGGGATTCTCGGCAGTCATTTATTGGCACATCTTGAACATCTTACAGGTTACTCTCCAGGCTTTAGGGCTGAGCCGGTGGAATATTTCTCATCGTCGCCGAGGGCGAAGGGTGCCGCAATTACATTGCATAGCCGTAAATTATCCCCCTCGGGGTCGTACTTTGACGTAAGTTATTTTAGCAAGACAGCATACGAAGAGCCCGCTATCCCCACATGCTCTCTCTTAAATATTATCCAAGTTTGGGTGCGAATATTCACTCCACCTTTCCCTAATTATTGGCTATTAACTTAATGATTGACAGTTTAGCTCCGGTCCGGATCTCCGGGATTAATTAATATGCATTACTTAACCACAAGAAAAGGAGAAATGCGTTTACTCAGCACTTTTTATTATAAAATTTGTCCAATTTTCTGACTTTAGCGTTATGAAAGTGTATTGTCATAAAACTTATTTTACAGGGGAACCTTTAGAATTACTTTTCAAGTTAAGAATTTTTAATGGGATTTCTTTTAAGTTATCACTCAATATTAATTAAAAAAAAAAAAAAAAAAATTTAAAATCTTACCTTTCTTTATCCTTTCATAGATGGGTAATATAAGTTTTTAAAGGGAAATCTTACTAACATATGGACAGCTCATTGTAAAAGTGGTGTAACTCCATATTATATATATTTGCATATCACATTTTGTCCCATCTTTCATTATAAAAAAGAAAAAAACCCTCCAATAAATGCATTAAAATCCCATAAATAGCATTACATGTTTTTCTCAGAAAACTAAAACTTCTAAATATTCATTTATAAAAATGAAGTTTCTAAGTTACTTCAAATTATTTTTTATATAATTTATTTATAAATTCTCATAACTATGGTTTGTATTAAACACAAATTCGATAACACTTACTGAATCTTGACTTATTTTCCTACGCATAAATTTGAAAAAAAATCTCATTATTTCAAAATCAATTTTTAAGGAGATAATTTACTTTTACAATGAACGACCCATATAATGAAAGAGGAAGAGGGGAAGAAATGTGAGACATGAAAAAGAAAATACTCTTTTCTCAGCATAAAAATAATATTTTGGGTCAAGGCTGATTGTCTATCCAAAGGATCCTATCTGAAATTCAGCACATTTTGGAAAAATCTCAAAAGACTAGGCCAATGAACATGACCTGGTTTCAAACCTGGCACTTCCTATCTATGAAGTTTGAGAGCAGAACCCTCAGTATAAAGAATTCTTTTAATGAAATTTTATTTATCATGACAGTGGTTCAAATTCTATTCAAAGTTTTATTTGAATGATGTTACATACCTAAATCGACAATGGCCAGATGGCCACTTGAATTTGTGCTGATTAATAAGATGCTTTGTAAGATAGTTTCCACGTGTACACAATTTTTCACAAAGGTGGC
Organism: Salticus scenicus; assembly: GCA_963930645.1. Lineage (NCBI taxonomy): Eukaryota > Metazoa > Arthropoda > Arachnida > Araneae > Salticidae > Salticus > Salticus scenicus. The sequence continues at coordinate 39,822,583 of OZ005654.1, read as the reverse complement.
AAGAATACTTTGCTGGATGCCTCCCCTTTGGAGGAGAAAAAAAAAACATATACACATACTTGAGTTATTTAAAAATTAATAATTTTAATAAAGGATAATTAAACAAAACAGAAATATGAAAAAATATTAAGATTTGTACATTGTGGATAAATAACACACATGAATATGAATAATTGGTTAAAGTATTTTAACAAAAAATATATAAATAAGTAAAAGAATAAAAGAAATTACATTTAAATGTACCTGTTTAACAGGCAATTGCCACTTTTGGCTAGATAGCTTTAATTAGGATTCATCATCAATTTTGAAATGATTTAAATAATTATAGAAAAAACAGAGAATTACCAGTAATTGATATATTAAAAATATATGCTTTAAATACATCCTTATTCCCTGGGGTTATTATTTTTGTTTTATTATTTAAAAAAAATAATACCTTTTCTCAATTTCAAAACAGTAATTTATAGTTTGTGTTTTTAAAATTGAGATTTTTTTTCTTTTTCATTTTTCCCATGTTATTGTTTTTAAAATTCAGAAGACAATTGCTCAGTCAAAATCTCACAAAAATAAATAAATAAATAAATAAATAAATAAAAAATAATAATAATATTTGCCTTGGAGAAAAAAAAATAATATATATATATATATATATAATAGGTTTTATTCATTATAATTATTAGTACAGTAGATCCCATTTATAGCAAGCATCCATTTAATGATTTTTCAGATTTAATGAGGAAGTTTTTTTTTTTTTTTTTTTTTTTTTTTTTTTCACTTTGCTTGGATTTAAATGAGGAACACAAATACTGAAATATTAAATAATTACAGATATAATGAAATATAATTTTTTAAGTGAAAAATACTGTTTCCCTAGAATTTCCCCCATTAACTCTTCTGAAGAAGAAAAATAAACATTCTTTAAAGTTGTGTACAGTAAAGAGAACAGTTCATAAGTACAATAATGGCACTGATGATGTCTTAGCATAAGACATACTTCTTTAGTGAAAATGTAATCATAGAAGTAGTAAAATCCTAGGAACAGGAAAAAAAAAAGTAAGTGATTGTAAATAACTCAGAATGTAAAAAATAAATTTAAAACATTTCACGTCCCAGTCCCCTTAACAAATTAAAAAAGACTTGTGTGTATGGCTATTCTGGAAAATCATTTGTTAAATTTCAGAGTAGTGCTGCTATCTACTGAACACAGACGAAACAAAAATTTAAAAATTAATTAAAACAAGGAAAAAAATATTGAAAAATTATATAAAAAATGCTAAATGATGCCATTTTTGGGTTTTCAGTGCAGAACTATATACATTAAAGAGTTTTAAAAAGAATTCATCATATTCTACGAAAAATTATTTTTTAACTTATCTTTGCATCCTCCTAATTAATTTTATTTCTGTTCATAAGATATATTCACTAAAGAGCAACAGAATGATGACTGTATAGAAGAGCTACATTTTTATTTGTAGTAAGTGCAAAATACGTACCTCATGTTTCTTCCTGTAGTGGGTGCTATAACAAGTTCTAGATCTTGTTGTGTAGGAGCAACCTTCAACAGGACATTTATAAGAAGGAACTAAACTATGAGTTTCTAAATGTTTTCTGAGATCATTTTCAGATTTACATCTAAATGTTCAAATAAAGAAATAACATATATATATATTTATTTATTTATTTAATCTTGATAAAAGAAATAAAATGAGAAACAAAAAAGATAGTGATTTCAATACTTTAAGAACAGATAAAATCTGGCAACATTCAGTATTAGTTCTGCACCCAGGAGCAGAAAGTGCTTAAAACTGTGATGCACGTTGCAGAACAATTGAGGCTTTTGCAGAACATTTCATCTATCCCCTAACTGGATGATGTTGATACAGCTAACATTCTAAAATTAATAAAACCTAGATATGTTCAACTGACCTGTAAATCTGTCAGCATACTAGAAAATTGCTGGAAACAGTCATTGTTTCAATGTAAAGGCAAAATTTATAAACATTTTGTAAGTAGTATATCCACATTAATGTGACAATATTAATGCCAAAAGTCATTGAAAAATTTGCAAATTCTGGGTGTATTCCTCAGTTTTAGATTATAAAAATTTTAAATCATGTTTTATTATAAATGTGTAATAAATATTTTACTAATAAGTATTATTTTTATGCTTATTTTGCATTTTACTGTGCTTTGACAAATTTGGACAAAATACCTGCAGAACATCTGCAAATTTTAATGTCTCGTTGCAGAACATCTGCAAATTTTAATGTCTCGTTGCAGAACATCAGATATAATTCTGCTCCTGGGGTTCTGCATCATACTATGGGGAATTTGGGTATTCATAAAAATTTTTAATCTCTGCTTTTAAGTTTTACAGAGTTTGAAGTATGAGGAATCAAGAAAATTCTGAAATTGATGTGGTGTCTGTCTCTAAGTTAGTTTGTTACTTTGTATAGATTTTGCTTCAAAAAAGAATATTTGTAAAGACATCAGAGCAGTTTTGAAATATCATTTATGATACTGGCTAGAATTCAATTAAATTCCAACTTTCTACATTGAGAACTTTGTAAGTTGTTCTAAATTTAAAATTTTCAGAATGATAGAGTAAAATTTTGCATAAATGTGCGTGCATTATAAGGATTATTTTCATTGTAAAGAAGTTGTGCTAGTTTTAATAACATTATTTATGATAGTTATAAATACAATTTTTTAATATTAACATTTTTATTTTAAAAACTTCAGAAGTTACTCAAATTAAATATTTTCATAACATAACAAGGTTCAAGACAATATTTTGTGTAAACATTTAATACAGGGAATATTTTTACTTCATTCACTGTAAAATTTAATTCTTTTATTTATAATAGCATATTTTTGTTGTTTTGACTCAAAATAATAAAATCCAAACTACAGTTTTCAGAAAATTGAACAGTAATGAAATAATTAATGCAAAATGTAAAACACTTTGTAAATATGAATTAAATGTTATCCAATCCTATATTAATCGAGAAATAACATCTGCACTAATGAATTTATATTAAAAGCTGAATTAAACAAAATTACATGAATTATTCAAAAAGCTGGTCATAATAAAAATCTTGTAAATAACATATATAAAAATAAAATAAAAAGATTTAACCATATTGAAAATGGTGAAAATTGAAAAAACTAAATCTATATATACCACATCAATTCCATACAATAAAAAGACTTCCAACAACATAAAAACTGAAGCCTCAAAAATGAATATAAGCAAATCTATAAAACATATTTGAAATAGTTTTCAATTCATCTGCAATGATAAAGACCCTTTTGATTCTCTCAAAACAGCAGGAATTTACAAAATAACTTATCAAGATGATGAAAAACCAAACTAAAAGTTACATAAGGAAGACAAAAGAAAAATCAAAAGATTCTTTTGAATCAAAGATCATTCAAACAGGGCTAGATTTAGGCTTAGGCTCATGAGGTCCGGGCCTACGGGCGCCAGTGTTTTGAGGGTGCCAAATTTTTACAAGTGATTAAAATTTGAATGGTGGAGGCAATTAAAATTTGAAAGAGAATTCTGGTTAAAAAGATAATTAAAATTGGAAACCAATTGGAATTTCATTGACTATAAGAACACTTTCTAAGCCTGTTTCACCTATTACTGATTTTTTCATATTAGTTTGAAATGCATGGATATACACTATAACTGTATGATTCATCAGACAGACCTATCAACGATTGTATGTAACTCTAACTACAAAATGCTGATACAGCGATGAAACATCTATGGCAAGATTTATGCTTAGGTCCATGAGGCCCGTGCGTAGCTAGGCAAAATTTATAATATGAAAATTTGAAAAATGAGTCAATTTTAAACATAAATAGCAACTAGATTTCAAAACCAATTAGGTTTTCATTCAATGGTATAAATTTAAAAGATCACCTGTTACGATTCAAACATATATTCATTTCATGAGTAGTTGTTAAAATAATTATGTAATGATTTCTTTCATTTTTAATAATGAATTAATTGTTATATGCAGTATTGCACAGCGATTGATGTATTGAAAAATAATATATTTTTCCTTAGTTATATTTAAATTTATAATAGATATACACAGTGTTTTAAAACATAAAATGTGGGTGGAGGGGGCACCACAGCGAAATGGGCCTAGAGCGCAATCTAACTTAAATCTGCCTCTGCATTCAAATGTTTTAAAGTATAGTAAAATAACTAAAGTCTTAACAAGAAACAATAAAGACCAAAAAATAACAATCAATTTATTAAAAAACTTGCAGAATATCACAGTTACAACTAAGCAATTAAATGTGAAACAGCAGAAACCTCAGCTTGATAAACAAACATGCAATAATATAAAAACGAACAGAAACATAGACACAAGATGGCACTACCTAATAAAATTAAGAAAAAAGAAACAAACCATCAAGCACAGCTATCATAATAACTCTGAAGAAGGTTGAGATCCCAGTTGAAAATGCTAAGTTAAAGAACTTCATTAAGACAATAAATCAGGATCTTATATAGGAGTTACAAAAAGAAAAAACAAGAATTAATGAACAGAAAAAGATATAAAAACGGGAAAATGTAATACAGCCTTAGCCAAAACATTTAATAAACAAGACATTAAAATAGAATTTGATAAAGCCAGTAAAATTGCAAATTACAATGATTATTACTATGCGGTGTTCAGAGAATCAACTGAAATTTCAACCAATAGTAAGGCATGCAACGACTGCGGCGCAGTAGCCCCAGACTGTGTATGGCACCACCTTATGGTGAAAGAAGATCAACATCAGTCAAGTTCAAGTCTTCCACAAAGGATGTCATTCAGATGAGAGCCGGGTACCCGGCTGAAAAATTTAAACAACGACGCACAAAGTAATATTTTAAAGTTTTTTCTATGTTTATAATTAAAGTTTAATACTTCGTTTTTACTTATATATTTAAAGAATGTAATAGTTTCATCAATTTCCAAAAATAAATACATATAAAGATTTTTTTTTTTTAATTTTTTTTTTTTTAATGTTGTTAAGCACTGATGAATATGCTTGATATTCTGAATTAAAGATTAATTTTCTTTTACAAATTTACATTTATATAGCATTTAATTCTCCCCCCCCCCCCCCCCCCCCAAATAAACCTAAATTGTAATGTCAATATTGACAGATAATTGTTTCAGATCCATTGTAGGGTTAGCCAGCACAAAGTTTTTATTAATATTTTTATTTTAATTATTTATTGAAGAAACTGGTTGATCTTAGAAATGGGAACACAAAAAAATTCAAATGTAGTGTTAAATAGGACTGGATTATTTACCAATATATCACAAAAAAAATATTTTTTTAATATTGCAATAACAATATTTAGAATCTTACTCTTTCGATATATCCCTTTAACAATATTTCTCCGAATATGCATGCACCCGATCAAGTGAACATTGATATATGCTCCAAAATTCAGAAAGGAGAAAAGCAAAATTTTTAAATTTATCTGATTTTATTTTTTATTTTAGCATTTTTAAAGTTTGTTGTAGAAAGCAGCATGAAATTCAACAAGTTTTTTTTTTTTTTTTTTTTAATGACCTAATGTTTTTTTTTCCCCCTGGACAATATCGTGATATATCTCTAATATTGATATAAATTTGGGGATATATTGCAATATTTTATTTCTGATATTGACAAACATTAGTATTAAATCAAAAGTCTGCCTCAGTAAACATACAAATAACTTCAAAAAACACAAACATAAAATAACTTCACAACTGACAAAGCAAAAACTAACCTATATTCACAATACATGCACGCATGTGGTTTACTATCTGAATGGCGATAAGCAATGTGAAGTTGTAATGCTGATGGTGTAGGGCAGGTCATATCACAGTACATACATTTATAATGATTAACTGCAAAAAGAACAGAAGAAAAGTAATTAAAAAAAAATACCAAATAAAATTAAAAAATATCTGGACATTCATAATATGAATAAGAGAAGAGATTTATATAATGGAATGTACTTACCATGGTGTCGCATATGATCCCTTAACAATCTTTCAGAACTTAATTTTCTTGAACAGTAATCACAAATAAAAATATTATCAGGATCAGTTTCTAAGGAAAGAGAAAAAAGCAAATAAATTCTTAAATAATAACAAATTAGTATAAGTGATTGATTTAAATCACATTTTCATAAAAAAATATATAAATAAGTAACCGCATGTATGCATACAGTTTTGTAGCTGTCTGTAACAGGCTTTTAAAAATTCATATCTCTCTGCGAAATTTGCCTGTAATCAGAGGTGAAAATGGCTTACACTTAAAAAGCCTGAAAGCCAATAGTGGCAATCTGGGGGAGGGGGGGGGGGCTTAACAACAGTGGTGATCTCGTGCAACAATACACAAATACAATTTTACAACAGAACAATATAGTATAAACCAGTTTAACGGGTCATTTTAGTTAATCTGCAGATTAGCTAGGTAATATGCACATTAACGGATTTTGAGCTTTAACGGTAACGTATATATGTGCACATTTACATTATTATAGACATTACTTTCATGGAAGAACAAAAAAAAAAATTAATACAAAATAAATAAACAAATAACAAGTAACTTTTTTATTTGGAAGTAAAATTTAATTTTGCATTTTTTTTTTTTCATTTGTATTATTAATTAATAATTTTTTTTATAAAATTAAAATATAAAATTATCAAATGATTAAACATATATAAATTTGATTTTTAAAATTCTTGAATAAAAAAAATGATATGTTGGTATTGCAAATAAAATTCAATATAGAAATGAAAGCTTTATTTGAAAGGACTTGCTGGTCACATAAATTGATAAAAACATTCAATCTACATTTATGAGATTTTTTTTTTTTTTAACCTAGTATAGAAATGTTAAATAAGATATTTCCATGTTAAGTACAAAATGACAAACAAATCATTTTTAAGATTATAATCGTCTATGTATTAATCAATCATGTTGATCGTGAAAAACTTTAATATTGAAAATAGTCTCTTTCGAGGAGGTAGGTTTGTTGGGGGGTTTAAGTTATTCATAATTTTTTACTGTCAACATTATGTACTGAAGATAACTCAATATTATGCGTGAAATCTTTTTCTGGCTACAGCCTTGTCTATTTCTTTTGTTTTTAAAAATTTAGGTATAGCATTAAATAACTTTTTTTTTTTCCTCTCTTAATATCTAATACTATAATATCATAATGAAATTAGCATTTTCTTTATGACATTTTTTTACTGATCGTGATTAAAATGAAATTACACTTTTTATTAATCGAATTATTAATTTTTAATAAAATATTTCAATTGCTAAAATTGCTAATTCAAAGTTAAAAATACAATTTTTGCTTTAACAGAATAATTTTATGCATCAAACATGTACAGTTGAATAGGTTTTATTTTGTCCAGTTTCGTGTGGTTTTTTCCAGTTTTGTCCAATGTCCCGAACTTTTGACAAAAAAGTGGACAAAATAACAACCCTGAAAATAGTAGCTATTCCGAATGAAATAGTAGCCACTTTGATCCAAATAGTAGTTTTGAATTAAAAAAAATATAAATATCTATTCAATTTTTGGAGATAATGTAGACAGAAGACATAAAATTAACCTAAGAAATTAGATACCTTTCTTGTAAAAGAAAACTGATACATGTGTAAAGGTATATAAAATGGAGTTTATATAGCAAGATTGGGGGGGGGGGGGAAATCAGTAGAGCTGTTTTTTGAAACATCAATTTCCGAGATTTAAAACTGATTTACCTAAATCAGGATGATTGTTAATTTTCCTGGAATAATCATGGAATATTAACAATATTTTCATGCAAAAGGATATCTAAAAAGGGATTTACATTGCAATTTTCAGGAATATCGTTCGAGCCGTTTTTGAGATACTTTCACCAAACATGGCAAATGCAATTGTTGACTGGAAAACAGCGACATCCGAAAGGATATCTAAAAGGAAATTAATATAGCGATGTTGAAAAAACTTCGTACAGCCGTTTTTTAAGAAACGGACATACGAGAACATCAAATTAACCTACTTATAGCCTATCAAATTTACTACTTATAGCTTATCAATAGAAAGCCTATCAGTTTTTCTGAACTAACCAATACATATGAAAAGAGAGGGTGATTATATACAGTCTTACAATCCCACTTTTGGTGTCCAATGTCACATTTCTGATTTTCTAATTTTCCTCAAAAGTTGGAAAAATCATCAGAACGACTTTTCAGGCACATGAGACCTTAAAACATGTACATCAGATTAAAACTGGAAATTGAAATTTTTGACTGAATACAATAAATATTCCCATTACTTATGGTAGTCTGGTAATGGAAGTAAAAATGCAGTGAAGGCGCAGAAAAAGTAGCGGAGAAATTTTTTTTTTTGTTCAAAATAGTCTCCATTTTCTGAAAATAGTGCTGACTAACCTGGAAATAGTAGCTTTTAAGCTACTTTTATACAAAAATAGTTGCCATAGTAGCCTGGGGTTGATTTTAGTGGCAAATAGTTGATTTTTAGTCGCCGCTGAGAACCCTGTATTTATTAAATAAAGTGCATTTGCCAGTAGAACCTGTTTATGTCTTTAAGAATCACTTTCTACACACAAAAATGTCGACAACTTTCATGACAATATCATTATGGGCTCAATCTATAGGCTGAATAATTCATTAAATAAAGTGCATTCATCGACTATAACCTGCTTATGTCTTTGAGAATTACTTCCTACCTGCAAAAATGTTGACAACTTTCATAACAATATGAGCTTTTCGTATGTGCTGAAGATTCATTAAATGAAATGCATTCATAGCCTAGAACCTGCTTATGTCTTTAAGAATTACTTTCTACCTGCAAATGTTGACCACATTTATAACAATATCATTATGAGCTCTATCATTAACTTCTTTTGAAATTTCTATTATGGTATTGGTGTATCATATATAATGGCCAAAACCTTTTGTATTTTTGGTGATTATAAATATAATTTTCGTAAATATCTCTAAAACAGAAAGTCACAGAAAAACCAAAAAGGGAGGTGGTGCACCTTACATGTTATAACAAACTTATGGAGCAATTTGCAATGTTTTACGCTTAACCGTTTTTAAGTTATGCAAGATACATACATACACACACATACGTACATACAGACGTCACGAAAAATCGTGTAAATTCGAAGATATTTCTAAAATGGGAGCTGTTATTAAGACCAAAGTTGCAGGTGTAATTAACTAGACATCATGACAGTCAAAATATATATTTGCAACGTTCTACGATCATTCGTTTTTGAGCTATGCGAAATAAAAAATCCCTTTCACAAATTGGGATTACAATACTTCCTTATACTTTTGTATAAGGAAAGAAAAAGAATGAATCATAGATTTAATAATATTTCATTACAACAGTGTGATTCTTTAGCAGCTGTAATCATTGAAAAGTATTTTTGCTTCGAAAAGTCAGAATGGATTAATTAATTTTTAATCTGTTAACCGAAGCTGTCAAAATTTAAATATCGTTAGTCTCCTCGCTGGCCTCAGAAAACTACACGTTCTATGTGGGTTGCCCACCCCTGGTATAAACAATTGTAAAGTAATAAGTTGAACTCATTCAATTAAATATTTTATAGCATTGTTTGACACAACACAATATAAATAATTATAAATAGTTTTAGTTTTGATACAGAAATTTTTATAAGTGAATTTTGGAGTGGAGAAGTTTTGGAGCAGTTTTAAATGAAATTAGCACTTTTCTACGTTCCCGTAGAATCTCAGTAACAGGTAACAGGAGAAAAGAATACATGCATAACACTGCCTATCAAGAGAGAACTAGGCTCCCTAGGTCGCCGTTGTTAAGCACTGTTTTGTGTGTTCCTACCAATAGTTGGGCTCTATAGTTCCTACCACAGAGCGTCTAAGATGTCATACATCGGTAGCGTATTGTTGTGGGTGAAAAATGTCTGTAAATTGCAGACAATTTTTTATGACTGCAGATAAAGACTGTCCAGAAGTTGTGAGCAATTTTTTTTATTAGTACAGACAAACAGTGTCCGAAAGTTGTGAACTAATTTTTTTTATTAGTGCAGACAAAAACTGTCTGCAAGCTGCTTTCTGTGTCCGCGACTGTGTCGCCGTGCTTCAGCCACTGGGTGCATGCATATATATATACAAATTTTTAAAAAATATTGAATTAATTATATAATTAATATATTTAAGCAGCTTAATTCAATATTATTATACAAATTTATAAATAATCCCTTTTTAAATTGTTTGATAAATAAATGTATAAAAACTAGAATGTTAATATTATTTTGTATCTGTTATTAAAATAAAATTTAAAAAAATTCTTAAAAACTCAAACACATTAGGCCAATTTTTATTTTAATAAAATAAATTTTAATTTTAAGTAAATAAAATTTTAAAAATTCAAATATTACAGTTTTAAAATTAAAAACTTTTAAATGCAAAATCTATTTTGATCAAAATAAATATTATTTCATTTATTAAAATAAGAGATTAATATTTGCTTAATATTATTAAAAATACAATGTAACTAAAATATACATTATTATCTACTGGAAGAACTTTAATTAAAAAATATAAACTCAAAATATAAAAAACAACTAAGTCGTATTTAAGAAGGGAGGTGGGTGGGGGGGGGGGGGGACCAGAATATCTTGTTAATTTAAAATGTTCATTACTTGAGAATGTTAGTTAATATTCTTTTCTTTTTTTTTTAATAATAAGTATAACTTAATGCAACCATAAATATTTCACAGGAATTATCTAACTGACTGTTCACAGAATGAACTAAAAACAAAACTAACAAAAAATATATAAACTAATTAAAAAAAGTCAAGCTCATTTTTATTTTCTAAGTAGAAGATATGAAAATCTGTATAAAACAGAATTTAATTACTTAATTCAGTGCAACAGGACTATTTTTAGTCTATTCTTCTGCATATGTATTCCTTAGCAATAGTTACTATATTCATTTCTCAAAATTTCGTTTGCAGGATTTATCTGTTTTAATATATTTTTTAACTTGTTGTCGAAGAGAAAAACATCTTGACATATTCAAGATGAAACGTTGCAAATTATGAAAACGTGAAATGTTTGATTGAAAGCTATAGCCATATCATACTGAAAATTGTTGCACACTCTTTTTTTTTGGACATAAAAAGAAATATATTTATTATTCAAGTGCAAATAAATACATATATATTTTTTAATGTCGTAAAAAATGAATACCTAATTTTTATTTATTTATTTATTTTTCGGCATTAACTTGCTTTTCTGTTTAATAATTTTAAGCTATTATGGGTTTTTATTTAATATATTTTGAACCAATTATCCAATCAAACTAAAAATATGGCATTAGCAAGATTTTATCCTGATCCCTGTTTCAATATTATTACTCTAATTAGCCATTATATTTGATTTTTTTTTTTTTTTTTTTACTTTTTTACACATTAGTGATTTGTTTTTTAGTTTTCTCTAATTAGCTATGCAATTTTATTGGTGACAGTTTCATTTTCTAACTATTTGACTTCCCATGCTATTTTAAGCTCAAATAATTAACCAATAAAGTTTTATATAAATTTTAATATTTACGCGTGAATTTCTTTTCATTTCAAAAAAATTTTAAATCAACTCGTAAACTTTTTTGGCAACAATTAAAAATTAAAATAAATTATATATTTTTGTCTAAAAAAGGGCTTCTTCAACTTTTTCGATACTGTCCATTTTGATACTGATTATTATTAATTTTCTTTTCTTTTTCTTAAAAAAAAAAAAAGATTTTGGTGAAATTCTGGCAAAAGCAGAATTTAGTTTAATATGGAGGACTATTAGTTTTTAGTGCTAGAGGCCTATTTCAGTCGGTACAGTTGTCGAATTTTTATAATACACTCTTAATTAGTGCTAGAGGCCTATTTCAGTCAGTTTATTGAATGGGGATTTATTGAATGAAGTCCCCCCAAGGCACAACTTTGACATGAGTCCCCCCCAGGCCCAACTTTGACATGAGTCCCCCCCAAGGTACCCCTATTTCAGTCGGTACAGCGTTGTCAAATTTTTATAATACACTCTTAATAGTGCTAAGGGCCTATTTCAGTCGGTTTATTGAATGGGGATTTATTGAATGAAGTCCCCCCAAGGCACAACTTTGACATGAGTCCCCCCACCAAGGTACCCCTATTTCAGTCGGTACAGCGTTGTCGAATTTTTATAATACACTCTTAATAGTGCTAAGAGCCTATTTCAGTCGGTTTATTGAATGGGGATTTATTGAATGAAGTCCCCCCAAGGCACAACTTTGACATGAGTCCCCCCCCAGGCCCAACTTTGACATGAGTCTCCCCCAAGGTACAACTTTGACATGAGTCCCCCCAAGGCCCAACTTTGACATGAGTCCCCCCCCCCCAGGCCCAACTTTGACATGAGTCCCCCCAAGGCCCAACTTTGACATGAGTCCCCCCCAAGGCACACCTTTGACATGAGTCCCCCCCAAGGCACATCTCCCCCTCATTGGGAAAAAGAGAAAAAATGTTGTTTTGCGGCTATAAGACAGTTTGGGCTTCCAATGTTATTTGTTACAATATCTGCAGCTGAAACACATTGGTTTGATTTAATGAAAACTTTATCATGGAATTTAGATCGTCACGAATTAACTAAAGAAGAATTTGTCGATATTAACAAGATTAGCAGTAGGCCTCTGGCACTAAATAAAATCTGTCAATGTCAGATTTTCATGTTTTAAATAATGAAATAATGTCGTGTCTGTATAATCCTTTTTTTTTTTTTTTTTTCCAAATTATTCAATTATATTTTCAATCTCGATAATGTCCAACCATTGTAAAACTGGCGACAATGTTTTATTTGTAGATTGAGACTAACAGTCCTCTGTCCTAAAAAAAAAAAAAATACTAAAAATTACCTTCAATTGGTAATTGTCTTTGTATGTGATCAAAAAACTTTGTTCTTGAAGCAAACATTCCACCACATGTTGGACAAGCAATTAATTTCTCTTGTGTATGAGACCTTAAATGTTCTTTGAGTTTGTGTTGAACAGAAAACTTTCGTCGATTGCATCCTAAAAAATATTGACAACATATTGTAACAAATATTTAAAAAAATGATTTGCTTTTCACACATTAAGCATTTATTTAAGCAGAACCTATCAAATCTCAAAGTGTGATAAAAGATTATATACATAATCAAAATAATGATAATTTTGACAATAAATAATAATGAAGATATTTATTGTGCTTCTTCATAAATACATTGGCAAAACTATTTTAAGAACTATACTTTGGGGATGTTTATCATGATACGTTATAAATGTCTAAGGAACTCTTTTAATCATGTGGCATTAATTTAATGAATTGGTCAAAATGTAGTGATTTTAGTGGTTAAAAATCATAATTATTTTTAAACTTAATTAACTTGATTTCAGAAAATTTTGGAGTGGAAGGCTGATATTTTATACCAACTATATGAAAAATACCAGAGCCGGGAATCGAACCCGGGCCTTCCGCTTTACGTGCGGATGCTCAAACCATTGAGCTACCCTGGCTGATTACCGGCTAGGCATTTCTCACATAACATACGTTGGCAAAGTCACCGAGTCTGTAAACACAGCTATATCAAGTGACATAGTTTTTCACATAGTTGGTATAAAATATCAGCCTTCCACTCCAAAATTTTCTGAAATGAAATTTCATGGTTGATAAATAAATTTCTAAATTAAAATTAATTAACTTGTTTAAAAATTAAATGTATAAAGCAGTTAATTGCTTAAAAATCATGTATATATAATTTATTCAAATTTTCAAAAAAATATACAATTTTCTCATAAAAAGAATTTAACTTTTTTAAACTAAATCTTTAAATAGTTCTTAAAGAGAAAAAATATTTATTCTTAATTCACAATACAGTTGAACCACATTAGCTTGAATCTCAAGGGGAAACAAAATTGTACATGTTGCCAGTAGTTCATGCTATCAATAACTAATCTTCATTTTGACGGGGATTGTGGAAACAGTTCATGTTAAAAGTAATTCACATTAAGCGTGTTCACATTAACGAGGTTCGACGACTGTACTAATTTTCTTTTTCATCCCTTCATGCATATGTTTTTATTAATAAAAAAATAAATGAAAAATCAATTATTTTTATATATGGTTAACACACATTTTTACTTTTATTTCTTTAACCTTAACAAGAAGAGGAAGAGGGGGATATAATAGAAATAAACCAAGAAATATTTTTTCTTATACTGTTCTTCAACCAATACCCATCAAATCCACTATTTCAGTTATGTTGAAGAAACCGCTTCCACTAGTGTCTCCTTAACAGCCACATATTTTGCAGTAAAATGCACCAAAATAATATTTTGTAGTTTCAGCTCTTATTGGCTGATACAGAATGAGTGTGAATTAAATAATGAAATTATTTTGGAGACACTTTGATTGTGTTAAACTTAGAAAATAAATAAATAAATGTTTTCAAAATAATTTCCTTGGAAAGACACAGTATTGTAATCAGTTTTTTCAGTGCTCACACAGCAGAGTCAAAACTCAGATACTGCAATACCTTCAGCTAATCAGTTACAGCCTCTTTAATATTTTTGAATATTCCAAAATGACGTCACTTAAGGTGATTTTTCAATCTTAGGAAGGGTAAAAAGTCAGGAGGACACAGGTGAGGTAAATAAAAAGGCTGTGGAGCTGCAGGAATGTTTTTATTGGCTAAAAACTTGTTTAATGGAATTACTGTTTGACAAATCACATTGTTGAGATGCAACACACCAGTTGTTCTTAATGTTTGGTCTCACACATACCTTCTAATTGTTGTCAAATGGATGCTATGTTACCAGTCTCATTTCTTAATACACACCTTATATATAAAGTTAATTCATAAATAAAGAATAAAACCTTTATAAATGCACCAAAATAACATTTTACAGTTTTTATGTTTAGTGGTTCAAGTTACTTTATAGATCTATAAAAAGAAAAGAAAATGTTTTTCTGCCTGTTTATTCTTCTATATGTTCAGTTCCCATGATACATAGAAATATAAAAATTGACATACGGGTGCACAGAAACCTGCAAGGGATAAATAATGTAAATAAAAAAATAAGGGGAATAAAATATGTAAAAACTTTAATTACTTGCAGAGATAATTAAAATGCCACCTATGCCAATTAACAAACAAGTTAATTATTAATACATTTAAAGGAGTATTAAAAGACCAAATAAATTAGAAATATCAGTCTCATTTTCTTGGATTCGGTATTAACAGATAGGGGAATTTATGGTCAGATATTTTAAGGATTGCGAATCAACTGGTTGCCAAAGGCAGCTAGTAAAGAATAAGAATTTTGTAAAAAATAAACATCAAAGAAAGTATTGGTTTACAATTAGTTTACTACTGTAATAAGTCCCAGGCCTAACTAATAAAACAACAACTTTTAGGCAAAATTCAACTTTATTCATTAAGATACTCTCCTTCAAGAAGGATGCATTCAGCCCGATGTTCCTCTAATTTTTTTTAATACCATTTTGTACAACGATTTGTCTTCGCTTTAAAAATGGGCTTCAACTTCGGCAATATCACCTCATTTGAGCCAAACCTCTTTTCCTGGAGCATTCTTTTGAGGTCTGCAAACAGCCAGTAGTCACTGGGGTCCAATCAGATCTGAACTATAAGAAGGGTGGCAATACAATTTGAAGTGCAATTTGTTCAATTTGAACATTGTTTTCATCAACTTGTGACATGGTACCTTGTCTTGGTGAACAACAAACATGGCACCCACTTTGAACACAGCTTTTTCATTGACAAATGTTCATGCAAGATAGTGAATACACTGCCTTCTGATATCTTCAACTCCTCTGCTATCTCATGACATTCTTTTTATGATCAGCCAAAATGATTTTAAGGACTTTTTTCTGGAACAACTGCAAAATTTGGGCGATCTGAGCATCCAGCGTTACTTGCTTCTGTGCAATCATGTTTAAAGTCAGCATACCACTCATAATTGTTGTTATCGATTTAGCAGAGTCCAAACAACACTTATCAAGCCACTGCTTTGCTTGAACAGTATTTTTTCCCATCAAAAAGCAATGTTTAAACAAGGCACAAAATTCTTTTTCATCCATTATTTTTAAACAAACAAAAGTTGCTTCACTAAAAACCATTGCAACTTTTAAACTAACCGTCAGATTGTCAAGAAATTTTGACACGTGTCGTTTAAAGGTTAGGACAGCCTAAAAATCATATGGATTTATTATTAGCGACATCATCTCTATGTCAGAACTGGAACTTATTGAGTTAAGTGTTATATATAATGATTTTTTTATGCCAAATTTGGGGCAACCTGCTTGTCTATTTTAGCCACAGGATGCTGCCTGTAGCAAAAGTTTAATTATAACTACCCTACCCTATAAGGAACCACATGACTGAAACTACAAAAGTTAAACAAAACTTACCACTCCACAAACACATTACATTCACTTTATTTTCATCTGATTCTGAGTGATAATCTACATGACGATAAAAAAATTCTGGACATTCAAAGGATTCCTGACAAACAAAAGAAAACACAGGCTAGATTAGAGATTAAACAGTAAGTGCAAAAATTTTAAACAGTTGTTACAAAATTAGATTAATTTTCTGTGGATTTGTAAAAACATATCATTTAACAGTAAGAAGAAAAATTCATGAAGTATTTGGTGATAATAATATCTCATCAATATAAATTAAATGTTTAAGTATTGAAGTTATAATTAGGATACTTACATAAATATCACATTATATTGAAAGTAACCTGTGATGGCAAGGACTTTAATTAAAATAACATTATATCCAAATTTATAATACGCAATGGGCTAAAAATCCCTCTGACACAATTTGAACTGAAATATAAAATCAAGTAATTGATGTCCAAGAGTGTATTTTGTATTACAATGTTTTTTACAATGAAAATTTTTGTTTGAAGAAAAAAATTAATAGTTTTAAATTTTGGTCATATGTAGCTTACAAACAGCAAGAAAAATACTTTTTTTATTCAATACCCACCGCTAAATTTTAATTATAACGGTTGGCTAATAATTTCAAAGACTTCTTTGTAAGATGTATTAGTATTTGACATGATTACACAACCATTGTAATTTAAATTTATTGGTGGACATTGAATAAAAAATTCCCTCAGTCTGGCAGCACTGGTGCCAAGGGCAGTACTTAATGGTCGAGACAGGTTAAACCAAACTTTTTACCGTGAGTAGCATCATACTGCAAATTACACTCTCATACACTACTTACTTATTTTTTCATTATATTTTAAAATGTGTCAATAACTTTGGCCTACCCTAAATATTAAACCATACTATTTAAGATTTTTAGTACATATTAGAGATCTGATGCAAAATTAAAAAAAAAAAATCAATAAAATATGTAATGTTAATATTAGTTTCACAAACTATTATTCACATTTTAATGTTTGTCCAGTTTAATTTCACTAAATAATCAAGCTGACCCTTAAATAATTTTCTTACACATAACTACAGATTACAAAATTAAATTAAAATTTTAATTGCATAGCAGTGTTTATTATACATACTTCACATCCATCCCATGCACAAATTAAAGCTTCTGGCAATTCTGGTATGATATTACGGCTATGAATGCTAAGATTGCAGTTTGGCATGCCTTTCTGAATTTGGAGATTTAGGCCATGGCATTTTATTTTCGTATGAAAAGCATGTAACAAAATATGTCTTCGGAGTTCAGATAAATTTTCAGTGAAGCCTTCACAATCTTTCCAGTGACAGTGCAGATCATCTAAAATAATATATATAGTTATATAAAAATGATATAGTAACAATGCTTAGAAGCAAGACTTAACAAATAAGAATGTCAGGTCGCCACCGGTAAATTTTCTAACAGGCAATCATTTTTTAACACCATCGCTAGCCTTCTCTTGACTTTTAATTTTATTTATTATTTATTCATTGTGATACTGCACTGCAGTATATATGTCAAAATTAGCACTGACCACCAGCCACATGGCCACTTACTGCTAAAAAGGGGCCACTTTTCTGGCTTCCTTTTGCATTGTTTTAAAAAAGTACTCGTCAGTTACCTATTGCTGATATAATTTGAGCTGAAACCTGTGTAATATCGCATAGTTATTTTCAGAAGAAAGTTCTACCTTTTATTCATATTTAATAACAATTTGCAACTGCTATGAACAATTTATTCACTTCATTAGCATTTCAAAATTAGGAGATTGTCATATTTTTCAAAATCAATTTATTTTATTCTTTTACCCTATTTTTCAGAATTTTGAGAAGCCCTGCTGTTGTATAAGTTTATCTAATTTTATTATTATTATTATTCAGTTCAGCAATAAAAGACAATTAACTAAGAAAAAGTTATTTAGAAAATTGCATTTTTTGTGTAGTATTTAACAAAATACTATCTGTTTTGCTTTATGAATGTGTCAGTTAGTTACCAGTGGCATTGTCCCTCAATAATTTTGTAAAAGTATTTATAATTTTATTAATACTAGTAATTTTATACTGCTATTAATTTATACAGAAGTTTTTTAAACATATCGTTATCTTTATCATTTCTAATTTATATATATATATAAAAAAAAGAAATAGGTGAGGTGCCCATTAATTTTAAAAAAGTGGCCAGTAAAAAGATTGCTTCTGGTGGCCACAGGCCCCTAATGGAGTTTTCCAAATATTTCCCTTTACACTGCAGTGAAAAGGTATTAATAATTTAAAGAAATGTCCTTCATAGATTATAATATATCTAAATTATTTTTAAAGTCCTTGTACTCTAACTATTAGCGTTATTCATAGCATTTTCAATTGAACATATAATATATTTTCTGGCACATAATGTGAACTTTTAATACAAAAAATAAGGTCAAAATTTACGGGTGAGTGTTATATGCCATATATAAAAATGACAGATTTAAAAATAAGGAAAAGATAAGCATAAAAATATAAGATTTCTATATATTTCTAAATGCTGTTTATTTAAGAGGAATGACAGGCCTTATGAACTTAAAGATTTTCATTATGAAAAAAAATGCGATTCAATGAAGCCAAATATTTTCCCTTCAAAATCACGGCTTCAAATGACTGGAGAAAGGAAATATATCTAGATCCCAATTCCTCAAATTCAATCCAGTCGGTAGTGCATTGTTGCCAAGTTGTGTCGCTTTTTTTCTTGGAAATCTAGTTTGTGATTACGGGCGACTGACTTCATATGGGTCCTAGGCCTAGAGGTGGAGTGTATGAGGTCTTTCTGAAGGATCCTAGCTTGTATTTACACGAGTTTCAGAGAAAATCACAGAAAACACTAAATGGCTAGGTCGAAGTGTGTGATCTGAGATTGAATCCGGCACTTCTTGTCTACTAGCTTTGAGTGGAGAACTGCTTGGTCACTTGTGGGGCTCTTGAAAATCTAGAAAACATTCTTCTGGACTCCTACAATGAATATAACCCACCTGTTTGCAGAATTATTTACTCCTTCAAGTATTTTCTACACCCACATACTGTTCTCCTTGTCGCTTGTCAATTCAGTATACAATTGTTCAAAAGACAGTGATAATCCTTTGAATGAATGACTTGAAAAGATAAGAGATTTGCACACGTACATTTCAAATTTCTTCATAAAAAGGGGGTACATTAATTTAAGCTTGTGAAAATGAAGCATTATCAACTAGAATTAATAACATAAACCTTACTTCTTGCTTCATCATACTTGCAAAAGCTGCTTTTCACGGGAGGGCCCTCTGCGTCGTCAGTGCCGTTTCTTGAGTGGAAAGTGACGCTTCGTTGTCATCTAGTTCTTCATCTTTTCCTGTAATTAGGCGGCACCAATGTATGTCAATACCAGCTTTTGCTAGTAATAAAAATATAAATTGTGTAGACCTAAAAGCCCTAAAACAAATAAAAAAA
This sequence comes from Salticus scenicus, assembly GCA_963930645.1. Lineage (NCBI taxonomy): Eukaryota > Metazoa > Arthropoda > Arachnida > Araneae > Salticidae > Salticus > Salticus scenicus. Next base: position 39,802,580 of record OZ005654.1, on the reverse strand, counting down.
ATGATCAAATTGCATGCACCCTCACTGATAAAACCCGAAAAATCGCCACTTTGAACCATACCGATTATATTAACAAAATGAACGAAACTATCAGGTTGTAACATATGAAATGTCCGACTCTCACTAGTAAAAGTTTTGAGATTCGGTTCCTTATAAACTTTTTTGATACAGTCGTTAATTATGTATCATTTTAAAGCTAAAACCTTGTTTTTTTCATCTGATGTGCTTCAAATAAAAATATTGTGATTTGGTGGTAAGTTTATAGCTTTAATCGTAGGATGAATTCTAAAGATTTTAGAGTGCTATTTTTGTATGAGTGGAAAAGTAAGCATAATGCTGCAGCAGCTGCCTGAAACATTAATGTTGCATTTGGAAACGGTTTTGTAAATGAACGTACCATTCGACGTTAGTATGCAAAGTTCGAAACTAGGGATGAGAGTCTCACAAATGAAGACCGGGGCAGACCAGAGACTGTTGTGGATAATGAAGTTTTACGAGCAATAGTTGAAAAAAATCCAGGCAATACTGTTAGAGATTATGCAGAAGAACTAGGTGTATCTCCTACAACCATTTCACGTCATCTAAAATTGATTGGCAAAGTTAAAAAAATGGATAAATGGGTTTCTCATGAATTGAATGAGAATCAAAAACGCAAACGTTTTGAAATCTTGTCTGCCTTTCTTCTTCGCAACCAAAATTATCCTTTTCTCAATCGAATTGTAACTTATGAGGAAAAGTGGAATCTGTACGACAATCGTAAATGTTCAGCGCAGTGGCTGGATGCTGTCAAGGCTCCACAACACTTCCCAAAGCCGAAACTCCATCAAAAGAAGGTTATGGTGACTGTTTGGTAGTCCTCAGCTGGTTTAATTCACCATAACTTTCTAAATCCAGGCGAAACCATCACAGTGGAGAAATATTGTAGAGAAATTGATGAAATGCACCAGAAACTTACACGTAAACAGCCGGCATTGGTCAATAGGAAGGGCCCTATTCTTCTCCATGATAACGCTAGACCGCATGTTTCAATGATCACTCATCAGAAGCTGCACACGTTAAACTATGAAGTTTTAGACCATCCACCATATTCACCTGACCTCTTACCTACAGATTTTCACTTTTTCAAACATCTCGATAACTTCCTGCAGGAGAAACGCTTCAGAAATCCAAAGGATGCTGAAACGGCATTCAATGAATTTGTTGCCTCCAGGATGACTACATTTTATGATACTGGCATAAAAAAACTTGTTTCTTGTTGGAAAAAGTGTATTGAAGTTAATGGTTTCTATTTTGATTAATAAAGTTTGTTCGGTAAAAATATATTCTTTCTTTAAGTAGACCATGAAAATCGGACATTTCATATGTTACAACCTGATATAAAAGAAATAGGAACTACAATAGTTAAAAATGACCCAAATAAAAAATTCACAGATAAAGTTCAACAATTAATTAAACAAGGAAAATGGCCTGAAAATCGTCCCCCCACCCTTCACTAATAATTTTGCACCCAACACCTATTTGGACGCTTTAAAGACCATAAAAATCCACCTAAATTCCGACCAATAGTTAACAAAAGTGAAGGTCCCACGTACCCCTCGAAAAATATATGAATGAAATTTATCGTAATTTATTATCACCTTTACAAAATAGTCTAAACTCAACCAAAGATTTTATTAAACACTTAAGAGAGTTAAAAATCTGTGAAAATGATCAGTTTGTTAGCTTTGATGTAGTAAATCTTTTTCCATCTATTGATATTGACGAAATCTCTAACGTGATTAACCAAAAAATTAAAGAAAAATACGAAACCTCTATTGCAAATACTCTAATAGCTACCAACAATCTTATACTTTGGGAAAGTTATTTTAAGTTTAATGGTACCGTTTATAAACAAAATATGGGAGTCCCAAAGGGATTGCCCATATCAGAAATCATAGCCAAGTTCAAATTAAGATTATTAGAAAAGGATATTTTTAATTTAATGAAAAACAAAATTTCATTCTGGGTCAGATATGTAGATGATGTATTTGCCGTTGTCCAAAAATATCAGAATATTGATGAAATTCTTAATGAACTAAACCAACTTGACAATAATATAAAATTTACATGCAAATATGAAACCAATAATGAAATCAATTATCTAGACGTAAAAATAAAATGTGAAGACAGCCAAATTAAAACTACTGTTTATAGACCCATGGACAGCAGCAAAATTATAAACAATAGAAGCAAAACTCCTTTCAGGTATAAAATCAACGCTATCTGTAGCTATATTAACCATGCAATTTTAATATGTACAGACAAATCTGATTTAAATAAAGAACTCAAATTTATAGAAGTTAACTACCGAAGCAGGCTATCCCAAAAATCTTGTCGGAAAATTGTACAAAAAATGAATCCGACAATTAGATCAGATACAAAATCGCCAAAAATCCCTGGCGAAATTTACTTATTCAATTCCCTAGAACCAAGGAGCCTCCAATAAAATAAAAAAGGCTGCTAGTAAATTAAATGTAAATATACCAATTAAACCCAATCCCAGTATATTCCAAGTTATAAGAAATAGTAAAGATCGTATTCCCCCCCCCCCCTTTGAAACTGCAGGTGTTTATAAAATCCCATTCAAATATCAAAACTAGGGGTGGGAGTCGATTAAGAGTTTTAACTGGGTTAATCATAGTTTATTAATTGATTAATTGGTTGATTAATTGGATTTTTAATTGGTTTTCATTTTTCTTTATATAATTTTATTTCAATGATGAATAAAACACTCATATTGTCTGTATATATATATATATAGTATTCATAAGTTTGACTGAAAAAAAATTATTTTTTTTTTCAAAAATTTTTGTTTAATCAATTATATCTGTTTCATAACTGAAATTTAAATCAATTTTCAGATTAATAATAGGTAACTTTAAGCGTTCATTTTATATAAATATTTTCACTTACTCAATTTTTTTTTTAATGAATTAATTTTTCGATTCATTTTGAAAGAAACATTAAATGAATTTACACATATTTTAGTTTTATATTTGCAGGCCTTTGTCCATCTTGTTTGTCACTATTTTTAAATGAATTCTCAAAATTCCATATCATTATCCTAAAAATCTCAGTATCGTATATTTTAGTTCTTCTTTGTCACTATGGACTAGAACACAGAATGTTATTTTCTGTTTCTACTTCAATAGTTACTATCAGCAATTCTAAACAGACAATAAACGCTTGAAGATACTGTGAAACTCTGTTGACATTTCTCCCATCAGAGGGATAGTAGAAATCTCAATCCCTTCTTCTTTTTTTTCTTTTTAATCTTTAGCATTTCTATCTTTGGCATAGCTGCCAGCAATTATCTCTAGTTTATCCATAATTCTAAGAATGACAAGTAGCTTTCATTAAATATCCTAGCAGCGATGTATGCAAAGATTTCAGCAACTTTTAGTCCAGAATGCAGGTGTTTTGGAGATAATCGCCAAACAGTCACGTTGAAACCTTCGTTAGCATTCTGGGTATGGCCACCCAAGCATCTTTGGAGTAAATAATCTCTAGATAGATCTTGATAAATTGGTAGGAGATGCTCTTTTATATTTTCAGGAATTAAGGCTACCTGGCTTGTTACCTTACAATATGCGAGCTGTGGCGTGCTCGACTATATGTGTGATAACTCCGTAAATATTTAATATTTTAATTTTTCCTCTGGCCAATATACTCTCAGTATATTATATTTTCAAAATATGAAAAAAAAAAAAAAAAAAATCGATTTTTCGAAATTTCTAAAGGGTTTCCCCCCCCCCCCCCTCAAAAACTAGTCAATAATAATAAATTAGTTTTGGAATTAATTTTAATTCCATCAAGCTTTTAATTATAGTATATAATTAGGATATCTCATTTGTCAGAAATAAAAAAAAGAAAAATATAATTTGCATACAAGATAATGTGTAGATATTCAATATTTTTTGTAGAAAAAGCAACTTTTGAAATTTAAATCAAAGTTTTAATCTTAAAATTCCCACTTTATGCATACCATTAATATATATAATGACCCTCATCCTCATCTGTCATTCACGATTCCGGTTTGCACCGCTTCAAAACAGAGACTTTTGGCAGCCATTTTTTTTTTTTTTCCCATTTGTTCAATTCAACTTACGAAAACATACATATCATTTTCATACATGTTTTGTATCGCACATATTGTTATTTATTCCGTCTAAAACCTTGAAAAACTATTCAATTGTAATGTTTAAATGTTTAATTAAATATAACGGATCACTGGCTATTATAAACATGAACCTATAAATAGAATTATGTAACTTCATGATTATAAACAACGCAATGCCAAATAAAAACAAACATAATTTGTTGCCATTCAGAAAATACAAATTCCAAATGGACAACTCTTTAATTGCAAATGAACGACTCTTTGACTGTTTCATTAAAAAAAAAAAACGCTTAAAATATTTCTAAAACATATTAAAGCCTTAAAAATCTTAAAATATATTTGTAAAAACATATTAAAGTCTTTAAATATTTTTATCAAGCTTCATTATTTGTTTACATTGTATGGTATGATTGGCGTCGAGTTCAGTACGTAAATGTCGCCAGTTGATTTTAGTTTTGAAATTAATGTAAAGTTATAGTTGGGATAGAATGTTTGGTTGGGCAAGTAAAGGTCACCAGTTGAAATGAGTATTGAAAGTAGGGTAGTCTAAGGTGATAATATCGAGTCAAGATAAAATGTTCGGTTGAGAATGAGAAAGTCCCTAGCTGGATCCTGGATATTTTGGCGATGTTGTGGGTGAGATAGCTGGTTGGGAGTATATAGTAGAGGTGAATTTGGGTTAGCATGGAGTGTCTGTAATTATTAGATAGTTAGTTAGAAAATACGCAAGCAAAGTGATGACGTCACTGGGCGTCAGTGGATGCAAGAAAAAGATTTCCTATGTTAATCGCCCATTGGATTTTTTGTAAAAAATTATTAAAAATTGAGGAAAATTATTTCCCGATTTTAATTCCCATATTTCGGTATAGATATGTATTAGTTATCGTGTGCATGCGTTAGATTAAGTTGTTTTTGCTGTAAAATTGATAAAATTTAAATTTTAAATTTTAAAACTTTAGAAAAATAAAATAGCAAACTTCCATATTTGATTGAAAACATAAACATTTCATTTCAAAGGATGATATTTACACAATAAATATCCAACTAATATACTAATTAAAAGGAAAATGATAAATATTCTATCATAATTTGAAGTCAAATTTCTTTTCAAATGTTTAAATAAAGTGTCTAATATAAGATACTCATATGTTGCAGCGGAATAGATTTAATATATCTGTCATCCTTGGCGGAAAAAATATATCGCCAAATTATTTGGCGAACATATTTCATTCCTTTCAAAAATCATGGTTATTTTAACTGAATTATATGAAACAATATATCGTACAATACGTATTACGAAAATAAACATCTGGCATGTATATTTTCGTAGTATGTTTTTAATCGCCAAATACAAAAAACGCCAAAGATGACACAGTTTTGAAATTTAAAATTTTGTCAATTTGACAGCAAAATAACTCAGTCTAACACATGGATACGATATCATACCTATACCCAAATACGGGTATTAAAATCGGAAAATAATTTTCTTCGATTTTTAATAATTTTTTACAAAATATACAATGGACGATTAAAATAGGGAATCATTTCTTGCATCCACGGACGGTCAGTGACGTCACATTTCGCTTACGTATTTGGAAACAGGATCTTCGATAGTCTTAAAAAAAGTATTTTGGTAAAATGAAGTGAATCGTTATTTACTTCCTCTTACCCATAGGGTCGAGAAAGTATTGTTTTAGGGTCAAATTTTCGAACGTGAGTTTTTGTTATACTTACATGTTCTGAGGTCCCCTGAATACGATAATCACGTTTTTAGCGAATGGTCTCTGTGTCTATCTGTGTGTCTGTGATCAGCATATCTCAAGAACAAATAGTAGCAGAAATTCCAAACTCAGTATTCTAAATGTGTATCATATAGGGATGCTACAGTAAGCTTTTCGTTAAGATGAAGCAAATGGTTCGTGTACAGGGACATTCAAAAGTATTCAAATACATTACGGCGGTCTATGGGGGAAATTGCAGGTAAGTAGAATTTAACATCTATAGACTGCACTAAACCAAATGAAACGAATACATATTTTTTGTAATAGAGATAGTCAACTGGGAAATTTTTTTTTGTGTATGTAGGAGCCTCGCCCCCCCCCCCTGGGGTAGATGTCCTCCCTCGAGTGGAGTAAATTTTCATGATGGGTATCTTTTAAAAGATCTCGCCAATACCTTTAAAACGAATGGTTGAACCATCGATCTACGATAATTTAAAATAAAGTTATTGATTTCTTTCATTTTTAACATTTTTTTTTTTTTTTTTTTTTTTTTTTTACTTTAATATTGAGAATAAATTCAACTTTTTTTTAGATATTTAGTGTTATGCTATTTCTCTAATATGGAAATCGTATGTATTATCATACAAGATAACTTTTTAAAATAATAATTTTAACAAATTATTTTTTTTAAACTGAATTATTTTTTAATAACCGAATTAAGTTCTATATAAATGTAGGTGCATTAATGAAACGGAGGGTTGAGGGGGGCCAGAACTAATTATCATATAAAACTCTTCCGAACCCTAATTTAATTGTTTAACATAGGTTTACATAACAGTACACGTTATCTTACCTCTTAATCTCCAACCTGTACTTATAGCATTAAATTTCAGGGTAAGAGAAAGTCGTGTGAGTGACACACTAGATTATTCTTATTATGAGGACTTTAAATAGAGCACTTAACGGAACACTGGGATGTGTTATTGCTGTTGTGTTTTCGGGCCTATATTTTTTGTCAACCAGCAGTTTTTTCATTGTCATTCATATTTATTGATCGGGTAGAATTTTTTTAATTTCAGAACGAAAATTAGAAAATATCGAAACACATTTGATTTATAAACAAAAACTGAAAATACATTTGAATGATCACGTGGTAATCTTCATGATCTAAACATTGTTTTCAAGATTTATCGTTCACATTCCGTCATTTTTGACGGGGCTATATACTAGTATATTAAATATTTATAAAAGATATAATAGCAAATGAGAGAATTAAAGTTGTGAACTATTTGAAAAAGAAAAATGTTTAACAATGATTTAAAGAAACAACCTTCAGTAAGTTTAATTAGATGTTCTTGATTTATATGGGATATAAAAGCTTCAATCTCACAAGCTGTTTTTGAACAATCTTCCCATTCACAGAGCAGACTTAAAATTTCATTAGCATAGTGAATAACTTTTCTTTCTGCCATGATTCATGCTATAAATAAGAAAAAGCAAATTCAGAAAGGATTAATTACAAAGACAACAAAATTTAATGTAAGAATTAATTTAATAGATTTATTTTGAATATAATATATCTGGAATTCAGGGTTTGAAAAATCTCAAAATTTTCACATGCTCATAGCCCAAATATCTTTTTCAAATGCTTAGTGGAAAGTAGGGAGACTTGGCACATGGGGTTTTTTCCTATGAAAGTAAAATTTTAGGGAAATGTTGGTCATTATACTGATTCATTGACTAATCATACAACAGCATTTTGCAGGAAACAACCTTTGCAGAATTATAAGTGGTTTTCTAGCAATTTAGTACTGATTGATACTGCAACTTTCAAGTAAATTTTGAAGATCTTGGAATTTGTTAAATTTGAACTTCCAGTTTTGAGGCAAGTCAATTTCAGAAGTATGTTTGTATTAATCACATTTTTAGCTACATATTGGTACATAGTAGTTCTATATAACTGTAATGCAAGTTGCTAAAACATTAGAGTTAATAAAGCCAGTGGCATCGCCAGAAAAAAATTCAAGGGGGGACACAACCTGAAAAAATATTTTTTTAAATAAAATTCTGATAGCATAGTTTTAAAGTTAAAGAAAAAAATGCTTATTAGAATTGCAAGCGCCCCCCCCTTCCTTTGCCCCATTGAGCCGACACTGTTCTTTGTTTGATTTAATGGATTTTTATCTTATGAATAACTAAAATACTGTGATTTACTTCTAATGAATTGTTTTTAATAGAATAAATAACTAAAATATATAATATTTTGGCATAATGAATTGCTTTTATTTAATAAATAACTAAAATACTTTTAATCTTTACACCAATGAATTGTTACATAATAAATGACTGAAAAGAAAAAGGGTAAGACTATTAGCCACTATCACACCAAACAGAAGAGAAATAAAAGAACAGAAAAAAAAAAAATATGTTAATGAAAGAAAGGTAAAAAGGGCTCTTTATGTAAAAAATACAAAGCTTGAAAAGAACAAAAGAAAACAACAAAACATAAGAATCTAACATTTCAGAGTCAGAATGTGAGATGACACAAAATCTCAATCAAGTCAAGATGATAGTACGGAGGAAGAGCTTGATAACCAGAAAATACGAGTTGAGGATTGTGTAATTGTCAAGTTTTGTGAAAAAAAAGGGATGACATAATTTGTCGGTTTAGTAACTTAAAACAATAACGATGTTTTGACTGTGAAAGTTGCAAGGAGATCAGAAGGCAACAGATTCAAATGGTCTGATGTTACTGATGTCTCTGAGGTAGATTTGCTTGGTGCAAATTGAAACTTGTCTCAGTCCTCCTGTCATTTCAGTACAAAGTGACAGAGTCACAAATTTTGAATTTGACTACTGCTTTTATGGCTGATGTTGAATAGGATTAACTAAAGAAAAATAACCATGTCAGGTTTCACCTAACATAAGAACACTTTGTATTAACTAAAATATTAAACTTATTAAAACTAGAAAACTTCTAAATCACAAAACCTATATTTTTTATTTCAATACCTATGAGTCTTCTCCCTTTTATGATGGGGGTTATGTCTCCTTAAGTAGGGGGTCAAGTCTTCCTAGATCTAGGGGCACTTGACTCATATGCGACTTAAGGAATTTATATTTTTTGCATCATTTCTAGTAAGAACTATGCTATCGATTTTAACCCCAGTAATATACAAAATAACAGACTATTTAATCATAATCTAAGTTCCAATGTTACACAAACACACACCAAAAAAAAAAAATAAAAATAAAAATAAAAACCAAAAATTGGGTCAAGACTCCCTAGTTCCCTCTATTACTAAAAAAAAAAAAAAAAAAAAAACATTCACTTATATAGATCTATTGAAAAAGAATTTAACATTATATCTACACTGAAATCTTTTATTTCATTTTAAGTCACAATCAAAGACAAGGCATTATATTAACACACTTATTTTTGAAACAGTATTTTTGGTTAAATATCAATATGCCCAGCCAGACTTGTAAGAAGAAAAAAAATGCATGTCTGATCTGAAATTTTACATGCCCCGGGCATGTCAGGCAATATAATTTTTGAGCAATGTTAGAATCATAGAAAAATCATTGAATATTAAATACATTTATAATGTTTCATTTTTATTTTGTCAAAATTCTTCAAATTTTAGAAGGAATTTCTGCATATTATCTCTCTATTCTAAAAAAGAAAAACTACTACCACTGCCATGTTTCAATTTATCATGTCTTTTACGTTCTCCAGGCTTATACAGTAAAAGCTAGAACAAGAACGAATAACTAACACAAGAACGAATTTGGCAGTTTTGTACAGAAATGTGTGATAAACATGATGAAATAATCGTTTAAGTGTCAAAGAATTATTTTAGGTGATATTTAATGTTGAAGTCGGACAAGACATTTCAGTAATAAAAGTTTTATAGAATCTGACTAGGTTTCCATATTCATGGAAACCTAGTCAGATTTTGCTAAGATATACACAAGCTGATTGTGGAGTGCAGCACATAGCTATTTTTACTTTCTTCAATGTGTAATATTGAGAAAGTATTGGATTCGTGAAAAATTTCTACCTCCATTTTTTGATGGATTTACATGTTTTAGGATGTCCTGAACACAAATTGGTAGTTTTTAGAAAATGTCTGTGTGTATCCTGATTTTTGTCGGCACTGTATCTCACGAACCAATGAATGAAATTTAACCAAACTTGGTATTTAGTTGGACCTTGACATAGACTGGTGCTGATTAGATTTGGGGATCAATCGCTCAACAGGTGGCGCTGTGATTGCATTTTTTCTAACCTTTTAACATGGCAGTATAGGACAAAATTTCATATAACTGTACATAATGAGAGTTATTTTAAACTTCTGATTGTAAAATTAATATCGATTATTGATAATAGTAGTAGTTAACTAGGAAAAAAATTTTGTGCATGTGGGGGGAAGTAAATTTTCAAGATGGGTATCTTTCGAAAGGTCTCGTCAATACCTTTAAAATGAATGGTTGAATTGTAAATCTGTGATAATTTAAAACAAAGTTATCAATTTTTTTAACTTTTAACAACAAAAATTTTTTTTTTTTTTTTTTAATATTGAGAATAAAATGGACTTGTTTTGCATATTTAGTGTTATACTACTTCTCTAATATGGAAATCATCTGCATTATCATGGAAGATTTTTTTTTTTTTTTTTTTTTTTAATAATTTTAATAAATTATTTTTACTGAGTGAATTTGTATAGGAAAATATTGAAGAAAGTCATGTGGTGGCCACAATATACTAGTTTAATTTTGATAAATGTTTATTTTATTTATTTATTTTCAAAGCATATGTAGTAAGTGTATGGATTACTTTTGTTTTTAAAGTTCTCCTATCTCAAAAAATACATGAGATAATTCTTTCAAACTTTCGTAGAACATAAGCAAAGATTTTTACTTAATTTAAGACATAGTTTATTAAAATATTTCAATTAGGTGCTTTTACATGATTTCTTTTTTCTTAACTGATTTATTTTTTAAATGGAGAGAAAGTTTTGCTTCTTCAATTTATCTATCTTACACAGGGATAAGATTAACAAAAAGACAAAAAAAAAAGCTGAAACTGAACACAAAGGCAACACGTTGAAATGAAATACCAAAATTTTGATGACAAAATCAATTATATTAGAGTAATAATTATGATTTTTAATCTTCAATCTATATATACATTAAGAAAAAAAATGATTATACTTTAGTATTTGATCAAGTTTCATTCGTTTAGTTGATGCAACAAACGGATATCAGAAACATAAAGCTCAGAAAACTGAAAAGCTAAATTTAGAAAAAAGCTGAAAAAATACCTTCCCTGCTTATAAAATGGGATTAAGTGTTTCTCCTCAGTCAAAAACTGTCAAAATTGAAATTGATGATGTCCATAAAAAACAAGTAGTTTGTAGGACTAGGTTCTAGAAGATAGGTCTAACAAGGGATATTTTCTTAAATAATAGTAAAATTTTAAAAATATGAAACAAAATATTTTTGAAAGTTCGGAAATAATATTCATCACTGATTAATTTTGTTAAACGTTTATGCAACAGTGATTTGTTTTAAACACTAGTCTGTATGAATTGCAGGATAATAAACCCAAGAATGTTACCCCCCCGCCCCCCTCCCCAATTGTGTTTCAAAGTAAGGATTAAGCTAAAAATTTGTTTTAAAAAAGTAAAAATGTGAATTTTTTTTAAATATGAGATGTAAATTTCTTTTTCATTAAAAAATCAATTACGGATTAGAAGGATTTGAGGATTATAAATCTGCGGATTAGAGGGAGTTGACTATATTGTATATGACTATAAGGAAAATAAAGTTTTTGATGACATTTTGTGATACAGTAATTATTGAATACTGGCTCTTAATTAACTGGATATTTGTTAAGAGCTGTTTTATCAGAAAATATAAGCAAGTGATCCAAACTATTATTTATTACCAATTGAAGAAATAAAATTTTCTTGATTATAAAACTTTGCAATGTTTAAATTGAAATTTTTACTGGATTTTGAGTATTTTGGAATGTGATCATCAGATACCGAAGATCACTTCAGTAAAAATCTTATAATTATTAATTAAATATGTAATTAAATTTTTATAGATATAATTAAAGTTACTTAAAGTTGTTTATAAGATAAATGAATCCACTGTATCTTACAAATCTGTAATTTATATGATAAATTTTTAAGAAAAACAGTTTCTTCCACTTGGAAGAAACCTATTTCTTATGGCTGTTTTTTTCCACCTTGGAAGAAACTTGCCGACCCTGCATGACACATACATATCCAGGGAGAGGGGGGCACCTTTCAACAAATTTCAGTTTTTATTTCTTTTAACTAAAAATAAAACATTTTCATTTCAATCTTCAGCACCATTAGTTACGTTAGTATGTTGTCCAACTAGTTAATTTTTACCACAGATCCTAGTTATTATTAAAAGGTCAAATATTGCATTTTAAAAGAAGCTTATTTTTGTTGAAATGTGCCCCCTACTATGGGGCACCTTTCAACAATGAATAATAACAATTTATTTTATTTTTAAATGAATTGAAGTTAACTTTTATTAAATTTTCACATGTGTACAGGTACAAATAAAAGAAAACAGAAGTTAGAAAATCCAAAATAAATCTAATTGTAAAGATAAAATGATGAATAACACAATGTTCTTGCTTAATTTTATATTATTTTATCTTTAATCAATGAAAAATTAACAGGGAATGACACTGAAGCAATCACTCTATAGTCTATAGGTTCCACCAATTACATTTGGTTAAGGAAGCTTCATTTTAATGCCATCCCTCTCAAATGAACTAATATCTTTCTTTTCAGAAAATGAAAATTTCCAAGAGTTTTCCTTTCTTCACATAAATACACTTTAGTTCTCATATTATGTGGAATTGTTTCAATCACAAAAGAGAAAAGTTTATTTTCATAGAAAAGTAATTTCAGCTTATTATATTTTTGGTCTAATCTTGTTACAGGGTTGCCAACTTTTCAAAAACAGTTTGAGGAGTATTCAGAGAAATTTTGAGGAGCATTTTGGCTACTTTGAGGAGCAATTTTAAAAATATATTAAAAAAAAAAAGAAAGAAAGAAAGAAAGAAACCACTAACAAACATAAATTAACAACAATAATATGAAATTAAGAAATATTTATTGATAATCAAATATATTTAGCAAAACAGTGAAGAGAGATAAGAATGGGAAATGCGATTAAGTCTGAATATAAGCTTAAAACCAAAAAGTAATTTGTTTTTTGCATAATGGCATATTTTCCATACATAAATAAAGACAATATATGAAAGTAGATTATTCAGTTACATAAAAAAAAAAAAAAGAACGCACGAAGGGGAAGAAAAAATTAAATTTCCAACAATTTTCATGAATGTCAAAATAATTATTATACTATCACATAAAAATCTAAAAACGAAATCTCCGATATTCATATAAATGTGTAAATGATCTCATCTCTGAGTCAACACCCTCTAATCTGCATAGCTTGGGACCATATGTTTTGTAAACTTTAGAATTTTGCAGATTATTGGTCATAATTTGTTTACTTATTCCCCCCCCCCCCCCAGATACAAATGAAGATATAATAATAAATCATTAATGCTTTAAGTGAATGATAAAATAAATGCATAATTATTTCAAATAAATCTTAAATAAAGCGTTGTCAATCGGCCTTAAAGTTCAGTAGCTTTGAATCCATTATTTTTATCGATAAATAATTAAAATAAACAATTTTTTTAAAGACCTATTAAGCATTAAGATAACTGAAACATTGATATAGTTTAAATGAAAATCAAAACACCGCATAATCATAGCATTCGGTTTCTTTCTTCTCCCCTTTCAGCTTGTGGTTTTAATTAAACACTCTCTTAGCTAATGTAAACAAATACTTGTTCCCATTCTGAGTCAGCAATATTTCGATTATGCAATGCCTAGCACTAGAATGTTTTCTTTCTTTCTTTTTTTTTCTTTACTATTTATTTATGAGTATTGTACAGTGAAGCGTGTGGTTCTTCAAAAAAAAAGAAAGAAAAAAGAAAAATAGTTATTTTTTTTTCAGTGTCTGCCACTATTCAGTTTTATGTATTTAATAAAAAATATTTAGTTAGGTGGTCAAGACTGAATTTGCGGAGCATAAACATTACTTTGCGGAATTGCGGAGTTTTTAAATTTTTTCGGAGAAACTCCGCAGAAATCGGAGCAGTTGGCAACCCTGTTGTTAATATGTTGGAAAATAATTTGTTAGATATGCAGTCTCCAAATTTCATGTCAGTATAGAATATATTGGGTTGGCAACTAAGTTCCCGCCATTTTTAATAATGTTTGTTAAAAGGTTATTTTTCAATAAACATATACGAGTAGTTAATCAAGAACGTATTATCCTTTGTTGTTTACAACGTTTTCCTAACGTGTTTGACGCGGATTTTTATGCAAAAGGTGGTTCAATCGCTCTTCATTGAACTCAACTGGACTCCAGAACGAGGTGCGTCTTTGAGGTCAAAATTTCATTTTTTGAACTTTGTATACCAATCACGGGCGGTTCTTTCAGCTACAGTGCCCACTCCATACACAGCACAAACATTGCGAGCAGTTTCTGCGATCATAGAACCTTGATTAACCCGGTAGCACTCGCTGGGGTGACTCAGTCACCCCAGCAGGGACAATTTATTGGAATAGGTAGCCGGTTTCGAAAAATCGCCAACATGGCGCTTTTCTTATCGTGTCGAAAATTGCAACCCTCCACAGGCTACTTAAGAGTGTGAGAGTTACGTGAAACAGAACGCTGAATACATGTGGATAGAGAAGAAAGGGTTTATTAGTGTCGCTCTAGAACTGCATAGTGAGCTATTGGAGACAATATTGGTTTCAAGCCTAGGGTTGAAAATACGTATGAAAACAATTTACTATATGTATATACACATACATGTTTTAATTATATATATATATATATATATATAATTTAAACATTATATATAAAATTTAATACACATAATATTATACGTAAATAATATCAATACAAAAAACCCTTAACGGGTTAAAAGTTTGTGAAGCAGCACTGTACTTTATGGCTATAAGAATTAGAAATACGGGTCTTAAAAATAATGATATCAAATTTTCAGTGACGCTTTGATATTAATTAAATTATACATAGATTTTCTTATTTGAATTTGCTTTTTCCTTTTATTTATATTTACAGTGTAAACGTTACTTTCAAGATAAAATAATATATAGCATTTACTCATTGATACCTTTCCATTCACATCTCTTATACTATGAAAGCATGTGTTTTAAAAGAAATTATATGAAATTCCATTAACGCAGTGGTGTTACATTAAATGATTTGTTTTTAAATTTCACTGCAATTATTTTGTTTTGCATATTAAAGTATATGTGCACATTGAAATATTGCTTTTAATTTTCAAATACGCTGTCAAATATATCACTTTCATTAAACTTATATTATGTACTGAAATATATTTATTTCAATGAATTATTCTATCTTTTGCGTCACGCCATTCAAAACTGAAAAAAATTTCTCAATTTTTTTTCTTTGCAGCACAATATCTATTTGCATGCATTTTCAATTTATTTGGATGAAATGACACAAAGTAAACATTTCCATATATTTTACTTACAGTTTTGGATGGCGTGACGCAAAAGATAGAATAATTCATTGAAATAAATATATTTCAGTACATAATATAAGCTTAATGAAAGTGATATATTTGACAGCGTATTTGAAAATTAAAAGCAATATTTCAATGTATTAATATGCAAAACAAAATGATTGCAGTGAAATTTAAAAACAAATCATTTAATGTAACACCACTGCGTTACTGGAATTTCATATAATTTCTTTTAAAACACATGCTTTCATAGTATAAGAGATGTGAATGGAAAGGTATCAATGAGTAAATGCTATATATTATTTTATCTTCAAAATAACGTTTACACTGTAAATATAAATAAAAGGAAAAAGCAAATTCAAATAAGAAAATCTATGTATAATTTAATTAATATCAAAGCGCCACTGAAAATTTGATATCATTATTTTTAAGACCCGTATTTCTAATTCTTCTAGCCATAAAGTACAGTGCTGCGTCACAAACTTTTAACCCATTAAGGGTTTTTTGTATTGATATCATTACTTTTTAGGGGTTAATGATCAAAACGTAAAATTAAAGGAGCATGGTAATGAGTTATAACACTGTATAAAAAGTGTTGTTTTATAGGTCATACTCGAAAAAAATAACAAACTAAATGAAATTTCAAAATTTTATAAAAAGTGACAAAAAAAAAACTTTAAGAAAGAATATTTTTTGAGGGATGGAAACATGCAACATTACAAAGGCATAATATAGTACATTTTAAAAATTACAAAAGTTTCTTATTTATATTTATTTCTTATTATAATTTTTTAGGTATAGATTTGATTTAAAAGAGAAAAATAAATAATAATAGAAAAATCTTTAAAAAGTGAAATTTTTATACTGGTAAATATTTAAGTAGTAAAGTTTGTTATGAATTTAATTTAAAAAAAATCTTAATCTATTCAAAATTTTATTATAGCTCAACATTTTGTAATTTATATATATATGCTAGAAACTTAATGAGCAAATTAATTATTTTCAAATTCTGTTTTAAGAATTTTTTCAATCCGTAGTTTAAGTGATTTATCACCTAATTTTGAAAAAATTACAAATATTTGCATATGATTATCATATTATTTGTCCTTTTTATGAAAATAAAGAAAAAATTTTTTGTTGTTGCAATCACCTTTTAAAATAGAACCAATTTTGAAAGTTAACAACGTATCAGCATGAAAACAATGTAAACACAATGAATATTTTTGATAAACAAATGTCATATAAAATACAAGTACCTAAATAAATAACTCATTTAATATATATATTAAAAAAAGAAAAATATTTTTTTTTTATATTTTTGTGCTTATTTTTGATGCCTAATCCCGATAGAGGGAGCCAAAACGATTATTTGATATTCAGTATTTCAGATGGAAAAGACTGTAATCATCCGCAAAACTGCCGCATCACGGTATTTTCGGAGTAAAAAATAGTTTGATTTTTAAATTGAGTTATAAAAAAAAACAAGAGTTTTCCTAGGGAAAAGGGAGATGTCAGGCACATCAGATAAAAGCGATTAATATCATATATTAATTAAACGACATTCGCTCGAGCCATATTCGAGAAAAATTTAACCACCCCTATAGACCGTCCATTTACAACTTATATAAGCCAATTCATATCTCAAAATATATTGCACGCAGAAATGTAGCGATTTCAGGGTAGAATCAGACAGAAGGTAAAATGCTATTTTGAAAATATCAGTAAAAAATATCCCATATTTCCTGAGATATTAAGTGTCGGCTTTCAGCGGTTTCTTTGATCTCAAATTAGCTGTATATATGAGTGTCACAGTTTTCGTTCGTATTTTCCACTGAGTGTTGCTGCGTTTGTTTGTTTTTTCACTTGCGTCGCTAGAAAAACTGCCGTTTTTCATGATAACATTTTAACCCATCCTTTAAAGTTAATAACAGACTATCGCTAATACCCCACTGCGCAGTTCTAGTTAGACGTTAAACTCACTCAACCTCATTCTTGATGGGTAAAGAAAAAAAAAAGAAAGAAAGAAAAACTTCTCCTAAGAAAACTTTGTTAGTGTCGAAAGTCTCCCTACTTAAATAGGTCGTACCGTGAGTAAGCAAATTTTACGTAGCACAAGTGCTACTCTATGGGCAATTGGAAATGTCTCGGATACACTCTTAAGGGTGGTCAAGAGGCATACAGTCGGTAACAAGTCTCCGAACACTAGCAAAAATTCCTATATAAAAAAAGTACATTTATTACAGTTTTGTTAAATAAATCCTTGTCGAATCCTGTTCTTACACTGACTAAGAACAGGATTCAACAAGGATTTATTTAACAAAACTGTATTAAGTGTAAGAACGACAAGGATTTATTTAACAAAACTGTATTAAATGTACTTTTTTTATATAGGAATTTTTGCTAGTTTTCGGAGACTTGTTACCGACTGTACTATCAAAATTTTCATCCACCACGGAGGAGACAGATCATACCAGAGATACATTTTGAATGATCGTCATAAAAGAATTTCAGGTAAAATACTTTCCAGTCCAACTACAACGAAGCCATAATTTCGATAAAACTTGTAATTCTATTAAAAGTCGCATTTCCATTTAGAACTTCCTTTATAATGTTCTAATTTCATTTAATACCTTCATTTAACCAACAGAACAATTCAAACTAAGTAAACCTACATATTTCATATGACAGACGTTCATTTCAAAATACACCTTCAACACTAATTCCATAAATATGATGCATTTACTAAATCTGTTTGCGAAGAAAATAATGACGCAAAGTGAACGGAAGGAACAACCAACACAAGAGTTTGCTATCGCTGGCGAGTTAGCACAGTAATGGCATGAGGCAGCTCCAACTGAATTCCAACTTTTCGAAGGCTAGTGCGCGCCTTCCACCGGGTTAAAGGTAAAGAAAAAGGAGGTGTCGAAAATGCTCATTCTTCTCAACTTGACATTCCATTTTAATGATCTGTAAATAACATCAAAATGTATCTTAGTAACAACGAAACATATATTTAGGTAGAACAGTACATTCTCTTTCCAATGATGTACAACTTTGTGCCAAAAGTATTTAATATCATACAGATTTTCCCAATTAAAAAAAATGGCGGGAACTTAGTTGCCAACTCAATACATTAAGGATAAAGTTATTTGTACTATTTGCTGTAGTAGTATCTGCCTACAATGATACTTAGAAATGTGTGGAGGCACTTTTCAAGGGTGTTGAAATCTACCTCACAAATAGCCAAAGTTAAAGTGCTATTACTATGTTTAGAAAAGGAATTTTAAATAGTGAATAGTATTTTTAGATGTAGAATTTCTTAATTAATAAGATGAATAAATCTCATGTACTTCAATGAATATGAAGTGGGAAAAATACTGGGTTGAAAACAAAATTGACATTTTACTTTGAAGTACGCAAAACAGACTTTGTTACATATTAAAGTTACTTATAAAAAATGAAAGAAACCTATTATAGCCAGCTATTAATCAGGGGTGAAACTACCTAATAGACAAAACCCCTGAAAATTGCTACTTACATGCAGATAAGGAAATTTATTAATTTTATATGATATGGCTACCTATAATAAATGATATTAGGAGACTTCTTATTACATTATAAAGCAAAATAAATATTCGAGATAAGAAATTTAAAAAAACAAAACAAAATAATTTAACATTAAATTCAGATACAGCAAAATTTTCAAAACCCTAAATTCAGGGGTAGCCCTTGAAAAGTTTCACCTCTGTATTATGTTATGGAACATGATTATACACCTGTTAGTCAATAAAATAACAATGTCAATAGAGATATATTTAAGCTGTTAAAATGTACCCCCCCTCCTCTCCCCTACATATAATAACCTTACATTGAAATTTAGATTAATAAGCAAAACATTTAAAAAAAAATTAAATAACAACTAAGATTGTGAGAAAATTACTTGGAATAGACAAGTGTAACACTTTATATTTTACGTTAAACACTTTCACGTGTTACATGGTTATAGGGAACATAAATGCTTCAATTTAACAAACTGTTTTGGAATAATTTTGTTACTCACAAAAGAGACTTGAAACTCCATCAGCATTAAAAACACATTCTCTTTCGAGCTAAATACAAAAGAAAAAAAAAAATGGAAACAAAAATTGCTAAAAATTATAAAAGATTATTTAAAAGTTAAAAACAGTACATTAAAACTAATATTTAAAGAATAATTTGGAGATACCGGAGACAAAAAATACTACAAACTATTAAAGCAAAAGAATTATAGCATTTATACTTTCAAGTTTCAAACACCACAAACAAAAGTTTAAAGGTTGGTTGGTTTTGTTTTTCAATACATCGTTGCTCGCTGATGCGCCTGCGAAGGAGCAATCAAGTATCGCATATTTTTTTTTTCCAACGCACTTCTGCTGTCGGAAATGCAGCAGGCAATCTGATTGGTTGTTGCTCTTGGCAGTGTTTGAACGTGCTTTGGCGATTATTACACTTGGCGAAAATGAATGTACTGGACCGAGATTCGTTCTCGTACTGTTCCCTGTGTTTGAATCACCTTTTCTTTTGGTGCCCATTTCGTTCATTTTGTGATAGAATAAAAATAATCTCCTTGTTTTTTCCGTTGTTGAAGAACCTTACGTTGTTGTTTCTTATTTTACTCGCGTTCTTTTTCTATTATATCTATTGATAATAATGAAAAATGGCCCTTTTCAGGGCCAACCCTTCAAAATATAATTGATCAGCCTATTATTGGTATTTCTGATGATCATACTGTATCTGAACAAGTTTCTGTAAGTAATAAAGTTATTATTTATAGTGAAGTTTTTTAGTAATATTTTAGGCCTAATGAAACAGTTCTCTTTTTTACCCTTTCTAAACTAAATAACTTATTGCTGTTGCGTTATATTATTCAGTATTATTTTAAAACATGATATTAGTACTTATTAAATATATGTTGTATAAGTTAAAGAAAAGCAACTTCACATGTGGTGTGTTAAACTGCAATATATATTTTCCTAATACCTCTTATCTTCATCTTTTTTATTTTTATTTTAATCACTGATAAAAATGGCATTCTAAAGGTATGTGGTTAAAAATCACCTTACAGAATTACCAGTTTTTTAAGTCAACAATTATTTGAATAACAATTTGACTGCAATGAAATATTTTAAATGGAAAACATATTAATGCTGCTTTATTACATAAAAACTTGTTTTCACATTGTATTCTAAATTAAAAAAATTCTAACCTTTTCCAGTTATTTAAAATGACAAACAGTCTGATTAAATTATATTCTGTTACTTTTAAATTGTATAGAGATGTAATAAATATCTAATCTGGTGAACATATTGTATTTTTTTTGGACAATGTTTGATAATGGGCAGTAGTAAGAATGAAACATCCAATTTAATAATATTTACTTCGAAACCGTATATATATGTATATTTACTATTTTACTTAATAATGAGCTTTACAGAATATATTTATTTCATGTCTTTTGTGCGTACAAAGACACTTAAAATATAATTAGCTGCTATAGACAGAAAAACTTGATCTTCTTACAAATTTTGATTCACAAAATTACGTATGTAGATTTTTCACAATTTCCGCAAAACATAGGACCCTGTCTGAACAGACCCCTCATACATTTGAGACAAATAGTTTTCTCATACAACATTTTAAATATTAATATTTATGCATATCTTTCTTATAAAGTAAACTTATACGTATCACGTTACTTTAAACTACTATGAAGGAAGAGAACGCCATCCACTCTCCGCATTCAATCTAGATTATAGTCATAAAAAAAGCGACATAAAGAAAAAATTTCCAACAACAATATTTTGTAGGTAGCCAGCAGTTTTATCAGCAGATAAAAAATTAATGGAAACTCAACTCTCAAAGCGGGTGACCTGCGGGTACTCGACCCAATACAGGACTCTAATAACAATTTAATATTGTTACTGCATTTAAAGTATGGAAAGATGCTTTTTCACCAAAAAAGGCTTGAGGAAGTTTGTATAATAAATAAATAAATAAAGATAAAATGTAAGATAAATAAATAAAAAATATTTAAAATAATTGTAAGGAAAATAACTTAATAATTGTCAGTTGTTTGTTATATCATATCTATGCTATGAAAATATGTGAACCTCTGTCAGTCACGCTGTCACTGAAACACGATAAACACTGGCGCTGCGCTAATCATTGTACAGACTTTGGACCGGTACCCAAATTCTTATGGCCTTATTTCCTAAAAATATTTTGTGCAATTTAACATTATATTCTAAGAATAATCATTTATTCATCCAAATTATCAAAAAACAGGTGGATTAAAAACTATCGAAAGTGCTGTTGAGTACACAGAAAAATTTGTGTAAAGTAAATTATAAATAAATAATGCAAAAAAATTACATATATATATATATATATATTACTTAATACTGAAATCAAAATGGTATAAAATTTAGATAAATAAACACAGAAAATTAGTAAAACTATATTATTGGATAATCAGAATATTGAAGTAGTTTTAAAATGTAAATAAAAATTACTTTAGTATGTCTAAAAAGGCAAATGCTTCATTTTTAGTTTGTGCGAATAAACAGACTTTAATAAACCATTTGTTTTAATAACTGAACTCATACACACAAAAATATAATTCAACAAGGCACTAATATTAATAATTTTCAACAAAAACAAACAGGAATCAAAATCAAAATAAATATTGGCATACAACTAACAGAAGCATTTCTCCCAAACATCTAATCAGCTATCTGCTTTTATTGATAGTTATTTTAAAAATGCAAGAAGCACTCTGATTGGTTATTTAAAAAAAAATAAAAATAAACAATGGAAATATGTTTTTTAGTGGTGCCATCTATAGTCATTCATCAAAAGCAGAAACAAAAAAGAGAAAATTTAGTTTTCAAAGTCCATATTAATAAAGCGGAATCTTATATCAGAATTATAACTCATTCTATTAATAATCTTTCTCATGCAAAAGAATTTTTCTTATATAAATTATAATGCAAAAAAAAAAAAAAAAAAAATGCATTTCTTGACAAAAAATGTCGATTGTAATTTGTTTATTTAAATAAATTACTTATATATTTTATTAAGGGGGTAAACCTCAATATGTAGTAATAACGGAACTACTTTCCTATATTTTGTTTGCTATGTGCAATATTTGTTGAGCAAGGTTCCAGTGTATCGTCAGTTACTCTTAACCAGGGTTGGGTTTTTGCCGGCAAAAATGCATTTTTGCCAGGACAGCGGCAAAAAGTGGAAAAAACCAGGCAAAAAGCGGAAAAAAATTGGCAAAAATGGAAAAAATTAGGAAAAGTGGAAAAATAAAATTAGAACAACACAATTGCCTTTCAATTTTTACCCTTTTACACTTTGGCACCTCAATGAAAAAAATGTTTGAAGATTTTTTAATTTAAAAAGTAATTATAATTAATTAATTAATAATAATAATATATAACCAGTGTCCGACAAATTCTGGGTGCCAGGGTGACTATAAATATCCACTGGTGACCAGTTACAGCACACTGACAAAAAAAATTTCATGCATTTACAATATTTTTTATGTATATTTTGTTTTTCCTCTCACCTTCTTGTCTTGGTATAAAAGATGACATTGCTGATGTATTGAATGAATAGTATGAGTTTAGTGTTTTCTGAAATATTTAACAATTATTAAATATTTAACAACAGAAAAAAAATTTCATTCTACTTGTCACATATAGAAAAATACTTACTATTTAAATAATAAACAGAATTTTAGATAAAAATGTTGTATTTTCTCTGCTTTATTCTCCTTGTTTATTTGTTCAAAATGATGTTGGATTAGGATCTGGGGCTGGGTGGAATGCCCGAAATGGGAGGGGGCTTTCCAAGGGCTCCTAGCCTGTTAATATGCGAGTTTCGGAGAAAATCACGGAAAACTCCAAATGCGAGGCCGAAGTGTGCGACTTGGAATCAAACCCGGCTTTTCCCGTCTGTCAGCTTTGAGAAAAGAATTTTTATGACAATGAATGTGCATAAATATATTCAAAGATTTTCCACTTAACATTTCATGGATATTAAATTAATATCTTAAAATCTGTCTGATTTGTTTTATTTTTAAATTTGATAATTCATTTTTAAAAATAGATATTTCTACTTAAATTAAAAAAAAATATATATATATATATATATTTCTTTTTTGTGTGTATAGAAAAATGCTTACTATTTGAATTATCAATAATTTTTTTATTTTGCTTGATTATTTGTTTAAAATAATATGGTGCTAGGATTAGGAACAATTGTCTGAGCTATGGTGCTACGGATTTCGGGATAAGTTGTATGAGCTTCACACTTGTGTGTGTGTGGTGGGGTCTTTCCAATGGGTCCTAGCCTCTATTCATGCAAATTTTGGAGAAAAGCACGGAAATCTCCGAAGAGCGTGACCTGGGATCAAACCAGGTGCTTCCCGTCTACCAGCTTTTGAGAGAAGAATGTTTAAGACAATGAATGCGCATAAAAGTATTCAAAAATTTTCCCTCTACTTTTTGTATATAGAAAAATACTTACTATTTAAATAGTGAATATAGTTTTAGATGGAAATGTTGTCTTTTGTTCTTTATTTTCCTTTATTATTTGTTTAATATGGTGTGGTGTTAGGATTAAGTACAATTGTCTGCACTACGGATTTGGGGTTGAATGGAATTCGTTTCTGCGTGCGTGTATATTGTGTGTGGAGGGGGTGGGGTGAGGGGAATCTTTCCAAAGGGGGTCCTAGTCCGTATTACGGCGAGTTTAGGAGAAAACCCCTGGAAACTGTAAATGGCAAAATCGAGGAATGTAACCTTGGATCTAATCAGGCACTTACCGTCTACCAGCTTTTGGGTGAAGAATTTTTATGACAATGAATGTGCATATATGTATTCAAATTGTCCACTTAACATTTCAAGGATATTAGAAAAAAAAAAATTCTTGTTGCGTATAGAAAAATGTCTATTTTAATAATGAATAGAATTTTAGACAGAAATGTTGTATTTTGTGCTTTATTCTCTTTGATTATTTGTTTAAAATGATGTTGTATGCATTAGGATTAAGAATAGCTGTCTGCACTAAGGATCTGGGGCTGGGTGGTATGCCCTAAATGGGAAGGGGCTTTCCAAGGCTTCCTACCCCTGTATTCATGCAAGTTTCAGAGAAAATCACAGAAGACTCCAAACGCAAGGCCGAAGAGTGCGATCTGAGATCGAACCAGGCCTTTCCTATCTACCAAAGAATTTTTACGACAATTAATGTGCATAAAAATATTCAAAGATTTTTCACTTAATATTTCAAGGATATTCTTTCAATATCTTAAAATCTGTCTGTGTTATAGTATTTTTAAATTCGATAGCACATTTTTAAAAATAAATATTTCTATTTAAAATCATAAAAAATTTATTCTGCTTGTTTCATGTACAGAAAAACGCTTACTGTTTGAATAATCAATAGAATTTTTATTTTGTTCATTTCTCTTGATTATTTGTTTAAAATTATGTGGTGTTAGGTTTAAAAACAATTGTCTCTGAACTAGGGATCTGGGACTAAGTGGAATGCGCTTTGCACTTGAGTGTTTAGGCGGGGATGGGGTCTTTTCAAGGGGTCCTAGCCCATATTCGTGCAAGTTTTAGAGAAAAACATGGAAAAGTCCAAACGTCTTGGCTGACTAACGCGATCTGGGATCGAATCCGGTATTTTCCAACCACCAGCTTGGAGAGAAGAATCTAAAATGCATCTTGACACTTATGAACATCTGCATTTAGTGATGTAAAGCACTTGCTTTAGAAGACAATAACCCACAATACAGAGAATATTTTCTTCATTTTGGTAGATTTCTGCTTTCAAAAAGTAAAAAAAAAAAAAAAAAAAAACATTTGTTTTTTTTTTATAAAGTTTTTTTTCTTTTACATTGGTAAATGGTGGTACATTTTATTATTAAATTTGTTGAATCTTTTTTTTTTTTTTTTTTTCCCACTAAGAATAAAAAAAAACTATCACCAAACAATAAATATGCTTTGATGAAAATGCTAATTGGAATTGGATGCATTGTGTACACTTCTGACAGTCTATTGCCACTTTTCTGACAATTCAAAATAGTGCCTTAATTTGACAAATTAGATTTATTCCAACCTCTATTAAATTATTTCATTATTTAATGGAGGTTGTTAGAAAAAATCAATGCAAGAAATAAATTTATTGAAATCTACATAATTTATGTAGCTTTCAAATAATCATTATTATTAGTTTGTTTCAATTTTGGAAGCTTTTTTAAAAATAACTTTGTTTTTCAAAAACTGTTTTCTATTCAAAATCAAACTGTTTTGTCTCACTTGTATTTTTTCACAAAATATTTTTTTTTAAACATTTTTTTTTGTTGACCTAATATAATTAAAAATATACTAAATTTGTGTGTATTTTATTTTCTAGCAATAATGGACAGTACCACTTTGGTTCAACATCAACATTACCCAAGGCAATAAAATGAAATTTCATTTTTTCTGACACTGTAAAAGGTATAATGTTTGGACACGATTTTTCCTTTTCAAGAGCTACAAAATATTGGTGCACCCTTGAATCCCAATGGGCATGAGCATATACTCAAGTCAATATTAACTTCATAATCACCCCGTGTATCTGAATTTTTCACAATACAAATTTCTCCATAATTTTCTACAATGCTCAAGTTAATATGTTTTTTTCTATCTGGGAAATACTTGAGATTGGTGTATCTACCAGTAAGAACATCTAGTATTCTTTTACTATAATACTCTGATAGTGATACAGAAACATAATAAAAAAAATTTTGGACATTGTAAGCTCTGGTTCTATTCAAAACTTTATCCTTCAAAATGTGAACAGCCGCTTCTACAATATTATTTGTGGTGTCTTTGCTTTTTTCTGAAACAAAGACACCAAGAATTAGCCCATTTCAAATATTTTTTAACATGCTGTAAAAAATTTGCATACTTTCGAACTTTAAGATCTTTTCTGAATTCATCTACAGATGATAAATATGCAATCACAGCTTTAGCATATAGAATCTTTTTAAATAAATTAAACAAATCTATTCTATCCATTGATACAATATTATGCTGAGCATTCCACAGCCATCTCCAAATGGCTTGAACGTGAAAACTGCATAACCAGATATTAAAATCTGGAAATGCCTTTTTTAGACTTTTTTGCTGAGCGACGGAATTGTCTGTTAAAAATGCTGATGGTCCTTTCAAGCCAGCACCACCAAAAGCACCAAATGGCAACATTTCCACAGCATTTCTAAACCAGTACTAATAAGATTTTCGGATTCTGATGACGAAATAAAAACTGAAAGTGGCAAGCCACCAACACATGAATCTGTCATTAGAAGAAAGACTCAACAATTGAAACAATTCCTTATTACCAGGGCTATCTATAAATATTCTTTGCAATGCATTTTCAATTGTAACTTTTTTATTTTGTATTTTATTTGTATTAAAAAAGAAATTTATATCTATTTGTGTAATTTTATTCAAGGAATTCTTTCATATAAAAATTAAACTAGCAAAATGGTATTTTTCTTTTGAACAAAAAATTACATAAAATTTATGACAAAGTATTACTTAAATAGTTATGTTTATGTCCGTACCTGCAGAATCAGCTCTATATGACATATTTGAATTCTTTTAACAAAATTTTTATTCTTTACAATCAACTAAAAAGTTTTTTTTTTTTTTTTTTTTTTTTTTTAAGATTCAAGCAAAAAAAGTACACAAGGCAGGAATATCAAACCAAATGCTTTAAGTTAAGTTCCCAGGTTCAATTATCAGCATGGAATACTTTTCATTTAGGTTGGTTTAGATTATTAAAGCTTGTTCTGTACTTTTTAAACTAAATTTCAAGTGTAAAGTAAATTAAATATATTAAACCAACTGAACAATTGAGATAGAAATTAACTTCCTGAAAAAGTTCTCAATAATTGCAAGTTATCAAAGCAAGTTTTAATTTATTGCTTAGATAAAAATGTTTATAAATGTAGAGTTTTTTTGATGAATATCTATAAATTGTTATCATGTGCTCATTTTAATGCAGGTCAGTCTGAGTTTACTAAAAATAAAAAAATATATAAAACAGTTGTTAGTACATAATTTGTACTTTTCTAGCAACCAACAAACCATTAGGTCGAACCAAATTTCTAAAATATGCCAAAGCAGTTATTTTTCACTTTGCCTCATCCTGAAAAATTTTCTAGGGATGCCACTGCTTGCTGTCATACAATTATAGAAATTTGCAAATGTGTATTAAAATATTACATTACTAAATATAATAAAATTCTGAGAAAAGTATTTAAATTTAATAAAATAAAATTCAAATTTCAAATAAAGAAAGTTAAATGCTCCCCGCAAATTTATTTCAGTTATCCCATTTTTTTTTTTCCCCAGAAGAAAAGCATGTCTGCTGGACATTGATTTCAAAAGTTTTGTGTGTTCAAATGATCTATCACATGAAGTATCATGAAAGGGCACTGGGCCCTACATGACCTTAATTTTTTCAAATGGAAACCATATGTTTTCTTTGCAGAATTGTGTTAAGTGTAAAAATTCTGTTGTAAATCATGTATTACTACACTTTGCAGAGTAGTGGGCCCCTATTCTTATGTTGCAATGAAAAATCCATTAATTCTGAAATTCTCAATAAAAAAGCAATTCTGCTGGGATACATTGATTTCAAAAGTTTCGTATGAAGTATGCATGAATCCCCCAGGGCCCCCATGTGACATAAACTCAATATTTTCAAAGGGAAACTTTCTTCACAGAATCATGTTAAGTGGAGAAAAACTTCATTCATGTATTGGTTTTTAATTTTTCAGAGTAAGGCAGCCTGGGGCCCCAATTCTCATGTTGTAAGAAAGAAAATTTGAAAAACCAAAATTATCTAGATATAAAAGCAATTTTGTTGAGTGCACTGATTACAAAAATATTATACATTCAAATGATCTATTAGATGAAGTGACATGTGGGTATGTGTATGTATATATTGCCGTTAGGGGCATAGAACCCCCGTGACACAAACTTAATATTTTCGAATAGAAAATATACTTTTTCTCCCCAGTATTATATTAAGAAAAAATATGTTTTCCTGAAAAGTTAGAGTTTATCATAATGCAAATGTATGATTACCATTTGAAAAAATGGAGTTTTGTCACTTGGGGAGTCCACCTATGGTACCTAATCGGATAGATCATTTAAATGCATGATACTTTTGTAATCTGGTTTTAAGCAAAACTGCCTTTTTATTGAAATATTTAGAATTTTTGAATTTTTTACTGCTACCTACCTAAGAATTGGAAGCCTCTATTCTGCAAAACAAGAAAATACATGTTTTCCGCTTAACACAATTCTGCAAAGAAAAAGTATTGTTTCAATTCATGAAAAAATTGGGTTTGTGTCACTTGTGGCCCACTTACATGCCTCATTCTTAGATGATAGATCATTTAAATCCATAAAACTTTTGAAATCAATGTGTTCAGTGAATTTGCCTTTCAAGATATTTTGGTATTGATACTTATGAAATGCCCTGTATATACCTGTGTAATATACAGAGACATTTCTTCTCTTTTGTTTTAGGTTAAAATGAAATTTATGGAAAAATTAAAAAAAAAAAAAAAAAGAAGATTTTATTTTCTGGTAAAAAGCAAGCAGAATATATGTTACTGCTTAAAGTGCAGAAATCAGTTCATTTGCAGATTAGTTAGGTAATCTGCACATTAATTACAGTGATCCGTTAAAGTCTAGAAAGTTGTTTCATTTCTCAAATTACCTAGCATATTAATCATCTGATAATCTGCACATTACTGACTATACACTCATTAATCTGCACATTACTTACAAGGCACTTGTTAAAGTGAAAATAAGATCTTTGACGAAACAATAACAATGTTTCTATATGCTTAAATTAAATTTTGTTTATTTATTTTTAGATATCTAAAGAATCAAGTTAGTACAATTGAACAATCAACACGTTGATAGAATCTATCATCAATCAATTGAAAAGCTACAATACAAAGAATCGAACGGCTTAAAATATTATTGCAATTAAGGAAATTGATGTAATGTTATTTATTTCTCGATATCTAAGGAATCATGTTAATACAATCAAACAAACAAAAATTTAGTTCACAGAATAAATCAACAATCAATTAAAAAACTATAATACAAAGAAACGGTTTAAGCTATTACAATTAAGTAAATGAATTTTCAAATTACATGATAAAATTATGCTTACTTATTAGTGCAATCTAAAGACTGGTGACACTTTGAATTGCATAGCAATTAAATTCCGTACGGGAGATTCAGAGAAAACCATAGAAAACCCAGAACACCTTTATTCCAATATCTCCAATTCTAATTATGATTAAATTACTTATAAAACAGTATTCAAAATATATTTTAATGTAATTTTATTGGAAACTTTTAAACTAATATAAGCCGTTAAATTCAGTATGGGAGTTTCAGAGAAAACCCTGAACACATTTATTCTTTTTCATTTTGCAAACTTTCAAATTCTGATTATTCGCTCACACCACAGGCACTACTGAGCGGGAATTTACAACAGTTAAAATTTTCACTAAAGCTATTTGCATAATTTGTCAATAAGCAGTTAAAAGTCCTGAAACGGTACCCCAGGCACCACCGAGTGGGAATTTTGTACGGTCAAATTTTTCAAGGATTGTGAATCAACTGTTCGCCGAAGGCGGCTAGTGAGAAATAAAATCAACCGGTGACACCAAACTAAAAGTGGAGGGGAAGGAGTAGGGGAAATAAAGGAGAGAAACTTTTGAAATTTAATGATATGGAAGCCGCTAATGTGCAGATTACCTAGTTAAAATGAAGAAAACTCTTGATTCTGCACATTAATGTATCCCCCTACTTAATTTGCAGATTAGCTAGGTAATCTGAACATTAACAGCTTTCGAGCTTTGACAGTAACATATATACAAATCAAGATGATTTGCCTACTGTTTTAATGATATTATTTAGGAAGTTGTCAACATTCTTGCATGTAAAAAGTAGTTTATAAACAGATTGCTAGTTTCTTATAGACCAATGTACTTATTTAAGAAATTTTCATGAAACAGTCCAATAAAATTTACTTGTACCACAGAAATAAATAATAAAAGAATTTTCTTAAAAGCCATTCTTGTCATTAAAATCTAGTAAACAGCAATAACATCACAGAGCAGGAATTTCACTAGTTCAGGAACAGTGGTCAATTGACTGAAATACACTGGTGTTCAAAATTAAAGCAACAACTTGTTTTCTCATTTTATTCTTTTGTGCATCACTTTTAAATAAATATATCACATGAACATAAAATTTTGATGGCATGTTCATTATCAATGAATTCTGTATAACTTCAGCAAAAATAATTTTTAAACTAAATTCAATTTTTCTCAGTAGTAAGCTTTAGAAAAAATGAAAAATTTCAACAATTTTAGAAAACTTACTGAAATATGAAACAGAGGATGTATTACAGATAGGTGAAGACACACATGCTTTCAAATGTTAAAGTAAACCCTGATTTTTCTTTATATTTACTTTTTTTTTAAAACTTTGATAATAGGCTTTTTGAAAAACAAACAAAAAAAAAAATATATTTACAATTACTAATTTGTAGACTATGAGATCTCCAAAATAACAAAAATGTCGATAAATAATTTTATAATGAACATCTTATCCAATTTTCGATTATTTATATGTATATGTTTTTCTAAGTTATTCACATTTGAAATAAAGAAAAAATAGGAATAAAAATCTGGTTTTAATGTAACACATTTATGCAAGTGTAACTTTACCTATCTGCAATGCATCTTTATGATATGATAACAAACAGGTCATTGAAATTTTATGCTTATACTAGCCGTCTTCGGCGATCCTTGAAAAATCCAGCTGTATGAAACTCCCGCTCGGTGCTACCTTTTATCCGTTTCAGGACCTACAACAGCTTATTGGCATATAGTACAAATACCTTTACTGAAAATTTTAACTGTGGTAAACTCCTGCTTTGTAGCACTTGCGGCAGCTTTTTCCCCTTTTAGTATCTGAAACAGCCTGTTTGCTCATTGTGTTATGCTCTTTGGAAATTCTAACTGTAGTAAAGTCTTGCTCAGTGGCACCTTATCCCCATTTGAGAACTTACAACAGCTTGCTTGCTCATATTGCAAATTTTAACTAACAAATTTCTGCTCTGTGGTGATCACGGCACCACTTTACATTCCATGATTTGAAACAGCCTGTTCGCTCACCGTATAAAGGAATATATTGGAATAAAAGTGTTTGGGTTTTCTGTGCTTTTTCACTGAAACTCAAGCACGAAATTTAACAGCTTATATCAGTTTAAAAGTCTACAGTAAAATATATATCAAATGATATAATAAAGTGTTGCCACCTAAATTTCATACTTTAGATCATTTTAAAAATTCCAATTGTCCTGTTGAAATTTTGCACCTATGGATTCAGAAAAATCGCCCCTTTCATTTGGTACCAAATTTTAAAAGATTGGACTGATATTTCTAATTTATTTATGCATTTAATGCTGCCTAAGTTCATAATTGACTCATTTATTGACATAGGTTGGCACTTTAATAAATATCTCCACAACTAATAAAATTTTTGAATTCTGTTTTCACTATCCTCTCGGGAAGGATTTTGAGCATCCGTATGTAAATTTTTTTACTTCTGCGTTCAATAGTGGATGAATATATTAGATGTTCAGACAGACAAGCATCTTTTACTATTATAGACTAGCAAGCTTCGCCTATTAGCAGGTCTTGTGTTGTACAGATTGTATATTTAATTTTTGTGTTCGAGAGAGAAAATTTTAAAAAGTGTGAAAACTACAATTTTTAACCCCACTTCAAAAACATATGACTTAATGAGTTGCAGATGATTTTTTTTTTTTTTATCCAGATGATCGTCTGCTATCATTTTAGATTCAAGTGAAGTGTTGCCACCTAAATTTCTTACTTTAGTTAATTTAAAGAAAATATAATTATCCAATCAATAAGCTGTTTTATCTGACAGTCAAAAAAATTGCCCCTTATATTTGGTACTTTTAGAACATTGAGATGAAGAAATTCTGCGTCTTTCGATACCAGTTTTGACAATCTGCGACAGATAGTTGCGGAGCTTTAGCTGCTACAACGTACTTCTCACAGACAGACACACATTTAACAGATTTTAATAATATTGGATGATGTTAATTTTTTTTTAACAGTTAAGCACAAAAGAAAAAAATGAGGAAACAAGTTTTTGCTTTAAATTTGAACACCAGTGTAGTTTTTCAGAGATTCAACTCAATCTGAAATTTTTGTGACTCTTCTCTTTTTTTTTTATAGTTGCTTTAATGATTTATAGAACTTTTTAAATAGTTCTGATCTAGAAACCAAGGGATCATACCAGAAAATTGTTGATATTTTTGCATGTAGAAAGTAATTCTTAAAGACATATGCAGTTTCTAGTTGATGAATGATTTTATTAAATGAAAATTTAGAAAACAGTTCATTGAAACTCTTTCTTGTGGCCCAAAGTCAATAATCAATCAATATTCTTGATACAATCTAATAAAACAATCATTCTTACTACAGAAATCAAATAAACATTGTTAAATATATTGCTGAACAGACATTTCACTAATTCAGGAACAACTGAAAATTTTCAAAGTCTACATGGAATTTGAATTCATCGAGAGTATTGTCAGTGGTTTATCGAATTTTTTAGTTAATTCTGCACTAGAGACCAAAGAATCATTACAAAAAATTTCTGAACTCAACTCCTATTAAGTTAAGAGTTCTCAAACTTTGGAAATCGTAAACTACCACTTTTCACCGTATTTGACGCTAAGTCAACAGCATCTTTATGGAAATGAAAAAATTACCATGTATGTTTCCACTTTCACTCAAATACAATGTAGAAAGTAGTACATAAATATATAGGCAAGTTCTAGTCTACAATCATCAATAATTACTTTTCTTTTTTATAGTCTTGTTAGTCATTTACAGAACTTTCGACGAATTGTGTTCTGCGCTATAAACAACCAATGAATCTTTTCAGAAAATTTCAAAACTCTGTTCTTATTGAAGTTAGAGCTTCTAAACCTTGGCAAGCCTAAGCTACAAATTTAGGTTTGCCCTGGGCCTCTGATCATAATGGGGCTTACTGCAGGGATGCAGAGTGAGGTTCATGGGAAATTTTGAATATTTGCATAAAATAAACGGAAATTTAAAAAAAAAAAAAAAAAATCTACCAAACAAACTTTTTAATATTAAACAATAAACCAACAACTTGTATTCTTCTGTTACAAGTGTATTTCTTTTAAATACTTATTACATACCCTACCCCCCCCCCCTTAAAAAAAAAAAGAAAAGTTAAGAATTAATTCAAGCTAGTACAAAAAGTATCAAATCTCCAACTTAAAAAAAAAAAAAAAATCATTAGAATGCTGCAAGCACAATTAATTAATCCACATAAATAAACAAACACTTTAATGACAGGATGCTGGGAGAAATTATGTGTTTGTTTACTTTAGCTAATAATGAAAGGGGGGGGGGGGGAGAGAAGCAGAAAGAGAAATAATAACATCTTTTAGCAGCATTTTGAGTTTCATTTACACAGGGTTCATACTCGAATATGAGGAAAAAATTCCCCTGAGTTCCCAAACAATTTTCAAGAAAATATTAACGACAAATTACAAGAAACGCTTCTCTAGACAGGAAAAAATACAACTACTTCTGCTGTATGATGTCATTACTGACGATCATGCTAGAAATTCAGGTAGAAATCATTATTTATACGCATATTTTCACAATACTTAATAATTTAAATTTTGATACGAAGCTAAAAAAAAAAAAAAAAAAAAAACATAACTTGAGAGAGAAAAAAAAAAATTGTTTTTCCAGGTTTTATATCTGATTTTCCCTGACTTTTATTGAAAATTTTTATTTTCTCTGAGTTTTCCTGACTTTTTTTAACAAATTCCAAATTTCCTGAGTGTTCCCTGTTTTTCAGGTTTTCCCTGATGAGTATGCACCCTGTTTACAAAAGTTCAGTTATCAATTTCGATCGATCATTCAGCAGTTGCCCCTCAACCCCCACCCCCAATTGAATCACACACAAATAAATTAATTAAAAAGAAATAAAATGTATTTGAGAAAATAGCTATAAGTGATTAAACATAAATTAAAAAAAAAGAAATTTGCAATATAGTAACACAAAAAACTCCCTCTATATTTGGCCTGAAGAAAGATTTTCCCTTCCTTCTTATCTTTAGGTAATGGAATTAAGTAATTTAGTTTTCCCAGTTTATAAATTTACATTAATGTAAAAATCGAAATGTGGAAAAAAAAAAAAAAAAAAATGTTAAATGCTTACAAATAGTTTGGAAATTTTTCAAATGTTGTGCTTGTATTTCTTTTAAATGTAGGTAATTACTTTTTTGGATTATTTTCCTCCTCAACGCATAAAAGGAAAAAAAAATGGGTAGTAGAAGTTTATAGCTATATATAAGAATTTAAGGATTTTTTTAATATACTGTAAATATTTAATCGTAAAATGAAAACAATAAGTTACACAATTTTATAAAGCAAAAATGCTTTTTCTAATTTGGACACTGTCATATTTTGATTTTGTTAATAAATAAATGAGCTGGGAAGAATTAATCAATCCCTTCATTTTTTTTACTTTTTTTTTTTTTTTTTTTGGGCAAAGCTTTACATGCAATAGCTGTTTGTTTACATTGAGTAAATTTTGCAAACGATTGTACTTTTATAAATAATAATAAAAAGATAACTATAAGTAAATAAATTACAATCATTCCACATGTTTTTAATTTCGCAAACAATGGTAACACAAAATGAAACAGCAAAAAAAGTTTGAGTGGAACGTCTTGTATAGGGAACGGTATGAGAACGAATCTCGATCCAGTCCATTCATTTTCGCCAAGTGTAATAATCGCCAAAGTATGTTCAAACACTGCCAAGAGCAACAACCAATCAGATTGCCTGCTGTAGTTCCGACAGCAGAAGTGCGTTGGAAAAAAAAAATATGCTCAAGCATCACGGATTAGGAGATGCTCCTAATCCGTGCAAGCATGCATTTTTGGAATCAGCCATTAAGTGGTATTGAAAAAAAGAAAAAAGGACTTTGAAACTAGAGTTTCGTAGGAAAGCGGGTTCGATTACCGCGCTGGTCCTGGGTGTTTGTCCATTTCTTCGTATTGTAATTCTGTCATGTGCTATCTGTAATTATCTGACGAAGATTTACAAGCGGACTACGAGTCAAGCTTACAAATCTGATGTATATGTTATCAATAAACAAACTGGAGTTTTTCATTCACCTTTAATAAATAAATTATTCATAAATTTTATTTGCTAAAATATTCGTGTGTATTCACTTGGGGAAAGACGGCCATATTTTGGAAAATCTTTTCCCAAGTAAAATTCAATCCCTTTTTTCTCCCCAATAATCAATCTATATATATTATTACTATCTATGAATGCACAGATTATTATACAGATAGGACACTCCCGTACATTCTTCGGTAACCAAAATTTGACTGCAACGAACCTATTGTCAACGGCTGTAAGTTTCTCGAGCTCTCTAGCTTACGCAATCGCTCTTCTTATTTTTATTGTATCTATGTTCATATCGTTACAACGTTAAACCCAACATCCAACCAACTAACCATTGTATTGATGTTGGCAACTTTGTTCCCGATTTTTAACTGAGCTGGTCACGGATTAGGAGATTCTACAGGATATATTACTAACGTTACGGGAAGGTAGTAATTTTCATCTTTCCTATAGAGGGCGACCAATCTCGAAAATCCACCAATCAGCGCGTTTTTACATTTCTGGCTGTTCGTTCGTTGGATGACTGAAGCCTAAGGGGCGGGCTTTCCCTTTCTTCCGATAAGTTTCAAAGATACTACACCAGGCGGCGATCGGATCGCTTACTCTGGTCAGCTGAATTAATGCGGAAAGGAAAGCTTCTATTTTCGCGCTCGCTGCCCTATCTAGTGTTCTATCCTGGTCTCCTAATCCGTGGAGCTGGTATATCGGCTAACCCTCGCGCCATCTATTGAACACTTTACAAAGTAACATTAATTCTAAACGAATTTGGGGAGGAGAAAATAAATAATTTAAATATTTGAATTATAATAGATATTTTACGGGCTGTCATAAAACTCACGTAGGAATATATATATAATATTTCCTAAAATACTTTATATTCTTCCTTATTTTTCCCAATTTTATTTAACATAATTTTCGATGTTAGAAATAAATTTCAATTATATTTTATACATTTTCCTATTTTTAAATGCTTCCATATTTATTTTAAAGAATTTTAATTGTTTAGATTGAACGAAGTTTAAATCCATAAAATTAATGTGATGAAGATAAAATTTTCTTTGCAAAATAATCAACACATTTACTTCACATTTAAGTATTTTAACTTTCAAAATGAAAAAAAAAAAAATAATAATAATTTGTAAAAAATTTTAAATTCATGAACTGAAAACCTGAGAAATTTATAAAATAACATTAAGTATAATAAACTCCATGGGATGAAGATAAAATTTACCCTGCAAAATGATCAACACATTCACTTCAACCCCATCTCCCCTCTAAAGCTGTTTTATCTGCACTTGGTAGACCTAGGTAGTTTGTCTCCGTATTGGTTTTTAAAAGAGACCTAGTCTGTATATACTCGAGTTTTGAAGAAAAAACTTCGAACGATGAAGTTGACGAGTGCAACTTGGAATCGAACCAGGCACTTCTCGTCAGTCAGGTTACTTTAAAGTAAGAAATTTATTTAACTGGTGAAATGTATGCGGTATGCCTTATATGCAGTGTAAAAGTTACTTCAATCTAAAACAATTTGCATTATTTATCTGCTAAAATTATATATTTTAGTCATTCAAACATTAATTCAAAAATTTGTACCATTAATTTTTAAAAAATGATAACGATTTTAATCAAAAGGGAAAATGTGGTTATTTAAATCGTTATTCCAAACTTATTTTTTATTCGTACAATAATAATACAATAATAATAAAAGTTTTGGCTTTTAGAATGTTAGGACCCACTAACGGCCAATAAGTCCTGTCATTGAAGCTGTAGACGTGGGGTGCTGGGTTTGATCCCTGGTCGCGCTCGTCGGCCTAGCGGTTCGAAGTGTTCGGTAGTTTTCTCTGTAACTAAGTTAAATACGGCTAAGATCCCTTAGAAAGACCCCCATGGAAGGCACTCTCACACAGATCTAGAATCCTAGTGCAACCAATCGGCCTCAATCCTAAAACCATCAACAACTTTTAGAATGTTGAAAAAAAGTCAGCTTGTAAAAAAAATAATTAAATTTGTGAACTGATAACCTGAAAAATTAATAAATATATTAAATGCAATAAACTTGTTGTGCAAAAATCTCTTGCAAAATAATCAAAACATTCACTTTACCTGCCCCCCCCCCAATGATACTGTTTTACCTAATTTAGGTGTTAGACCTCGGTGGATTGCCTTCGTATTGGTCTTTTTAAAGGGACCTAGCCTGTATTTACTCGAGTTTTGAAGTAAACCACGGAAAACTCCAAACGGTTATTTTTACGACCGTGACCCTG
The DNA here is from genome assembly GCA_963930645.1 of Salticus scenicus. Taxonomy (NCBI): domain Eukaryota; kingdom Metazoa; phylum Arthropoda; class Arachnida; order Araneae; family Salticidae; genus Salticus; species Salticus scenicus. Next base: position 39,764,359 of record OZ005654.1, on the reverse strand, counting down.
GAATCGAACCAAGCACTTCCCACTGACTAGTTTCCAGAGCAGACCCAAACTGCTACAGGTGGAGCATGTTTTATTTAGAAGAAAAATAAACTTATGAAATATATGCTTTGTATGTAATGTAAAAATGATTTTAAAATTTTATAAAAGTCAAACTTACATTATTTCCGTGCTAAAATTATTTTTTCTAGTCATTCCAATTTTAATTCAAAAATTTATACCGTTAGCTTAAAAAAAAAAAAAAAAAAAACGAAACAATTTCAATCAAAAGATAAAAAGCGACTTTTTAAATTACTATTCTATTTTTATTTATTTATTTATTTATTTGATTCATTAATTTTAAAAAAGAAATGCTACACACAATTAATAATTTTTAAATAGCTACAATTAATCCAAATCATCTAAAATTATATACAAAAATAAAATTAATTTAACTATTTTGGGAAATTTTATTTATTACTTATTTTTAAAATCGTTATTAAAAAACTAATGTATCTTAGCTTTCAAAATTGATTGATTAAAATAATAATTATAAAATTATGAAAAAATTTTACATGAAAAAGTAATATATCTTAGCATTTAGAATTAATGAATTAAAAAATGATAATAATAAAAATAATTAAATTTTTTTAAATAATTCCTTTATTTCTCTACATTCTCACATTTAGGGGCATGACAATTTCTAGCCAAATTTTTAAAAATAAGTACCTAAAATTATTAAAAAAAAAAAAAAAAAAGCAATTATTTCCATAAGCTTTCAATGCTAATCTGCTATAACGGCTAATTTTTGCGCCATCTAGTGACCTGTTGATTAACTAAATTTCTGGTCCGTTTTTCTGCCGAATCCCCTATTTCGTTTTCTCTACTCCCCTCTATCTTCATCATGATATGAACATAGATATAGTAATAACACATAGATTGATCATAGAAAGAGGAAAAGTGATACCCTTTTTAATCAGGAAAAGACGGCCATTTTACTCTCTTTTGGATGTATTTCCCAGAGTGAATATACACGGGCAAAAAACTTGTCGCTACTTTTAGCGACGTTATTAAAATAAACATTTTAAAACCATGTTGTTACTTTGGCGACGTTATTTAAAATAGCAATTTGCATAAATAAGCATTTCAGTATCTTAACTTGAAAAAAGGTAAATGGCTTACCTTCATCGGTCCAGAGAGTCGTGGGGACCTCCGGCCACTTCATGATCCATTATTATTCATAGATGACAAAGAATTCACATGATTCATAAATATGAGGAAGCCAATACGGTCACAAACATTTATTAGGACGCTCACTACAACGGTACAAAAACGAACTACACAGAGAAGAAGAAACAAAAATTAATAATGGCGTACAGCGCCATCTACAGTTTTCATATTGACCAATGATAATCTACACACGGGAATACACATAGGTAATTTAGCAAATAAAATTTATGTTCTAAAAGAGAATGAAAAACTCCAGATACCCCTTTTTCTTTCTTTCTTTCTTTTCGTTTTCTTTTTTTTTTACTATACTCTAGTATACTCATGTCTGCACAAAACTGTCTTTCTTTCGATTTATTATTATTGTACTTCTTTGAGATAAAAATCGTCTGCATTCATCATGAAAAATAATTTTAATAAATTATAATTTAATAAATTATTTGTATTGCATAAATTTGTATAGGATTACATATGGAAGAAAGTCTTGTGGTGGCCACAACATAGTAGTTATATATTGTTACAAAATTGTAAATAATTGTGTTTATCTTTGTATAAATTCTCTCAAAGAGGCTTAGTAAGTTGATAAAGTGCTAATTTTGTGCATTTCTAGTCGTTTTAGCGTTGAAATAGCCTTACTTTTCCCTTGAAAACGCATTAAAAAGCTCCAATAAGGCAGGTAATGGATTTGGCGCCAAATTTGGCAACTTTTTCCCACCTTGGCGCTTTTTTTAGCGACCTTGGCGAGAAAATCCTTATTAGGGATATACCAAATATGGAAGCTCTAATCCCATTGGCTGATGAGATATGGAGATATCTGGAACATTCCACACTTTTCTACAGGGGTATATAAGGAGCGTTTTTCCCGCCAAGGCAGTCAGTCAGTTCAGTTCTGTCTGAGACCAGCTTCTGCCAATGTTGGATTGCTTTGAGCTTCTTTGAAAGAGACTTGCTTTATGTGTTATTACTATACAGTGTGTACTGTGGATTTGCTATTGACAGCTGTTGTTTAAGCTGTGTTTACTGGTTGAATTGAAGCTGATACTTGGTTTATAGACCTGTATTTTTCTGGAACTTTCTGTGAATAAATTACTGAATATTTATAAGTTTCGCCTTTCATTCTCGGACAACTCACGAACCCCCAAGTACGCAACAATATTAAAACTTTCGCGGCTGCTAGCTACATTTAAAAGAATTTTGAGAATTCCATATTACTTACTAATATACAATCTTAAAAAATATTAAAATTTAAAAAAAGCATTCCATTAAATATGAAAACAGTAATTATCTCATAATAATAACAAAGCAACTGATTATATTTAAAAATAAAAATTATATTAAAAATTATATTTTTCATAAATTACTTGAATATAACTTATTTATGGAACCTACACCATTTCTTTTCATATATTTATTAGAACACTTAAAAGCCGCGCAATATTTTGGCATTTTCAAAATTCATTACTATTCTATTCTATTACCGTTTTCGAGTTTTAACTCTCTAATGGCTGATACCAAAAAACTTTTTTGGCATCAAAATTCTTTGCTCGTTAACATGGGGATGATAGATCTATATAAATTACTATATCTATAGTTGGTGTAGTTTTCCGAGTGATTTACATATTGAATGCTATAAAAAAGTTTTGTAATTGTTATAACATACTAGTTTTATTTCAGAAAACTTTGGAGTGGAAGGCTGATAATTTATACCAACAATGTGAAAAATACCAGAGCCGGGAATCGAACCCGGGCCTTCCGCTTTACGCACGGATGCTCAAACCATCGAGCTACCCTGGCTGATTACCAGCTAGGCATTTCTCACATAACAATCGTTGGCAAAGTCACCGAGACTGTAAACACAGCTGTATCAAGTGACACTAATATTCATGGCACAACTCCAATAGACCACGAAATTTTATTTTAATTTAGCAATTTATTCATCAGCCATGAAAATTCATTTCAGAAAACTTTGGAGTGGAAGGCTGATAATTTATACCAACAATGTGAAAAACACCAGAGCCGGGAATCGAACCCGGGCCTTCCGCTTTACGCACGGATGCTCAAACCATCGAGCTACCCTGGCTGATTACCAGCTAGGCATTTCTCACATAACAATCGTTGGCAAAGTCACCGAGACTGTAAACACAGCTGTATCAAGTGACACTAATATTCATGGCACAACTCCAATAGACCACGAAATTTTATTTTAATTTAGAAATTTATTCATCAGCCATGAAAATTCATTTCAGAAAACTTTGGAGTGGAAGGCTGATAATTTATACCAACAATGTGAAAAATACCAGAGCCGGGAATCGAACCCGGGCCTTCCGCTTTACGCACGGATGCTCAAACCATCGAGCTACCCTGGCTGATTACCAGCTAGGCATTTCTCACATAACAATCGTTGGCAAAGTCACCGAGACTGTAAACACAGCTGTATCAAGTGACACTAATATTCATGGCACAACTCCAATAGACCACGAAATTTTATTTTAATTTAGAAATTTATTCATCAGCCATGAAAATTCATTTCAGAAAACTTTGGAGTGGAAGGCTGATAATTTATACCAACAATGTGAAAAATACCAGAGCCGGGAATCGAACCCGGGCCTTCCGCTTTACGCACGGATGCTCAAACCATCGAGCTACCCTGGCTGATTACCAGCTAGGCATTTCTCACATAACAATCGTTGGCAAAGTCACCGAGACTGTAAACACAGCTGTATCAAGTGACACTAATATTCATGGCACAACTCCAATAGACCACGAAATTTTATTTTAATTTAGAAATTTATTCATCAGCCATGAAAATTCATTTCAGAAAACTTTGGAGTGGAAGGCTGATAATTTATACCAACAATGTGAAAAATACCAGAGCCGGGAATCGAACCCGGGCCTTCCGCTTTACGCACGGATGCTCAAACCATCGAGCTACCCTTTGCCAACGATTGTTATGTGAGAAATGCCTAGCTGGTAATCAGCCAGGGTAGCTCGATGGTTTGAGCATCCGTGCGTAAAGCGGAAGGCCCGGGTTCGATTCCCGGCTCTGGTATTTTTTCACATTGTTGGTATAAATTATCAGCCTTCCACTCCAAAGTTTTCTGAAATGAATTTTCATGGCTGATGAATAAATTTCTAAATTAAAATAAAATTTCGTGGTCTATTGGAGTTGTGCCATGAATATTAGTGTCACTTGATACAGCTGTGTTTACAGTCTCGGTGACTTTGCCAACGATTGTTATGTGAGAAATGCCTAGCTGGTAATCAGCGAGGGTAGCTCGATGGTTTGAGCATCCGTGCGTAAAGCGGAAGGCCCGGGTTCGATTCCCGGCTCTGGTATTTTTTCACATTGTTGGTATAAATTATCAGCCTTCCACTCCAAAGTTTTCTGAAATGAATTTTCATGGCTGATGAATAAATTTCTAAATTAAAATAAAATTTCGTGGTCTTTTGGAGTTGTGCCATGAATATTAGTGTCACTTGATACAGCTGTGTTTACAGTCTCGGTGACTTTGCCAACGATTGTTATGTGAGAAATGCCTAGCTGGTAATCAGCCAGGGTAGCTCGATGGTTTGAGCATCCGTGCGTAAAGCGGAAGGCCCGGGTTCGATTCCCGGCTCTGGTATTTTTCACATTGTTGGTATAAATTATCAGCCTTCCACTCCAAAGTTTTCTGAAATGAATTTTCATGGCTGATGAATAAATTTCTGAATTAAAATACTAGTTTTAGTTAAAAGAAGTAATTAATAATTTCAGAAATAGCTTTTGACCTTATTTTAGAATGGATATATTGTATGTACAGTCGGAGAAAAAAAAGAACGCAGCACTCGATGTAATTCTGTTGCTAATCAATGCACAAAAATGTAATAGGTATCATTCGACGGGGAATTGAGAGTAGATTCAGAAAATGAACGGAAATTTTGAATTGGGGGTCGTCTACATATTAAAACGCGCACCAACTTTGATTTTTCCAATGGTAATGCCCCATTTTTATTTTATGTTTGAATTCCTGGGATCGCGACAATGCGAAAAAGTATATTGGTTGCATATTTTACTTATTTTTTCACAGAGTTATAAGCGTTCAAAGTTTGAAGGTGCTAATGTTAAATTCATATTTCAAACTTTTATTAATATCTTCACAAAAAAAAAAATTGATCGATATAACTTTTTTTTACGAGATACAGTGAAGAAACCCAAACATAATCCATCATTACTTTTGATTCTGAAAAATATTTTTAATTCTGAAAAATATTAATAAATTCATATTCATAAAAATTATGAATTATGACCTATATTAATTTTTACATAAAATGAATCCTAATGCTGAAAAATATGGGTGTGCAAATTTGCAGCTCATTCCAGTTATTAGTTTTCGAGATATAAATAAATCTTTCTTTTGGAGTGGTTTAGGGGGCCGTCTCTTAAAAAATTTTGAATGAGATAACGAAGCAAATCTTAAAAAATAACGGAGAAAATTGAGCAAAATATTTTTATTTTTTATTTACGGGTCAAATTATATAACAACAACATCAAATGCAAAGAAATGAAACAAAAATGTTGATTTTTAGACATTAGTGTTAGTAACAAGAATTCCTGTTTTCTAAAGCCCCGCCTTTTATCGTTCTTCAAAACAAAACAATACAGAAACGAAAAGGGAATGTGACTTTGAGTATTCGTGTTAAACCCCTTATTTTACGTTGACAAAAATATACACAAGTGGTATTTACTTCATCGATTACTGATAATAAATTTTGAATCCTTTAAACGAACACTAGAAGAAAAAAATTAACTAAATAGGCGGGGTTTACTGTTTGAAATACTCTCAAAATAAAATATTTCAGAACAAATTTTCTGTGCCACAATTATATTACAGATGGATATACATTATAATTATATTCTTTTTAATTAATATATTTCAATCTATACTATATTTTATTGCAAAAATATGAACACTGGGTACATACTTAAGAAATAAGTAACACATAAATTACGAAAGAAACGCCCACTGGCATAGTTACAGATTTTCAAATGATGTGAATCTTCGTCAGCAGTCGCAAAAGCGGTAATTAAGAAATTATATTTTCATAGAAATTATAAAACAAATCGTACAGTTCCAAAGAGTTCAACTGACCCAAAACTGGTAAGTGCTATTAAAATTGTTTAATATTTACTTTATGAAACCTTAAAATAATTTATCCGAAAAGATTTAGTTTATGCGTTGTTGTATATATATATAGCTATATTATTTCAGTTTGTATATTATGTTACACGTACGAAAGAAAATTTAAGCTTTATTGGTGATCAGTATATCCATGATAGATACTTTTTAATTGAAAAATATTGCACTTTTATAAAGAGTATTGTCTGACCAATCGTAAGTGTAATATATTTAAATATACCTAAAATTGTCTAAAAAAGTACTGAAGTATATACATATCCAAAAAACTGAATTCTTGATAATTAAGGTACAGCAAAGGTGTTCGTATATTTATTTCTTTTTATAAATATTTTTTTCTTGAAATATTTCCGGTGTGAAACAGTATAATTTTGTCTAATTCTTGTAGGATCTTAATTTTATTTTTCTATATTTAGAGATAACCCCCTAACACATTTTTGATCATAACTCTATGAATACTAAAGATAAAGTATACAAACAGTATACTTTTCCGCACTGCCAGACTCTCAGAAATATTCGAATATGAAGTCAAAATTGGGTGTTGCTATTGAAAAAATCAAAGTTGGCGCTCATTTTAATATGTAGATGACCCCTAATTCAAAATTCGACGACATTTTCAGAAAGTGCATTTAATTTCCTGTTGAATGGTGTCTATTAAATTTTTCTGCGTCAATTAATAACGAAATATCATCAAGTGCTGCGTTTTTTTTTTTTTTTTTTCCCGACTGTACAACTTTCTAACTCTAATGAACTACTGATTAGTAAAATTTATTAAAAGTTAAAAATTTATTTATTACTAATTAATAAATTAAAGAATGTGTCAGTTAAAAATAAATGTAATAAGACTTTTAAAAACCTCAGCATTGTAAAGAAAAAAAGCATTGTAAATATCAACGCATTTCCTTTTACAATCCACAGAAGATGAGTATAATATTTTTAGCCATGATCGTGAGATAAAAGCATTGTGTTGCATAACAAATAAATATTACTATTTATCTGCTGAGACATTCTCGTATTTTAAATAAAAAATAATAAAGAATAATAAAGAATTCCCCTCCAGACATGTACTCTAAAATTATAAGATCTAAATTACTATATCTATGGATATGAATGGGCTACTTTCCTGGCAACTGGTTCCTGAACATGAAACTGGAGAAAAGGAGATCCATCGCCGTGTTATGAAATTAGAATAGTACCAACTTTGAACCGAGCCGGCTATACCGCATTAATAATAATAATAATAATAAATGTATTTTAACTTTTAAAATGTAAAAAAAAAAAACCTGTTCGTAATTTTTTTTTTAAATCTATGAGCTGAAAACCTGAGAAATTTATAAAATATATTAAGTGTAGTAAACTCAGTGGGGAGATAAAAGTCTCCTTGTAAAATAATCAATACATTTACTTCACACCCACCCCCTTGCTAATATTATTTTATCTGCACTTGGGTCCTACACCTAGGTAGATTGCCTTCGTATTGGTCTTTTTGAAGAGACTAAGCCTGTTCTTACTCGGGTTTTGAAGTAAACCACGGAAATATCCGAACAGTTAATTTGAGGATCGTGACCTAGAATCGAACCAAGCACTTCACACTTCGAGAGCAAAACCTATGAAGAATGGAGTATGTTGGAGTATGTTTTATTTCGAAGAAAAAAAAAATAACTGATGAAATGTATGCTTTGTATGTGATGTAAAAATGATTTTAAAATTTTATCTAAATCAAATTTACATTATTTCCATGCTAAAATTACTTTTTCTAGTCATTCCAATTTTAATTCAGAATTTTATACCATTAGCTTTTAAAAATGTAAACAAAAGAGGATATTTAAATCACTATTCTATTTTGATTTATTTATTTATTTATTTGATTCATTAAAATTAAAAAAAAAAAAAAAATGTATTTTAACTTTTAAAATGAATAGAGAGAGAAAAAAAAATACATATATGAACTGAAAAACCTGAGAAATTTATAAACAATATTTAGTATAATAGTATAAATAATAGTATAAATAGTATAATTTAGTATAAACAATATTTAGTATAAATAGTATAATTTAGTATAAACAATATTTAGTATAAATAATATTTAGTACTCAATGGGATGAAGGTAAAATTCACCTTGCAAAATAATCAACACATTCAGTTCACCTGTGATATCGAAAATCACATATTCTAAATTATGTATTACATTTCTGATAAATTTAATTCTTTCCCAATTCATTTTCTATCTTTATAAAAAGCGAGTTAATATATGCGGTTTCATTCCTTATTCCAAAAGAGCAAGCCATTATATCTCTATTTTAATAAAAAAATAAAATAAAATAAAATAAAATAAAAGCAAGAGATGAGGTTTCAATCGCTTAATTCTGTGGAGGACAATTCGTTTCATCTCAATTAAATAAAACAAAATAAAATGTTTCCTGATGTCATTTTTGAACATTGAACAGAGCGCACGTCTGCTGCTTAAAATAGAAATAACGTATTATTTTTCGACTATGAGTAAAGTCTATGAGTGATGTCTGTGAGTAAGAATTTAACGATAAATTTTTGTGGTCAAGATTTTAAGGTTAGTTTGCTAGATTCTCACGAATTGATAACGGTTTTTTGGCTAAGAAATCAATCGCCAATATATTTAAAAATGTTATACTAAATTAGCTATAACTGAAAAAGTTGGGTGTTGTTCTTGGCATCATAATTCTGTGGTTTTGTGTAATGTATCCAGCCAACAATTTAATCACTCCTGCCTCTGCTATCGTCAAGGGCTGTTTTTGCTTGTTTCTCTCCCCGTCTCCCCGTGTCCATTCCGTTCCAGTAATGTACATTCATTCATTCATCCTTCCATATATTCTACATAAAACTTTAATCTTGATGTTTCGGGTGAATATTTATACTGTGAATTAGTTCAGAATTTATGTGTTATTGAAATTGCAAGAATTACGATGTTTTTGGTCACCATGATCATCAAAGATTGCATTGTATCAAAGATTTCACGATCCTGTGTTATTTGCGACATAACGCTTCTTCTGTTTATCTTCACGGCTGTTGCTGTTACGAAGAAGGAATTCACACTACCTACCAAATAAACATTAGAAATATGTGGTGCTTAATGTCAGGCGAAATCTTAGAGAATTTATGCAAGAATTTAAAATGGGCACGGGGAGGAAGCTTTGAAACATTTTAAAAATTTTCTGTGTGCTGCCTTGATTAAAGTCTGAATAAGCTTCAATCCTGTATCGTGCTGTTTCGCTATTTCTGGATATGGCTTCCTGATCTGTTCTGTTGTGAAAATGATGGCTCCTGTTCTTTTCAAGTTGCATTCTGGGCGCGACTGCTTTTTTTTTTCTAAACTTGCTTACTTAATTATTGCCATGACTTCTTCATCAAAATTTTCCATAAATTATTTGTTGACGCATGCGCGCCACCCCGTCGCGGATCACCTGTCAGAGGATGAGAAAAAATGTGCTCGCAGAAGGAGAACGATACGAGTGCTGATAGCACCATGACTTGACTTGATGCGTTATATAATTACTATTACAAACTACCTTACTAGAAATATAACCATCAAAAAATGTGGATAATTACTCAAATTTATGTCGAAATCCAAAGTTCATTTAAGTATGTTTTTATTGTATATATGTACATATTTTATTTAGTTTCTGTTAAATAATATAAAAAAAAAAAAAAGGTCCGTCGAAAAATAATCATTTGTAGTTAAGTTTCTACAAAATAGTGGCTCCGTCGAGAAAGGAGCTTGTAATCAGCGACTTATGGATAAAAATAATAAATTAAAATCTTCCTTAAAAGGAAAGATAACTAGAATTGAAAACTATGTAGAAGGCACAAATGCCGAAAATTACGATATAGATGTAGTAGAATTGAAAGTGAAATTAAAGAACGTCGAACTACTACAAACAAAAATCGATGAATTGCGACAAAAATACTACGAAATTCAAGACTTGAAAGATGCTGACCAAGCAACCATAGATGATGATCTTGACTCATGTGAAGAACGTCTGGAAAAATTAGAGGTAAGAATTAATACTCTTATTAATTCTTATAAGAAATTTGATTCTCATAAAAAAATAAATGCGACTGAAAATGCATCTCAAGATGCCTTTGAAATAAAAACTCAAATTCCTCCTTTAGTATTACCTGAATTTTCAGGAAAATATGAGGAATTCAGTTCTTTTAAAGAACAATTTGATGATTTAATAACCAATAATGTTCATATTAATCAGTCGCAGAAATTATATTATCTTAGATCTTGTCTCAAATATGATGCTAAAAATTTAGTTAGTAATTTTGATACATTTGAATCCTTATATAATGCAGAATGCATTAGAAAATCGCTATGATAACGAGCGATTAATTGTTGATATTCATGTACAAAATACTCTAAAATTTGAGAAAATTCAAACTGAAAATCCTAAAGAAATAAGAAATATGATTGATTGTATTCAGAAAAATTTGCGTGCCTTGAAAGTTCTTAAATATGAACAAAATAAATTATCAGATGTTTTCATTATAAATATTCTCGTAGCAAAGTTAGACAGAGAATCTAGGAAAAATTTTGAGTTATCCCATAAATCAAAAAATGTTCCCATTTTTGAAGAATTTATCAAATTTCTGGAACAAAGAGAAAATGTTCTTTTGTCTGTGAATCGAAATTGTTCTGAAACGAAAATAAAAAAACAATTCCCTTTTCCTTCTAAAACCAAAACTGTTTTGCTTAATGTAAGCTTTCAAAACAAAAATTGCGTAATATGTTCAAAAACTTCACATCCTATATACAAATGTGAAAAATTCTTAGAATTAAGCCCGCAAAAAAAATTTGAACTTGTTAAATTTCATAAACTCTGTGAATTATGCCTAAGAAAAAATCACAAAAAAAATGAGTGCAAATCTACATATGTCTGCCCCTGCAAAAATCGACATTCAAAAAGTATTTGTTGGCAGACATCACAGAAGGGGGGACAAAAATTGTCGCCAGTCATTGAAAGTAAACCGGAAATAACTATTTCGGAAACAAATGATAAAAATAAAAGTATATCTACGGAAAGCGAAAGTGATTCTTTGCTTCAAAATACTGTATTGAGTAATCATTCAAATAAAAATGGAAAGAGAATTTTATTATCCACTGGAAAAGTATTTTTACGGAAGTATGATGGGACATTAATCGAGTGTAATGCCATTTTTGATTCAGCTGCTGATCAAAACATAATTTCCAGAAAGATGAGTGATATATTGGGAATTAAATTAGAAAGAATACAAATTTCTATTTCGGGTTTAAATTCAATGAAACAAAACTTAAAAGGAAAATTACGTACAATAATTTCAAATGAAAGTGGTAGTTTTTAAGAACCCATTGAATTCTTAGTTAGTGATAAAATTACAGGGTTAACACCAAATGTTAATTTAGACATTTCGAAGTTAAAAATTCCTGAATTTTTAAAATTAGCAGATGATTCCTTTCATAAAACTAAGGGAATTCACGCTTTATTAAATGCAGATATATTCTTTAGAATAATGAAAGACAATGTATACAGGGTAAACGATGAATTATTATTTAGAGAAACTGAATTTGGTTGGGTAGCTGCGGGTCGTTTGCGTGAAATGAAAGCCAATAATGAAAATTCGTGCCTTCTTCTCAAGAATGATTGTTCCATTGATGATACAATAAAACAATTTTTTGAACTAGAATCCCTCGGAATTAAAGATGATCCCTGTTTTAAAGAAGAGGATCAGGCTATGACAATATTCAAACAAACAGTTAATTATAAAAATGACCGATATGTAGTAGAATTACCCTTTCGTAAAGATTGGAAAGAATTATCAAATAATTTTCCAGTTGCAAAACAGCGATTTTTTTACTTATGGAGAAAGTTTCACAAAAATAATGATCTGTATGATCAATATCAAGAGATAATTCAGGACTACATAAAACAAGGAATAATTGAAAAAGTCGAGAAACCTAACATAAGTGTTGATAAACCAATATATTACTTACCACACCAAGCATTGAAAAAAGAAGGTCGGGTCACAACTTCTACACGTATAGTATTTGATGCAGGGTCACATCAATTAAATGAACTCGTAATGATTGTCTTTGGCCGGGTCCAAATTTAAACCCAAATTTATTAGATGTGCTGATCAATTTTAGAATTAACAAGATAGCTATATCTTCGAATATTCGTCAAGCATTTCTTCAGATTTGTTTAGCAGATAAACACAAGGACGTAGTAAGATTTTTATGGTCCAATAGTAATCCTCGTACTGACTTAAAACCGAATCTTCAAATTTATCGATTTAACAGAGTACTTTTTGGGGTGAATTCTAGCCCTTTTTTATTAGCAGCTACAGTGAAGCATCACATAGAAAAATATAGAGAAGATTATCCAACAACCGTACATCACCTGAATTCATGCATGTACGTAGATGACTGGATTACCGGTCAAGATACTTCAGAAGAGGCACTAGAAGTTTCCCGCTCTGCAAAGAAGATTATGAAGGAAGCCGGAATGGTTATGAGGAAATGGATCAGTAACGACTCATCATTGATGAAACAGTGGGCCGACGAAGGGTTCGATACTTACCCAACTGAAACCGCCATTAATTTAGGGAGCGACAACACGAAAGTATTAGGCATATGTTGGCAAACAAAAGATGACTGTTTTACCCTAGATCTTAAAGGAATTCTTGAAGTGGTTGAGACAGAAGAAAATACAAAAAGAACCATTTTACAAACCATCGGGAAAATCTTCGACCCGATGGGGTTGCTTACACCATTTACTATCAGAATGAAATGTCTAATGCAGGAAATTTGGAACAGAAAGGTCACGTGGGATGAAAATTTGCCTCCAGACATATTAGAAAAGTGGCTGGCTTGGTGTAAGGAGTTACCACTTCTTAAAGAGCTTAGAGTCCCAAGACTTGTTCTAGATTCTTCTAGTGAAGATGAAATACAATTACATGTTTTTTGTGATGCCTCCAAACTTGCCTATGGGGCTTCAGTATACATGAAAGTTAAAAAACGAGATAAAGCTCTTGTAAATCTCATCACTTCAAAAAGTAGAGTAGCTCCATTAAAAAGCATTACGTTACCTCGACTGGAACTCCTCGGTGCCTTGTTGGCAGCACGATTGAGTCATAAAGTTCAAGAAATCATAGGACAGAAAACATGCTATTCTGTGTTTCATCATACTGATTCAAAAATTGTCTTATTTTGGATTAAAGGATCAACAAAAAGATGGAAACAATTTGTTGCAAACAGAATACAAGAAATCACGAATTTGACAGATCCTGATACGTGGTTTCACTGTGCTGGAAAAGAAAATCCTTCAGACCACCTGAGCAGAGGCCTCACGGCAGAAAAACTACTTTATAGTGATCAATGTTGGCATGGACCACCCTCTTTAATGTCTGACGAAAACAAACAATCTGTTATTGACTTTTCAGAACCAAATGAGGAAGACTACACTCCTGAATTAAAATCTAAAAATGCAGTGACTCTAATTTTGAAAAAGGACTTTACCATTTTGAACTATCTGATTAATCGTAGTAATAGATTTTTAAAAATATTACGTATATGTAGTTTTCTTTTCAGGTTTCTTCACAATCTAAGAAATCCTTTAGAAAAGAAGGAAGGACCGCTGATGTCTGAAGAGCTGACAAAGGCAGAAAACTTCTTATTGAAACAGCTGCAGGAGGAAGAATTTCCTACTGAAATAGCTGCCTTGAAAAGTGGCGGTAATGTATCGCATAAGAGTAAAATTTTTAATTTATCCCCATTTTTGGATAACAATGGTTTAATAAGGGTAGGGGGGAGACTGCAAGATTCGCAGTTATCTTATTCGATTAAGCATCCTTATGTACTTCCTTCAAAAAATAAATTAACTGAATTAATTGCAAAATATTATCATGAAAAATATTTTCATATTGGTCCCCAACATCTTCTGTTTCAGGTTAGGCAAAAATATTGGCCCATTCATGGGAGAAATCTTTGTAAAAAAATTGTGCACAGATGTTTAGTCTGTTTTAAAGCAAATCCGAAAGTATGTGTACAAAAAATGGGAAACTTGCCAAAACAAAGAATAACGCCAGATAAAACATTTAATTCAACTGGATTTGTCTGGACCCTTTTTAATCAAAAATAAATATGGAAGGAAGGGTCCAGAAATCAAAATTTATGTTTGTATTTTCATTTGTCTAGTAACAAAGGCTATACACCTTGAACTTATTAGTGATTTAACTTCACAAGCTCTGATAGCTGCGTTAAAAAGATTTATTTCGAGAAGGGGCAAGTGTCATAAAATATTTTCGGATAATGGGACCAATATGGTAGGCGCCAACAGGGAACTAAATGCCTTGTATAAACTGGTAAGAGATAAGGAAGAATCCTTATTCAATTTTTTTGCAGAGGAAAAAATAGAATGGGTTTTTATTCCTCCAAGGAGTCCAAATTGGGGTGGTCTATGGGAAGCAAATATCAAAGCGTTTAAATACCATTTTAAACGCATAGCGGGTAATTAAAAATTTACATTTGAAGAAATGTTTACACTTGTTACTCAAGTGGAAGCGATCTTGAACTCGAGACCACTGACTCCGCTAACTTCAAGTATTGAAGATTTAGAGGTTTTAACTCCAGCCCATTTTCTTATTGGAAGGCCAATAACGGCTGTTGTTGAACCTTCTTTAACTAATGTTGAGAAAAATCGCCTAAGTGCTTGGCAAAATATTACGAAGTCAGTTCAGGCAATCTGGAAAAGATGGAGTCTTTCTTACTTGAATAACTTACAACAGCGCAGAAAATGGATAATTGATAAAGAAAATTTAAAAATCGGAGACATGGTTTTAGTCAGGGAAGGAAATCTTCCACCATGCAAGTGGTTTTTAGGGCGTGTAATAAAGCTATATCCTGGTCAGGATAATAAAGTTAGATTGGTAGATATAAAAACTACCAAAGGGATTTACAAAAGATCCATCTCCAGATTGTGTGTGCTGCCTATCGAGGAGTAAAAATGAATATGAACATTTATTATATTAATTTACTGTATTATATATATTACTCTAAAATTGTTAGTTAATTATGAAAATTTCTGTTTATTATAATCAGTTAATCTTTTTTCTAATTCTATGTGTTGTGCGAAATATTGATATTATGTTACATTCATTTATTTGTTATTATTTTATCTATTTATGTTATGTGAAATTGTAAATTTAAAGTTTTGCAAAAAAATATTGTAAGTTCTTGCATGAGAACATAGCAAGGCCGGGCGGGATGTTGACGCATGCGCGCCACCCCGTCGCGGATCACCTGTCAGAGGATGAGAAAAATGTGCTCGCAGAAGGAGAACGATACGAGTGCTGATAGCACCATGACTTGACTTGATGCGTTATATAATTACTATTACAAACTACCTTACTAGAAATATAACCATCAAAAAATGTGGATAATTACTCAAATTTATGTCGAAATCCAAAGTTCATTTAAGTATGTTTTTATTGTATATATGTACATATTTTATTTAGTTTCTATTAAATAATATATATAAAAAAAAAAAAAGGTCCGTCGAAAAATAATCATTTGTAGTTAAGTTTCTACATTATTAAAGAAAATTTTACTAAGAAGATTGTAATTAGTGACTATTACTTACAAGAAATTTCAGTGCTAGCCTGATCAGCATTCGCGATTTTACAAAATAGTGGAAGTATTCTGGATTTTTTTTTCTTCGTTGACAATATTTATAAAAATATTTACAGTTGACTTTTATACGACGTTACTTATCAGTGTTGTGCTACAGCTGTTTCGTCATGTGATCAACTTCTTCAAAGCATTTTTATCAAACGTCAGTCCGATACTGACTACTCCGTTCGCTTTCTTTATTTTCTTTTCACAATTGTGTGGAAAAATTAATTGAAATCGTCAGCCGTTTAAAAGAAAACTAATTACCGTATTTTTCGATTGACACTATTTACAAGTTCGCTCGTAATGCATCTGGCTTGAAGACGATCTCCTAAACGAAAAATTATTCAATGTTTTGTGTTTTGATTATCCGATTCTTCAAATAACATTTTTTACGAATTTACAATTTTTTTTTTAACTATTAGTGACTACTATTGAAGCAAGAATCACAACAATTAAAATATATATATGAAGTATCCTTTTTCCCCATTGCCTGGCTTTCCCGCAACGCAGAGTCCAAGCGGATGATCACCTGACAGTAGCGGAATATTGAGGGAAGTGCCTACTGCTGACGTGGATGGTGTCACTTCCTGTTTTGGCGCAGCTAGAAGCGCCGCTGAAGGAACGACGTTTAGTTTTGCTACGAGTCCTGGACGGAGCTGTGTGCTCATTAGACGTGCCGCTGATGACTGTATTTTATTTACTTTGGTTTTATTCACGCTCGACGATGTTAGTGAAATGCCGGACGATTTCCTATTTTTATAAATTATGATTGACGATCTATTGACTGTTGAATATACTTTGATAATCATTTTAAATGCTCATTAGCATATATGTAAATGTGTAATATATTTTTAACTTTCTTTATTAAATTGTGATTAATAGTAATAGAGTTAGTATTGTTCTTAAAGTTTTAAACCGCTCGCCAACCCACCTGATACTATATATATACTACAGTAAGGTATGAAAAAACGCAACATATAATATATATATATTTATTTAAAATAAAATAAATAAAATAAAATAAAATACAAATTCAACGTATGAAAAAAAAAAAAAGAAAAGAAATCTTTCTGTTCAAGTAAGTAATTGTTATATATTTAAAAAAATAAATACTTTCAATAAAAATAATAATGGGTAAATAAATGAATGAATCGTATAATATACTTATAATTTTTCTTTTGAAAAATATATCTGCATTTCATTTAATTTATTTTTATTTATTTATACTAATTTTGCTTGTTATAACTTGCTCAATATATGATATATGGTTTAAGTAATTTACGTGATACAAATGTTGATATTTTTAATATCAAATTATGACATTGAAAAATTAATTCTTATCATAATTTTTTACAATAACATTCATTCATTCTATTATTTAACAATTGAATTTATAAAATTATTTATTTATGCAATATATATATAATTCAGTTCATATTTTTGCAGATAATTAAAAATAATAATAATAATAATAATAATAATATTAGTAATAAGTATTATTTACTCATTTCTTTAAATAAATATTGCTCATACAACTTACATTTGAGCAAACGTTTGTATATATATATGTTGCATACATTTTTTATCGTAAATTGACGCAAATTTTAAATATTTTTGATAAGGTTTTGTGGGTTAAACATTTATAATTTATATTGATTTATTACATTTATTGCACAACATATATTTTATAACAGCTAATTTCTGCCATGACTGATCTTACATATTGAGATATTATATATATATATATATATATGTATATATATATATATATATATATATATATATATATATATTTATTTATTTATTTAATATATTTCCGAAAAGAAATTATTCAAACCAAAATACATTTTGTGCAATTTTTTTTTGTATTTTATTTTGGTAGTGAAAGTTTTATAGATATTTATATATTGTACATATTCAATATATAGTACACATACATAGTATTCAGTTTTCCATTTTGGTAATTAAATTATTTAGTAATAATGGCCACCAATATTATGATTCCAACTTTTGATGGGGATCCAAATTTTCTTAAATTCTTTTTTGATCAGTTAAGATCGTATGCAGAAATTGGTGGTATAAAATCTAAAGAAATCATTTTTATTCTAAAAAGTAAATTGATCGGTCCAGCACAAAAATTCATGTTAGGAAATGAAATTTTATACAATGCGACTGATCTCGAATTTACCGAAAAAGAATTTACTAATTTCTTTTCTTTACCGTCATCAACATATAATATTAATTCATTTAATAATCACAACGATGAAATCTGAGTCGCCAAAACATTTTACACACAGTTTAAATTGTGTCGCATCAAAAGCATTTCCTGATATTTATGACACGGAAGCACTAAACTCTCTCAAATTCTCTAAATTTATTTCGTGTATACCACCAAACACTAGAATCAAGCTTCAAGAGGAAGGTATTAATAAATACAAAGAAGCTGTTGATAGGGCACAAAAACTCTTTGAAATTCATGTGACAGAGGATATGACAAAAAACACAGAAAACACAGACACAAATACTAACATAATTTTGGAGAAAATCAATTTTTTGACTGAACAAGTTAACAGCGTATCATGTAAACAGGATAATAAAATAGACTATCATGATATATCAGAACTATCAATTGAGATATCAGAACTATCAATTGAGATATCAGAACTATCAATTGCAAAACAAAAGAAGAAAATATTCTCCAAAAATGCACAGATTTGCTGATAATCAAACACACTTTAAAAATAAAAGAACTTTCTTCCAAAATACGCAAAGTAGAAACAAATTCAATTCTAAAATTTGCCAAATTTGTGAGAAATATGGGCATACTGCTAAACATTGCTTCAGATGGAAAAGACAAAATTTAAGAAAACAAGATTATTGACACTACTCACACCAACAAAATTCTGAAGCAAATTTTCGAGACAACACAAAGTTTAGAGAGGATAGGAATTTAAACTGATAGAGAGATTTATTCCTACTGGTGAGAATATTTCTCAATCTCTACAATCACCAGTATTTTCTACGCTAAATAATGATATACCAAAATTAACAAATCGTAGGCTAGTTAATTCTGTTGCCTCTCAAACAAATTCTATCATTACGATTTCAAACAATGTGGCTATTCAAACAGAAACGGAGCAAAGAAGTAAATATATTTGTAATGTATATCAAAATGCTTCTTCCTTACCACTTATTAATGCAGTGATGGCTCAGTCAAAAGTAAATTTTTTAATTGACACAGGTAGTTCGTTAAGTCTACTTTCACAAAAATTGTTTAATCAAATTAAAACATTTTTGAAATATAAAAGAAAAGGTTCTAATATTACAATTAAGACTGTTAATTCTGAGGTTAATTTCTCATCATGTATAAGTGAATCTTTTAAAATTGAACAAAAGAATTTTCACCATACATTTTATATTGTTGATATCCCTTCATCCTCGTCCTTCCAGGGAATTCTTGGAATTGATTTCATTAAACATAATAACATCCAAATTGATTTTGCTCATGACTTACTAAAAATAAATGAAACATCAATTCCATTTTACTCTTGTAATGAGGAGGATGATGGTACTTGTAATCACAATCATACTGACCATGCACATAAAAAAAAATTGCATTCCTGCATGGCTTCATGGCTTTGAAGCCAAAAGAAGAATATACGACTAAATTTCATTTTCATGAATTTCGATTTAGTTTATATTAAAACCAGAATATCGGATAAGATTTTCTTACGCTTTATTTTAGATTCAAAGTCAACTCGAATATAAATCAAAATAACATACATTAGAATAATTGAGGAATAAGTTTAAATTTACTTACCCTCTGCCTGCTTTCCCGGAGATTAAACGACTATGGCTACACACAGAGACTCTGAAATATAATATCTGCTTACTACATACATTTTATTGCTACAACCATAACTTATGTTATATAAATTCAATAAGGACGAATAAGTTTTATGACTTAGAATGAGTTTGGGTTTCTCGGTTTAAGATGCATCGCATCTCTCTCTCGATTCGAATGAGCGACTAAACAAAAACTGCTCAGCGCCGTCACCAATGAGTTCAGTTCTGCGCATCATTTCCTCCATTGCCCTCCTTCCCGACATCCTCCGGGAGGGGGCTGAGCATGGCAGACTGGCAATGCGATTCACTGGTCTCTTGATGATTCCAGCTGGCGTTTTCAGAGTTACCACTCTAATGATTCTATCATCACCAGGATGGACGTCCAGAATTCGGGCAAGGGTCCACTGTGCTGGCTGAATCGAGGGTTCCAACACCAGGACTAGCTGACCAGGTTGCAGAGGTGTGTTACCCCCTTTCCACTTTGCTCTGGATTGCAGAGAGGTAAGATATGATCTCTGCCAGGTGTTCCAAAAGGACCTCTTGATCTGCTGAAGGAGTTTCAATCTGGAAGAAAAACTGGTACAAATTTTATTAGTTACGTTTTGAGATTGTTCAGGAAGCTGAAGAAGCGGAGCCCCAATTAGGAAGTGTCCTGGTGTAAGTACCAGGGAATTATTGGGCTCGGTGGAAAGTGGGACTAAGGGGCGTGAATTTAAACATGCCTCAATATTGGTGAGAATAGTGTCACATTCCTCAAAGGACAGGCAACTGCCTTTACAAGTTTTAATTAAATGGCGTTTAGCCAATTTAACGGAAGATTCCCATAGGCCGCCAAAGTTAGGCCCGTAAGGTGGCATAAAATGCCAATGAATTTGTCTAGTTGCGAAATAATCTTGAATAGTGTTGGTTGTTGAAAGTGTCACGAGTTTCTTTAAATGGGCATGGGCACCAACAAAGTTGCGTCCATTATCGGAGTAAATGTCTGTAGGATAGCCGCGACGCCCTACGAATCTTTGTAAGGCATATAAAAAATGTTCTGTTGATAAACTAGTGACTAATTCGAGATGAATTGCCTTGGTACACATGCAAATAAATAGGCAAATATAGGACTTAAATTTTATATTTTTTCGTTTATGTTCACACTTCGTTTGAATAGGGCCTGCATAATCAAGGCCAACATGTTGGAATGGTCGACAAGGGTTGACTCTGGCACTGGGTAAGTCACCCATGATTTGCTGAATGGGGGTCGGTTGGACTTTTGCGCAAGTGACACATTGTCGAAGCTCCCTTTTCACAGTGGATCTCCCATCAGGAATCCAGTAAGACTGGTGAATTAGGTTTAACACTAGGTCGACACCACCATGCAGACTATACACATGAAAATGTCTGATTATAAGGGAGGTAAAAGGGTGATTTTTAGGTATTAATAACTGATGCCTAGTGTCATAGGGAAGGGTCTTGGCTTTGTCAATTCTACCTCCCACTCTTAATAGATTTTCTGAATCAATAAACACATTAAGAGGTTTTAATTTACTGTTGTTTGCAACGGGTTGGCCGCGCTGCAAAAGGGCGATTTCTGAAGCAAAGGATCTTTGTTGGACAAATTTAATCACAATTTTTTTAGCCTCTGAAATTTCTTGTACTGAGACTGGTCCCTTTCAACTTTGTAGGATTTCGACTATTATTGATAAACCGCTTCATAAATGCAATTACACGAAAAAGTTTAGTACTTGTCGAAAATTTTGTAACTAAATCCTCTATAACGGAGTCATTCATTGGGGTTGACTCTATTAGTCCAGGAATTCCCACAACTGTACATTTGACTGAGGTCGACATTTCCGAATCGTGATCTGAGACCTGGATCTTTGGCCAATCAGGTCCAGACCACCACAAGTCAAAGGTTTGTAATTTGTTTGGTAACAGCCCACGAGTTGCACAGTCCGCTGGGTCATGTTTGCTTGGTAAGTGATGCCATGTGGTTGGGTCTGTCAGAGCCTTTATTTTGTTGACTCGGTGTAGGACGTATGTGTTGCCCTTTAAGGGTGGATTTAAGATCCAACTACGGGCGATTGTGGAGTCTGTCCATAGGAGAATTTCCTCCTCCTGAGAATCTAGCGAGTTCTGGACCAGTGTTGTGCACGAACGCGTTCATTTGAACGCGTTCATGAGCTTAGCTCAAAATTTTTGAGTTTTGAGTTGAACTTCGCTCGTTTTTTAAATAATGAACTTGAGTTGAGCGTAGTTCGTTTTTTACACGAACTTGAGCGTGAAAAAGCAATTCAAACTCAAACTCATTTTAAATATTTCTGTCTGAAATATGAAAAGTAAAGTAGAAGAAGAAGAAAAGGACAGAAAAGAAAATAACTGTGCAAAATGGATTCCTGAAAAAAAAAAAAAAAAAAAAAAAAAAAAAGCATTTGGGAAAAAAGGAACCATAAAAAGGGGCACCCGGAAAAAAAGACACTTTTGCAATTTGCATTTCACAAAAACAATAAACATCAAATAACGAATTTAAAGCGTGATTTTTCAGAATACATTTTTAGAAATTTCAAGCAATTAAATTGGTACCATTTTTACTTAGTATATACCTGGGGAAAGGGGGCGGAGGGTCTAGGAGCAGACAGAAAGAGAATAATTGTTTTTATATCACTTTCTTATTTATTTTAATTAACTTTGTCTAATAGTCACTTGCTGTTTATGAAAAAAATACTGTGTCACACATACTTCGGGGGCTGAAGATGCGGGGGAGAGGAAATTTTTTTTATATCATCGACCTGGGATCGAACCAAGCACTTCCTGTCTAGCAGCTCTGAAGGCATTTGCACATATATTAATTTGCAATCCAAGTGTAATATTATAGTGATATTTAATTACATTTAAAGTTTTGTGGAAATTATGTTATCAAAGAATGGCAAAATTTCGTTGCGTATTTTACGAAATATTTATAAATTGTCTGCATTTTATGGGATGCAATTTTTTTATTTATTTATTTTTTAATAAATATTTACGATTTTGAAAATATTTTATATAGATTCAGTATATTTTTAGTTACGAGAAACGATAACCATATAATATAAATAACTTTTTGAAATATTTAAGGCAGCGTTTAATGGAATAATCATCATTTTTTGTAAAATTCTAATTTTAGTTTTAGGAGCTATCTAAGATGAAAATTGAAAATGGTAATAAAAATTTCCCGCTTTCATATATTTGAATAGTTATTTCTTAAAGCAAATAAAGAAATAAGTAATAATTATTTGTTTCATAAAACAAATAAATAAATAAGTAAAATTTGAAACCATATAAATATTATGATGCGCATTATTAATACAGCATTTTCCCCCGTGCTTGTGCTTTGTACGCCCTAACTAAAATTTGAAGGAATCTAGCTAGAATCTGCATTCGTTCTTCTTGTTCAAAATGTTTTCGACATCATGTGGTTTTCTTAGAACTATAAGCCGAATTCAATGTATTGAGAATTGTGACTGGTATACGCCAATTTGTCTGTGGGGGAGATTTGTTGTGTGGGAAATTCTGGTACACAAAAGCAATTGCCTGAAGCCCTTTCCTTTTTTCATTGATAAGAAGAATAGTTAATGGTTAAAATGAGCGTTATCGCATGGGAATAAAAATCACACAGAAGTCTTTTGCTTTGCAACGTGGTAGGTCTTGTATAAGATAAAAATTAATTACTTCTTTGCTTAAATGTGTATTTTTAATATTAAGTTGTTAATTTAATGATTTAATAGAAATAAATCTATAAGATAGTAGAAATAAAGTCATATATATATAAATATTGAAAACCTTTCCAAACATTGCATTAGATGAAAATAAGCGTCACATGAAGTACTAGAAAAATTATGAATAAGTCCATGAGGCAATTAATAAATTTTAATAACAGGAGACTTAGCGTTGGAATATTAAAACCCGAATAAGCTACTACGTCAGAAACCCCAAATTTGCATTTCCAATATTTTTCTTTGGCGTTTATGACGTAGTAGTTTATTCGGGTTTTAATTAATAAATTTTATTGAAATGTTAAAAATTTTATGATGTTATATAAAAATAATAATAATAATAATAATTGAAATTAATTTTTATTTTCCCTCCATTTTCGGCTTTTACAATCAAATATGTATATATATATTTTTTTTTTCTATTTTATGATAGATGTGATATATATTGAACCGCAGTGTACTATGCATTTAGAATTGCATAAATGCATATTCAAACATATATTTAAAAAATCCACTGTTCCAAGTATTTTGACAGTAAAATAAGAAAGCAAATATAGGTCGAAAAAAAAAAAATTGTTTTCCAAATAAAGATTTAAACGTTAAGTATTAATATTTAGGTAAATGTAATTAAATTCATGTTATCAGTCATGTCTTTAAATTACTAGGAAGGAAGACAATGTCTTCTAATCTCTTCATTTAAAAGCTCAGATTCATAAGTAAAGCAAAAAACAATCTTCGGAGAAAACATTTTGTGAATAAAAATGAATGCAAATTTTAACTGCACCCGACCAGCAAAGCAGGTAATAAGCGATTACCCGACCCGATGCGTTTCTCTCTTGTGAGAAATGCGTCCTCTCTTGCGATTAAAAGGGTAGAAAGTATGGATCCCGGAAAAAAAGGGCACTTTTCCAATTCGCAAATCGCAAAATAATAAATATCAATTAATGAATTTAAAAAATGACTTTCAAACTACAGTTTTAGAAATTTCAATTCATTTGGTACAACATTCATTTAGTATATATCTCGGGTAAGAGGGGGAGGGGGGCAGGAGCAGATCGAAAGAAAATAATTGTTTTTACAAAAACTCTTACCGATTTTAATGAAACTTTGAATCACGTACAATTTCTGAAAAATGACAGTAAGTGGCAGGCAAACTTGGGGAGGGGGGGGTTAAAGGAAGGGGGGGGGCAGAGGAAAATAAAATTATCTTTTATAGCACCGTTTTACCGATTTAATGATATATTCTATAATTATCACTTACTTTTTATGAAGATCACAATGAGTGTATTACACATCTGGGGGGGGGGGGTCGCAGATAAAAGTAAAAAATATTGTTCTTTAAACTACCGTATACTCGATTAAAAATAAAAACTTTGTATATATACAACTTCCTGCTTATGAAAATTACAGTGAGTCTACACATATCTGGACGAATTTCTACGGGAGGGGGGGGGAGCAGAGTGAAGAAAATAATTGTTTTTATATCACCATTCTACATATTTATATTAAACTTTGTACGAGTATCTTTCATTTTATTAAAATTATAGTGAAAGTTACCTATAATTGATACGGGGGGGAGGGGTACGGGGGGAAAAGAAAAATAATATAATCTTTTTAAAAAACACTTATTATCGTTTGTTTTATTGTTTTATTTGCATTTTGTGTAAATATCAGTTAGTATTAATGAAAAATTACAGGGAGGTACTCAAAAATTCAATGTATGATTTAAATCTGTAAAAAAGTTGCTCAAAAATGTAATTTCTTCTTTTAATCTGTCTCTTTTGTCCATCCCCCCCCCTCACGTAGAAATAAAAAACTTACGCTTTCGTTGATGATTAGCACGAGTTTTACAAGGAGAAATTAAGAAAAGTGCCTTTTTTTCCGCAATCCGGAGAAAACGGCACCGGAAAAAAGGGCACTTTTCTTAATTGTTACTTGTAAAATACTTGTTATACATGGACGATAGCAAAATTTTTTTGTTTCTACGAGGGGAGGGGGAGAGACAGATCAAAGAAAAAAATTCTGTTTTAGAATAATCTTTTACCAATGTTTGATATTAACTTTTAATTAATGTCTGATATTAACAATGTATTGAATTTTTGGATTGCGGAAAAAAGGGCACTTTTTTAAATTTCTCCTTGTAAAACTGATGCTAAACATCAACGAGAGTGTAAGTGTTTTATATCTACATCGGGAGAAGGACAAAAGAGACAGATTAAAAGAAGAAAATTTATTTTTGAATAATTTTTTTACAGATTTAAATTATACATTGAATTTTTGCATACCTCAGTATAAATTTTCATTAATAGTAATTGATACTTACACAAAATGCAAATAAAACAATAAAACAAACGATAATAAGTGTTGTTTAAAAAGATTATTTTATTTTCCATCTGTCCCCCCCTAGCCCCCCCCCTTATCAACTTTAGTTAACTTTCACTATAATTTTAATAAAATGAAAGTGATAGTGGTACAAAGTTTCATATACGTAGGTAGCATGGTTATATAAAAACAAACATTTTCTTCACTCTGCCCCCCCCCCTCTTAGCAAATCGTCCAGATATGTGTACACTCACTGTAATTTTTCATAAGCAGAAAATTGCGTAGATACAAAGTTTTTTTAAATCGACAATGCGGTAGTTTAAAGAATAATATATTTTACTTCTATCTGCGTCCCCCTTGTCCCCCCCCCAAATGTATAATACTCTCATTTTGATCTTCATAAAAGTAAGTGATAGTTACAGAATATGTCATTAAAATCGTTAAAATGGTGATATAAAAAAATATTTTATTTTCCTCTGTCCCCCCCTCTCTTTAACCCCCCCCTAAAGTATGTCTGACCTTACTGTGATTTTTTTCACAAATTGTATTCTATTATACAAAGTTTATGTTTAAATCAATAAAAGTGTAGTTTAAAGAAGAATATATTTTATTTCCATCGGTTCCCCTTGCCTCCCCCCCCCCCAGGTATATAATGCACTCATTGTAATCTTCATGAAAATTAAGTGGTAGTTATAGAATATATCATTAAAATCGCTAAAATGGTGATATAAAGAATCACTTTATTTTCCTCTCCTCCCTTGTTTACCCCCCCCCCCCCCACTAAGTATATCTGACACTTACTGTAAATTTTTAATAAATTATACGTGATTGTACAAAAATATTTTTAATCAATAATAGAGTAATTTAAAGAAGAATATATTTTATTTTTATCTGCCCCCCTTGCTCCCCCCCCAGGTATATAATACACTCACTGTGATCTTCATAAAAAGTTAGTGATAGTTATAGAATATATCATTAAAGTAGGTAAAACTTTGATATAAAAGATAATTTTATTTTCCTCTGCACCCCCCTCTTTAACCCCCCATCCCTAAAGTTTGCCTGTACTTAACACTTACAGTAATTTTTTCCCAAATTGTACGTGATTATACAAAGTTTCATTAAAATCGGTAAGAGTTTATGTAAAAACAATTGTTTTCTTTCGATCTGCTCCTGCCCCCCCTCCCCCTCCCCCCATCTTCCCCGAGGTATATACTAAATTAATGTTGTACCAGAACAATTGAAATTTCTAAATGTGTAATTTGAAAGCCATTTTTATATATCATTATTTCACATTTATTATTTTGCGATTTGCAAATTGAAAAAGTGCCCTTTTTTCCGGTGCCCTTTTTTCCAGTGCCTTTTTTTCCGGGTGCCCTCTTTCCGGTGCCCTTTTTTCCCGTGCCTTTTTTTCCGGGATTGCTACCAAGAATATAAATTTTTTTCCCAAAGGAATAAAATCCATATGAGTTTGAGTTACTTTTCCCGCTCAAATTCATGAGAAAACGAACTTTGCTCAGCTCAAGTTCACAATTTAAAAAACGAGCGAAATTCAGCTCAAAACTGAAAAAAATTCAATTAAACTCATGAACGCGGTCCTGCGCAACACTGATTTAAAACAACGGAACCTCTAAATGATAGAATTTGTTTCCTATTAATAAGTTCTCATGCCCATAAACAAACGTATTGAAAATTTGAGAATAAAAAGCCATGCAAAAACAATGGGTACACTATTCAGAAGTGTTTGCTAAATAAATTTTTACCACAATTAAATTAATAAGTTATAATTAAGAATTATAAGTTAATAAGTTTAATTAAGCGTAAAATTAAAAATAATTTTCATGTTAATTGGTAATTTTAGAAAAAAAAAAGGAAAATTACCTATGAAAGTGTTCACAGAGGATAAGATCTATTAAAAAAAAAAAAAAAAAAAAAAAAATGTACGTAAAAATGAACTTTTAGTGAGCTTCGCTCGTTTTCAAAAATGAACTTGAACTGAACGCGTTCATTTCTTTCAGACATGAGTTTGAGCGCGAACTAACTCGTTTTTTACACGATGAACTTGAGTTTGAACTAGTTCGTTTTTTTTTGTGAACTTGCACAACACTGTTCTGGACGACTGACAAAAGTTCCGATAACAATACAGCCGCGCATAGCTCCAACCTAGGCAAGGTAATGGGTTTTAAAGGAGCTACACGGGTTTTAGCTGCAATCAATTTTAAAGATGAGTTCTGACTTGGACCAGAGCCTGACTAAGGCAGGGGCATACGGGGCAGCTGCCCCGGGCCCCACATCAGGGAGGGCCCCCAAAATAGAATAGAAAGTTTATTTTACGTTTCCTTCTTTAATGAACTTTTTTAAAACAAAATATTATTGCAGTGTAAAATTCGGCTTGATTGAGCCCCAGCGTAATTGCGAAAATTTTGCTGCATTCCGTCCTAATGTCAGCAAGGATATGAATTTTTCGCAGCTAGATGACAAAGTTAACAATCAGAAATAAAATGGACAGAACGATATTTCGTCTGACCATTGGAGAGGGGGGGAGCTTTATAGCTATTTTAGGTTCTATAGTCAAATTTCTGGTTATATATCTGTAATGAGATGAAAAATTTAAATACCTTCATAAAGTTCGGTTCTTCACTACTGAAGTAGTGAAGCAGAGGGGGGCCCTCAAAGAATTTTTTGCCCCGGGCCCCGATTAGGCTAAGTCAGGCCCTGACTTGGACGTATATAAATTACGGCAACATATGCCTTTGTTGACGCATCACAAAATCCCTGTATCTGGTAAATCGATTCGGATTTCAAATCTAAAAATCTGGGTACTGACATGGCCTTAAAGGAGGCAATTTTTTCATAAAATTCGTTCCACCTGTTTTGAATGTCTGGTGGTAAAGGATCATCCCAACCAAGTTTTTGCTTCCAAACATCTTGTAAGAGCAATTTTAAAAGGATAGTGACAGGGGATAACAGACCCAAAGGGTCGAAGATGCGTGCAATTACGGACAATAATTGTCTTTTTGTTGTTACGCTTTCTTCGGTGTTAACTCCAACCTGTAGGGTATCCGATGTTAAATTCCAGTTTAGTCCTAAAATACGTTGGGATTGATCGGGGTTTAAGGATAATTCCTGATTTGTTGATTTTAAAGTTTCCTGAACCTGAACTAGAGCTTCCACATAATTTGAAGCCCACTTTCGCGACTTGAAACCCCCAGCATTGAATAAAGCCTGAAGGTCTGTGACCAAGGCTTGAGCGGCCTCGATTGTTTCAGCCCCTCCAAGGAGATCGTCCATATACATGTTATTACGGGCAGCCTGCACATCTACGGGAAAATTGGTTTCCTCATCTGTCAGTAATTGTTGTATAGTACGCAGGGCTAAAAATGGTGCACAGGCTGTGCCATAAGTAACCGTGTTTAATTTATACTCTCGGAGTGGATCTGACACATTGGCCCTCCAAAATATTCTTTGAAAGTCTGTATCAGGCTCTGCGACTAGAATTTGCCGAAACATTTTCTCGATATCACTCGAGAGGGCGACTTTATTTAAACGGAATCTAATTAGATTGCTAAAAATGCTTGTTTGAAGTTTTGGCCCTTTATGCAAGTTAGAGTTAAGTGATTGGCCATTTGTTGTCAAGGCCGACGCATTGAACACTACCCGTAGTTTGGTAATGCTACTATTTTCATTTATAACTCCATGATGAGGCATGTAATAATTTGGTTTACGATTAAGTTCTTCAGCCCTTAGTAGAGTCATATGACCTAAATCAGAGTATTCGCACATAAACTTACAATACTCTTTTTTTAGATTAGGGTTCTGAATAAATCTAGATTCTAGTTTTTTAAACATTTTTAGTGCACAGTTGGCACTTTCACCTAACTCTATCTCATCATGGAGGGGTAATTTCACAACATAGCGACCTTCGGGGTTGCGCTTGGTGGAAGTTTTGTACAGTTCCTCTGCCGGATCGGCTTCTTCATTACCACCCTTAGAAGATATTATTGGATCACTATCGAAAAAATCGTTTAAGTTCACACAATGTAAAGATGAACTATGCGTCGATTCTGGCTCCATTCCATCCCTTGAGAGGGGGCCACTTAGTAAGTAACCAAGTGAACTGGGAATAGCAGAGGGTTCTCCTGGCCTTCCATGTACTGGTTTGCCACAAATTAATGAGGAAAAAATGCCTGCTCCCAGCAGCACATCTATTTGTTGTGGCTTTGAGAAATGAATGTCTGCAAACTGAAGATTTCTTGTATGTGGCCAAGACGTCGTTCTCACCCGGAAATTTGGCAGAGGGGCAGTAACCCTATTTACTACTAGTGCCCTCAAATTTTTATACTCGTTAGCGAAATATGGCGAGAATGAGAATTACGTAAAATTTAAGACAGTTTCTGCGGACAGACCGTTTATGCCTACAAGTCGATGAGAAGTGCCAAACAAAGGCAAATTTGGTTTCTCAACGCACTCTTCTGTTATGAGACTATTTTGTGAGGCACTATCAACTAACGCCCGACATTGAATAATTTTACCGTTAGGTGACCTAACCTTTATAAGGGCAGTAGACAATAGCACCTTTTGATTATTAAAATTTGCATTAGATTGTGAACTATTGGCCACCGACGTAGTAACAAGGCCACCTCCCTGATCTGCAGAATTCTGTGTATAAATGTGCAGAAGAGTGTGATGTGAACCTGCACATACCTTACATTTAATATTAATTCTACATTGTCGCACTTGATGATTAGTTCGCAAACAATTTTCACACAATCCTTTAGATTTAACTAAGTCCCATCGCTCCTGAACACTAATTCGATTGAATTTGGGACATTTAAACAATTGATGTACTTGAGAGCAGGCGACGCATTTATTTTCTTTGACTATTATTGAATTATTGACACAAGATTTTTTTACACTACTACCTTCTACTGGCTTCTTAAACATTCCTGGTTTATTTTCAAGTTTTGCTTGACTCGACGCCTCCCTTTCAATGAATGTACGAAACGAGTTTAAATCGGGAATAGTTTGCGTATTCTCTGACTGAGCTCCCACCTATGCCTAACGGATGAATCCAATTTTGAAATCATGAAATTTATAAGAATAAGATCGCTAAGAGGATTAGATTCCAATCCGAGGGTCGATAAATTTCGCACCGCTTCGTTACAAGTATCTATTAAATTGAAAAACGATTTAGGATCATCCGCTTTGTTTACCTTTACCGAAAAGATTTTATTTATTTAAGTTATAGCTAATTGGCGTTTATTTTCGTAGCGCTGAGTAAGGATTTCCCAACAATGTTTAAGATTTTCCGATTGTAACGCAAATCTACGAATAAGTTTTGATGCACTACCTCTTACACACGATTGGAGGTATTGTAGCTTTTCAACTTCACTAAGGCTGACATTATCCAGAATAGATGATTTAAATAAACTTTTAAATGACAACCAAGATTCATTATCCCCGTAAAAATAAGAAATTTCAAGTTTAGGGAGACTAATATGCGAATTAACAGAAGTCCCTGGTTTGGTACGTGCATCATTATTTACATTTGAAGTATTTGATTGCGATTTACTCTCTAACACTACAGATAATTCTAACAGAATGTCCCGATTTTTCATTACTTCTTCAAAGTTTTCATCGTTTTGCTCTTCAAAAAAATTTGTAACTATTTCCTCGAATTTTACCTCCAGTACATTTACCTTATCCTTTAGGATCTTTAACACGTTAATCGCCATGTCAGTCATATGTGCCTGACGCATTTTTAACACGCATTTTTTACTAGGAAATAACCCTAAAAGGAATATGATATACGCCGAGTAATTATTAACACGTTAATCGCCATGTCAGTCATATGTGCCTGACGCATTTTTAACACGCATTTTTAACTAAATTGTCTGATAAAGTTACCATGGCCCATGTGAAAATTTTTCTGATATTATCGTGGCGATTAACGTGTTCATCTGGCTTGATCGCCTTTATCACAAATATTGACTTTCGTTTTTATAAAATCTATCTCTTTAATCACATTTTCAAATTTTATCACTTCATTAGATTTTGGGAACAACGCACTCTGTTCCGCGTCATTTGCCCTTGTTCTCCCTTTTCTACCCATCTTTTGAGCAAACTAATTACAAATAATTGAATTTCAATATGAATTAATCGATCGAATTAAATTATTATCCTGCAGATCAGGAAGTAAAACAAAACAAAAAAAATAAGAACAAATGAATAAAACAACACATATAGAATAGATTTTTTTTTTTTTTTTTTTTCTGAAATAAGTGATCTAATAAAATATTAAATGTACTTTTTTCATTCTCATACACTTATTTATTCAACCATTATTTAATATGAAAGCTTATTTCTTAAATTCCAAACCAAAACTGTTCCGGTTTGAAAACCAAACTAATTGAGTTACGTTTTCTCTCAAACCAAAACTCCTACGTATGCATCAAATCCAAACTACTTTGAATTACGTTTTATATCAAAACTATTTAACTTCATATTAATGATTTATTTCAACAAATTAATTTTAACTTCCCTTAAAGTTCTTATACAGCGAGTTTTATATTACGTAAACAAAAGTTTTTTTTTTTTTTTTTTTTTACAATTTAACGAATTACGATTAATTATCTAATTAATAGATA
The DNA here is from genome assembly GCA_963930645.1 of Salticus scenicus. Lineage (NCBI taxonomy): Eukaryota > Metazoa > Arthropoda > Arachnida > Araneae > Salticidae > Salticus > Salticus scenicus. The sequence continues at coordinate 39,731,748 of OZ005654.1, read as the reverse complement.
ACTGGGCTCCGTGTAACGACGGACCACTAATGGCTTTGAAGCCAAAAGAAGAATATACGACTAAATTTCATTTTCATGAATTTCGATTTAGTTTATATTAAAACCAGAATATCGGATAAGATTTTCTTACGCTTTATTTTAGATTCAAATTCAACTCGAATATAAATCAAAATAACATACATTAGAATAATTGAGGAATAAGTTTAAATTTACTTACCCTCTGCCTGCTTTCCCGGAGATTAAACGACTATGGCTACACATAGAGACTCTGAAATCTAATATCTGCTTACTACATACATTTTATTGTTACAACCATAACATATGTTATGTAAATTCAATAAGGACGAATAAGTTTTATGATTTAGAATGAGTTTGGGTTTCTCGGTTTAAGATGCATCGCATCTCTCTCTCGATTCGAATGAGCGACTAAACAAAAACTGCTCAGCGCCGTCACCAATGAGTTCAGTTCTGCGCATAATTTCCTCCATTGCCCTCCTTCCCGACACTGCATATTTACATTCTAAATGTATTCTCAACCCATATGAAACAAAAGCAGTTAAGGTATTCACCAAATTAAAACCTGATCCTAATGAATATATTTTTGAAGGGAATAAAGATAAACAGATATTTGTTTACGATTCTCTTATATCATTCAAGGACTTCCAAAAAAGTTACAATAGGGAAAATCATATAAAAGAAATTTATAATTTCCAGATTTATGTATCAAATAATTCTGAAAAGAGTGTTCATCTTAATAAAAACATGAATATAGGTTAAATTGCTTTGGTTCAACAAATCAAAAATTTTGATGTAAGTGAAATTATTTTGAATGATGGTAATGACACAGAATTTAAAAACAAAACTGAACACTCTGTCAATTTAATTCAACCACCTGAACAAATTTTAAATAAAAGGAAAACAGATTTAACTCATGCTGACTTTAAACTTGATCACTTATGTAAAGAAGAAAAAGAGCAGTTGCAAAAATTACTATTTGAAAATTTTGCTGTTTTTTCAAAATCTTTGGCAACCTTAGGACATACTGATAAAGTTATTCCAAATTTAAAGCTTACAAATGATTTTCCAATAAAAACACTTCCTTTCCCAATACCTCATAGCTCTGCAAAACGAAGCTCTCAATCAAATTAAAGAACTTGCTTGCAGATGCTAATATCATTGAGCGTAGTTGCTCCGAATGGGCCTATCCTATCCTTTTGGTAAAAAAGAAACCGGATGGTTCAGGAAAACAAAGATTTAGACTAGCTTTAGATCTAAGAATGCTAAACACGGTAATTCAGGGTTCTTCTTACCCTTTACCAAAAATTCAAACTATTATTTCAAATTTATCATCATATAAATATTTTACGTCATTAGATTTTCAACAAGCATATCATCAAATCGATTAACCGGAAAAATTTCAAGATTATGTTACTTTTACATCAATGTTTGGTTCATATAAATATAAACGTTTATGTTTTGGTCTTAAAACAGCTAGCTCTATTTTTCAATCACTTATGGACAGCCTTTCAGATGAAATTCAGGAAGATGGAATCTATTCCTATCAAGATGACTTAATTTTAGGGGCTAACTCTTTTGAAGAAACAATGTTTAAATTAAGGAAAGTATTCGATGTTTTAAAAAAAGTACAATTCAACTTTAACTCCTAACAAATGTTCATTTCACAAAACAGAAGTAGATTATTTAGGTTTTCACATTCAGAATCATACAATTTCTCCGGTGCAGTCTAATATTATTAAAATTAATTCATTTCCTGTACCCACTACTAAAAAACAGGTGAAAAGAATTTTAGGGCTTGCTACTTATTATAAATCATTATTACCAACTTTTTCCAGCCATTAATTGACTTAACCAAACCTAAAGTCACGTTTAAGTGGACTCAGAAACATCAAGAAATTTTTGAAAAATTGCAACAATTATTTTTCAAACCTCCAATTGTTAGATTACCTGACTGGAACAAAAAAATTTTTGTGAATACAGACGCGTCAAAAGTTGCAATTTCAGGTGTACTTATGCAAAAATTTGGCGATAGACTATTGCCCATTGCATATTTTTCAAAATCATTAAAACCCTCTGAACAAAAATATCTTTCATTGAAACTAGAATTAATGGCCATACATAGACTATACTTGCATTTAAATACTATTTAAATAATCCAAATTTTGTAATTCTTTCAGACAGTGCACCTTTAAAAAAATAAAAGAAAACAACAAATCCTGCAGACATTACCACTAGATGGCTTATGGACCTTTCTGAATATTCTTATTCTTTTGAACATATTCCTGGTTCTAGCAATATTTTAACTGATTATTTGTCCAGATGTAACTTAGATGAAAATCAAAAAAACCTTTATACGAATCCGAAGATTGTTTTTGAAGAGAATCTTCCTGTCATTCAAAATGATTCTGATAAGGTGAGTACAAATGGTCATGAAAATTATGAAAAAGGTAAAAATGATTATCAATTAAACTTTCTTATTTCTGGCCAAAATGGCAATAAAGATCCCCTCCTGGGAATATCAAATAATACTTTTGTGTTTGAACAGAAAAAGGATGATAAATTATCTCCAATATATAATGAAATTTTAGGAAAAGGATCATCTAAGAAGTTTTCTAATTTTTTTATACATCCCGATACTAAAGTTCTAATGATAAAAAGGTATGACACTTGCAATGACACATATACTTACTGTATTGTTGTGCCAGAAAAATTAAAAATTAAACATTAACTATTTCTCATTTATCACACTTTGGATTCACAAAAACTTACGAATTTTTATCATCTAGATTTTTTGGAGAGGAATGTACAACGACACATTAAATTTTGTTGCATCTTGTACAAATTGTTTACAATCAAAACATCATCGTATACTTAATGCACCTTTACAGCCAACCTACACACCAAAATTTCCTGGACATACTATATCTACTGACTTGTTAGGTCCTTTCGAAAATGGTCAATCCATATTGACCGTAATTGACCATTTCTCAAGACATGCAGAACTTTATCCCTTAACAGATACATCTGCACAAAAAATTGTTAAATGTTTATTTTCTTACATATCCACACATGGTCGTCCATCTGTAATTCTTTCAGATCTTGCACCCCAATTCACGTCACATGTTTATAACAATTTCAACGACACACTAGGTATCAAAATTTTACACTCTTCTGTTGCTCATTCACAAAGCAACGCGATCTCTGAAAGGAAAACAAAAGTATAAAATATCCCATAAAAACACTCCTACAAGAAAGACACACATTTGCAAATGCTATCAATATTCATAAATCCTTGTATAATGGATCAAAACATTCGTCTACACAATTTTCATCAAATTTCCTACACTTTGGCAGAGAATTATCGTTAATTTTTGATACATATGATTCTCAGTGCAACCAACCATTCCTTGATAGAAATGTTGATGTTTATAAACTAATGCATGACCTTGATAAAATGTATCATAAAGCTTACAATAATATTAAAATGTCTCAAGAAAGAAGCTATAACTATTATCAAAGAAAAACAAAGTTAAGAAACATTTTCGAAAAAGATATAGTATATTTAAAATCTACTGACAGATTTAGACTTAAGTATTATGGTCCTTTTATTGTATTTAAAAAGCATTCACCAGTTGTATTTTCAATAAAAAGAATAAACTACCCTGATGAGTCTGCATTTAAGGTACATGTGGATAGACTGTTTCTAGCTCCACCCAGAAATACACATTTAGTTGATAACTGTATTACAAATGATCAAAACACTTTTCAAAACATATCAACACCTACACACTCATATAATCTACGTCCAAGACAAAAATGCACACCAAATAATTTCAATGCTGTTCCAACATCTACACACTCATATAATTTGCGTCCAAGGAAAAATAAGGCAATTCCTTAACTTAAAAAAAAAAAAAAAAAAAAAAAAAAAGGAATGAGTTACCACTGCAGGGGTAAACTTATTGCCATTAAAATCATAGACTCATAAATGATCTTTACACTTTGTTTATTTAATATTTATCATTTGAAATTTTTAATTTTTAATTTACAATCAATAAATCAGTTTCTTAAAAGATATTCTTAACAGTATTTCTTGTATATATAAAAAAAAAAAAAAAAAAAAGTAATATGTAGATGTTTTGCTGCAATTCCCGGGAACTTTGTTGTGCTTACTGCATCATTGCATGCCATTATTGGCGGGCCCACTTTTTGCATGTTCAAGGGTGCAATTGACATAAAAATATTGCTCTAAAATGTTGCATATTCTTTTATTCAAATCGATATGTTTGATATGTTTTTCTTAAAAAAAAAAAAAAAAAAACGTAGTTATGACAAACTGATAAAAATATGCTCTCACGTTATATTAACATTTATTTAAGAAATCTCCCGTCCCTGTTTTTGAGGTGCATTTTTCTTAATAGCGTGGTGGAGCTGTTTTTTTACATGCCCTATTCATCTAGGACGAAGGCCCTAAGCCTGAGTCATATACTTGTGATTCACACAAGAGTAAGGTGGGTTGTTCGTGTTACGGTGGATGCCTAACACAATTGAACAGATTTCCTGGCTGGAATTGGCCAAAACACATTTTTGCTTATATTTTATGGTGTTATTCACACATCATATTTTTCATATTTTTATTCTGATAAATTTTTTCTGATGTTTCTTACACATCATTTGGTGTATTGCATATTTAGTTTTAGATAATTTTGCTTCTTTATATTTCGTTTTTGCATTTATATATATTATTTTCTATTGTAATATGAGTACTATTTGCACAAAGTACTATTATGTTTGCAAACGAAGTATAGTTATATGAATCTAGCAGAAGAGATAGAAAAGTTCATGATATCCAATATTACTGCTTCTTCATTGTGAGCGTCAGTGATTCATATAGATATATCAACAAATCGTACATGCAGCGGACTATGAAGCATATATTTAAAAAAAACTGATATGACTGGAGAATATTCTCATGGACATGAGTGAAAATGTGCACATATTAAAAAAAAGAATTGTAATCGTAGCCACTCTATATATTTCATACAAAGTTGTACAACTATTTACATATATGTTTCTTTTGATATCTTATACATATATAATTTTTCTGTTTTATATGTAGAATATATGTTGTATATGATAACCCTGAGCAACACCTCGTTTTTTTCAGACGAAGGGGAGAAATATGTGATATCGAAAATCACATATTCTAAATTATGTATTGCATTTCTGATAAATTTAATTCTTTCCCAATTCATTTTCTATCTTTATAAAAAGCGAGTTAATATATGCGGTTTCATTCCTTATTCCAAAAGAGCAAGCCATTATATCTCTATTTCTTTTAATTAAAAATAAAATAAAAGCAAGAGATGAGGTTTCAATCGCTTAATTCTGTGGAGGACAATTCGTTTCATCTCAATTAAATAAAACAGAATAAGAATAAAATGTTTCCTTATGTCATTTTTGAACATTGAACAGAGCGCACATCTGCTGCTTAAAATAGAAATAATGTATTATTTTTCGGCTAAAGTCTATGAGTAAGAATTTAACGATAAATTTTTGTGATCAAGATTTTAAGGTTAGTTTGCTAGATTCTTACGAATTGATAACGGTTTTTTGGCTAAGAAATCAATCGCCAATATATTTTAAAATGTTATACTAAATTAGCTATAACTGAAAAAGTTGGGTGTTGTTCTTGGCATCATAATTCTGTGGTTTTGTGTAATGTATCCAGCCAACAATTTAATCACTCCTGCCTCTGCTATCGTCAAGGACTGTTTTTGCTTGCTTCTCTCCCCGTCTCCCCGTGTCCATTCCGTTCCAGTAATGTACATTCATTCATTCATCCTTCCATATATTCTACATAAAACTTTAATCTTGATGTTTCGGGTGAATATTTATACTGTGAATTAGTTCAGAATTTATGTGTTATTGAAATTGCAAGAATTACGATGTTTTTGGTCACCAATAAATAATTGCATCAAAGATTTCGCGATCCTGTGTTATTTGCGACATAACGCTTCTTCTGTTTATCTTCACGGTTGTTACGAAGAAGGAATTCACACTACCTACCAAATAAACATTAGATCACCCCCTTTCCCCCCGCAAATACTGTTTTTACACTTGGGTCCTAGTCCTACACCTAGGTAGATTGCCTCCGTATTCATTTTTTAAAAAGACCTAGCCTGTATTTGCTCGAGTTTTGAAGAAAACCACGGAAAATCAAGAACGGCGAAGTTGACGAGCGCGACTTGGAATTGAATCAGGCACTTCCCATCAATCAGTTCATTTTGAAGTAAAAAATTTAGCTGATGAAATGTATACCTTGTATGCAATGTAAAAGTTACTTCACGATTTTATCTAAAACAAAATTTGCATTATTTCTATGCAAAAAATATTTTCTAGTCATTCCAACTTTGATTAAAAAAATTTGTACCATTATTGTTATTATTATTTTTAATTATAACTATTTTAATCAAAAGGTAAAAAGCTGCTATTTAAATCATTATTCCACAAACTTATTTTTTACCCGTAAATAAATAATAATAATAATAATAAATAGCTTTTAGATTGTTAGAACGCATTAACGGCCAAGAGGTCCTGTCACTGAAGCTGGTAGACGTGAGGTGCTGGGTTTGATCGCTGGTCACACTCGTCGGCGTAGCCGTTCGAAGTTTTCTCCAAAACTGACATAAACACTGGTAAGATCCCGATAGATGTCACTTCCCCCACACTCCTTGGACCTTAGTGCAGGCATTCGGCCTTAATCCTAAAACAACCAACACCTTTTAGAATGGTAAAAGAAAAAAAAAATCAGTTTGTAAAAAAATTTAAATTTATCAACTGACAACCTTAAAAATTAATAAAATATATTAAATGCAATAAACTCAGTGTGATGAAGTTAAAATTCTCCTCCCAAAATAATCAACTCATCTACTTCACTCCCCCCCCCCAACAATAAATGTATTATCTATAGATAACTTGGGTCCTAGACTTGGTGGATTGCCTTTGTAATGGTCTTTTTAAAGGGACCTAGCCTGTTTTTACTCGAGTTTTGAAGTAATCCACGGAAAACTTCGAACGGTTAAGTTGACCACCGTGACCTGGAATCGAACCAAGTACTTCCCACTTTCGAGAACAGAACCTAACGGCTACTGGTGGTGGTGGAGCATGTTTTATTTGCAAGGGGGAAAAAAACAATAACTAATGAAATGTATGCTTTCTATGTTGCGTAAAAATGACTTTTAAAATTTTATCTAAATCAAATTTGCATTATTTCTATGCTAAAATTATTTTTTCTAGTCATTCCAAGCATAATTGAAAAATTTATACTAAACCAATGTAAACAATTTTAACCAAAATATAAAAAGCGGTTATTTCAATCACTATTCTATTATTATTTTATTTATTTATTTGATTCCTTAATTTAAAAACAAAAGTTATGATTAATAATTTTTTAAATAGGTACAATTAACCCAAATCATATAAAATTAAAAAAAAAAAAAAAAAAAAAAAAAAAAAAAAAATGAAAATTAGAAAAGAAAACACTTAGTTTAACTATTTTGGTAAGTATACAAATTATTTGAAAATTTTAAATCATTATTAAAGAACGAATGTATCTTAGTTTTTAGAATTAATTGATTAAAATAAAAAAAATAAAATTTTTAAACAATTTCTATATAAAAATGGAAAATGTAATATATCTTAGCTTTTAGAATTAAGAAATAATAATAATAATCAAATCAAATAATCCTTTTATTTTCCTACTCTCACACCAAGAGGCATGATAATTTATGATCAAAATTTTCAAAATAAGTACCGTAAATCATTTAAATTTCATAAAAAAGCACTTGTTTCTATAAGCCTTCCATGCTAATCTGCAATACCGGCTAATATTTTCGCCACCTAGTGACCCGTTGATTAACTAAATTTTCTGGTCAGTTTTCTAGTGAATCCCATACCTCGTTTTTTCTCCTCTTCTATAGCTTCATGTTCCTGAATAATGAATGGTTGGGTGCGTCTCTTCCACTGAGCTGAAGAACAGCTGGAGGAAATGCTGGACCGGTTTTCAAGTGCCGTTTTTTGAAGGTTTAACTAGAGTGACCATATTTTTTTCATTGAATTTGGAGACAAAGATGGCGGTGTTCTCGAATTTCGAGGACAAAAAAAAAAAAAAAAAAAAAAAAAAAAATCACCTTAAATTGTAAAATGTTAGTAATTTTTATGTATAAAGCACCTAAAAGAACTTATTTCAGCTTATTTATTATACATATAATAAATTACTATAATAAAACATTAATAACTTTATAACTGGCGTCCCCAAATGTGTTGTAATTTTTTGGGGACGAAGGTAGTTTTGTCCTCGAGATTCGAGGACATATGGTCAGCCTAGGTTTAACTTCCGAGCGTTGCACGGCAAAAAGCATTTCATATCTTTATATTTCAAAGTAAAATTGTGTAAAGGTTGTCTGTTCGAACAACCATATGCTAAACATGATATTATAATTTTAAATTTTAATTCTTTAAAGTGTATAATAGTAACAGACGACCCGACAAATGTCGCCTGCCGTGCAAGGTTTGGCAAACGATTGCAGAAAAACTGGAACCATTTAAAGTTATTGGAACCATTTGCTCCAGTCGTTCTTCAGCTCAGTGGCATAAAATAATAATATAGGAAGAAGGAGGTTATATGTTTTTGGTTTCGGTTTGTAATAAAATCCAGGAATGCTGGGTATAGGGTTGTAACAGTGCTTCAATCTGATTGGTTGGAGACTTGTTGGCGAGATTTTTTTTTAATCGTCTGTCTCTCTGTCAATCAGTTCCCTTCCGCGGAGGAACAAAATTGTGATGACATGTCTCCTGACCACCCATAGAATAATATTCTATTCTGACCATAGACTGATATTCTATTCTGACTATAGAATAATATTCTATGGGCAACACCGACGACAAACAGCGATAAATGCGCCGAGGATGGGTGTCCCACATCGAGCTTTAATTTAGGTAGAGAGCGAAATGGCAACCCCTTTGTGTGGCCAACATCCATCGAGCTTTAATTTAGGTAGAAAGCGAAATGACAACCCCTTTTGTGTGGCCAACATCATCGAGAAGTGTCACGTGACAATAACTTTGAGATTTCTCCTTTCTCCTGTGAGCGTGAACTACTACGGTATTGTGTTAGGCGAAAGCCGAATCATAGAGGTATTGCGCCCGCGTGGTTTGTGATCTTTCCTCGTTGTGCGTAAGCGCATAGCGTCAAGCCACAGTGTGCGCCAAGCGTAAATTCTCGCCAAACTCACTTAGCTCCGTAAGCTCCGTAGAGGTCTGCCGCTACAAAGAGACGCTAGTAACATCGAAATATAGTCTTGATTTTCAATTCTCATAGGAATTATGTATTAAAATAATATTTTTAATTTTCATTATTGACGATATTGGCATAAAAAAAAAAAAAAAAAAAAAAAAAAAAATTACCATTGTCATAAAAAAAATAAACCCATCAAAAATCGGAGCAAAAATTTATAGGAATATAATACTTTCATCTTATAACTGTAAAAGAAATTACATTATAATAATATAAAAAAGAATAGGACAGATTCTATTTTTTAATGTCTTCATAATATTTTTATTAATAATCTAGATGCATCATTATTTAAGATATTTGTTTTATTTATTATTCTCTTCTTTATATTTAAGAAGAAAGTATTCGATTAATGGAAAGTTTTAGTCACTGGTTTCCAATGAATTTATACGTTTTGACATATCCTGTACACGATGGCACTATTTTAAGTGTCTTCGTCTGTGCCTAAACTTTTGTGGATTCTCTATCTCATAAATAAGTGGACGAAATTTAACCAAACTTGATATTTAGTTCTAACATCGAAAATTAGTGCTTATAAGCTTTTACTGAAAATCGCCCACCAGCGAGCGAGCGGTTCCGCGCTCAAAGCTGGAAGACGTGAGGTGCCGGATTCGATCCCAGCTCGCGCTCGTTGGCTTAGTTGTTTGGAGTTTTCCATGGTTTTCTCCGAAACTTGCGTAAATACGGACTAGGACCCCTTAGAAAGAACTCCCCCACGGAGGGCACTCCTCTTTATAACTAGGATCCTAGGGTAGTCAATCAGCCTTACTTCCAAAACACCAAATGCCCAATAGGTAGCGCTGTCATCCCGTATATATTTATTTTATTGTATTTATTTATTTATTTGTTTCAACAAAGTACGAAACTTCGCATAAATATGCACAGTGAGAATTGTTTTTTAAAGAATTTTTGTGAATAAAAAAGAATTGTTTAAAATAGTAATAATCAATTATGAAAAAAAAAAGGTAAATGTAAATGCATTACTTTTCACTTGGAGGGGGGGGGGTCTATATAAATTTTTAATATTTGTGTTTCTGAAAAGAACCCATCAATACCTTTAAAACGAATGGCTGAACGGAAAGCTCTATTTTTCAATCACTTATGGACAGCCTTTCAGATGAAATTCAGGAAGATGGAATCTATTCCTATCAAGATGACTTAATTTTAGGGGCTAACTCTTTTGAAGAAACAATGTTTAAATTAAGGAAAGTATTCGATGTTTTAAAAAAAGTACAATTCAACTTTAACTCCTAACAAATGTTCATTTCACAAAACAGAAGTAGATTATTTAGGTTTTCACATTCAGAATCATACAATTTCTCCGGTGCAGTCTAATATTATTAAAATTAATTCATTTCCTGTACCCACTACTAAAAAACAGGTGAAAAGAATTTTAGGGCTTGCTACTTATTATAAATCATTATTACCAACTTTTTCCAGCCATTAATTGACTTAACCAAACCTAAAGTCACGTTTAAGTGGACTCAGAAACATCAAGAAATTTTTGAAAAATTGCAACAATTATTTTTCAAACCTCCAATTGTTAGATTACCTGACTGGAACAAAAAAATTTTTGTGAATACAGACGCGTCAAAAGTTGCAATTTCAGGTGTACTTATGCAAAAATTTGGCGATAGACTATTGCCCATTGCATATTTTTCAAAATCATTAAAACCCTCTGAACAAAAATATCTTTCATTGAAACTAGAATTAATGGCCATACATAGACTATACTTGCATTTAAATACTATTTAAATAATCCAAATTTTGTAATTCTTTCAGACAGTGCACCTTTAAAAAAATAAAAGAAAACAACAAATCCTGCAGACATTACCACTAGATGGCTTATGGACCTTTCTGAATATTCTTATTCTTTTGAACATATTCCTGGTTCTAGCAATATTTTAACTGATTATTTGTCCAGATGTAACTTAGATGAAAATCAAAAAAACCTTTATACGAATCCGAAGATTGTTTTTGAAGAGAATCTTCCTGTCATTCAAAATGATTCTGATAAGGTGAGTACAAATGGTCATGAAAATTATGAAAAAGGTAAAAATGATTATCAATTAAACTTTCTTATTTCTGGCCAAAATGGCAATAAAGATCCCCTCCTGGGAATATCAAATAATACTTTTGTGTTTGAACAGAAAAAGGATGATAAATTATCTCCAATATATAATGAAATTTTAGGAAAAGGATCATCTAAGAAGTTTTCTAATTTTTTTATACATCCCGATACTAAAGTTCTAATGATAAAAAGGTATGACACTTGCAATGACACATATACTTACTGTATTGTTGTGCCAGAAAAATTAAAAACTAACACATTAACTATTTCTCATTTATCACACTTTGGATTCACAAAAACTTACGAATTTTTATCATCTAGATTTTTTGGAGAGGAATGTACAACGACACATTAAATTTTGTTGCATCTTGTACAAATTGTTTACAATCAAAACATCATCGTATACTTAATGCACCTTTACAGCCAACCTACACACCAAAATTTCCTGGACATGCTATATCTACTGACTTGTTAGGTCCTTTCGAAAATGGTCAATCCATATTGACCGTAATTGACCATTTCTCAAGACATGCAGAACTTTATCCCTTAACAGATACATCTGCACAAAAAATTGTTAAATGTTTATTTTCTTACATATCCACACATGGTCGTCCATCTGTAATTCTTTCAGATCTTGCACCCCAATTCACGTCACATGTTTATAACAATTTCAACGACACACTAGGTATCAAAATTTTACACTCTTCTGTTGCTCATTCACAAAGCAACGCGATCTCTGAAAGGAAAACAAAAGTATAAAATATCCCATAAAAACACTCCTACAAGAAAGACACACATTTGCAAATGCTATCAATATTCATAAATCCTTGTATAATGGATCAAAACATTCGTCTACACAATTTTCATCAAATTTCCTACACTTTGGCAGAGAATTATCGTTAATTTTTGATACATATGATTCTCAGTGCAACCAACCATTCCTTGATAGAAATGTTGATGTTTATAAACTAATGCATGACCTTGATAAAATGTATCATAAAGCTTACAATAATATTAAAATGTCTCAAGAAAGAAGCTATAACTATTATCAAAGAAAAACAAAGTTAAGAAACATTTTCGAAAAAGATATAGTATATTTAAAATCTACTGACAGATTTAGACTTAAGTATTATGGTCCTTTTATTGTATTTAAAAAGCATTCACCAGTTGTATTTTCAATAAAAAGAATAAACTACCCTGATGAGTCTGCATTTAAGGTACATGTGGATAGACTGTTTCTAGCTCCACCCAGAAATACACATTTAGTTGATAACTGTATTACAAATGATCAAAACACTTTTCAAAACATATCAACACCTACACACTCATATAATCTACGTCCAAGACAAAAATGCACACCAAATAATTTCAATGCTGTTCCAACATCTACACACTCATATAATTTGCGTCCAAGGAAAAATAAGGCAATTCCTTAACTTAAAAAAAAAAAAAAAAAAAAAAAAAAAGGAATGAGTTACCACTGCAGGGGTAAACTTATTGCCATTAAAATCATAGACTCATAAATGATCTTTACACTTTGTTTATTTAATATTTATCATTTGAAATTTTTAATTTTTAATTTACAATCAATAAATCAGTTTCTTAAAAGATATTCTTAACAGTATTTCTTGTATATATAAAAAAAAAAAAAAAAAAGTAATATGTAGATGTTTTGCTGCAATTCCCGGGAACTTTGTTGTGCTTACTGCATCATTGCATGCCATTATTGGCGGGCCCACTTTTTGCATGTTCAAGGGTGCAATTGACATAAAAATATTGCTCTAAAATGTTGCATATTCTTTTATTCAAATCGATATGTTTGATATGTTTTTCTTAAAAAAAAAAAAAAAAAACGTAGTTATGACAAACTGATAAAAATATGCTCTCACGTTATATTAACATTTATTTAAGAAATCTCCCGTCCCTGTTTTTGAGGTGCATTTTTCTTAATAGCGTGGTGGAGCTGTTTTTTTACATGCCCTATTCATCTAGGACGAAGGCCCTAAGCCTGAGTCATATACTTGTGATTCACACAAGAGTAAGGTGGGTTGTTCGTGTTACGGTGGATGCCTAACACAATTGAACAGATTTCCTGGCTGGAATTGGCCAAAACACATTTTTGCTTATATTTTATGGTGTTATTCACACATCATATTTTTCATATTTTTATTCTGATAAATTTTTTCTGATGTTTCTTACACATCATTTGGTGTATTGCATATTTAGTTTTAGATAATTTTGCTTCTTTATATTTCGTTTTTGCATTTATATATATTATTTTCTATTGTAATATGAGTACTATTTGCACAAAGTACTATTATGTTTGCAAACGAAGTATAGTTATATGAATCTAGCAGAAGAGATAGAAAAGTTCATGATATCCAATATTACTGCTTCTTCATTGTGAGCGTCAGTGATTCATATAGATATATCAACAAATCGTACATGCAGCGGACTATGAAGCATATATTTAAAAAAAACTGATATGACTGGAGAATATTCTCATGGACATGAGTGAAAATGTGCACATATTAAAAAAAAGAATTGTAATCGTAGCCACTCTATATATTTCATACAAAGTTGTACAACTATTTACATATATGTTTCTTTTGATATCTTATACATATATAATTTTTCTGTTTTATATGTAGAATATATGTTGTATATGATAACCCTGAGCAACACCTCGTTTTTTTCAGACGAAGGGGAGAAATATGTGATATCGAAAATCACATATTCTAAATTATGTATTGCATTTCTGATAAATTTAATTCTTTCCCAATTCATTTTCTATCTTTATAAAAAGCGAGTTAATATATGCGGTTTCATTCCTTATTCCAAAAGAGCAAGCCATTATATCTCTATTTCTTTTAATTAAAAATAAAATAAAAGCAAGAGATGAGGTTTCAATCGCTTAATTCTGTGGAGGACAATTCGTTTCATCTCAATTAAATAAAACAGAATAAGAATAAAATGTTTCCTTATGTCATTTTTGAACATTGAACAGAGCGCACATCTGCTGCTTAAAATAGAAATAATGTATTATTTTTCGGCTAAAGTCTATGAGTAAGAATTTAACGATAAATTTTTGTGATCAAGATTTTAAGGTTAGTTTGCTAGATTCTTACGAATTGATAACGGTTTTTTGGCTAAGAAATCAATCGCCAATATATTTTAAAATGTTATACTAAATTAGCTATAACTGAAAAAGTTGGGTGTTGTTCTTGGCATCATAATTCTGTGGTTTTGTGTAATGTATCCAGCCAACAATTTAATCACTCCTACCTCTGCTATCGTCAAGGACTGTTTTTGCTTGCTTCTCTCCCCGTCTCCCCGTGTCCATTCCGTTCCAGTAATGTACATTCATTCATTCATCCTTCCATATATTCTACATAAAACTTTAATCTTGATGTTTCGGGTGAATATTTATACTGTGAATTAGTTCAGAATTTATGTGTTATTGAAATTGCAAGAATTACGATGTTTTTGGTCACCAATAAATAATTGCATCAAAGATTTCGCGATCCTGTGTTATTTGCGACATAACGCTTCTTCTGTTTATCTTCACGGTTGTTACGAAGAAGGAATTCACACTACCTACCAAATAAACATTAGATCACCCCCTTTCCCCCCGCAAATACTGTTTTTACACTTGGGTCCTAGTCCTACACCTAGGTAGATTGCCTCCGTATTCATTTTTTAAAAAGACCTAGCCTGTATTTGCTCGAGTTTTGAAGAAAACCACGGAAAATCAAGAACGGCGAAGTTGACGAGCGCGACTTGGAATTGAATCAGGCACTTCCCATCAATCAGTTCATTTTGAAGTAAAAAATTTAGCTGATGAAATGTATACCTTGTATGCAATGTAAAAGTTACTTCACGATTTTATCTAAAACAAAATTTGCATTATTTCTATGCAAAAAATATTTTCTAGTCATTCCAACTTTGATTAAAAAAATTTGTACCATTATTGTTATTATTATTTTTAATTATAACTATTTTAATCAAAAGGTAAAAAGCTGCTATTTAAATCATTATTCCACAAACTTATTTTTTACCCGTAAATAAATAATAATAATAATAATAAATAGCTTTTAGATTGTTAGAACGCATTAACGGCCAAGAGGTCCTGTCACTGAAGCTGGTAGACGTGAGGTGCTGGGTTTGATCGCTGGTCACACTCGTCGGCGTAGCCGTTCGAAGTTTTCTCCAAAACTGACATAAACACTGGTAAGATCCCGATAGATGTCACTTCCCCCACACTCCTTGGACCTTAGTGCAGGCATTCGGCCTTAATCCTAAAACAACCAACACCTTTTAGAATGGTAAAAGAAAAAAAAATCAGTTTGTAAAAAAATTTAAATTTATCAACTGACAACCTTAAAAATTAATAAAATATATTAAATGCAATAAACTCAGTGTGATGAAGTTAAAATTCTCCTCCCAAAATAATCAACTCATCTACTTCACTCCCCCCCCCCAACAATAAATGTATTATCTATAGATAACTTGGGTCCTAGACTTGGTGGATTGCCTTTGTAATGGTCTTTTTAAAGGGACCTAGCCTGTTTTTACTCGAGTTTTGAAGTAATCCACGGAAAACTTCGAACGGTTAAGTTGACCACCGTGACCTGGAATCGAACCAAGTACTTCCCACTTTCGAGAACAGAACCTAACGGCTACTGGTGGTGGTGGAGCATGTTTTATTTGCAAGGGGGAAAAAAACAATAACTAATGAAATGTATGCTTTCTATGTTGCGTAAAAATGACTTTTAAAATTTTATCTAAATCAAATTTGCATTATTTCTATGCTAAAATTATTTTTTCTAGTCATTCCAAGCATAATTGAAAAATTTATACTAAACCAATGTAAACAATTTTAACCAAAATATAAAAAGCGGTTATTTCAATCACTATTCTATTATTATTTTATTTATTTATTTGATTCCTTAATTTAAAAACAAAAGTTATGATTAATAATTTTTTAAATAGGTACAATTAACCCAAATCATATAAAATTTAAAAAAAGAAAAAAAAAAAAAAAAAAAAAAAAAAAATGAAAATTAGAAAAGAAAACACTTAGTTTAACTATTTTGGTAAGTATACAAATTATTTGAAAATTTTAAATCATTATTAAAGAACGAATGTATCTTAGTTTTTAGAATTAATTGATTAAAATAAAAAAAATAAAATTTTTAAACAATTTCTATATAAAAATGGAAAATGTAATATATCTTAGCTTTTAGAATTAAGAAATAATAATAATAATCAAATCAAATAATCCTTTTATTTTCCTACTCTCACACCAAGAGGCATGATAATTTATGATCAAAATTTTCAAAATAAGTACCGTAAATCATTTAAATTTCATAAAAAAGCACTTGTTTCTATAAGCCTTCCATGCTAATCTGCAATACCGGCTAATATTTTCGCCACCTAGTGACCCGTTGATTAACTAAATTTTCTGGTCAGTTTTCTAGTGAATCCCATACCTCGTTTTTTCTCCTCTTCTATAGCTTCATGTTCCTGAATAATGAATGGTTGGGTGCGTCTCTTCCACTGAGCTGAAGAACAGCTGGAGGAAATGCTGGACCGGTTTTCAAGTGCCGTTTTTTGAAGGTTTAACTAGAGTGACCATATTTTTTTCATTGAATTTGGAGACAAAGATGGCGGTGTTCTCGAATTTCGAGGACAAAAAAAAAAAAAAAAAAAAAAAAAATCACCTTAAATTGTAAAATGTTAGTAATTTTTATGTATAAAGCACCTAAAAGAACTTATTTCAGCTTATTTATTATACATATAATAAATTACTATAATAAAACATTAATAACTTTATAACTGGCGTCCCCAAATGTGTTGTAATTTTTTGGGGACGAAGGTAGTTTTGTCCTCGAGATTCGAGGACATATGGTCAGCCTAGGTTTAACTTCCGAGCGTTGCACGGCAAAAAGCATTTCATATCTTTATATTTCAAAGTAAAATTGTGTAAAGGTTGTCTGTTCGAACAACCATATGCTAAACATGATATTATAATTTTAAATTTTAATTCTTTAAAGTGTATAATAGTAACAGACGACCCGACAAATGTCGCCTGCCGTGCAAGGTTTGGCAAACGATTGCAGAAAAACTGGAACCATTTAAAGTTATTGGAACCATTTGCTCCAGTCGTTCTTCAGCTCAGTGGCATAAAATAATAATATAGGAAGAAGGAGGTTATATGTTTTTGGTTTCGGTTTGTAATAAAATCCAGGAATGCTGGGTATAGGGTTGTAACAGTGCTTCAATCTGATTGGTTGGAGACTTGTTGGCGAGATTTTTTTTTAATCGTCTGTCTCTCTGTCAATCAGTTCCCTTCCGCGGAGGAACAAAATTGTGATGACATGTCTCCTGACCGCCCATAGAATAATATTCTATTCTGACCATAGACTGATATTCTATTCTGACTATAGAATAATATTCTATGGGCAACACCGACGACAAACAGCGATAAATGCGCCGAGGATGGGTGTCCCACATCGAGCTTTAATTTAGGTAGAGAGCGAAATGGCAACCCCTTTGTGTGGCCAACATCCATCGAGCTTTAATTTAGGTAGAAAGCGAAATGACAACCCCTTTTGTGTGGCCAACATCATCGAGAAGTGTCACGTGACAATAACTTTGAGATTTCTCCTTTCTCCTGTGAGCGTGAACTACTACGGTATTGTGTTAGGCGAAAGCCGAATCATAGAGGTATTGCGCCCGCGTGGTTTGTGATCTTTCCTCGTTGTGCGTAAGCGCATAGCGTCAAGCCACAGTGTGCGCCAAGCGTAAATTCTCGCCAAACTCACTTAGCTCCGTAAGCTCCGTAGAGGTCTGCCGCTACAAAGAGACGCTAGTAACATCGAAATATAGTCTTGATTTTCAATTCTCATAGGAATTATGTATTAAAATAATATTTTTAATTTTCATTATTGACGATATTGGCATAAAAAAAAAAAAAAAAAATTACCATTGTCATAAAAAAAATAAACCCATCAAAAATCGGAGCAAAAATTTATAGGAATATAATACTTTCATCTTATAACTGTAAAAGAAATTACATTATAATAATATAAAAAAGAATAGGACAGATTCTATTTTTTAATGTCTTCATAATATTTTTATTAATAATCTAGATGCATCATTATTTAAGATATTTGTTTTATTTATTATTCTCTTCTTTATATTTAAGAAGAAAGTATTCGATTAATGGAAAGTTTTAGTCACTGGTTTCCAATGAATTTATACGTTTTGACATATCCTGTACACGATGGCACTATTTTAAGTGTCTTCGTCTGTGCCTAAACTTTTGTGGATTCTCTATCTCATAAATAAGTGGACGAAATTTAACCAAACTTGATATTTAGTTCTAACATCGAAAATTAGTGCTTATAAGCTTTTACTGAAAATCGCCCACCAGCGAGCGAGCGGTTCCGCGCTCAAAGCTGGAAGACGTGAGGTGCCGGATTCGATCCCAGCTCGCGCTCGTTGGCTTAGTTGTTTGGAGTTTTCCATGGTTTTCTCCGAAACTTGCGTAAATACGGACTAGGACCCCTTAGAAAGAACTCCCCCACGGAGGGCACTCCTCTTTATAACTAGGATCCTAGGGTAGTCAATCAGCCTTACTTCCAAAACACCAAATGCCCAATAGGTAGCGCTGTCATCCCGTATATATTTATTTTATTGTATTTATTTATTTATTTGTTTCAACAAAGTACGAAACTTCGCATAAATATGCACAGTGAGAATTGTTTTTTAAAGAATTTTTGTGAATAAAAAAGAATTGTTTAAAATAGTAATAATCAATTATGAAAAAAAAAAGGTAAATGTAAATGCATTACTTTTCACTTGGAGGGGGGGGGTCTATATAAATTTTTAATATTTGTGTTTCTGAAAAGAACCCATCAATACCTTTAAAACGAATGGCTGAACCCTAAATATAGAATAATTAAAAACAAATTTATCAGGGTTTTTTTTTTTTTTTTTTTTTTTTTCGTTTTTTAATAAATAAATAAAAAACTTATGGAGAAAAATTCAGTTTTTAACATAGGAATGTGGTCTATAGGACATATAATAAACTTTCTTTAGCCATTATTATATATATATATCTCTGAAATGAAAATCGTTTGCATTCATCATGAAAAGAAATTTTAATAAAAAATTATTTTAGTTAATATCTAATTTACATTATGTGTATTTGTATAGGAATAATTTAGAAGAAAGTTTTGTGATGGCCACAACATACTATATATTTGAAATATTTTTATTTCTATATTTTATTCAAAAGATTTTTTTTTTAATCTTTTTTATTAAATTGTAATTTATTTGAATAAAAATCGCTTAGCAGAGTTTTCATTGGAAAGAGAAATAATAATAAGAATAATAAATACATAACTCTTCTAATATATTTGTCAAAGAATATCTAATGAGATAATTATTCTTTGGTATTTTCAACCTAAAAATTATTTTTAATGGGAAACAAAATATTGCCAAGAAGGCGATAAGTAGCGAAAAAAATTTGGCGCAGCGAAATTTCACGTGATACATGTTGGACACGCTTTCTTCCATAGAAAAGAATAGGGATTCTCCCTCTACAAGTATATCTGATCGATGGTCCAGAGGGATGGAATTCGTCCCGCTGATTGGACGAGAGGATATAGCACAACAGCAAATCAACGATTAGGCTTCGGGATAATACTTTTCTATTTTCGTTCGATCGATGTTTTGTATTTTTATGTAAATTTTATTAATGAAAGTATTTACAAATGTTTTTTGATGATATACTATACATTTTTAATATTATAGACCAATTTCATAAAGAGTTTAAAATCTTTTACTGCCTATTTGTTCGTATTTATAAAGTGACATTATTCATTTTTCATTCAAGAAAGGGTTTGTAAACAGTAAGACTACTATATAGTAGTTATATAGTAGTCTTAGTAAACAGTACTGACGTGCTCCTTCTTCCTCTATTATTATTCTATGCTCAGTGGTCTATTCTTTATGATTAGTATTCTGGATCTATGTGGTGGCATCAACAAGTGTTAGTTAGTTTGGTTGGTTGGTTGGTTGTGATAACCAAGCGACAAAATAGTAATTGTTATTCTATAATTGTTATTTTATCATAATTTCGTTAAAGTTGACATTTGATTTTGATATCTTGTTTTATAAAGTATTTTGTTTGACATTTAGTTTATTTAATGCTTTAAAGGTAATAAATATTTAAATTATATGGGATTATAATATGGCAATGAACTGAAATGTGCGCCATTGCTTTCGCGTGAGCCGATTTTGGTATCCGAAATTCGTTCATTCTTTCTGTGATCAGAGAAGTTTGTCTAAATAACATTTTGTGTAGTTTTTTCTTTTGTGTTACTTTAAGGTTTTTCATTTCAGTTTTATTGTAATAATTTTTTCATATATATATACATCAGTTAATAAATCAAAATAATGGGGTAAGTAAATTTACTTGCTTCTTTCTTATAAATGTTATAACTTCTAAATTTAGTTTTTGATTGCAAATGCATGTTTCATGTTCTCTCGTAATTTCATCTGATAGCGTTAATTTTTAAGCGTAATTTGTTCAGAAAGTATTTTAGATACAGTAATGCACTTTCAATGTTTGTAGAGTCCATAAACGTACTTTAATCAACATTAAAATTATATTAGTTGCGATCTTTTCTGCTGAGGTTTTTTAGACAAAACACTTTTTTTTGGTAAAATTGTTTATAGTGTACAATGAAATTGACATTTAATATATACCAGATGTAAGCAATAATAATGCATTTTACGCATATTATATAAATAAATATATTTTGAAGAGCTGTAGTAAGTCATATTAAGAATAGATGCAGTGTTATAGAGTGTATTTTGTTTTGTAAATGCGAGTGCTTTTTATTGTAACAAAGTAGCAAAGCTTGTTACATACAAACTATCATAACATTTTAAGATATTTTGCAGATAGGCATATGGGAATCATAAACATATGGTTTAATTAAAATAGTAACAGTTAAAAAGTAGGGGAGAGCATTATATCATGGGACATTGACAATTTTTAAAACCTTATGGGCAGCATCAAAATCTTTTTTTATTTCTGTATATGTCTTAACAAATAGATAACAGCTCAGTAAAAAGTAGCATCAGAAACACTGAACACATGACTTGATAAATTTCATTGCTCAAAAGTAAATATCAATACTTTTTCATTTCGCTGGCGCAGGCAATAAAGTCACCAAACCAAAACTGATACAAGGAGCACCAGATGGAATATCCCCGCTTGTAACCTTTTACCGCCACATTTTCAAAACAAAAGCTAGTACTCAAATGTATTAAATTATTAAGCTGTATTTATTTAATTTAAGAATTTGTTTTTTGCTTTTATTCGCATGGTGTGTTTCAGGTAAAAGCAACTAAAGTTATACTTTACAGCTTTTTACAGAACATCTAGTAACCTCTGCTTGTGATAAAATGTTTTACATTCAAAATAATCTAACTTTTAGGGAAATATAAATTTTAAAAAGAACGAAAAATCTTGGTGAGATTTGCGCCAGTGAAGTGGAAAAATACCTAAATACCTTTCTCTTTGTAATTTCTGAATTTGTGTTTTTAAAACTACTCTACTCAATTTTAAATGGATATTGAACAGAAGATTTTTAAATGTTTCGGTTATGAGAAAGTAATCATAATGTATTTTGATTATTGGTAACAGTAGTAAGAAACTAGGAGAAAAAGTTTTGAAACAAAATTATCAATTTTTTTTTCATTTTTAACATAAGAATTTTTTTTTTTTTTTTATGTCGACACAAAATTTGCTTTCTTTCGGCATTTAGTGTTATACTCTGTGAGATAAAATCATCTGCATTAATCATGGAAGATAATCTTAATAAATAATAAATTAATAAATAATTTGTACTGGGTGAATTTGTATCAGATTATATAGAAAAAAGTTTTATGGTGACCAACATTCTAGGTTGTTTAGTATAATGAATATTTTATGACATTTAAATAAAAGTATTTACACATTCAGGATTTCCTAAATAATTGGAAAATGCACTTGTAAAATGAAAAGAAACTTCCAGGGGTTGATCTAGGTTTTAATTTTTGGGTCTCTTGTTTGTGAAAACCAAAATATTTTTGTAAAATTTTTATTTATTTTTGTGAAATATAAAATATTTTTGTGAAAAAGTAAAATATTGTGTAAAATCTTCAATTTTTACAATCACTTTATGTAATGTTTAATATCAAGTTAATAGAGTTTCGTTGAGCCAAATTAAGGCATAAATTAAAAATAATACTGAAATTATGAAAACATTTAATACAAGGATCATTTTTATAAAACAAAATCTTGTAAAGAGACTCATTTTATAAATTTGAATTTTGTGAAGGGTCCCTTTTTATGAATTTGAATTTTGTGAAGGGTCCCTTTTTACTATGTGGAATTTTGTGAAGGGGCCGGAAAAGGGACCCAAATTTTGCCTGGATCGACCCCTGACTTCATTATATGATGAAATTAGCATTATTATCTCCAGGGTTGTTATTTTGTCCACTTTTCTGTCAAAAGTCTGGGACGCTGGACAAAGGTGGAAAAAACCACACGAAACTGGACAAAATAAAATCCACTGAGCTGTACATGTTCAGTGCTTAAAATTATTCTTTTAAAACAATAAATTGCAATTTTAACTTTAAATAAGCATTTTTAATAATAGAAATATTTTATTAAAAATTAATAATTTGGTTAATGAAAAGTGTAATTTCATTTTAACCACGGGGAAAAAAAAAAAATAAATAAATCATGAAGGCAATGCTAATTACATTATTTATGTACAGATTGTAGATGTAACAAAGTAAATCTATTGTGGTGGACTATTATAATATTATCATGCTGAATATTAAAAGAAAAAAAATTTTTTTTTAATGATATATATAAATCTTTAAAAACAAAAGAAATAGACATGACATGGCTATTTAGCCAGAAAAAGATCTAATGCATAATGTTGAGTTATCTTCATTACATAATGTTGACAGTTAAAAATGAAGAATAACTTAATCCCCTCCCCTAACACCCCTACCTCGAGACCACCTAGAGACTATTTTCAATATTAAAGTTCTTCACAAATAATGCGATTTCGTGATTAATACATATACGATTATAATCTTAAAAATAATTTAAGTTGTTTCTTTGTTATTTTGTACTTAACATGGAAATATCTTATTTAACATTTCTATACTAGGTTAAAAAAAAAAAAAAAAAATCATAAATGTATATAGAATGTTTTTATCAATTTATGTCCGCAAGTTCTTTCAAAGCAAAGTTTTCATTTCTATATAACATTTTATTTGCAGTACCACCATACCATGCCATTTTTTTATCCAAAAATTAAAAAAATCAAATTTACATACTTAATCATTTGATAATTTTATTTTCTTATTTTAATTTTGTAAAAAAAAAAAAAATTATTTGGTAATAGAAATTCCACATGAAAAAAATATAAAATTAAATTTTACTTCCACATAGAAAAGTTATTTTTTATTTTTGACAAAAATAATGTTTTTAATAATTTAAATACGACAGATATGTATATAACTGTATATATATGTTTATATATACATATATATTTATAATCAATTTGATAAACATGAAAAACTTTAAGAGAAATAATAAAAATGTTGAGTGACTGCAGTCGAATATCTGAACATTAAGTAAATCACTGTTGTTTAAATAAAATAAAGTAAGAAAAGTCATTAAATAAACAAATGAGAAAATTAATAATAAGCATTTGATTATTTGCTCCCAAATAGTCCAATGTTTAATGGAACAGAATATATCTGAATTCTTTTGTGTATCTCTGTAAAAGAACTATTAGTATTAGATTCACCAAAATGTATACAGTTTGTGAGGCATACAGTGCAGCCACACATCCGAAAACTAGCAGTGAGGACGCGCCCAAAATGTTGGAAGGATGCCAGCTTGTCCGACAGTTTGAAATTGGGAAAACATCCAGTAATTCTGCACTCTGTTATTGCTCATTTTCCCTGAGTCAGATGACAGTCACCCCTATTTTAACATTGGACTCATTGAGTTAGCACTTGCGCAGATGCTTCCATGGTTTCATCAAATGTGGTCGAAGAATATACGTATAACTTGTATATGAATTTAAAGCTGCTCAATCAAAGGAGGTATTCAGACACTATCGCATTTTAAATAATTTCAGACTATAGGCCATAATATTACAGAATTTTTCGTTATTTCCGTAAAAAAAATTTTAAAGGTTGGTTTCACAAAAATAAATCTATAAAATTCATTCGACAGTGACCGATAACATGTATATAAAGTTTCAGCTGAATTGAATAAGGAATTCAGATGCTGTCACACTTTAAATTATTTGAGCCCATAAGCTATAATGATAAAGAATTTATCTTTGTGTCCCAGTAAAAAAAAAAAAAAACTGCTTGATTCTCTAAGATGTATACAGTTTGTGCTACGATAACCTATAACATATGCAGATATAGATAATATACACCATAGGTTCCCAACCTTTTTTGACCTGGTGCCCCCTTTCCTAGTGAATATTTCAGTACCGCCCCCCTCCCACTCCAGAGAAATAAGAGCGTACATAATGCATGGTGAAAACAAGAATAATAATAATAAAAAAAATTACTAATAGATACAATATTGTTGGAATTGAAACGCTACTGAATTTCTTCTTTATTTAAAAAAGAGGAATAAAAGTTTTAGCTTACCAGTTATAAGGACAGGCAGGTGTTTTGGTGATATGAAGTAATCTATAATAAACTATTGCTTTCTAAATAAATAAATTGACAGTTTCAGAGAACAATCAAAACGCATACTTAATTATATTAAAAAATATTTTTATTAAAATTTAAAGACTTCGAATTTAACTAATGGGAAGGCTGAATTTGATGCATTTTAAGGAGCTTGTTAATATGAGGCTCGATTTTACTTAAAAACAATCGTAAGTCGCCGCGTTCAGTAACATGGAGCCGATTTCTCTTTTTCGTTACTAGTATTGCTACAGCACTAAATCCACGTTCTGCTAAATATGAAGATGGAAATGCTATCAGAAATCGTTTAACAATCGACCATAATACTGAATACAGTTGCGAAATCGACTTCTGCAGCCAAAATTCTTGGTAGCTATTCTTGAATTTAATTTTTAATTCCACATTTGTCGTTAGTTCTATTAGTTCTTCCTCTAACTGAGATGATCTAGTTTTTTTTTTAGACTATATTTGGTTAATTTTCCAACGCCCCTCTGTGCCATATCAACGCCCCCTAATTTTCTCTGGGTCTTTTACCGCCCCCCTGAAAGCCTCAAACGCCCACAAGGGGGCGTTATCGCCCACGTTGGGAACCTATGATATACACGAACGTGCGAACATCGTTCGTGGAAAAATTTTCTTCCTTGCAGAAAAATTTTCAGCATTCATAAAAAAAAAAAAAAAGAGAGAGAGCATGGGATTTTTACGTGAATTCCTGATTTTTTTTTTCCCCCTAATATGCGGAATTCCGCAAACTAATTTCTTCCGCTTTAAAAAAAAATCGCGGATATCGTTTGTTTAAAAAAAAAAAAAAAAAGAAGAAGAAAAAGAAAGAAAGAAACGTTAACTATTGGCAAAGCCTCCAGATTCCCAATCTTTCTACATTTACAACATAAATGTTAATATTCATTTTAACATCGCATCATGACGTTCTAGAACCTATAATATAAAGAAATGAAATTGTTAAATATTTCTTGCTCATGGAATTATTTTTTGCCCTTTCCGCCCTTTTCTTATCTATAACTAGCAGTCAAATGTTCTGCAGAAGTCTTTTGTATCTCCATGACAGTATTGATTTTAAATTTGCTTTTTGAATTCTAGAATTAGAAATGAAAGAGTTTACTTATTATGTAATTATTATTTTTTACTTACCTTCCCCCCTTCCCCATCTCCAGACAGTGACCAATGATCAATTCTAGAAACAAAGTGATAGAAGTAATCGATATTTCTCACATACGTAATTATTTTTAGATTTTATTACTAAACTTGATGAATCTATTTTTCATCAATTAAATAAAAAATTTATTCTTAAATTTTAATATACCTTATACAAGCTTTTCATAATTTTTGGCTGATTAATTTCAGTCACAATCGTGACCATCCTCAGAGCCAAGACAAACGTCGACGTCCTTCTTTTTATAAACTCGCGGAATGCTGTGGTTGTTACTTCGCTTCACTTCAGAGTCTTGCAAGATGTGTTGCCATGCAGCAGGGATGATGGAATGTTCTCTATCGTTTAGTGTTGGGGTTAGTAATAATTTCGAGGGCCTCCCGTTTTAGAGCGTAATTATGGTTATTGTAAGGTGCTATTTTTTGGATGTTAATGGAGTTAATGTTTATAGGGTTATTATTGTGGGTAGTGGAGAAAGCGGTAGAGGTTTTTCCTAATTTAAGGTCTGCACGGTGTTCTTTTTCTCTATCGGCGATTTTTCGTTTGGTCATCCCAATGTAGCAGGCTTTATTACCATTGATATGTTCAAAGTTGATTTTATAAATTCCGGAGGTGGAGTTTTGTGGAATGGGGTCTTTTTCGTTCCGGATGTGTTGAAAAATGTTTTTGTCTGGTTTTATTGGAATGTTTAGGTTATTATTTTTAGCTTCATTTTTTATTTTAATGCTGGCGCCGTTACAAAATGGGATTGCGGTGGTGAAATTAGGTTTAGTTTTCTGGGCATTACTGATTTTGTTTAAAGATTTTAGGCGTTTTTTGTATAATTTATTTATAAGATTTTTAGAATAGTTTGCTTTAGTGGCGATTTTTTTGATATTGTTAAGTTCTTTATTTAGTAATTGTTTGTTAGAGCAGATTAAAATAGCACGGTTGATATAAGATTGAATAGCAGATAATTTGTAAGTGAGGGGGGGTTTACAATTTTTGTTAATAATTTCAGTGTTAGTAGTGGGTTTTCTGTAAACGGTAGTGTCAATAGTGTTATTAGGGTTTTTTATGATTTTTATGTCAAGAAAGTTTAGAGTATTGTCGGTTTCTTTTTCGATGGTGAATTTAATATTATTATCTAGATTATTAAGGTTGGTTAGAAGGTTATCTGGGTTTTCGGTGTCGGGTATAATGGCAAAGATGTCGTCTACGTATCGAGTCCAAAGTTTACAATTTTTGATAATATGGTTGGCTGAGTTTTCAATAAGGCGGAGTTTTAATTCTGCAATGATACCGGAAATAGGGGATCCCATAGGGACGCCTTAAGTTTGATGGTAAGTATTATTGTTAAAGTTAAAGTACGATTCATTAAGGAGGAGGTTATTTGCTCTGATTAAAGTTTCGCTAGTTTTATTATCTCCAAACATGGTGGTTAATTTAGTGTTAATTATTGTTGTGATTTCTGGGATATTGATGGATGGGTAGAGATCTTTTACATCAAAACTAACTAATTTATCGGTATAATTTATATTAGTATTATGAAGTTTATTCAGAAACATTTCATTTGAGTTTATTGAGTAGTTAGAGGGAGGGAGAAGAGCAATGTAAATGTTTTTCATTTATTTTTCGAGTTGGTACGTTGGGCCTTCGGATTTATTTACTACTGGGCGGAGAGGGGGAGGGTTTTTGTGATCTTTGTATTTTGCAAAGAGCCGAGGTATAGTAGAAGCATGGTTATTAAAGGTTGGTTTATTATTGTTGGGCCATTGGCCAGTTTGTATAAGATCTTTTGTTTTATTTATGAGTTTATTAAGAGGTGAGGGTTGGATTTTTATAGCTTTTAGTTTTTCTATTGTTTCATGCATCATTTCGTTATATTGTGTACGGTTCATAATGGTGATAAGATTTGTTTTGTCTGACATAAGGAAAGTTAAATCACGATTGTTTTTTAAGTTTTTAAGACATTTGATATCTTCAGAGTCATTGTAAGTTTTATTTAATTTAGAGATGGATTTTATAGCGGTGTTCCGGATTGTTTGTTGTTTGAATGCGGGAATGTGGTCAATGGCAGTTTCAATGTGAGCTATGGTGTCTTTTAAGTTTGGTTTGTTAAGTTTGTTTAAAAGACACCATAGCTCACATTGAAACTGCCATTGACCACATTCCCGCATTCAAACAACAAACAATCCGGAACACCGCTATAAAATCCATCTCTAAATTAAATAAAACATAGCAAAAATGAACTCGTGGAACCTAAAATATGTAGATATACCAACATAATAAAGTCAAATTTTTGTTATAATTACAATACTTTCCTTACCTATGTATTTTCAAAAAGAAAAATTTCCATGAAAGATATGTGAACCATTCATTTCATCATGCTTAGTAACAAATTTTTAAAAGGTATTTACGACTAGACTATGAGAGAGGAGATGACCATGTAGTTGAAAGCAGTGGGGGAGGAAGAGGGGAATTAAAATTGAAACTATAAACTATCACTTTTGCATCCAATCTGCCCTTAGAAAAATAGATATATTTATTTATTAAATATTTTTAACTTTGCATGTCTATTTTGAAGTATTTAAATTGATTATATTCACATACACAGGGTTCAGGAATTTGAAAAAAGATAGTCGCCAACAAAAAATTCTGGTAGCTAGTAAAAAATATTCTCCACTGTTTTCTTTCTTTTTTCAAGTTTCAAAATTTACTTGAATATAGAAATTAAGATTCTATATATAAAAACCAATTATTTATTAGGCTTGAATGATTTTTTTTTTTTTTTTTTTTTTTTAACATCAGGAAGCACCTGTTTAATATTAACGTCATGAAACTTGTTTTATTACTTTCATTAAACCAATACACCATCGGCATTGATACATCATTACACAGGTATCGCGATTCAGCACCAGATCAATAGCATGTACAGACAGGAGCAATGTAAACCAATTCCCTAAAACGGTGCAATAATTTAACGAGTTGCGAAACATTCATGGAGATGTGTAAATCCCCTAATTCAAAACAGTGTCTCAAAAAGTGATGAGAGAAGCAGGAATCAAAGCAACGAAAGTTAGTCTACATCGAAAGTAGAATTGGAGCCCGGTTCTGGGACCAATTCTTTCACCAAAATATATATTTAAAAAAAAAAAAAGTTTCCTTAAACAGGGTTCATACGCCTCAGGGAGAACCTGACAATCAGGGAAAACTCAGGGGAAAAAAATCTGTCATAAAATCTCAGGGAAACCTCAGGGAAACTTTCAAAACAAGCGCCAAAACCTGGAGAAACAGGGATCTACTCTGGAAAAAGCTCGTACTTGTGCGTTTCCGTGGCGTCATTATGGAAATCCGATAAGACACGCCTACTAGCATCATGCTGATCCAATGAAAACTGGGCACGTTTTTTGCATTATGAACAATCCAATCGTGAAATTAGACACACCTCTCTCTAAGAGATTCATTAGCTTGATTTTTCTCCATGGTTAATTTGTTTTCATTCGATAATCGGCATCTGGTAGCAGCTTTAAATATTTAGTTTGTTATTTAGTCTTATTGATGCAGTGTGCACGTGCTTATCTTAGTTATTTTATTAGCTTAGGCATTTTATTTCATTTTTTTTTTTTTTCTTTTTTTGTGAGATGGATCGAATTATAATTAAAAAATAATTATTATCATGAGTTGGAAAACATTTAATCTGGACTGGACAGATAAAAACTTAAATCCACAGTTTGCATTACAAAGCACAATGTCATTTAATAATCATTGGCTAGTCAAATTTTTTGAAGCATTTAGTTTAAGGGCAAATTTTTATATAAGGTAATTAAGTTTCCAAGAGTTTGTTATGTATATACACATTTCCAATTCTGATTAATATTTTATTTTGCCTGAAAAGGATTTTAAAATTAATTTAAAATAAGTTATTCAGATCCAAAACATTCTAGGCAATTAGTTTGCTAATACTTATTTTTATTTTTTTTATTTTTAGGAAGGGGGGGGGGGGGAGTGGATTAAAATAAACATCACTAGTTGTCGATATGGAAAAAATATTGATTCTGGGAATTAACTCAGGGAAAACTCAGGGAATTTGTTTTCTGAAAATGAGTATGAACCCTGTTAAACATTATTGCTAGTTAAAAAATATTGGTTGCCAATGGCGACCAGGTGATCATCTTTCACGAGTTCTGCACATACACATATTGATAAAGAATTGTTTTATATATATGGAAAGAAAAAAGAAAATTTTTTATTTAGTACTCGCAAATAATTAATAGTGGACAAAACGGTATTTTGTCCAGGATGGTTTTAACACTATGGAAAAAACTGAACAACCCTGATTATCTGAGATTAGGTATATCGGATAAAGAAAAAATTAATTTGCTTTGTTCAATTATATTATCTTGACCACTTTTACTTATCATACTAGTAGTTTTTTGGTGTTTTGAAGTGTGAAGAATTTGAAAATCATAAAATCAATATAATGTCCTACTATACATTAGTGTGTTTGTCTCTGTATACGATATCTCAAGAGTAAATGATCATAAAGAGGCCGGACCAGTTTTAAAATTCATGATACTAGAAAGAACCGTATTTATTTGCAATATTCTAATTTGAAAACTTTGTAAGTTATTTGAAATTAAAGATTTTCTTAACATTAGTGAATAGGGCATAATTTGGCATAAATGTACATTATTATGATGATGGTGATATTCATCATAAAGTCCTCAGACCATTTTTAAAACATCACTCATAATGCTGGAATGAACAATAACACCATTAACTACGACACATTCCATTTAAAAAACTTTGTATGTTATTTAAGATTTTCTTAAAATGCGAGAATAACATGATTAAGAGGTTTCAAAATATTATTTATGATATTGGCATTAATATTATTAAACATCAACATTTTATTTTAAAAAAGTCTTAAGTTATTCGAAATTAAAGATTCATGTCTATTTCAATCATTCATGTCTATTTTGAAATACTTAAATTGATTATATTCACATACATAGGGTTCAAAAATTTGTAAAAAAGAAATGGTCGCCAACAAAAAATTCTGGTAGCCTGTAAAAAAATATTCTCCACCGATTTCTTTCTTTCCTTTTTTTTTTTCCCTTTTCAGTTTCAAAATTTACTTGAATATAGAATTTAAGATTCTATTTCTATATGTAAAAATCAATTATTTATTAGGCTTGAATGATTTCTTTTTTTTACATCAGGAAATACCTGTTTAAATTTAACAAAATGAAACTGGTTTTATTATTTTTATTAAACTAATACACCATCAGCATTGATACATCATTACACAGGTACAACGATTCACCATCAGGTCGATAGCATGCGCAGACAAGAAGCAGTGTAAACCAACTCCCTAAAATGGTGCAATAATTTAATACTGAGTTGTGAAACATGCACGGAAATGTGTAAATCCCCTAATTCAACACAGTATCTCAAAAAGTGGTAAGAGAAACAGGAATCAAAACAGGGAAAGTTAACCTACATCGAAAGTAGAATAGGAGTCCGATTCTAGGACCAATTCTTTCACCAAAATATATATTTAAAAAAAAAGTTTTCTTAAAATTGAAAACATTGCTAGTTAAAAAACATTGGTCGCCAGTGGTGCCAGCTGACCGTATTTCACAAGTGCTGCACATACACATATTGATAAAGAATTGTTTTATATATAGGGAAAGAATAAAGATAATTTTTTATTTAGTACTCGCAAATAATTACTAGTGGACAAAACGGTATTTTGCCGGGAAGGTTTTAACCAGGTTTTTTCCAGTGGCTTTTTCCACTATGGAAAAAACCGAACAACCCTGTTAAGTAATAACTTGAACAATTCGTTCTGCATATTTTGATGAAAATTTAGATTCTGAATATTGAAGCAGTATCTGTCCTTAGCAACAAAAGGGGAAAGAAAATAAATAAATAACTTTATCTTTTCATATGATAACCTCCTCTAAACAAATTTAACAAAAATATGAAAGCAAAAAAAAATACTGTACTGCAGTGGTGAATATCTCGATGTATGCTCATTTTGTGAGCATTAAAACTATGGATGAAATTCTGTCTATGACAGAATTTATTTTAGTATTGCAGGACTATTTGTATTTTAACACCCTTTCAAAAAAATAAAAATAAAAAAATCTGAAAACACTAGCCTAAATAATCAGGAAATTTTCATCTGAGATCCGTTGACTCTGTAGTCAGAGTACACAGCTATGAACCCGAAGGTTGTGAGTTCGATCCTCACCGATGGGAAGTGAAAAAGAAAAATCTGAAAACACTTGTCTAAATAATCAGGGAATATTCAGCCAAGACCTGTTGGCTCTGTGGTCAATTATGAACCCGAAGGTGGTGAGTTTGATCATCGCCAATGGGAAATGAGAGAAGAAAAGATACATAAAAGTTTTTACAGATTTCACAAAATATTTTAAAATAGAGTAAGAAATTAAATGGTAAAATTGGATATTGGCAGGCATTTTCGAAGTAGAACACTAAATTGGTAATGACGCAAAATGCCAGATTGAAAGAAATAGTCTTGTCGTACTAATAAATTTCCATTTTTAACATTTACTTGATTTTTTTTTATTATTATTTTATTTGCAATTGTAATTCTCTAAAAAGAAATTTACAAAATGTAAATAATGTAATTTCTCACTTATATTTGAAAGATTCCATTTAATTTTTTTTTGTTAGAGTGGAAGAATCCCACTCAATATTTTTTTCTAGTGCGAACCCTGAATCATGTCAATCACTGTACTTGATGCATATATGATCTGAAAATGAATATTGTGATTATGAAAAAATCAGTTATTTGGTTTATCCTATAAAGATATGATTAATCCTACAGAGATATATAATAAGCTGAGTTAAAATTTTTATCTAACCATTAAGGGACAAACTAGCGTCACATTTATATTTTTATTAAGCAATATAGGAATTATTTTGATTAGCAAATAGATAAGTTGCTCTGTTTCAAAATAGTTTCTGTAGAGCTTTTCAGTTGATAGTTTATATTTAAATTATTACATACTTTAATTATTTTAACAAAAAAAATTCCACTCACTCTTTAAATGAAAACATCTTTGTTTGACTAATGATAGGGAGAACAGATCAGATCAGGCATTGAAATTTGTATCATTGATTCAAAACCTAATCAGTTTTAAATTTCAATTCCTTTTTATCTGTAGATTTCTGTTCAAAATTCAGCCCTTTTGAATTCTTTAATAGGCCCTTGACCCAGACCTATTCATTATCTGGTGCTAGACATTTAATTACAAATGCCATATGAAAATTGCCACATAGTATAAATATATTGTCACTGTTCGGTCCACATGATCAAGCATACAATACAGATATAGCATAATACCATACAAATACAGTTTGTAAACATAAATTTTAAGCTAGTACCAAAAAATTTGTAACATGTTAAAATGAGTTTACAAAGTGTTATTATGATTGATGAAAAGCCCCATTAAATGTCAGTTTTCAACTTTTTTCACTCCTTTTAAATTGGAATCACCTTTCAAATTTAGGTTGTCCTTCAAATTTTCATCACTGTTATAAACATTTAAGTAAATGTTAGAAAAGGTGTGACTGGTACTTGATGTTTTTAAAAGGGCTGCAGGGTGCTAAATAAAATGGGTTGAAAAAAGGCTGCAGTATGGAGCACCCTTCCAAATTAGCCTATAGTCAGCAATAAAAAAAATTCAAAAGATGCAGATTTTAGCACCATATTATCCATTAGCAAAGATAACCTTTTTTCAAATGGTGTAATAAAAATGCAGGTTTCCATATTAGGGCTCGTGTTAGGTGGCAAAAGTGTTATCATATTTAACACATTAATATTTGTCACCACACTTGGTGACAATTCCTATTATTAACAAGATTAAAACTTATAAATTTAAACTTTGTATTTCTATATCTAGAATGCTTTTAAGTTAAAATCAATTTCAACTTTCTATCTGGTATTCTTTTGAATTAAATTATTTCAATATCAATTAAGTTTAGTTAATCCATTTGTTATGCATTTTTAAAATTTATTTATTAATTAGCTGGAAGTTTATTAAAATTGTAAAAGTTAACACTTTATTCTTAAAATTGTAAAATTTAACACTTGTTATTATTATAATTTGCAAAGTTTTATTTTTAGCCTTTAAAAAAAAACTACAGTGGTGGACATAATTATAAGACTCCTATCTAATTTGACAAATAGTGAAAGAAAAGATTCAGAACTTAAAAATGTTTTATCAAATACGTCAAAAACATAAATTTATTCTGTTATCATATATAATTATTTTATAATAATGATATTTTCATACAATTTAATGAAAAAACTTAAAAACATAATGGACAAAATTATAAGACACCAACCGTTTTTTCCAAATACAGTGGTCAACATGATTAGCAGACACTAATGGTCTAAAAGAAAATCCTCTAACATGGTTATTCAATATTTGGTTGAGCCGGCATTGTTTTTTATAACATGAAAGGTACGATTTGGCATCGAATCTATCAATTGTAACAAAGTATCGCAAGACAGTTCTTCCCAAGCACATTTTATAGCATTCTTTAGGTCTTCGACACATAAATTGCCTCCCATTTCGGTAAACAGCATGAGCTAAGATCCCCCACAAGTTTTTGATGGGATTTAAGTCTGGGGAGCAAGAAGGCCACGGGAGAACATTGATACTTTGCTCTGAAAGCCACTTTTTTGTTTCGTGTGATGCATGAATCGGTGCATTATCGTGCTGGAAAGTATAGTTTCCGCCACAAAAAAGTTCACTGTATATGGCTAGTTGATCTGAAAATTCTTATACTTTTCAGAAATTCATTCTTGAATGCACAAAAACAATATCCGTTTTCCCTTGAGCCGAAAAACCAGCCCAAGTCATTACTGAGCCTCCGTCCATTTGGCGGCTCATTAGTACATGAAGAGACTTCCGTAAATCATGCCACTAATATTGAAACCTGTCAGGACCATCCAGGTTAAACTTTTTTTCATCAGAAAATAACACAGACAGGGGTGGCGTCAGAAGGGGGGCCGGGGGGGCACAGGCCCCCCCGTCGGGGAGTTTGTGCCCCCCCATCGGGGCAGATTCCCAAAATCTGTCGGGGAAAAATACCCTTTTTTCCCCTTTGTTCAGCAACAAAATATTTTGTTTCCTTTTCATCATTCGGAGTTTGTCTTTCTAGAGAAGTTTTTTTTTTTTTTTTTTTTTTTTTTTTTCAGTAAAACTAATGGCATGCAACTGTGATGGCTTTGCTAGCATTGATATACTATGTACTCCTCTTCTATGTCAGTTGGTGGGAACAACAACAGGAAAGTAAAGAAAGCGGCGAGTATTATTACTACAAGGATTGACCCATTCCTTATCTATTCCTTATCTTCTAAAATCACACTTGCTATGCTTCTGTGAAGAAGTCGTTTTTTATTGCCTATTATCCAGCTCTCTTTGAAATGGACAAAAAGCATGTAGGCTACGTATGTTTCCATTTCTGTGAACAGCAACTAGACCACACACACACACGTTTTTTTTTTTCTTCCCTGGAAATTTTTAAGAATAAGATATCTCTTTAAATAGTACATCGGAGAACATTGAGTAACTAACAGTTTTGTAGATAAAATAAAGAAAGAGGAGTTGCTAAACAAACAGAAGAGAGAAAACCATAGTAGAGTGTTTGAGTATTTTTCTCCATATATCACACGAGGTTTTATTTAACGCTACTGAACTTTAAGTCCTTAAATCATAATGATAAAGAGTTTTTCGTTGTGTCCCTGTAAAAATCTATAAATGCTAGATTCACCAAAATGCTTATAGTTAGTGCAACAGTGATTTATAATATTCATACAAATTTTCAGCTTAATTGAATAAGGCGTTTAGTTGCTATCGCACTTTTAAAAATTTGGTCTCATAGGCCATAATGATAAAGAATTTTTCTTTGTGTCCCTGTAAAAAAACTGCAAGTGCTAGATTCACCAAAATCTATACAGTTGGTGCAACTGTGACCTATAATATGTGTACAAATTTTTTGCTCAGATTAATAAGGCGTTTAGACGCTATCACACTTTTAAAAATTTGGCCCCATAGGCCATAATGATAAAGAATTTTTCTTTGTGCCCCTGTAAAAAAACTATAAGTGCTAGATTCATCAAAATCTATACAGATTGAGTATCTGTGACCTATAATATGTGTATAAAGTTTTTGCTCAATTGAATAAGGCGTTTAGATGCTATCGCACTTTTAAGATTTTGGTCCCATAGGCCATAATGATAAAGAATTTTTCTTTGTGTCCCTGTAAAAAAACTATAAGTGCTAGATTCACCAAAATCTATAGGGTTCGTACTATGGTGACTTACAATATACGTACCAACTTTCAACTTATTCGAACAATGCGTTTAGACGCTAGCGTGTTCACTCACAGACATACACACATACATACATACACACACACATACATACATCATCTCAAAAATAGTGGAAACGGACTCAGGGGACCTCGAGACGTATAGAAACATCAAAATCTCCAATTCGGATTTTTGACATGATTACAATACTTTCCTCACTATAGTGTTCGGAAAGTAAAAAGAACGAAATTTCATTCAAATAGATCACGAAAATATAATTTACATATTGATTTAAGTCACATTTACTTTAATTCTACTAATTCTTATTCAGGATACTGTTTTCAAATATTGTGTGTCTATGTCGGCTGTAGCTTTAGGGAGGATGATACATCCAAAGAAAATATCTAAAAAATAAGATGAAAATTTGTCGCTTTTGCTTTAGAACTTAAAGACAGCTTTAACAATGAGAAATGAAATAAGTAAAATAATTGAGACCTTTTAATAAGATTTGTTTTTTGCATTCTATTTCTAAAGAGAAAATTCTTTTAACTATTTGTGAAATTTTATAACGATAATTTGTTTAATATCTGTCAAATTCAAAGCATTAAAATATTTCCGTGTAATTAAGAGTCGTTTTAATAATTATATTAAATTAAAATTGTTATATTTATTTTACATCGCTACAGTCTGCATCACCAACAAATTAAAAATGTATTTCTCTTTTTGAAATTTACTTTTAATTATTTTTTGCTAGAGAGTCAGGGAACAAAGGGGAAGAAAAAAAAGGCAATCGGGGAACAATACAACTTTTACCGATTTTTAATGCTTGTTTGTATGAAAATAAAAATTTCGGAAACAGTAAAGAATGTTCTTGCTCTATTTTATCAATTCAGCAGCTCATGAATGCTTATATTTTATTATCTTCAAAAGTCATATTGCAATTTTTCATTCAGCATTTTTTTTTTTTTTTTTTCATAAAAAAAATATTATCCCCTCCGTGGAAGATCAAAATTGTGATGGCATCAGATGGCATGTTTCCGGGCTATCCTTAGGGATAGGGTACGTCCCAGGCCGTCGCCAATTGTCTATTGAGCAGCACTAGTGCAACGTTAAAACCCAACCAACCAACCAACTATAAAATACATTAATAATTATGAAATAATTCAGCCAACGACTGAAACATCTGTCGGTTCAATTTATAAATGTCAGAATAGTGAAAAACTACCTCAGAACTTGCAGTGCAGAAAGCAGGTTGCAAAATTTGATGATTTTAGGGCTTCACAGTGCAAGATCAAAGAAATTAGATTTAGAAAGAATAGTAACAATATTTGATAAAACCTATCCCAAAAGCCGAATTCAGTTATAATAATACGTAAATGGATTTTATTTTTTTAATTTTAATTTTAAATTTAATGTGTATGCAGGAGATTCCCAGAAATCCACACAAATTGGAATAAAATTATGTGTATTTTGAAATTTTGTGAAAATTAGCATTTATGAAACGAGATTTTGATACTGTAATGCATAAAAAATGACGAAAAATACAAATAAGTATGCTTGGAAAATAATTAACATAATTAAAAAATTAAAGAAAAAATTAAAGAGAAAAAGCAACTTAGTAAAAAATATGCATATAATGAAGTTTAATTTAATTTTTTCTTGAATTAAGAACTTAAAATTTATCTAATAAAGTAAGATACGAAATTTTACACAACATGTGATACAATATAAGCTTCTATTACAAGTATATTACCTTTTATTACTTTTTTTTTTTTTTTTTTTTTTTTTTTTTTTTAATACAGACAAAAATAGCTTTTTATTTTATTTATTTATTGTTATTTATGAACAATTATTATTTCTTGTTTATAGCATTAATGCATTTAAAATTTATCATCAACAGAAAGTAATCTGCATAAAATTGACTTTCTGTGTTTCGTGAGATTCAATTTCTGATGAATCATTGTTAATATCAGTGCTATCTTGAACTTTTCATATTAAAAATTTTACTGTCTGTTTGATAGTTACATTGGTTACAACATGCGGATTTCTGGAAGTCTACTGCATTTGTTCATGAAGTATTTAACATTATGAAGATTAAATAACGTAATTTTAATATTGATGTTGTATGATTATGAGAAAATTATACCTTAAGTGCATATTTAAATCAGCATATTGTAAGTAAAATTTGAAATTTTGATTTTTAAGAGAAATGTAATATGTATATACTTGGTTACAAATGAAATGTATTCCATGTTAAGAAGGAAGTTTTATCTGACATATGTTGGATGTCTTTGACTCTATTTATTTTTTCACAACTATGCTCATGCTCTAATATGCATGATTTACTTTTTTTTTTTAATATACATATTACATATATATTATTTTAGGAAGGTAGGGAATAGCTCGATACATTGACGAGATGACACGGCGTTTAAGTGAAAAGCTAACTTTATAAAAACAATCTACCTTGAATTTAATACTCTAATTTTTCCATAAAATCTCTAATTTTGAGCTGGAAGAACGCTAGCTCATAAATTATGAAATGTGAATGTGGCACTGGTGATGAATTTAATTAAATATAATTTTTCTTTAAAAACTCCAATTTTCAACTGAATTTAGGAGTTTTTTTACTGTGAAATCATAATCATTATTTTTAATTTTTGACAAAACCAATTAAAAATTTCTTTTTTGTTAAAAACGGTACATTTCCATAATATGATAATAATATAACGTGATTTATCATCTAACATAAATTGGAAGTTAAAAGGCTGGCAGCTTGTAAAATTAATTTAAAATGTCAATGTAAAGTGGCTTGAAAGGAAACAAAAATCACATTTTAAATTATTTTAAAAATATCTTAAAACTCAATAATTTTGAAATGAATTGAAAAAAGTTTGATAGTGAACTCATATCATTTTTAACCAATTTTTAACTCTTGCCAAAATCAGTTTACAATTCAAGATTTTTAAAATACTTGTTTTTCAGCTTCAATAAAAAAAATAAAAAAATTACGGGATTTATAATCTAACATGATTTAAATTCGGAAGATTGCAAGCTCGCATGTCTTAGCCGAATAATATGAAAAAAAAAGGAATACTGCTATAGCACGCAGATATTAAAATCTTAATGCAAAGTGACCTGAAAAATTAGATTTTAATCAATTAATTTAAAAAAAATCTATCAAACAGAATTTTACTAAGAACCATCCCGATTAAATCAGCCTTTTATTATTTTTAATAAGGGGAAATTTGCATTAAAGACGGTCTATTCGTTTGGACGTTACAGTGCCTCAAACACACAAAGTCTTCAAACTTATCATAACCCCCTCCTCTTTCTTATCTTAGTCGGTGTTAAAAAATAATACGGAAGCACTTAAAAAAAAAAACAGACAAACAAACAAAAAGAAAAGTACCATTGTATATTTGACATAGCGGATAGACACTGACAGGAAGGAGCATGGTGTTAAATATGCCTGTAAAAATGTTTCTACATATAGTGCCCCCCTGTCGGGGAACCGGTGCCCCCCCGTCGGGGAATTTCTGACGCCACCGCTGAACACAGAGTACCATTTGGAGGTCCAGGCCATAGTTTGTTTAGCAAAGTTTAGACGCTCCGTTTTGTGCCGGCTTAGAATCGGTGTTTTTTTCTCCAATTTTTTATATTTCATATAGGAAGCATTATGCAACACCCTGCGAATGGTTCTCCTTGAACAATTCAGTTTCGAAGCATTTTTAATGCCTGTAGTGGTCATCTTATTCTGTGTAGCAAGCGAAAGCACATGGTGTCTGTCTCTCGAGGACAAGCAAGGAGTACGTCCAGATCTTTTAATCACCGATCCATTAATTCCTCTTTTCAAAACGTTTCTAATTGCACATCTAGAGCATGCACATTATTTTCGAAAAAAGCAGGTGTTTTAATTAAAATGTTAGGGTAAAGGGCAAAACTGGGAAAATTCATTAGTGGCCAGTGGCCGGTACTGTCAGTTTCATTAGTAGCCACTTTTTTAAGTTAGTGGCCACTTTTCACATAAGACTATTTCTTTCAGACTGCAAAAAGCATTGTTATCATATTGCGGTATAATCACCACAAGAAAAATATGAAAATAGGAAATACATATAATAATAAAATTGACACAGGGACACTGAAATTGTAATTTGTAATTACGCTCTTTTTAAAAATCCTAAATTGCACATCCTAAATTAAAATCTGTTTAGGGCTGTAATAATAACAGCAAAAGTTTTTATCTTTCAGATAATTCAGTAGTACTTTTTTTCAATAAGTGAAATAAGCTGTTATCATTCACAGTTCATATTGATATTTTCTAGTAAATGAATCAGCTGATTCATCATCATAACAACCTTTTACATGGTCATGTGTAAATACAGTTAGCAGTTTTATCATTGTTTCTTATTTCTAAAAACACACTTTTTTAAATGATTTTATTTCAATAGAGTTAAAATATTTCCTCTTAAAAAGTATAGATATGGAAACTTAGCTGCTTCATTAAAAATAATTTACTTAGCTGCCAAATTTGTAGCTTTAAAAATAGGGAGATTTCTACTTTAAAATGGAAAGGAAAAAGGAAGATTTCTACTCAAAAGAAAGCAAATGCAAAATTTTTTGAAAAATACACATTTAAGCCAAATCAAATTTTGATACACACATTTGTCAAATATCTTAAATGGGTTAAATATACACTAAATACTATGGAGATAATAATGCAAAAATATTGTGCTTCGCAGGACATTTGATCATTAACTGCTAGTTGAAATGGAGCGCACATGTGTGTGTGTGGGGGGGGGGGGGGGATACATCTATATACTTCTTTATAGGTTCTAGAATCTAATCAAGAAAGTTTAAAATAAATATATACATTTATGTTGGAGAAAGATTGTAAATCACAAGGCTTCAGTGGAGCATGTGATTGCCAATCGTTGGAGGGTAGGAGGGAGGGGGATTACAAGAATTATGAGTAAGAGATATTAAACTATTCTACTTCTTTACAGATTCTAGAATCTAATAAAGTTTAAAATAGATATTTATATTTTTGCAGCAAATAGAGAATGACTAGAAATTATAAAGCTTTCTATAAGCTGTGTGATCACAGATCGTTAGGGGGAGGGAAGGGGGGGAGGTCCAAAAAATTATATGAGTGAGATATATTAAACAATTCTACTTCTTTATAGGTTGTAGAATATAATAAAGCAAGTTTGAAATGAACATTGACATTTATGCCATGGATGGAAAAAGATTGGAAATCACGAGGCTTCGATTGCCTATCGTCGCTCGATTTTTAGAATCTTCTAATGATCACACAAAGTGGCGACTTTAGTGGCAATCGATGCATGATATTTAATCGCCATCTTTTTTTATTTAGTCGCCATGTGGCCGGTGGCGACCGTTAGTTTTGCCCTTTACTTTGCAAGACATTTGATCATTAACTGCTTGTGGAAATGGAGCTCACATGTGTGTGTGTGGGGGATGGGGGGGGGGGAGTACATCTATATTCTTCTTTATAGGTTCTAGAATCTAATCAAGAAAGTTTAAAATGAATAATTACATTTACGTTATGGATAGAGAAAGATTGTAAACCACAAGACTTCAGTGGAGCATGTGATTGCCAATCGTTGGAGGAGGGGGGGGGGGGATTACAAGAATTATGAGTAAGAGATATTAAACAATTCTACTTCTTTACAGATTCTAGAATCTAATAAAGTAGGTTTAAAATATATATTTATATTTTTGCAGCAAATGGAGAATGATTAGAAATTATAAAGCTTTCTATAAGCTGTGTAATTACAGATTGTTAGGGGGAGGAAAAGGGAGGGGGGGTCCAAAAAATTATATGAGTGAGACATATTAAACAATTCTACTTCTTTATAGGTTGTAAAATATAATAAAGTAAGTTTAAAATGAACATTGACATTTATGCCATGGATGGAAAAAGATTGGAAATCACAAGGCTTCGATTGCCTATCGTCGCTCGATTTTTAGATTATTTTAATGATCATAAAAAGTGGCGACTTTAGTGGCGATCGATGCATAATTTTTAATCGCCATCTTTTTTTATTTAATCGCCACGTGGCCGGTGGCGACCGTTAATTTTGCCCTTTATGTTAGGGTGTCTTATAATTTTGTCCATAGTATTTTTAATATTTTTTATCAAACTCTATAAAAATATCATTTCTGTAAAACATTTTTAAGTCCTGAATCTTTTCTTTCACTATTTGTCAAATTAGATAGGTGTCTTATAATTATGTCCACCACTGTATATAGGGTAAGTGCACCAGTGATTGACACTTTTAGAGCAATCTCTGATGTTTTCAATGTTCTAGTCATCA
The DNA here is from genome assembly GCA_963930645.1 of Salticus scenicus. NCBI lineage: Eukaryota > Metazoa > Arthropoda > Arachnida > Araneae > Salticidae > Salticus > Salticus scenicus. Next base: position 39,688,656 of record OZ005654.1, on the reverse strand, counting down.
GAAAATATTTTTAGAAATCTTAAGTTAATACATATTGCATAAAAGGACGTTCAGAACCTCATATATGTTAAAATGTATACATTTGATAAAATTTTTTTTTTAAATTATTTATGAATTTTTATTTGACACCCACTCAATGTTCCAGTAATTGGTAGTGGTACCCTATGTTCCAGTGTTTGACACTGCTAGTTATTCATTTTACCAGTTATTAGCACCCTGCTATGCTCCAGTGTTTGACATAAAATATTAAAATTCTTATACGTAAAATGATTTTATCATTTTTCTTATTTATTATTTCGGGATAGATGTCAATTACTGGAGCATGCCAATCACTGGAGCACCTACCCTATTAAAATAATAATAAAAAAAATTTATTATACAAAGATAATTATATATTATTTGTTATAATTATTATTTAAGTATTATTATTATTATTTTTAAGTAAATTTTTTTTATATTTTTATTCATATAAAAGGAGCCGAAGTCGATCTGGTCGGTTTGAAAATGATGAAAGAGGTCGAAGAAGTAGAGATGATTATAGCTACAGAGATGTAAGTTTAAATATATTTTTTAATTAAAATATAGATTGTAAATCTAATTCTTTGTTGTCTCTCATCTGTCTTTATATGTATAGTTATTGAGAAAAATGTATAAATGACTCCACTTCCTGACTTAGGAGATACTACAGAAACAATGAACATAACAAACAAGAAAAATATCAAACTCTCAAACAACTACCAAAACTGTACAGATTAGCACTGGAAAATGAAATATAATGAAACTGTTGAATTGTTGTAAATATTATAACATTACACCCCTCCCCCTTTTCTTTTTAACTGAAATTGAAAACAACCAGTTAAAAAAAAAATCTGGTGTGAAACAACCACACAACTTCCATTACCCACTATTACACATATTATATGTATTTTTGAGAGATAATGTGATCAGAAAACATAAAAGTGACCTAAAGAAGTAGAAATCTAAAATATTTCCGATAAGAGAAACTTTGTACACATATAAAGACATAAAACGAAGCTTACATATAGCGAGGTAAAAAATAAGAGAAAAAAAATGGTAGAATTATTGTTTGAAGCACAAATTTCCGAGATTTGAAGATGACCTACCTTAGGAGGATGACTGTTAATTTTCCTCTAATAACCACGTAATACATGAGAAAAAAAAAATGGATTTATATAACAATTTTCAAGAAAATCATTAGAGCCGTTTTTGAGATACCAACTTTTACAAAAAATCAATTATTGACCGGAAAACAATAATTATGTGCAAAAGGATATTTAAAAGTGAGTTAATATGACGAGTTTGAAAAAAAATTGTACTGCCGTTTTTAAAGGAATGCGCTTGCGAGACCTGAAATTGAGCTATTTATACAGGACGCTTATCAATTTTTCAGAGCTAACCAACCTTTAAGACAACCTATATATCATTCGAAAGGACATCTGATAGAGTGTTATATAGCAACTTTGAAGAAAAGCGTTAGAGCCGTTTTTGAGATATAGACTTATGGTCCCACTTAGGGTTTTCCAATTTTCACTAAAATTTGGAAACTTCATCTGTACACCAAACCTGTATTAATTCTGAAGTTTCGTTGTTCTGTCTTTATTAGTTTCGGTGATACGATATCGAGAAAATTCCACACATACACACACACACACACACTGACCAGTTGCCAAAAACCACTTTTTTGGACTCAGAGGACTTTAAAGCGTGTAAATCAGGTGAAATCTCGATATCAAATTTTTGGACCAAATACAGTACTTAAAAAAAAAAAAAAAAAAGGAACAACACTTCACCCATTCCCCCAAGTGAAATTATGTCCCTGAAGTGTATAAAGTGTTCTTTATTTCAGAGCTCAAATAGTGGCGTGGCATATAGTTTCACCTGCTGATATGGGATAAATCTCATCCTTTTACCTATGCAAAGTATTCAGTGATTGTTATTTACATTACAGAGGTGAAACACTTTTAGAAATTCTCACCAGCCAATGATATAATATACAATAACCTATACAACAAAATGTAAGCCATTGTAAGAAGACTGCTCATGCTCATGGAAGGAGATTTCCACGAATCTAATACTTTCTTAAAGTAATAAATATAAAATAAAATTCCTAACTAAATATTCTGAATAGCTACTAAAATAAAAGTTGACCAATAATATTATTATATCTAAATCTAAAGTGTCAGTGATGTTGTGCATGCACTGTAGTGCACCAAATAATTCCATTTCAATTATAATATATGTATATATTCTCAAAATTTATAACAAGAAGTTTTTTCAAATATTAATAGAAATTATTATTACATTATTTAACATTATATTCTGATTTTTAGTACTTGGTAATTTATGTCTTCTCTTTGTAACCTAATCTTTTTTGTATGTTATTTAAAAAAATCAAATGGATTTTTTCTCCTAATTGTGATTTACTTCATTTGTTTAATTATTATTATTATTTTTTTTTTTTAATAATAAATCATCTGTAATTTTATGTGTAAAATCAAATGATAAATTGCCAGTCAAATTTTTTATGAAATGTTTTCTGTGTAAATTTAATTCTTTCTTTATCATTTTTTAATTAACAGGGTGATAATGGTATACCAGAAGGTAGTTCCAGGCAAAAGGTACCTCTTCTTCATTTTACTGTAAGTAATGAGCACTTAAATATTTGTATTGTGTAATAATGTAAAATTCCATAATATCCAATTAGTTACTTTTAAGCCATTAGATTTGTTTGTTTATAAAAGCTCATTATTAAAAAAATTTTGAAAAAAAAAAAGTCTATTATTATTTTCTTTATTTAAAAAAAAAAAAAAAAAAAAAAAAAAAAGCTTATTCAGTATATTATTGTTCTAGAAATGCTGTTTCTGTTTCAAGCTTTAATTTTTAGGTTGATTTCTTCAGAAATCAACCTATTGCGATCACTTTGTTTACCTATATACCTATCTATATATAATGGAAATTTTGTCATCGCGATAACTTCTGAAATAATACTTCCAATTGAACCAAAGTTGGACAGCAAACTTATCTTATATCTTGGGTGAGTTAACCAAGTTACTCTACCATTTTGTTTTCAAGTGACATCCACTTGAAAATTTCAAATCCACATTGTAAAAAACATATTTGACTGAATTTTCTTGAGTTTTGATGTATACATAAACTGTATAAGGATCTCAATCAAGTTTATTATTAATTAACTTTATTCACCATTTTTAAGAAAGTGGTGGATACCTTAAATTGAGCGGGGTCACTTGAAATCAGGTTACTTCTTGAGAATTTATCATCACAATAACTTTTGAAATACTGAATGAATTCGAATCAAAGTTAGATAATAAACTTATACAAAAATTTTTGGTAAGTTCACTGGGCAACTTCTGCCATTTTATTTTCAAGTTGAAACCACTTGAAAATGTACCATTTCAATAACTTTTGAAATACTAAACTGATTCAAATGAAGGTTGGATAGTGTACTTATGGCTCAAATATCTTGGATAAATTCGCTAAATAATTTGCTCTGCCATTTTGTTTCCAAGTGATGGCCACTTGATGAAAATTTCTCATTACGATGATTTTGTAATATTGAATCAATTCGAATCAAATTTGTGCAGTGGACTTATCATTCAAGTATCATAAATAAATTTGCTGGACATCACACTCTGCTCTTTTGTTTCCTAGTGGTGGTCACTTGAAATTATTGTGCCACTTAAAAATTTCTTATCACCATAACTTTTGAAATACTGAATGAATTTCAAACCAAAGTTAGGCAGTGAACTCTTTTGCTAGTTAGGTTGTTCCGCCATTTTGTTTTCAAGTTGTAGCCACTTAAAATTCGTTGAAACTTGAAAATTTGTCATCACAATAACATTTGAAATACTGAATTAATTTCAAACCAAAATTGGAACAGTGAATTTATGCTTCAAATATCTTGGATGACGCAGGGCAACTTGCTCTGCCATTTTGTTTCTAAGTGGCAGCCACTTGAAAATTATCATCACGATAACTTTCGAAATGCTTAATCAATGGATTTATCATTCAAATATCTTAAATGATTTCACTGGGCAAGTTGCTCCACAATTTTGTTTCCAAGTTGCAGTTACTTGAAAATTTGTTGTCACAATAACTTTTGAAATATTAAATTTATTTGAAGCAAAGTTGAACCATAGATTTATATTACAAAATATCTTGGATTATTTAACTGATACTGAGCAACTTGCACCGCCAATTTGTTTTCAAATGGCGACCACTTGAATATATGTCAACACAACACAATAACTTTTGAAATACTGAATTAATTGAAACTAAATTTGTTGAGTAGGCTTATCTTAGAAATGCATGTGATATGCTCGTTTGCCAACTTGATCCACCATTTTGTTTCCACGTACCGGCCACTTGAAACTTTCAAATTCACATAAAAGAAAAAAAAAAAATGTATTTATGAACAGATTTGTGTAAAAGTCCATGCATATAGCAGTCATCAATATTTTCACCAAATCCATTAATAAATTGTAGTCGCCCATTTGTTTCAAAATGGCAGCTACTTGATTAGAAAAGGGAAATCAACCTACCTTTCTGAATGAGCCAGAAGGACTTCTTGTGATTTACTGAGTTAGTATAATAAATAAAGTTCTTGCATGAAGTGTGCATAATTTTGATATATCTGTACTGATAAGTATAAAGGATTTAAGTCCAGAAATGTCGATTTTGAGAAGTACACAGTCAGACTGAGAAAAAAATTCTCTATCGATTGTTATAAAGGATTTAAATCCATGTCATTTAGCCTTTGAGAAAATCCCTTGGTAAAAAAAGATTCAAGTCAGAAATTTAGCATTAATATAAAATATTTAATTCAATTTTTTCCCTTTATTAAATGAAGATTGGCAATCACTGAATGGTATAAAGGGTATAAATCAACCTAATCCCTTTTTCCTAATCGATTCTTCTGATTAGTTTTTAGTTAGTTTAACTTTATTTTTCGTCTCCTGAAAAAACAAGAATATGGACTTAAATCCTTTATACTTATCAGTACAGATATATTGCTTAACCATTAAATTTTATTACTTATTGAATAAGTGTATAATTTTTATTTAAAAAAAAAAGCCTTCCTTTTTTAAATTGTAAGAATTAACGTTAAAGGAAAAAAAGAAGATAAAATTGTAATGAAAGACTTAAAAAAATATTTCTTATGATATTTTATTGTTTTTCTTGATATTTCCATTTCTTTATTTCCATATTTCGTTTGGTGTTCCCAGCGTACCACATTTCATCAATATTAATACACAGAGGAGTAACTGGGGGCATTATCTGCAGGGGGCTAAGGTAGATGTGGCTTTGGGGGGGGGGGGGGGGGGGTGAGATATACTAATTTGTTTCAAGGTTCAAAATGAAAATTTATTTAACTTTAAAGTAAATAAATTAATGGTGGTTTTTAATGTCATTTAAAAACAAGCCAAACAGTCTTTATTCTGTTATCATTGTTTAATTTTTGAATTAAGTCATAAAGAAATTTTGTTCTGTATACTTTTCATCTTGTACCCTGGTTTTTAAAATCATTGTACTGCTCCATTTTTTGTAATTTGTATATTGCAATATTAAATAAAGGACAAATTACTTAAAATCCATTGAAATTTTTTTGTTCTGCTGTATGTGTGTTGTGTTCAATAACCTTTCATTGTAGTTTTCATAATTAATAAAAATTATAAATTAGGTAATTTAAATTCCTTACTGTTTTTTTTTTTTAAAGAAATAGGAAAGGAATTAAAAAAAAGTTCTTTATATATTTCTAAAGGATTTTTTAATCGAAATGTTAATATTAGTTTTCATTTTAATTGATATGTATTTGTATAATATAATCATTCTATGGTCATTTTGTTTCTTTTTATTATTCATTCATTCTCTTTTTTAATAGACTGACATAAATCCTGCAATTTTTTCTGGTCCAATTCCACTTTCAGTTAGTCCCGGCAGTCGTGTAAGTTAACTTTTTTTTGAACATTCAATTTACATTTTTTTTTAAAGAGATAATTTTCTTAAGATGGACAGACAAATGTATATAGTGAACTCTTATCAGGCTGATTCCATTTAAGAAGGATTTCTCATTATTACATCATATAAAAACAAAGTCCCTGATTAAAGACTATAAGAATCACATACTGACATTGCTTTATACAAATAGTTCATTCAAATATATTATTTATTAAGTCAATGTTTACTTTTCTAAAAGAAGTCCTGAAGTCTTTTCAATTCAAGTTTTTACAAACATGAAAAATTGCAATAATTAAGAATTGTTATCTCTTTCATTTGTTTTTATAATACCCTGAGGGTGATGGATAAATAATAGGGCTTGAAATCTGGCTCATCAGTTTGCACCTGTCTACTTTTATTGTGGGAGCATAGCAGCAGATTTCGGTGTGGGTGTCTGTCAACCTTGCAGTGTGGCAATAATTTATTCTTTTCTTCTGGTTTAGAATTTTATGACCGCCTGTTATGACTTACGTTAATACAGACAAAAGTCATTGGCTCTTGACTGTCTGTCTTAACTCTCATTAAGACAATGAGAGTAACTCAACTCAAACTAACTATATGTTAGTTTTTGCAAATTTCATTTTTTGTCAAAAGTGTGCTTTTATGTATTTATTTTATTTTATTAAGAAAATGTTCATTAAAAAAAAAAAAAAAAACTGCTTATTTGGTTTTTTAAGTAATTAAATATTACTTTGTGTTACAACTTATTAATTTGTTGTGTTGTTTCATTTTTATACAACTGAATTTTATACTTGATTATCTAAAAGTCAAAATCAATCCGGATAATTTGACATTTTTCCAATGCACAAAACAATTCTTTCTTCTTTTTTTCCTCCTTCGATTAATTATAAAAGTAATATTTTAATTTTTAGAAATAAGGCAGAAATGATGACATGTTAAAATTTTAATGAAGAAACATATTGAGATAAATTTATTATAAAAATTTAATTATCTGTATAATTTTGTAAAATGCCTTAAAATAGTTTTTTTTTTTTTTTTTTTTTTTTTAATAGAAATTTTAATAATTTGTTTACATTCCAGATATAAATTTTAAAAATTTACTTCCATTAAATTAATGTTTTTATATATTTTACATTCATGTATTTAATAATTATAATGATACTAAATATTAAAGGTCTTAGCTTAAACGGTGAAATAATTTGCATTTTTCATGTTTATTGCTTATTAGTATAGCATATTTTGTGTATGTTAAAATGTTTAAAAATATTTCTTCTTTTGCTTGGAATCATTTCCATTAATTTCCTATCATTTTCTTTTCTAAATAACTCTAAAACATTGCATCTTTCAAACCTTTTTTTTGAGGGGGAGGGGGGGGGGTAATATAAACAATCTATTACTTATATTTCACCTTTCTAGAATAAATATTTTATGAACAAAATTCTGGTTTATGAAATTTATATAAGTATTATTTTTTTTGTCAAAATAATGCATATTGTGAAGTGTTTCTTGAAGTCTGTACATCACCATGCTAAGCTGAGGCCCGTTCCTGGTGCAGTCATACCAAGATCCCCCATAGCAGAAAATGTGAGACTCATACTCATAATGTACATCACAGATTTTTTTTTTTTTTTTTTTTTTTTACTGTTTGCAGATTATTTTTAAAACAGTATTGTGCAGAGATTCAAAGTCTGTCGATTTTGGCAGAGAAGGTTGTGATTGCAATCTTTCTCCATCCACAGCATAAATGTCAATGTTCATTTTAAACTTGCTTAACTAGATTTAAAAACCTGTAAAGAGGTAGAATTGTTCAATATCTTCCACTCATTTAATTTTTTGTGCTCCCTCCACCCCCCGCTAATGATCAACAAGTGAAAGGCTTGCGAAATTCTTGTGATTTTCAATCTTTCTCCATCCGCAACATAATTCAGGGTTGCTACGATACCTGGAAAACTCAGGGTATTTGAAAATCTATTAAAAAACAGGGAAAACTCAGGGAATTTCAAAATTTATTGCAAATGAATTTATGAATAAAATTTTGTCAATACAGCACAATAAATTGAGGGGTAGGCATTAGTGATGGCACGAAGCACAGTTTGGCCGAAGCGCCGAATACCGAAGCTTCGGCCAACTAATTGCCGAAGCTTCGGCCGAAGCTCCGGCATCATTGTGGGATTGTTTTACAGAAATCACAAACAATGAATTACTCACAGAACACTCTGAAAATTCATAGGCTAAAGAGCTGGAAGTATATATAAACAATCAGCTTTTAAATAAAACATATTGTCTGTTGGAATTGTTGCAGAGGGAGAGAGAATAAAAAAATATTTCCCAGATTATCTGATTCGGCCAAACGCTATTTATCTGCTCCAAGTAGCAGTATATATAGCGAAAGATTATTTTCTGAAGCTGAAAATAAGTATGAGGGAAAAAGGAATAGAATTCTTCCTAAAAATGCTAAAAAAAAAAATGAATCATAATTTAAAATTGTGTGATAAATGATAAAATGAAAGAAAGGTTAATTAACCTTGTATGTAATATGATGAAAATAAACATACAAAACAATTTACAGTATGTCAGTTATTAACCTAGAAAACATTTTATCATGTGATAATAACTAATCTAGAATAAATTTTATAACTTTAATAATCTGGAACAAATATTTAGAATTTAGGTCTACGGAGGATGTGCAAGTAATAGGCACCCTCCTCATATTCTGGTTTATAAGAAATAAATAAAAATTCAGCTTTTATTTATTTTTCAACAATTCTCTGCATGTTTTATAATCCTAGGTTATTGTTAATCGTGATTATTGACTATATTGTTAATTTTGATTATTGACTATATATGACTAAGTTTCAAAGCTAGAAATATTTAAAGAATGTTTCATGAAATATTTTAATAGCTTCATTTTAAAGCAACAAAGCTGTTCATATAATTAAATTGTTAATTAAATATAATGTAATGTAACTTACTTCTTAGCAGCTTCCAATTTAAATGGAATATATTATTAATTGTTGTTTGATTTATGGTTCCAAAGGGTCAATGCACACAAACTTTTAAATTAAATGTAAATTTTTACTATGTTTTATTATAAGGTATGATTGTGCATAACTTAAATGACAATATTTTATATAATAATAATTGTTAAAAGAATATTCACAACATAAATTGTTATAGGCCGAATCGGCCGAATCATGCTCATTATTCGGCCAGGCCGAAGCTTCGGCAAGTTGGCCGAAGCTTCGGCCTTGCCGAAGCTTCGTTCCATCTCTAGTAGGCATATACAAAAAGGTTGAGAATAGCTCATGTAAACAATTGAAACTTCAAGGAAATTTCATTTTAACATGACTTATTATCCAATTTGTTTTAAAATTTGAAGGTTAATCATATCCAAGATATTAAATAAGATTTTATCTGTCATTAAAATTGTATAATAATTTTATCATTTCATAATAAAATAATGTAAAAAGTGATATTTTAGAAACATCTTTTCAAAGAAAGGTTTTTACTGTCTTATAATCAGCTTGTCTTTTACTGCATTTTACTTTTAAAAGATGTCGACCTCATGTAGATACAACATGAAAATATTCTTGTGCTTTTCTGTATTGCTGAAGTCGGCAAAAATTAAGAAAGCAGTGATTTCTGTAAACGTTGTTTTTATTAACAGTGTCATAATATGTATTATATTTGTTAGTTATGTTTAATATTTGTTGTTAAATCCTTAAAATTTTAGGCAAAGTATTTATTTATATATATATATATATTTTTTTTTTTTTTTGCATCATGACTTACAAATACAAAGGCTTACAATTTTGTTCATTTATTCCAGTCTTTATTTTTTCAAAACTGTTCCTTATAAAAGAGATATTGCAAATAGATGGTTGAAATGAAAGGAACTTTTCTAACAAAGTTAAAAAATAATTAACATAGTTTCAAACTAGCACAGAGGAAAGTGGGGATGAATGGGACGCAGGATAAATGGGACAATAGCAAAATTTTTATGTTTCACAATCACTAGAAACTTGACAATTTTTCTGATGTATGGCAGTACTGAGGTTATTCATAAAGTGTAGTTTCAGAATTGTGCTGTCTATTGAAGGGCAGAAAAAAATTAGTGTCTTTTTCTGCTGCTAGAGTAAGTTTTTACTGATTCAGTTAGATAGCAGTTAAAAATTAACTATTTGCTTAAAGTTAATATAACTCATATATGCTGAAAAGCATAATCTTTTATTGTGTTTATGATATTCAAGAAGAATATTAACAATTGTTCCTTAGACCTATTTCATGTTTTTTATGATCATGGTGTGGTGGGGATGAATGGAACATTCCCCACTATGTGCTAATTTAAAATTGTACACAAGAATTATATTAAAACAAATTGTAAATAGATTTTCAATATTTTTATAACCTGTAGCTCAATAGTTATAACATGGAATTATAAAAGTAGGATTGATTTAGAGAAAAATATATTGAAATTAATTGCTCTGATTTTTGATTATGATAATTATGATTAAAAAAATTATAAGTTAGAATATTCAATGCAACTTAAATCAATAATATCAATAATTAAAAAAATTTATAAACTAATAATAATTCGATTAAAATCACAACTTCAATCAAGCTAATTAAATAAATCCTGGTGATTATTAATGTAATACAGAATAGAATGCTTATTTTTCCCTATCAGTCAGAAACAAAAATTTATCTGGATAATTTGTACTCTATTATAATGATTTATATCTTTCTAGTGTCTTATTTATTTATTTTTATATTAGATCTTATTAGATTAAATTGCTAAAGTATAGAGCACTAGGAACTGTGAGAACCAAAGGACTTTTGCCTTTTGATGTTAATTTCAGTAACTTCATAGTGTGTAATAAAATCACATAAACCAATTTAACTTTAAAAATATATTTACTTTCCATTTTGTTTTGTTTTCTTTGTTAACTCGAGTCCTGTCCCATTCACCCTCATAGGTGGGGATGAATGGGACAATGCACATGCATGTAAAAAAATTATTACTAATTAAAAATGATAACTTTTCATTAAAGTTAGTATGTTTATATGTAACTAATTACTGAAGTGTGCTTATGAGCAATGTTATAAAATTCTGAATTACATATGGTGAACGTTATTAATAAAGACATGAAAAATGTCCCATTCATCTCCACTCTTCCCTATATACCACTAATATGGTACACTGTTATGTAGATATATACATGATAATTATACATATAATATAAACATAAATATATTCCACTCATATATGCTGTTAATTAAATTATAAAAATATGAATAAACCATACTTTTCACTTTCAGTATATCAAACTATTTATAAAATATCTTTACATTCCGACGTTTCAGTTAATATTCAATTTTTAAACAATCTTCAGGGAAATGATGTACTTTAACTATAAACCTAAATCAAATCAAGCCATTCTTGGATATTGCAAACACTATTCATAAAGATATTAAAATGTGATTACATAACTTATATAAAAAAAAACACTCTATATATATCTTAAAATAAGTTAAGAACATCTAAATAAACCACCATCATGCACATTATAAGAAAAATAAAGCTCTTTAATAAACTGAGTCAAAGGATCACAATGCAGGGTTGCCAGAAAAACAACCACCGGGTTACCTTAAATTATTTTAAGCCTAAGAAATGAAGCCAAATTGAAGAGGGGGGGGGGGGGGGGTTATGGATAATGTATCATTACAAATTTCAGATTTCCTTTTTATAATTTCAAAAGATTCATAAAGTAGAGCTTGGTTTCTATTGTTAGTACTATAGATTATACGGGCATTTTCAAAATCAGGTTCAATGGGATTAGTTTTGTAAGTATGTGAAAAAGCAGTGCATAATCTGTTATATTAATATAACAGACCCTGCACTGCTGCAAAAAAAAAAAAAAAAAAAAAAAGAATGGAAAGGGATAACATGTAATAAAAGGTGAAATGGAAATCTAATATTATTCTCTCAGAATGAAATTCTTTATTCAGAATGATTAAAATTTTTACCAGAAAGCCAACTAATACAAATTCATCTATTTGTCAATTTCATGGGAGATAATAAAATTCAATTTGTATTGAAACTAATAAAAACTTCGATATTTATCTAGTTCCAGAATAGGCAGGAAAGTTTTTCTTCACAAAAAAATATTTCTTATTCTTATTCTTCTCGTGCTGCGAAAATTTAAATTGACTTCTCAGGTACTTATTTATTTTTTTTCCATTATATAAATAAAGTTCATTATCAGTAAAAGAAATTTTTGAGAACAAATATATGATGGGTGAACTGAACAGAGTCCACTCATGCAAATTTTTTTTATTGCATACGTTGTTTCATTTATAATTTTTTTTTTTTTCCCCCAGAATCAGTATGGTGGTAATTACCGAAATCCTGATAATTATGATGATAGTCCCCATGATCGCAAGTTTAGTCGTCGAGATTCTCATGCATATGATGAAGAAGAAAGACGTTCCCGTCGATATGAAAGGGATAGAGATTATCGCGAGAGAGAATATGAAAGAAGTAGAGACAGATCAAGAGACAAGGAAAGAAGCAGAGAAAGAGAGCGTGTTCGTGATCGCTCTTATGAACGAGATGATGATCGTAGAGAAAGAGATAGAGACAGAGATAGAGATAGGGAAAGGGATAGAGATAGAGAAAGGGATAGAGTTGTGTCAAGAGAAAGAGATTGGCGAGAAGAGATACCAAATAATACACTAATGGTTCGAGGTTTGGATGTGAGTGTGACTGAATCAGAAGTAAGTCATTTTAAATGTATTATTATTATTTTGGAAATGAAGATATTTTTTAATTGATTTTATCAGCAATTGTATTAAACATTTAAATAATGGGTAATTGCATGTTATTCAATCAATCATAAAATTACTCGAATAACATTGTGAAATTATATAAAAGTAAACTTTTTTTTTTTTTTTTTTACAATTTTTTGTTACTATTATTATTTGAATTATTACTTTCTCTTACCCATAAAGGTAGAGAAAGTATTGTTTTTGGGTCAAATTTTCGAACACGAGATTTTGTTATATTTACACGTTTTGAGGTCTCCTGAATACGAAAATCATGTTTTTAGCAAATGGTCTGTGTGTATGTCTGTCTGTGTGTCTGTCTGTTATCAGCATATCTCAAAAACAAATTATGGCAGAAAGTTCAAACTTAGTATTCTAAAAGTGTATCATATAGGGATGCTACAGTAAGCTTTTCGTTAATATCAAGCAAATGGTTCGTGTACAGGGACAATCAAGAGAATTCTAATACATTACGTCTATGGGGGAAATTGCAGGAAAGTAGAGTTTAACGTCTATAGACTGAACTAAACCAAATGAAACGAATATATATTTTTTGTAATAGAGATAGTTAACTGGGAAAAAAATTTTGTGTATGTAGGAGTCTCAGTAAATTTTCATGATGGGTATCTTTCAAAAGAGCTTGCCAATACCTTCAAAAACGAATGGTTGAACCATTGATCTGTGATAATTTAAAACAAAGTTATCGATTTTTTTCCCCTTCTTTTTAATGATGAGAATAAAATGAACTTTTTTTTGGATATTTGGTGTTATACCACTTCTCTAATATGGAAATCGTCTGCATTATCATAAGAGATATTTTTTTTAAATAATAATTTTAATAAATTATTTTTTAAAAACAGAATTATTTTTTAATAACCGAATTAAATTCTATGTAAATGTAGGTGCATTAATGAAACGGGGGGTTGAGGGGGGCGGTAGCCCCCGTCACACCAGGGTTGGCAAAAACCCGGGTTTTTCTAGAAAAACCCAACCCACTTGGGTTTTTCTGGGCATTTGTGGGTTTTTCTGGGCTTTTGTTTGAATACATTTGCATTGAAATGTTAGATATGTTATTTAGCATATTAGTTGTAATACACCTAATTATATTAAACTACTAATTAATAATTAATCTAATATTTATCTTAGAAATAAAAATTGGTTTGATTCTAATATTAAAATAGTGTTAATTAGTAAGATTAAGCTATATTCAATTTTAATGTATGCTTATTCAAAATAAATATTCTTAATGACAATAACTGATAAAATAAAAGAATTTAAATTCTTAAGTGCAATACATATCATTTAAATTTTTTAGTTCCCCATCATGCTATCCGCGATTGTAATGAAATGCTCGCCCTCTGGTGGGCTAAGGTGAAATTATCATACCACTGATAGCTTTCACGCTGAAACAATGATAGAACAACAAGAAAGAACAATAATAAATACACGTGGCTATTATATTTACTAACAACTGCAGTTGAGAAAGCGCTATCTATCGATCATTACAAACGCGGATAGAACTTAAGTAATTGTGAAAATTTTCGACCTCTTTTTTTTTTTTTTTTTTACTTTTTTACACGTTTTCACGTGTGAGGAATCCGAAAAATGACAAAATTTGTATGGTGTGTGTTAGTTTGTTAGTCTGCGTACACGATATCTCAAGAAAAAATTGTCACAGAGAAGTCAGGTCAGTTTTAAAATATTACTTTCAACACTGGCAAGAACCTTATTCATTTGCAACATTCGACTTAAAGAACTTCGTAAGTTCTTAAAAATTTATGCTTTTCTTAACATGGGAAAATAAGGCAAAATTTTACTTAGACATGCATTAAATGGAAAATTTTTACTGAAAGAATATGAGACCAGTTTTAAAATATGAGTTTGGATGTCGGAATGAACATCAGTAACTAGAAACACGCTACTTTGAAAATTTCGCAAGTTACTGGAAATTTACAAATTTCATACCATAGGCAAAATTTCACATAAATGTCAATTTTGAGGGATATTTTCATCGTAAAGATGTCAGACCACTTTTGAAATATTATTTAGGGTACTGGCATGAATATCATAGAGTATAAATTTTCCAATTTAAAAAATTCGTAAATTATTTGGAATTTACGATTTACTTAAAATGGCAGAATAGGCCAAAATTGAGCATAAATGTCCATTTTGAGGATCATAACTATATCAGACAACTTCAAAATAACATTTATGATACTTGTTTGAACATAATTGACTACAAATATTGTAATAGGAAAATTTTGCATGTTACTCGTAATTTAAGATTTTATCAACATCGCAAAATGGGGCGGTATCCCATATAAATATGCATTTTGAGGATTGTTGCATTAGAAATAGTAGCATGAAAATGAAACTACGAAATTGATCCTAATAAAATAAATTAACCATCAATTAAACCGTCAATTAATTGATTAGAATAAGATAAATATATCAAAGTGAACAGTGGATAGCCTATTAGGTGGGGATTTCATTCTGTCGCTGTGTCAAGTGTTTGGTCAGATTCATTTCTCTTAACATTATAATCATGTTAAGAGAATGTACTAGAAATTTATGAGAGCATATATATCATGGGGAAGTGAGCAGAGTCCACTTATGCCAACTAGTTTTAATTATAAAAATAAGTTGCACTGCTTTATCCTTTTTTACTTTTTTTTAAAAGTTTTTTAATAGTTGAAACAGTTATAGAAGAAAATTTTATTTTATTAGACTTATAATTATGTTGGTACTACAATTAAAATAAAATTATTATAAAGTTTTAAAACTAAACAATTTAATTAGTTAAATATTGATTCTGGACAACATTTATGTCCGCTGTTAAACAAAAATATCGTTCAGTTTTACAGGAAAATTGAACCAACTATAGAAGATAAACTTGCTTTTATTATATTTATAACTGCAGTTACTTTTTATGTTTAATACTATTTTCTAGAAAATAAAAATAAGAGTTTTTTCTTTAAAGGTAAGGTGTTGTCTATACTTTATAGATGGGATTTGTAAATTATAAATAATTTTTAATAAAAACCCGCTTATTTGCAAAAACCCAGTGGGTTTTTGTTGGTGGGCCCGCCAGAAAAACCCGGGTGGGTTTTTCTGGGCTGGGCCCAGTTTGCCAACCCTGCGTCACACAGAACTAATTATCATATAAAACTCTTCAGAAGCCTAATATGAATTGTTTAACACAGGTTTACATAACAGTACTCGTTATCTTACCTTTTAATCTGCAACCTGTATTTATAGTGTTAAATTTCAGGGTAAGGGAAAGTCGTGTGAGTGACACACCAGATTATTTTTTTCTTGCAAAATAATTTATAGCAGTAAAATATTCTAGTAAAAAGCTGTTCAAAAACTTTTTTCACCCAAAGGCTTGTTAATTTCTGAATTTGAATGAATTACATATTTGTATACTTAAAGTACCATGGCATTAGAATTTTTTAAGTTTGTCTTCAAAATTAAGCCTAAAGAGTAGCTTGCAGTTAATCTTTCGTTTTGTTAATGGATTGTTTGCCAGTTAGAGTATAATTGTAAATTGATGAAAGTATTTTTGAGACAAACCTTTCGTGATATTTATTAACAATTTAAACTGCATTGTTACCAGCGTAACTCATGCTTAATACTAATTGGAAGATGTAAAGAAGAAGAAAAAGATTGAAGAAAATCAATCTAAAAGTTGTATACATAACTCATACTTCCTCATATATTATATATACTTCAAAATATCAGTTTTTTTTTTTTTTTTTTTAAATGTTCTCTGCCTAAGATTGTAATTTTATTAACTTTTTTTGTTAAAAGTCTAGGTGTTGGACATAAATAAAATTCATTGATTTTGAATGCATTTAACACATAGAAGCATTTCTATGAAGCTGCTTCTAGTTTTGTATCAGTCGAGATATTTAAAAAAAAAAAATAGAGTGTAATTACACTTTAAACATGAACTAATGAATTGCTAATGAAAATGTTGATAATTATACAGTTCGTTTAATGAGATATTTTACTGTAAAATTGATCAAATTTAGCAAAATAAATCTGTTTAATATTATTTGATTATTACATGTGAATGGGGGGGGGGGGGGGCAGTACTCTTAATGTTAGTTTTTCCTGACAAAACACAGTAGACTGATATATAGAAAATAAAATTTTAATATGCAAACTGTTAACTACAATAAACAATTCCATAATCACATATTTATTCATTTTTTATGTTACTTGCTGAAATTTTGCCTCTTTAATCTTTAAAAATAAATCCACGAGTAATTTAGATTAAAGTGAAACAGAATCTAAAGCTATGACACAGAGCTGCAGCTACTGTATAATGTAGAAAATAGGAAATCTAATAGGCATGTGAATGATTTAATCTGAGGTTGTATCTTTGTGGAATTGATAGAAAGTTGGATTAATTAAGTGGAGAAGTGCACAATAATGCACTGTAGTGGTGCACAACCTTTTTGGAGCAACGGCACTTGTTATAGCTGATTGCAACATGGAGGGCTCTTATGGCCATATCACACGAGAGGTTTTCGCACAACATTTTACTAAGCACAACACGGCAGCGTATGGGGGAAGATTCAAGGTGAGCATGTAATCAGCTTGTTCGACTGTCTTTCGGAAAAGTTTAGTTAAAAGCTCTTGTTTGATACGGCCATTAGTCTTACTATAGCTGATAGGGGTATGATGGTCTTACAACAGTTAATGTCTGTTTATTTGTGTTGTTATATACTGATAAAGAAGAAAATCCCTATGTAAACTGTCGCCTAACGGCTAAATGTTTTTCTTACTTTAAATGGAAGGGGGTAATATGTGTCCTAATATTCCAGAAAATTTAAAAAATGTCCTTAAATATTGTAAGTTGTCTTAATTTCTCTGAAAGTTTAACCTGTTATGCTATATATTGACAATTAGGCAATCAAATCTTAAATTCATGTTGGTACTGCAAAAATATTTTGCCATAATGTTAGTTTTAAGTTGTAAATAAAATAACTTAATAAATATGCACGCCAGGGATGAGAATTTTCAGACTTTTGTAGGAATTTCAGACTTTTCTTAATTTTGTAAAAACAATTTTCAGGTTTTAGCTTCTAAATATTCTTATTTTTGTTCAATTTTCTTTCTTTTGACTGTTTCTAAACAATTTATTTTCATATATTCTTCAATTTTGCTTATAGAAAGTATGATTTTGTGTATCTGTTTCTTCTTTTATTACTAAAATTAAACTATCTTTGAGTTTTGCAGATACTTTCAGACTTTTTGTTTATTTCCCACTCTCATCTCTGGCACCATAAATTGCAAGAAACTCGCAAGAACTATTTCAGATCGAAATAATGACACATTCCTTCATTAAACAAAAAAAATGCAGGCATCAAAATAGAAATATACATTGATGCTGCTCTAACCAAAAAATAAAAAATGCACTTAGACTTGAGTTTATGAAAACTTTTTTGGTAGGACTGCTATATATGAGTATTTAAATTGAGTTTTAGTTACTCCGATTAAAATTACTTTTCTAATTCCAAAATTATGAGGTACATTCTATATTTCAAATTTTTTGGTATTTATTAAAATTTACTAGTTAAATTTCCTTATATTTTTTATCATTTTGTTATGTGTCACAAATAAAATTTTGAAACTTAGCATCAAAAAAGCAACTTGAAATAAACAATTTCTATTATATTTTATAGAAATATTGTAAAATTGAATATTTTTCTCTCTTAGTAAACTAGCTGTTTTTGCCCCTGTACATGAAATTCCAGATGGTTGGTTTCCCATAATAGACTAGTAATTTTGTGCTGAAAATGTTCTGAAATTTTCGAAAATATGTCTTGAAATTTATTTCTGCTTGTACTACTCCTGAAATGGTAAATTTAATAAAAGCTATCCAGATCTATATAACAGGGTTGCTAGGGTATCTGAAATTCAAAGAAAACCTGGAAAACTAAGGGAATTTGAAATGTCTATTAAAAAAAACAGGGTGGATTCAGGAAAATTAGAAATATTTTTAGAAAAACATAGAAAACATTTTTCATAGTAAAATTTTAATTTTGAATTGTCTAGTTTTATATAATTTAAGTTTAATGAAGAAAAAGTGTCAGTTATATGGTTTTCCCAAACTATAGTAAATTTATAAATAATCTCTAAGAAAAAAAGAGAGTTAAATTGAACACGTGTCATTTGTTAAATATATTAAAAACACTTTTAACACACGTAAATTTAAATTTTTATTTAAAAGATGTTAAAAAATTTTTTTATCCAAAGCTTTTCGCTTTAATAGTAAAGCATCGTCAGGGATTTTTTAATTAATCGTTTCCAATGAGCAGTTTTAAATATGTTTTCTTTTCACAGTCAACAGTTAAGTCTTTTAATAACGTGAATATCAGCAAAGGCAATTTGAAGTCCGGTAGAGATTGGATCAAGGAGCTAAGAAAAATAAGAGAAGCTGAAACTATTGAAAAATCACACAAGGCTATTGTAGGAGAAAAACCATCATGAATTAGCAGAAATAAACTATTAACTATTTTATAATATTATGCCAAATTATTGGCAAAATTGCAGCATCTTTGGAATTTATTGCATTTTTGCATTTAATTATAGTAATAGCTTCGGAAATGTAAAGTTCTTGGATAGTAGATGGTTCTGTAATAATTTTGGCTTTATCCTATGTAGGGTTTGCGTTGGCATAAATGAAGTCGACTAGAGTAGAACTATTTCCTTCTTTGATATTTCATATAGATTCTTGTATTCTACCCAGTATTCTTGTATTCTACCCAGTGGAGGAGTCTATCAAATTCCCATCGAAAGCAATAAAGAACTTTACTATTATATTGGACAGACTAAGAGGACTTTAAATAAAAGAATACAAGAACATATACGAAATATCAAAGAAGGAAATAGTTCTACTCTAGTCGACTTCATTTATGCCAATGCAAACGCTAACCCTATATGGGATAAAGCCAAAATTATTACAGCACCATCTACTATCCAAGAACTTTACATTTCCGAAGCTATTACTATAATTAAATGCAAAAATGCAATAAATTCCAAAGATGCTGCAATTTTGCCAATAATTTGGCATAATATTATAAAATAGTTAATAGTTTATTTCTGCTAATTCATGATGGTTTTTCTCCTACAATATCCTCGTGTGATTTTTCAATAGTTCCAGCTTCTCTTATTTTTCTTAGCTCCTTGATCCAACCTCTACCGGACTTCAAATTGCCTTTGCTGATATTCACGTTATTAAAAGACTTAACTGTTGACTGTGAAAAGAAAACATATTTAAAACTGTTCATTGGAAACGATTAATTAAAAAAGCCCTGACGATGCTTTACTATTAAAGCGAAAAGCTTTGGATAAAAATTTTTTTTTACATCTTTTAAATAAAAATTTAAATTTACGTGTGTTAAAAGTGTTTTTAATATATATATATATATATATATATATAGTAAATTTATAAAATTACTATACTCTTGATTTGATATGTACTGATTAAATTAATCAAATTAGCAATAAATTTAATCAACCAAAATAGTTTTAAAGAAAAAAAAAACTTGAAGGGGGGGGGGGGGTGTATTATTATTATTATTTTTGGAACAAGTTAAAATTTGGAATTATAACATTTTTAGAGAAAATGACTATAAGTATGGTTAAAAGATGTGTATAATATAATCTTTAGCGATTAATTCTTCTGGACTATCTGTTTTATATGAGTGTATCAAATTAAAAATTGATTAGTGTATGCATTGTTTTATTTTCATTTTTGTATTTTAGATAAGGGAAGAAGTTCTTCGATATGGTCTTACACCTAAAGATATTCGTTTAATACGTGAAAAGGGAACAGGTAAGAATAACTATTATTTTTCTATTTTCATTATTACTTTAATGTTTAAAATTCATACTCTAAAATAATTTTCAGTTTTTTTTTGTTTTTTTTTAAGTTTCAATTTTTTAAATTATTTGAAGAATAAATTTATTATTCTTTCATATAATAGAGAACTTGTTAGAAAATTTTCAATTCAGTTTAAAATGTTTCATAAATAAATGTACAGTTCATTATTTATTTATGTATTTTTTCTGGTATTATACAATGTATGCTTAAAATTATTTAAACGTAAAAAACATATTTAAATACAAGTAAAAAATTACTATTTAAGTTGGCTTTCTGCATTTTGCCAGGCATTAGCGAGCAATAGTTGTATTGTTATGTAAATTTATATCTTGGTGTCATTTTTTGAATTCTGAAACTATGAATAATGAACTGCTGTATATTGTTGTGTAAAATCAATATTTAAATGCCAAAAAGAAAGCCATTTTCTCATTTCATAAGCGTTATACTGGTGTTTTCACGGCTCAGCATATTATTAATGAAGAAATGCAAGAAAAAATATTTTTAGAAACTTCTTTTTTTTATGAATACAATTTTAACTTAGTATTTAAAGTGGAAAATTTTAGACCTAAAACATTTAACAAGTTTGATTTTTTTTTAAAGCTTTTTTCTGTATGTTGTTTTTCCTGATTTCATTCAAATATTTGAGAATATTGCATATGTGTCCAAATATGAAATGCATTTAAGTTCGAAATTGTTATTAGTTTTTTGTTAATATTCAATGATATATTTCCCTAAATTATTTGAAAATTTTGTACGATGCAATAAGTAGTTGTAAAGTTTGTCATTGGAATTGATCAAAGTTATGTAACATTTGTCTTTTTTACTGTCATGAATTTTACAAGGCTTAGTTTTATCCCCCCCCCCTCCTCAAATCCTCCACTCAAAAAAAAAAAAAAAAAAAAAAAAAAAACTATTTTATTTGGTTGTGAGTAGTATTACACTAAATATTGTGGTATGGTATGAAATACTTACACATTATTTGTAATGAATCTAGCACTTCTATTATTAAATGGTAAACCAATACTAAGTTTCTCTTATTTAAAAATAGTTTATGGCTGCACATTAATCAAATTCACTCGTTCTCAATCTTCATGTAATCCTATGGTATTTTTATTGCTTTCTATTTTAAGGAAATCTCATTTAAAAATAAATAAATAAATAAACAAGTAAAATAAATAAATATGTCTTTTCGAGTTTGAAAATCAGAATCCTTAGTTTACTTAATGAAATAAAATGTGTCATTTTTTCCCCCTCTTAATTGCTCATTAAGATAAAAGGCGACTTGTTCAAAAAGTGAAATTCAAAAAACTCCTGCCGCCCGAGATGAAAAATATCCTTAAAATACGAAGGAAGAAAAATTCTGTACAATTACATAGGTAGGAATAAATGATGACTTTGATGTGTAGCATTTATATTGTACATTAACATTAAATGGAATATTTTTAAAGATTTAAATGTGTGTATGGGGAGGGGGGGGGGGTGAGGCAAGAAATCTAATTTATATAAGAAAACTTATAAGAAAATTATATACTGAATGTTTTTTCTTGCAGTGCTCTTGTTAGTAAAAATATATAATGCATGAATTGAGTTTAAATTAATTCTGCTGTCTTGATCTGTTTAATTTAATGCTTACACTGTTTTTCCTTCTTTGGAAACGTTTATCAGTGTCAAGTTTTTAAATGTAATTTAGTTTAAAGCTGGAAAATTTTTAATTCTCTATTTTTAAAAATTTTGTTTTCGTCTTCGCTGTCATTTTGCTTTTTATGTATATTCCATTTCTAACATTTGAAGGTGCATTCCCTATAGTATATTAGAAATATTTTGTTTAAATTCTATTGATTAAACATGCTTAGCTAGGGGTGAAAAGTTAGGTATTTTGCAATATTTCATTAAAAATGAATTAAATTTATTTTAAAACTTTTATTTATCATCTGCTTAAAAATATCGGCAGTGATTCATATTCAAAAATTTGTGAAATTAAGCTTGTAGCTTGAAGAAGCCTGCTTTAGATAATTTCATAATATATGATTTCCTTCTGAAGTAATCTTTTTTCTCCCCTTTAATTGTTAGTGTGTTGATTTTTTTTTTTTTTTTTAATATATTGATTTGTAGAATTTTTACTTTTCTTTTCTAATTCCTACTACGTAATTTCAACGGGACTTGTTGTTCATTTTAAGATTTGTGCAATATTTCATTGCTAGTTAAAAAAAAGTTTTTAGCTCTTTATCTAGAAAAATAACATAAATTGTTTTGAGAAACATTTACCTTTTAACCCGTGTTTTTTTTTTTTTTTTTTTTTTTAAATCTTTCTATGTTGGGATTGCTTCAGTTTTATAATTCTTTCAAAGAAAAGAAAGAACAATTCATGACTGAAGAAGCCCAGAACAGGATGAAGAATTATTATTTTAACAGTGATTAAAAGTTAAATTTTTTTTCAAAATAATTCATACTTTTATTTTAATTTTATTTCTTGCCATAACTTTTTACTGTAGTTGTTATTTAAAGAAACTAAATTCTCACCTGTCTGATAGAAAATGCTCATCTTTACCCAATGTATAAAATGAAGTTTTATCTTTAATTGAAAATATTTTAATTTTTTTAAATGTGGGTACAGTACTGTATACAAATATTTATAAATTGAAGTTGCTTTTAATTTAGTCTAATACAATATGAGTTGTAAGCAGTGCTTTGTATGGTTTTAAGTAAATTAATTTTAAAAATTTTAAACTGTGCCTATTTTAATATTTTACCATCAAACTGCATTATTTTAGCATTCTTGGGATTTTGTTATGTAGTATGATATTGTGCAGAAATTAGTACATGAATTTTCAATTCATACAAGACGATTCAGATGTCTTTGTTTAAATTACAAATTAATGCACATCATGTAAATAAACTTAGTTTTTTTTTTTTTTTTTTCTTTTTGAGTTTATTGAATTTTACTTTTATAAAGTTTAACAAACCAATGTCTAATTTTATAGCAATTGAAAAAAAAAAAAAAAGGTGTTGTATTTGAAGTTGAATTATTATTATTTTTTTTATATATAAATTTTAACAAATTGACATCTAATTTTATATTAGACCATATTGCTAATTGCGAGTTTAAAAATTTTTGTTTTAATGATTTAAAAACAAAAGCTAGAAAATTTTTGATTTGGAAAATATTGTTTATTAGAGAATTCTGATGTTATATTTTCTAGCAATTTCCTGAAGTTTTAATCTAGGGTTGGCAAGTATATGTCATAGATTGTAGGTGCGGAACTCAATAATGAGGCTGATTTAGTGTAACACTATTTATTTTACATTTAAAATTTACACACTTAACACACAAACAAACAAAAGGAACTATATACAGGGGAAAGTTAAATGGGTTTGATTAAATGGTTCCTCATCCTACATGATGTGTCGTTGTGGCTGTTAGCCATAGCGGCAAACGTCGAACACGCATTATATTCACAGACATTTCCCTTTTCTGGAATGATTTCTCGTTTCTCTGCAAACGGGTCACTAGAGGATGCTGGGCTTGTAGCATAGGCGTGCTACAAGATAAATATAATTCTAACAGGGAAAAAATGTTTCTGTTGTGCGAGTAGTTAAAGCTATTTGCTTTTTTGCGAACAATACTTTTTTCTTTCCTCTTTTTTACTTAAAAAAAAAAAAAAAAAACTGATTTTTTTTTTTTTCTTAAGGTTGTTACTTTTATTTTGTCTTAAAGAAATGTTGTTAGATTTATCTAAACACATATGCCTACCATAACTCATGAGTTTCATTATAAAAATGCTTAATTTAATTTCTTTCATAGAAGAGAAATTATATCATTTATATGCAAATTGCAGAAGATATTGATAATGTCAATCTGCACAGTTTAATGCATAGATTTTGTATAATTTTAAATGCCTTTTTTAATATAATCAATAAAGTTTTTTTTTTTTTTTTCAACAATTATAACATAATAGTTTAATGAATATAATTATTTTATTACTTAAAATGTTAAGATTATATTTGGATTGGAATAATAATAAGAAATGATTAATTTGTTTCTTTTTACTTATGTATTATCAAATCATTTCTATAGATAGCTAAAAGATGTAAATACTGTTCTACTTTATTAATTTAAAAATTATATTCACTTTACCGGAATGAAAATTTTGAGATGCTGGGTCCCTCCCCCTCCCCCCTCCCAAACTGTTTGAATAAGAGCTAAAGACTTCTGTAGAAGACATTTCATCCAGGTCTAGGATCCCAATCATTCAGCCTTAATCCGCACATCATCATAAAAATTGTGTTCGCAGTTATTAATATTTGTTTTTTCTTGATTAAATAATGAAGATCAGTATGAAATTTGTCCACAAAATATTTCCAAACAGATGAATTATGTGTAATTTTACCTTGCCAACCCTAGAAAATAAAGAAATATTTATTTATAGGTGTTGGAGTGTAAGATTGAAGTTTTATACCAACAACTTTTGGAAAAATTCCAGAGCCAGGAATTGAACCCAGGCACTCTGTTGACCATGCAGATGCTCTACCATTAAGCCACCCTGGCTGATTGCCCACGTGGCATTTTTCACATATTATCTGTTGGCAAGGTCGCTGTGTCTGCAAATATAGATGTAACAGGTTAGCATATTAGTTGTGGCAACTAAAATATCAGAGTTGGCATCTGTGTTTGCAGACATGGTGACCTTTCCAACAGATATGTGAAAAATGCTGTGTGGTTAATCAGCCATTGTGGCTCAGTGGTAGAGAATATATATGCATGGTAAGCAAAGTGCTTGGATTCTATTCCTGGCCTTGGCACTTTTCATATAGTTGGTATAAAAATTTAACCTTGCACTACAACATTAAAAAAAAAAAAAAAAAAAAAGTTTTAAAAGCTTTAAATTATTCAGAAAAATAAAAAAGAAAGAATCTTTTGCTTATTTAATAATTTCTTATTTCTGCACTTGGAAGTGGAAAGCAAGAAATGTTTTATAATATTTAATAAAAGAAAAAAAATTACATTTATATATTTATTTATTTATTTTAATTGATGAGTTTTTGGTAAGTTACAGTAAGTACTTTGTGCTTAGAACCTTTGTTTGTTAACTATTAGTTCATGAATGATGATGTTTCATATCCCTTTATACATGGTGTTGTAGGTGCATCACGCGGCTTTGCTTTTGTGGAGTTTCAGTTACTATCCGAAGCCGTACGTTGGAAGGAACTTACCAAGGTTTTGTGCTGCTATTTATTACTTTCATCTCTTCTTTTTAATCAAACAACTCTCCTCCCAAATGAGGGTTTACAGACTCAAGAAGAAGAATGTTCTAGTTGCAGTGATGGGACTCAAATCTACTTCAGATATAGTTTTAAACATTTTCTTTGTGGAACATAACCTATATTTATTGAAGAAATGTTACTAAAGAAACATTTCTCAGTGTTTGGTTTTCATGGACAGTTTGATATTAGTGTTTGATGAAAATTTTATTTTACTCTCATTTTTGTGAAAATCGCAACACCATGAAAGAATGACGCGATTGACCTCAAATTTTCAGGAAATGCAAATTATACTGTGTAAAGCAAATGATTAAAATTCCAAAGCCACCACACGTGCATGGGCTTAGCAATGCTCTCTGGACTGCTGCTGATACCGTATAATTAAAGGGCTGTAGCGGTGTGTGTAAAATAGTCTATGTTTATCGCTGAGTGGTAAACATGGGGTGAGACATAATTATGCCTTGTTGACAACAGATGGTGAAATTTGAACAAGTTATGAAGTTTGAATGGGGGAGAATCATCAGCCTTCATGGAGGAGGATTTTCCTATCGGGTAAAAGCAGCTTGTGTGCAGCGTAACAGCAGCACCGTGATGCGAGTTTGGAAGCAGTGGACAGACGATAACTGAACGACTAGAAAATCCGGGAGTGAATGTCAAAAAATGACATTAATGCGCGATAATAGGCACTTTGTCCGCATGGTGCTGAGGGAGCATACAGCTTCATCTGGACAATTAGCAGCACATTGATCCACTGCTACAGGTGTATCAGTGTCTGCCTTGTTAATTTGTCGACGTCTGCTGCACCATGGACTGCGTGTACAAACTCCATTATACAGGATCCCCCCTTCACGTGAAACCATTGATGCTTGCGGTTGCAGTGGGCTCATGCACATAGAGACTGGCGTGCAGATAGGCAGCTAGTGGTGTTTTCTGATGAATCCCATTTTAATTTGAGGCATCATGATGGTCGCATTCATGTTAGACGCTATGCCGGTGAACGCTACCTTCCGAAGTACATTATAGTGGAATTTTATAGTGAATGAACACCCAAAGTTATGGTATGGGGTGCGATTGGGTATCATGGACGTTCTCTGCTGCTATGAATTGTGGGTAATCTGAACAGTGACAGGTACGTCAGAGAACTGCTGGAGCCCGAAGTCATTCCTGGAGCTATCTTTCATTGGGATAATGCTCGACCACATGTGGCAAGGAATGTGCAAGACTTCTTTTCAGCAGAAAACATACAGCTTTTTTCATGGCCTGCTTATCTACCAGATATGCCACTGATTGAACTTGTGTGGGATTTCATTGGTCGGCATCTAGCTCGAGATCCTCGTCCTACAGCTTCAAGAGATAAACTTTGGGTACATCTACAAGAAATATGGAATGCTGTTCCCCAAGCATACATTCAAAATCTATTTGACTGTATGCCACGTCGTATAGCAGCACTTATTGCAGTGCATGGTGGTCACACCAAATACTGATTTCGGATGCTTAATATCGTTTTTTTGCTTTGAAAATTTAATCATTTATTTGTACTAATACAAGTCATTTGTGCATTAAATTTCATTTGATTCTGAGGATTCCTTCATGGTGTTGCATTTTTTACAAACATGAGTGTATATCTGTAATTTGCATTTAAAAAATGTAATGTTTTTCAAAATATGGTTTATATATCAATCATAATTCGCATTTGCTAAGAATAATTTCTCTTAATTTACTTCCTTAAACATAATTTAAAAAAATTTGATTTCATTTAACAATAACCTAAATCTTTCCCCCCCCCCCCCTTTTTTTTTTTTATGTTTTAAAATTCGTCAGATGAACGTTTCATCAAAAACTAATCTGTTTGCTCCTGTTCATGAAAACTTTTTCAATTACATTTAATATAAAATTCGAAGATTTCAGTTTTGCCCCTTCTCTTTTATTTTTTATGCAAATAATAATAAAAAATAATCCTTTAAATGAATATCTTTTTCTTTTTTTTTAACAACCAGGTTAGTTGATTAATTAATATAAGTATATATTTTTGCCTGAGTAGGATGCTCTATACTCTTATCTAATAAAAGAATACTGAAGTAGAAAAATGCATTATTAAATAATTATTTGTAAATTTAAGAAACAGTATTAATATCCCATCACTGAAGTCTTTTAAATGTTTAAGAAAAATTGTGTTTAAAAATCTGCAGTCCCATTTTTGTGTTATAAGAACTGTCCAGAGTGGATAAAAGTCGGCGTATTATAGCATAATTCTGATATTTTATTTAAGTATTTAGAAAATTATTTTTCCATGCATAGATACTTACTTTTTTTTTTTTTTTTTCTTTTTCCCGTTAAACACATTATTAATTTTCTTTAAAATTTTAATGGTGTAAAAATAAGCTATGGCATTAAATATTTTAATTTGAGTGAATATTCATGATCTCTTAACTTATTGATCTAAATCAACCTAATATCAAAATCCTATACTGGTAACATTTCTTCAAATTCTGATATATGTCACACTCATTTTTCATTAGAATAATTTATAGAATTGTTCTGCAGATATCTCTAATTCATCAATTACACCTTATTTTAAAATTAAAATAATTTTATACATAATTGAAAGTATATAACTAAATCATTTTATTAGTTTTAAGTTAATCTTCCTTTTTTAATCAAGCTTTACTTTAAGAAAAAGAAAAAAGATTTCCTCCCAGATTAAAATTAAAACCACATGTTTTATAAAATAATAAAAGAAACAAAATTTATAAAATTATATCTCCATATGAAATATATTTAAGTAAATTGGCTTGAAAAAATTTTTCTAAAACAGACAAAATGTCAGTAAAATTTTATTTCGGTTCCAAAATTATTGAAAATGTTTCTTTCTGTCGGATTTTCTGTGGTTTTTTATCATCTCTGCATGTGTCGTCTAGCCCCATCTTAGTCGTGGGTTTTCATCTTTCAGTCTGCAACATCGTCCCCTCCTTCTCGAGAGTTAGTGGTTTTCCTTGCGATATATTTATTACAATTGTGATATCTAATTTTTGGGTTCTTTTTTATATTTCAGGGTATAGTTATATTTCGAGGAAGTAACCGAGCCAGTTTACACTACAGCATACCTAAAGACATGTTAGGATCTGATCGATACATGTTAAATAAAGCTGATTGGGATTGTCCTAAGGTAATTATTGTTTCCTTATCTTTATGCATTCTAGTTGGTAATTGAATAATCCAGAGTTCATCCATTCTAAAAATATATCCAATGTAGTGTTTTTTTTTTTTAAATCAAGTGAAAAATATTGTAACCATATCAGTCAGAATTTTCAATCAATTAATATATATATATATATATAAGAAAAAGAAAAAGTGTGAAACAAGTTGAAATAAAATTGTAGAATTTTCAGTCTACAATTTACAGCACATTTTGCAATTTATTTTGAAAATCAATATATTATTTTTAATAATTTACTTTTATTTTATTTTTCATTTCAAACATAATTGAATAAAAGTATCTTGTATCATATTACACTACAAATCTTCACTCCGTTTATTGAAGCAAATAACTTTTTTTTAACCCGTTAGTAGTCGCTAGTTGGTCGATTCGCCGCCCATTTCTTCAATGTTTATTCAGTAGCCACCAAAAATTTTTAGAAGTAGCATTTCATATACATAAAAGGCAAATCGACTCGAATAATCGTCGATTATTTATATTAAATGCCACTCCTAAAAATTTTTGGTGGCTGTTGAACAAACACTGAAGGGATAGGCGGTGAATCGACCAACTAGCGACTGCTAACACGTTAATAAACCTCCTCCAAAAAAAAAAAAAAAAAAAAACTATGAAATCAGTCTATTAGTTTTAAAAAACAGACAGACAACATATTTCAAGGGTATGTTGAGTGCTCAAAATTATTTATAGCCTTTAAATATATATATATATATATAGCATGTCAAAAACAGCAATTGCTGAATTTTTTCAGTTTTGCTATCTTTATTGTAGCCTTGCAAACCCCCTAGCCAACTCATACATTGTAAAATGCTATAATTATGGAATTTTTCTTTTAATGTCAAAAGAAAAAATGTAAACATTTTGTTAACATAATATATTGAATAATTTAAAGCTGTAACGATGCCGCTTTCTCTTGTCACATATGCATTTTCATTTTTTATAATTTTATTTCAGTTTTATTATTCATGTATAAGTTTATATATTTATTTTTTGTTATTTAAAAAAAAAAAAAAAAAAAAAAAAATCTGGTTTGTAACAATCACACAATTTCCATTACCCACTGTTACACATATTATACAATCTTTACGGAGATAGTGTTGTCAGAAGGCATAAAATCAGGGTGGCCACTTGTCAGGCAATTTAAGTGAGGCTGAATAGACAGGGAATTTTGACAAATTTTATGAAAATAAACCATATTTTGAAAGCTTGTTGTTGTTATAAATTGCTAAATTGCTCACTAATTTTGTGAAATTTTTGTGAGAAATGAACAGTGTTAGTCAAGAAAAATGTTGGAAAATAGTCATGGAAAAATCAGGGAATTTAGAAAATTTCTAATGCGTTGGCCACCCTAAAAGTTGACTTAACAATTTTCGTGTAAGAGCAAACTAATATGTACATTATAACGACATACAAAACAAATAAGTTGAGAGTTTTAAAAAAATTTCAGTAGAGCAATTTTTTAAAGCACAACTTTCAAGGTCCGATAAATCCCAAGTGCCATATCGACTAGATGACTTAAAATATCCCATTTTCGATAGTTATTACAGACTGAGGAAAAAATTTCACATACTTACAATATTTTTCATTAAATAGTTCATTTCTTTAATGTAAAATAGTAAATGCATGATGTGAAATAATTATAGAATAATGAAATATTGCACTTAGCCTCTGTATGTTTTGCCGTCTGTGCTGTATTATAAATAGTTAGTAGTTATAAATAAATCTCTGGCTCCTAGAAATATTTCCTGGCTCCTAAGATATTGGAGTTTTTCTCAATCTCTAAGTTTTAGTTTAAACGTTGCACTCTGATTTCTTGAATTTTTTTTTTTTTTTTACTAAACTAGTTTTTATGTCTATAACTTCTTATAGGTAATAATTATCATACTAATTTTAGCACTTATATGTAAAATTGCTTTTGTTAAATGTGCTAATATAATTTCATGCATAAGTAGATTGGCTTAAATTTATAATGTAATTTGAATAAGCATTACAGATTGTGAGAATTTTTAAATTGCTACAGATATAATAGTAGAGAAAATATATTTCTACAAATGCAATAGGGGGTTGTGTATTGCTTCTGCCAACTTTAAATGAATACTGAAACATGGTGAACACAAGTAGTGATTTAATGCGTTTTATGAAGTGCAAATACATAAATCAGCATTTACTAGTACAGTATGTAATATATGTTGTATGTATAATATGTACCTATAATACATTATAGCTTACAGTGTGTAACACATATTGATAAACTCATGGATGTTATTGCACTGAACGTTTAGAACTGCGTTCAAATGCTGTACATACTGGTTTCAGTTTCTCATGTGTTCAAACACTTCTTCCCCAACCTCCTGACTTCCATTGCATAACACTACCACTGCCTCTCTACTGTTTCATTTATCTGAGGCTGTTGTGCATCTCAGGTACAGACATTCAGATAAACATATCCACTGCTGCATTTTGCATTTGCATAGACTGCCAATCTATGGTATATTAATTGCTATCTGAGAATATTGTGTATCTCATGTACAGGCATTCAGATAAAGATATCCACTTCTGCATTTTACATTTGCATAATTGCTTGATCTTCTTTTAGCAATGTATGATGTGCAGCATTCATAGGCACATTTAGCCAGGGTTGCTATCTGGCAAAGCTATCAATATGTATCACCCTGTATGCTATCAATATGTATATCCTGTATGCAAATTGCTACAAACAAATAATAAAATTATCATGTTTTTGCTTTTCTGAAGGAAAAAAAAAATAATAATAATAACTTTTGTGATGTTTTTAGGAAGAATTAAAATTTTGTATTATTTAAAACTGGTGTATTTTGTTATTAGTAAAGCTAATTTTGGAAAATTAATTTCAGTGTGGCATGAGTAATTTTAAAAGAAGAGATTATTGTTTTAAATGCAACTCAGCGAGAGAAGGTATGCATTCATATATTACATTTATCTTTTGTTAGTTAATAATAATAATAAAGTGTTTGTGCATGATGCATGTTAAATATTTATTAAACTCTCTTAAAGTTTCTTTCTCCTTAAAACCATATTATATAAATATTGTTAAATTTTCCTTATTTATTTGTTTATTTTTTTAGAATCATATGAGTGGCAGCATGGTGATTGCTATAGTGAAATAAGTAATACTCCATCAAACAGTGAGTATTATTTCTATTTAATTTATGTGCATTTTCTACTAAAAGAAGAACAGTTTGTTTGTTAAAAATCAGCTATGAATTTCAGCTTTTAAAACTACATATTTTAATTGGAGTAATAGAAACTGGTTCTGATATTCAAACTACAGTAAAATTTCCATGTTTTAGTTTTTTTTTTTTTTTTTTTTTTTTTTGGTATCTTTTGTAAAAATGTTAAAATTTGCTTGTAAGTGTATTACTTCATTGTTGTATTCTAAATTTTATACTTCATTCTTTAATGGTTAATCATTAAAATGTGTAATTAAAAAATAAGTTATTTAGTTGAATATGATGTTTTTTTTTTAATTTTTAATATTATGTGAGTTTGAGGCCAATTTATGCTTGAGAAATAGATTAATGCAGTAGTTAATTATGTTAATGAGAAGTAGTTGTGTTTTTAATCAAAGTAGATATTAATTAAAAATCCTTGAGGAAAATGTCTTTTCTGTGCAAACATTTATAGAATAAAATCATTTTCTTTTTTTCATTTAGTATCATCTTTATAAAATAAATAAAATAATTAATAATAATTATAGTAAAATGGCTTATCTTCAACTCATAGATGAAAAATAATGCAGATTTTAATAATCAAATTGGTAATTCAAATCATCTGTAACATTTTATTAGAACATTAGGCTGATTATCAGTTTTGATATACATACAAATTTCAAATAATTTTAAATAATCTCGATATAAGATGAAAAATAATTACTTTTAAAAAATTTATATGGTGCATATAAATTTTTATCATCATTCATTCAAGACATTGTGCTCACGTTTAGTTCTCATGTGTCAACAATTGATTTCAGCCACTTCACCAGCCATCGCAAGGTATCTCAGGAAAAACACAGCCTTCCCCACTCTACAGTGGCTGGTGAAGTAATTAATCTCTACTTCATTAAATTGCCACTTTCCCTTATGATTGCTTTTTTTAATTTTATTTTAACTAGGAGTATCTTGATCTGTTCAAGAATTTTGAATTCTATGCTACGAGTTCATCAGTTCCCCAGAGCATTATTTATTATTGTATTGAATCACATTGAAGGTGTAGTGATTTAAGAAAGTTTGGAACTTTTTTAACTGTACAATGTCAATTCATAATGGTGTGCAAATAGTGAATGTTAAGTAAGGATTGAATATCAATTCAGATAAATTTAGCTTTATTTTGAAGATGCATTAGACCAGGCAAATCTGTTGGATTTTAACCCCATGACTATGAATAGGCACTTTTAACTTGTTACTTTCTCTTGGCACTTTTGTGGTTAAAGAATCTTTAACTGTGATAAATATAATGAAAAATGGAAAAAAATGGAAATAGTTTTTTATTGTGATCTATCCATATGAGGGATATGATTCTAGAGTCTAACAAAGCAAGTTTTAAATGACCATTGACATTTATGCTGTAGATGGGTAAAGATTGAAAATTACATGGCTTCCATGAGGCACGTTTGATGGTGTTGATTTCCGCATTTGATCACAATTGTCGTTGCTAGCTTTTTAATTTTTTATAAGTCACAGAAAGTGGCCACTGTTGTGGCAATTGGTACATGATTTTTTAATCGCCATCTGTTTTTATTTAGTCGCCTTGTGGTGAGTGGTGACCATTAATTTTGTCCTTTATTTACATCGTATAATTAAATGAAGTTTTAGATGTTCATGTTAATGAAAGCAATATGTTCTTTTAATAGGTTAAAAGTAAAGTAATCAAATTATTTCTATAGTATGCTTTTGTCATCTAAATTCTGTTGTTTTATTTTAATGTCCATTTTTCACAAAGTTTTAGCTTTTTTACCTTTTTGTCAATCTCTTACCTGAAAATTAATTTTTTTTTTTTTTTTCCTTCTAAAATTGAGTTGTTCATATTAAATTGTATCTTTAAAGAAAAGGTAGTTAAGTATCTTTATGCATAGACAAGTCTGATTGAGGGTGATTGTGTTCAAGTATTTATATCTATCATTTTCAATACTGGAATTCTAGTTTTTTTTTTTTTTAACTTAAATTCATGAAATAAATTAAAATATAATTTCATATAACTGATTAACTTAATTAAAATTAGTATTTTTCATAATGAAAGGATTAGATTTCCCTGCAACAAATCATATGGTCACTGTCCATGACTTTTCCTCACTAAAATTTCAGGTATTTTTTCATGAATTTACAATCACTGTGTTGATTGTTTAATATAAAATCAAACTTGGAAATGAGAACATTTTACTTTTCTGTTTTAACTATTGACTATATTAAAAAACAAAATTATTCTTTTTCAGCATTATTGTTTGGTAATCTAGATGTTTTGACCACAGAAGGAAGAGTACTGGCAATGCTGGGACAACTGACTACTTTGCCTATTAAAAGCTTACGTGTTGCAAAAGACTCATTAACAAATACATCACGTGGATATGCGTTTGTTGAATTAAATTCAACATCAGAAGCTATTCAATTGTATGAATTATTAGTTTCAATGGGTGGCAATTTTTATGTTGATGGTCGACAAGGTAATACTTATTCAAATTGTGTAATGATATTTTATAAATACTGTATAAATTCTCTTATACTTATTATAAAATCAAAGTATTTAGTTTGTGAGTGTATATGCTAGTTTTTGTTTATATGTAGAATATAATTTAAGAACCTAGTTATTTATTTTAATCATATATATATATATATATATAAATATATATATATATATATATTTTTTTTTAATAAAATTTTTATATATACACTCCTTCTCATATTTATAGGGACACTTGATATTTTGAAATAACTAATGTAAAAATAATTGTGAACAAGATTATACTAAGTGCACTTAATATATCTAGTATTCTAAAAGCCAAAATTGCTATAATTTTTTTAATATGAAACAAAATTAATAAAAAATAATGCAAAATGTGTTTTTCTCCATGTTTTTAAATGTTCATAATTATAGGGACAATCCAGATTTTTTCGTTTCATTTAACTTACTAGCAGATAAATTACAGTTGACATGCGAATTTGTTAATTACTGGGCTAGATTAATTCATATATATAAGCCTTCAATTTTTCTTGGACGGACATTACTGATAATTTCTCGATAAAAAGAACGTTCAAGTAGTGAAGTATGATAAATGTGTTAAGTGGAAGGATAATTTCAATCCGCCGAATTTCTAATGAAATTCGAAGGTCTAAAATTGCTGAAGGAAATGTGATCAAACATTGAACTGCTGGTTCGATAGGAGAGAGATCTGATGCAAAATCAGAGTTGTTTTACAGAGATCGAAGACTCATAATTCCTCTTACTGTTCTACTTATAATGACTGCTGCTGAATTTGCTCGTAATTTGTAATGAAAGGTTAGGGTCCACATTTATGCATGTTTAAAATAATTAATATGTTAAAATGAATAAAAAACCTGTAATCAATCAGCATTTAATGGAGGGAAAGAACATCTGTGTTAAAGTTGAATAAAGACAATATTAAATGGTAAAATGTTGCATTTTCGAATGAAAAACATTTTATTCTTGATTAATCAAATGGTTTTAACAGTTACTGGCACAATCTAAAGATAGCGAAAAACAGAAGATTTATCATGAAATTTAAAATAGAAAATAGCAGAAGTAAAACATATGTATATATTTAACTACTAGTTTCCCTACTAAGTTACATGTGTAAATGCAGGCTAGGACTCCTTAGAAAGATTCTCACAGAGGACATCCCACTTACGCTTAGTTCCCATGTGTCAACAATTGACTTTAAGCACTTCACCGGCCATCCCGAAAAACTCAGGGGAAACATAACCTTCCCCACTCTATAGTGGCCAGTAAAGTGGTTAATCTCTACTCTCTTAAATTGTCACTTTTCTCTACAATTGCTTTTTTTTTTTTCTTCTTTAAATTGATTTGCTTAAAAAAAAATGAATGTGTTTGTTTTTAAATATCTTCTCTTGTAAAACAGCTGTTTAATATTTTGATCGATATCTAATAAAGTGTTCTTTTGAACATTAGCATTTTCATATCCAACATTTCCCAAAAGGAAGTGAAAAATGAAGGTTTAAAGAAAGAAGGGAGGGGCATGGTTAAAGAATATTTTTTAAATTATTGATATACAGTTGGGTTCAAAACTTCGTAACATTAAGAATTTCGTTTCTTGATCAGATTGACAAGTTATTAATAGATCAAAATTTTACTTTCTCTGTTGTTGGAATTTACTTAAGTTATTTAATCTTGTACACTGTGCATATGATTTCACTAATATTGAAAGTAGTTAACTGTGATAAAATATAAAATCAATTTACTCTTCCGCAATAAAAAAAATGTGTGTGCACATGCATACACAAACAAATATTATTAATAATAAATAAAATAAAATTAATTTCTTGTCATTTTTTTTTTTTTTTTGTTTTTTTGTTTCATTAGAAAGATCTTTTTATTTCTATAATCTTATATGCAATTTCTTTATTAATGGCTATGAAAAGTTGTTCTTTTAGAAGATTGCCCACTAACTTTATTTAATTAAAATAATTTGTTATTCTAAAGCTATATTATTTAAACTGTTGTTGTTTTCATTTTGAGAAGTGGGAAACAAGATTAACAAGTGAGAGACTGGGCTTTTATTCTAAATAATAGTTTTGTGCTTGTTATTTAACTGTTAGATGCTGTGGAAACAAAATCAATAATAATAAGGTGTATTGCAGTATTTTAATTTTTATTATTTTTTCTAAATTGAGAATAAACTTTAAAAAATGCAAAATCTCAGAAGAAAATTTTGCTTTCGAAAGAAGTATTTTTTGTTTTTTATGTACACACTGAATTTATTAAACTGTGATATAGGAGGACAATTTTGTTACTAGAGGTATGTTTTTAAAAAATGTTTTTCTGTTTACTTATATGCATTATAAAAACATTTATGATAAAAAAAAAAAAAAAAAAGAGTGTTTACGTTGATTTTAGTGTAGTTGTTGTATTTAAATACTTTAATTATTATTTTTTAAATTGATCTCATTAAAAATTTGTTAAATGCCTATATAAATAGCATCTGTATATTTATTCTTTTGTGCTAGTGACTGTTTCATATGCCAAGAGGTCACTTGCTTCAAGGAATAGGTATGTTATTTTCTCTTTTATATTTTCCTCTGTGTTAACTATATTTCTCGATAAAATGTGTTTTTTGTTTTTTCTATTTTTATAATTGGCAAGTTTTGGGAAATTACTAAAATTAGTTACTTCTTGTTTCGTATTGATTTTCAGGGGTCTGTCCTGAGACAAACCTAGGTCCGTTAAAGGACCCTTCACAAAATTATTTTTCCTAAAAAAGGACCCTTCACAAAATTATTCAACCTAAAACAGAACATTTCACAAAAGTTTGTATCCTAAAAAAGGACCCTTCACAAAAATTTTCCCTTTAAAAACAGACCTTTAATCTGTTTCATTTCCAAAACTAATCTTCCATAGATCGAACAAGCTGCCTGAATAATTGGACGTGGTAACCGTATTTCCCCAAAAAGCTGATATTCTATTTCTAATTTATAAGGATTTTATGCATATATGTAAATTTAGTTCTATAAAAGTGAACTGTCATTGTCTGTCTAAAATAAAACCTGAACTATAATTTTATTTTGCAAAATTACGTTTTTCACAATTTTACAAAAAGAGGACCCTGGCCAAAAAGTTCGGAAGAACTTTATTATCAAACTAAATTTAAATTCACAAAAATATGTGTAGAACTTTTCACAAAAACAGAACCCTACCTTTTTTTTTTTTTTTTTTTTTTTTAATATTACTCTTTAAATATCTCGCCTTTTAGCTTAGTGAGCAATTTTTTGAAAAAATAAATTTACATATTTTGTTTAGAGATTGAATTGAAATTTAGGGTCCTAAATTTAATAAATGAAATAAAATATTTATTTTTTATTTATTTATTTATTTTTAATTGCTGATTAAGCCAAAAAGTGACATATATTCAAAGAATAATATTCAAGAAACAGAATTTGAAAAAACTTCATTTTTGTATGAGATAACCTTACAAAATGAAGCAAGAAAAATCTCATAGGAAAACATGGAGTGGGTGAAAGAGAGCTATCTAACCAGGGTTCTCTTCAGAGGTGTAAACTGGGTGAGAAATTTTCACCCATTAATATAAGTTACTAATGGTGTCTAATTTTACAGATTATTGGTATGATTTGAGTTTAATCTCATTTAGTTGCTTAAATATGTCAATTTTTTTCACTGCTGATCACTTGAAACACTTAGCTATTGCTCTGCAAATTTATGAAACATTTTACTTTTTTTTTAATACCAACCTTCAATACAAATTATTTACCTGATTCCAGTTTTTCTGGTCTTCCATTGTAGAGGTATAATGTATTTCTGCAACTGTTACACAAATTAGGTAATTTTCTTATCCAAGTTTGTTTTTATTATTATTATTTTTTTTTTTTTTTTTACTTTTTAAAATCATTCAACTTTTGTGAAGGGTCTGTGTAAATTTTCTGATTTTTGTGAATGATGAAAGGTTTTCTTTTCAAGATTGTAGATTTTTATGAATGACCTGTTTTTGGACCAAAAAAATTAATAAATTGGGCTTAGAAGAGTGCAGGAAATTCTCTCAGTGTTAAAAATTTTATGGGAGAAAATAAAGACACACACATGTGAGGTTCTTGCAATCTCTGCTTTAGAGGGAACCCTACTGACTGATGTATAGCCTTAAGAAAGTGGGTATCTTTTCCATTTGATAACTGTGGAGTTCAGTTTAATAAAAATACTGGTGTTATATTATGAAGCTTCTGTTTTAAATTCAGAAGTTTAAAAAAGTAACATAATATATATAATTCATTAATATTCTTTAATAGTCATAATTCAAAATGGAGTTTCACAAGAAAGAGCTTTTAATTAATATTGGATTTCATTAATAAAATGCAGACCCTTATCAAACTTATATTGACAGAATTAAAAAAGAGAGAAATAAAATCAAAATTAAAACACTTATAACTTACTTGTTACTTTAAATTGCTTCGATCCTCCACGTTTTGCGTTTACCGTTTATTATAGCGGAGCAAACATTTAAAAGTTTTAGTTTATGTTTGAAACTCATTCGCATATCTGTATCACATTCTTGTTTGACGTCATAGTGAACATAAAAAAAACTAAGGCTCAAAACAAACATTTGAACTTTACCGATACAGAAGCCGCTAATGTGCAAATTACCTCGTTAAAATGCAGAAAACTCTTGATTCTACACTTTAATGGGTCATTTTAATTAATCTGTAGATTAGCTAGGTAATCTGCACATTGACGGATTTCGAGCTTTAATGGTAACATATATACTAATAATGTTTATCAAAGTCACATACCAGTTTTAACTTTCATATCATTAATGATTCAAGATTTATCACATAAATTTATACCATCACCCTGAGAATTTTCACATTATATGTTAGCAATTTATACTTCATTACTTACTTGTTTTGAATACTTTTTATAAAAATTGATATATATATATATATTAATTGCAGTTCAGGGAATGTCAATGCTGCCATTGTTGCATTACAGGCAGCACAATGGACAAATCAGGTAATTTTGTGTTATTATTCCTTTTTTAAATAATCATACTAGATATAATTTGACAGCTGTTTATATTACAGGGTTCATACTTCTCAAGAGAAATCTGAAATATGCAGGGGATTAAAATTTCAGCTTTAAATCTAAGCAAAATCTCATAGAAAATGGAAATTTTTACTAGAATTCTGGAAAAAATAATTGTAAAATCTGAAAAGATTAATTACTCCTTCCTACTCTTACATTTTTCTTGTTTTGTTTAATTCATATGATAAAATTTTGCAAAAATTCATTATGTTACTATGAAGGATTACAGCATGGCATCTTTTAATTTCTTAATAATTTTGAAAGAAGAAAAAAAAAAAAAAAAAATTCTACAAATAGTTAACTCATGTTTTATTTGAAAGTGAGCAAAGTGTAAAAACTGAACATGAGGTCAAATCAGTACTATGCTGTGAGAGTAACAAATCCTGCTCTCGTATGATTACATAATGTGTTGTTGTTAATATATTTTCTTGAAAATGAACTAGAAAACTCAGGGAATTTTCTTTTAACATTTGAGTGTGAACCCTGTATTACAAGTTTTTTAAAATGAAATATCCAGTAGAGTACTTTAGTAAAAGTAATTATTTTATCGATTGTTTTTAAATTAAATCCCAGTAGCAGAATTTTCTGTATATGTCTGCAGCAAAACAAAATTTGTCTGTGATCTGGGAATGCTGGACAAAGTCTGGTATCACAAAACGAATTAACAGTTCACAGGGTTGGTTTTGGTTCTTGACGTGACATGTGTCAAAAACTGGTTTAAACCGTCAAAAACTGTCGAAAACCATATGTGGAAAATCTAAACTATAATGTTAAATGATTTTATGCATATTTTTAAGTTGCAATGTACTAAGTACATAAATTAACATTCATTATTTGTATATATATATGTAATATTTTTCTAGAAAAAAAAAATGAAATGTTAGGAAACATATCAATGCATCATCTTAAAGAAAGAGTGAACATTATAAATCTTTTTCGTAAATTGTTCTAAAGCTATAAAAATTTGCATATATAGGTGGTAAATTATAATAATACAATTAAGTATATTAAAAATTCTTTAAAACTAATTGAAGAAAAAAAATCAAAATTAAATATTGTTTAAAATTTTTCCTTCTAATTATTATTATTAATTTTTCCTCTTAGCTTTGGCATTATTATGGTTTAAAAAAAATATATTAATGTATTATTAGGTTATTATTTTGTGAATTCAATGGTAGGTTACTTTTTTAAATTATGTTAAGTGCTGAAATTTCAATGAAAATTTTTAGCATTCAAACATAATATATAAAAAACAAAAAATAATGCTGAGTCTAGAATAAAAGAGCCCCTAGGGAGAATTCAATAAAAAGGGCAAACTATTTTCAAAAAGGGTATTATTTGCGTAATTTGCCGTCTTCTATGTTATGATTTCTGCATGTGAAAAAAGTAAATTACCAATTTTTCATGAATATATGTTGGCTATATGGATTTGTTCTTCCATCCAGTAATGCTGTAAAACTATTGCTAGAAGATTACATATCAGGAAGAAAAGTATTTAAAGGCTTCTAACATTTAAGATATTAGAAAGATCACTTGGTACTAATGTTTTTAAAAAAGCCGCCTAAAAATGGTGGGAAAAGGGCCACTGGGTGCTAAAATGTGTTTGAAAGAGCCACCAAGTGCAGCACCCAGCCAAATTAGCTTAGAGTTAGCACTAAAATATCTGGAGTGACTTTACTCGAAATTTTAACGTATTTAATATTATATTTCAATGCATATAAATGCAGATTTTCATACCTTTAAGGCAGTAATTTACGAAAGAGATCTATCCACCATCCCTTTCATTAAAAATATGTAATTAATTTAAAATTGCATTATGTAATTCATATTAAAATTTAGTTCAACTAGTCATGCAACATTATAACTCAAAATGAAAGAACGTGATGCAATATTTAATAGCACAATAATTTCATTCATTGGAGTAAAATACTTATGCCACCTTTTAATTATCAATCAGCATACATTTAGTAGAGCTTATTTTTTTAAAAACAATACTGTAATTTTTTATAACTTAAAACGCAATAAATAGTTTACCTTAGAATATACAAATTCCTATGTTCGAATTTTTGTTTTTTGTAAAGATATAAATTTTTTGTACTTAAATAGAAATCATTAGCATTCATAGGAAACAGATAATACACTTCTAAGAATTATTGTTAACCATGAGAGACATAAATTAAACACTCTTTGGAAAAATTACAATTTTTTATTTCACTAAATATGACTACTTCATTGTTAAAATATACCAAGAAGTGTAAAATGTGAGGTTTTTGACACAGGGTTTTTGACATGACAGTTTAAACTGTTGTTTAAACCGTCAAAAACTGTCATGCGTCAAAAACCTGCCAACCCTGCAGTTCATAAAACATGTGAAATTTGCATCTGCAAATAAAATTAATTAACAATATACAACAAATACGGTAACCCAGATATATAAAATTATATTTGTAATTTTTAGCTAGACTTTTATTTTTGAGATGTTAAACTAATCTGCAGAGCTTCAAAATATCTACAGCGCTCTCTGCCATTCTGCTACTGGAAATGGTACTAGATATTTTGAGCAAATGTTTTACAAAACCCTTCATAAGACTATTAAAAACAAATAAAATACAACAAAATAAATATATTAAGTTGTAATATTTTTGTGACAGAAAATTTTTTTGGTGAAAATAATACAGCACTCAATATCCTTCAAGATATTTCTATTCAGCCTTCCTTTAGTGATAATTCTATTCAGCCTTCCAGTCACATGTATTTTCTGGACATTAATAGTTGCATTCACCTCTCGGGTACATCCAATATTTTGGTTACAATCCATGCTTTTTGTTGCATTGCCAACCAGGAAAGATAAAAATTCTGTCATGTGTAATGACGTGCAAACCACGGGTGAAATAATGGGGAAGGGTCCCTATCATCATTTTTTAATGTATAGAAAAAAATTTAGTTTCATTATGCACCTCACATGAACATGCAACTAATAGAAGATTACTTTTTCTGTACTTCAACTGTACTTTTGAAAGTACAGTTGTCTTTTGTGTATTTAGATTGAATTAGTTACATTTCAATTTATCGATTTCATATATCTATTTTTGTAATTTCAAGTTGTTTCTGATCTAAATTTTATACTTAATGTTCTTACAATTGGCTATTTAATTAATGAACTTAATTTCTTTAAAAAATAATTAAATCATTTTTGAATCAACACTGCTTATCTGTTTATAATTTAATAGAAGTCTGAGGATTCATCTTATGATCAGTACTACGGTACTGCAGCAGCTCCAGCAGTAACACCAAGTAGGTTTCATTATTGTTATTTTAATCGTTATTATAAATAACACATATTTTTAAGC
Organism: Salticus scenicus; assembly: GCA_963930645.1. Classification (NCBI taxonomy): domain Eukaryota; kingdom Metazoa; phylum Arthropoda; class Arachnida; order Araneae; family Salticidae; genus Salticus; species Salticus scenicus. The sequence continues at coordinate 39,645,299 of OZ005654.1, read as the reverse complement.
AATCCTTTTTTTTTTTTTTTTTTTTTTTTTCAATTTTAATTTTTTTTTTTATTGTTAAATTTGTAATGATTTGAAAACTTAGTCTTAAAAAGTTTAGGTGATTGATATTTAACTGGTAAACTATCATTTTTTAAGTTGCAATAAAATACTAATCTATTGTATTGTTTCTTTAACCCTTAAATGTATAGTATAGCATTTCTTCAACATGTAAATAAATGATTTTTGGTAGTCTTAGGGAAAGTTTCCATTATTTAATCTATGTATAACATATAAATTAGCACATTACATAAAAAATAAATCTGTTTCTTTCTTTCTTTTTTTTTTTTTTTTTTTTTTTTTTTTTTCCATTACATTTCTTGTGTAATAAAAGTTTCTTGTAATTAAATAAAAATTTTTGTGAGAAAAATCCAGGCATTTAAAGCTGAAGCTTATGATTACCAACTCATTGTTTTCTTATGTAATAATTCTGATTTTCTTTCAGAATGTTAATTATTTATTTTTTTGCCCATTCAATTTAAAAAAATTATAAAAATTTTCTTTGGATTAAATTTATTATTTAGATGAAACAGTTTTCTGAATAAAAAATTTATTTCGAAATAAAACTATGCAATGTGCATACTTTTTTTTTTTTTCTTTCTAGCTTTTGAAACACCTATGCGCTTTTCTATTAAAGGACTTTTTTTTTTTTTTTTTTAATTCTATGTTACAGTGAGCATTTGTGCTTTGATATGCAAAAAATTTTAAGTGCCCTGTGATCACAGTGGTCCTGTTCTTTATGTGCATTTTATTATTTAGTTATCACTATTTTAAATCAGTATTTTTCAAAATACCATTATAGCATTAAAACCTTTTGTAAAAATTTTTATTTGAAAATAACAGGATAACAAAACAATAAAATACATTTTTTTTTTTTTTTTTTTTTTTTTTTTTTTTTTTGGGGGGGGGGGGGGGGGAGACTGCTAAATTCCTGAGTATGCCTCCAAATACTTAACCCTTTGCGACTCAGTGAGCCTAATCTGGGACCACCTAAACATTCTCATTTTAAATGCTGAAAATATGTGATAAACAAAATGAAACTTGGTTTAAAAATAATTTTTAATCTTCTTTATCAATAATATATATATATATATCAGCAACACAAAATTTAATTTATACTTTTTTAACTGCAGTAATTCTTTAAAAAAAAAAAAAAAAAAACTTATGCGTTTCACTGCAACGCTCAAATCTCAAATTTCAACGTTAAAAAGTAGTGTGCCGGAAAAGATCTGCAGTTAACCCATTACCCGCTGGTGTTGCATCACACAATACCAGATGTAAATGCATATTAATAATTAACTAAAAAACATATTTTATATTAACTATTAACTATTGTTTTTGAGTATGAAAATAGTAGGTGTTCATTTTATTAAAAAAAATTTTTGATCTAAAAAATAATTTTATATTTAAAAATAAATTTCAAACTTGAAGCACTTTTCAAAAGAAAACTTCTGAAAATTTTCATGCTTGAAAGAGTTTATTTAATTTGCTAAAGAAAATAAAAAATAGAATTTTCATAATGAAATAATGGCTTTTAAAACCATCTGTAGTTCTTGCTGTTATATGTTCCACTCTAGGAAAATTCAGTACACATTCATTTGTATTCAATTCATACTCTTATTCTGCTGAAGTTACGCAAATGCAACACTATTTTTAGTAAAGACAGACCAATTTTCATAATTTAATTATAAATTATTGTCGTATATGATCAAAATAATGAATGTTATTGTTTGTATTTTTAAAAAAATTCATTGTTTCTAATTTTTGCGGGTAATGGGTTAAGGCAGGTAATTCTAAATAATGGTATAATGTTTTTTTTTTTTTTTTGTTTGTTTGTTTTTCATCAGTGTGTTATGATCCGAACCTGTATCCTATTTTTTAAATTGCGCATTAGAGTAAGTATCGTTATTTGTATTTATTTTTTTATTTTAAATACGTTATTAATTATGAATGAGTGTAATTTTCTAAAATTTGTACATATTTAATTTAATACTTTATTTAATATTTCATGTTGATTGCTTAAATATTTTCCTGACATACATTTTACTTGTACTACATTTATTTCCTGACTTTTTTTTCTTCCTTAAAATTTTGTTTTATAGGTACAACAAGCCATTCTGTACCAAATCAGGTGAGTCACCAGTTTTTTAAATGCGATAGTAATTTATGTATAATAATATATGTGATTAATAAAATATTTTTAAAATATGCACTTGTAATTATATACTTGTACAACTTAAGTGCATTTAGCTAAAATTTTTACTTCCATTACCCTACTACCGTAGGTAATGGAAGTATTGTATTCGGTCTGAAAATTCGATATCGGGTTTTCACCTGATTTACACATTTTAAGGTCCCCTGAGTCCAAAAAAGTGGTTTTTGGCAATTGGTCAGTGTGTATGTATGTATGTGGAGAATCTTCTGGCTATTATAGCTCAGAAACTAATAAAGATAGAGCTACGAAACTTAAGAATTGAAATACGTCTGGTGTATAGATGAAATTTCCAAATTTTGGTGAAAATTGAAAAACCGGAAGTGGGACCGTAAGTCTGTATCTCAAAAATGGCTCTAACAATTTTCTTCAAACTTGCTATATAAACACTCTATTAGATGTCCTTTTGAATGATATAGTTGGTTAGTTCAGGAAAATTGATAGGCGTCCTGTATAAATAGCTCAATTTCAGGCCTCGCAAAGGCGTTCCTTTAAAAACGGTTGTACGGATTTTTTTCAAACTCTCCTTATTAACTCACTTTTAAATATCCTTTTGTATGTAATTATTGTTTTCCGGTCAATAATTGATTTTTTGTAAAAGTTGGTATCTCAAAAACAGCTCTAACCTAACGATTTTCTCTTTAGGTCACTTTTATTTATTGTACATTTTAAAATTCTGTCAGTAGCATATACGTATTAAAATTGAGGTTATTGTTATTACTTTATTTTTTTAACTTGTGAGACAAAAAATATTCTAATAATTTTCATAAAGTAAACACACATAGATATACATATTACTGACTAGCAGGCTTTTTCTGCTTCAGACAATTGAACTGAAGAAATAAATTTAAATAAATAAAAAAATCAATGGATGAAAGGGATAGGGGAGAAAAATTGATGAGGTCTACTCCTGCAGTACTCAAGCTAATCCCTCTGTTTGTAGCTTTGTGATCTCTTGAACTCCAGTACATAGACATACACGGTCAGAGAAACACTTTATTTATTTAGATAAAATGATTAAAAAAAAAAAAAATCCACTTGTCATTAGATGAAGTAATGTTAAATTTGCTGAGAATGATTAAATTTTATATTGTAGCATATTTTTAAATATAATTTCTTTCACAAATTCATTTATAATTTACTCATTTATTTTTAATCTCTTTTATTAACAAGTTTGTTTGTGAGACTTTTGTGTTCTTTCAACTTTTCATTACTTGAGAGGCAGACATGCCAAGTCTCCTGCTGCTGACAGGAGTCTCCTGATTTTTGCTTGTTTTTCCATGCTCCTGATTTTCCACTCATTTCTCCTGCTTTTCTGATGTAATTTTTATCTATCCCTCTTAGCATAATTCATGATTAAAATTTGTGGGATTGGGTTAAACAAATTTTGAAAGAAAATTGAAATTTATCTTGCCCTGTAATTTTGAATGTGAATTACTATACAATGCTTTGAAACTAATTTTTGCTAAGAATAAATTTTTAACTTTCATTTTTGCATACTGAAAAATGTCTTTTTTTTTTTTTCAAGTTTTTTTTTAATACCATAACTATTGAAAACTTAAAGAATTCAAATTTCATTAGAATATAGCTGATATTTTCATTTCTTTATTACCTTTTCTTTTACAAAGATAATTAAGATCCTTATTGTTTTATATTAGGAGCAGAATGGTCAAATCTGTCTATTTTGACTTAAATTTTAAACAACTGTATGTCTGAGTTTTTTTTTTTTTTTTTTTTTTTGATAGTTTGTTTTACTGCAAGAAACATATTATTCATTTAATTTTAATACTGATGTTTTGTAAATACCTCCTAAGCTTATAAAGCTTTACTTAAAATTAAATTTGCATTATTTTACTCATTTTTCTTACAAACTTTCTTGTTGGAAAAAGTCTCCTGATTTCTGTTAAAAAATCTCCTGCTTTTTTGTCATTAGAAGTTGGCATCTCTAAGAGGGGGGATTTTTGAAACTTTTTTCTCTTAGGAACTCTCAAATTATCACTTATTATTGGTATAAATAAAGACGTATAATATCTCATTATTAAGTGTTCTCTCACCATTCAATATATATATGCAAGTAGCAGTTTTCATGCTAGGTAGTTTCACCCCTGGTATATTTGCATAGAACTATTTTAAATTTTCTATTTTTTTATGTTAAATTTTCTTTAAAATTTTTTATAAAATTTTTTAATTTATCATAAAATATTTTTTTTTCTTTAATTTAGTCACAGATGGCAAGTTTAGGAACAGTAGTAGTGAATGGTGTCACCTATTACAGATATCCGTTACCTGATATTTCTACCTATCAGTATGATGAATCATCTGGTTACTATTATGATGCTACTACAGGCTTATATTACGATGCTAATTCACAATACTATTACAATTCAGAATGTCAGCAGTACTTATATTGGGATGGCGAAAACCAGACCTACCTACCTGTCCCACAGTCTACAACTACACAAGCAAATACTACCACTACCCAATCTACAATTTCTTCCCCTCCAACTTCTACTCCATCTACACAAAGTAAGTATATGTATAGTGGATATAAAATTAAAATAGACAAATCTTTTTTAATACACTAAAACTTACTAAGCAGTCCTCCTTTGCAGTATACCAAATGTGGCTGTATAAAAAGACAATAAGCAACTCTTTTTAACATGACCATCTCTGTATCTTGAATGTTGACTACCAAAAACATCAGTTTTAGGAAAGGTTAATATAATCGGCTATATGCAAATTCCTCTGTAACCAGGATGTAAACTGCCATTAGTTTTAGCATTTTTCTAAAATATGTTGATAAGAATTTTACTGAAAAGATTATTTCATAAAATATCTCTATATAACCACCTCTAATTTTTATTCAAATATTCCTGGGCAAAAATTATTGAAATTATCGGGAATATTTATTTATATAGTATATTTGGATTTAATTTTGACATTTAATGGAAATGGTTGAATTTAAATACAAAAATATTTAAAATTATGTCAGAATTCAGAATTGTAAAAATAACTGAAAATTTTTAATACTGAAATTTGCATGCCATTTACAAAAGTAAAATAAAGTGTTCTGTGTTATCAAGGCTTGGGGTTTTAATAGATTGCATGTTTATTTAAGTAATAAATTTCTTATTAATAGTAAATTATTAATTTTATTAGTATAGTGCCTACCATATACATTAGACTGTCTTTCTAAGAGGTTTACTCATCTTTTTAAAATTCCATCTTTGATTAGACAATAATTTTTTTTTTTTTCCTCTTTGAATAGGTACTACCACAACCACTGTTTCTTCCACAGAAGAACAAGAAAAAAAGAAAAAGAAAGAAGAAAATGTAGATAAAGTAAAAATTGCCAAAAAAATTGCAAAGGTAAATTTAATTTTTATTTCTGTGGAATTTTATGAAAAATATTATTAAAAAAAAAAAAACTGTGTACACTTTAGTGTATATTAATAAAAAAATTGTAAAAAGACAATAAAAAAGGTGGCAGTTGGGTGGGCAGATGTTCGATTACGGAGGTGGGTTGGTGTTGTGAAATTAAAATTTATAAAAAATAAAAAAGCAGAAGGCTTGTTGCATTTACTTTGTATTACTATGCAAACTTTCTTTTTCCATTAAAATTTCAGTTTTTTCTTTTTTGAGTTGTCAACTGTTCTTAAAATTTCATACTATTAAACACATTGTAATCAATCAGTAAATTTCATTGTTGTTTCGTGGTTTCATTGTTATTCATCTGATTTGAAATTTTGCTTCTTTAAATCCACATGACTCCTATTCTGGTCTTGGCAGGCTGGGAGAGTGTTGCCAGCATGAAACTAGTTTAACCCCACAGGCAAGTCACAAGTCTTGCTGCCTGCCTCCTTCCTTCCTTTCTTAAGTTTTTTAAATTATTTTTTCATAAATTTTGATATAGTTTATAGTTTTAAGTTAAGGTTTGTTGTGTTAGTTTATTGATTTGTTTGTTTTGCAGGCTGTTGGTTTTTAAATTTGTGTATTTCATCCCCTGAAAATCTTTTTTTCATTTTTCTGAACTTCTCAAAGAAATTTTTAATCTTATTGGTCATTGGTGTTTCAGTGATCTTGTATCTGTTGCTTGACTTCTACTATAGATCATCATTATTATCTATATATAATCATTTATATTTTTAGCTTAGCAAATGATACTAATTTTAAATGTAAAATTTTATGTGTGCTTTCATACTTGCCAACTATCACATTAATAACCGTACAATTGTTAACGCCCCCTTAAAACACGCCCCTTTTCTCACACCACTATATTTTTAGAGTAATTCTCTCCAAAAGCTGTTACGATTAAATAAGACTGAAATCACTCTAAAAAATTATTGGTGTGTAAAAAAAGGCGGGTACTAAAAATTGTACGGTTCAGAATGTGATGGTTGGCAAGTATGTGCTTTGTATGAAAAACTGTACTTCTAATGCATTACAAGCAAATAAATTTTGAAAGATTTTTAATGGTAAGCATAAAGACAATCAATCATTCAATAATTTGCTGATATAATGAAATCAGTTTGAATTTATCATCTGATTTACATCTTATGTTACTTAAAAATATAAAATAGATTTTCACAAATTATGACCGTCATGAAATTTTGCTTCTCTGTCTACTGGAAATTTTCTATTTTAAAAAGGGTATATGTGTTTCCTTCCTCACATTTCTGCAGCCATAGACCTTATATAGATAGACCAGCCCTCCCCCCTCATTATCTGTCCGCAACATGAATGACTTTCCCCTGCAAAATTGTCACGTGATAAGGCCCTAAAGAAAGAGCGAAGAATGATCACTGTGTTATTTTTCCGTAGAACAAGTTTTAGGGTTTTTAATATTTTTATTGTAAGCGTAGATTTTACTTTAACATTTAGATTTACACATGGGTGGAAAGCCAAAAGATTAATTATTAAAAAAAAAAAAAAAAAAATTATGATAAATCACTTTGAAAGCGAAAAAATTGTGTATGAATTCTTACTTCAGTCAGAGAAGTATGTGATTATATTTTCAGAGGAATCGCCCTAGGTCCAGTTCACGTGACTTCCAAAGCTCTGAACAAAGGATGAAGGTATCAGATTACACCCTCATGTTGAAGACATTAGCTATAATGATCAGTCCTATATGGTGGGCCAGTCTAGTATATAAGGTCTATGTCTGCAGCAGTCATAGATTGCACTTAACCGTATTTGTTTTATGTTGTAAGGACAATTTTCTATGCATACATAACCTAATACAGTTGATTTTGCTTTAATCTTTTATGTTCCTACAGGACATTTAAAGTCCCATTACATAATAGAATGCATAAATTCAAATTTATGGAAAGAATGTCAAAGATACTTAGCTCAATTGTATATGCTCTAATCGCACTCTATAGTACTAGACACTACATAAAACTATTTTTGTTCAAGGAAAGGCTTTATATAGCATAGCTGCCAACTCTCCCGAAAAATTCGGGAGACTCCCGAATTTTGAGGCAATCTTCCGAACTCCCGAAAAACATTAATATCTCCCGATTTTTTCAAAATTTTCATCACGCATCACCTAATTTTCAAATGTTCTACGAAAGCTCCCGATTCCCAATCTTTTTCCATCCACAACATAAATGTCAATATTAATTTCAAACTTGCTTTGTAAGATCCTAGAACCTATAAAGAAATAGAATTGTTAAATATTTCTTGCTCATGTTATTTCCCCCCCCCCCCCCTCCTTTATTTATCTCTTAACTAGCGATCGGCAATCAAGTGTTTTGAAGTCTTTTATCTCTCAATCCATCTGCAACATAGATGATAATATTTATTTTAAGTTTGCTTTATTAGATTCTAGAAGTAGGATTGAAAGAGTTTAATATTTCTTATTCTGTAATTATTTTTGTGACCCCCCCCTCTTTCCCCCATCTCTGGATAGTGATCAATGATCAATTCTAAAAACAATAGAAGTACTCAATATTTCTCACGTATGTAATTATTTTTAGGCTTTATTGCTGAACTTAATCAATCTATTTATTTTTCCTCAATTAAATTAAGTATTTATACATCATATCTGTACTAAATTTGTAAACTTGGGGAAAAAATGAAGAATAGATTTTTCAGATAGGAAAAATTTTTCCAAGTCTATGTATGTATATATATATAATTTCAGTATGGTTAGAATTTAATATAATCTAGTAGTATTTTAAATTCAGTATGTTTTATTTATTTTCTCATATTTGCAATAAGAAGAAAGCCTCTAGATACTGCAAAATTTCCCTTTTATTTGCTCCTTCTCTTTCCAACAATTACTGTTAATGTTCTATTTATGGCTTAAACTATGTTGTATACAAAATCTCCCTAATTTTGATTCTTAAAGCTTGGAATTTCCCTAATTTTGATTCTCAAAGGTTGGCAGCTATGATATAGCATGATGTCGCATTTTTTAAAGACCATTTTTTATGATCTTCAGTCTGTTATAATTAATTTATATATTATTACAAAAATCTGCTGGTAGTCTTAGAATAAAAATATAATGATGGTAAAAGATAAATACGGTTTTATGTATTTTTTTTTTTTTTTTTTTTTTTTTTTTTCCCAAGGTACTGATCTTTTTTTTTTTACCTCTATATACATTGGTCAATTGAAGAACCACCTCATTAAATCCTCATAAATTACTATGACGTGATATGTATTATTTTTATTGCTTATATCTTTAAATACTTTTTTTTTTCTTTCGTAATTTGGGACATAATAGGTAAAATTTATCTTTTCAAGAAATATATATCAGTAAAGTTTCATCATGTTTATATTGATTTTTCTAATGTGTATTTATATCAGGGTTGGCTAGATTTAGCCCAACCCCAAAAAAAATCCTGGTGGGTTTTTTCAAAATCCTTGTTTAAAATTGTACTTTTGTCTAACTTACAATAAACATACAAATATAAAATAAATATTATATACATTATTAGAACATGAACAAAGAATTTTCAGAAATATAATTATAATATTGGAGATACTCAAACTGCTGTATAGAAAAAAATCCTGAAAATTCCCCACGAAAAAAATATGTATAGTTATCTTATTAAAGCAGAATAAAAAATTATATTTTAAAGGAAAAAAAAAAAAAAAAGAGTTGTTTTTCAATATAAAGAAAACTGTAGGACTCGAAGAATGTAAAATATAAATAAATAAAATTTTAAAAAAATTCTGAAAACTTCAACAGTGCAACACGGTTATGTAATGTAGAGGGACAATAATTAAAAATGTTTTATGTAAACCTATTGACTAGGAAAAGTTCAATAAGGCAACATGAAATAATTATTAAAATCCAATTTTTTGTTGAAAAGGGCAGATAAGAATTTTAGAATATTTGAAATTTCTTTATAACTTAATCATAAAAAGACTGTAGAAATTTTAAAATTTCAATTTTAATGAATAAATAGCTTCAGTTTTTAAATTATCTTATTATGAATGATATATTTAATGTTTAAAAAAAGAAAGAATGAAAATATTCCTCAAAACTCTGTTAAAACCCAAAAAACCCAGGGTTTTTCCAACCATGATTTATATCAGGGCCCGAAATTTCAACTCAGATTACACTCGCCGAAAAAAAAGTTTTACTCGCCACAAAGTAGGATTGTTATTATTATTATTATTATTTTTATTTTTTTTTTCTTTACGCATTTTGGGTTTTTTAATTTTTTAACTATTTGAAAGGCTTTTACAAATATGTCTAAAATTATATATATTAAAAGTGTGTCGTATATCATCATGTTTCATAATCATCTATAATTTAAACAAAATCTGGAGTGACTCCACTGGACTTTCCGAACATTGAGTAATTAACGGTTTTGTAGATAAAGTAAAGTAAGAGGAGTTGTTAAATAAACAAAAGATAAAATTATAATGGGATGTTTGGGTATTTTTCTTTATATAGTACATGATGTTTAATTTAACGCTATTTTACCGAACACGTAGATCATAATGATAAAGAATAATTCATTGAGTCCCTGTAAAAACCTACAAATGCTAAATTCACCAAAATGCTTATAGTTAGTGACTAACAGTGTATATTTATATAAATTTTCAGCTCCATCGGATAAGGCATCTAGACATTATCGCACTTTAAAGTTTGAGCCCATATGCCACAATTATAAAGAAATTTGCATTTTGTCCCTGTAAAAAGAACCATAAGTGCTAGATTCTCCAAAGTTCGTGTGACGGTGACATATAACATGTATATAAATTTTCAGTTAATTTGAATAAGGAGTTTAGTCACTGTCGCACTTTAAATAATTTAAGTCTATAGTTCTTAATGATGAACAGTTTTTAATTGTGTCCCTGTAAAATCGTTAAGTGATAGAGTCACCAAAATCCATACAGTCCGTGTGATGGTGACCTATAACTCGTATATAAATTTTCCACTTAAAAGGATAAGGCATTTAGATGCTATCGCACTTTAAATAATTTCACCCCATAAGCCATAATGATACAGAATTATTTGTTGTGTTCCTGTAAAAAAACTAGAAGTACTAGATTCACCAAAACCTATATAGATCATGATACTGTGACCTATAATATGTGTGTAATTTTTTTGTTCAATTGAATAAGGCTTTTAGAAGCTATCGCACTTTTTAAAATTTGGTCCCATAGGCCATAATGATAAAGAATTTTTCTTTGTGTCCCTGTAAAGAACCTATAAGTGCTATAGATTCATCAAACTCTATGCAGTTCATGCAACTATTACCTATAATATGTGTATAAATTATTTTCTCAGTTTAATAAGGCGTTTTGATGCTATCGCACTTTTTAAAATTTGGTTCCATAGGCTATAATGATAAAGAAATTTTCTTTGTGTCCCTGTAAAAAAACTTTAAGTGCCAGATTCTCCAAATTCTATACAGATTGAATAACTGTGACTTATAATATGTGTATAAATTTTTTGCTCAATTGATGCTATCGCACTTTTAAGATTTTGGTCCCATAGACCATGATGATAAAGAATTTTTCTTTGTGTCCCTGTAAAAAACTGTAAGTGCTAGATTCACTAAAATTAATAGGGTTCGTGCTATGGTGACTTGCAACATGCGTACCAACTTACAGCTCATTCGAACAAAGCGTTTAGACGCTAGCGTGTTCACTCACATACATACACACACCCGTGCATCATAAAAATAGTGAATACGAACTCAGGGGACCTCAAAACGTATAGAAACACCAAAATCTTGAATTTGGTTTTTTGACATGATTGCAATACTTTCCTTACATATGTACTATGTTTGGAAAGTAATAATTATAATGTATTTGAGATTTGAAAAAGATTAAAATATCTAATAACATAAATGCAAAGAGTCATTAAAGAAAAAAAAAATGTCAAAAAATATCCTGTGAAAATCTTTTTATTATGAAAGATTAAGCTTCCTCATTTATCAATTTGTTTACTTAACTTTTTATATTAGAAATGTCTTCTTCGTCCATTTTATTTTGTAATCAGATGGAATGTTGATGTGTATAACTTGTTCATTGTTGTCATTTGAAATAGCCATTTCAAAATAATTTTTTGGATAAAATTGTTGCTTGCAAATCATTATAAGTGCAAATCATTGGCGTTTTAGTAAAAAACTGGAAAATATGAACTGTTTTTTGATCATTATTCAAAAAATAAACATGGGCAGTATCTTTAAAAGGGCTTGCGCTCATTTTCATGTGACAATATCGCATAGGCAAACTTTCGCATATCTCTTCTCTCGGATATTGGGCGAAGGGCAAAGAGGCTTTCTGCTCGTCTATTCTCACTTCTGCTTGGAGAAGTAACAGTGGGAGAAACGAAACTGCTAAAGAGATCAAAATTTTTATGTATGCACTAAGTATTTTTCCTTTTCCAGGCTGAGACGATCTCGGGCAGCGCACACACAGACTCGGCTCTCCAAGAATCTAAAAAGGAAAGGTTAAATATGAGATTATAAGATGGCAAGAGTTTGCCATATTTAAATCTACATAAAAGAATGTTTTCTGTCACCGTATTGTGTAAGAATTCTATCTATAACTAGACCAAATTTTTACTTGCCACAGTAAAATTTCCACTCACCAATGGCGAGCGGAATTTTCGCGCCCTGTTTATATAGAAATAATTTTACACTGAGACTAAATTTTACCACAGTTTTCTGAGGCATTGAATTCTACAAGGAGATTTCTTTTATCAATTTTTGTTATTATATTATATAAGAATTTTATTGTTCTGTTTCCATTTACCTATAGTATTGTGGATGCAATTTAAATTTAATATAACTTTATTTATTTATTATTATTTTAAGGATATGGAAAAATGGGCCAAAACATTAAATCAGAAGAAAGAAAATGCTAAATTAGGAATAGTTGCCAGCCCTCCTGCTGCAATTGTTCCCAATGTTTCCTTGAATAGTGATATTTTAAGACATTCTGCAACAGCTGATGCTGGATTTGCTATTCTAGAGAAACGTACTAGTCTTGCCGAAAGAAGTGCTTTAATGGCCGAGTTAGACAGCAAATTAAATGTTTCAGGTATGAACAATAATAATAAATTTTTATAACATGTCTGTTTTTACAAAATATCTTCATCAACATTCATATATCCTTATTACAGCTTGCATTTATCAAAGATTTCCAATGTATAGTTCCTTTTGGACTGATCATGAAATTTGACCAGAATTTAAAGAAAAAGAAACAATAATTTGGGTGGGAAGGGCAAAAGGAATTTTTTTTTTAATTTATCCACCGTGAAATAATTTTATATTTTGAGAATCAGATATGAAAATAGTGTGAATTGTTGATTAACGATGAAATAAATATTTTGGGAATCTTCACAGTTGAATATTATTATTATTATTAAACAGCCATGAAATTATACTTTATTTTAGTTTTTTGGTTGATAAATATGGTATAAAAATAAAAATGAATATTGTCATATACTGTAACTGATTCTGTTTATTATTATTTAAATTTTAGCTACTAAAACAACTTTAGTGTCATATGGGGATGACAGTGATTCTGACACAGAACCAGATTCAGCTCAGCTAGATCTCAAAAGGCCTCAGAATTCGAAAGTGGATGAATCCAAATTCATTGATTTATCAAAGATTGCTTGTCTATTATGTAAAAGACAGTTTCCAAGTAAAGATGCTCTTTCAAGACATCAACAGTTATCAGACTTGCATAAGGTGTGTATGATTTTTCTTTTTTCAGGATATGAAAAGCTTATTTAAGCTTTTTTTTTCTCTTATGTTATAGGCATATTGCTTTCAATTTGCAATTTTTTGCAGTTGCTAGTTTCATAGGTCATAAGAGTTTTTTTTTTTTTTTTTTGGGGGGGGGGGGGGAGTTAACAATAACTACTGATTTTCTTATAACCGGTAAACTTATGTAATGTGTCATATTTTTTTAGCCCACTTGTCTTATGCACAGATTGGCTTATATTCGGAAAAATACGATATTTGTTATTAACAACTTAAATGTTAATGTTGTAATTAACAAAATATATAAATATAATTTATTTTTCTTTTGCAGAAAAATCTAGCAAAAATACTTGGAGGAACGTAAGTTATTTTTTCATTTTATATTCAGTTATTTTTTATTTTTGTGATAGACTCATATGAGATATTTATTGAAAATTTAGCAAAAGATTTTTAAAAGTTAGAACAAGCATTATGTAAATACACATAGAAAAAGAAAAAAACCCTTTGAAATTGAACTTTAGGAATGGATTGTATATGTAGAATTAACCTTATGTCTAAATTTTAAATGTAACCTTCCTAATTTTGATGTTGAAGGCTTGAAACTATCCCAAATTAACACTTTCTGTATTTGAGAAAATATAAGAATAATAATGTAATAAAAGTTCAAATTATGCAAAATTAAAAAGCAAATTATGCTAAACCTTGATTTCTTCTTTATTACCAGTTATATAATAATATGCAGCAATTAATTTTTATGTTTACTGTTTTGCCAAAGTTGATTCCCACAGTCTATGATTATTTTGCTAAAAAAAAAAAATCAACACTGCTTTTCAAAAAATATTTTTTGCAACATCATTTCACAGATGTTAAAAATAAATAAATAAATAAATAAAAAGCAATATTTTTGCATTATATGTCAATAATTGCATATCGCGTGCAAGTTCAGACTAATTGGCCGATTTGCACTTTCATGCCTATAAAAACAGTGTTTAAGAAAATTAGATGTGTAGTTCAGAAAATTTTGTTTCACTCAGAAGCACCACTGCTTTGTGCCTAAATCTTTAAATGATCAGTCTTTAATAAAAGCTAAATGAAGCAGTATGAGATATGTTAAAAATTTGCTTTATAGTAAAAAAAAATCTTCTTTATTACTTGTTATTATTAGTTATTATTTTGGAATGAATTTATTGTCTAAGTCAGGGGTAGTCAACCATTTTATAACTAGTGTTCGCATTTTATGTTGGTAGAAAATTTTTTCTAAATGCCCAGCGGTACCACAAAACCAGTGATTTATACAGTAAGGAAGTAACTTTATAAAATTTATAAAAGAGTTATAGCAAGTTAAAGCATATAATAATAAAGCATTTTTCCATTTCAAAGTTTTTAAAAAGTAAAATTTAAAAAAGGAAAGTGTTTCTGTATCAGACAAAACTTCTACCGCCCAACATAAAAGCTGGAATATCCTCTAGTGGGTGGTAGGGACTGGGTTGACTACCACTGATCTAAGTCATAAAAGGGCAAATAATCATCTTTTTTTTTCTTCCTTCTTTCCCTTATAGGTGACATTCCTGCTTCTGTAACATATTGCAAACAAATTTTAGTTTTCAAGTGCAACTAATTATCATGCACTACTTCATTAGTCTAATAACACATTTCTTCATGCTTCCAGTCTCATTCATCTATTGTCATTTACAGCACCCACAAAAACTTTCCTGGCCATGCCATTGTACAGATAATTTATATTTGTTTTCATCTGTTTTTTGTTATTCTTGTATAGTTTGTAAATAAAGTGTTATGTATTTTTTGTATGGAAGTGCATATGTTTTACCTTTTTTTGAGCTTTGCAAATGAACTGAGTATATATTCAATATTTGTGGAATTGAAGAGGGGTAGGGATGCTGAATATAGACATTTTATTAAATGTTTAGAAAATATAATCTTTGAACATGACTCATGGAGTTAGTTTCAGTTAAAGAACTGTTATCATGTGCCCACTATGAGATGGGAGGAGTCACGTGATGTCTATTGCAGTAATTAGGAGCTATAGGACTGCCTTGAACTAGAATTACCTGGGTGTTCACTACCTAGAAAAGATAAAAATATCTTGAAAAACCTGGAAATACATCCTACATTTTAGAAATTTAAGCTTTTACATTTTAGAATTTTTTTTTTTTTTCCCTTAAAATCTGGTGTGGCACTCACACTAATTTTTCTTATTCTTCTAGTTTTAAAAATTATTTTATTTGTATTTTTGAGGGAGCTACCATTCCTTCAAACCCCGTTTAATTGTTGTACCTACATTTTAAGCTATTATTACATTTACAGGGGTGTTTGTGTTCAGGGGTTACCCCTGATTTAAGGGTTTTTAGCTTAATCATCTGTATTTTTATATTTCCTATAAAGTTATCTTTTGTTTTCATTGGTTGTTCATTTGTCATCCAGGTAATATGAAAACGGATTGTAAAAAGATAGAGAACTCCTGGTCTAAATCATTTAAGTATCCTATGATATTTCAGGGTTTCTTTTATTTGAAGCTCTAATTTTCAGGGTTTTTATCTTTGAGTCACAATCACCCCTGCGATTTAAAAATGTATTTCAAATTATTCAGAGAACTTGTACCCACATCAATGTTCTAAACTTACTAATCTTACAAGGAACAAGCAATACTCATGAACTGTAACACGCCAATCATAACCAAAATTTACTGACTGTTAAAGGATATCAAAGTACCCTAGCAATCGTTACTTCAGAACAGAGATATCAGTGTTTAAAGTTGTAACTATTTTTTCCAGTTGGAAATTGTAATGATTGATTTTGTTATTATTTGAGTTCTCTCTTTTTTTTTTTTTTTTTTTTTTAATTCATTGTTTACTTATTTAATTTTTCTTGCATTCACAAGAAAGCATGTATATAATTCTTTTGCTTTAAAAATTATTTTTTTAAATGATTTAAAATTTAAAGTTGTGTTTTCCACTTATGTAGTGGAAAGGGATTTTGAAATACGCGCTACAGCAGATGCGCATGATAAGCAATTTAGAGTTTTGCTACAAAACAATTTTTGTTTTCTAGCAAAATATTGAAACAGTTAAATATTGATAACTTAAAATATTATTATTTTTTTTTTCCTAGGAATTACTCACTTACCATTTGTATTCTTTTACAAAATTCTCAAAATAATTTGGATATGCTGAGACCTTTTGTACAAATACATATACTTGAGGCAAAATATTGAAGCAGCCTAATAAATTGTTCACTTTTGTTTATTTGCTGATTAAAATAAACTTAAATGACCAATTGCTGCTAAATCTTCAGAAAGTCAAATGGGGAAATTAATATTTTTATAAAGGTGATTCCAGAAAAAAAAGAAATTGAAAATATACCATATTTTATTTGTGCCCTATTAAAAAAAATTATGAAATCTTTTCGACAATGTTGGATTTAATTTGCTTTTAATATGCAATTATTACAGAATGGATTAGTGAGCTCTCGAGATTTTTTTTTTTTTTTTTTTTTTTTTTTTTTTTAATGGAACATTATGTCTCCGTTTCTATTTTTTTCATTCTTTATATAGCATGTGGTGAGTGAATATTTTCTGGTCTACTTTGGTGGAAATTTACTAAATTTATACATATCTTTTGTGCAAGCAGTCTAAAATACAATGTAAATGAATAAATTTGTTGCTCGTATTTGGTAGGAAAAATTGAATAGATAAAGTAAATATCACAATTTTTAACTGGAAGATTGGAATTTCCGAACACAGATATGTCTGTTTTGAAGAACAATGGATTTTTTTTATCCGTGGCACATCATAAAACTGTTGACACATGATCACTGTAGGGGAAAATGCAACATGATAATGTTTACAATTGTATTGTATGGGGAAATGTTTGTATTCTATTGGGAAATGGAGAATCAGAAATCACATATTGGGTGTGATTTAGCATCGAACCCAAAAAGACGGATATTGTCTATAGCCCATATAAATTGGTAAGTGGGTGTATATCTTATTACCCTTTAACTTTAAGATTTTTTTTTTTTTTTTTTTTTTTTAAGAAAAAAAATCATGTAAGATGTCATTTTGTAGAGCATAAATTTGACTTTCTATGTATAATTTAGTGTTAGAGTTATCTGGGATGTAAATGCTCTGCATTCATTTTGGAAAATATAGAAGAAAGTTTTTGATGGCTGCAACATACTAATTTGTACATTATTCTATATTTAATAGAAGAATGTACTGGATTCATAAAATTGTAAAAGCAGTTTACTCATCAGTGGTTAATAAATACCGTAAAATTCCGATAGTAACCCCCCCTTTTTTCAAGGGGAAATCTGTCAAAACTGGGGGAGGGGTTATAATCAGAAGTTTCCGGAAAAGTACGACGACTTCGGAAGGGGGGGGGTTATAATTGGAAGTTTCATAATCTTTTTTTTTAAGTATAAATTTATTAATATTATAATATATATTAATGGTTACTGAATTGTATTAACAATATAATAATACTGATTATTATTTATTAAATTTTATTAATAATAAACAATTTTTATTAATCAGTTTAAATTTTTATTTTAACAACAAAAAGAAGAGGTATTCGGAATAACAGAAACAGACACAAATATGTGATAAACAAATCGCGATCACGAAGCGAAACAGTCTAGAAGATTGGCTAGCAGTTAAAAAAACAGTTAATTGCACTGCTATTAACTGATATGGAAAAACAAATCAGGGTGAACGATACCTATTAAAGTTATACATGCAAGTACTATTATGGAGTTATTACGCTATTTAATGATTTAAAATTAAAAAGAGAATTTAAAATTTAGAAAAGAGTTGTGATCGCAAAAACAGAGTTGCATAAGCAAGATTGCGAAAACCACGGCTGCTTGCAGATAGCAGTTAACGCTTTGGAGTTGTAAACAATACCGCATTCTTTTATTTAGAGTTATTTTACTTTTGAAAGATGCGTAAAAATAACACTTGGATACGTTTACATGTAAACTAAAGTTTCTAATGAACATATAAGACTTCAGAAGTAAAAAAAAAAGTATGTTTGCAACGCTCATGGGAAAAACGAATGGTGAATTTAGCCGCCAAAGGTAAGGGAGGAGGGGTTATAAACGAAATTTTCCAAAAAAGTAAAGTACGTCAAATTTTGGAGGGGGGGGGGGTTATAATCAGGAGGGGGGTTACTATCGGAATTTTACGGTAGATTTTTTGATGTGGAGAGTGAAATTTGATACTGTGGAAAATGTGTTAATTATTAATCACGCCCTTGCAAGAAAAATGGCACAACTCAAAAATGCAGTATTTGAGAAAAATCAACTTAATGATAAATCATTGACAGTTTACAATAAAACTGATACAATTGCCTCTAAAGTAGATAAACTGAAAGACAGGGATATGCTTTTTTGAGCACATTAAGGCAAATACACGCATTTTTCAATGACATAAATTCAGAATTGCATTTTTTTTTTTACTTCTGTCACTTTTATTGCCCGGGTGCAACATATTTATTCCTTTACTATTTTCGAAAAGTGGTGAAGTAATCACAAAATATGTTTGTTTTCTTCAATCAAGATATGGGCAGATCAATTTAACAGCTTAAAAAAGAAGTGCCGGAATTTAAAAAAACACTGAAATTTATTTTATGTTATTAGTTTACTATAATGATACTTTTCTTTGTAAATATAAATTTCCCTTATTTTGCAAGTTGTTACTACTTACAAGAATAGTAACTAGGTCAAACACTTCTAGGTCACAGTTAAATTTCGGTTTACTGTGGATTGATGTAAAAAATTTGTTATTGGACATATCATCATGTATATGTAATGTAACCAAAGCTAGAAAATTTTTTCAGAAGGGGGTTTAAACTTTAGTACATAATGTTGAGTGTTAAGAATAAAATTTAACTCAAATTTTCAACAAATCTGCAAAACTTCAAACAGTGTTTGAACCTCCAACTTGCAAGTGCCCAAGGCCTGCAATTGTAAACACCTGTCCAGTAGCCGACTGAAACATAATCAAGGCTGTATTCAGAACACTTTTTTTTTTTGGAAGGATATGAAGTTCATTATAAAAATTTTCTGACTGGAGTGGGATGGAAGCATTGCAAGAAATATAAATAAGTGAAATTTTCGGTAGATGTACTCCAACCTTTCCTTCCCATCAAGTATAGTTAATTTTTAATGATATGAATAGTTAATTTTTAGCAAAGTGTTGAATTAGGAATGAAAAAAAGTGTGGGCTTTTTATCACCTTCAATTGCATATTAAAAATATTTAATGACTAAAATAATTTTATTTTTTCATTAAATATGCAGATATTTACTTACAACCATAAAAATTGCAAAAGAACAAAAATTATGTGAAAGCACACAAAATATTCAATGAGTGAACTAAAAGTCTGCTGCAATCACTAAAGAACAGATCACCTCACAATTGTCCACTGAGTAATTTCACCTCAAGCTCCATTGCTGAGTCACATAGCTGCCAACTTTTCCGTTTTGGGCAGAAATTTTCCAATACACTTGATGACATTCTAGAATATATAAAGAAATTATTTTTCACTCATGTAATTACCCCCTCTCCCCAGCTCTAGCTATCAATCAACGATCAAACATCTTCCAATGCTCAAGCTTTCTCAATCTACAACAAATGGATTGATGTTCAGAAAAAAAGTGCTTTATTAGATTCTAGAACCAATAAAGTGATCAAAATGCCCAAAATTTCTCACATATGTACTTATTTTTACACTTTAATATGGAATGTGTTGACTTTAATATGGAATGTGTTGAATCTATTTGTTTTTCGTCAATAAGTTTAAAATATATACTATGTCATCAAACTATGTCTTATGCAAGATAATATCAGTAGCTGAAAATGTAATATAGGATATGTGCAATGTAGAATTTCAATACATTACTGTTTTTTACTTCCATTACCCTACTACCGTAGGTAATGGAAGTATTGTATTCGGTCTGAAAATTCGATATCGGGTTTTCACCTGATTTACACGTTTTAAGGTCCCCTGAGTCCAAAAAAGTGGTTTTTGGCAATTGGTCAGTGTGTATGTGTGTGTGTGTGTGTGTGTGTGTGTGTGTGTGTGTATGTATGTGGAGAATCTTCTGGCTATTATAGCTCAGAAACTAATAAAGATAGAGCTACGAAACTTTAGAATTGAAATACGTCTGGTGTACAGATGAAATTTCCAAATTTTGGTGAAAATTGAAAAACCGGAAGTGGGGACCGTAAGTCCGTATCTCAAAAACAACTCTAACGATTTTCTTCAAACTTGCTATATAAACACTCTATTAGATGTCCTTTCGAATGATATAGTTGTTTGGTGCAGGAAAATTGATAGGCGTCCCTTATAAATAGCTCAATTTCAGGCCTCGCAAAGGCGTTCCTTTAAAAACGGTTGTACGGATTTTTTTCAAACTCGCCATTTTAACTCACTTTTAAATATGCTTTTGTATGTAATTATTGTTTTCCTGTCAATAATTGAGTTTAACCGGAAGTGGGACATCGGAAACCGGAAATGGGACCGTAAGTCCGTATCTCAAAAACGACTCTAATGATTTTCTTCAAATTTGCTATATAAACACTCTATTAGATGTCCTTTCGAATGATACAGTTGGTTAGTTCAAGAAAATTGATAGGCGTCCTGTATAAAAAGCTCAATTTCAGGTCTCCCAAGGGCGTTCCTTTAAAATCAGCTGTACGGATTTTTTTCAAACTCGCCATATTAACTCACTTTTAAATATCCTTTTGTATGTAATTATTGTTTTCCGGTCAATAATTGATTTTTTTGTAAAAGTTGGTATCTCAAAAACGGCTCTAACGATTTTCTCTTTAGTTCACTTTTATGTTTTCTGATTGCATTATCTCTCAAAAATGCATATAATATGTGTAATAGTGGGTAATGGAAGTCGTGTGGTTGTTTCACACCAGATTTTTTTTTCCTCTCTCTCATAATACAAACCCACCAAGGAAATTCTTAAGGACTATTTTAAAGTTTAAACTTTGTATTAAAAATTAAATTTATCTTAAAACTATTTAAAAATATAGCAGTTTTTAAATTTTCCTATTATAGGGTTAGAAATCTTCCTTTTTCATCCTATTTTCAAGTAGAAATCTTATTTTTAAAGCAGTAATGTTGGCAGCTATGGTCTCAGAAGATAAAGTAAAGAAGAATCTATAAAGTGATAATGTGATCCTTGATAATTTACAAATCAGAAAATACACCTTCACACATTTCAGTACTCACAAACATTGATGCAATTCCAGCCTAAAATCTCACAGGTTTTGTAAATCTTTCTTTTAATAAAAATTTAAAGAACTCCACACCATTTTCTTCTTTTGTTATCAAAAATGTATCCATCTGTATCTTACATAATTCAATTAGAATGATTGAAAAATTTTTAATCTAGTGTTAAGCTCCTATGATTTTTTGGATATTTACACCAAAATCAGAATTCAAAATTTCATTATCTTTAAGATCTTCAGCTAACGTCAGTATTCGACTAACCAGCAGTTAAAAATAATTCAATTCATTACCATGTTTTTATTAACTCACTTTCTTGTTTGTTTGTCCAGTACAAATCTTGCAATCGATTTTTAACTAACTTCCCCGGCTAGCTGGACATTTGAAACTTTTAGAATACCTCAGAACACAATGACAATGCATTATTTTAATACTTTTAGCCATCTTTAAGCAAAATTGAATTCATTTTAAGTAAATTTTAAAAAATATGCAAAGTGGCACTTAAATCGAATTCAATGCTTGCACTTTTGCATATTTGACGATTTTGAAAAAAGAATACATGTGAATTTAGTTTGTTTACAGAAATATTGTGCGAAATTTTAAAAAATTATAAAAATTAAAGTTTATAAAGTCTGTGTATATCGGAGACAACTAAAAAGTAATTAAAATTAATTAACGTGGTATATAAAAGTTCTTTTTATCTTGTAATTATTTTTATTTAAAGAAAGTTTGAAAAGTCTTATTTTGAAACCTATTTTTGTTTCCAATTAAGCCTGATATCAGTTGCTTTCATGGAGATTTAGATTCAGTTCACTAAGATGAGTAGTGATATCCAGCACAATTAAGGCAGTGTATGGTTTTTCCCCATGAAGGATCAACTTCTGGATACAAGAAACGACCTCCTGATAGCCAGAATATCAGCAATAGGAGAACTTGTAAGCCAATAAATTTTTGAGCTGATGCCCCTGGCATTCCACCGTACAATAGAGGTAGAAGATTACGACACAGCTTGGGTCCTGGAAAAAAATAATAAAATAGGGGAGTGTATTTGGAGGGAATAAATGAGAGGGGAGGGGTAAAAAAAAAAACAGGGAAGGAACACTAACAAGGGAAGTATGAAAAAAATAATGATTAAAATTCCGATTTAAACCAAATCAAGCTTAAATTAAAGAGCATGGTCGAAAACATAGGATAGCGTTCAAATTTGCTGCAACAACTCCCCAGGGGGCAAGAAATGACCCTTAAACTTTTAGATGCTTTTTATCAAAATCGAAAAAAGAAGACGCCAGCTCGCAGAAGCGTACTGCTGTGGCAAGATCTTGGATTTGTGTTACGTAGTTCCTGCGTTCGAGCCCCGACGGAGCACTTACCTCTTTTTTTTATTTTATTTTTTTTCTTGCATACTTTTTTTAATAAAATAAAGGGAGATAATTATTAAATTTAATTAAAAAATATATTTAAATGTTTAATTAAATTATTAAAACATTTTTTTTTTCAACTGAAAAAAAATATTTTAAAATTTTCTTTGTGATTTATATAAATGACGAGTTTAAGAGAAAATAAGTTTTATTTACACATTTTTTTTTTTCTTTCCAAAAGTTTCAGTTAATTTTTTTTATCAATATTTTACGTCAAAGCCATTAGTAGCAAATGATGATCGTCTGCTTTTAATTTTGTTATTCTTCGTACATAAAAATGAATAGTATTTCTATTAAATTATTAAAACATTTTATTTCAAGCGAAAAAATGCTTTTAATTTTTCTTTTTAAATTAAATAAATGAATAATTCAAAGAAAAATATTACCTTTATTTATTTATTTATTTTTGCTTTATATAAATTCTTAATTAATATTTTTTGCCAACGCTGCTAAAGCATAAAGCACCTCCAAAATCTGATCGTCTGCTTTTAATTGGATTATTTTTCATGCGGAAAAAGAAAGAACTTTTACTTATATAGTCGTTATTGTGATAAATTTTTGTTTATACGTTGCACTTATAAATTGAAAAATGCTTATGTTTTGATCATATTTTTATTTCTAATCAAAGTCATTAATAACTTGACACAAAATTTGTAAATTTAAACATATTTATGTATATATATTTTTTTTTTATCTTTTTTCCCCGCAAAGAAATAATTTTACCCTATATTCCTTAATAATATCTTTGTATAGAGTATATTTATTTTTAATTTCATAATTATTTTCTCTAAAATTATTCATTTATTTTAATATTTTGTTTTATTTCATTTTTATATATATTAATAATAATAAATATTTAAAAAAAAAAAAAAAACGAGCAATCGTCTGGGTTCGATCTCACGACCTTTCGCACTGGAATTGAATACTCTAACCACTGTCCCACACCGTCTTGCTAATGGAGTCTCTTTTATAGGTTTTTACAGAAACAACTAAAACTTTTAGGGTCGTTTTATCGCTCCATTGGGGGGTTGTTGCAGCAAATTTGTACGCTACCGTATGTTTTCGACCATGCTCTTTAATTTAAGCTTGGTTTTATTTAAATCGGAATTTTACTCATTCATACTTCCCTTGTAAGTATCCTAAGTATCCTCTTCTATGCCTTCCTCGGACAAATTATTCCCAGAATTCTGAAGTGGAGGAGTTGTTTTAGAAAGAGGTTCATTTACAGTACACAGAGATTTTAGCAGTTTAGGTTTCTTGGGCTGTTGAGTGTGTTGGAGTTTATCCTCCATAGATTTATTCAAGTTAGTTTGAATAGTTCATGCACAAACAGATGTTAAAGGAATTTCAGTGGTATAACATGTATGCTATAACAATGAGACAAATTGCTGTAAAGATATAGATGTACAAAACATGGGCAAATTACAACCTTGAGCTTATAAATTCATACAGTCTGAGAAAATAGTGCTCAAATGTTGAATGACAAAATCAACAGCTAATTAATCCATTTGTTGGTGTGTATCATTATAAAAAAAATAAAGTAAATAAATAAAATGTATAAGAGTTTCAAGCCAGGGGGAAAAACTAATGTGTTGTGGCCATCACAAAACATTCTTCTATATTTTCCTTTACAAATTAATGCAATATAAATTATTTGTTATATTTTCTTATAGATTATTAATGCACATGATTTTCATCTCTGAGAGGTATTGCACTAAATGTCCAATGGAAATGAATTTTTACTTTGCAGATGAAATTCTTCATATTCTCCAGGAAAATTGCAGCGCCACTGTATGTGCACCCAATTTAATCAACATAATATTTCATATATCTAGTTTAGTTCGATTATATGCAATAGAACTTGAGATATAGCTTTAATTTAAATTTCGAAATCTCGATATAGCAACTCCACCTGTCGAGTGATTAGCAATCAGAATTTGATTAATCACTAACTTATGCCAAGGTGCATCTGCATATAAATTTACATGCATCTTCATGCAATAGTTCCAGAGATATAGAATATAATTACTGAAATTGTGGAAATCGCTATATAACAGCACCAACTGTTGAGCAATTGGCACGAAAAGGTGATAAAACACTAATTTATGTCAAGGTGCATCTGCATATTAATTTGTATGCATTGTGTATAAATTAATGTGTGGATGCACCTGTGCAGTAGTTCCTCAGATACAGTCACCACAAATTTTTTGTCACACACACACATACGGCCATACATTTTCCAAAAGTGGTCAAATCGTGTTCTGGACTTCTTAAAACATCTAAATCCATCAAAAACCAGAAGTCAAATTTTTACGAATCCAATACTTTCTTCTATTGAATAGTAAAAAAAAAAATAAAGAATAATAGGCGTGTTAATTTAATGAAAAATAATTTTAAATTGAGTAAATAATATAAAGAAGTTTAGGCATAATTTTAGATTAATAACAATTAATATGAAATAACTGGGTTCCTATAAACACCATAAAAGAGTAACAGAAGTCTTAATTGCTAAAATTAAAATAGTTAAGGGAAAACTAAAATTTAAGATACAAAAAGAGCAACTGATTCAAAAATGTATGTTTAATCAGAGCTAATTGCTCCAATACTTCCTTCTTCTCTTTTTTTTTTTTTTGGTTTGTATGTGTGTGGTTCAGTTGTTTGGGGGGAGGGACTATTTGTGAATGCACAATGGAAATTGATAACTGAACTTCTGTATATAACTTGAAGGAGAATCACAACGCTGCTTTTCCTTTTTCTCCTTCTTCACTCCCTTTGACAGCAAACACATCATTTCTCCCAGCCTCCTACCATTAAAGTGTTTATGTGGATCAGGGGCAGATCCAGAAAGATTTTTTTGGGAGGGGCAATATAGAATTATATATAATCAGTGGTCGTATTTCCCGCCTTTTATATTTCAGGACATTTTTAAGGGATGAGAGAATTCCACCTTTTTAGCCACCACTATTTTTATACAATAATCTCCATTTTATTTAACCTCTTTAAATTACCAAAAAAATATAAGATATCTATATAAAAATAGTGGTAGCAAAAAAAGGTGAAATTTCCTCATCCCTGAAAGTATCCTGAAAAAAGGGTGGTCTGGGGAGTATAACCCTTGTATATATTTTATATAGTACATGCATGTAAAATAATCATATTATTATTATCTTTTATAACTCACTTAAGTAACAAATTATTTATAATTTTAGCTAATTGCCAAGCATTATTTGAATAGAATATTAATTTGTGTATTTTAAACGATTTGAACGTATTATTCATATTCATTTCCACTGAATATCAATTTATGAAATCTTGTTTCTTCAAGATACTATAAAAAAAAAAAAAAAAAAAAAAAATCATTCTGTGAGCTTATATTTTCCAAAACATTCTCATGAGTAACCTAAATTTTGAAAGAAATTTCATTACTGTATGATAGAGAGAGAGAGAAAAAAAAATGCTATAAAATTTAACCATGACTTCATTTAAACAAAGTGAGTTCATAAATAGACAATTATTTACATAAAGAAAAAAATATATAGGGGAGAGTGGGGATGAATGAGACATTTTTCATGTTTTTATTAATAACGTTCACCATATGTAATTCAGAATTTTATAACATTGCTGATAAGTACACTTCAGTAATCAGTTACATATAAACATACTAACTAATAAAAAGTTATCATTTTTAATTAATAATTTTTTGTATATATACAGGGTGGCCATAATTAAACTGCAAGTGTTCAAGGGGTGCTGGAGAGAAAACTACTAGGAATATTCCAGCGGAATTTGGTATCTACACGTTTCAGAACATGCGCAAATCAAATATGAAAAAAAAAAATCGCCATTTTCACCCGATAGATGGCGCTGTACCGTATTTAGAGGTGCCAAGTTTCAATAACAGCTATCAGTAATCAGAGTTATACATTTATGAAACGTGAACCGCCTCACAGAATATTTCTTTTACGCACAAACTCACATATAATAAAGAATTGCACAGTTTTTGTAAACAAATATATAATATATATCAATTAAAAAATTAGAAAAAATTCTGAACAAAAGTAAATAAATATGTATTTCTTTACCTTCTTACAAAATGAGATTTTTTTTTTTTTTTTTTTTTTTTTTTTTTTGAGGGGGGGGGGGTGTTACAAAAATTTATTTTATTTTTTTAATAGTCACTTTTTTTTTTCCAGACAACTGTTTTTATGGCATTAAATACTAAAACATTGTTCTTTTCTTTATGCATCTAGCATATTTTTTGTTTGGTGATACAGTATGTATTTTAAATTTATTAAGGAAAAACAAATAGATTCATCAAGTTCAGTAATAAAGACTAAAAATAATTGCATATGTGAGAAATATTGAGCACTTCTATCGCTTTTTTGGTTCTAAAAGTAAGCTTTGATCACTAGCTCGAAAGGTGGGGGAGGGGGGGGAGTAAAAATATAAATAATTAGATGAATGAGAAGTGAATCAATTTTACTTCTTTATAGGTTCTAGAATCTAATAAAGCAAGTTTAAAATGAATAATGACATTTATGTTGCTGATGGAGGATGGAGAAAAATCGGCAAACTAAAGGCTTCTGTAGAGCTTTTAATCGTCGATGGCTAGATGGAAATAAGAAAAGAGTGGGGGGGGGGGTAAAAAAAAATTACATCAGCGAGAAATATTGTATAATTCTATTTCTTTATAGTTTCTAGAATCTAATAAAGCAAGTGTAAAATGAATATTGACATTTATGTTGTGGATGCAGAAAGATTGAGAATTGGAAAGCTTCCGTTGTGCATTTTATCGTCGATCGTTAGTAGGGATTCTTTTTTTTTAACGATCAATATCCGCGATTTTTTTAAAAGCGTATAATTCGTAATTTTTATATGTTGTCCGTAATGCCGTAATTATTGCCGTAAATCCGTAATAATTACGGACAAATCGTAATAATTGGCACCTCTACGTATTTCAACGCTCACCGGTGGCATATACTACTTCCAAAACTGATAGACAGAGCATAATGACATTTTAAGAGGCGTATAAACAATATAAAACATCACTTACAGTTTATTAAAATTTATGGATTGTTTAATTTGTGATCTTAATTTACGTTTCACTGTCAAGTTTGCCAAGTACACCTGGTTTCTCCTTACATTTTCAAAAATGTTTAGCAGCTTCTATAACATTTTTTTAATAATCATTTTCTGAATGAATTGACATAAGACCATCTTTTCCTAAAAGTTTAGCGAAATTTTTTAATAGTTTATAGACAAGTTTATTTATTATTATTATTTTCATTTTCTGGTATCCATTAGCATGAGATATAACAAAAAATGAATACTATTTGCAGAAATGCCTTTGTTTTACGTTTGAAAAACTGGCGAAACAGTTACCTCATGATAACTCGTTCGTAAATAAACAGGCAGACTCTAGTCCACTAACATTCCAGAAGACAAGCCAAGCAATCTATTTTATTATAAACAGAAAAGTCACGATAATGGGACTACATAGCTGCCAACCATTCCGATTTTTGGATAATGATAAATCTTTATAAAACTTTTTGTCTTAATTCATTGTAGAAAATTCTACAAATTTGTTACATAAGTTTACAAAAGAAAATTCTATAAAAAAAAAAGATACCATTTCCAAAAATATGTACGGTTGGCAGCTGTGGGATTATATGCATCGCAGAGAACGAATATCATTTGTTCAGGAGCAATATTCCATAACTTATTACTTCAATCAATTTCACTTGAAAGCAGATGGCCCACCTATTCTTGGGCGAAAATTTATGGCAAAAAAAGTAACATATTATACCAAAAATATTAACTTTGTTAAAATATAGAAAAAGCTTACTGATTTTGGTAACCCTAAACTACTATTTTCTGCCAAATTTCATTACTATTCTCGTCAAATTTATTGCAAATACAGATTAGACTTGGCGTCGAATTTGGTGACTTGACGACCAAATTTAGCGAAAATGTTTAGTTTAGAGATGCCAAAGAGTAGAAGCTCTAACTTCAACAAGAACAGAGTTCTGGAATCTTCCGTAATGATTCCTTGGTTTCTAATGCAGAACTAACTTCTTCGAAAATTCTATAAATCTTTTACAAGACTTTAAAAAGTGAAGTATCGTTATTTTAAAATTTGCTTTTTTCTTTACGTATTAACTTTTACACAGTATTACAGTAAAAGTGGAAACAGATGGTAGTTTTTTAACGTCCATGAAGGGTGCGTGCTGGCACCAGACTTCACCACTTGGCATCAAATTAAGCAATTTCGTACCCAAATTTAGGCGAAAAGTGGTAGATTAGGTTTTCCAAAGTTTGGAATATCTAACTTCAATAGAAGCCGAATTTTGGAATTTTCAAATGATTCACTGGTTTCTAGTATAGAGCTTTGATGAAAATTCTATAAACTATTGGCAAGAGTCTCGGTGAGTTTAAATTCTATTAAGACTTCGAAGTCAGCAGTTGATTATTGTTCCTGAATTAGAGAAATTCCTGCTCTGCAGCGTGCTTAACAGTATTTACTTGACTTCTAAAGTACAAATTACTGTTTTATTGAATTGTTTCCAGAGTATTTGTTAATTTTTGTGGTGCAAAGAACAATTTTATTTGACTATTTGCAGAATATTGTTTAAATAAACTGCATTCACTGACTAAAACTTGCTAGTGTATTTATAAATACCTTTTACACACAAAAATGTCCACAAAGTCATAACAATATCATTACAAGATCTAACATTAACTGTTGAAATCGTAATGACAGTATATGATATATAATGGCCAAAAATTTTGTATATTTTGATCATTATGAATGTATTTCTCTCCAAAACAGAAAATCACAGAGAAAGGTGCATATCTAGATGTTATAACAAACCTACACACAAATTTGAAACCATCCAACCGTTTTTGAGGTATGTGAGACAGACACACATAAACACATACGTACATACAGAGGGGAAGGAAAATAGTGCAAAATCGTAAATATCTGTAAAAGGGGAGCTGATCCCAAAACCATAATTAAAGGTGTACAACTAGACGCAATTGTCAGTCTCAAATATAAATTTGCAACATTCTACGATTATTGGTTTTAAAGTTACAAAATCCGTTTCACAAATCGGTATTACAATATTTCCTTATATTTTGTATAAGGACGTAAAAAAGTCATGAGGCCAGTTATATAATTCCTGGGGCTTAGATCGATAGAATATTCTGCAATCTAATTAGGTTTACATTTTTTTTTTTTTTTTTTCTCAACAATATCACAATCTTTGCAAAGCGGTGCGAAAAAAGAGCTGGACTTCTTTATCTGAATCATGCAATTTTATCCTCAGAGGTAACGGGAAAAGCATGGCTTTGACGTGCTTTATGTCATTCTTGTTTTAAAGAAATAAATGAATTGAACCTATCATTCGTTGTTTTCATCCTATTCATTTGTGAAAGAAATGAAGCAGAAGTTTTAGTTGATTTGCTGACTGGAAATTAGGATACGAAAGATTGGGAGCTTTATAATTGATTGATGATTTTAACAGATACCAATTGCGTTCTGAAAGTGCACAAGATAAATGGAAAAAAGAAATTTTGTTATGAAAAACCACTAGCATCAGAGAAAAACAATTTTTTAAATTTTTGGAGAGGGCGATTTCAGCAAATACCGGGAGATAAATTTTTCAGGATTTTATATATATTCCTAACAGCTCTAACATTTATCCATAGCACGTATTGGTATCCCTTATATGTCCTCTCATCTTTAAGCTATCCTGAGGATATTCTGTGGAGAAGGTGTGGTATTAGGGATATGTATAAAAAAAATATTTTATTTTTTAATTAAAAGATAATTTTAAAAGCTATGATAAATTACACACTAACCCTTTATTTATCACGGTTGCTCATGAGCAACATGATTTTATTGGCTCTCATGAGATATCTACTACTGCAAATTATTAGTCATTGTCTTATTTTGATAGATTTGTGCTAAATGGCAGAACTTCAAGAAAACTTTTCACCATTTGTCAATTAAAGGTTTAAAAAAAAATTGTTAAACAGAATCAGAATATAAGTTTGGATTAAAAGTGACTGCAAAAGTCTTGGTTTTTTGTGATCGGTTATAAATTATTTTAACTTTATGCCTATAAAAAAAAAAATTTTTCATTGGATCTCTTCCTAAAAACTTTTGTTCTACAAGGTCTTTTGATGGTATATCATTGTATAATAAATACACTGCGAGAAAAAAAGTATCAGGTTGTTCTATATGAAATGGCCGTTTTAGAATATAAGTTTTATTAATTATTTAAGCATAAAATTTTTGAAACTATTTAATCAAAGTATGCCCTATTTGCATCAATACACTTCTCTCATTGACTATAAAGACTTTTTTATGCCATTCAAAAACACCTTAATCAAGGAATTCTTTGAAGATTTTGACAGCTTCGTAATTAAAGTGTTTACCAAAAAGCACCCAAATGTTTAAAGAAGTGGCAGTCAGTAAGCGACAAGTCTTATGAGTATGGACGATGAGTCAGAATCTCAGACTTCAATTCTTTCAGTTTCTGCAAAGTCACACACAAAACATGAGGTCTTGCATTATCCTGGGAGTAGGATTACACCCTTTCTGTTAAGCGATGCTGGGTCTGAAGACAACAGTTTTTGCTGTAGAATATAAAATTGTTGACAGTAATACTCTGTATCTATAGTTTGACCAGCTTTTAGGAAGCTGTAATGGATAACGCCTCTTTGATTCCACCAAATTGTCACCATTGTCTTCCTTAGGTGTAAACTTTGTTATGTGCTTTGACCCTTAATCTTTATTTAACCATAGGACAGAATGTTTCCAATTATTATAGATTATCCACTTTTCATCACATCACATGTGATTAGACAATTCAGAAAGGGACTACTATTTTGTTGAATACTCGGTGATGTGCAGGTCTCTAAACATTGCTGTTTTTCCCTTCTTATCAACTCATTTGGAACCCATTTGTTGAGCTTTTTCACCTTACCAAGAGCTTTAAGGTGTCTGGAAACTGTTGCTATACCTACTTCAAAGTTGGCAGCAAGTTCTCGAACAATTATGGAAGCGTTGAATTCAACTTGAGTCTTCAGATAATCATCACAGAGGGCGCTCTCGGGTAACCACAGGGTCCATTTTGCAAGGCCATATCTTCTGAGAAGAATCTCTTTCCCTCCTCAGCTGTCTACAGAAAAATCTACTGCACTTAGATATGACATTTGGCCCACAGATAGTTTGTAACATCTCCGTGAGCGCCTCGAAGCAGGATTTTCAAATTTTTAATTTGGGAAGAAAATTAAAATGTATTAACGTATTTAACTATTAAATTTCTCGACATGTTTCTTTACGTTGTAATTTCAGCCTGTTGCCAATAAAATAAAACTCTTATTTCATTTATTTTTTCTAACATAAAAAGAAACATTTCTCCACGCGTAAAAAATTTAAGTAAAAAAACATTTTTTAACAGTAGAAGCTGTTTATTGTGGAGCCCTAAAAAGCATAAAATAAAAAAATTATGCTTACAAAGGCATGCTATAAAGAAATGAAAGTTTCAACACTAAGAAAATTGTAGAGGAAAATATAGATATTTCACTTTTGCAGGAGATGAAATTTTTTTAATATTCAAAATATTTTAAAAAGCATTCGAGACTGCATCTTTAGAACTTAATAAAGGATATTCGTTATCAAATGGACTCTCTACCCTCTTATAGAAGATGCCTACTTCTTACATAAGATGATGTGCACCATTTCGTGCAAACACAGAACTCATTATTAATATTTTTAATATATTACATATATATATATTATGCCTTTCAGGGCTCCACAATAAAAGCTTCCAATGTTAAATTTTTTTAACTTAAATTTTTATTTTGTGCGTTTTAGCAACTAAAAAAAGCTTTTAAAAAACTAATCAAACGTTTTTAGGATACTGTGTAGACAATGAAAGAATCAACTGAAATTTTTTCTGTTAGTTATCTGCAAAAACGCAACTCATCAGCCTTCGAGGACAGAACCCGCGACCATCATGTTATCAGCTTGACGCTCAAATCAACTGTGCTAACGAGTGATGGAAGCCGTAGCTTACATTTACATTAAAGTGAAGTCGCATTGCTTTTCAGCATGACACGATGACAAAAATCCAGTTTCAATAGAAAGCTTCTAATTACTTAAATTTTTATTTTGTTACTTTTAGTAAAAAAAAAAAAGATTCTTAAAAAAACTCTTCAAAAATTCTTATGATACTATGTGTAGACAATGAAAATTTTCTTTTATCAGTTGACGCCTTTTCTATTAATTATCTGCAAAAATCAAGACATTGGCCCTTCGAGGATCGAACTCACGACTACCGCTTTATCAACATGACGCTCTAACCAACTATGCCAACGAGCGACAAAAAGAGCTTATTACATTTATTTTAAAAGGGAGGCACCTTGTTTTTTAGCGTGACACGAAGACGCGATGACAAAATCCAATTTCAATAAAAAGCTTCTAAAAAATTTATTTATTTTTACTTAAATTTTTATTTTGTGATTTTTAGTAACTAAATAAAAAACTTAAAAAATTATTAGGATACTATAACGAAATATTTATTACTGTATTTACACAACAAAATATTTTCTTCTATCAATTGACACCTTTTCTATTAATTATTTCAAAAATTAACACCTCTGCCAGGCAAGGATCAAATACACTACTCTCGCGTTATCAATATGACGCTCTAACCAACTGAACCATAAGTGGAAGCATCTTGTTTTTTTAGTGTGACAGAAAACGCAATGACAAATCCAATTTCATAATATATAAAGCTTCTAAAAATATTTATGTATTTTTTACTTAGAACTTTTTATTTTATGCTTTTTTAACATCTAAAATATTTTGTGTTTTCTAATATCTTAAAAAAAAAAAAAAAAAAAATCTTTAAAAAACTCTTCAAAAATTCTTAGGCTATTGTGCAGTCAACGAAAAATTTTCTTTTATCAATTGACACCGTTTCTACTAATTATCTGCAAAAATTAACACACCAGAACCAGACCTTCGGGTATCGTATTCTCCCTCACCGCGTTATTAACGTGACGCTCTAACCAACTAAGCCATGGAGCGACAAACTGAACTGCTTATATTTACTTTAAAATGGAGGCGCCTTGTTTATTAGCATGACACGAAGACACAACGACAAAGTCAATTTCATAAAATTTTTAGGATCATGTGTAGACAACGAAGGATCTTCATTTTATCATTTGACATCTTTCCTATTAATTATATATGCAATAAAGTAACACATCGGTCTTCGAACTTACATCCATCGCGTTATCAACATGACGCTCTATCCAACTGAGCTAACAAGTGACTAAAGTGCTAACATTTACAGTGGAGGCGTTTTGTTTTTCAGTGTGACACGAAAACACGTTGACAAAATCCAGTTTCAATAAAAAGCTTCTAAAAAAATATTTATATACTTTTTACTTAAAACTTTTTATTTTGTGCTTTTTTAATATCTAAAATATTTTGTATTTTTAAATATCTTAAAAAAAAAAAAAAAACTTCGAAAATTCTTTTGGTAGCATTTTTCTTTCCTTGTACAAATGTGGAAAATTCCAGTTTTTCCATCCTGTATTCAACAGAAGAAAGTATTGGATTCGTAAAAATTTTCAGCTTCCAGTTTTCCGTAATATTCACGTTTTGAAAGGTCCAGAACACGTTTTGACCACGATATTTTTAGAAAATGTCTGTCTGTGGCACGATGATCTCCAAAACCATGTGGAGTACTAACAAATGGAATGGTACAAATATTAACAGTACTAATATTATTAACAGTATTGCAGTTTTTGATAAATACTTATATAATAAACTCTCTTTATGTAGTGCCCCCCCTATAGGGGAGATGGTGTCCCCCCGTTGGGGAACTTCTGGTGCCACTACTGGCGCCTTGTTTATCAACGTGACACGATGACGAGGTAGATTTCATATAAAAAGCTTATTTTAAAAAAAAGGAAATTGAACCTGTATTAAATATTTCTTGTAAAACTGACGACATAACATTTTTAAAAAATTTTATTTATATTTAAAATATTAATTTCATTAAGTCTTATGTCTTTTTTTTTTCCCCTTGATTTTATTCTTCACAAAGGAATGTAGTTACAGCTTTAGTATTGGAACCCCTGGGTGACTTAATATTTTTTGTCACTTTGGTGATGAATAAAACTAGCTATTATATTTGCATAAGTAAAGACCTTGGAGAGAAACGTGCTAGCTATTTTTCAAAGTTTGCCAATAAGGTGCTATAGTATAGCTGTTCTCTAATGTGAATGCATATTTTGTTTATTTAAATAGGTTAGTAATAAAACCGAAATAGCATCTGTCTTTTCCTCTGTCAGATGTCTTCAGAAAAATCTACCGCACTTCTAGAAGTGAAATTTGGCACACACTAGTCTGGAATGTCTGTGTGTGCACCCCGAAGACGGATTTTCAATTTTTTAATTAGGAAGCAGTTTATTAATTAAAACGTGATTAACTATCGAGGTTTTCACGAGACTTTCCCTTTCACACTCCGAGGTGAAAAACCGAAGATTCCGCTGTTCCTTCATTTTACGAAGTTTCTCGCCGTGAGACGTTCCCTTTCACCTCCGTGGGAAAAAACCGAATATTCTGCAGTTTCTTCATTCAATGCGGTATAAGATACCCTTTTTTTAAATTCCAATAGTGCTAATGGATCGATTCCCCCCCCCTCCCCATTCATTTAGACATCAAATTAAACTTCATAACATGTAGTACTATATTTGGAATGGAATTGTTATTTTATGGGCTACCGGGTAAATCAAAATTTAAGAAATTACTTGATACTAAATACTATGTATAATATGTATATTGTTGTTCAGTGTAATCACGATTTAAAAAAAAAAAAAAAATACTTTAATTTTTATTTACAAAGTGAAAATAGGGATATT
The DNA here is from genome assembly GCA_963930645.1 of Salticus scenicus. Classification (NCBI taxonomy): domain Eukaryota; kingdom Metazoa; phylum Arthropoda; class Arachnida; order Araneae; family Salticidae; genus Salticus; species Salticus scenicus. The sequence continues at coordinate 39,609,239 of OZ005654.1, read as the reverse complement.
TATTATTATTCCTTTAAATATAGTGACCAGCGAAGCGGGTAAAGCCTGCTAGTTTGAACATATTTAAAAAATACACACTTTCTGTCCCCACACACACCAAAAAAGGATGCAGTTAAAGAAACCGAATTTATTAACAGTAGAATAATTTATTTAAATAAACTGAACCAAAAACTGCAATTATATTTAACTATAACAACCTTATTACACTATAACTATAGTTTACATTTATATAAGTACTTTGTAAGCTTTCAAATATTTTGAGATAACATCCAATTCCTCCTTTTCCGATATTAAATAGGCTGCAACGATTATTGAGCTGAGGAAAAGAAGCGTTACAAAAACCATTATGAAAATGGACGATTTTTCTTCATTTGCTTCTCTTGATGGCATCGTGAATTTTGAGTACAAGGGTGATATTTCATCGATTAACTTCACAGAATCAGTTAAAGTATCGCTGATTGCATCATGTATCTTCGTACAATTGCATCGAATATCTTGCATGGTGTCGCGTAAGTGTTTGTGCAATTCCACGTATCTTTCGAATTCTTCCAATGTTAGTTCCATCCCTATTCTGGGTTTAAAATCGCTAATCTGAGGAATAATTTCACGAATACACTTGTCTTTACGATTTTCAATCGTTTCGTTGAAGTCATCCAACTCTTTATTGATGCAATCGTTGATGGCTTGCACGGCATTCTTCCACTTGATAAAACAAATTTTATCCAACAGTTGCTTTTCTGAGATGTCTAAGGTCATCTTTATATATCCAATGAGAAGAGATTTCAGAAGAATAGAAATGAATATCAGATAATTTTAGTGATTGTCTTTTCAAACCCAACTGTCCTAAAAAGAAGAAAGAAAAGTTTAAAATGCAAATTAAAGAATTTGATCATAAAAATTTTGCATTAATTTAGATTAGCTGCACCGAGTAAGTAGAAAATGAATTATTCCGGTAAGAAGAATACCGAGTGCAAATCTAAAATATCCACACGACTTCCAATACGCACTACCACACATATTACATATGCTCTTTTTGTGTGCGTGTGTTTGAGAGAAAGACCGATTGATTACACGAGGGTCCTAGGCCCGAGAAAGTATGCCCACCGTGGGAGTCTTTCTAAGGGGTTTTAGCCTGCATTCACGCGAGTTTCACTGACAACCAATGAAAATTTCGAATGGCTAGGTTGACGAACACGACGTGGGATTTAACCCGGCATTTCCTGTCTACCAGCTTTGAGCGTAGAGTTGCTCGGCCTGGTCAGAAGACATAAAATTGATTTAACATCTGACACCTAACAACATTCTTGTAAGATCAAATTGAAACATAAGTCATGGAGATATATAAAACAGTTTTTGAAAAAAAAAATGTAGAGCCTTTTTTTTTAATAATGAACCTCTAAAAATTGTCAACCAAAAAAAAGTTGTTTTAAAACTAAACTAAGAAAATTATCTATCCAATTATATTTTTAGAAATGAATTAGCACAATTTTATTTAACGGTTTGGGGTGTCACTCTAAGGTCATTTTCTGCACATTAAGGCTTATTATACCAGGACCTATAGCTTAAGGCTGCACATCAGATTAACTCTTTCTTTCTTCCCATGTAAATCCTATAGTATTTTTTTTTTCTTTGTATTAAAATATCTCGTTCGAAAATAAAGTTTTTCGAATTCTTTTTATTTTATTTATTTATTTTCATTCTTTGAACATGTCTTTATCTTCGTAGGGTCTTTTTTCTTTTATATATATAAATTTAAATAAATATCTCATTTTGAACGAAACTATTTCTTTACGGAAATTTAAGGCTCTAGTTTTCAATTTCGAATAGAAAGAGAACTTTCTAAGGTTAAGGAGGGGGGGGGGGAGTGCTCAAAGAGTGGAATTTCAAAACCAGAATTCGAAAAACTCCATTTATTATTATTTTTACTTTCTTCTATATGTAATATAGAGAAAGTATTGGATTCGCGAAAATTTTCGACCTCCGTTTTTTGACGGATCTACACGTTTTGGGATATCCTGAACACGAATTGATAGTTTTTAGAAAATGTCTGTCTGTCTGTGTGTCTGTCTGTCTGTCTGTCTGTATCATTTTTTTTGTGGACGCTGTATCTCACGAACATATGAATGAAATTTAACCAAACTTGGTATTTAGTTGCACCCTGACATGAACTGGTGCCCATTAGATTTGGGGATCAATAGCTCAACAGGTGGCGCTGTAATCGCATTTTATGCAAATTTTTAACATGGCAGCATAGGACAAAATTCCGTATAAATGGGCATAATGAGAGTTATTTTAAACTTGTGATTGTAAAATGAATTTGAGTTATTGATGATAGTAGTAGTTAACTAGGAAAAAAAATTGTGCATGGGGGGGCATCGGTTCCCCCCCTGGGGGGGGGGAAGTACCCCCCCGGGGGGGTTAAATTTTGAAGATGGGTATCATTCGAAAGATCTCGTCAATACCTTTAAAACGAATGGTTGAACCATAAATCTGTGATAATTTAAAACAAAGTTATCGATTTTTTTTTACTTTTAACAAAAAAAAAACTTAGAAAAATAATCGTATTTTTTTTTTTTTAACGAAATTTTACCAAACTTGGTATTTAGTTGGTCCCCGACATAAACTGTTGCTGATTATATTTGGGGATCAATAGCTCAACAGGTGGCGCTGTGATAGCATTTTATCTAAATTTTTAACATGGCAGCATAGGACAAAAATTCGTATAAATGTGCATAATAAGAGTTATTTTACACTTGTGTTTGTAAAATTAATATGAATTATTGATAATAGTAGTACGTAACTAGGAAAAAAATTTTGTGCATGGGGGGGCATCGCTTCCCCCCCTGGAGGGGAAGTACCCCCCCCGGGGGGGGGGTAAATTTTGAAGATGGGTATCATTCGAAAGGTCTCGTCAATACCTTTAAAACGAATGGTTGAACTATAAATCTGTGATAATTTAAAACAAAGTTATCGATTTTTTTTACTTTTAACCAAAAAAAAAAAAAAAACCTTAGAAAAAAAATTTTTTTTTTTTTTTTTTAAATATTGTTAGTGATTGAATATGTATTAATTTTCACAAAAAAAAAAAAAAAAAAAGGAAAAAAAAATTTTTTTTTTTTTTTTTTTTTTTTAAATATTGTTACTGATTGAATATGTATAGGAAAATATAGAAGAAAGTCTTGTGGTGGCCACAACATACTAGTTTATTTATTTATTTATTTACGAGATATCCTTATAATACTAACAAAAGTGTCATTGGGTTATATGGGAAGGGACAAACGTGGGAATCTAATTACAATGTTACATTATCACCTAAAAACGAAACTAGTATTCGTCCCCATGTTAATCTATGGGGAATGAAATTCGCCTTCTAGCAGTATAATTATTTATATATATATATATTTTTTTTTTTTCCCTGCATTGCATGGATAAAATCAAGGCGCAGAGGTTTATATTATAAAAAATTTTATATAGTTAATTGTAATTTTTTAATTATTAATCAATGGTCGAAAAAGGCCTATCTGATAACATATGCCATTTTAATCTTATTGTAAATATTGTTTAAATTATCATGAGAAATTTTTAGAATATGGACCTTTTCTCTAATGTATGTAGTTTTGATTAAAATAGATTTTTTTTTTTTTTAATGGAAATTGATTATCGGTAGATTTTAAAATTATATCAAAAATGGCAAAGAAATATTCACAGCAAAACGAAGCTCCTAATTTGACAGTTAGACAAATCACTTCACACTGTGGGAGAACTGAGATAATGGGTTTCCTTCACGCGGCGGAAGTAAGGTAGGGGGACTATGGTCAAATTCACAGACTAAGGAATCACTAATTTAATAAAGAAGCATCAATAAACTGGCGTTGTAAAAATATTACTTACAAACTTTGAATAAACACCATAAAATGCAATAAACTCGCAACAATTGTTTCGGGTCGAAAAAACACACGACCCTTCATCAGGCGAATAAAGTAAGCACGAGTGCTGCAGTCAAAGCGGCAACGCACCTGGGTGCTGACTGCAGCACTCGTGCTTACTTTATTCGCCTGATGAAGGGTCGTGTGTTTTTTCGACCCGAAACAATTGTTGCGAGTTTATTGCATTTTATGGTGTTTATTCAAAGTTTGTAAGTAATAAGGAATCACTAGACCCGGCAAAGCGGTTCTAAAAGTGAAGCCTCAACTGTAGCCGAGCCGCCATATTAGTACAAGCAAAACCACAGACTAGGAATCGCTGCGACAGAATATTTTTAAGTTTTCTGCGTCTAACCTTGTTCGGGTAAATCTTTTCAATAAGACAATATTGACTTATTTTCTTATTCACACATAATATGTGCATATAATTATACAGAAATCGATATTATTAGTAAACTGTTGGCGAAATCTTAAATATAAGACAGGAGTTTCCCTTTCCTGCTGAAATTTAGAAATATCTTATTTTTATGGGCAAACCTTTCTGCAAATGACAATTTCTTTTATCTGATTGAATGATTACGCATTAAAAGGAACAATGAGGGTGTAATGAGCCTTCAGTTTTTGTGTGTTTTATAGGTCTTATCAAGGTTGTATTTAAAAGGAGGGGGGGGGGGGAGATTTGCAAATTTTTCGAAATTTTTTGAATTACACAGTAAATAATCTACTAAATTAAAGCATTTATATTAATCTACTTGTTTACTTGACCAGTGACTATGAGATTTATTTTGCATAAGGTTTATTGAGTTTGCTACTGAATAGCATAATCAAGATGCATATAAAACAAATTTTTCAGATACCTGCAATGGTAATAAGTTCTTTTACACTGTACTGTAAAAATACTTTGAATGCTACATATTGCATTTTCAATTGTGCATTACAATAACACTTTCAAATTTCATGACAACTTTGTCTATTTATAAAAGTTAGAGCTTGGCTAGTCAAATTCAAGTCAATAATCAGTAAGGTTTTTAAAATGCTGATACTAAATGATGAAGAATGAAGAATTTTCAAGAAGAGTCAAAATTTATCGAATTATTCTGGAACGTCAAATTAAATGAATAGCTTGCTGATTTTATTGTGTTTCGTGTAATTCATTTAATGAAAATTTCACGGTAACATGTTGAACTTAAAAAAAATTTAAATTTTATACAAAATGCTAAAGGAGCTGAATATTTTAATATTAATGCTTCTAAGGTTCCATTAAAAAAAAAAAATAAATAAATAAATAAATAAATAAAAAAAAAATCATGAATTTGAACAAGAGCAAATTTCTATAGTTTGGTATTTACTGTTATTTATGCATGCAATTTTGAATGAGTTAAAGTTGACTTCATTATTATTATTTTAAATTAATATAATTACAGCACTTTGTGAAAAAAAAAGAGGGTTTTCCATGTTTTTCTCCTAAATATGCATAAGTGCAGGTTAGAAACCCTTAGATAGACCCTCTCTAAACCCTAAACTATGGCACAGTCAGTTGGCCTTATAACGCTAACACAAACACCGGGAAACTCAAAATGTGTAAATATAGTAAAAACTGAAAATCAAAAATTTGACCCCAAAATATTTCCTCTATCATTGTATGAGTTAGAGAAAGTAAAAATTAAATTAAATTTGTAATTTTTATTACATAAATTAATAATTTGAATATATATATATATATATTAATATTATAAATAATTTAAATTTAAAAATATATTTAATTGTTCAATTGTGCAGTATTAAAAATTTTGAGAAAAATGGGGATGACAACGCCACCATGCTGAGGAAATTGTTCCCCAAATGTAATCAACAGCAGTTTAAGTCAAAATCTAACTAAATATCTAATTATGTTCACTGGTTTGTGAGAGGCAGCATTCACAAAATTCGTCGCAAACAGACACAGACATACATTTATCTTCTAAAACTGGTCAAACCACGATCGGGACATCTCAAAACATGTAAATTAATCGAAAACTGGCGGTCAAAAATTTTCGAACTCTAGAACAATACTTTCGTCTTATGTGTATAGAATTAATAAAGGGATATGATAAAAAGATATCTGAATATATTTAACATGTAAATAAGCCACACACTAAAATTTCTGACCTCAACTCCTATAGATTCCCCCTGACAAATTTAGCGATAAAAGAAGCTCGAATTTGCCCCCCGTAACTCTCCCCCCCCCCTAAAAAAATCGAAAATCGCAAAAAACCAAAAATGAGATTTTGGAACTATCATCAAGAAGACACTTGGCGGTTTTTTATATCTTTGTGCTATTAATGGTAGAGTTCTCCAAAATCCGTATTTTTTCTAAATTTGCCTCCGAAAATCATCCCCCTTCCTTTAAAAATCTAAAATTCTAAAATCGCAGATAATGATTTCTTTCTACTGGATTCTAGTCTCCCGATCTGTAGTTTCTTCACCGTGAAGTAATTTGAAGCCGAGTTATGCTAATAAAGGTGTTTTGCCTTCTGCCCCCCCAGGAGGGGGAACGGGGGGTATATCACAAAATTCCGTTTTAGTGGGGGTCAGGGTCCTAAAACCAACCTGCTTCCTAAAATTTGTGACTGCATCTCCCATAGAATCCCCGCGGCTGCGTTGAATCAGTGAGTTTACTCATACATATATGTATATATATATATATATATATATACACATTTCCCCTCCCCCCCTTGTTGGCGTTTTAAGATATTCTGTAATATCTGTTTTAAAAATCTTGAAGTTGGAACCTTTTAAATATTTATTTTTTTTTTCCTTGAGAAATAAAGCAAATGTGAAAAATATGTTGTAATTCCGTTCTTGCCCCCCTTCCTGCTCCTTAGGGGGCCGATATTTAAAAAAAATTATACCAGAAACCTTCGAGGGAATGTACTGAACAACTTCCCAAAGTTTCATGGTGATCGGATGAATGGTGTTGTAATGCATAAAGGACAAACAGACAGACATGCATTCGTTTTTACATGTATAGATTACGTTGTTACTGGTTTCTTGCTTGTACCAATATGGCCGCCGGTCGCTCTAAGCGCTTTACAGTTACTTCACTTTTCCCCATTCCAGATAGTCGTCTGACCGGGTCTAAGTGATTCCTTAGTCTGTGGTCAAATTAGTAATTTGAAAACATACAGATGTCGCAGAGAAAGAGAGCAATATTTTTTGCGTTCAACTGAATATTTTTGAAAATAAGTCTCTGAAAGTATTGTAGTAAAACACATGTTTGTGTATAGATTTGTTTTAATATATTTGCTTTGCTTTAAATTTAAACTGTTTAAATATTAAAAATTTATTTTTATTTTACATAAATATTATTTTATATTTTACACCAGAGAAACATTTTACAGTAACAGATTTATAACTATATAATTTTTTTCCCCTTGCGGCTCTATGAAATAAAATAGTAATTTGTTAACATATTTACTTATAATAAAATATTGTTAAAATATGGTGATAAAACAATAGAAAAGAAAAAAGGTTAAAAACGTCACAATAAACTGAAACTTCACCGTTGGCAGCCATCTTGAGTGGACAACAGTTAACTTCATCTGTCCTGAGTGATGAAACGCCAACTCCACTTATATCATTCTTCAAAGTCCTGAAGTATAATTTGGATGGGAACATTAAGGCTGTGATGGATTTTACATGCAACATAAGTGTACTAGACGGTCTTCGGCTGGCTCGAGTTTCGAACCCGCAATCTTCCAATTACGAGTCCGGCTCTCTATCAATCAGGCTACTGCGGCCCTTGAAGTTACGTACGCTTATTGTTATATTAGTATTTATATATAAAAAAAAAAAAAAAAAGGCCCACCCTTCTTTTACATATAAAATGTCTTGATCAAAAGCAGTGACTGAAAATTCAAATATCTTATTGAATATTTTTACAAGCCATAGATCATTCTTATGAATGATTTTGGCACTTGTTAACATTTTAGTAGGGTCACATTAAATTGATATTTTACACTAGTAAACCCGTGCGAAATATTCTCACTTTATTTCTTTTCTTATTTACCTTTAAAATTTGAAACTCAAATGTTATACCAATTTCACCACCTAATTAAAATTTTAATTTACCAGAAGCCAAATTATTATTAAAACCAAATTAATATTGTACAACAGTGAAAGCAAAATCATTCAAAGAAAGGTTTCCAAATAAAATCCATGGTTCACGACCCAATTTTCATGCTTCCACAGGCAATATAGTTTTAATATAGGACTCCCACGACTGCTTTTAAATTTTTGTCGTCATTTTGGCGATGACTTTTTATTAATTTTGATATATATTTGTTTGTTTGTTTAAAAATAAATAAATAAAACAATTGCTAATTTTATTATATTTTTTATGATTGTGTTGTTTAGTCAATTTATGACACAAAAGTTCATATTCTGTATATATCTTTAAAATATTGCTAGGTTTAAAATGACGCTTGCAAAGATTCTGAAGAAACAACTGTTAAAAATATATTTTTTCGTAAAATAATCTCACCAGACAAATTTCGTCATTTTTTCTTATTAGTCCATTGAGCTAAGTCCGCGTGCTTAAATATTGTCCATGTATAAATATTTTTTTTTTTTTACCCTCGCGTATCGTATCGTTTCGACAAAAAAAAAAAAAAAAAATTAAACTGGTCCACGTTAGAGAAATATTATATAGATTACCTTAATATGTTTTGCCACCAATACAAAATTCATATAATTGTTGCGTTACCAGAAATTTAGTTTATCATACTATGTTAAATTTAGATTTTTCGTTAAATTTGACTAAGGTTTTAAGTCTTGTTTACTGATAAATTTCTGTCAGAATGGAGCATATTCGTAGCATGCCAAGATTTATTCTACACCTACAGAAGATCCGACTTGGCAGCGCATCAGATTTCACTTTTTAAAAAGCTTTTTGGTTTATCTAAATACAGTACGCAGAGAGAATATAAACCTCAAAATAAGATTTTTAAATTAATTATAAATTTTTACATGATTTTTTTTTTTTTAAGTTCTAGCTCCAATGAAGTATAAAGCCACGTGTATGTGTTTACAACAGAATTTTTATTAATATACAGTATAATGTACTATACCTTTTAGTATCCCTTCTGTGCATTTTATCTACGTTTCACAAGGTAACCCCCCCCCCAAAAAAAAAAAAAAAAAAATCTCCCACATTTGAAAGGAGAATAAAACAAGTATTGCAAAACAAGATACACTTGTTAATTAAAGAATATAAAATTGCATTGAAAACAGTTTGGAGTAAGCTAAGTGTGGTGTTATGAGTTGGATTACTCAATGCTAATGTGTGACGACAATACAATTAACAATGCGCTTATTGTCAATAAAACCGTGTACTACTCAAAGCCACTCACGTTTGGATCGTCCTTTTGAAAACAGTCGTTACAAACTGTTGCCCTAACCATTATATATTTTTTGAATAAACAAGCTTATCTTTGAAATCCTTTTTGCTTTATTACTCATTAAATGTGGGAAGATACTTGGGTCACCCTTTATAAAAAGGCGTCTCAATTTGAAGCTAGGCGTTGGTTTTTAGGCGACTGGCTGCACGTGAATACTAGGCGCTTATATATGCAATGCTATTCTGGGTAATCATTTTGAAGGGTTTTAGCCCATATTTATGAGATTTCGGAGAAAACTACGGAAAACTCTGAACGATGAGGTCAACCACCGTGATATGGGATCGAACCTGACAGTTCCCGTCGATCAGATGCGACAACAGAACCTCTCGACCACTGTTGGATTTTGAAGTTAAGAAAAATTGGTAAAGCTAATACATTGGACTTTTGTGTATTAATCCCATATATTTAAATGTGTAGACGTTAGTCTTACTTAATAATCCTCTTGTCTTTATGAAGTATTACGATTTATTAATTATAGAATATTAAAAGGAAATTTGTAGTTGATCATCAAAAGAAAAATATTTTTAAGTGTAAAACACCATCGGTGTTCTGTAAGTTGTAATCTCACACTTTTGGTTTATTATACACACAGAAAAATAAATTGGTCACAGTGACCTGCCAAAATGCTCAGCTGACAATACAGAATTGACTAACCAAAATAACTGACTAGCCAAAAAGTGTACTTGCTGAACTAGTCTCCAAAACTGAAAAGTGTACTTGCTGAACTAGTCACCGCAACTGAAAAGTGTACTTGCTGAACTAGTCTTCAAAACTAAAAAGTGTACTTGCTGAACTAGTCACCAAAACTGAAAAGTGTACTTGTTGAACTAGTCACCAAAACTGAAAAGTGTACTTGCTAAACTAGTCACCAAAACACTACTCCAGACTAGGAAGGTTAATATTATTAGACAAAGAAGGCTAGTCGATAATCATAATTATCTGACCAGGAAGGTTAGTCAACAACCGCAGTTGCCAGACAAGGCAAGTTAGTCAGAATCTGCACTTGATTAAGACGGTTAGTCAGCAGCCAACAGGTATCTTACGAAGCAAGCTAGTCAATTTTCAATGAATATCTGAAGAGGCAGGATAGTCAAGACTATTTACCTGACTAATCTGTCTGGTAATATTTGAAAAGGAAAACTAGTCTCTATTTGACTAAGCTGCCTCATAATATTTGTGGAGAAATTTTAGCCCGAAAAAAAAAATATATATATATTTGACTAGCCTGTCTCATAATATTTGAGAGAGATTAATCAAAAAAATTTAATAGATTAAAATCCCTCATATTTCATGAGGAAGTGGCCTCATACTTGTTTGCAGGGGCTTTTGAAAAAGCATTGATGTTAGTCTTAACCTCATTACTTTTGTAATCGTTTAATTTTTTTCCCCGTTCAAGATGTTCAACATTGGAAAGACATTTAAAGAACTTTTCTGAAAAAGATTACTTGTCCATCATTTGGAATAAAATACTCATAGCTGCCAACTTTTTCAATTTATTACGGAATGCTTCGCCCTTTTCTTCGTACCATATTCTTTCTACAGTAATTTTCATTAGCATGTAATTACAATTAAATATGAAGGCAATTACTCTTCAAATATGATTTGAAAAAAGGGCGGTACTAACAAAATTCCTGAATCAATTAAAATAGTTAGCAGCTATGAATACTGGAAATTTAACAAACCTAGTGAAACAAAGAATTCGCTGGTTTAAAACTTCCTACATTTATTTTAGTTCCTTCCCTACATTTATTTATCATTAACACATGCATTTATCTCGCACACATGTTCAAGAAATGAAAGTTCGGGGATCAATTGTGTGTTGGTGTTGCATATTAAGGCCGATTGACATCACGAGAGTCCTAGGCCTATTGGAGCGTTGCCCTCCGTGAGGGGGGGGGTCTTTCTAAGTGGTCCTACTCCGTATTTTACGCAAGTTTCAGAGAAAACCACGGAAAACACCGAACGACTGGGTCGGCGTACGCCTCCTGGAATCCCACTTTCCGTCTACCAACTTAGAACGCAGAGCCTTATGGCTGACGTCATCACAGACAGGCGAACATTATCATCACCGGCTGTGAGCGTTTTGTTTGGTGTCAGCTGCGATTTTTTTCCCTTTCCTCTTCATAAAAATAAAAATTGAATGTAGTAACAGAAGCAAATTTTCGCAACTACAATATTGAACTTGCTTTATTTAAAATCATTTGAATAATTTAGGGATGATTGGATTTAGCAAAAATTTCTGAATTTAAAACCAGTTAAAAAACAAACAAGAATACTCCAATGGCAATATCGTTCCATTTACAAATGAAAATAACTTATTTTCTAAAAGAGATTATAAAGATGCTTTCTTACTCGCCCCCCCCCCCCTTAAAAAAAAAAGTTTGAAATGTTATATTTTTTAAAACTGAATTTTTCAAGTTTTCCGATATTTACGAACAGAATTCTTCCCATATTTAATTTCAGTGGACAATGATAAAATAATAAATAACTATGTAATATTAAGAGGCATATCTAATATAGTTAAAAAATAAAATAAAAAGCAAATAAAATAATCATGTAAAAAAATATCCAAATAACGGGAAATAAATTATTGGAATAAAAAACTTTAAAAGTTAATATTATTTTACATGCACAAGAACAAAGTACTGGATTCCTGAAATTTTTGAACACCAGTTTTTGATGAACTTATCTGGATACTGTATCTTTCGAATCGATGAACATGATTTAATTCAACTTGATATTTAGTTTGACCTTGACCTATATTGTGCTGATTACATTTGGGGATCAACAACTAAACATGTGGTGGTGTCATCGCGTTTTTGCGGAATTTTTTAATAGGTAGTATAGGAAAAAATTTCGCATGAGTTTACATAATGGAAATTATTTTTGACTTTTTAATATGAAATTAAATAAATATGTTTATAGTAGCAAGAGTCAACCAGCTAAACAAATTGTATATGTAAGCGCATCGCTTCCGCCCTCTTGTAAGAGTAAATTTTTAGTATGGGTATCTTTCAAAAGAACTCGTCAATACCTTTAAAACTAATGGTTGAACATAGATCTATGATAATTTTAAAAATATATATGTATCAATCTTTCCCCCCCCCCCCAATTTAAAAAATAAAATAAATAAATAAAATTGAGAAAAGTAAAGCACATATACATATAGAGAGAGAAATTTAAGATTTTTATTTTGAACAAAACAGAATTTATTAAAAATAGAAACTTCCCAAAAATTTATTTGCTGTTAAATTTTCATTTAGGTTCCTATGACCATTATTAAGATTAAAAAAAAAAAAAAAAAAAAAAATCATGCTTTAGTGCTTTTTAAAAAAAATTATTATTCAATTGTATAATATGAAATTCCTGCTCATAATCCATAAAAGTTTCTTAAAATTACTGGGTCTTGAATTTTACAGTCTCCAAATTTGTTAACAGATTACTTTATGACATTCAAAAATTTACATTATGACATAAATACTTAAATGGTATCTAACCATAAAGGTTATGATATACCAATATTGTTGCAGTTAAGTAAAATATAGTTTCCACTAAATAAATAAACAATAATTAAAATAGTTTTTATCTATTAATTTATTTTTGTTGGATTAAATAATAAATAGTCTTAAATTATATATAATGTGTATATTTACTCTTTTGACAGACAACACACAATTTTGGGGTGAAAAGTTATCCTTTATGTATAACAGAGAACTGAGATTTTTGATACAGCTGAAATTCTTTGCAGTATATAAAATATGAGCTGGCGTGACTAAGCATAATTTTTGTTTATAGACTGTTTCTTAACATGTGTAAAAAGGGGTACTTATTTATAAATTTTACTACAGTACTCAAATTCTCACATCTCTCCAAAATTTTAATTGCTTAATATCACTACAATATTATAAAGCTAAAAACACTACAATAAATTCACACACATACGCGCACGCGCAAACACACACACACGAAAAAAAAAAAAAAAAAAAAACAATTTACATAAAGCAAGTTTATTAAGCATCAATCTTGATTATATGAAAAATTATAAAACTACATTTTAACACATCATAAAATAAACAAATTTAACAGATAATATTTATAATTATGAAATGATCTTTCACGATCTTCAATTTGAAAATTATCTTTCACGATCATCCCTTGAAATATGCTTTTCAGTAGGACTCACTCTTGATATTGTCTTGCGAGGACAAATTAATAGACAATCCAGAAAAATACATGGGATAGCACCATGCTTTCAAACACGGACGATGTAAAGGAACACAAAATTTCTTTTCATCATAGGAAAAAGTTTCATATTCTACATCCGATTTCTTGAAATGTTTCTCAGAAACCTGTTAAAAAAAAAAAAAAAACTGTAGCATGTATTATGTTACTACCTTAGTAAATACGAGGACTTTTTGCAACTTTACAATAAAGTTGCGTATATATATATAAATCCAGTTTAATAAACATAATGCTTCAAAATAACCTTTTCATATATTAAGTTTAGATCTATTGTACGCAATACAACCTGAGATGTAGCTTTCCCTTAAATTGCGAATATCGCTGTATAGCAGCGACACCTTTTGAGCGATTGATGTAAAAAGTTGGCATAAACTAATTTATGTTAAGGTGCATCTACATATAATTTTATATGCAATTCTGTGCTGTTCCTGAGATATAGCCTTTCCTGAATTTGAGAAAATCAATATATAGTAGCGTCACCTGCTCTGTAATGGTACCAAAAGTTGATAGGCACTAACATATGACAAGGTGCATCTGCATATAAATTTACATGCAATTTCGTCCAGTGGTTCCTGAGATACAGTCACCACAAAATTTTTGTCACACACAGATGGACAGACATTTTCTAAAAATGATCAAAACGTGTAAATCCATCAAAAACCGGAAATTGAAAATTTTTCTGCATTCAATACTTTCTTCTACTGAATACAAAAAAAAAAAAAAAAAAGAAACTAAAGAATAGCATGTATGTTGCTTTAATGCAAAGTAATTTTAAAATAAGAAAATAATAGAAGTTTAAGCATAATTTTAGATTTAAAAACAATTAATATGAAATGATTGTGTTTCTATAAACAACAATATAAGAACAACAGAAGTTTTAATTAATTGCTAAAATTAAAATTGTTATGTGAAAACAAAATTTAAGACGCAAAAAAAAACCCAACTCATTCAAAAAATTTATGTTTAATCACTCACAGCTAATTGCTCAAATACTTTTTCTTCTTCTTCCTTTTTTTTTTTTTTTTTTTTTTTTTTTTTAACTTTCTTCTATATTCAATAGAAAAAAGTATTGGATTCATAAAAATTTTCGACTTCCGGTTTTCGACAGATTTTCACGTTTTGAGAGGTCTGGAACAAGATTTGACTATTTTTAGAAAATATCTGTGTGTATGACAAAAATTTTGCGGCAACTGTATCTTCGGAACTACTGTTCAGAATTGGATATAAATTGACATGTAGATGCACCTTGAGCTAAATTAATGCCTATCAACTTTTGGTGCCAACCGCTCAACAGGTGGCGCTTCTATACAGCGATTTCTACAATTTAAGGAGAAGATATATCTCAAATTCTATTGCGTATGAGCAATGAAAACTTGATATAAGAGAAGGCCCTTAGGAGACATTATGCTGATTCAATATGAATGCTTATGATCGACAGGTGGCGCTGCTATACGATTCCCGCAATTTCAGGGAAAGCTATATCTCAGGAACTACTGCGCAAAATTGCATATAAATTTATGTTAATGCACCTTAACCTAAATGAGTGTCTGTCAACTTTTAGTGTCAACCACTCCCCAGGTGGTGCTGCTATATAGCGATTTTTTTTTTTCAAATTCGCCATATTAACTCCCTTTTAAATACCCTTTTTTATATAATTAATGTTTTCCGGTCAATAATTGAGCATGCCAAAGTTTTGGTAAAAGTTGGTATCTCAAAAGCGGCTCTAACGACTTTCTTGAAGTTTGTTACACAAATTCCTTTTTGATACCCTTTATCATGTATTATGTGGTTATTACAGGAAAATTAAGGTTATTCTGATTAGGTCACAGTTTTAGATCTCGGAAATTGGTGTTTAAAAATATAATTCATAATTTTTCTTAATTTTTATTTTTAACTCGCTAAGGAAACTCGGTTTTATGTCTTTACACTTCTATCAAGTTTCTCTTACTTGAAAATTCCTAAAAAATGAATATAATATCTCTAAAAAGTTCATATAATGCGTGTAATAGTGGGTAATGGAAGTCTTGTGGTTGTTTCACACTAGATTTTTTTTTACTTTCCGAACACTATAGTGAGGAAAGTATTGTAATCATGTCAAAAATCCGAATTCGAGATTTTGATGTTTCTATACGTTTTGAGGTCCCCTGAGTCCGTTTTCACTATTTTTACGATGATGTATGTATGTGTGTGTGTATGTGTGTATGTCTGAACACGCTAGCGTCTAAAGGCTTTGTTCGATTAACCTGAAAGTTGGTACGTATATTGTAAGTCACCATAGTACGAACCCTATAGATTTTGGTGAATCTAGCACTTATAGTTTTTTTACAGGGACACAAAGAAAAATTCTTTATCATTATGGCCTATGGGACCAAAATCTTAAAAGTGCGATAGCATCTAAACGCCTTATTCAATTGAGCAAAAATTTTATACCCATATTATAGGTCACAGATACTCAATCTGTATAGATTTTGGAGAATCTAGCACTTATAGTTTTTTTACAGGGACACAAAGAAAAATTCTTTATCATTAAGGCCTATGAGACCAAATTTTTAAAAGTGCGATAGCATCTAAACGCCTTATTCAATTGAGCTGAAAATTTGTATGAATATTATAAATCACTGTTGCACTAACTATAAGCATTTTGGTGAATCTAGCATCTATAGATTTTTACAGGGACAAAACGAAAAATTCTTTATCATTATGATCTAAGGGCTCAAAGTTCAGTAGCGTTAAATAAAACCTCGTGTGATATATGGAGAAAAAAACACTCTATTATGGTTTTCTCTCTTTTGTTTGTTTAGCAATTCCTCTTTATTTTATCTACAAAACTGTTAGTTACTCAATGTTCGGAAAGTCGAGTGGAGTCACTCCAGATTTTTTTTTTTTTTTTTTTCATGATAAAAGTTTTTTAGACGAATGAAATTTTAGTGTACTCTTTGTCTCTGGTATGTGCAACCTCGAATTTTTAATACAAGGAAGCACAAAAATGCTCTTAATATTGGAAAGTCTGGTAATCTATGATATGTTTATGATTTTACATTTTTGTTTAAATATGAATAATCTTGTATCAAAATGTATGTATGTAAAAAAATCTGGTGTGAAACAACCACACGACTTCCATTACCCACTATTACAGATATTATATGCATTTTTTAGAAATAATGTGATGAGAAGACATAAAATCGGCCTAATGCAGAAGACACCTGACAAATTTTCCATAAGAGACAGCTGATAATATATATATATAAACATCTGAAACAGAGCCTACATAGTGAGTTAAAAAACAAGAAAAAAGTGATAGAGTTATTTTTTGACACACCAATTTTCGAGATCTAATAAAACTGACCTACCTAATCAGGATGACATTTAATTTTCCTGTAATAACCACGTAAACATGAGAAAGGATATCTAAAATGGATTTATGTAACAATTTTCAAGAAAATCATTAGAACCGTTTTTGAGATAACAACTTTTACCGAAACTTGGCATACTCAATTATTGACAGAAAAACAATAATTACATATAAAAGCATACTTAAAAGGGAGTTAATATGGCGAGTTTGAAAAAAATCCATACAGCCGTTTTTAAAGGAATGTACTTGCGAGACCTGAAATTGAGTTATTTATACTGGGCACCTATCAATTTCTTGAACTAACCAACTATGTCATTCGACAGGACATCTAATATAGTGTCTTTTTGAGATACGGACCTACGGTCCCACTTCCGGTTTTCCAATTTTCACCAAAATTTGGAAAACGCATCTGTACACTTGTCCTGTCTCAATTCCAATGTTTCGTAGTTCTATCATTATTAGTTTCGGAGATATGGTAGCCAGACGATTCCACACATACATACACACACACACTGACCAATTGACAAAAACTACTTTTTTTTGACTGATGAGACCTGAAAACGTGTAAATCAGGAAAAACTCGATATCGAATTTTTCGACCGAATATAACGCTTCCATTACTTACAGTAGTAGGGTAATGGAGTAAAAATGCGATTAGCAGATATTAATGTGAATAAAATAAATTGAAGGAAATTTTAACAAGAAATTAATAATTTTAGCAGAAGAACAATGATGTTAATTATTATTTTCTAATTCTATTAGTAATACAATTTACTAAGGTATTTAAAATCCTTTCAAGAAATATTTTTTCGCAGTTAATTGTAAAATTTTATTTAAAGGTAATTCAATAATATATTTCAATTATTATTATAGAAAACTATGTGACATTGATACAAATTAATACATTGTAGAGAAAACAATTTAAATGTATTAATAATATGGTAATACAAACATAATAAAAATACAAGACACATAATAATAATCATGATGGTAATCAGGCCCTGATTAACGCCAGGGCATGCGGGGCAGTTCAGAGCCCAGTTTACCCATTTAAGGGCCCGGGGCTGTGATAATAGCGGAGCCCCCCCCCCCCCCCCCACACACACACACATTTTTCTTTTTCTTTAATATGAATGTTTATCATTAGATAAAATTTTACAATGGTCATGTTAGAATAAGATTCTCATTACATTTAAATAAACTCTGAAACTGTTTGCAAAAAGATTAATTAAAACAGAAAAAAAAAAAATATTAACAACAAAAGAATCTAACTCACCAACCAAAGGAAAAGTTATTGCATCAAAAACTTTAATGAATATACTTTGCAGAATAAAAAAATGAAATTGGCTTCTTCCTAGCCTTTGCCGCGCTGAAAATTTCAATTACATCTTTAAAATCCAGGTTGCTTGTTAAATCGTGCTCTGAGCACAGCATAGCCAAACATTGCAGCTTATTCAGCTGCATTTTTGTTCTTCGAAGAGATAGAACTCTCTCTAATTTGGAGTTTGCTCTCTCGCCTTCGCAATTTGATATTGGTAGAGTTAAATAAATACTTAATGCAATAAACATATTTGGAAAAATCTCATTTAACTCGTTTTTAAACATATGATCATAAATATGTATCGGTGAATTTTTAATCATATTTATTGAAAATTTATTTTTCCAACTGAGTGAAAATGCCTGGACCGGGAGTCAAACCCCGGATCTTTGATTTTCACTCAGTTGGAAAAATAAATTTTCAATAAATATGATTTTTTTCCCCAATCTGTTGATTGTGTGATATTAATAAATGTATTTATTCCTCCCATTGTTTAATGTTGTTTTCCATTACCTGCGGCTTATTCTGTCGAGCTATCTACATGATAGACCAGTTGCTCTGCCTAAAGGTTGTCTGAGTGAGTAATGCCCATTTAATTGTCGGCCTAGATAGCTCAATTGGTAGAGCTTTGACCTTGTAAGTCAAAGATTCGGGGTTCGACTCCCGGGCCAGGCATTATTTTCACTCAGTTGGAAAAATAAATTTTCAATAAATATGATTTTCTTCCCAATTTGTTGATTGTGTGATATTAATAAATATATTGTTCTCCCGCCCCCCCCCCCCCCCTCATCTCTTGAATGACTTTTGAAATTTTCAAATGTTAATGCATTTTTAAAAAATGCTTAATTTTTTTTTTTTTTTTTTTTAAAGTTTAAGTACTAAAAGAAATTTTCAAAAATTTGTCTTTTTAAAATATTTTTACATAACAGTATCAAGGATTTAATTTTTGACTGTAAAAACAGAATTAAAAAAAAAAAAAAAAAAAACTTGTTTCTATTTACTGGGTTTTTTTGCCCCTATCTAGGGCCCCCTTGGTCATTGGGCCCGGGGCTGCAGCCCCCTCTTTAACTGGGCTCTTGGGCAGTTCCCTTGGGCCCCTTTCTGGAATGGGCCCCCCAACAGGCATAAGCAGAAATTTTGCAACCTAAAGACCTCTTGTCACTGCAAGCCCCCCCCCCCCCAAGAATAAGCTTGTGCCGGAACTCGAGGTAGCCCTGATGGTAATAACTATCAACTGAAAAAGAATTTTTAATTGAAAGAAATGTTTATTGTAAACTTTATTCAAGGATATTTAAGCACTATTTACTAGAAAATGTTCACAAGACTGTCACGCAAAAAATAAATATATCTATATTAAAGCAATATAAGAAATACTCACACGTAGATATTTTTGGAATGGCTTTTATCCAAGCTTTCTTTATATCATCAACTTGAGGCAATCTGTACAGTTACAATCTTCATCATAATTACTTCTACAGGCATATTGCACCACTTATAAATAAAAAACATAAAATGAAAAATTAGTATATAATAGTGTATATTAGTACTATATAATAAAAACTAGAATGTTGTGGCCACCACATGACTTTTTTCTATATTTTCCCATGCAAATTCACTCAGTAAAAATAATTTATTAAAATCATTATTTAATAAAATGATCTTCCATGAAAATGCAATACGATTTCCTTATTAGAGAAGTAGTACTAAATATCCAAAAAAAGTTCATTATTGTTCTCGATATAACATTAAAAAAAATAAAAAATATTTTGTTTGTTAAAAATGAAAAAAAAAAAAATCTATAACTTTATTTTAAATTATCGCAGATCGATTGTTCAACCATTCATTTTAAAAGTATTGGCGAGCTCTTTTGAAAGATACCCATCATGAAAAATTATTCTCCTCGAGAGGTGACTTCCCCCCCCAGGGGGAAGGTGATGCTCCCACATATACAATTTTTTTCCCAGTTGACTATCTGTATTATAAATAATTCTTGTAAATTTCATGATTATTAAAAAATAATTCTCTTTATGCACATATACAAAATTTTGTCTTATACCACCATGTTAAAAATTCAGAAAAAGCGGGATGGCAACGCAACCTGTCGAGACAATTTTTACCATAAGTTGATAGGCACTTATTTATGTCACACACACACACAGATAGACATTTTCTAAAAATGGTCAAATCGTGTTCTACACCTCTCAAAACGTTTAAATCCATCAAAAAGCGGAGGTCAAAAATTTTTACGAATCCAATACTTTCTTCTATTCAATATAAAAGAAAGTAAAAACAAAATGAAAAATTAGTAAATAAAATAATATTTTATGACTTCTAAGCTGCATTTATTTATTAGCTATTGTTTTAAATTAATATTTACAGAATATTAAAAGCAACGTGTTAAATTATTATGTGACATTCGCATGCATAATTAAATATACCTAAATGTAAACACTTTTAAAATATTAATCGCAATAAGGTGAATATTAAAGTATAAATTATTACTTTCTTCTATATGTATATATAGAGAAAGTATTGGATTCGTGAAAATTTTCGAACTCCAGTTTTCGATGGATTTACACGTTTTCGGATATCCTGAACACGATTCGACTGTTTATAGAAAATGTCTGTCTGTGTGTGTGTATCAGAAATTTTGTGGACGCTGTATCTCACGAACCAATGGACGAAATTTAACCAAACTTGGTATTTAGTTAGACCCTGACATAAACTGTTGCTGATTCGATGTGGGGATCAATCGCTCAACAGGTGGTGCTGTCATCGCATTTTTTCTAAACTTTTAACCCTTGTTTTTATTTAACATGGCAGTATAGGTCAAAATTTGGTATAAATGTACATAATGAGAATTATTTTAATCGTGTGGTTGTAAAATTAATATGAGTTATTGATAATAGTAGTAGTTAACTAGGAAACTACTATTGACTAAATTTTGTGTAAAACTATATAGATTATAGAAGAAAGTCATGTGGTGGCCACATCATACTAGTTTTTATACATAGATATAGTAATAAGACATAGATTAATCAGCGAGAGGGAAAAGTGATACCTTTTTTTTTCGGGAAAAGTCACTCTAATGGCTGCCTTTCCCCGAGTAAATCACACACAGGGATAGACACGGATAATTTTGTAAATAAAAGTTATGAATAATTTATTTACTAAAGGTAAATGAATAACTCCAGATACAGTTTCAAATTCATTTTTCTTTTTTTCAATACTCTCTAATGGCTGATTTTAGAACTTTTTTTCGGCATCAAAATTTGTTGCTCGATAACATGGGGATGATACATCTATATACAGGGCCCGATTAAGCTCTGAAGCTAGGGGAAGCTCAGCATCATTTCGGGGCCCCCTTTCATTTCGGAAAGTCTGGTTTTCCTGTTACATATTATAATATAAAAAGGCTATAGACCAAAAAAAAAAAAAATGTGTGTTTGTTATTATTATTATTATTATTATTTTCATACATCTGGGTGGTTTCTGCACAGAACATCAAAATCATACAACTTTTTAATTAAGAACATTCAGATTTTTGAGGTTAAATAATAGATTTTTCCCGAAATAGTGAGTGTTTTGTCTTGTTTTAGGTAACCTTTCTCAGAAAAAATTCAATCTCAGTGTGAAAATATGAAACAAAAAATTCAAGACCCTGTTTTTAATCCTTATGGGGCCCCCCTCTTAAATTTTAGAGAGGAAGCTCGTGCTTCCTGAGCCTCAACTTTTTGAAGAAACGTTCATGAAATAAAAGCCAAATCTTAAAATTATATTCTCACTTTAGCATATTTAAATACAGAGGGGCGGTACTAACAATCTGCCGGATTTGGTTGGCAGCTCTGTAAATATAATTATGAATTAACAGACGTAAAAATGCATGTTATGTTCTATATATATATATATATATATATATGGCTTTTTCTTTATACAGACATGGTGCAAGCTTACAGAAAAAAAGGCTGAACTTTTCACGACCCCCCCCCCCCCCTCTCAAAAGTGGTATCAGGCAACTGACACAATATAAATTTTTCAATAATAAAAATAATGATAAATCTGATTGCATACATGTACACACAATAAACAAATCAGAACAATAAATCTTATATTGAATATCTATAGAAGCATTGTTTGCTGGGGCAATTGATTAGTAAAATAATGTAGTTCAAGTTCATTAGGAAGATGCAGTTGAAGTGCTATTTCTTTTTTATTTTCTCCAAGTTTGAATTTGAGATTTCTTGAAAACCAATCACATAGAAATTTCTAATATATTGCACAAATTCAGGCTGACCCCCCCCCCCCCCCTACACACGTCCAAAAAGTTTGAATGCGGATTTGCATTAATCCCAAGAATAATAATTTTCAAGCTTAAAAAGGTTGAATTCAGCCTTAAGAGGCCTCTCCACTTATCGTTCTCAGAAGCCAGAGCCAATGTTATTCTATGGAGAATTTCGCCCCATTATAACTTATTAGCTAATATATATTTTTAAATTCAGTTTTCACATTCAGAAACTTTTTAACTATTAAACAGTTTATCGCTTTCTAAAAATTATTATTTTTTATTTTTATATTTTATTTTGAGGTTGTAAAATACGAATTTTCGCAACGTGAAATTTTTCGTTTTTGAGCTTAGAAATGAAATCTTAAAAAAAAAAAAAAAAAAAAATCCAATTTTTAGAAAGCGATAAATTGTTTAATAGTTGTGAATTTTCGGAAAGTGAAAACGGAATTTAAAAATATGTATTAGTTAACGAATTATAATGGGACAAAATTTCCCATAGAATGACATTGGCTTCGGCTTTCGGGGATGATAGGTAGAGAGTCCCTTTAAGGCTGAAACGTAACATGTCTGTTTATATTATAAGCTAGTTTACTTATTTTTACTTGCGAATTTTTAAAAATAAATTCAAGCAGAATATGCGATTACAATCAAAACATTTAAAATAAATAAAAAGCTTTATATACAAATAAAGTGAAATTACTAAAATATGCTTAATATCACGAGTACAGATATTTTGATTCCAATTCATACACTTATTTGACTACAGATAAAAGTATAATAAACTATCATTAACGTTACATTATCAGTATTGATGTTATGTACAGATTATTCTAATATTAATACCTTATAAAAATATTCAGAACTCACCCTTATATTTTCTTGAATTACTTCATAACCTTTGACTTTCATAGACGCAGCCGACGAATCTATCATTTTTCGCTGTCGCACGTCGCAAGACGGGAAGAAAAGAGAAGTGCATGCAATGCAATGGCTTTTCTTCTCGTGTTTACAGGTTTACACGCATGTCCACGAAGAAACCAATCGCCTGCTAAGCTGACGTCATCAGATTTTTTAGAATCCGAGGCTCACTCATTCGTTGGCAACGGCCGACGCCGAACCTGATAAAAAAAATTTCATCAACCCGGAAACCGACCCGAACCCGCAATAGAGAATTTTTGCGACCCGAACCCGCTTTCTTTACACCCGAACCTGACTTTTCATACCCGAACCCGACTCGGAAAACGAAAACTAAATGAACATTACTTATTCATCTAAAAATCATGCAAAACAAGGTAACGTCATATAACATCATATAAAATAAAGTAAATTTCCATTGTCACACAGTCGATAAATTATTTTAAAAATCTGGCGTGAAACAATACGACTTCCATCGCCCTCTATTACACGTATTATATACACTTTTAACCTTTTGGAGATAATGTGATCAGAAGACACAGAATTGAGCTAATGAAATAGATAACTAAAAAATTTTCCAGTAAGAGAAAGTTAATACACGTTTTCGGTAAACGTAAGACATAAAATAGAGTTTACATAACAAGCGGGGAAAAAAAAGTTTTTTTTTTTTTTTTTTTTTTCTTTTTCTATACACTAATTTCCGAGATCTAAAACTGATCTATCTGATCAGGATGGCTATTAATTTTCCTGTAATAACCACGTAAAACATGAGAAAGAGTATTTAAAATGGGTTTATGTAACAATTTTCAAGAAAATCGTTAGAACCGTTTTTGAGACACCGATTTTTTCAAAATTTGGCGTATTTAGTTGTTGACCGCAAAACAACAATTACATACAAAAAGATATTTAAAAGAGGGTTAATATGGCAAGTTTGAAAAAAAAAAAAAAAAAATCCATACAGCCGTTTTGAAAAGAATTCACTCGCAGTACCTGAAAGTCTGCTATTTATGCAGAATTCCTATCAATTTTCCTGAACTAACCATATCATTCGAGAGAACATCTAATAGAATATTTATACAGCAACTTGGAAGAAAATCGTTAGAGCCGTTTTTTGAGATGTGGACCACCGCACTTTAGAATTAAAAAAAAAACGAGGAAAGAATGGCTAAAAATCCATAGAAAAACCATGGGATGAAAACGAAAAAAACTCAGAATGTCAAGTATGGAAAAAAAAAAGCCTATACCGGAAGAAATAATACGGCAAAACTGACTAGAAAAAGACATTGACCGAGCGGGAGGGTGGGTTGGGGCATTAAAGCTATAGTCGGGGGTTTAATACGACTCGCCTAGAATGTGGCTCGGCAGTGGCCTTTTATCACTTCCGATTTCGGATGTCCCACTTCCGCTTTTCCAATTTTCACCAAAATTTGGAAAATTCATCTGTACACACCAGTTCTGTCTTAATTCTGAAGTTTCATAGCTGAATCTTTATAAGTTTCGGAAATATGATAGTCAGAAGATTCCCCACACACATACACACAGTCTGACAAATTGCCAAAAACCATCTTTTTGGACTCAGGAGACCTTAAAACATGTAAATCAGGTGAAATCTCGATATCGAATTTTTGGACCGAATACAATACTTCCATTACCTACGGTTAGTCGGGAAATGGAAATAAAAAAATTCAAAATGTAATTACTTATTGTATAAAGTTAAAAATTAAAAAAAAAAAAAAAAAAAAAATCTGAAAAGTGGATTAATAATAATAATGTTTAACCATTTATGCGAGTTGTGGAATTCAAGAACACAAAAATATGCATCAAGTTCAGTATTACAGTAGTTCATTGTTTAATTCTTATATTCTTAAAAAAATTAATATATCAATAAAAATAAAATGAAGTAAAAAGTGTATATTTATTTATTGCTTTCGTTCGATGTGAATGTTTACTTTAGTGTAATGTAATAATCTAGATAGCACGGATATGATTCATAGATAACATTTGCTTTCCCACGGATCACTTTAAATTCAAATGGTCAGCAAATTACATTCCTCCAGTTCCAATTAATGCATTGTTTATTTGTTCTAGAGTAAACGATAAAGAATATTATCTGCCTTGATGAAATCTGCTTCCTAAATGTCTTCATTTTACATTACTTTTTACTTTCATCTATATTCAATTGAAGAAAGTATTGGATTCGTAAAAATTTTCGACTTCCGTTTTTCGATGTATTTAGACGTTTTCAGTTTGCATATAAATTTGTATGCAGATGTACCTTGACCTATATTAGCACCAATCAACTTTTGGTGCCAATTGTTCAACAGGTGGCACTGCTAACAGTTTTTTCCCCAGTTTCAGGGAAGGTAATATCTCAAGAACTACCGCGCAAAGTTGCATATAAACTTATATGAGATGCACCTTGTTTTTAATTAGTGACTGTCAACTTTTGGTGTCAATTTCTCAACAGGTGGCGCTGATATACCGCGATTTTCAAAATTTCAGGGAAGACTTTACCTCAGGAACTACTGCACAAATTTGCATATAAATTTATATGCAGATGCAACTGAAACATAATTTAGTGCTTACCATATTTTGTTGCTAATTGATCAACAGGTGGGGCTACTATACAACGATTTTCCCAATTTAAGGGAAGGCTATATCTCGGGAACTACTACACAGAATTGCATATAAATTTATCATTAGATGCAACTCGTCATAAATTAGTGTTTAACTAACAACTTTTGATGCCAATATCTCAGCAGTTGGCTCTGCTATAGTCGATTTCCGCAATTTCAGGGAAGGCTATATCTCAGGTTTTATTGTTTATAATCAAACAAAACTGGCATGTAAGAAGGCCATTATATGACATTATGCTGATTTAATTTGGATGCATATCAGCCTATAAGTGACGCTGCTATACTGCATATTTACCTGAGAATGGGATGGCTATATCTCATCTTCTATGGCATATAACTGTACGGAACTTGATATATGAGGAAAAAATTATAAATACGCATTTTTTAAGACTTTACTTATCAAGAATTAAACTTTCTTTTCTTATATTTAGTGCTAGTTTTTTCTAAAATGAAAATCATCTGCATTTACTATGGTAGATAATTTTACTAAAAACGAGTTTTAATAAAATATTTTTACTGAGTGAATTTCTATAGGAAAATATAGAAGAAAGTCTTGTGATGGCCACAATATACCAGTTTTGAAATGAAGTTTCAACAAGTATTTCCTCTATATTTTCTGTATATACAAGTATAAATGGAAAAAAAAATTTCAAAATTTCGTTCACATAAAAGCGAAAATTAAAATTCACTAAAAATAAAGATATATATATATAATAGTATGTTGTGGCTACCAAAAGACTTTCTTCTATGTTTTCTAATACAAATTCACTCAGTACAAATAATTTATTAAAACTATTTATTATTCATTAAAATTAACTACCATAATGATGAATGCAGACGATTTTTATCTTAAAACTTACACAAAATTTATAAAAAAAGACAATTTTATATTTTATAAATATTATATTATAAAATGCGTTTTCATAAAGGCTATCTCAACTATCTCTCAAATTTTGTACAATTACACAACATAGAAGTCGAGATATAGCTTTCCCGTTCTGGGGGAAAAAGGCAGTAAAGCAGCGCCACCTATTGGTCGATATGCATCCAAATTGAATCAGCATAATGTTTCATAATTGTCTTTTCACATACCAAATTTTTTTCATTATGCGTAATAGAACCTGAGATATCCCTTTCTCTTAAACTGTGGAAATCGCTGTATAGCAACGTCACCTGTTGAGTTTTTGGCACCAAAAGTGAACAGACAATAATTTATGTCAAGATGCATCCACATATAAATTCATGTGCAAACTTGTTCAGTAATTTTTGAGATATACAGCTTTCTCTTAAATTGTGGAAATCGCTGTATAGCAAAGCCATCTGTTGAGCGATGGACACCAAAAGTCGATACGCATTAATTTTAATCAAAGTGCATTTACGTATAAATTTATATGCAAATATGGGCAGTAGTTCCAGATATACAGTTGCCACAAAATTTTCGTCACACACACACAGAGACAGACTGATATTTTCTAAAAATAATCAAATCTAGTTCTGGAGCTCTCAAAGTGGGAAAATCTATCAAAATCCGAAAGTCGAAAATTTTTACGAATCGAATACTTTCTTCTATTGAATATAGAAGAAAGTTAAAGAAAAAAAAAGTGAATTGTGAATTTTTTTTAATTTCTAAAACGTAAATGCGAGGTTATACAGTGAAAAAGATTTAGGATTTTCTAATTTTCGCACAGTTTGTACAAAAGATACGTATTAGTTTCGTTAAAGAAAAGAAAACGGATCCAGATATAAATACGGATCTATTTTTCTGGTGGATATCCGCGGATACGGATACGAATATATACGGAGCTCCGATACACAGTATGTTTAAATCTGTTTTATAGTTATAAATATGCCTACAACATTATGTTTAAAATTATAAGAAATATTTTGAAAGATGTTCTCAAGTCGATCAGACTTGTTGAAAACTAAACCTGAACGCGACCAGCAAGAGAAATAATTTTGTCAACCCGACCCGACGGGTAAAATCGTGTTACCCGACCCGATGCAGGTCATCCGATAATAAAATAAGTTTAAGAATTGAGAACAAGTTTTCGGAACAAGAATTTGGAATTAGTGAAACATTTAGAAAATTAATTAATTAAAAATTAATTAGGGAGCTGTCGGTGGATTAGTGGGAGATAGAATCATTTAAGTGTGTAAAATGAGGCTTTAATTTTAATGGAGCTTTTAATTATATTACATATATATATATATATATATATATAAGTAATCAGAAAACATATAATATATATAATCATATTAATTTCACTTCTAAAATAATTTGTTGAAAAGCATAATGCGATGTAATAATTACGAAGTGAAAACTTCTTTAGGTGCAATTTACACATTAATTTATTCAGAGTGAATCCTTTTGGCCCTATGTTAAAATAACTTTACTCGTTTTATAAAGTCGTGATATCAATTTACATTTTATAGTGACCAGCGAAGCGGGCGTAGCCGGCTATTTTATAATAAAGAGCACATAATAATAAAAAAAAAAACAGTTCTCTGATTCATCCTGGCGACAGATTTCCGTCTACTACATGATGCAATCTCTTTCGATGTTTCGATTGTACTTGAGTATAGATTTTTTTTTTATCTTTTTTTTTCTTCTACGTATTAGTTTTAAAGTATTTTAATGTTAGTTTCCTTGAACTTTGTGTGGTTTTTAAAAATATTTTTTTTTTTTTAAATACATTGGAACAAATTTTGCCGCTTAGTGTCATTTCTCAGTGGAAAGATATTTCTATTTAAGTTTTCGTGCAGGGAATACAGATTTCAGTCTTTTAATTTTAGTTGGGGTAAAAAATTAAATGTCTGTTTTCAAAAAAAAAAAAAAAAACCTCTTTTTCTATCTGTTATTAAAAATTGCCGAGCTCCTTTGCTATAGTTTCATGTCATACTTAGAAAATTATTTATTAGATTTAAAAATACAAAAACTGGAATTAGCATGACACAAAGTTCTTATAAAAAATATGCGTTTCCCAAATAACTTTAAGCGTAATTTTCTTTTTCAGAATTAATGAAACTGACACTATCCCGCGAAATTCGATGGGTTTATTTTTCGATTTCGGTTGACTAACTCAAGTTGTCAGAAGGAGACAAAAAATAAATAAACAAATAAAAAAAGAAAAATTAAAGAAAAAAAAATAATAATGCTGAGCTTTTGGACTAGCCAAACAAATCTTCTTAGTCAATTGACAAAATAGGAATAATTTATTTTTATTCTCTCATCTGACTAACCGGTCAAATTTGAGGAAAATGAAAACTGTACCTGGGAAATTAGTCATCTGACAAGTTTTAGAGCCAAAACGGATCATCAGACGAAACACATTAAAGATACATGGTAAAATAAAACGACTTTTGTGTCTCATGACTAAATAGGATTGTCAGGTAGTGTTTTGATTGTTTAAAATTTTGCGTAATTTTGTGCAAACTTGTCAATGTACTTGACAAACGTTTAGTGTCACAAAGATGGCACGTCTCTTGACAAGTTTCGATTTTTCATTTTTCTGTGTGTAGAAGAGTATTTTAGTACAAGTAAAATTTATATCGGAAAACGTTAAGTCATTTTTAAATCCATTTGTGTTGTCTTATGTTTTTTAAGAGAGGGATATTTTGAATCAGTTTCAAAATTTTAATGCAACAGAAATTTATCTTCATATTTTTTCTTGTAAATTTAGTATCGTAATATTGCTACATGTCATCTGCGTAGATGTAAGATGAAATTTTAGTTCCAATAACTTTAAAAATTAAAGACTCGTACCAAATTTGGTACATAAGGTAGAGATTTAACTTGATAAATTTAAATATCAATATATATTTTAAATAGAAATTGAAATATGAAAACCATTAACCATTTATAAAATATAATTAATTGTTCAAATACTGTGGATCTAAAATGGTTTTAAAATATTTCAACTGTCTTTTTCGTAATTTTTGTTATTGGTTATTAAAAAGTATTTTATTTTTAGTAGCACTATAAATAAAAACGCGTTTACTTTAAAAAAAAGTTCAAAATACCAGTGTAATAATTTTAGAAACAAATATAATCACTTACTTGTTAAAGAAAGCAGATATCTTTAGACGTCTTAATTAAAAACGATTTATTGTAAGCATATCGAAGAGAGCTTATTTTTTTCCCTCTACTTCAGAAAAACAAACCTCGATTTTCACTCATTTCACTTCACCGATCATAAGAGCAATATCTATTAAGTGAGTGTTTTTTATATCACACTAGTGCTACGCTATGGGCAATTGGCAAAAGTCTGAGCCACACCTTTAAAGGTAGTCCAAAGACATGACATCACAATTTTCATCCTTCCTGGTAAAATATATTAAAACTATTGCACACAAATGACCTAATCCTGAATAGGCTGTAGCAGCCCCTCCTATGGTAATAGCCCCGAGCTGAGCTTTAGTACGTCGTGGAAGATCGGCTGATTTCATCCAATCAACACTTTCTACAGTCGGCTGCAAAATTATTCGAGCACTAGCAATAATCCTTGCCAAAAAAAGTACACTTAATACAGCTTTGTTAAATAAATCCTTGTCGAGTCATGTTCTTAATCAGTCTAAGAACATGATTCGACAAGGATTTACTTAGCAAAACAGTCTTAAATGTACTTTTTAAAAATAGGAATTATTCGAGCACTAGCAATAATCCTTGCCAAAAAAAAGTACACTTAATACAGCTTTGTTAAATAAATCCTTGTCGAGTCATGTTCTTAATCAGTCTAAGAACATGATTCGACAAGGATTTACTTAGCAAAACAGTCTTAAATGTACTTTTTAAATATAGGAATTATTGGCTAGTGCTCGAATAATTTTGCAGCCGACTGTATAATATCTATAGTATTAGAGCACCCTAGAAATGCATATTCTAGGTGCGTCATATACTCACCTCGGAGGAGGTGTTGGTAGTGATAGTCCGGTTGCTAGAGCGTCAAGCTGGTAATTAGGTTAGTTGGTTGGATGGGTTTTACGTCACACTAGTGCTGCTCAATAGGCAATCGGCGACGGTCTGGGTCTCATCCCTAGAGGTGGCCTGGAGACATGCCATCACAATTTTGATTCTTCACAGAAGAGAAGCAATTAGGAGGATAGTTCGAATATTCCAGCTGGTTGAAGACCACCGTATTTATTAATGATGGCTAGTGCACGTAATATCCATCGTGGCTGTAATGTGTTCCAAGTTCCGTAAAATTGAATACTTCTGGTTTCTGGGACTACCGAAGAGAAGTACAGTCGGCAGCAAAATTGTTCAAGCATATACAGTCAGCTGCAAAATTATTCGAGCACTAGCCAATAATTCCTATATTTAAAAAGTACATTTAAGACTGTTTTGCTAAGTAAATCCTTGTCGAATCATGTTCTTAGACTGATTAAGAACATGACTCGCTAGGATTTATTTAACAAAGCTGTATTAAGTGTACTTTTTTTTGGCAAGGATTATTGCTAGTGCTCGAATAATTTTGCAGCCGACTGTAATTCGTATACCGGTTTCGTGCACCTAATACTGTTTTTCAAGCAAATATTTGTCGAGTCATGATTTAAGTCTTTATGTTATTTATTAAAAAGTAATTTGATGATAAAAATTAGAGATCATACTAAAAAAAAAAAAAAATATATACAGACACGACATTATTTCATTATTTAAAACATGAAAATCTGACATTGACAGATTTTAATTTAGTGCCAGAGGCCTACTGCTAAACTTGTTAATATCGACAAATTCTTCTTCAGTTAATTCGTGACGATCTAAATTCCATGATAAAGTTTCATTAAATCAAACCAATGTGTTTCAGCTGCAGATACTGTAACAAATAACGTTGGAAGTCCAAACTGTCTTATAGCCGCAAAACAACGTTTTTTCTCTTTTTCCCAATGAGGGGGAGGTGTGCCTTGGGGGGGACTCATGTCAAAGGTGGGCCTTGGGGGGACTCATGTCAAAGTTGGGCCTGGGGGGGACTCATGTCAAAGTTGTACCTTGGGGGGGACTCATGTCAAAGTTGGGCCTTGGGGGGACTCATGTCAAAGTTGGGCCTGGGGGGGGGACTCATGTCAAAGTTGGGCCTTGGGGGGACTCATGTCAAAGTTGTACCTTGGGGGGGACTCATCTCAAAGTTGGGCCTGGGGGGGACTCATGTCAAAGTTGTGCCTTGGGGGGACTTCATTCAATAAATCCCCATTCAATAAACCGACTGAAATAGGCCCTTAGCACTATTAAGAGTGACGTATAAAAATTCGACAACGCTGTACCGACTGAAATAGGGGTACCTTGGGGGGGACTCATGTCAAAGTTGGGCCTGGGGGGGGACTCATGTCAAAGTTGTGCCTTGGGGGGACTTCATTCAATAAATCCCCATTCAATAAACCGACTGAAATAGGCCCTTAGCACTAATTAAGAGTGACCTATAAAAATTCGACAATGCTGTACCGACTGAAATAGGGGTACCTTGGGGGGGACTCATGTCAAAGTTGGGCCTTGGGGGGACTTCATTCAATAAATCCCCATTCAATAAACCGACTGAAATAGGCCCTTAGCACTAATCAAGAGTGACGTATAAAAATTCGACAATGCTGTACCGACTGAAATAGGGGTACCTTGGGGGGACTCATGTCAAAGTTGGGCCTGGGGGGGGGGGCTCATGTCAAAGTTGTGCCTTGGGGGGACCTCATTCAATAAATCTCCATTCAATAAACCGACTGAAATAGGCCTCTAGCACTAATTAAGAGTGACCTATAAAAATTCGACAACTGTACCGACTGAAATAGGCCTCTAGCACTAATAAATAAAAATGTGGATGTGTGCTTCAATAATTTTGCTGCTGACGGTAGTTAACCATGCAGAAGGACAAAATAGTGATAGCGTATATTTAAAGTGAACCTACAGACAAATCGCAGACAGTCGCTATTTACTCCGTATGTAGTTCTAGTGCAACATTAAAAATACTCAACAATTTAATTTTAGATCATTAACTACAGTCGGCTGCAAAATTATTCGAGCACTAGCAATAATCCTTGCCAAAAAAAGTACACTTAATACAGCTTTGTTAAATAAATCCTTGTCGAGTCATGTTCTTAATCAGTCTAAGAACATGATTCGACAAGGATTTACTTAGCAAAACAGTCTTAAATGTACTTTTTAAATATAGGAATTATTGGCTAGTGCTCGAATAATTTTGCAGCCGACTGTAGATATTAGAGTAAACCCCGGACTAGTAACCTTTCTGTTCCCGAACATCAGATCCCACTATTACACCAATCACCAATGGACTTTATCCGCGTTACTTAATAAACCCTTGACACGTGACTATTACAGAGAAAAACACAGAATTATACTGTTTACATTTACAGTCGGCTGCAAAATTATTCGAGCACTAGCAATAATCCTTGGCAAAAAAAAGTACACTTAATACAGCTTTGTTAAATAAATCCTTGTCGAGTCATGTTCTTAATCAGTCTAAGAACATGATTCGACAAGGATTTACTTAGCAAAACAGTCTTTACTTTTTAAATATAGGAATTATTGGCTAGTGCTCGAATAATTTTGCAGCCGACTGTATGTCTTATGGAGAAATGTTTGCATTCTATAGGGAAATATTTGCATCCTAGAGGGAAATTCATAGGGAAATCGAGAATCAGGAGTCACATGTTGGGTATGATCTATCCTCGAACCCAAGAAAACGGATATTGTCCATTCATTCGCCTAACTCGCATTCCACTTCCACCAAAGCAAGCTTCCTCTACTTTTGTTATCGCTGTTTTATATTTCGATTGGATGTAAATTAAACACAAAACACAACCTACACTATACTCTGTGTAAGAAAAATAGACCTCTCAAGGCCACCTCTCAGGGTTCTTCACTCACCCGTTACCATGGTATTGCGGGACGCTAACTTCCCTGCTTCTTTTTTCCTACATAACTCTGTTATCTTAAGCAAAAGCAAATGGGGAGCAGATTAGCTTTTTAATACATATATAAATATAAGGTTTTCTCTTGTGTGAATTTCTTCGAATTATTTAAAAAAGAAAATAATATATAATTATGAATTTTTCATATTTATTAGATTAACAAAGTTAATTTTCTAATGTAATGAGTAAAATTTTCTAATTTTCTAATTTAGGGACAAAGAAATTGCAAAACTTTCTGTATTTTGTTACTTATATTGTACCTATGTCCACACAGGAAAGATACAGTCGGCTGCAAAATTATTCGAGCACTAGCAATAATCCTTGCCAAAAAAAAGTACACTTAATACAGCTTTGTTAAATAAATCCTTGTCGAGTCATGTTCTTAATCAGTCTAAGAACATGATTCGACAAGGATTTACTTAGCAAAACAGTCTTAAATGTAATTTTTAAATATAGGAATTATTGGCTAGTGCTCGAATAATTTTGCAGCCGACTGTAGATTATGAAAGCCAAGTGGTATCAATAATAAAAAGATTCTGCACTCGAAGCCAAGAAGCGCTCGTAGTCCTATTCGTTCGGAGTTTTCCGTGTTTTTCTTCGAAACTGGCTAAATATCTGAGTAAATAAGGAACAATTTGGTCTTACTTAACCGCCACTTCACTGCACTTTTAAAGTTTGAAAAAAGCCTGCGGCCGCGAAATTTTAATATAATTTTAGGATTACCTTTGATTTATTTAATTCCTAAACTAAAACTATATGACTAGCATCAGCAATTCGTTTATAGAGCAGCATAAAATATTTTTTGTTTTCTTAATAAACATACTTAAATACTTTTTAGCTAACGAATTATTTATTCTTAATATAAAATAGATTTGCAGTCAAAATGACCAATCCAGTCGTTCTAATCTTAAAACACTAACTGTTAATAGCAAACAATTTAGACAAATTAATTTATCAGATTTATTCTCCAGGTACATTTTGGGTTATAAGAATATGAAATTTAAAATAAAAGTCAGTTTTTTTAAACCAAGAGTTAAGAACTATATCATGAATATGAAAATTAAAATCTAATATAAATGATGATGATTGTGTGAAGTTGAAACCGATTGTTTTTATAAAAGTCTGGATTTTCTTGAGAAGTATTTATTAGAAATCCTTGCAAAAACTCGCATAAATTTCGGAGAAAACCATGGTAAACTCCAAATAGCTAGGCCAATTACCGCGACTTGGATTCGAACTCGACCTCGCCCATCTGCCAGCTTGGACAGCAAAACCAAACGGGTAGATCCATTGACGTTTCTCTAAAATAATTATTTTAGGAAGAGAGTTTTTTTTGTTTTTTTTTGTTTTGTTTCAAAACGTAATTTAATGTATTATTTATCTATTATTATTATTATTATTTAGCCTTGGATATGGCTTAGCCCTAAAAAGGGCTTTCTTAGCCCTTAGAAGGTTTTTTTTTAGCCTTTAAAAAGACTTATTTTAGAGCTTTGCTACTTTGACCTGGTGATAGAACTGATTTTTCCCCCTAATATTTCGTCAATTCTACAACACCTAATCATCTTAGATTGTTTCCTTGTATCAGGACTACCAGTAATAGTAAATGATATAGAAACCAAACGATGAGAAAAAATAAATGCTTATGGATCCAAAGAGCAAGTCTAAAGAAAACAGTATTGTATCTGAACGAAATATTCTCCTGGTCAAAAAATTGCTCAAATGGGGTGGGAAAAGAATGAGCGATAACGGGATCACATGGGTCATTTCTAGGAAAGTTGACGAGGGTCTAGTGACCTTGACAGGCCAATTCAGTTTACACGGACTATAGCTGAAATGGAAAGCAAGTAATCTAATCTTTGTTATTGATTGAAAGCTGTTTTGCTTGACTTTTCTTTGGAGTTTTGGTGGTAAGAGAAACAAACTATTTAAAACATGCAAAATCCAAAGAACCAGATGCCAAGAAGGGCCGCGGTAGCGCAGTCAGTAGAGCGCCGGGCTCGTAATTGGAAGATTGCGGGTTCGGCACTCGAGCCAGCCAAAGACCGTCGTGTACACTAATGGTGGCTGGTGCACATAAAATCTGTCGTGGCCGCAATGTCCTCCATGTTCCCATCAAAATTATACCTCTGGGGGTTACCGAAACGGGGGAGCCATCCACTCCGTGTAGGATCAAAATTGTGATGGCATGTCTCCGGACCACCTCTAGGGGTGTGTCCCAGACCGTCACCTATTGCCCACCTGCGCAGCACTAGTGCGACGTAAAGCCCAACCAACCAACCAACCCAGACCGTCACCAATTGCCCATCTGCTCAGCACTAGTGCGACGTAAAACCCATTCAACCAATCAGTTGCAAAGAAAGTGTTTATTGCCAAAAGATGGCGCAAAAATCGCAGTAATGTTCGCGGGATTTTTCTCTATAGGGAATCTGTACTCTACTTCTATCACTAATCAAAGTTTTGGACTCTATCAATTTTTCTTATTTAAATACCATTGACTACGTATACTAGAATAGACAACGAACTAGTAATCTATTTTCCCCAACATCATATTCCCACCAATCCACCAATTTATTCGTCAGACCGACATTCCATTTCCACCAAAGCAAGTTTCTTCCAACTGCCCCTGCACAATCCACATGAAAAATCCCAAGAACCACTTGCCAAGAAAGTGATTATTTGCCAAAAGAAGGCGCCTATTCACCCCAAAACCGTAGTGATGTTCACGGAATTTTTCTCTGCAGTCACTATAGGATAGAGAATCTGTACACTACTTTCTATCAGTACTCAATGTTAAATACCGAAAATTAAGCTACAACGTCTAGAATAAACATTGTGGCAATCGCCTATAACCGTGATGTTAAAATGAGGCTACAAAAATTAAGCTTACCCAGATGTCGCTGTGATCGAAGCTATTGCTCAAATCGAAGACCTGATTGGCTTTTCCCAGTTTCGTCAGTTTAATCACGTGATCTAAGCATATAATTAACCAATAGGGAGTCTCGGATTTGTTGTCGTGACCCTAGCTTCGGTTCCAATGACATCTGGTGACAGGCTTAATTTTTTTAGTACAATTTTATTCGCCGCTTTCCACACTGTTTGTTCTAGACGCTGTAATTAAGCACCAAAGACCAGTACTTGAGAGGATCTTAGTAGCTGTAGCCAGTACTTTAATCTGCGAAATGTTGAGGTTGAGTAAGTTTAACATCGCACTAGAGCTGTACAGTGTACACTTGGTGACGATCTGTTATTGCTCTTAGTGATTGTCCTAGTCTGTGAAGGGAGCGAAAGTAGGGGCCGCGGTAACCCGGCCGTGTACAGTCGGCTGCAAAATTATTCGAGCACTAGCAATAATCCTTGCCAAAAAAAGTACACTTAATACAGCTTTGTTAAATAAATCCTTGTCGAGTCATGTTCTTAATCAGTCTAAGAACATGATTCGACAAGGATTTACTTAGCAAAACAGTCTTAAATGTACTTTTTAAATATAGGAATTATTGGCTATTGCTCGAGTAATTTTGCAGCCGACTGTACACTCATCGAGCAGATGTACTAGTAGAGTACTATGGAGAAAAATTTCCGGAGCATCACTGCAGTTTTTGCGCCTTCTTTTGGCGATAATCGCTTTCTTGGCATCTGATTCTTGGGATTTTGATTGTTTTAAATGGTTTGTTCCTCTTACCACCAAAACTCCAAAGAAAAGTCAAGCAGAACACTTTTCAATCAATAACAAGGATTAGATTACTTGCTTTCCATTTCAGCTACTGTAGGTTGTGGTTTATGTTTAATTTACACCCAATCGAAATATAAAACAGCGATAACAAAGGGGAAGGAAACTTCACTTGGTGGAAGCGGAATGTCTGCTTGGCGGTATAAAAGTCGGTTTGGCGAATAAATTAGTTGAATGGTAGGGATGGGATGTTGGAAAGGA
This sequence comes from Salticus scenicus, assembly GCA_963930645.1. Taxonomy (NCBI): domain Eukaryota; kingdom Metazoa; phylum Arthropoda; class Arachnida; order Araneae; family Salticidae; genus Salticus; species Salticus scenicus. The sequence goes on along the minus strand of OZ005654.1, from coordinate 39,571,288 downwards.
AAAAGGTTACTAGTATGCGGTCTTCAGTAGGCTGACCATACGTCCTCGAAAACTACCTTCGTCCCCAAAAAATTACGACACATTTGGGGACACTGGTTATAAAGTTATTTATGTTTTATTACAATAATTTATTATATGTATAATAAATAAGCTGTAATGAGTTCTTTTGGGTGCTTTATACATAAAAATTACTAAAATATTACAATTTAAGGTGATTTAATTATTTATTTATTTTTTGTTCTCGAAATTCGAAGACACCGCCATATTTGTCCTCAAAATCAATGAAAAAAATATGGTCACTGTAGTCTACAGTCGGCAGCAAAAGTATCCGAGCACTAGCAGTAATCCCTGTCTAAAAAAAGTATACTACACTGTTTGTCTAAGAACATGATTCGACAAGAATTTATTTAACAAAGCCTTTGTTAAATAAATTCTTAAATTAAGTGTACTTTTTTAGACAGGGATTATTGCTAGTGCTCGGATACTTTTGCTGCCGACTGTACTCTAATATCTTGTCGATGGCTGGTGCCCGTAAAATCCATCATGGCCGCATTGCCCTCCATGTTCCCATCTAAATTATACCTCTGGAGTTTACCGAAGTGGGGGAGCTACCCCCTCCGTAGAGGAACAAAATTATGATGGCATTCTCCGGACCATCCAATAGGGTGCGTCCCAAACCGTCGCCATTGCGCAGTACTAGTGCGATGTTAAGCCCAACCAACACCAACCATTAACACAGTCACAGTGTAAAGATTTCTTAATATGTTCAACAATATTTTTAATCAGCGGGTGTAACGGTGTTTGACGAACTCCACCTATAGTCAGCAGCATTATTATTTGACTGCTAGCAATAATTCTTATGTAAAAAAAAGTACACTTAATACTGTTTTGTTAAATAAATCCTTGTAAACACTTAGATTAACTAAGAACATGACTCAACAAGGATTTATTTAACAAAGCAGTATTAAGTGTACATTTTTTATGTAGGAATTATTGCTAGCATCTCGAATAATTTCGCTGCCGACTGTATAATATTGCCTCCGAATTGAGTTTTACGTCGCAGAAGATTGGCCGATTACATCCAATCAATACTTCTAGTAATATCGATAGTATGGTGTGGATTGGTGTAATCGGCCGATCTTCCATGACATAAAGCTCAGTCTGGAAGCATTATTATAGTCAGCAGAAAAATTATTGAAGCACTAATCCACATTTTTAATACATATATATTTAATACTTTTTAATACATTTTTAATATATATATATATATTTTAGTTTGATCGCTATTTTTTATCATCAACTTACTTTTTTCTAAACAGTTTAAAGATTAAGATGTACACGTATTTACTTTTATAAACAGTATCAATAATTTTGTTTGCGACTGTAGACTGTAGACTATCAGACACTTTTGTTTCTTCAAAACGTTTAAAAAAAATACGAGTTTCTTAGGGAATAACCATCGAGCAGATATACAGTCGGCAGGAAAAGTATTCGAGCGCTAGCAAAAATTCCTATATAAAAAAGTACACTTAATACTGTTTTGTTAAATAAGTCCTTGTCGAATTATGTACTTAGTCAAAGACATGATTGCTGTGGACTGCACTAGTAGTAGAGATGTAAGCGGGGAAAAAACCCGGTTTTTGGGAAGGGAATTTGGGAATTTTGAAAGTTTTCAAAAGTTGCGAATTCAGCTTTTTTTTTTTTTCCTGAGATTAGAGATGTTCTAAGGCATTTCAAAATGTTATCTTACATTCAGATGTTTATAATGATCTTTCAATTTTTAAATAGTGCTTCTAACATCTATAAATTTTAAAAGTACAAGTTTCAAAATTTCATTAATTAACAGACTTATTCTCTCTTATTGCCGTATATTTATATCTTAGTTCTAAATGTATACACACTGAGTTCAATATAACACTTTTTTTTTTTTTTATCGCAATCGCATGTTTTAGTTGTATATCTTTAACATTTTATTTCAAAGATTAAAAAAAAAAAAAAATGCTTCAAAATATTCAGCATTTACTAAAACAATCAATAATATTACACTGGAAAATATTACTTCAATTAAAATTTCAACAATATTAATATGCAAAAAATAAATGAAGAAAGAAATAACAGCCAAATTATTAATTATTAGCTATCCGCGTTTGTAATGATCGATAGATGGCGCTTTTTCAGCTTTTGTTGTTAGTAAATATAATAGCCACGTGTATTTATTATTGTTCTTTTTGTTATTCTACTTAATATTCGTACTATAATTTCTCCGCCATTACATCATGGAAAATGGATTGCTTTTGGAAAAAAATATTTCAGTTTATTCAAAGTTCGATCGGGATTTTTAACTGAAGCTGAACAAATATTACTTTCAAATCATCTGATTAATTCTTTAAATCCATTAGCCGAAGCGACTGAAATTTTAAATTTGTCATTTAGAAATAAATGGAAGCTTAATTCTGGATTTCTTGATCCTTTGGAGTTACACTGTAGCACACAACAGTAAGTGTTATCTTTTTTACCGGATTTATTCATTTTTATTTAATAAATATATGTGAAACTAAACATCGGCAAGCAATGGCGGCTTAATGAAAGCCGAATTAAAGCATGTTAATTGTAATTTCACCTTAGTCCACCAGAGGGTGAGCATTTCATTACAATCACGGATTGAATATTTTATGTATTGATTTAATGCATTAAAAAATTATTGCTCGACTTCTTAATGACCGAAGAAGTCATGCTCGATTTTGTTCCCCGTGCTCTTTGACTGATTATAATAAAATTTCATCAACTAATGTGAAATTTTGTTCGATGAATTATAATTAAATTTAATAATTTTAAAGTATTCTTACCGAAATTTAATTTCATTGTATTATTTTTTATAACATATTTTATTATGGTATTCATAAAAAAAAAAAAAAAAAAAAAAAAAAATCGAAAGTTATTTAAACAGGCAGACAAAACTTCATCATTTATTATTGTCAATAACGTAAATGTTTATTTTTTTACAATTTTCTGTAAAATAATCACATTGTTGATATCACTTTTATTTAAGCAAATATTATAGAATAAAAATGTCTTAGTATTCTTAAAAGAAGTCAAATTAAATCTAAACATTGAATATTAGTTTCTTCCCATCAAAGTTTCCAAAGTTCCCAGAATTCCCTGTTTAAACCCGAAAATTCCCATGTTTATTCCCCAGAAGCAATATTCCCGGGTTTTTTATATCTCTAACTAGTAGAGTACGGATTTCCTGTACTGTCTATCGAGAAAAATTCCCGGAACATCAATGCGGTTTTTGCGCCTTCTTTTGCCGATAATCGCTTTCTTAGCAACTGGTTCTTGGGATTTTTCATATTTTAAATGGTTTGTTACTCAAACCACCAAAACTCCAAAGAAAAATCAAACAGAACAGCTTTCAATCAATAACAAGGATTAGATTACTTGCTTTTAATTTCAGGTAGTGTAGGTTGTGGTTTGTGTTTAATTTATCCCTAATCGAAATATAAAACAGTGAGGGAGGAAACTTGCTTTGGTGGAAGTGGGATGTCGGTTTGGCGGTAAAAAAATTGGTTTGGTGAATGGAATGGTGGGTATGTGATTTTCGGAAGCAAAAAGGTTACTAACCCGGTGTCTACAGTCGGCTGCAAAATTATTCGAGCACTAGCCAATAATTCCTATATTTAAAAAGTACATTTAAGACTGTTTTGCTAAGTAAATCCTTGTCGAATCATGTTCTTAGACTGATTAAGAACATGACTCGACAAGGATTTATTTAACAAAGCTGTATTAAGTGTACTTTTTTTGGCAAGGATTATTGCTAGTGCTCGAATAATTTTGCAGCCGACTGTACTCTAATATCTCGTCGTGGTTAGGTCACGTGATTGAGCAGACGAAACTGAGAAAAGCTAATCAACTCTTCGATCTGAGGAAAGAATTGGATCGCAGCATCATCTGGGAAACTTAATATTTTTTAGCAGTATTTTAAGCATTGGATCATAAGCGTTTGCCACACTCTATGTTCTAGGCGCGATAGTAAAAACAAGGCAAATGACAATGTCTGGAACGTCAAAAATAAAAAATAGGAAAGCAAACAGGTGTTTCGGTAGCATTTAGCATACCATCTAAATGCTACCGAAACAGCTGTCTGTTTTCTTATTATTTATTTTTTGGCGTTCTAGACGTTGTTATTTACCTTGTTTTTATAATTTCACGCCAAGTCTTTGATTAATACACGGTCTATAAGCAAGCGAAGAAATGGCGTCACTGGCCGTCCATAGAGCCAGGTAAAAGATTTCCTATGTTAATTGTCCGTTGGATTTTCTATAAAAAATTATTTAAAATTAAGGGAAATTGTTACTCGATTTGGGTGTAGTTATATATAAGTAGGCTGACCAGATCAAAGTTCCTTTATAATAGAGAAGCATAAAAAATTGCTACAATTATCAAATTATGGATGCATTTTTTCATTCCTAATAAATAAGGACTAAATAATTATAAGATAAAAAAAAATTTATAAACCATGTTTTTAAATTTTCTGTTGAATTATAGCTATAGAACTAACTACATTAGCACTTTACCAAAGCGTATTGCTACGAAATTGTAAATAATTGTATTTATTTTTGTATAAATTCTTTCAAAGAGGCTTAGTAAGTTGATAAAATGTCAATTTTCTGCATTTCCAGCTCTTTTTCGCTTTAAAATAGCTTAAACTTCTCTTTAAAACGCATTAAAAAGCTCCAATAGGCAGGTAATGGATTTGGCGCCAAATTTGACAACTTTTTGCCCTTGGCGACTTTTTTGGCGACCTTTGGCGAGAAAATTCTTATTATCGATATTCCAAAGATGGGCGTTCTAATGTGATTGGTTAAAGAGTTACCGGAAATTTGAATTTTTTAAAAAAAGTTGGTTTTAAAAATAAAATGTATTAATCCTTTCCGAACAACATATATTTGCATCATGAACTACATTATCACTTTATCATTGTGTAGAAAATCTTTAAAATGATAACGACGTCAATTTTTGCCAAATGCATAATTTAACTTTTAACAATTTTTTAACGCTCACGTTTAATTAAATGTATTTTTAGGTCGAAAGAAAATTAACTCGTAAATTTTTTTTTGGCAACAAAACAATTAAATTATAGCTGTTATTTTAATGACTATTTTTATTGCTATTAGGAGCTTATCATTTTCACATTTTAATTAATTAAAAGAAAACTATTTGAAAATTCGAAAATCGGACTTCGAAGTATTGTGTTGTCACCGGGTTCTGAGCTACTGTGAAAGTTTTAAATGTCTAGCTAGTCAGGAAGTTAGTTAAAAATCGATTGCAAGATTTGTCCCTGACAAACACACAAGAATCGAAGTTAATAAAAACATGGTAAAATAAAGTGTTACTGATTAATAATTTAGTTTCTGCAATTTTTTAAAACTTAGAAAAATGTCTTTAAAAAAAAAAAAAAAAAAAAAAAAGGGCGTCCCCCTTTGTCCCCAGAAAATGGGGACGTTTGGTCAGTATATATATAAGTTACTGTCCACATTAGAGAGTGTTAGAGTTATTTTTGCTGTAAAATTGATAAAATTTGAATTTTAAATTTCAAAACTCTAGAAAAAAAAAAAAAAAAAAAAGACTGATTTCCATACCGGTCCAAACATTTCAGTTCAAAGAGTGATATTTACACAATAAATATCCAACTAATATTAATTAATATATATAATGATCCTCATCTGTCATCTGTCATGAACGAATCCGGTTACTACCGCTTCAAAACTGAAACTTTTGGAAGCCATTATTATTATTATTATTTTTTTTATTTTTTTTCTGTTTGCTCAACTTACGAAAACATACATATAATATATTTTTTATCACACCTATTCTTATTTCCTTTAATACCTTGAAAAACTATTCAATTGGAATGTTTAAAGGTATATAAATTACATATAACGGATCACTGGCTATTATAAACAACACAATTCCTGATAAAAACAAACCAAAACGGTTGCCATTCAGAAAATACAAATTCCAAGTGGATGACTCTTTAATCCCGAATGAATGACTCTTTGACCGTTTTATTTAAAAAAAAAACCTCTTAAAATATTTCAGAAACATATTAAAGCCTTAAAACTCTTAAAATATTTGTAGAAACATATTTAAAGCCTTTAATTATTTTTATCAAGCTTCATTTTTTTTTTTTTTTTTTCCCAGCATAAAATTGAATATGCTTTTACGGACAAAATAAATAAATAAATAAATAAAAATAAAATAAATAAATAAAAATATTAAAATATTAAATTAGCTCATGCATATGAGAAAATGACATCTATTAAATAATAATAATAATAATTTTAAATTTTAAAGTTGTCGAAGAGATAAATAGAGCGTGAAATTTTCGCACGGTCTTACTAGCAAATGAATTAATTGAAGTGAGAAATAAATAAAATGAAATGATCATTTTTCAACTTTTGGCAGCGATTTTCTTTTTAAAGAAATGCTGTGTATTTCTTCTAAATTAATCTACATAAACCTTACATCATTAGAAAAATCTTTCAAAACTGAACATTTTTTTTTTTTTTTTATGTGAGATTTTAATTTTTTTCCGAATGGATCTGTCTGAAACACTCATTGAAAAACGGCGTCGTTTGGAAAATGAGAGGAAAAGAAGATGGTTACAAAGACAAAGTCCAGAGTCATTGGCAAGAATTCGACAAAATAATGCTGATATTCAAAGGCGACGGAGGAAACGAGAATCTGAGTTTGCAGCACAAATGAGAAGGCAAGCTGATGTTGAATCCCATGATCAAAGAAATGAAAGAAATAGTCGTAGAGTTCAAGAAGTATTTACCAATGAGAATGATGAATTACATTACTGTGGACCAATGATCGATGTTTGTGAATTCTGTGGTTCGAAGAATTTTGCCGCTGAACGACCTCTAGACAAAAAATTCAGCAGTTGTTGCCGGAAAGGGACAGTTTCTTTGATTAAACCAACGGATTCTCAAGGAAATCAGTTGATTTTTCCACCAGTTCTTCAAGATTTGTTGATGAATCATGAGAACCCTGATTACAAGAATTTTAGAGATAACATTCGCTCTTATAACAGTGCTTTATCTTTTGCATCAATGGGAGCCAAATTATTAAATTTCAGTGGAAGAGGACCTTACGTGTTTAAAGTTCATGGTCAAATATGTCACAGGACCAGCCATCTAGAACCACGCAGTGAACAATCTCGACAGTATGCCCAACTGTATGTCATAGATAGCACTCAGGCAACAGAATGCAGAGTTCTTAATCCTGCTAATCAACAATGCATTCCCCGTCTTTTGGACCAGTTGGACAGGCTATTCAGAATGACAAATCGATTTTGTCACACTTACCGTATGCTAAGGGACGTTGAAGCTAAAGCGATCGATGAAGCGAATGAAGAAGGACAAGATATTCCCATAGTGAATCTGGTATTTCGACGAGATCGTCATACTGATCAGAGAAGGTATAATGCACCTACAGCAAATGAAATTGCAATGGTTTTTGTTAATGATCATGGTGAGCCTCCTTTTGACAGAGACATTAGAATTTATCCAGTAAACCCAGAAAATCCAGGACAGCAGTTTGTCAATATCAACATTCTCAGCCCTAACTTGGACCCAATGGTTTATCCCATTTTATTCCCGTATGGCGAACCAGGTTGGCAACCTAACTGGACTTGCGAGGCTTATGAGGGTGCACAGACAAATAGAACGAGAAATAATGTTACTATGCTGCAGTACAAAGCAGCTTTGTTGGCCATAAGAGAACACTTCAATCCAGTTATTAGTGCGGGACGACTGACACAGCAGTTCATAGTGGATTCTTACTTGCAAGTTGAAGCCAATAATTTGAACTACATTAAAACACACCAGCAGAAGCTGCGAACAGAATTCTGCCAAGGACTAGCAGATCACATTGAAAATAGAGTCAATAATGCACAAGCAGCTGGGATTCCAGTCATTCTTCCCTCATCATTTGAAGGATCACCAAGAAACATGCGTGAGAGGTGTGCTGATGCTATGTCAATATTTGCAAAATTTGGTCCGCCAGATCTTTTCATAACTTTCACAGCCAGTCCTAAGTGGCGTGAAATTACAGAAAATTTGAGAAAAGGTGAAGAGCCAAGTGACCGTCCTGATTTGGTTTCACGAGTTTATAACTTAAAGCTAAAATCCATTCTTGAAGATTTGATAGTGCATGGTGTTTTAGGAATTTCAACGGCTCATGTTTACACAATAGAATTTCAAAAGAGAGGTCTTCCACATGTCCATATTTTAATTGTCTTGCGTGCAGAAGATAAATTTTCATCGGTAGAACATATTGATCGTTTAATTAGTGCTGAGATTCCTGATCCTGGTTTAAATCGACGCCTGCATGAAATCGTCACGCGCTGTATGATTCATGGCCCTTGCGGTTCAAACAATCCTCGAGCTCCTTGCATGGAAGCTAGAAAGTGTAGAAAAGGTTTCCCAAAAGATTTTCAAACAGAAACTTTATTGAGTGCTGATGGCTATCCTAAGTATAAGAGATGCATGAATTCTACAGTTGTTGTGCGTGGAACCACAATGGACAACAGATTCGTTGTTCCTTACAATGCCTATCTGCTTCTGAAATATGATGCAAATATTAATGTCGAAGTTTGTACATCTATGAGAGCAGTGAAATATATTTACAAATACATCTATAAAGGTTTTGACTGTGCGAATATAATTGTCAGTGCTGGGGAGATTCAAAACAATGAAATTGCAAATTACATTCATGCGAGGTATGTCAGTGCACCAGAAGCCATGTGGCGATTGCTCCAGTTTAAAATGCATGACAGGTCACATGCAGTTATGAGATTGCCAGTACACCTGCCAAATCAGCAGCGCATAATCTTTACAGAAGGTGAAGAAGAAGAAGCCTTACAGGCTGCAAGAACAGGGAAAACTAAACTTGAGGCATGGTTCGAATTAAATCAAACCAACCCGGATACTGAAACAATATTGTATTCAGATATTCCCTACAGTTACGTATTCAAAAAGAACAAATGGCAAAAAAGACAAAGAGGTGGAAATAAGATAGTGCCAAGAATGTATGTTGTTAGTGCTGAAGAAGAAGAACGATTCTATCTACGGATGTTGCTTCTTCACGTACCCGGTGCTACAAGTTTTGAATTTTTAAAAGCTGTTGATGGTATTGTTTGTGATACCTTCAAAGAAGCAGCATTTCACAGACATTTACTTGATTCTGATGAAGAATGGAATCACTGTTTGAGGGAAGCTGCTGTTTACCAGATGCCAAAACAACTGAGACAGACTTTTGCCTTCATACTGATTTTATGCAATCCTACTAACGCACTTGAACTATGGAATAATTATTGTTCTGATATGGCTATGGATTTTCAGTGTAACAAAAATGAAAGTTCTTTAAATCTGGCTCTACATGATATCAATGCAACTCTCAAGCAACACGGAATGACATGCGAATCTTTTGAACTTCCAATGCCAATAGGAAATCCTATTGAAATACAGCTTTACAACCCAGTCGAACAAAGAGAACTGGCAGAAATTCAGATTGCATCCACAACAGTTAGAAGCCTTCAGAAAAATCATCAAAGCTATCGAAGACATAAATAAAATGGACAGGTATTTTTTCATTGATGGTCCTGGGGGTTCAGGAAAAACTTATTTGTACTCAACCCTGTTGCACTATATTCGGGGAAAAGAACAAATAGCACTTCCATTTGCAACTACTGGCGTTGCAGCAACACTTCTCGAAGGTGGGCGAACAGTTCACAGCGGTTTCAAGTTGACCTATTCCTATTCTTGACACATCAGTTTCCGCAATGAGGACAAATACTTCAGAAGCTGAAAACCTTCGCAAAGCTCAGCTCATCGTTATAGATGAAATAACGATGCTGACAAAAGATGGTCTTCGATGTATCGATTCCCTTCTGAAAGAAATCATGAGCAGTGATAAGCCTTTCGGAGGGAAAGTTATCGTTATTGGAGGAGACTTCAGACAGACACTTCCAGTTGTGCCAAGAGGATCTACAGCAAATATCATAGAAGCCTGTATCAAATCTACACCTTTATGGAGATACTTCATCCACCTTCCACTCATCTCAAACATGAGAAGTGCCGGACAAGAACAACACAATATTTGGCTCTTAAATGTAGGAGAAGGAACTCTTCCTAGCATCCCCGAATTACCCACCGATTCCATAGAAATCCCTGAACACATGATTGAAAATAACATCATCGAAGCAATTTACAGTCAATTAGCCACCATGCAGGTTGAAGAATTGGGAAACAGAGTTATTTTAGCTCCAACAAATAGGAAAACTCTGGGAATTAACATGAAAATAATATCAAGAATTGAAGGAGACCCACATGTGTATTACAGTGTAGATTCTATTGTTTCTGAAGACAATAATGATATATTAAATTATCCAACAGAGTTTTTACATGAGCAAACTCTTTCTGGTATGCCACCTCATCAGCAAATTTTAAAAAAAGGTATAATAGTCATGTTGCTAAGAAATCTTAATCCAAATCAGGGTCTTTGCAATGGGACTCGCTTATCAATACTTGAAATGCATGAAAATTTCATTTCTGCGAAAATTTTATCTCAGTGTCATCATGGTGAAACAGTTTTCTTGCCACGAGTTGATTTGTGTCCAAGTGATGTCACTCTTCCATTCATCCTAAAACGTCGCCAATTTCCTGTCATTCCTGCCTATGCAATGACAATAAAAAAATCTCAAGGTCAGACATTTCAGCATGTAGGAATTTATCTTGATGAAACAGTTTTCTCTCATGGACAACTACATGTTGCCTTATCCCGATCACGAAATCAAAATAACATTAAATTTCATATTCAGCCAACAGACGCACAAGGACAGATTGGACACAGCAGAAACTTTTTTACAAGAAATGTCGTTTTCAGAGAAGTTTTATAATTATTTGAAATTATTTACTCTTATATATCCACAATAATTGTTTTTTTTACTATATTTATAATTGTCAAATTACCACCATGATTTGCTCCGGCTAAACATCTTAAGTACTTTTTCACAACCCATTTCATTTGAAGTTATTTAATTAATAGTTAAATGCTTAAACTTTATTTTATACATATATTTATATATATTTCTTTTATCGGTATTTCATATATATCTTAACACTTTTGCGACCGCTGACGTAGATTCATGTCATTTTTGATATCTGTAACTCTACCAGTGGGCGTTTCTTTCAGGGTTTTTATGTTACTTATTTCTGAAGAATATACCCAGTATTCAAATTTGTACAGTCAAATGTAATATTGTTGCGTACTCGGGGGTTCGTAAGTTGTCCGAGAATGAAAGGCGAGGCTTGCAAAAATTCAATAATTTATTCACAGAAAGTTCCGGAAAAATACAGGTCTGTAAATTAAGTATCAGCTTCAATTCAATCAGTAAACACAGCTTAATTAACAACTGTCAGCTGTAAATCCACAGTACTAAGTGTATAGCAATAGCACATAAAGCAAGACTCATTCAAAGAGGCTTAGAACTCCTTGAAATGCAATGCAAGCATTAGCGAAACTGCCTGACTCTGCTTTCAGACTGAACTGAACTGACTGCCTTGACGAAAAACGCAGCCCTTATATACCCCTGTAGAAAAGTGTGGAATGTTCCAGAAATTTCTGTATCTCCTGAGCCAATCATATTTCAGCATCCATATTTGGTATATCACTAATAAGGATTTTCTCGCCAAGGTCACCAAAAAAATCAACAATTAGGGAAAAAGTCGCCAAATTTGGTTCCAAATCCATTACCTGCCTTATTGGAGATTTCTAATGCGTTTTTAAGGGAAAATTACGCTTTCTTATTCTTTTTATGATATAATTATTCTTTTTATAATATAATATGCATTATTTTAATGCTAAAACAACTAGAAATGTCGAAAATTAACATTCTAACGATTTACTAAGCCTCTTTGAAAGAATTTCTTCAAGAATGAATACAATTATTTACAAACTCGCAACAATATGGATATAAATAATTTGATTGGGAATAATATAATTATAATGTATATCCATTTGTAATATAAATGTGAACTTAGAAAATTTTGTAATGAAATATTGTAACTTGGGAGAATAACGCCCATAGGTGGACCTTACTGTCAAGAAGACAAAAGCATGCGGTCGTGAAAGTGTTCAATGAGATTTTTAAAAATTTGAAAGAAATTTTTATAACGAAACTACCACCGTGCTTTGCACGGGCTGATCTTCTAGTCTATATATATTTACTATTAACCCATTAACCGCCAAAACTAGAATTAATGATTTTTTTCTAAATACAAACAGTAATACTCATTATTTTGATCATATATAACAATAATCTATATTAATAAAATCAGAGTTTTGTCTGTAAATTTGTCGGAATCGAAAAATTTTGCGATATCTTCACGTTTCACACCCCATGAAAGCCGAAAATGACTTCAGAAAATTTTGCCTGTGTGTGTGCGTGTGTGTGTGTGTCTGTGTGTGTGTCATCGTGTCCGAATGTCGCTTTTTTTGTCCGGGCATCACTCGAGAACGGCTGGACGGAATTCAACGACGCTTGGCAGGAATTTAGGTCTTCACCCAACTTAAAATTATATCTATCAACTTTTCAGAAATTCTCCCCCGTTCCCCCCTGGGGGGTAAAAGACTAAAACACGTTTGTCCGGGCATCACTCGAGAACAGCTGGACGGAATTCAACGGCGCTTGGCAGGGATTTAGGTATTCACACAACTTAAAATTATATCCATCAACTTTTCAGAAATTCTCCCCCGTTCCCCCCTGGGGGGTAAAAGACTAAAACACGTTTGTCCGGGCATCACTCGAGAACGGCTGGACGGAATTCAACGGCGCTTGGCAGAAACTTAGGTTTTCACCCAACTTAAAATTATATCTATAGAAATTTTCAAAATTCTGATTAGTGTTTAAATTGTGGGTAAAAAACGCCTGCGCATGCGCCATAAATATTTTTTCACTAAAACGCTTTGAATGGAAAAATAAAATGCAAAAATAAATTTTTTAGATAAAGACTTTTTTTATTCGCGTGATTCGCACTACAAATTATGAAAAGATTGAAATGAAGTTTTGCCATCTGAGTTTCATACTTTAGTTAATTTTAATGCATCTAATTGTCGTATCGAAAAACTGTTTACACCCCAGGATTCAGAAAAATCACCTCTTTCATTTGGTACTGAATTTGTAACGATAGGTCTGATATTTCTAATTTATTTTCCCCTTTTTCCATTTTTCCGTTGCCACTTACATTTCACACTTTAGTTATTTTTAAAAAATCTAATTGTCGCATCGAAAAACTGTTTGCACCCCTGGATTCAGAAAAATCACCCCTTTCATTTGGTATCAAATTTCTAAATATAGGTCTGATATTTCTAATTTATTTTACCCTTTTTCCGTTTTTCAACCCACCAGCGGCCGAGCGGTTCTGCGCTCAAAGCTGGTAGATGGGAGGTGCCGGGTTCGATCCCAGGTCGCGCTCATCGACCTAGCCGTTCGGAGTTTTCCGTGGTTTCCTCCGAAACTCGCGTAAATACGGGCTAGGACCCCTTAGAAAGACCCCCACGGAGGGCATTCCCCCCCTAGGCCTAGGACACATCAGGAGTCAATCGGCCTTAAATCCTACAACCAACCAACCAACCAACCGTTTTCAACCCAGATTCGATATGGAACAGCTTTAGTATTGGATCCCTTTGGCAAAATTTGAAATTCGGCACCGAAGTAGCTCGGACGTTTCTCGCCAAGATCTTCAATTGAGATAGCCAATTCAGTTCATCACAAAAATGGCTTAAAATATTTAAAGAAACCAAAGGGTTCCGATACTTAAGCTGTGCTTTTTTCAGTGCTAGAGGCCTATTTCAGTCGCTACAGTTGTCGAATTTTTATAGGTCACTCTTAATTAGTGCTAAAGGCCTATTTCAGTCGGTTTATTGAATGGGGATTTGTTGAATGAAGTCCCCCCAAGGCACAACTTTGACATGAGTCCCCCCCCAGGCACAACTTTGACATGAGTCCCCCCCCAAGTTACCCCTATTTCAGTCGGTACAGCGTTGTCGCATTTTTATAATACACTCTTAATAGTGCTAAGGGCCTATTTCAGTCGGTTTATTGAATGGGGATTTATTGAATGAAGTCCCCCCAAGGCACAACATTGACATGAGTCCCCCCCCAGGCCCAACTTTGACATGAGTCCCCCCCCAAGGTACCCATATTTCAGTCGGTACAGCGTTGTCGAATTTTTATACGTCACTCTTAATAGTGCTAAGGGCCTATTTCAGTCGGTTTATTGAATGGGGATTTATTGAATGAAGTCCCCTCAAGGCCCAACTTTGACATGAGTCCCCCCCAAGGTACCCCTATTTCAGTCGGTACAGCGTTGTCGAATTTTTATACGTCACTCTTAATAGTGCTAAGGGCCTATTTCAGTCGGTTTATTGAATGGGGATTTATTGAATGAAGTCCCCCCAAGGCCCAACTTTGACATGAGTCCCTCCCAGGCCCAACTTTGACATGAGTCCCCCCCAGGCCCAACTTTGACATGAGTCCCCCCCAAGGTACCCCTATTTCAGTCGTTGTCGAATTTTTATACGTCACTCTCAATAGTGCTAAGGGCCTATTTCAGTCGGTTTATTGAATCGGGAATTATTGAATGAAGTCCCCCCAAGGCACAAATTTGACATGAGTCCCCCCCCAGGCCCAAGTTTGACATGAGTCCCCCCCAAGGTACCCCTATTTCAGTCGGTACAGCGTTGTCGAATTTTTATACGTCACTCTTAATAGTGCTAAGGGCCTATTTCAGTCGGTTTATTGAATGGGGATTTATTGAATGAAGTCCCCCCAAGGCACAACTTTGACATGAGTCCTCCCCAGGCCCAACTTTGACATGAGTCCCCCTCCCCCAAGGCCCAACTTTGACATGAGTCCCCCCCCCAGGCCCAACTTTGACATGAGTCCCCCAAGGCCAACTTTGACATGAGTCCCCCCCAAGGTACAACTTTGACATGAGTCCCCCCCAAGGCACACCTTTGACATGAGTCCCCCCCAAGGCACACATCCCCCTCATTGGGAAAAAGAGAAAAAACGTTGTTTTGCGGCTATAAGACAGTTTGGACTTCCAACGTTATTTGTTACAGTATCTGCAGCTGAAACACATTGGTTTGATTTAATGAAAACTTTATCATGGAATATAGATCGTCACGAATTAACTAAAGAAGAATTTGTCGATATTAACAAGTTTAGCAGTAGGCCTCTGGCACTAAATTAAAATCTGTCAATGTCAGATTTTCATGTTTTAAATAATGAAATAATGTCGTGTCTGTATAATTTTCTTTTTTTTTTTTTTAATGTCTTCAACATCTTAATAACTTTTAAAAAAAAATTTATCATTTAGGTTTACCTCTGTAAAAATTCCAAAATACATTCGCTTTAAAACTTTGTTTTATTTTATTTTATTTATTTATTTATTTATTTAGTGTATGGAACAGCTTTAGTATTGGATCCCTTTGGCAAAATTTGAAATTCGGAACCGAAGTAGCTCGGACGTTTCTCGCTAAGATCTCTGATTGCACAATTGAGATAGCCAATTCAGTTCATCGCAAAAATGGCTTAAAATATTTAAAGTCACCAAAGGGTTCCCATACTAAAGTTGTGCGTTTTGTACTTATTTATTTATATTTTCTATTAAAGACTTCTGTGGTCACGAAATTTGGTGCGTAAATTGTTTGTTTGCATCCGGCACTTATTGTAACTGGATTCCACGAAATTCGAAATCCCCCCCCCCTTCTCGGAGTCGGAGAGCAATAAACGGTATAACTTCAGTATAACCCCACAGCTGAATTTGGCGATTTTTTTTTGCGTCGTTTTGAAGGATAACGATGTCGTTCTGGACTGTTTGCGATATAATATGGCAGCCTAATATGTTGCTTATTTTGGATTTATGATTTAGATTATGATTTTATCATTTATCATATATGATTTATGATTTTTATATTTATGATTTAGCCATAATCGCCAACAAAAAAATCGCCAAATATCGTTGTGGGTTTATACTGAAGTCGTTCCCAATAAACATGTGTAAAAACATGTTTTTCCGTTTGAATTCGCTTTGAATTATCTTAGAATGGCGAATTTTGGTGTGCGGATATTGATTAAGTGTACGCATTATGTATATTAGTGGGATTTTGCAAAACTTCGAACTCACCCACTGAGGAAGGGGAAGTAACAAGTGGGTAAGTTGAGAATGGAGTCCAGATCTTCATAATGAAAGCCACGCTTCTGCAAGCTCCGATGGCTGGCTAAATTTACCAGGGTAAGGGGTGAGTACCGGTTGCGTATTATGTTGTGTTGGATGGATGAACTTTTCAGCTCTTTTTAGATGTATTAATTTTGTTTCTAGCCCCACTGGTTTAAAAGATATGAGTATTTTTATAATGTTATGTTTTTCCATCATGCTTTTTCCCTCTATGGATTTCTGTAGGGGCTTTATTTATATATATAAGTTATTTAACAAATAGTAATCTTGCTAATTATGTCTTCTATACCTTAATTAAACCTTTTCCGTCATTAATTTCAAATTTTTAAATTATTTTGTACACTTAAACATAAATTTTTAATTATCAATTACGTTTTCCATTGCTTTTCTTCCCTTTGTTTATCCCTTTTTAAATCATTGTAATGTGTTCGATGCTATTATTTTTCCCTTTTTTGTTTTCATGTCGGGATTTTTTCAAAATTTGAACCAAGATCTCTTAGCTGTTGCCACTGATGGTATAGTGAATGTTTTTGGGGTTTTATTTGATTCGTTAATCCTTAACGATTTGGCGGGCATGGTCTTTTACGGGCAAACCGTTGCCATGCAGGGTTTTCAAATAACCCTAGGACGTTCGCTGTATTATGGTGGCCAACCTTTATTGTTGGAAATGTTTTAATATTGTTAATTTCTCTAATAATGATAGTTAATTGATTCTTAGTGTATCAGTGGGGCTCCTTAGTATCTTTGAATCGTTCTAACCCTGCTTTACCCTGGGTTAGGTTTGTTTTGCACTTATCCCTAACCAATAGGGTTATTTCTTATGTCTGTTTCTTTATTATTGTCTATTATTTTTTATTAATTAAGGATTATTGGGTCATTGCTTTTGTTTTGGCGGAGCTCCTAAGCACCTTTTATTTGTTTTAACCTAATAGGGCTCTGGGTCGGGTTTGTTTTGTATTTTTTCCAATCAATTGTGATTTCTCCTGTATTTGATTATAATTTTATTTTTTATAATTATTTTATTTTTCTACTAATAAAGGTTATTTGAATCTATATTTTGTAATTTAGTGACCCCTCAGTATCCCTAAAGTGTCTCAACCCTATAGGGTCATGGGTTGGGTATGGTTAGCATCCCTTCTCAATCAATTGAGCTGATTCCTATGTATGGTTTTATGCTCTTTTCTTCTTTTTGAGTGAACCGGTTGTCAGAATAACTTTTGTTATGTATCGTTGGAAAGGTCTGGACTAGCCACACCTTCTAGGCTAACCCTCCTCCCTCCCCGCTAGAGGGCGCTTCTTTTTTTTTTTTTTTTTTTTTTCATGATTACTGTAGTTAATAAGCTATTCACAATAATCCTGCAGTTTCTGTTGCCTTTTGTTTAGTTTTCTTATATCTTCTTTACCCTCAAGCGCCTTTTTAATTAACGGTTTTTTGGCGACCAGGGAACCAAAATTAAATGTTGGTTACCTCTTTTTTTTTTTTTTTTTTTTTTTTTTTTTAACCTAAAGATCATTCCATTCAAAAATTTTTAACTAATTTTGTGCCCAAGGACTTAGTTTTCACTAGTTTGAAAAGTCCTTTAACCCTTTTTACTTAACCATTTATTTGGCGCCATTTTTTCTTAACTTTTCCAGTTTTTCGGTTTTTTGTCAATTTTTCAGCCTCTAATCATCCGAAGTTAACTTTCTATATATCGTTGAATAGGTTTTTGCTTGCCCCACCCTCTGAGCTTACCACATTTTCTCCCCGCCAGAGGGCGCAATCCCTATTCCTTAAAAACCGTATCTTTTTAACCAATCATTGCAATCTTGCGTTTCTTGTTGCCTCCCTTTTATTTTTGTTATTTCTCCTTAACCCATCGACTCTTTTTCTTTTTTGGCGTTTTGGTGACCAGGGAACCAAATTGCAATGGCTGTAACTTTTAGAATTTTAACTTTCCGACTTCCCCAATCTAAATTTTAACCTGTTTCTCAGCCCAAGGACTTGTTTTTTACTAATTACTTAAGTCCTTTAACCCTTTTAGCTGACCATTTATTTGGCGCCATTTTTTCTTAACATTTCTAGTTTTTTGGTTTTTTGTCTATATTTCAGCCCTTAATCATCCGATCTTAACTTTCTATATATCGTTGAATAGGTTTTTGCATGCCCCACCCTCAGAGCTTACCACCATTTCTCCCCGCCAGAGGGCGCAATCCCTATTCCTTAAAAACCGTATCTTTTTAACCTATCATTGCAAATTTGCGTTTCTTGTTGCCTCCCTTTTATTTTTGTTATATCTCCTTAACCCATTCTCTCTTTTTCTTTTTTGGCGTTTTGGTGACCAGGGAACCAAATTGCAATGGCTGTAACTTTTAGAATTTTAACTTACGACTACCCCAATCTAAATTCTTACCTGTTTCTCAGCCCAAGGACTTGATTTTTACTAATTACTTAAGTCCTTTAACCCTTTTTAGTAGACCAATATTTTGGCGCCTTTTTTTTTTTTTTTTTTTTTTTTTCTTAACATTTCCAGTTTTTCGGTTTTTTGTCAACATTTCAGCCCATAATCATCCGATCTTAACTTTCTATAAATCGTTGAATAGGTTTTTGCATGCCCCACCCTCAGAGCTTACCATCTTTTCTCCCCGCCAGAGGGCGCAATCCCTATTCCTTTATAAACTGTTCAAAAATTTATTTGTATGTATATATATATATATTTTTTTTTTTTTTTTTTTTTTTTTTTCTCACAAGTTGTGCTCCCCGTGTATATATATGTGTATGTGTATATGTATATATATATATTCTTTTTTTTTTTTTTTTTTTTTTTTTTCTTCTCCCTGGCAATCGGCTAACTCTCCCCCCCCCCTTCTCTTTTTTTTTTTTTTTTTTTTTTTTTTTTCCAAGGTGGGTTTTTGCGCCAAAACTTAAGCTCAATGTCCTCTATTTATTATTATTATTATTATTATTTTTTTTTTTTATTTATTATTATTATTATTATTATTATTATTATTTTTTTTTTTTTTCTCCTCCAAGGTTTCAGGAGGTAACTAAAATTTTTAAATCTACATCTATGGATATATATGTATATGTGTGTATATATGTATATGTATGTATGTATGTATATATATATGTATATTTTATTTATTTATTTATTTTTATTTATTTATTTACTTATTTATTTTATTTTATTTTATTTTATTTTATTTATTAATTAATTAATTTATTTATTTATTTTTTTTTTTTTTTTTTTTTGAGCTGATCGTTCTGTGTCTGATGCGCGTATGCGTGGCTGGGAAAGCCCCTCCACGGTTTGATCTGGATAATTTTGAATTAAAAATTTTTGTTAGTATTATTAATACTGAAATCTTTGCATAAAACAAAAGCTTTTCTAAAAGCTAAAATTATATTAGGATTCCAAAGTCCTTTTTAAGGCTAATAGGCCCTTTCAAAACTACATCAAATGTCTAGTCCCTACAGTTCAAGTGTAGAAGATAATAACGAAGAAGATAAGCTCGTTTCAACAAAAATGTCAAATACAACACAAGATGTCGCTGACCCCTCGCTGATTCCCATGGGAGACAAGCTAAGAAATAAAGAAAATTTTATCCAGTTTTCCTCGGCTATCGATGTCGCAAGGGCCGCAATTTCGATTATTTCAACAGTCAGAAAAAAGAGTTTAAAAGCCCCTTTGAATATCTTCGAATGCGCCTTTCATCGCATTATAGCCCTGCAAACAACACAAGACCAAGTGGCTACCTCTCCACAAGAATCTTCAGCACAACCCTTAACTCAACAAGTCGATGCAAGCACCGATCCCAGTTCTCAAGCAATTTACTCCCCACTGAGAGAATATCAGAGGGGAATACAAAAGCGACTAACAGAGATTAACCAAAATATTCAGGAAATTAAGGGTCTCCAAAATAGCTTAAATAATAACTTCAAGCAACAAGAAACTCTAATTAGGGAATACTTACCTCATCCACCCCAAAAAGAACAACAGGTACCTCACCAAGTATTGCCTCAAAGAGTTTCGCCAACTTCTCAATCATCTAATGGAAGTCTTACAATGGCTCAAACCCTAACCCTTCACCACCAGAGAAACAAAGAATTTCCTCAAGCTCCTTTAAATCCAATAAATAGCGAAATGCTTCAAGCCCTGGAAGCACACAAAAAGCTTAACTGTACTCTCTTTGTAAAGTCGACAAATCCTTCTGACAGAGGAATTGACATTATGAACTTACTGAAATCTCGAAACTTAGCTACTTTAGCCAGAATCGAAGGAAAACAAATATACAGGGCCTCGGTAGACCTTCGCTGTCCCACCCCTAGAGACGCAGAATTAGTATCGGCAGACCTTCTCGCTAATCCAGACATCAAGGAAAAACTAGTCATCAAACCCAAACCGTGCCCAAACGTTTGGTTTATTCTCTTAGGAATTCCAGCAGATTCAGACGAAATCCTTCTCCTCCAAAAGATCAAATCTTCAACCGGCCTACCAAATGAGTATCCAGATCTAAGAATCATAAAGTACCTAGATACTAAATTTAATTATCTGAAAAATGTTATCCTACAGGCCCCGCTCCCTGTAGCGGATGCCCTTATAAATTCAGAAAAGTTGTCACTAGGTATTTATACTAGTCACTTTCGACCTTACACCAGAGTGTCTCGCTGCACGAACTGCCAATCGCTCGAGCATGTCACGGCTCAATGTTCCAGCGATGCCGTGTGCTCCAGATGCTCAGGAAATCACAAAAATGAGGGTAGCTGTGCAGCTAGACCCAATTGTGTAAATTGCCAAAGGTACAACAGCAAAATCCGAAAAAATGGGGGAAAGATCATCTCCTCCGAACATCCCGCATATTCTCTTGAATGTCCCCTATATGCGGACAAATATAATAAATGTAGAGAGAAATTGGACGCAAAATATTCAACTAAAAAACCACCTCCTCCACCTGAAAATCCACCAAGGTCAAGATCTAAATCCAACACAAATAATCAGCAAATTCAAAGAGACATTAACAAAGCCTCCAATCAACACTCCAGCGATTCCCGTTCAAGAAATGAACAAATTTCAACTCGATCAAAAAGGCCTAGCCAGTCTAGAGACAGATATGCAACAAAAAATAAATCACAGTCTTCTAACCAACAAAACAAATCCCGTCGATCTCCCAGCAGATCTAATCAGAAGTTCCAGAGACGACGAAATCCTTACCCTAGTTACATACAAAACAGTGACTATTACCAAGAACAATTTCAGGATCAACAACCTTACTATTCGGATTCTCTACAATATCCTTATTACTACGATTTCCCATACCCTCCACCCATGAATTACGGACAATTTATAGAACCGTCAACATACCCAAGGCAGCTTAATGAAGCTCCTTACCGCAGCTCTTCAAGGTCTTCTTACAGGTAACCAAGTTACCCCTTTTTCTTTTTTTTCTAACCTTAAAATTGTTAAAATTCGAGTCTAATTTAAAAGTCTCAAAAGTTCTCTCTTCCCACTCCCAAGAGACAACGTCCTCTCTAAATCAACAAAATTTCAATAACTTAAAATTCCTGCAGATCAACCTCAATCATTGCGCGGCGGCTAACTCAACAGCTCGGGATTTCATGGAGAAAAACTCTATCGACTTCGGGCTGTTGCAGGACGCCTACTGCGCCGTTGGGGGTGATCTGTATGGCTTCCCCTCCACCTGGTCCAAATTCAGCTCAAAGAAAAATTCAGCACACATAGTAATCGCAACACAAAATCTAAATTACACACATCTTTACACTGGGGATCATTGTGTTTTTGTAACTTTGACCACGAAGGAGGGTGAGCTCATTTTGGGCAGTGCCTATGCTCCCCCGTCCGCAGACTTCGATGACTGTCTGCTGGAGTGGCAGCATTTAATTTCTCAAAAGTCTCTATTCCTTTGCTGCTGCGACCTCAACGCTAATTCCCCGCTTTGGTGCTCACCACGGGAGGACGCTAGGGGTCGCAGTCTCATTGAATTTATAACCTCTAATAATATTTGTTTGGCCAATTTCGAAAATTCGGATCCAACTTTTACCAAAGACAACGCTAAGGGCTGGCCAGATTTCACCTTGTGCAATCCTAAGACCTTTGCCAAGATTAACGACTGGTCAGTCCTAGATATCGCGAACAATTCAGACCACAACTATATTACATTTACGATAAATTCTACCCCATCTGTCACTCATTCAAAACGCTTTGCCACAAAACGTGGAAATTTCAATAAATTCAATAAACTTCTCTCCACCCATACTTCCTCCTTAGCAGAAAATATAAACTTAGTAACAGTAACAGATCAATTAGAAAATTTTACTCAAAATTTAATTAATATAATACAATCAGCTGCCACATCTGCCTTCAGACTGAAGAAGTCGGGACGGAAGTTCACTTATACCTTCTGGTCTCCCCAACTTCGTTCCATGCGAAACCACATAACTGCACTTAAAAGACAATTAAAATATATAGATCCCTCCCTCAAACAACAACATAATCAGAAAATAAAACAACACTCGGCCATTTTCAAAAAACAAGTTAATCTAGCAAAACGTAACGCATGGAAGAATTTCTGCACATCACAAACACGCACTTTTGGAACAGCTCAAAAATTTTTCAGTAACAAATTCTTCACACCCACAGAGCTGAAACTTGAGCGTCCTCCAGCTCTTTCTTCAAAGAAAAATAACCTCGAATACCTCACCGAAATTTTATTTCCACATACAATTTACCCGCGTTTCGAAGAACCTTCCTTCTCGGCTCCCTTGGATGCGCCCTTCACGGAGGCCGAGGTAAAAGCCACTCTTTTTAGCTTCAATATTAACAAGGCCCCTGGTCCAGACAACATCGATTTTAAAATTTTAAGAAATTCATATAATACAATGCCACATATATTTTTAGCCTGGACAAATAAATGTCTTGAATTACAATACTTTCCAGAATCACTGCGCAGAGGCGAAGTGGTGTATTTTCTTAAGCAAGGGAAACTTCCCTCTGAACCCACATCATACAGACCGATCTGCCTGCTCCCCACTCTAGGTAAATTACTAGAAAAACTTATAGTAACAAGACTAAATTATTTTCTCGAAACCAATCAACTCCTCCATCAAAATCAATTCGGGTTCAGAGAGGGCAGATCCTGCGAACAGGCTTTGCAATCTATTAAAAGTTCCTGTGCCTTAAGCGCAAATGCCAAGAATTACACCACTATCGTCTCCCTGGACATTAAAGGAGCCTTTGATAATATAGAATGGCCCCACATTTTCAACACTCTCCAAGAAATTAACTGCCCGAGAAATCTTGCGGGAGTCATCCGTTCCTATCTCTCGGAGAGGAAAATCTTAGTCAACTGGGGCGAAGGAATGTCAGTCCTTCCCCAAACAAAGGGCTGTCCCCAGGGCTCATGTTTGGGTCCAATATTATGGATTATCATTGCAAACAAGATCCTCAGCAAGATGGTCTCAGAAGGCTTCGCAACTTTCGCCTATGCGGATGACTTCTCCATTATTTTCTCGGGTCCTCGGAGGAAAGATCTGGAGGACCAAGCCCAGGTGGCACTAAATCTCTTTAGTAATACCCTTAAAGATCTTGATCTACAACTTTCACCTTCTAAATCTAACGCACTAACTTTGGCATTCCCAAAAGCCCTCAAGAGAAGTCCCACGATGCGGATTGAGGGCGTCAGCGTGCATCATGTTCACCAGCTAAAACTCTTGGGCATTATCTTCGATGACCGCCTCAACTGGCTAGCCCATGTAAAATATTTAAAACTTAAGTCCCTCGCGCTATACCACAACTCCATGAAAATGGTTGGTAAAAGATGGGGGATTTCGTCTTCACTATTGAAATTCTGGTATAGCGCAATAATAGAAAAGATACTCACCTATGGTGCTGGCATTTGGGGTGGTCACCTCAGAACTGATGCTATAGCTCAATTAAACTCTGCACAAAGGCCCTTCCTCTTGCAAATCGCAAGAGGATACAAAACAATTTCTACTGACGCCCTCACCGTTATCACTGGTATTCCTCATGCCCACCTGCAGGTCTCCCAAATTTATATTAAAACTAATATTCTTCAACTTAAAGACACTGAATTAGCTTCAATAGTTTTTCCTCAGACCCCAATCCAATCTACGACCTGCAGTTGGAGTATTCATCCGGGAAAGGACGTTGCTTCCCTTCTTATCAATAGTTGTAAAAATAGTTTTACTCCCTCTGCTCAGGTGGCTGTCTACACCGATGGATCTAAGACTGTTCATGGTGTGGGTGCAGCTTTCTGCACCTTCGCATCGGGTGAAATTGTCCACCGGTGGGCGGGCCGACTTGAGGACTATAACTCGGTCTTTCAGGCCGAACTCTTGGCCATTAAGAAGGCTCTGGACTGGGCACTTTCAGCCTCCCAGTACCCTGAAATTTGTATTTTTAGTGATAGTCTCTCGGGTCTGCTCGCTATTGCCCGCCACAGGAGCAGAGATCCACAAGTTTTAGAAATCAAAAAACTTTTAACGAACCAATCCATAAAAATCTCCCTGGCGCACGTTTCTGCCCACAGGGGAGTCGCCGGCAATGAGCTTGCGGACTCTCTGGCCAAAGAGGCGACCGAATTTCCAACAATCAATATCTCCCTCCCAGCTCCTCCATCATTCGTTAAAACAAAAATTAAACAAATTCTAAATCTTAAATGGCAAAACCTGTGGAATGATTCTGAAAAAGGTAGGTATACCTTTAATCTCGTTCCACAGGTTAACCACAATTCTTGGAATCTGACCCCCCCCATCACGGCGTTCCTCACTGGCCATGGTCCTTTTCCATCGTATCTTCATAGGTTTCATTGTCGACGATCTCCACTGTGTCCCTGCGGCGAAGAGGGGACTCCAAGTCATTATTATTTCCACTGTCCCTTAACTATAAATTATCATTTAAGAAACCCAAATCCTCGCCCCCCAAATTGGCTAGAGGATATAATCACAAGAAAGCCGCTAGTCCACAAACTAAACAAAATATTTGATCTATTAATGGAACTTTCCAATTTAACTAACTGAAATTTATCTAATTTTCTCAATTTGTAAATTCTTGTATTTTTATTTATTTTATTTTATTTTATTTTACTTTATTTTATTTTATCTTTATTATTGTTTTAATTTTTATTTTTAAAACTCAGTACTTGGTTGCCTGTACTGCTGCTGATTAGCAGAAAGATCTGATATCACTACAGCTGCCCCTTGTCGCGTGAGGGAATACTCCCTGGCAACTGAAGTCAACCTACTTTTTCTTGATGAACTTTTTTCACCAGTTCTTCATGCACAGCATTAACCGTAGTCAGCATGCCAACTGTCGCGTGGGACCGGCTGGGTTCGGCATGCTGACCAACTTTGTTTTGTAATATATTTTTTTTTTTTTTTTTTTTTTTTGATCCTCCTGCGTGCAGGGTGATCTTCTCGGGACAGCCCTACGGGGACTTCGGTCCTCGTATAGCTCAACACTGCTCTGCGAGCGGTGAGCCGGGGCTGTTCCCCTGTTCAAGTGGGTAAGTTGTGCCTAAGGCAGTGGGGACCCAGACTGTATATTGATTAAGTGTACGCATTACGTACATTATTGTGATTTTGCAAAACTTCGAACTCACCCGCTGAGGAAGTGGAAGTAAGAAGTGGGTAAGTTGTGCCGAAGACAGTGGAGACCTAGACTCCTCACTTTGCGAGCGAGAAAACCTCTACCAATCACAGCGAGAACTTAGGTTATTAATAAAGATATGGGATTTTGACAACTTACTTAAGTTTAATGTCCAGCGAAGCGGGCAAAGCCTGCTAGTTTAAAATAAAATTATTAAAATTAGTCTTATCTCAGTAAATAAAGGGTATTGTATTTGTACAACTTCAGTGGAATAAGAGTATAGAATGAATACAAATAAATGTTTACGGAAATTTCCTTGAGGGAGCATAAAACAGCAAAAACTACTGAATTTCAAAAGTATTTATTTTATCATGAAACTTTTTTTTTTTTTGCAAGTTATGTAAACTTATTCAAATATGAAGATTTTCAAAAGTTTTGGATTCATTAGTACTTCAAGTTTGAAATTTATTTTTAAATATAAAATTAAAACTCAGATCAAATTTTTTTGTAATAAAATAAACATCTATTCTTTCCTTACTTAAAAACAACACTTAACATAAAATATCTTTTTTAGTTAACTGTTAAACGCAATTACATCTGGTGTTGCTCGAACGCAACACAAACGAAAAATCGATTAATAGGTAAGCATAAAATTTGTGGTACACTTTTAACATATTAATTGTGGGAGTAGAGGGTTGAAAATGGTATCATTCGAAAGGTATGGTTGGCCCATAGACCTATTATAAGAGTGGACGGGACAATCCGCGTTTGTAATGATCGATAGACGGCGCTTTGTGAACACTGCAGTTGTTAGTAAACATTGCCACGTGTGTTCCATTACTGTTCTTATTGTTATTCTACTTAATATTCGTAGTATAATTTCTCCGCCATTACATTATGGAAAATTGATTGCTTTTGAAAAAAATACTTCAGTTTATTCAAAGTTCGATCGGAAGTAGATTTTTAACTGAAGTTGAACAAATATTAATTTCAAATCATCTGATTAATTCTTTACTTTCATTAGCCGAAGCAACTGAAATTTTAAATTTGTCATTTGGAAATAAATGAAAGCTCAATTCTGGATTTCTTGATCCTTTGGAGTTACACTGTGGCACACAAAAATATGTGTTATCTTTTTTACCGTATTTATTCATTTTTATTCAATAAATATATGTGAAACTAAATATCGGCAAGCAATGGCGGCTGTATGGAATTCGAATTAAACCATGTTTATTGTAATTTCACCTTAGCCCACCAGAGGGCGAGCATTTCATTACAATCGCGGATAGCAACCTTTTTTAGTGGCAAAGATAACTCATAAAAAGGTCATGTGAATGTTGATCTACAGGAAGCCAAACTGGCCAATATTGAAATTTACTCGCCATGCTCTAAAGCTAAACTCTGCTTTTTATTAAACAGACGATATTTTCCCTTTTTCTTCGAAAGTTCTTTTTAAAATGTTTATTTCATTTTAAAAGTTAGATTGTTTTTAATTTAAAAAGAATTTCATAGCAAGAAATAGTAATTAGATGTACTTTAAAAACCGCAGAAGTTATGTAAAATAAGGATTTTATTTCACAGGTAAGATTCTTTTTAATATTTTATTATTTCGTCCTTTTTAAGTAATTATTTTTATAAAATGCTTATAATTGCTATACACATTTCTCTAAATTGAATTAGTTTAACTATATTATATTTTATACTAGCCGCCTTCGGCGACCAGCTGGTTCGCGATCCCTGAAAAATCCGACTTTACGAAACTCCCGCTCGGTGGCGCCTGCGGCGCATTTTTCCCGTATCAGGTCTAATAACAGCTTATTGATATATCGTGAAAATAGCTTATCTAAATCGCAGTAAACTCCCGTGCGGTAGCGCCTTCGGCGCTGATATTTCAATTTTCTAACTTTAGCTAAGTCCCGCTCGGTGGCGCCTGCGGCGCCTTATCCCCGTTTTAGAACTTCCTCGCTCATTGGCATTTGAAATATTGAAATTTTAAAATATAGCAGCGCCATCTGGTGGTAGAAATTTCTGTAATATATTGTTCAATTCCAAATCAACAAAGCTTTCAAATGATGTATTACTTATGAAAATATTTTAATTAGTAGCTGAGATACAAAAGAAAACCTAAAAAGGAAACCTTAAAACGTGTAAATCGGGTAAAATCTCGAATAATACTTTCGATAATATCAAAGTACTTTAAAATATCTTTCGAATGATGTATTAAAAATTATATAATCATAATTAGAATTTGAAATATTGAAATTTTAAAATATTTCAGCGCCATCTGGCGGTAGAAATTTCTGTAATCTACTGTTCAATTCCAAATCAACAAAGCTTTCAAATGATGTATTACTTATGAAATTATTTTAATTAGAAGCTGGGATAAAAAAGAAAACCAAATACCTTGCCTTAAAATCTTAATATGCCAACCAATTTCAAACGCTGCAACTCTTTTTTTTTGCCTTTTTTCCCTGTCCCTCAAGCCCTCCCTAATAATCGTACTCTTTCAAAAATATTCACAATCGAATTATCGGGCATTAAAACTACATACTACGAAATTTCGACTACTGCAAATACTGCAAAAAAATAAAAGAAGACAATCTTTTTCCTATAAATATGTCATTTTTTTAATTATTCATATATTTTCATGAAAATTGAACAGTAGATTTATAATATGCTGTCTAGGCCGAATATTAATTCAAATGTAACGTGAATGAAAATTTGAAAAAAATTGAAAATTGCAATTTTTCCCCCCAGTATAAAACACATGATATCTTAATTGATTACAACCATTTCCGTTTTCATCACAGACATCACAGACAGTTGTCTCGTATGTGTTTTGTTTCCGATCGAGACCGCTTAGAAAATCGTCTGCCTGTTGTCAACTAAATTTCATAGTTTAGTTAATTTTAAAAAATCTAATTGACGTATCGATAAACCGCTTGCACTCTTAGATTCGGAAAAAATTCCCCTTTCATTTGGTACCAAATTCGTAATGATCGGACTAATATTTCTAATTTATTTTCCATTTTTTCTGCTTTTAACTCCGTTAAAATATCTACTTTTATGCAATCTCGGTGAATTCTGAGTCATTGAGATCGCTTTTTGATTAAGATATAGGTCTACATTTTAATTAATATCTCCGCAACTAATTAAAATTTTTAAATTCTGTTTTGACTATCCCCTCGGGCAGGCTTCTGAGCACCCGTATGTCAAATTTTGTAGTTCTGCGTTCAGTAGGGGCTGAACGTATAGATGCTCAGACAGACAGACAGACAGACAGAGAGACAGACAGACAGACATCTTCTTTTATTATTATAGATATCTCCGCAACTAATTAAAATTTTTAAATTCTGTTTTGACTATCCCCTCGGGCAGGCTTCTGAGCACCCGTATGTCAAATTTTGTAGTTCTGCGTTCAGTAGGGGCTGAACGTATAGATGCTCAGACAGACAGACAGACAGACATCTTCTTCTATTATTATAGATTATTTCAAAAATGTCCATAATTATTTATGAGAGTTAAATCGAGTATAGACAAACCAAAGTTATAAAAACTTTTGAACTTTTTTAGATGTTAATAACAAGGTAAAAATAAATTTCAGCAACTGTAATATTTTACACTAGTATTGCTTGTTGTATCTTTTAATAATAATAATAATATATATATTTATATTTAAAACAAAAAAAATGCCAATAACGCGATAAATGCTAAAAAAAGGTAACCTTTTTCAACATTCACATGGTTTCATCATTGCACCTTTTCTTATATTCCTTAAATATAGAATGCTCCGTCCGCTCTTATAACAGGTCTATGGGTTAGCCAGATGTGCAGAATACACAAATTATTTTCTTACGATGTCAAGAAGGTATTTAAAAATACTTTTATTTTCTATGCATTTTTTCCTTTTATACACGTATTCTTTTACATTAAAAAATACCTAAAAATAGAAAATTGTTAAAGGTTAAATCTGACAATATCTTAAAACTCAAATATAACCATAGACACAGTAATTTGTATAATGTAGCACCACTATACTTTCCTCGACTACAGATTCTTTATTCTAACAAGGAGAAGTCACAACATGGAAAATTCAGATTGGGACGAAATTGCGCAGGATTGTAGCATACTATGTGGGTAACAACATGTTAAAGCAGTAGGACCCACTATCCACAAAATTTCGAGAAAAAAGCATTTAAAGTTTCAGTAATCTTTAAATACAAGTTATTTCTCAAGCGAGTAAGAGTCTCAGTGGTGTGCTCCTAAAGCGCGAGTCTCCCAACCAGATGACTTGGGTTCGAGGCTACTTACGGAACTACTTTTTTTTTTTACTTTTTATGTAATCTTAACTTTTTATTTATTTTACTTTATTTTACAATTCAATTAAAAATTTGAAAATTTTAATAAAAAATTATTTAATTTTCTTGAGTATAAAATAACTTTTTCTATTTTTAATATTTATAACTTAAAAATACAATAAATTTATGTAACTTAAAAAATGAATTTTAGTTTTATTTTAACTGTAAAATAAGGTCAAACTAAAGAAACTGTTTTTAATTATTTATCTAAAGATTTTATTTTATTTTAGGTATATTTAATTTTACTTGAAACATTTCATCCATGAAGCAATTTAATTAATAAAACAATTAAGATATATAACCTTTTACTTATCTTCACGTTACATCCTTGGTATACTAGTTTCATCTGGGGCGCCCCAGCTTGGTCACTACCTTTCTTTGGTGTTCGAAACTGTGGTCTTCTTGTTTTCTTGTTCTTTTAAAGACTTTACGCCATTGGCGGTTAAGGATAGCACCCTCGTTGCCATTACAACTGTCAGAATTAGCTAAAATTTCAACAGACTCCCTGATCGCTGCGTATCCGTGGTTGTTGTAGTTGGCCAACTTTTTTACTTCATCAAATTTGATATTAATTTCTTCGTTTTTGTTTACTTGGGTTAAGGCTGTGGTTAATTTACCTGTTTTTATATCGTGTTTATGTTCTTTGATGCGAGTTTTTATTTTTCTTTTTGTTTTTCCTATATAACATTTTTCTTTATTTTGTTCGTTATTGTATGGTATTTTATAAATTCCTGCCGTTTCTAAAGGTTTAGTTTTATCTTTGTCACTTCTTATTAATTGAAAAATGTTAGGGTTAGGTTTTATGGGTACATTTATATTATGTTTTGCTGCAATTTTCTTGATTTTATTAGATATTCCACGGTCGTAAGGTATGGAGGTAGTATATTTAAGCTTTGGTTTTTGAAAATTATTGATTTGAAAATTATTGATGAATCAATAATTTTCAAAAACCAAAGCTTAAATATACTACCTCCATACCTTACGACCGTGGAATATCTAATAAAATCAAGAAAATTGCAGCAAAACATAATATAAATGTACCCATAAAACCTAACCCTAACATTTTTCAATTAATAAGAAGTGACAAAGATAAAACTAAACCTTTAGAAACGGCAGGAATTTATAAAATACCATACAATAACGAACAAAATAAAGAAAAATGTTATATAGGAAAAACAAAAAGAAAAATAAAAACTCGCATCAAAGAACATAAACACGACATAAAAACAGGTAAATTAACCACAGCCTTAACCCAAGTAAACAAAAACGAAGAAATTAATATCAAATTTGATGAAGTAAAAAAGTTGGCCAACTACAACAACCACGGATACGCAGCGATCAGGGAGTCTGTTGAAATTTTAGCTAATTCTGACAGTTGTAATGGCAACGAGGGTGCTATCCTTAACCGCCAATGGCGTAAAGTCTTTAAAAGAACAAGAAAACAAGAAGACCACAGTTTCGAACACCAAAGAAAGGTAGTGACCAAGCTGGGGCGCCCCAGATGAAACTAGTATACCAAGGATGTAACGTGAAAATCAATAATTTTCAAAAACCAAAGCTTAAATATACTACCTCCATACCTTACGACCGTGGAATATCTAATAAAATCAAGAAAATTGCAGCAAAACATAATATAAATGTACCCATAAAACCTAACCCTAACATTTTTCAATTAATAAGAAGTGACAAAGATAAAACTAAACCTTTAGAAACGGCAGGAATTTATAAAATACCATACAATAACGAACAAAATAAAGAAAAATGTTATATAGGAAAAACAAAAAGAAAAATAAAAACTCGCATCAAAGAACATAAACACGATATAAAAACAGGTAAATTAACCACAGCCTTAACCCAAGTAAACAAAAACGAAGAAATTAATATCAAATTTGATGAAGTAAAAAAGTTGGCCAACTACAACAACCATGGATACGCAGCGATCAGGGAGTCTGTTGAAATTTTAGCTAATTCTGACAGTTGTAATGGCAACGAGGGTGCTATCCTTAACCGCCAATGGCGTAAAGTCTTTAAAAGAACAAGAAAACAAGAAGACCACAGTTTCGAACACCAAAGAAAGGTAGTGACCAAGCTGGGGCGCCCCAAATGAAACTAGTATACCAAGGATGTAACGTGAAGATAAGTAAAAGGTTATATATCTTAATTGTTTTATTATATTTAATTTTATTTTTTTAATTACAAAAGAAAAAAAAATTACAGAGAAATGATGATTTTAATTGCATATATAATTACTATCCAAATTAAATAATTACTTCTCCGATCAATAGTTTCTTAAAAATTATAGTATAGGATTGCGATGCTATTAAATTATTACAGGTAAAGAAATGTTACCTTTAAATATAGATTTTAAATGTTAATGAACATCGTTTCTTTTTCGATAACGACTTCCTTTTTTTTTTATCCTTCTGTGCACAAAATAAAATTCCACCTGCCCTTTATTATTAACAAGCTAGAAG
Source organism: Salticus scenicus (assembly GCA_963930645.1). Classification (NCBI taxonomy): domain Eukaryota; kingdom Metazoa; phylum Arthropoda; class Arachnida; order Araneae; family Salticidae; genus Salticus; species Salticus scenicus. The sequence continues at coordinate 39,538,541 of OZ005654.1, read as the reverse complement.
TGTTTACGTAATTTATACGCATTTTGTTGTTTGTTTCTTTCAATTTCAAGTTTCCTTTATATATTTTATATATCATGATTATATTTTTATTTATTTATTTTTAATTCTGTTCGCTTTTTCAGATAATTTCGTTGTAGTTTATCACGTAAAATGTGTTAATAAAGTTTATTATTATTATTATTATTATAAAATTAATATATTTGCTAAACTTGTACAGATATACGTATGCATGCTGCAAAATGTAGTTTAATAAAACATTGGAAAACTGTCATTTTAATTTTTATGCACTCTAAAAAATATTAAAGCAGTTTTAATTATTTGAAGTACTTTTTAAATAATGCTTCCGATTTGTCTAATTTAATATTTCTATAGCGAATTAAAAATTGGTGCATAATTTTTTTTTTTTTAAATAATAATAGCATTATAAGTTGTTAATATTTTTTATTTATTTATTTTTTAATTTAAATGGTTAAATATTTTTATTTGAAAAGAAATCGTTACTGTAGTCTAACTGTACTTCTAGTTACTGTACTTCTAACATTCATTTATAAAATAGAATTTATGGAAAGTTATTAAAAATATTATATTTCATATTAAAAATGCATGACATCTTTAAACTTATATTGACAAAATAAAAAAAGATTAAATAAATAAAATAATTGAAACAAATATAACTTTAAAAGACTTAAAAACTAAAACACATGCAGATTAAAATAAGTAAAAAAAGAAAAGAAAACTAATCTTTTTTTTTTTTTTTTTTTTTTTTTTTTTCTCGAATGAAAAAAAAAAAAAAAATACAGCATAGCGTGCTCTAAATTTACAACACCAGAGATCTTATTTTCACTTTAACGAGTGCCTAGCAGGTAATGTGCAGATTATCTAGGTAATTCGCAGATTACCTAGGTAATTTGAGAAATGAAACAATTTTTCACACTTTAACGGATTACCGTAGTTAATGTGCAGATTACCTAGCTAATCTGCAGATTAACAGATTTTTGCACTTTAGCGGTAACAGTACCACGCTTAATTTATTTTATTTTAAATTTAATTAGAATTGATTTTTAAATTTTTATTGATTTTATTCAGTTGTTATATAAGTTGGACATAAACCTCATTTAAACTAAGGACAAAATTTACAAGATTAAAAACAAAAAAGTTCAAACGAATATACTTACCGAATATCTGTGTTTACAGTCGTTCAACTAACATATTAATTAAATTTGTTTTACAAATTATAACAGTGGTTTAAATTACAATTATATAATATAACGCTTATTTATAGGCAGAGGCTGAGCACTAAAATATAAGTATACTACTATTACAAATTCGCAATAACAAACAGTAACTAACGTATAAACATTTGGTAAAAAGAAAAAGAAAGCAGCTGAAAACGATGTCAGGGGACAGTATTTTTGTGAAATTTGGTTGACCTTGGAGAAAAGACTTTTCTAATTGGATCACAGTCACACGTCATAGGAGGGTCCGTGTGTAATATAATGGATTGGTAATATTATCGTCTGCAGTATCAAGATTTGTTGATCATCTACCCCAAAGAAACAGTATTGGCGGGTTTAGTTTTCTTGGAATATACAGTCGGCTGCAAAATTATTCGAGCACTAGCAATAATCCTTGCCAAAAAAAAGTACACTTAATACAGCTTTGTTAAATAAATCCTTGTCGAGTCATGTTCTTAATCAGTCTAAGAACATGATTCGACAAGGATTTACTTAGCAAAACAGTCTTAAATGTACTTTTTAAACATAGGAATTATTGGCTAGTGCTCGAATAATTTTGCAGCCGACTGTACTAGAAGAATAATCTGGTTTCTTTATCACTACTTTTTCCACTATGCGTACTGTGTATAGAGACAATGGGGGAAGAGGAATGAAAAAAGAAAAGTTTTGAGAACTATCCGTGTTAACAAAAAAAAAAAAAAAAAAAAAAAAAAAAATTCAAAAGAAAACAATTTGAATAAATACAATAAATTTAAATCGGATTACGAGTATTGAGACTATTTTGATGTACAGTCGGCTGCAAAATTATTCGAGCACTAGCAATAATCCTTGCCAAAAAAAGTACACTTAATACAGCTTTGTTAAATAAATCCTTGTCGAGTCATGTTCTTAATCAGTCTAAGAACATGATTCGACAAGGATTTACTTAGCAAAACAGTCTTAAATGTACTTTTTAAATATAGGAATTATTGGCTAGTGCTCGAATAATTTTGCAGCCGACTGTATCACTAACAATGGTCATTAGATTCAGGGTCCCCCAAATTTTTTCTAGAGCCCAAGATTGTCCTAATAGCGTCTTAAGTCTTGTGTTTTTGTAATTTTGTTTTTCCATTTATCAGCATTAGATCATTATGAAATCCTTAAAATAGAAAGTAAAATAACTCAACATTATAGCTACTATAAATCAGTGGTATAAAAACTCATAAGCAACAAAAGAGTACCGGGAGAAGAGGGCCATGGCAAAAAACGCACTTACCTTTTGAGCGTAACTATTTTTGTGATTAATTAGAAAATCAATTTTTTTAGAGGGAGGGGAAGAAAGAAGGGGTACCCCCCAGTTCAAAAGGGTCTATATTTCTATGTCAATTAACGATTAACAAGAACATTTCTTTTTTGGGATGCTTCTTAAATTCCGCCACTTTTTTCTCTCAACCGCTTCCTTTTTTTTTTTTTTTTTCATGGTAATTTTTAGGGAAGTCTTTAATATTTTAAGTGCGCCCCCTGAGCTTGTGCGCCCCCCCTCCGCACTGCGGGGGTTGCGGGGGTGAAATCTACGCCACTGTTATGTCAGAAGTCATCTGATTTTTGCATGATGCTTTTTATGGTCTGTACCATTCGTTCAGGGAGAACGGTTGTTATTAACGCTCAGAATCACAAAACTTGTGCATGCGCTTCTGCTTCTATTAGCTCTTGCTTTTCGTTCGTTCTGCTGGTGATCGAATATAAACAAACAGCGCGAAGTATGAGTACAGTGCCGTATAGTATAAGTAAGAAGAATTAGGATACACAATGAATATTTTTTTAGTTGATTCCGTAGAAGAAGGATATAAAAAAAACAAAGAATACGAAAATGCAAAAGTTCTCCATTCAAGGACATTTTGTGAATTATTTTATTAAAATGTAACAGTACTAGAATTAAGAAAATGAAAGTAAAAATTGTAATATCTAAATATTGGAAAATGTTGAAATAATTGTAATCTCAAAAGATTTTACAACTGATGTAGAGTGTTTTCTTAAAATAGAAAATTTAATTTGAAAAAAGCTATGAAACATATAATTTTTTTCTTAAATCTCATCTTAATTATATTATTATTATTATTTCCCTAGTTCATTAAATTAAGAATTTTAGTGTTATTTATTAAGCTAATTTGTTATTATTAAATAGTAGGAAAAGCCATGTTAGATATAACATTCATTCTGAAAAAACAAATTTTTGTCAACTCACAGTAATTCTGTTAATTACAATTTACACCATTTTAATGAAAAGTCAATACTAAAATTATGGAATGTCAATAGAAGTTTTGAATATAAAAGATTTTAGCTATAATAAAATTTAATGCACTTTGATATAACAGTTCTTATTCAAGAATGAGATTGACAAAAGTGTAAAAATAAATAAATAAATAAAACTTTAAGAGGACGATAAACCTTAATGAAAAATATAAGAATTCAGGTGGTAAAACCCTGAATTACAGAAATAAATGATTTGATTGCTTTATCCTTAAACATAAAAATAAATAAATGTTTTATTAATATGACTATGTGAAAACTTATTTAATTAGATGAGATATAACAGAATTTCATGTCTGAAGTACAAGCTTTGTTTCTTGTACATTGTTACAGAAAGAAAATCACAACCTACTAAAAAGCTGAAAAAAATCTCGTACCTTTTTATTATTATCAATTTAAACTATTTTTAAATGAAGTTATATTAGAGTACTAACTGCTTTTAAAAGTGGTAATTTTATTTACAAATATGTATAATATGACTGGGAAACATATACTAATAAAAACCTGGCTTAAACAAAAATTAACCCGGGTTTTTTAGTTTTTTTGAAAAAAAAAAAAAAAATATATCTGTTTTTTTTTTTTTTTTGCCGACCCTGCTTATTCTACAGTGAACTTTTATCTTTTAACTTTGTAATTAGTATTACAGGGTTCCCAGTATGAACGACACTCAAAAATAGCTGCTTTAGTTGCCTTTAATGTATAAAATAGTAGCCCTTAGGATATGACTAGTGACTAGTACTACTAGTAGTCTTTGATTGAAAGTAATAATGATAAATTATTATTGTACAAGTATTGTACAAGAAATTAAATTTTTCAATTTTGCATAGTTTCTCCAAAGATTATTCAATAGCATTATTATATTTGTATTTTAAAAATCCAATATACTTTTTAAAAAATTAATCTTTAACTCAAACAGTATGGTAAAAGAAATTTTATTTTTCAAATTTGCATGGTATCTTCAAAGATTATTTTAATGTATTATATTTGGATTTTTAAAAACTAAATATATTTTTAAAAAATAATAATAAATATAGTACAAGAAATTAAATTTTTCTATTTTGCATTTCTAATGTACTATATTGGGATTTAAAAAACTAAATATATTTTTAATTTATTCAGTATAGTACAAGAAATTTAATTTTTCAACTATGCATGGTTTCTCCAAAAATTATTCTATTAGAAAATTTGGATTAAAAAAAGAAGAATATAATCTTAAATAATAATAATTATGAATAATCAGCATTGTATAGCACAAGAAATTTTGCTTTTTCAATTTTGGGTGACTTCATCTATGGTTTTAAATAATTCCGTTAGATGGCAGCACCAGCGGTACTGCCATTTATTTTTAAGTTGAGAAGATTACACATCTTACGTGCGCATGCGCTAGTTTTGTGATTCTGAGAGTTAATAACAACCGCTCTCCTTCGTTCAGCTTCTCCATAGAGCATTTCCTCGTGACGTCTGGTGGTTAGCAAAAAAGCGCGCTCGACTTTCCGGCACCCCGCCCACCATTGATACTATATTGGTGATCCGCCATCGCTATGCTTTTCCCACGGATTAGGATACAGGATGATAAACTAGATAGGACGGTCAGCGTGGGGAACGGAGCTTTATTTTCCGCATTAATTCAGCCGAACCACGGCCCTACTAGATCACTCTACGCCAAAGGCGCCAACGTTAAAGCGGCCATAACAAAACTGCAAATATCAATGCATGCCGCGGAATCCATCTGGGAAAGTAGATGGCGCTCGCTGCCAACCCTGAAAATCAGTTTGTAACGTTACATCGTGCTAAGTTTATGCCAAGAAGCAAGAAGAATTCATCCATGGTTCAACAATTAATTATTAAAGAAAGGAAAAAATAATGAAAATTAATTATTATTTTTCAGTGAATTGGTTTAAAATTATTGCCTGAATTATTTTTGATTCAGATATTTTTGCGTATCTGAAGACTGCATTTTAAAATTTAAATTAATTTAAATGCTCTGCAAGTTTGCTGTGGCGGCGCTGCACGCCGACCCTAACATTTAATGCATTTGATTCCGGAGAAATCGTCGATTGTTATGGCCGCTTTCACGACGTTGGCGTGTTGGCGCCGAGGAGCGATCTAGTAAGGCCGTGGCCGAACAGAGAAAGCGATCCGATCGCCGCCTGGTGTAGTATTTTTGAAACTCATCGGAAGAAAGGGAAAGCCCGCCCCTTCGGCTTCAGTCATCCAACGAAGGAACAGCCAGAAATTTAAAAACGCGCTGATTGGTGTATTTTCGAGATTTGGTCGTCCTCTATCTGTAAGATGAAAATTACTACCTTTCCGTAACATTAGTAATACATCCTTATCTTTTAATCCGTGGCTTTTCCCAAGCCTTTTTGCCAACCACTCATAAAAGTTGAGATGTTTGTTTACAAACAAGGAACTGCCCTATTAGACTGTGGAAATCGGGGACTGCTTGTACAGTCGGCTGCAAAATTATTCGAGCACTAGCAATAATCCTTGCCAAAAAAAGTACACTTAATACAGCTTTGTTAAATAAATCCTTGTCGAGTCATGTTCTTAATCAGTCTAAGAACATGATTCGACAAGGATTTACTTAGCAAAACAGTCTTAAATGTACTTTTTAAACATAGGAATTATTGGCTAGTGCTCGAATAATTTTGCAGCCGACTGTAACATGCTCAAACCCGTAGTCATATAGGTGTCTTAGCCTCCAACGATGAACAGTGACGTCACATGTCGAGGACTGTCCTCGAATTTCGAGAACGAATGGTCACCTTATCAATACGGATATTTCGAGACTTGACACAACCTTGGCATAGCATATGCGTTTGCCTCAGTTTTTCTCCTACCGTCCTACCTGCCCATCTACCTTCCGACATAGCTAAAATCTAAATAGAAAAAGAAAGAAAAGGAAGAATTGAAATTGAAATATGTTTTGAAATTTAAATAACTAAAAAGTTTGTTAAAGCACTTTCGTAAAGTTTCGTTTGTTCTTATACTTATTATTTATAATATAATTCTGTTAATCGATTTTTAATATTTTCTGTTGCTTTCATAATAGGCAACTTGAAAATCTTATTATTGAAAATATCGAATAAATTTTGTTAATTTCTATCAATAAAATAAATTATTGATTTTTTTTTTTTTTTTTTTTTATTGACAGATTTCCTTTTAAAGCCCAAAATACCCTTTACTTGTAAACTGTAATGTTCTTTTACTTCATTACAATTACTGTAAACGCTTTGTAATTAAGTATTACAATAAAAATATTAGTATTTAAAGAACTCACATTCTTTGAATATTAGTTCCGAAATTCAGAAATCTTATCCCATAGACACAATATATGAAGATTTGTAATAAAAAGAGTATTTTTCTTTTCTTAAGTTTGATCAGATATTGACTAACATGATTTTGTGCCTACGTTTTGTTCTCTTGTGGAACTAGTAATAAGGAGGTATTGGCATAATTACTTTTATAAAAATTAAAACGTTGGATTAGGAAATAAATTTTAAATATAAATTTATAAATTTTAATAATTGATGAAAAATAAAATATTTTACATCACAAAAAATGTATTTTTTATTATTGCATTAACATAGTTGTATGAGCCTTTTAGAATAATATTGTGCAGGATTTTTTTTCCATATAAAAACATGGTAGATAATTAAATATTTTATTAATAATAAAAAAAAATAGCTTTTAACTATATACCAAATCAGAAAAGAAAACGAGGAAGACCAAGAGAGACTTGGAGGGATAATGTAAAAAAAGTGATGAGGGATAGGGGTCTGGAAGAAGAGTGGACCCATGATCGGAAGACCTGGCACAGACTTGTAGATTCTATCGGAAGGCAACACCCGATGCCATAAACTGAACATACATACATTAATAATAAAAAAAGATTACTAATATAAAATTAAGCCTATTTCATCATTATAAATCAAATAGAAAAAAATATTAACTATTCTAAATAAAATTTTTTAAACTGTTTCGATTTTTGACTCTTCATCGCCTGTGACACAGATGCAATAAGCTTTTCATAAAAAAAAAAAATGCAGATTACATTTTATTTCAGTGAAATGGGATTGCTGATTGTTAGAATTTTTTTATTGCATATTTATTTTACATGTTATTAAAAAATCTTACTGTATATATTTTTGTGCCCCCTAATATTTTCTTTTGTAGGATACATGTTTGTGCAATAATAAGGCTCTGGGTTTAAGATTTGAGACATTTATATTTATAAGATACTTTTATATTAATCTCATGCCAGTAATTAATCACTGAATTATGATAATAGAATGTGAAAACACATGGTTACAAGAGCAAAAAGTCGGTTATTTATCCCAGCAGAACTATGCCAAATGCATTTTAACCTCTATATTTGGATTCAGCCAAATATTATGATAAATTTGTACACATTATACTTCATTTTGTCAGGGCCTGATTAACCTTACAATTAAAGGGAAGCACAAATCCATTTGGGGGGCCCCACTGACTTCTTGGTATAAAGACTCATACAAACATCTTGAAATATTTATAAATTTTTCATTAAATTTTGTAATTACCTGGAATTGAGGACAAGTAAATTCATTTAAAATATAGACAATTAAATTCACTTGATGTTTGTACCAAGATATAAACTGGTGAAAGACTATGAAAACAACACCACAATATATGAAATTATTCCATTATAAATGAATGTGTAAAAGCTTTATTAGCATATATCCTATATAATCTAGAAATGATAGTTGTGCAGTTAGGTAGGACTGTGACGTTTTATAATCAGACAATGCTTTTAGACCACAAGCTTACAATTTGAGGCCCTTTTTTTTGCTTAATTTGGGGGGGTTTCAAAATTTTCCAGGGGAAGCACACGCTTCTCATGCCTATTGGGTAATCAGGGCCTGCATTTTGTATAATGGCATGTGGTTAATATGAAAGTACCTACCATTTATGTTCTAACCAATTAAACATTGTCAGTCAATTTTTAAATTGAAATGCTGATTTTAAAATATTACACAAGAAAGAAATAAAGGGTGTAATAATTGAAGTGACATTAAATAGCAGAATTGCTGTTTAATTTTTAAATATTTTTTTTCTATGGAATATCTTTTTTTTTTCTTTTTCTTCCTTTCAAACTTTTCCAATGTACTAGGTATAATGTGCAAATAACAAAGTAATTGTTATATTTTTTATGCATTTAAATTATTAATCTTTTATTTCTAGTTTTTGCTCTTAACCATGTCAGAAATTCTTACTTCTTTGTGTTCTGTGATGTTGAAAGAGCGGTATGGAGAAATTGTTCAGAAAGTTGGCACATTTTTGATGAAAGCCGTTTCTCCTTGTTCTCTCCGTGTTATTGTGAAAGCAGTTGCCTTGCCAGTAGAAACAGTAAGAATATCATTAATTGAAACTTATTTGATGGCCTCAGAGTCTTGTGATGTATAAAATTATATTATTGTCTAAAAATGCGCTACTTTAGTGCAATAGCAATTCATGACAGGGCTTTTATGGACTTCCATGCATAAGGGTAAGAGGGGCATTTGTCCCCTCCTGGAAGGGTTGGGGACAAAATCTCGCCAACGTAAATGAATACAAAGCAAAAATGAGTTGGTAATTATTAATAATGTTGTATAATATTTCATGACAACACATACCTTAGTCAGAGCACTGACATTCTGACAAACCTACAACAAAAATTTTTATAAATTTTACTTAAAATAGTTTAAAGACTATATGTATTAACTTTTGTCAAGATTAGTCATAATAAATTCAATCGTGCCTATCAATTTTAAAATTTTTAATTTAAGTTTGTGAACAGTGTTCAGCTTTAATGTCAGCAGTGATATACACGATTTTTAAAATGTATTTTGAACAGTGAAAAGCAAAACATAAAATAACTTAAAAATAAACATAGACAAAATAATGAAATTCAACTCTATGATTTATTCAATTATTTATTTTAATTAATTAATTAATATTTATAAGGCCTTGTGGCCCCCACCAGAGATCACACGTGACACAAAATCAAATTTTCAAATAGATCATACTATTTTTTTGACGCGATATTTTGTCTGGCAAGATTTTGTCCCGCGATATTATGTCCGGATCCCCTCCTGGAAAATTCTGATAGGTAAAAAAAGAAATTATTTTAAAATGACATTTAATGCTTTAAAACAACATTGATAGAATTTCAATGATTATCAAAATTGTCAAATAAAATTTATATTGCAAATCCAATTAGAAACAAACTAACCAGACTTGCAAATCAAAATGGATTGACCTTCTGAATCGACTTGACAGTAAGTTTTTCAGTTTTAGGTTGTCTTGGAACAAGCTGTATTATTTTTAAAAATAAAATGTCTTAGCTTAAATTACCAGGGTTCCCACAGGTCAAGGAGAACAGGGAAAACCTGGAAAAGTCAGGGAATTTGAAATTACGAAAAAAAGTCAGGGAAATATCAGGAAAAATTGTAAATATTGCTCAAAAACCTGGAAAAATGATGATACAAACCTGGAAAATGTTTTTTGAGCATTCAATTTATATCGCAAATCATGTTACTATGTTGTCTTTTATGTCGCGAGCTATGTTCTGTTTCATACCGCAAGTTTTTTTTTATGTCTCGAACCAAATTTTGTGACTGGAATTTTCTAAAAATAGACCTGGAAAAGTCAGGGAATTTTATTTTTGAAATTGAGTGGGAACCTTGATTACATGTGGGTGCTTATGTACATACTAGCTTAATCATCTGAATGAACCAAACAATCAATTATTTAGTCGAACTGAATTTTTAAAGTATACTGAAACTTTAACAGTTTTTAGTTTGCACCCTTCTGAAAAGATTTCTAGTGATGCCACTGATTCATGATTATATTAAGTTAATAAAAATCTAAATCTTCTAAAGGTTTAGAATTTGTACTGAGTACACATGTTAACATAGTAATTAAAATATATTAAAAAGCACTTTAAACACATTTTAAAATTTATTAAAATCGTTTACAAAGCTTTCCGCCACAACGTTATGGCATCATCATGTAATTTACACAAAAACAGATGAGACAGCATTTTATATATACCAGGAATTTTGATACGGTTACAGTATAAGGATAACTTGAATAAAATAGGATGAATCCATTTGTTACTTGAGCACAGGGTTGGGTTTCTTCCAGGACAGTGGAAGAAACTGGAAGAAATGGAAGAAACCAACCAAAAGACAAAACAGATGTTCAGAATTAAAATTTATGAACTATATAAACTCAAAGTATAAATATAATGCCAAATCTAAACTATAATTCAATTAATATAAAAAATATCTTTAGAAAAATAAGTTATTTGATAACAAACACTAAGTATATACAGGTGATGTGTTTTTACTTTTCAATGCTAATATTTTTAGAATTTTTTGCATAGATACTATCTCATAATATTATTATACGTTCAAACAGTACAAGTGATAATAATTATGGAATTTTTAGCCATAATATTTGCACTTCTTTTTTTTTTTAAAGGATACAACTTTTTGTATAAACTCGAAGCTGGTACCCAATGAACTGTATCAATAAGTAAGATACCTACTTTTAAACTGTCCTGCAAGCTCTCTAGGATAAAATAAAATAATCCATAGTTTGTATTTATCTATTTTAAGTTGAAAAATAAAGTGCAGTATTGAACTACGAAAAAACTTTTCATTTTTTTTACAGTCAACTCCCTCTAACTCACAAAAGTTTTGTCCAAAGGTTGTGCAGATAATAGGAATTTGCATATTAGAGATCATTGCCTTTGTTTACAGTTTTCTTTTGCAGGTACAAAGTCTGTTACTATTAATTAAATAGACGTCAAAACGGAAAGAGGATTTTAAATAAATTTTAGAATAAATATTTCTTCAATATTAATACTAATGTATCACATTCATATATGATGGTAAATAATTTAAGCATATTCAAATAATAGGTACCTATACAATGTAAACCTTATTTTTGGAAAAATAGTCTGAAACTTTTTTATTATGTTTCTTTATGCATAAGAAACATCTCATATTAAATTTAGCTTAAACTATAGTTTAAGTATAGGGACTTTGAAGTCCCAATGAAATCCTGTAGTAAATTTAGGCTATATTAAGGAATTTGTTTGATGGGACTTTAAAGTCCCGGTGGGATACAAAGGGTTAAAAGGTACTTGAAATAATGTTAGTTGTAGTGTTGAAGAATGGAGTAATTTGCAACAAGAGCAGATCAATAGTTTGATTGATACTACGTGATCTAGAATGAAAATTTTATTTCATACTAAAAAAAGGGTCAACTGACTATTAATTAATAATAATGTGTTAGTTTTTAAATACAGTACAAATTCGGAATTGTCGGGACTGCAGCAATTCCGGATTTCCGAATTTTCCGGATTTTTAGTCATGCCTAAAAAATATAATATTTTGGTTTAAGTATTTGGATAACATGCAAATTCAAGTAAAAAAATAATGTATTACAATTTTTAAATGTATTCTGTAATATGTATATATATATATATATTTATCAACTTTAACAATAAATAAATTAAAAATTAAACTTGAAAAACAAAACAGATTTATTAAAATATTTGCGTACAAAAATTAGTACAAGTTACAGTAGAAAAAAATAAATTAGAAAAACATAACACTTTTAAAACATTTCATGACTTTTTTTTATTATTTATTTAAGTACTTTAGGTTTTCAACTAAAAGTTTGAGCATAATTGAAATAGAATACAGAATTTAGTTCTCAATTAGATAAATGTTTAAGAATTGTTACTACCTATTATTATAATCTTCTTCTCCCTCCTCGTTCAGAATTTGCAAATGTCGGTTTTGAAGATTACTAAGAAATAAAATACTTTTTCAGTTTTTTATTGAAATATATTTATACTTAAAAAAAAAATAAAAAATCGCTGTTGATGATGATGATAACCGCCGCTGAAATTGTCTGGATTTTCGGCTTCGTACTATAAAAGTTTCAGTATTTCTTTTAACAAATATATTTTTTTCTTAATTCCCTGCCTATTTACTTTTGACACAGTTGTGTACATAATTTCATGATGTATGAAGAGTTTTGATGTCACATTTATAATGTGCTAGTTTTTTAATAAAAGTTTCAGTATTTTTTTAATAAATATATTTTTTCTTAATACCCTGCCTATTTACTTTTGACACAGTAGTGTACATAATTTCATTGAGATGTACGAAGAGTTTTGATGTCGTATTTCTTTCTTTCTGTGGTTTCTTGGTTCATCGACTAATCACGAGAAAATTCTATAAAATATGTATTTCAAATGGCTTCAGAAATTTTTGTGCATGCTTAAATTCCTATATTTTGGTTTTTGAAAAATTAACCTTGTAGGCACACATATAAAGGATTAGACAAATATTTATTTTTATTTGACAAAGACCTATATGCTAAGAAATAAAAAATCTCTGAAAGATGAATTTTCAGTGCTCTAAGAAAGAATGTAATTCCTCCCCTCCGCTTCTCATCATTGTTTCGTACATTCACAAAATATTTTTTATCTGCCCATGCTTAAAATTTTCAGGTTTCAAGTAACCAAGGTAATTTTAACCCTCCATTAAAAAATCAAGCGCATTTCTCTCTATACATTTTTTTCCCCCAAAAATGAATTTCATAAAATAATTCTTAGGAAATTAGAATGTCAAAAATGGAGTTATCAGTCAGTTCCCTTTGTACTTCTAATAAAATAACATCAGAGTACAGAAAAAAAAAAAAAAAAATAATAATAATAATGTCTAAAATAGAATATCTATAATTTTAGGCATGTCAAGATGAGTGCTTTAATGTGTTAGAAATATTAGAATATAATTCAATAAAATTTGAGATTGAATTTAAATTGGGGAGGGGGCAAAAAAAGTTATATGGTTGTGTTTAGATTGGAGATTTTTTTTAAAAAAAAGGGGGGGGGGAGGGGACTTATTTTCAAAATGCTATAAGATCTTAATTGTTATTAAAGAACACTGCTGTTAGCTGAAAATACTAATCTATAGCAGAATGCTTTTTCATAGAAGCAAAATTTTACTTTGATATTTTGTCCCCCTTCAAAGTAAAATCTTTCTTAATCCAAGCTTAAATTATTTCACATTATTTGTAGACTTTATTTATTTATTTAATTTTATTTTTAATACAGGTAAGGCAGGCTATTAGGGTTCTTATTCGGCATGGCTTTTGTATTTTTTCTTTGGATGAAAAAGGGATGGTGGAATATAAAGTGAAACATGAAAATGTACTTTTATTGCTTCATTATGAAAGTTATGCCTGCTATGCTCAAATGGTGTAAGTATTTTAAAACTTATTATTAAATTAACCTGAAAAGAATTGATGATATTAAAACTTGTACTAGAGGCATTGCTGCATGATCATCTAAATAATGTTCCTTTTAATATTTTGAAATATGAGCTGTTAGCACTTTGAAAATCATTGATCATATTACTGTCTTCTCCTGACATTGGTTACAATGTTGTCATTTTAACATGAAACAAGAGATATTATGTGAAATAAGAGAGAGAAAATTTTGTGACATAATTTTGTCATCAAACATGATACAATTCTGCCTTTTTTTCTGACTCTCCCACCAATATATTTATATAACAATTTTTACCGTAATGGATTGTGGAAACATACTACAAAAAGATTACAATATAAATATAGTGGTGGGAGAGGGAAGAAAAAAAAACCAAACCTGTACCATATGATGATATATAATAATTTTTAGTAATTTTATATACATTAAAGCAAATTGTAATTCTAGGTTACATAGAAAAGTTTAATTATCTTAATCTACCACTTTTACCTTTTAATTGAGGATTATCTTATTTTATGGCAGTTTTTAATATAAATAAAATACAATCAGCTCTGTTAAATAAGTGCAGCATTGAAACAAGAATTTAGTGGATTGTAAAGTTATGAACACTATAGATTATTGTTTTATTTGTATAGATATATTTTAAATTCAAATATAAATAAGCAATATTATTTTGAAAATGCAAAAATAACGTATTTACAAAGCCATCTGTTTATAAAATGTATTCTCTTCCCCCCTCCCCCAAGATTTATTGGTCATTTTCAGTCTTAAATAATGTATGACAAATGTTCATTGATAATTAAAATTTTAGTTTAGGATGAATGTATTTTTAGTTCCCCGTCATACTATAGGTATTCATAAAATATTTTCAAACTTGTTTTTTTTTTTTTTTTTTTTTTTTAAATTTTTTACATATTTTGACATGTGAGGAATTCATAAATAGCAAAATTGATATGGTAAATTAGTGATTTTCTAGTTTGTAGGCATTATTTTAAAAACAAATTATCATTAAAAAAAAGTCAGACCAGTTTTGAAATATTACTTATAATACTAGTACTGGCAAGAATCCTGTTGATTTTTAGTATTCTAATTTGAAAACTTTTTAAGTTATTCAAAATTTATAACTTTCTTAACATGAGAGAATACAACAAAATTTTGCATAAATATGCATTATGATAATTATTTTCTTTGTAAAGATGTCCGATTAGTTTGAAAATATTATTTATGATACTGGTATGAACATTTCACTTTGAATACATTCTAAGTTATTTAAATGCATCAGACTGAAGAAAGGTTAGCCTAGTCAAAAAGAGAGGATTTCAGTCAGTGACCATTTTGGGTAAGTGACAGAATTCATTTCACCTAACATGAGCATTGTATGACAACAAAAGAAATTTATGACAAATATGCGATGGGAATATAAGAACATATTTTATATTTTTATATTTCTGTTCATCGTGCCCTTGACTTTTGTTCTGTACCTGAATTCCTCATCTCTGAAATCAAATATTTAAAAGTGATTGGTGGTGACAAAGGTTGCATCCTTTTCATTATTGATAAAGCACTTTTTAAATTAGAACATCCCCCTATTCCAAGTCCTTCTCTGTCTAAGTCCTCTTCCAATATGGGTATTGTTTTGCCTTTTTTCCCTAAATCTAGTTTTGCCATGACTTTATAATAGTTTTCTCACCTACATACAAATTAGCTCTTTCCATGTTAAAAGACCCTATTGATATACACAACTCTTGGAGTATTTCTAGTATTCCTTGTCAATGTGGACAATCATATATTGGTCAAACAAAATGTAAACTCAAGTTTTGTTGTCTTAAACAGCACATGGGTTATATTCAAAAACAAGAAATAAAAAAATTGACCATTGCTAAGCATTGTTGGGAGATTACTATATTTTTAGTTTTAATTCAGCAAAAATAATCTGTCGGCCTAAACACTTACATGAACTCAATTTTCTAGAAGCTTTCCTTATCTACAAAAATCATTAAAATGTCATTAATTGTGATTTTGCTGTACTCTTTCTCTCTGATTGTTGGAAATATTACATAAAATCCACATATGTTTGATTTTCACCTTCCATTTACATAGTTTTCTATATCCCAACTTCCTATTGGCTTCTATATCCCACGTTTAGTTTCTTAAATTCCTATTGGCTGCTATTCTGACTTTAAAATTCGCTTTCCTATCTATCTATATAAAATCGCTTATCCTGTCTAAGTGAGTTAGTGAGTGACTCATCATAATCATCGCCCAGCCCAAAACCCTGCACCCAGAAGCATGAAACTTGGTGGAAACATTCCTTTTGTGAGGTAGACACTCACTAAGAAGTGATTTTGCTAAATTTGCCATCCAAGGGTGGGGGGCGAAGCGTGATTTAACAAAAACCTCTATATTTCAAAGAAAGAAACAGATATCTGTAAAATTTTTGCCTGCTAGTTTATATATAAGAGCAATCAATAATCCAACTTGTCATTCTGCACTGATGATGGTATGCTTAATGCTACTGAAACTGCAGTTTGCTTTTAATATTTTTTCATTGACATTTTCAACGTTGTGTAAATATTTATATTTCTGTTCAATGTCAAGTCTGGATATGTATGTATCTACCTACTTTCATTGACTTCTTTTTTTTCATATATTTTTTAACGACATACTTTATGCATTATTAGTTCAGAACTTCAAAAATAATTAGATTCAGATCTGGCATTTATAGTGGCTTGTAGTTATCATGCAGTGAAATAACCTTCAGGGGTAAAAAATTAGGGATATGTGGAATGGAGTTGGGTATAATTCCATCATTGATTAACATATCTCATATATATAATATGCTTTATTTTCAGTAATGCATAGTTTTCATGGTGGATTTTTCATATTATATTTTTTTCTAACTTTATTAGATGTGGTGATCTTGCTGATGCACTTGTGATAGAGATATTGAATAATGGCTATCTGACTATGAGTGAAGCTCTTCTGAATGTTTTTGAAAGACTTCAAGATACAAAGGAAGCACTGAGTGCTGGTTTGTATTCCTTATTGTTTTTACATTAATGTATCACTGGTTTTACTCAATGAATTATTCATATCTTTAAGCTTAGTTCAACAAAAGTTATTAAGGTGTTCGATCATCTTCTCATACTAATCTTGAGCTTTCATGTTTTAGCAAAACTATTAAATTGTCTTAGAATTAATAAAAGATATTTACATTTGCTGATTGCAGATATTTTTCTCTCTTGAACAGCAAACTGGGTTGCTATGGTACCTAAAAAATTCAGGGAATTTCAAAATTTATTGTAGAAACAGGGAAAATTAAGGAATTTAGAGAATTTTTAGAACATTATAAGAAAAACTTTTCATAATAATGTTTAATTTTAGTTTCATAATAGAGAAAGGATATATTAACATTTTAGAAAAACAATTAAAATACTTTACTAAAATCTTTTTTGATTGTGCAGATATATTTCGGCTGCAATTACAGCCATCATCAGTGAACTTGTGATCTATGTTTACTCCGGCTTCATCTTTCCCTCTCTCTTTTCTCTTCTCTTCAGTTTGGTTATGATATGTTGCTATTCGGGTGGAATTGTGCTACGCTCTGATTCATTAACAGAAGAGTTAGTTAGTATTTCAATGGCTTCGCATTTTGGAGCATATTGGTGTGAATTATAGGGAGCTATTTTTTGGATATTAAGTGTTAAGGTTATTAGTGGATAATAGTGTTAAGGTTAACAGGGTTAGTAAGATGTGTTCTAAAAAGGGCGTTGGATTGTTTATTAAATTTAAGGTCGGAGAAATGTTTGGTTTCGCGTTCTTTTATTTGTTGTTTAGTCATACCTGTATAACAAGCTTCGATGTTGTTTTCAAATGTGAAATTAATTTTATAAACTCCAGGGTCGTTTTTAAAATTGATGGGGGTCTTTTTCATTTTTAAACATTGGAAAATATTTTTGTTTGGTCTTATTGGGATATTTTGTCCCTTCATATTTAATTTTGTTAGCAGCTCCATTACAATATGGTATAGTGGGAGTGAAATTAGAGAGAAGCATTAAAAAAAATTATACCCCTATGGGACTAATTTTCTCAAGTTTATTAAATTGTTTGAAAGAGTGAAACAAATCTAATATATGTTTTTAAATTTTCCTACAGAAATGATCATTACTAAAATTGCATGCTTACTCTTTATTTTCTTTTACAGGGATGCCCAAAGCTGTTAGGTATGTTACATTCACTGAACAAACATATAAATTTGAGATGAAAACACACTGACATGATTTTCACTTTTATTTATTTTCTGAAATATTCAGTGATTCAAATTTGTATAAACACCAGTAACTATTCGATGTTCAGAAAGTCCAGGGAAGCGACTCCAAATTCTTTTAAAGATATCATAATTACATTAAAAATTTAGCATTAAAATGTTTAAAAACCTAATTCATTAATTTACATTTATAATTTATTACCATTATGGCTTCTTTATATAAACAGAAGCTACCAGTACTGAAGATGACTGCGGAGGCAGTTGAAAGTACTTTATATAAAAAAGCCATGATGGTAATAAATTATAAAACGTAAATTAATTAAAAACTTAGTTTGCAAATGGAAAATGCAACATTAAAAAGGCATCTAGAATGGCATACAAACAGGTATTCTTAAGCCAAATAGTATTTTAGCATTTTGCTTAGTTTTTTTTTTACTGAAGAAATTATGAACTCAGCTTAATCCTTTTAAGCCATCCCCCCCCCACACACACACACCTCTGTGGGCTACCCATCATTAATAAGGACTGCTACTAGTTCTAATAATACCCTGGAGCAGAAAGTGCTTAAAACTGCGACGCACGTCGCAGAACAATTGAGAATTTTGCAGAACATTTCATCTATCCCCTAACTGGATGATGTTGATTGATACAGCTAACATTTTAAAATTAATAAAACCTAGATATGCTCAACTGACCTGTAAATCTGTTAGCATACTAGGAAATTGCTGGAAACAGTCATTGTTTCAATGTATAGACAAAATTTATAAACATTTTGTAAGTAGTATATCCACATTAATGTGACAATATTAATGCCAAAAGCCACTGAAAAAATTGCAAATTCTGGGTGTATGCCTCAGTTGTAGATTATAAAAATTTTAAACCATGTTTTATTATAAATGTGTAATAAATATTTTACTAATAAGTATTATTTTTATGCTTATTTTGCATTTTTCTGTGCTTTGACAAATTTGGACAAAATACCTGCAGAACATTTGCAAATTTTAATGTCTCGTTGCAGAACATCGGATATAATTCTGCTCCTGGGGAATAATATTTGTTGAACAAAAGATTTAGTATGCTATTATCAATGTACAGTTTGAAAAAAGATTTTTTCACTTTTATATTCAGTAATTTTTCTTTATTTAATTACTCTATATAATGATTTTTCTTTCTTAAAAAAAATTTAATAATCTGAGTTCCATTTATATAATTACAGCCCTTTTTTTTTTTTCTGTTTTTCTGTTTGCTGTATGAAGTAACATTTATTTTACATATTCAAAATGCTATCTTTTTATAGGATACTCTTTAAAGACAATTGAAGAGAAGTTTGTGCAGTTAGTTGAAAAACATTTTCTTATTCGTTGTCCATATCCTCATCCATCAAATAATGGGACTATGCCAAATTTATCCATTTCAGAACATGAATTCTTTGTTGTACCTAAGGTAATTATCATTACTAGCAAACCTGTGCAAAATTTTTGCACTTTATTTCTTTTCTTATTTACCTTTAAAATTTGAAACTTAGGAATATTATACCAATTTCACCACTTAATTAAAATTTCAATTTACCAGAAGCCAAATTATTATTAGATCCAATTTAATATTGTGCAATGGTGAAACCAAAATTATTTAAAGAAAAGTTTCAAAATAAAATTCATGGTTGATGACTCAGTTTTCATACTTCTGCAGGCAGTATGGTTTTAGTAAAGGACCCCGTGACGCCTTTTAAATTTTAATCGCCAAGAATGAAATGACATTTTATTTATTTATTTTTGAGTAATTTTTTGTAAAAAAAAAAAAAAAAAAAAGAAATCCTATTTTGATTATACTTTTTATGATTGAGTTTTTTAGTCAATTTATGATAATAATTCATATTCTGTTTATATCTTTAAAATATTGCTAGGTTTAAAATGACACTTGCAATGATTCTGAAGAAATAACTTTTAAAAATACATTTTCTATAAAATAATGTTATCATACAAATGTCGTCATGTTTTCTTATTAGATCATTAAGCTGAGACTGCGTGCACAATATTTAAATATTGTTCAATTTTAAATATTTTTTATCCTCGTGTATTTTATGAATTTCACCATTATCGTATCGTTTCGACAAAAATTAATTGAAATTGGTCCACGTTAGAGAAATATTATATAGATTATTTAATTATTTATTTTCTAATGATCTTTGTTAATAATTTAGCATCCATGTTACCTCTATCTAAGTATGCAACACATTGTGAATCTATAATAAAGAACATTGCTTGCAAGTTACATTTTCTAAAAGGCTAAATTTATTCATTTTCTAAATCATGAATAGTTTTAGAAATTTTATCTCTAAGTAATTTAAAGAAGCTTCATTGTTTGTGTTTATTAATGTCAACATAACACATAATAAAAATAAAATCGAAAATAATTATTTTAAATTCCTATAAATATTCTGTTTTTGTTAAAGAGAAAATATATTTAATTCAGAAATTTATTTATCAACCTTGAAAGTTCATACAGAAATTTTTGGAGTGGAAGGCTGATTTTTTATACTAACTATGTGAAAAATACCAGAGCTGGGAATCGAACCCGGGCCTTCTGCTTTGCGTGCAGATGCTCAAACCATTGAGCTATCCTGGCTGATTACCAGCTAGGCATTTCTCACATAACATTCGTTGGCAAAGTCACCAAGTCTGTAAACACAGCTATATCAAGTGACATTAAAATTCATGGCACAACTGCGGATTTGAGCATCCGCACGTAAAGCGGAAGGCTCGGGTTCGATACCCAGCTCTGGTATTTTTCACATAGTTGGGTTAAAAAATCAGCCTTCCACTCCAAAATTTTCTGTATGAACTTTCAAGGTTGATAAATAAATTTCTAAATTAAAATTTCATGGTCTATTGGAGTTGTGCCATGAATTTTAATGTCACTTGATATAGCTGCGTTTACAGAATTGGTGACTTTGCCAACGAATGTTATGTGAGAAATGCCTAGCTGGTAATCAGCCAGGGTAGCTCAATGGTTTGAGCATCTGCACGTAAAGCGGAAGGCCCGGGTTTGATTCCCGGCTCTGGTATTTTTCACATAGTTGGTATATATATATATATATATATATATATATATATAAATCAGCCTTCCACTCCAACATTTTCTGTGAGAAAATATATGTTTATATTTTAAATTATATGAGAAAAAATGGCTTTTTCTTTGAAAATGTAGTGGTAACCAACAAATTTTAATCTTCTACCGTCTGATAATTTTCTCTTCTATTTTCAATGGTTGTATGTCCTCCTGAAAAATGGACACATTGAATATTTTCCTATCTTTTATTAAGGATTGAAATAGTTAATATTGGTGAGGTTTGATTTCTTTGCAAACTGTCACTGCCTAGTATTTTGTCATAAGTTGATATTATTTAAAATGAGCATTGAAATCAAAATAGCTTGCAAAATTTGTGTGTCTAACTTTAATTCATTGTACTTATATCTCAATATTACTAAAATAAAACTGATTAGATTCATATCCTCCCCCCCCCCCCATCCCAAAGTTTAAATGTATGTTCATTGTTTTCCTTATTCAACACTAGCAGCTCTTAAACATTTTCCAACATATGAAGTTCTTACATTATGCACAAAATTCTATATCTCACCCACTAGTTATTTATAAAATAAAAGTACATTATACAGAATTTCGGCTCTCGAAGCTGATTGTGCTCGTTTTGAACCCAGGTTGTACTTGTCAGTAGAGTTTAATCTAGGAAAAAAGTTTCTTTAGCATTTTCGCAAAAATGCACGAGCAGTAACTTAGCTGTTTCAAAACTAATTTAATTCTTTGGATAATATTGATTTCTTTTTCTTGACTTGGTTATTCCAATTTTGATTTCTATTTCTTTTGTTGCCTGATGATTTTTAACCAAGCATCCATACTTGTGATTTAAGAAACATGAATCTGTGAAACTTTGGTTTTGATTTCAACAATAGAAAAAGAGGGAGCTATGTTATATATGCAAAATGAAAAAGTCATTTAAGAGGGGAGTAATGGGTGGGAGTAGATTATTGTGCAATACTCGTGTTGAGGATGCTTTTATGAAGCAAATTCTGAATTCTAATGGTTTTAAATATTTTTGGATTTAAATTGAACAATTAAAAATTGAAATTTAATCCAAATACAATCAACTCTCATTAATCTGTAGACCTATAATCCTGAAATCCCTCTGATTCGCTGTTGATTTTTTAATGCAAAGAAAGAAATTTGTAGCTGAGATAAAAAAAAAAAATTAGCAACTTTTCTTGCGTTTTTTTTTTTTTTTTCCATTTTTTAATTAAATTTTCAGCTTAATCCTTGCTTTCAACCATTATTTAAGCTGCAAGTTTTAATTTATGAAATGATGCAATGCATATGAACACTCGTGCTTTTTTTTTTTTAGATGAAATCAAGTTATTCTATTGCAGCATTTAAATTAAATATTAAAAAAAAAAATCAGCAAAAGGAAAGTGTAAATAAAGGCAATTCTGCAAAATCCTATAATCTGCACAATCTTTGGACTAAACTTTTGTGGATTCAAGAAAGTTAGCTGTATACTGAATAAATAACATTTCCCATTATTTTTGCCCGTGAATACAGTAGAACCTCGATCCATCATTTTTCACGGGGTGCGTGATAAAAAACGATCAAAGTAGGAAAACGAAGAATGTGGGTTAAAGTCAAAACATCAAGAAACAATGCTCATGGATAAATACACACAATGTATTCAGTATACTACTAATAAAAACTAATTTGTTACTTTCCAAACTGTCAAAGAAATAAATCAATGTTGTAAAACATTAAGTAAAATTTATTTTTAAGATAAAAAATTTTATGTTGGGTTTTTTGTTTCTTTGATAAATTAAACAGGAAATTTTACAGATTTACAACATTTTTCTGGTCCTTTTCTGTAATTTCATGTGCTTATGTAAAAGTTCGTGCATTTTTAAACTCCATAACTGAGTCATCGGCGTGAAAATTATCCTGTGTTTCTTCACCATTATTTTCATTTTTTGATATCAAACATTTTTTCCTATGCTTTAGGATATCACATGCTGCAATGTCTTGATTAATGCAAATATTATCACTAAATTTTGTACCAGACGCATCCTCTGCTACACGCAACCACTCTTCATTTGCATTATCAGTATCATCATCATTTTCTTGTCTTTTTGTTTGGTATTCTTCATCCTCTTTTCGCACATAACCACATTTTACGAAATTTTTTTTTGGATTACTAAAGAGTTTACTTCCTACCATGCTGAAATTACAAAACGAATAGATGGTCAGGATACATGGTATCACAATTTTGATCCCCCATGGAAATTTGGAAAAGAGTTATTTTAGGATGAAAGAAGTAATTCCAATTTGTATACCATATGGAACCGCTTGACCTTCAGGAGAAAATTTTTACAAGATCAGGTGAAAAAGTTTAAACGATGAATGCAGGAAAACGACTTTTTGAAGCATGATAGAGGCAGGTTTTGTTAACATTATTTAAATACAAATTGTGCAGGGACCATAGAAATAAAATGATCAGTGCGGGAAAACGATGGATGCGGGAACGATAGATTGGGGTTTCACTGTATTTGAATAAAAAATAGAGGTTATTATATAGAGATATTTTATGAAAATATCTTGTTTTTATTTTTTAGTGAAATTTTTACTAACATATTTTAGCAAAATGCTTAAGAAACTAATGATAGTTTCAATGTTGCTTGTTGGCTTAGCCATTTTGAGTATTCTAATGTTTTTTCTCTTTCTTTCTTTCTTCAAAACTGGCATAAGTACAGGGTAGAACCTCTGTCCTTCTGCTAGAACTAGAGCATTCTACTAGACCTAGTCTTTAAGCTTATTCACATATCTTTTTAAACAAATTCTCAACTGATTACCAAAATAATTGTCTCTCTTGAAATTTTTAAAAGAACTTCAAAATTATTTGATTTTTGTTGAGGATTTGTTTTTCAACCCAAATTCATCCTAGATAGACCCCTAAAAATGTCATTTTTGCCATATTTAGTTAATGAAAATTGTATTTTTTTGTGGTTGATTGACAAATAAAATGCAATATTTTTGTATACTACTGCTAAAACACAGAACTATTCCATTGTTTATTATGATAAAATTAGATTTAATGCAGTAAATTGCTGTTATTTGTGGAATTATTTATTTATTTATTATTATTTTTACAATGAGAATTACTGTAATAGGGAATTTAATTCATAATCAACAAAATTTTCTCTTTTTTCATAATTTAATCGTAAGTTAATACTTCATCATGAATTAACAAAAATTTTGCTTTTTTTTTTTTTTTTTTTTTTTCCAAGTGTGCCATAAATACACAATATTTTTGTGATCTGTCCCATTAACCAACTAATTCAAAGCTGGTACAAATCACTTACAGTAACAATGTTTTGTTTATTATTAATTTAAAAATTCATTTGAAATTTTATTATTTATTCTTATCCATCTTTTTTTATAATTGTATTCGATTTTTATTTTATTTTTAACATATTTTATTTGCTGATAAGTTTTAAAGTATTTTTAAATATACTTATGCATTACAGAAAAAAAAAAAAAAAATTAATTGTATGACATTTTATTTTTATTTTTCTAAAGTTGGTCTTTTTTTCTTTGAATTTGTCTGTATATTGTCAGTAATCTTTTTTATTTCTTTTTTCGGTGCTTTATACAAAATAAGTATCTATCATTCAGATTTGATAAAAATTTACATGTTTTAGAACTTGTTTCACTAAATTACATAAATATTATCATTATTATTTATTTATTTATTTTGGGGTTTCATATCAGTAGTAAAATGCATATAGAATATCATGTAATTAAAAGAAAATATTCACAAAAAATGTATTTTTAACAAATTATTTAAATTTTCTTGCATTTATTTAAAATCATAGCTATAACATTTTAAGGCAGTTGATTAAAATAAAGCTTGTGCATAATAATTTTTATTTTTTCTCTTTTTTTTAATAAATAGTTTTCACTGTAATTATCAGGATTTATTTGTATTTTAAACTTGTAGCATGTTATTTCTCGGCATGTTGAGCATAATGTTGTCAGATACAGCTCAAACTTGTTTTAGGTCTATTAATTTTAATCTGTAATTTATTCTTTCCTCTTAGATTGATTTCTGCAGAAATCGACCTATTGCAATCACTTAATTTACCTATCTATCTATATACATAATGGAAAAATTTTCATCACAATAACTTTCAAAATAATGAACTAAATCAAACTAAAGTTGGACAGTGGATTTTACAAATATCTTGGTTATGTTCATTAATCAAGTTGCTCTGCTATTGTGTTTCAAGTGGCAGCTACTTGAAAATTTCAAATCCACATTGTAAAAAGTGTATTAAGACCGGATTTGCTTAAATTTTGATGTGTACATAGACCATTGGGTCTCCATCAAGATTATTAATGAACTTGATTTGCCATCTTGTTTCAGAATGGCAAATACCCTAAGATAAGGGGCTACTTGAAACCAGGTTGCCAGATGAAAATTTGTAACCCCGTTAACTTTTGAAGTACTGAACTGATTCAAAGTGAAGTGGGACAGTGCACTTATATTACAAATATCTTGGATGAGTTTGCTGGGCAACTTGCTCTTCTCCATTTTGTTTCCAAGTGGTGACAACCTGAAATCATGCAGCCACTTGAAAATTTACCATCATGATAACTTTAGAAATACTGAATTAATTGCAAACAAAGTTGGACAGTGGTCTTATCTTACAAATATCTTTGATGAGTTTGCTGGCCAACTTGATCTACCATTTTGTTTCCAAGTGGTGGCCACCTGAAATTTTCTCATTTTGGAAATTTTTGAAATACTGAATTTATTTGAACCAAATTTGGACAGTAGACTTTATAAATATATTTGATATGTTTGTTGGCCATCTTGTTACAAGTGTCTTCGCCCTTGAAAATTTCAGATTCACATTAAAAAAAAAAATATTTAAGAATAAATTTCAGACTAAGAAATCAACCTACTTTTCTGACTGAGCTTAGAATGACTTAATTTAAAATTTAATTTTATAAAATCTTATTGAAATCTTCTTATTTATCCAAATTGTTTAATAAAAACTTTTTATTTATTTTGTTTAATTTAATTTATTTTTTTAAGGTATGCCTGAATTTGAGACAATATTCTGCCTGAAAGAGGGTTAAACATAAAGTAACATTCAGGAATTTATTTTATTTTATTAACTGAAATTAAATTTGTTTTTAATAGAATAAGAATTTTCATTTTTTTTTTTTTTTTTTTCTTTTTTAATGACAAATGCAGTTAGCAAAGAATATGCCTTAAATTTTATTTCTGCAACGGAATTTTACATTTTAAATGGTACAAAAAAGTTTTAAAGAGGTCTGTTTATCAAAGCAACGGTATTTGATTGGTATAAAAAGCGTAAAGAAATAGAGAATCTGTCTTAGATAACAAGTTCTTATATAGTTTGATTCCTGTTAAGTAATTTTAAAAGATAATTTAAGGGGATTTGTAACTTGGCTTCTCAAATTCTTTCAAAGCAACATGTTGAAATTGTCTGGAGAAGCTTTCTCAGAACAATTCCTATTTAAAATGCATTATTATTGGTGATAAAACTTGGATCTGTGTTTTTGATACAGAAACAGTTCAATAATCAAGTAAATAGTGCTTTAAATACAGAAACAGGTCAATAATCAATTTAGTACTGCTTTAAAAGGGAAGCAAGGGGAAAAGGTCATGTTATACTTGCTCAAAAATCGAAATAATGTTGATGGTTTTCTTTTATTGCCATGATTATATGCATTACAATTTCCTACCAACTGTCCAAGTAGTCAATAAGGTTTATTATTTGAATATTTTATGTCATTTACACAAAGCATTTGTGTAAATGATTTGATCCCCCCCCCCCATTTACCATTGGGGGGGGGGGGATTGAATTATGGCAAGAAAACGAATGGGTGTTGCATCACAATAATGTGTCTTCTGAAAAAAACATTATTAATTTTTAAGTTTTTTTTTTTTTTTTTTTTTTTTTTTTCAAAATATTCAACTTTACAAGCTCTATGTTCATTTGGTATGACACTGTATAAGTTTTCATCATTTTCATAGTCAAAACTGCCTTTTTGTGATCATTGTTCTGATTTCATTGATTTAACAAAAGAAAATTCACTAAAATTCCTGAGGGAATGTCATTTAAAAACCCATTTAAGGCATGTTTTGAAGGTTGGAAAAGTCTTGGCTAAAGTATATTAATATTAGAGTCTGAAAAGATTAGTTTGAAGGAGATGTAATAAAGTTTTCTCAATAAATTGGTATCTTATTTTATACTAGCATCTCGTGTACTTTATGATTGCAGTAGTGCATTTTAAGTTAATATATATATTTTTTAATTGCTTGAAGCTTTATTTAATCAAATTTTTCTTCCAGATACAATTACAGCTACTAGAATCAAGTTTAACAGATGAACCATTACCTAAAAAGCGAAAAATTGAGTATCCTGATAAAGATATTTATTGGAAGATAAATCATGACAAATATATTGAATATTTTAGGTATGATAAGCATTAAGTAAGATCTGATTTTTTTTTTTTTTTTTTTTCTCAATTTATATATATATATGAAGTGAAAAAATTTCTTTACATTTGTTTTGATTTCAACAACAGCAAGGATAGAATAAAAAATACAGAGAGTGTTCATGCAATTTTGTAATGATTTAATAAAGATATACAGTAGAGAGCCAGAAATCCGCCGACCTAAAATCCGCCAAAGTCTGAAATCCGCACAGCTTGTCAGATACAAACAATGAAATTCACTAATAATAAATTACAAAACTGCAAATCAGAATTTTTGAAAAAGATCTTGAATACAGATTTTATGTTTGCATTTTATGATTACAAAAAAGAAAAACAAAATAATAATAATATGAAAGACTGCAAGAATGAGATGATGAAGGCATAATTTGTAAAGAAGAACTCAATCAAATTCATAGAAAA
This sequence comes from Salticus scenicus, assembly GCA_963930645.1. Taxonomy (NCBI): domain Eukaryota; kingdom Metazoa; phylum Arthropoda; class Arachnida; order Araneae; family Salticidae; genus Salticus; species Salticus scenicus. Next base: position 39,510,412 of record OZ005654.1, on the reverse strand, counting down.
ATAAATCTGTGTTACTACTATTTACAATAAATAAATAATGCAGATTGAAGTTCAGTTTAAAACTAGCTAATTGTGAACAGATTTTATCTAAATTTGACAAATATATATATATTTTTCATTTTTATTTATTGTTTTCATTATGAACCTTATCGATTTTGAGCATTCTACTTTGAAAACCTTGTAAGTTATTCAAAGTTCACAATAGTTAAATTTTAACATGGAAAAATAAAGCCGAATTTCACATTAATGTGCATTATGAGGACTACTTTTCAATAAAGGTATTGGAACAGTTTTAGAATATCATTTATAATATTAGCATGACCATCATAGATTATGAATATCATTGTCCTACAAAAACATTGTGCATTCTCTAAGATTTTTTTAACATGGTACAATCAGACAAAATTTCATAAAAATCTGCATTATAACATTATTTTCTTTATAAATAAGTTGGATCAGTTTAAAAATATAATTTATGATATTGCTATAAACATTATTGAACATAAACATTCTATTTTAGAAGCATGTTAAGTTATTTGAAATTAAAAAATTTCATAACATGGCAGAATGGGGCACTATTTCCCTCATACTTGATTATGGGGTTATTTCACCAGAAAAAGTATGGAATAACTTACCCTAATAAAATTACTAAATGAATTAGAATTTGGTAAATGTATCGAAGAAGAGAAAGGATAGCCTTCAGGTGACAGGGTGGCGACAATCAGGGAAATCATGGAAAAATCAGGGTACATTATCAATCAGGAAATATCAGGGAAAAATCAGGGAATGTAGTAGAAACACCCAAAAATCATGGAAATTTTCATTTTTGTCCTGCAAACATGACTAAAAGATTGCTAAACTAGTGTTATCTTAGTCATGATTACACTAGATTGCCTGCTTTCTAGTTGAATCTCGACAAGTTAAATTTTTTTTTTTTTTATTAAATATTTTTAGCGCAACAACTTGAGGAATAATTTTATGTTCTGATGTTAATCAATGTGGTGTAATTAAAATGATTAATATTTTTATAACTTTGTTAATTTCTCCCAAATTTTTAACTTTTTATTTTCCTTTTTGTAAGTGAACAAAGAAAAAATAAAAAGATTTAGATATTTTTGCCCTTCAGTATATATTTTTTAAGTGCAGTGGTTTAGCGAGCATGTTACACGAGAGTGAGATACAGAAAAAATTATTGAATATATATGGAGTTTGGTAACAGAAATCATGGAAATCTGTTAAAATTTGTCAGGGAAATCGGGGGAAAAATCAGGGAACTTTTTTTCTGAATTTCTGTAGCTACCCTGGTTGAGATATTTTAGTCTGTTACTGTGCTGGTTGATCAGAAAAATACATTTCTCTTAACATGAATGTAGTATGCCCTACAGTAGAAATTTATGAGAACAAATATATGTGAGATTACCACAATTAAGCTAAATTAACATGCTACTTAATTATTTTCTTGATTAAGAGAAACTCTACTAATAAGTGAAGAGTTCTTTATTTATAACGACACTAACATTTAATGAAGACATTATGAAACACATATTCAAGTTGAAGCTTAATGCTGACATAAAATCAGTTAGAAGCACTTATGCTCTCTTTCAAATAAGAAAACAATATAAGAAGTAATCTCTGAGAAGCTATCTCCTCCCATGACCTTCTGTAATGATTCCTGTCAAAACTCTGGATGCTTTCCTGCTTATTACCTTTCCTGGTTCATGCCTGTTGTCATTCATTTTTTTTTTTATAATTCTCTGATGCAACAGTTGAGTCGTAGTACATTTCTCATACATGATAGGGAACTGAGCAGAATCCACAGATTCTAACTAGTTTGATGAACAGTCTCTACTCTGTCAGAATTTCAAATTGAGATTCTGATTTTTCAGTGTTCTGAATATTCTTAAGTTGTCCAATTTTCACTATACAGAGTGATATTATATACATATATATAAATCGCCTTGAAATTTTTCTTTAATACTTCATTTATTTAGTTAATATCATTCAAATTTTTGCTTTGTTTTGCTTTATATGAATTTTCCCTTTCTGAGTCAGCAATAAATTTTCATTATTCATTTAATGAGTTAATTATAAATATTATAAACGCAGCCCATTAACTCAAAAGATTTGAGTTAAATGTGTGTTGCTTAATGTTTTTTTTTTTTTTACATATGTAGGAATGAATCAATAATTCATGCTTGTGCTATTCATTTGGATGAAAAAGCTGCAGAAGTTGTCAAAACAATGTTAACTTTATCAGAAAACAGATCAAATCGTCTCTCACCTACTACAAATGCAGTCTCTCATAACGAGATTCTGCAGAAAATTCGCCAGTCTTCTAATATAAAATTACAAGTGAGTACCCATTGTACATAACAATGATAATTATTTCATTTATTTATTTTTTGTAACAATCAGCTTTATAAAAATGCATCTCAGCTAAACTTAGCTAAATAGTTTTAATTACAACTACTTGTTAAATTGCTGCTTTTTTGCTGGAGTCATACTTATTTAATTTTTTTTTTCCACCTGATGAAGAATTATACATAATTATTCTGATCCAAAACAATTATTGCAAGTTTTTGCAACAATTTTTTTTTTTTTTTTTTTTTTTTTTTTTTTTTTTTTGTTCATGAATTCTGCATCAATCTTACAGTGCATTTTTCTGCTTTAATTACTTATATCTTCTGTGATGTTCAATGTTTTTTGATCAAGTTGAAATTTACATTGTTGGATATGAGATAAGTCTTTATCTCAGTGTTTGTGCTTCTATTGCTATAATTTTAGCATATTTTTAGTAATCTGGATTTCTGCAAATATTTGAGATCTTTGTTTATAATAGGGAAAAATTGTTGTAATTATATGTTGTGTAGATTATTTCTAAAAAATTTTTTTAAATTATTGGATGATTTCTTATAAAATTTCTTTATTTAGTGATATATATATATTAAAAAAAGAAAGAAAGAAAGAAAGAAAATGTTATTGGAATGATTTTATGCCATTTTGCATTTAAAAAGAAATTTATACGTATTTTAAGTACTGACAGAGACATTTCAAATGAAATTAAAAAAATCTTAATGCACAAGATAAATTTCTGGTAATAATTTTAGTTTATAAAATTATGATTTTAAATATATCATAATATATCAGTGATAGAAATAATCTTAATATAAATAAGTCATTGTATGTAGGTGGGTAGATCTTACATCTTCTCCCAAACCACAGAACTGATTTGAACCAAATTTGACACAGTTATTGCCTATAACTAGGGTTAAAGTATTGTGGGTGTTTAAAGTGTCTAGTGCATGTGCTTTGGAAGGGGGTGAAGAAAAACCCTCTTAAAAATCATATGTTTCAATGATTTCTACAGTAATATTGCAATAAGAAACTTCAAATGTGATACATAGGTTACTTTTAATGTATATAATCTCCTGAGATAGTTTTAAAAATCTGAAATTAAAAAGTAATGAAATGATTAAAAAAAGCATTCTAAAATTATACTTTTATCAAAAATGCTTACATGCAATTTAAACATTTTGGTGTGAGTACATCAAAATGACAGTGTCTTAATGTATATTTCTACTTTTGAGTATTTTTATGAGTGCCTCAAGGCAATCTTCAAAAAAAAAAAAAAAAAAACTTCTATAAGAAAAAAAAAAAAAAATGAATATTTGCCACTTCTTTTGATAGTGTAAGCCTAGAAACATTTTAAACAGAGATGATTTAATTGTATAAATTAAAAATATGATCAGGAGTCCTGTTTTTTCAAGTTTCTCTTATACTATTTCCGAATCAGACAGAGAAGTTACTCTTTTCGTGCAATCTGCCAATGATGTCAGCTATCGGCAGGTCAAAAAAAAAAAAAAAAAAAAATTTAAACACACGTGACTACATCGAGCTGCTTCAGAAATAAATTTAAAATTGCTAATTTAAGAGTTTTATGTGTGATAATTATTTTAAAATAAGGTTTAATATCACTATTTTACTTTATATATAGTTTTTAAGCTTAAAATATGTGCTTTCAATCATTGTTTCTAATGTACATTTTTTGCTAGAATTTGTGAACTTGTATATAAGCCGACCCCCGTACTTCAGCTTCTGAAACATTTCCAAAAATTCTCGGCTTATACACGGAAATATACAGTAATCTTCATTTTGACAGGGATTGTGAAAGCAGTTCATGTTAAAAGTAATTCACGGTAACAGTGTTCACTTTAACGAAGTCCGACTGTATAACTAGTAACCCATTCTTTATGTGGGAAAAAATTAAAAAAAGAAAAATTGAAAGCAAAGCCAATTAATGTGATCTGTTTGAAAGAAATTGTTATTCCTGAGTTCTGCTAAAGATCAAGCTTTGTTTAAATCTATTGCAAACCACTGATTTTTCATTTATGAAAAATGAGTAGAAATATTAGACACCCGCCTTATGGCTGTAAGAGTTAAATTCTGAAAGATTCTTTTACTTTAATTAGGGCTTAATAGGAGATATTTTTCTGACTTTTAAGCTTCTACAGGAAATCATTGTGATTTTTCATGTGCAAGGAACTGGTAGAAATGCTAAACATTCCTCTTTTCACCCCTTAAGGGTTAAATTTTGAAAGATTCCTATCTTTTATTTAAAATAGGGAGTAAGAAGAGATATTTTGCTAAATTTGAAGCTTTTATTGGAAACCACTGCAATTTTCTACATGCAAATAATCGGTAGAACTGCTAGACCCCCGTTCGCTTTCATCCACGTAAGGGTTATAATGAAAATATTCATTTTAAACCTTAATTAGGGTCTTAGAGGAGATATTTTGCTAAATTTCAAGCTTTTGTTGGAAACCACTGCATAGATACCATGAAAAGATTAAAAAACTTTGACTTCCATTTCAACCCTTTAAAGGTTAAATTTTGTTAATTCTGTTTATTGTGATCCCCTGCATCATGAAAATAACCTACTGTCCAAATGGCAGGTTGCATGTTACAGATAAATATTTGTCTGCATAACAAATATAATGCTCTTTTCTTTGATCTCTCTCTCTCACTCACTCACTGACATTTTTCAGACTTTTCCTCACTCACCCCAGTTCATTTGTATTCCTATAATATTAAAACAGATTTATATCCCTGTCATTAATAATTTTATATGTATATAAATATTTTTAACATTTTATTCTGGTGAACAAGTTTGTCATTTGATTAATTATCAATGTACATATTTGAGATAAATCATCTGTAATATCTGATTTATTCTAATAAAAGTTACTTCTAATGATAATAAATATGTTAATAAATATTTTCATGCTCATAGTTTCCGTTTAGCAATAAAAATTGAATATTTTTCTTTCAGGAGTTAGATTCCTATCTTTCAGTTTTGTGTGAAGGCATGGAAAGTTTTGTATCAAAAGCAGATGATCGAAGTGGTGGAATGTATGTTGTCAATGTCTCCAAAGTTCTGCAGAGGCTGATACATTCTCTTGCAGCGTCCGTTATTCGAGACAGATTTGGATCGAAATGTGCCAGGATATTCAGGTAAAAGAAAGCATTTGTCATTATGCTTCATGTGCTTGCATATTATTTCAACTATATTATTGCAACTGATTTTACTATTTTATTTTATGAATCACTTTTAACTTTTAAAAATTAATATTTGTATTTTTATCTGCAGTATTTTATTTAAATAAACAAAGCTCTTATGTCGATTTTCCCTTCCACAGTCTAGGGGTAAATTTGTCTGTATTTAGAATAGTTTATCATTGGGGTTATCTAGTGATGCAAAATTTTGATAACCTTGTACAGCTTTTCAAAATACGTAGAAGGATAAAAGTTGGTACACATGCTTGAAATACAACGAAGTTTTGTTAAAACCTATTAAAATATTACAAAAAATTAGATAATATACACTTATGACAATTATAAAAGGAACACTTTGGAGAAAAGGATTCAAATCAGATGTATCAACAATTACATCTTGACTTTAGAATGAAGAATCTTGTTGCAGCTGAAATAAAAAATTCACCTGCTCTTCTATTCACGGGGGAAATCAGTGCTAGTAGAGTCACAAATTGCCGTGAGATTCCATATGGTATTATTTTGAGACATTAATGTATACTGCACAAATAGCTCCTCCATTCCTACCTGTGCAAAACACCTTGTTGAAAATAAAAATGTTTGTTCTCTATATGTATGCCTGTTTGTATGTATGCACTGCAATAAATAATACAAAAAACTTGTCTCTTATTATTTTACCCGTATGTATGGCTTACGAAAGAGATTTAAAACAGCCTATTTTTCCTCAATTATAAATACTAATTTGACAAGCATTTTCTATCCCTTTCTACTTTATTTCTGTACTACAGCAAAATGCTATCTAAGGAACATAATTTTAACTAACGTGATCATTTTATAGCAATTATTTTGAGAAATTTGTATTATGTAAAACTGAAGTATATGTACCAATGAGGATAACAGTCAGTATCTTAAAGTTGTTGCTTTATAACAGTGTCTATTAAAATTTATCTTAGTAAAATTTTCAAATTTGAAATGGAGTGTGAAATTTCATCAGTCACTGATTTTGCCATTTTATATTAAAATATTAAATATTTTCCTATTTTAATAGACATTTAGCTATAATATAGTTTTAATGATCCATTATTAATATTTATTAGTGTAGTTCTCCTCTAAAAAATCAAAAGTATTTCAAAATTAGAATAGTTATTTTGTTTTTATAAAAAAAATAATTAATATTTTTAATTTTCCTCTCTGTTAGAAGCATAAATAAGGACATCCTCTTACTTACAACATGAATAATTCATGATTCTATATAAGAAGTATGGCAATAGTAATTTTTTTCCTTTCACAATAAGTTAAAACTTGTTTATGTAGCTTTTGCTACAAAATATCTTTTGCAAACACTAAGATTCTATTTCAGAGATGACTACTAAAGTTTTCTTTCTTTCTTTTTAATTTTGTATCAATTGAAATTCCTTCCTTTTAATATAAACAAATTAATAATAAATTAATTTTTATTTTCAGAATTCTTTTGGCAAAAAAAGTTTTGGATCCTAAACATATAGAAGAGCTTGCCATGCTTCATCCTAAAGATACTAAAGAGTACATCTATCAGCTATTCAAGGAACGTTTTATTAAAGCTCTTGTAAGAAAGTAATTTGTAAATAAATAAATAACTTACTTACCTATTTAATATTATTTAATTGACTAAGTAAATAGTTCGTAGAATTATTTATTTATTTTGCAAATGTTATATAAGAAATTTTACTTTATTTTTTTTTAACTTGCTAAAAAGAAAAAAAAAAGATACTTAATAATAATTTATTTACTTATTTGACATTTTTTAATAAAATAAATAAATAGTTTCTGCAGTTATTAATTTATTTTGCAAATGTTATAAGATATTTTACTTTTTTTTTTTTTTTTTTTTTGAGGGGGGGAAGACCCCCCCCCCCCCCTCTAGAAGCAAAACCGGTCAATTCCTTCAAATTAGAAAATGTGTTTTTTCAGTTCTATGTAAACATTTCCACCATATGAAAAGAAGAAAACATTCAAAAGAGGTCAAAACTATGTGTCATATGCGTTTGAAAACCACGATGTGCTGCAGAACAGGTGAGACTTGCTAATAAAAAAGAAAGGGAAAAAAAAAAAACTCTAAAACCATGCTTATGAAATAGTTTCTATGTACAAATTTTTATAAGCAATATGAATGAGGTTTTGTCTGAAAACCAATTAAAAACTTCACTATGAATGCATTTTTAACTATTTATAGCTATTTTCTTCTATCAAATTAAAGTGATAAATTATATATATATATATATATATAATTATGAAACTCTTGTACTCTGCAGTTATTTTAACTATCTTTGTGAAATCTAAAAAAAAACTGTGTGTAAACAAATATGTGAAAATTTTATTTTGTCAGAAATAGAGATATGAGGCTAGAATGTTCTCAGGGAAGGAGAATATTTTCCTACAACCAAAATTTAGAGAATCTTCTTCTTTCACATAGATAAATTGGCTTTTTTGAAGTTTTTTAGCAGACATCAAACTTTTTTTTTTTTTTAATATCTATATACTGTACACTCTTCTAAAATAATGTATCCTAGCTAGAGTCTTGCAACCTGACCCGAACCTGACAGATGAATTTTAATTGAACCCGAACCTGACAAAAAAATTTTAATCAACCCAAACCCACAATAAAAAATGTTGGTGACCTGAGACCTGACTTTTTTTTACCCAAATCTAAATAAACATTAATAATTCTTCTAAAAATCATGCAAAATATATTTAAGTTCTGAAATAAAGTAAATTTTCATTGTCACACAGTTGGTAAATCATTTTAAAAAGAATTAAAAATGTAATTACTAATACACTAAGTTTAAAATTTAAAACTATAAAAATATAGACTAATAATAATTTTTAACTCTTTATGTGTGATACGTATTTCAAGTGTACAAAACTGAGTTTCAAGTTTAGCGTTTTCGTAGTTTATTGTTTGATGTTTATCACACACACACAAAAATATAAAAATAATACAGTGCTGCAGACGCCTACTAAATGTCCTTTCTCGTCTAAATCTACATACATTTCAATAACTTAATAACATCTACAAGAGAAAAAATATCAGTTATTAGTTTGAGTTCACAGTCTATTTCAAAGGATGTGAGTAATCAAAATAGATGAATCACACATCTGATTATTCTCGGAGAGGGAGCCTGCTTTTCTATTATTATTATTCTAAATAATAATAATAGTAATAGTATTTGATGTTTTTTGTTAATCGTTTCAGTGGAATATGGATGTTTATTTCACTATAATAGTTTGGGTAAGCCCCATTGGCAGAAACATCATGACACGGCAACATAGTCGCGGACACAGAAAAAATGCTTGCAGACAGTTTTTGTCTGCACTAATAAAAAAATTAGTCTGCAACTTTCGGACACTCTTTGTCTGTACTAATAAAAAAATTGTCCACAACTTTTGGACAGTCTTTGTCTGCAGTCATAAAAAATTGTCTGCAATTTACGGACATTTTTTGCCCACGACAATGCTCTACCAATGTAGACGTTCTCTGGTAGAAACTCTAGACCCCCATACCTAGAGCCTTGGTAAGAACACACAAAACAGTGCTTAAGAATGGCGACTTAGGGAGCCTATAGATCTCCCTTGATAGGCAGTGTTATGCATGTATTCTTTTCTCCTGTTACCTGTTACTGAGATTCTGCAGGAACGTAGAAAAGTGCTAATTTCATTTAAAACTGTTCCAAAACTTCTCTTCCACTTCAAAATTCACTCATAAAAATTTCTGTATCAAAACTGAAACTAATACTTTTATTATTTATAATTATTTTTATTGTGTTGTGTCAAACATTGCTATAAATATTTAATTAAATGAGTTCAACTTATTATTTTATAATTGTTTAGATTATGTTGTTCTGTAGTAAAATTGTATTTGTGTATTGTTGCACGAGATCACCACTGTTGTTAAGCTCCAAGATTGCCGCTATTGGCTTTCAGGCTTTTTGAGTGAAAGCCATTTTCACCCCTGACTACATGCAAATTTTGCAGACAGATTATAAAATTTTAAAAGCCTGTCGCAGACAGCTACAAAACTTTCTGCCACTGGGGGGTAAGTGTATATTCATTATGGGTATATATAGCAAAGAAATTTCTACGTAATAAGGTAATTTTTTTGAAAGATGTTCTCAAGTCGACCGGACTCGTTGAAAACTGAACCCAAACCGCAGTAAAAAATATCCAATCAATCTGACCAGAACTTGACCCACAAGTGAAAAAAAAAAAAAATTGTCAACCCGACCCGATGCAGGACTCTAATCCTAGCTTTTTGAGGATCAAAAGTGGTACCATATAACATTAAACGGATTTTATATCCAATGTACCTCAATAACAAATGGTCATAGAATGCTCTAAATTTATATTTGAAACTGTCATGACATCTAGTTGTACCCCTCGAATTTTGGTTTTGACAGCACTTCCCATTTTAAACATATCCATGATTATTGGTAGCCCTGTATGTCTTTTAAAAATTATGTTCACAGTACAATCTGAAATGCACTTTTATCTATTTCCAACTATTATGGTCCCACTATATCCTAGTTGTTTTGGGTAACGAAATGTAAACAAATGTTGAACAATTTTCATATCTTATTCTATATGAAACATGCTTTTATACATATAAAAAAATGTGTTTATTTCATTTGGTTTAGTTGTTTAGTTTTCATTATTCTCTTGGATGTCCCTTTACATAAACCATTTGCTATCTCAACAATTTGTTCTTGAGGTATGCTGATAACAGACACACACAGAAACACAGTCCATCTGCTAGGAACATGTTTTTTGTATTCAGGACACTTCAAAACATGTAAATATAACCAGTTTCGAAAATTTGATCCAAAATAATACTTTTTCCACCCTATATATGGGTAAGAGAAAATTAAAAAATCCATAAGAATTTCTAAAATTTTTCCATTTTTTTTTTTTCTTTTTTGTTAGATATACCTATTTTTTACCTCATGGATTGCAATGTTGGAAAATATTCCTTATATTAAATGACAAAATTATTATTATTATTTTTTAGGAAATACCAAAAGGTTCTGATTTTTCACATGGACAGGCTTTGTATTTGCTCAGAGTCGACATTGTCATTGTAAGTTGAGATTTTTTTTTTCTTTTTTTCTGTTAATCATAATGAATGATAAAAATTAAATAATTTTACTAACAATATCAAAGCATTTAACATTTATTAATTATAAGCACAGATGTCTTTATTTAAATTTATTTATTTGTTTTCAAAATGGTCTTTAGCTGTTTTGTTTTTGTTTATAAAAAATAAAATAATCTTTATAAGTGATTTTTTTGAATGAAGTATTGATAAAAAGGTTTCCGTACTTAAAAAAGATTCAATTGTTTAAATATACATTTTAGTTTATACAAACAGTGAAATGCTCATTGGGTCCGATATACTTTTTCTCAGAAAATTTATTTTAGTTATTTAATTCTTTCAGAATTTTTAATTAAAGGATCTGTAAAATGGAATTGCTGAAGTATATTATGAACAGTACCGTATGTATAACATACTTTAATTTCATTATGTCTTAAAAATTTGTAAGTACATAATTGAATTGTTTAAATTGTAATTTGAGGGGACAATACCTCTGACAGCCAAGGTCCATGTATTCTATAAAAAAAATTGTTTCCACAATTATTCATTGCCTAATGTATTTTTTTAAATTCTGTTTCCACATTAAGAAAATTCATAGCTCTTAAATTAGTATTTATTTTAAAAAAATTGATTTTTTAAAAATTTAAATCTTGAGTTCAAAAATCCAAATTTTCACTAAGTGCATTTTCCTTATATTTTAGCCTCAAAATAAAATACTAAAAAGAAAAAAAGAAAATCAATTTTTGGAAAATGATTACTAATTTAACGATTGTGAATTTTCTGAATGTGAAAGCAGAATTTAAAAAATACATTAGGTAATGAGTAATTATAGAAAAAAATTTTCCTTATGGGCTACGGCTGCTGGAGAGATTAGGTATTGCCCGCTCTTAACTGTTCCACTTTATACAGTGTCTTACAAAAAAAAAAAAAAAAAAAAAAATTCTTTGCTTTTAGCAATTATAAAAATTTAAGAAAAGGAAGCAAAGTTTGAAGTTAGTGAAATGTGTGTTTGAATTTTATTTCATTTAATAATGATATATATCTGTATCTTTATTCCAGGGTTCCCATGGGTCAGGGAGAACCTAGAAAAGTCAGGGAATTTGAAATTAGTGAAAAAAGTCAGAGAAATGTCAGGGAAAATTGCAAATATTGCCCCAAAACCTTGAAAAATCAGGATATAAACTTGGAAAATGCTTTTTGTGCATGAAGTTTATGTCGCGAGTCATGTTACTATGTTGTCTTTTATGTTGCAAGCTATGTTATGTTTTCTGCCACGAGATATTTTTTATGTTCCAAACCAAATTTTATGACTGGAATTTTCTAAAAATAGTCCTGGAAAAGTCAGGGAATTTTATTTTTGAAATTGAGTGGGAACCCTCTTATTCTTTTATTTCTTCAAGGAAAAGATTTAAAAATAATCTGGTGTGTCACTCACACGACTTTCTCTTACCCTGAAATTTAATACTATAAATACAGGTTGGAGATTAAGAGATAAGATAACGAGTACTGTTATGTAAACCTATGTTAAACAATTCATATTAGTCTTCTGAAGAGTTTTATATGATAATTAGTTCTGTGTGAGGGGGGCTACCGCCCCACTCAACCCCCCGTTTCATTAATGCACCTACATTTATATAGAATTTAATTCGGTTATTAAAAAATATTTCACTTTTTAAAAAATAATTTATTAAAATTATTATTTAAAAAAATTATCTTTTATGATAAGGCAGACGATTTCCATATTAGAGAAGTAGTTTAACACGAAATATCCAAAAGAAGTCCATTTTATTCTCAATATAAAAAAAAAAGTACGATTTTTTTTCAAAGTTTTTTTTTCGTTAAAAGTAAAAATAAATCGATAACTTTGTTTTAAATTATCGCAGATCGATGGTTCAACCATTCGTTTTAAAGGTATTTTCGAGCTCTTTTGAAAGATACTCATCATGAAAATTTACTCCCCTCGAGGGGGGACTTCCCCCCCAGGGGGGGAGGCGAGGCTCCTACATACACAAAATTTTTTTCCCAGTTAACTGTCTCTATTACAAAAAATATATATTCGTTTCATTTGGTTTAGTGCAGTCTATAGACGTTAAACTCTATTTTCCTGCAATTTCCCCCATAGACGTAATGTATTAGAATTCTCTTGATTGTCCCTGTACACGAACCATTGGCTTGATCTTAACGAAAAGCTTACTGTAGCATCCCTATATGATACACATTTAGAATACCAAGTTTGAACTTTCTGCCGTAATTTGTTTTTGAGATATGCTGATAACAGACAGACACACACACAGACACACACACACACAGACACACACACAGACACACACACACAGAGAGACACACACAGACACACAGACCATTTGCTAAAAACATGATTTTCGTATTCAGGGGACCTCAAAACGTGTAAATATAACAAAATCTCGCGTTCGAAAATTTGAGCCAAAAACAATACTTTCTCTACCTTATGGGTAAGAGAAAGTAAAAAAAATTACTTCTACAATCTTATTTAACTTAAACTTATATGAATAAAATTTGTCTTGTTTTATTTATTTATTTCATGATGATGATGATTTGTGTTGTCGTAGATTATATATGTATATATACATAAAGACATTCTAAAGCTGCTTTTGAATAAAGAAGGTATTTTTTGAGGGATAATGTCTTTTAAAAAATAAATTTTTCCTCAGCCCTTATCTTTGATTTTGACTTGTATTTAACAGGTATGCCAAACCCTTTTAGAGCATTGTTATCATGCTTTGTTCAACCTGTTCACTTGCAGTGAAATCCAAAATGAAGAGAATAAAAGATTGTTGGAGAAAAAGCAACGGATTGATGCTATTGTAGCTTCTCTTGTGCAAAATGGAGCTGATGAAGAGCAAATTCTAGAGGTACTTTTTTTTCTTTCTCCAACAAATTTATCAGTTCTATTAATTTGTTTTTCGTTTTCATTTTATGATGCATATACAGAAATTAAATAATGTGTATATTTTCAGTATATGCAGTGTAACTTGAATAATTTGAATATCTTTAATTTGAAAATGTCATTTATTTGAGATATTGTCTTTTGATCCCTTGAACATTGTATTTAATCAATGTAAAAAGAATCTTTAGTGACTCTACTGGAATTTCTGAACATTTAGTAATAACTAGTTGTTTAAATAAATTTAAATGAGAAAAGTTGTTAAATAAACAAGAAAATCGATAATAGGTACAACCCTTTAACCATTACAAATGGCTTTTTCTGTCACTCAATAGTTCAAATAAAAGGCTAATATGACAATTTTTCAAAAAATAGGATTTCTTTTTTTTTCCCTAGGAAATAAGGTTACTGAATATCCATAGATTTCAAAAATTAATTTTTTTTAAATTTGTACTTCTCTTAGTATTGATTTTATAAGTTATTAAACAGGTACGCTAAAAGTCTATTACACGGCTTAAGGGTTAAGTATTTCTCAACATGCTGTATGTTTTATAATAAATCTAAACCATGAAGTTAACATCAATTTAAAATTCAAAATATACAACCTTTTAATTTCTTTATGTTATTTCGGACTAGTTTCGCTTGGGGCGCCCCAGCTTGATCTATGATGGTACGGTGCTTGAAGTTGTTCGAAACTGCTGTTTCATGCCTCTTTCCTCTCTTTTAAAAACTCGGTGCCATTGCTGGTTGAGTAGAGCCCTATCGTTGCCATTGCAATTGTTAAAACTTGATAAAATTTCTACGGATTCTCTGATAGCAGCATAACCGTGTTTATGAAGTTGGCCAATTATCATAACCACAGTTATGCTGCTATCAGAGAATCCGTAGAAATTTTATCAAGTTTTAACAATTGCAATGGCGACGATGGGGCTCTACTCAACCAGCAATGGCACCGAGTTTTTAAAAGAGAGGAAGGAGGTGTGAAACAGCAGTTTCGAACAACTTCAAGCACCGTACCATCGGAGACCAAGCTGGGGCGCCCCAAGCAAAACTAGTCCAAAATAACATGAAGAAATTAAAAGGTTGTATATTTTGAATTTTAAATGCTGTATGTTGTTTAATGGATCACAATGTTCCAAATTCTCGTGTACGTCACTGTAAAAGAACTATAAATGGTAAGCTCACAGTATAAAATATATTCACCTTTTATTTAAAAAAAAAAAAAAAAAAAAAAAAAACAGTTGAACCTAAATTGAGCTTTAAATATTGACCACAATGTAAAAAATTCAACTTTGTATCCCAGTTAAAAGAAAAAAAAATAATAATAATAATAATAAGAGCTACATTCATATAAATCTCTATAGTTCTTGCAGTGATTAACTATGCCTACCAGTTTATATCTTAATTGAATGTAAAATTTAGACCAGGGGTGGCCAACCTGCGGCCCTCCGTGTACTTTTTTGCAGAAAGTTTGATAACTTTGGTTAATACATTAAAAATTAGTAAGTCCGTTCTGATTTTTCGAAGTGAAAATACCTTTTCAACAATTATGGTATCTAAAGAATCACATTGTTGTGAGGAAATATTAATAGATTTATTATTCATTCTTTTGTTATAGTAATTAATATATAGTCATAAATGTTTCGCGATTCTATTGCTAATTTATGAATGAAAATAGTTTAAGTTAATGTGTCTGCTCCAAGTCTGCACCCTGCCCTTCCCTGAGAAAAGTATATACATACATGATTCATACACTCACAAACATATATACAATTACGGTGTGACCCACCTAAATAAAATAGATGTCCAATGCAGCCAACCAAGTATTCTGGGTTGGACAGGCCTGATTTAGACACTAGCATATGTTAAATAATTAGTCTGTAGTCTATAATGGTAAAGAAAATTTTTTGTTACTTTAAACGTCATTGTAAAAGAACTATAAGTCCTACACTTATCAAAATCTGTAAAAATTGTGCGACAGTGACCTAAAACATATCTACCAATCTTTAAAATATTCAAAAAAGGCCATTTGAACACTGTTGCATTTTAATTAATTTGTATCCATAGGCCATAATGCTAAAAAAAATTTCTTTGTGGCCCTGAAGGAAAAAAAAAAAAAAACATAAATTGTAAAATTCATTAAAAAATATGCAGTTAGTATACCTGTAACATATCTACCAACTTTCAGGTCAATTGAATAAGGCGTTTTAGGTGCTATTGCATTTTAAATAATTCTAGACTATAGGCTATAATGATAATGATTTTTTTTTATTTTGTGTGCTCCTGTTAAAAAAAAAAAAAAAAAATACTATCACTAATACACAAATTAATATCTATGCAGTTTGTGTGATGGTGACCTATAACGTGCCTACCAACTTTCAACACAATCAAACAAAGTGTTTATATGTTATTGTGCAAAGTTCAACCTCACAAAAAGTTTCCTTAGCTTAAGCTAAAATTGCACAAACAGTATTTTAGTTTTTTTTTTTTTTTTTTCTCAAAAGGTAATTTAATCCTTTGGATACAGTTGATCTCATTTTTATACCTTGGTTTTCCCCAATTTTGTTTTCTATTTCTTTTGTTCACTGATAATTTGAACCAAGCATTCAAACTTGTGATTTAACTATCTGACTGCCGCTGACGGATATATCTGGTCACTGGGCTGTTCGTTTTTCTGCACTACACTTATAATTCAAAATTGTATAATTATAAAATTTTAACTTGTTTTTCAAATTTGAAGTTTGTAAATAGCAGTTATACAGATTATAATCATGTGCACGGTTACATTTTTAATCTCAAGTTGAAATAAATATTAATTTAGTACATTAAAAAAACTATGTGGCGAAAACAACATCACAATTTTGCCCTTTTCAGAGGCAGTCAGATGGTTAAGAAACATGAATTAGTGAAATTTTGTTTCGATTTCAACAACAGAAAAAAAGGCAGTTATATCATATATATAAAATGAAAAAGTGATTTAAAAGGTGAGTAATGAGTAAAAGTAGATTATTGTGCATTATTAGTGCTGAGAACTCTTCTATGAAGCAAATTCTGACATACTTTTAAATATTTTTGAAATTTGAATTCCACATTGAAAGTGGAAATTAAATCCAAGTACACTAAATAAGTATTTCATATCTTTTCAGTGGTTTGCAATTTTTGCCCACAAATATCTGAATAAAAATTAGAAGTTTTTGCTTTTTAGTGAAATTCTTACTTACATATTTTAGATACAATATAATTTAATATTATTTTAAATTATATTGTATGTACAATACTTCTTACTTACATATTTTAGATTAGATACAATATAATTTAATATTATTTTAAATTATATTGTATGTACAATACTTCTTACTCACATATTTTAGATACAATATAATTTAATATAATTTTAATGTATGTATTTAATATTAATTGTATTTAATATTATTTTAAATACAATATCTTTTAGCGAAATGTGTGTGTGTGTGTGTTGGGGGGGGGGGGAACTAATGGCAGTTTAAGTTCTGTTATTGTGTTCCTTACATACATACACACATCACCATAAAACTAGCAAAAGTGAACTGAAACACTTCGAAATGTATAGTTACATTAAAATCTCATAGTTGAATTTTTTTCTTACGTGATGTATGTTCGGAAAGTAAAAATTGTGGGTAATTTAAAGTTTTACTTCCATAATTTGAAGTTTCTGTAACGAAGTTCATATGAAAGGTTTCTAAATGCAGAAATTTTGAGACTAAGATTTCAACTCTGCTTTTCATTTCAACTGAAAGGGAAATGACATCTGTGAAATTGTCTTTTATTCACTAAACATCTTTGAAATTTTTTTTTAATTTTCTGTATTGGATGTAGTAAATTTTATTTTGTTTACATAGTACAGGGTTTGAAATTTTTAATCATACCATTGACTTCCTGAATATTTATTTATTTTTGGATGGATGGTTGGGTTTTACGTCGCACTAGTGCTGCACAGATGGGCAATTGGCGACGGTCTGGGACACACCCCTAGAGGTGGTCCGGAGACATGCCATCACAATTTTGATCCTCCACGGAAGGGATGACTCTCCCGCTTCGGTGACCCCCAGAGGTATATTTTTTGATGGGAACATGGAGGACATTGTGGCCACGACAGATTTTACGTGCACCAGCCACCATTACTGTACACGACGGTCTTTGGTCGGCTCGAGTGCCGAACCTGCAATCTTCCAATTACGAGGCCGGCGCTCTACTGACTGGGCTACCGCGGCCCTTATTTATTTTTGGCAAAATAACCTTTGTTCAGATATTCAATAGATCTAAAACTAAGTGCAAAAATGTAACTTTTGTAATGTGAAGTTTTGAATAATTCAAATTTTTTAAGTTGTCCCTTCACCTTTGAATTTTCTAAGTTCCACTATGTTATTCATTTTTAGGAATATAATAAAAATTGTAAATTTAATACAGCTCAATATTCAAGTAAAAGTACATTCTGAAAATAAGATACTTTTAAACTGTACATTTAAAATTTTTAGAGATTTCTTTTTTTTTTCAAATATTTAAAATTTCACTCAGAAAAAAATAAAAATAAAACCACGACTGTATATGAATTTTTAAATACATCTAACATTGCATTTTTTAAAAAATATCTTTTTATTGATTAGTGCAAAACTGTGAGATCTAACACTTCTTTATACACATATATATATATATTTTAAACAAAATTAAACCTGAAGGCTAATTTCAAACTGAAGAAAATATTAAATAAAATATTAGAATAATATTTTTATTGCAAAATTTCATAAAAATTTACTTTAAATTCCTATCTATGTTTCATTAGGAAATTTTGGATCATTTATTAAGCATGTGATGAATATGTTATAATAAAAGCCTAATAACAATAACTTAATTTCATTTTGTTATAGCAAAGAAATTTAATTTAAGAAATATGACTCTCTTGTTATACTTTGCTTTGCTATTAACTCATTAAATAGCATTGTCTCTTTTATTTAGGGATTTACATTTTTTAATGTTTTAAACAATATCTTTGACAGTGCATTCTGCCACTGTCCCCAAAATAGGATGATCTATAGTAGTACACTAAATTGCTTGGAATTTGTTGTAATGCTTTAATTTTTTTTACTAAAACTTATACAATTTAGTAATTTAAAAAAAAAATAGTTTTTGAAAATAATGGGTTAAGAAGCTTTTATACAGGATGTCCCATTACCCTATTCTGAAACTCCTTAGGTGAATTGTGGGATATACAGAGGAGTATCAGAATCACTTAGGCTACAGAATTACAATTGATACGGGTAGGCAGTAGTGTACATGAAAGACACAAGAAAGTGAAGGGCAGTACATCGTTAAATATGGGATTTATAAATCAATTTACTTCAATAAAATTTGCATAAGGAACAGAAAAATGGTTAAATGTAAAAGGAAGACAAAATAAGTGTTCAAATATCCTTCATTCTACAGGATTTATATATTTGTTGCATGGATTGCTACCATACATTATTTAAAATCACAGATATATCTCAGATGTCCAAAGTGACAATGCATGCTACAAAGTCCTTGATACTGTTAATGAAGGTATCATACATTGTGGACTCGATATAGCGTCAGAAGAAGTAATTAATGCAGTAATCAATGAAGATGCAATTAAAGAAAGGTACCTGCACTTGCAATGCTCATCTACTGCTTACCCATGTCATTCTCAACTATGAGATTATGACTCATCTCAATGTACCCCAACATTATCGGGCGTGTTCAGTAAATTTACCCTGAAAACAGAAAGAATATCCACTATAAACTACTCTGGTGACATTCTAGGTGACCACATGATCGGAAGGGCAGATATTATTCTGGTTAAGGTCATGAGTGCTCCCTTTCTATTTAAATAAAAGGATTTTTTCAGAGCTCTGTATCTTTGAGATACAAACAGTCAAACAACGGAGTGTTAAAGTTAAAAAAATTGGTGCTTGATAATTCTTTTTATTAGTTAGAAGTTGCCATTTTCATAAAATTCACTTTTATTCTATGCTTGTAATAAAGTGACAGATAAATCTTCGTTTTTAATTCACTAGCAGGCTACGCCCGCTTCGCTGGCCACTATATTTAAATGAATCTCCAAAAGAATTAGATCATTATTTATTTTTCACATCACATTATAAATAAAAACTAAAATAATTACATTGGAATAGCTCTAGACCTCGCATCGGGTACTCGCTGACTACGGCAGCTCTTTCTCTGCCCGCACTGTATCGGGAGCAGGTTCCCACTGCCTGCAGAAATCTCTTTCCTATGTATTTCAATATGGGTATTTATTGACGATAGGTGGGTCTGCCATTATTTAAGAACTACGATTTTAAAGATAACTGTATCTCAGCGTCTATTAAATATTTTAGTTTTTGAACCAAGTATTTTATTGCTCATGCTATTTACACTGTATTACAATTTGATTCCGACCAATGTAATGAAATAAAATAAAAAGTAGATTTTCTTTTAGAAGGAATTAAATACATAAAAAACAAATAAATTCCAATCAGTTTAATCCTTTCTACTATATACTACCATTATTTCCTGACAAATACTATAAATTAGAAAAAAAAAAAAAACTTTTAAAGAAATTAAATTAACAAATGAAAAATAATTGTTGTTATACTACAAAAATTATACATAAACATAACTGTTATAAATACGTTTTTAAATTTTAAATTTAATATATTTAATTTTTTCTACTGCATTACCATTTTATTTTCAATAAATATAATAAATTAAAAAGACAAAAAAGATTCGCCCTCAAATAAATGTATTAAATAAAAAATAAATTGCATAATATAGCCGTTGCTAAGATACGCAGACGATTACAATCGAAGAATAAATTCATGAAAAATGAAACAAAGAAGCCAATGTTTGAAATCGAAAAAACATTAATTAAAAAAATTCAAATTCGAAAAAATCTCGATGAGGTGCCCACCTGCAGGGTCCCAGGTACCTATATGCCAAATTTGGAAGCTCTGCGATCAGTAGTGTGCAGTATTGTTCATGTTTAGATAAATGTATTTATTTTCCTGTTGGAAAAAAAAAAATAAACTCGTTTTTTTTTTGGCAACAATTAAATTAGGGATTAAATTTAAATGGCTAATTTTTTGCTGTTATTAGCTTATTATTTTCATATTTTTATTAATTAAAAGAAAACTAAACAGAAATTCGAAATTCTGACTTCGATGTGCACAATGATCCTTCGGGGGGCAGCTTTGTGTTAAATCTCGTGACTGTCCGAGCTACCGTTTTCGAGAACAGTGAAATATACATACAAATATTGCTCACTTAATAGTATAAGGTATGAAATTAAGCAGTAATTTATGTTGGTTGAATAAATGTAATGTTCTCAGTATTCCAAAAGAATTTTCGAAATCAGAAGAAAGAAAACATTTATCCAATATTTTGAGACATATTCATATTATGTGTTAGACTTGAGTAATTTTATCATTGATACATACATAAGTTTTTTTAATTTTACCCTCATTTGTTTAGGTTCAAAACATTATCACTCCTCCTGAAGATGCTGTCATTAAGAAAGTCGCAGCCTGTTGTGAAAAAATTGATAATGGACAAAGGCAAATTGCAGATATGGTTTTATTATTAACTATATGGCTAGAATTTTCAAGGTGCTCTTGAATCATTTTAATATAAGTACTATTTATTGTATATAAGTATTTTTGGAATAAAAAATATCTTTTAATATTGTTCTTGTTATTATTGAATTGCATGTTAATGATAGAAGAATTAATGTGATTTTTTTATTTTAAACTTCAAATGTGATTATTTGAATAAATCAACTTATGAGTATTTTTCAGATTCAAATTATACAATTTTTGTATAATTTCACTACACAAATGAATGTATCCTTTTTAAGGCAGTTGTAAGTAATGGTGAAATTTATTGTTTTATTAGATTACGTAATATTTTTAATGGTTAAATATTTAATTTGACACATAAATTTTTGTTCCTATATAATAATAATAATGTTCAAGAATTCTCATCTATAATTATCCAGAATAGATGGGATAAGGATTATTCTGGACAGCTGGTTGCTCATCAAAACAGCATCTATTAAGAATGTGTGTGGTTTTAATCAAACAATAACTATTTTAAATCAATAAATTTTTAACTTTTAATTAATCTAGAAAACTTAAATAAAAGTTTTAAAATCATTTTCAATCAAGATAAATTATTAATCAGAATTTGAAATGTACGAGAATACTTAATAACTGAACATAATAATCAAAATCTATCCTAATTTAAATACTTCAAACTCTGATTAGCCAATGATTCCAAAACATTTTTAAATACTAATTATTGAGGATTAAAAAAAAAATTAAGATTTATTTACAAGCTGATTACTTTTTATTTCTTATGAAAATATTTGTCTATGAACATAAAAATGCAAAATATGGATACAATTTTAATGATTATGTGATTTTATCTACACAGTAAATAAACAAAATACAAAGACATTTATTTGTCAACAAGATTTTTAATAGAATGCTTCTTTATTCAGCCGGTTTGTCTGTCATCGAGCCACTTTTCTGCTATATTTTGAACCTAAGGAAAGAGAAATGTAACGAAACCAGTTTCATCTGTAAATGCCATGGCTGTGAGGCAAAGTGCTGGGCTACGAATACAAAGGTTGTGAATTCGAACCCACTCGAGGGCAAGTGTTTAAAAATGGTTTTGTTTAATTCTAAATTGTTTATTGCTTATTAAAAAAAATGATTTTTTATTGGCATCCTAAAAAGTAGTAAATAAGAAAAAAATTTCTCTACCCAAGTCAATTAAAAGATAAAAAGCATTCATTGATGACAAAGTGTGTTGTTATGTAGTAGGATGTAGTCATCAATGAATGCTTTTTATCTTTTAATTGGTTTGAGTACAGAAAATTTTGCTTATATTCAGCCGGGTTGTCTGTCATTCTGTCGGTGTGCCATCGAGCCACTTTTCTACATTTTGACTCAAGGGTCATCCCTATGAATATGTGTGACCAGCTTTTTAATTAAATAAAAAAATGTATAAAAAAGATTTTTAAAAAGAACACTTTTTTTATCGGCGTCCTAAAAAGTAGTAAATAAAGCAAAATTTTCAGTACTCAAACCAATCAAAAGATAAAAAGCATTCATTGATGACTACATCCTACTATATAATAACACACTTTGTCATCAATGAATGCTTTTTATCTTTTAATTGGTCCGAGTACAGAAAATTTTGCCTTATTTACTACTTTTTAGGATGCCGATAAAAAAGCATTCTTTTTAAAAATCTTTTTTTTTTAATATTATTTTTTTCTATAAATATGTCATCAATTTTCTTTACTTTTTTTTTCTTCATTGAAAGAAAATAATTGTAAGTTAAACTTTCAAAAATATGATTCTGGTTAATCGTAAAAAAAAATCATTTCTCTAAACTTGTTTTTTGGAAAACTGATTTCCGAAAAAAAGCTCCATACTGTAGTATATTTTATATCATTACTTTCATCTACATAAATAAAGAGAAGTGTCTGTGTGTGTCTGTCTGTGCTCTGGTGCTCACACTACTGATCGCAGAGCTTCCAAATTTGGCATATAGGTACCTGGGACCCTGCAGGTGTGCACCTCATCGAGATTTTTTCGAATTTCGAATATAAACTTTTTAAATTAATGTTTTTTCGATTTTAAACATTGGCTTTTATGTTTCATTTTTCATGAATTTATTCTTCGATTGTAATTGTCTGCATATCTTAGCAACGGCTATTACACAATTCATTTTTTATTTAATTATACATTCATTTGAAGGCGATTTTTTTTTTTTTTTTTTTTAAATTATTATTATATTTATTGAAAATCAAATGGTAATGCAGAGATGCCAACTTCTAATGACAAAAAAGCAGGAGATTTTTTAACAGAAATCACGAGACTTTTTCCAACAAGAAAGTTTGTAAGAAAAATGAGTAAAATAATGCAAATTTAATTTTAAGTAAAGCTTAGGAGGTATTTACAAAGCATCAGTATTAAAATTAAATGAATAATATGTTTCTTGCAGTAAAACAAACTATCACAAAAAAAAAAAAAAAAAAAAACCCTCACACATACAGTTGTTTAAAATTTAAGTCAAAATAGAGAGATTTGATCATTCTGCTCCTAATATAAAACAATAAGAATCTTAATTATCTTTGTAAAAGAAAAGGTAATAAAGAAATGAAAATATCAGCTATATTCTAATGAACTTTGAATTCTTTAAATTTTCAATAGTTATAGTATATAAAAAAAAAAAAAAAAAGAAAAAAAAAAAAAGAAATCTTTTGATAATAAGACATTTTTCATTATGCAAAAATGAAAGTTAAAAATTTATTCTTAGCAAAAATTAGTTTCAAAGCATTGTATAGTAATTCACATTCAAACTGAACTTGATAAATTGCAGGGCAAGATAAATTTCAATTTTCTTTCAAAATTTTTTACCCAATCCCACAAATTTTAAGCATAAATTATGCTAAGAGGGATAGATAAAAATTACATCAGCAAAGCAGGAGAAATGAGTGGAAAAGCAGGAGCATAGAAAAACAAGCAAAAAGCAGGAGACTTGGCATGTCTGGTAATGCAATAGAAATAAATTGTTACGTTTGTGTATAAATTTTATAGTATAGCAACTTTTTATTTTTCATTTTTTTAATCAATTCCTTGAAAAGAAAAATCTTTTTTTTTTTCTTATTTATAATATTTATTGGGTGAAAAAAAATGGTAGTTTATAGTAGAAAGGATTAAAATTTGTTTGTTTTTCATGTATTTAATTCCTCTTAAAAGAAAATCTACTTTTTTATTTCATTTTATTGCACTGGTTGGAATCAAATTGCAATATAGTGTAAATAATGGGGGCTATAAAACACATGGTTCAAAAACTAAAATATATAATAGATGCTGAGATACAGTCATCTTTAAAATCGTAGTTCCTAAATAACAGAAAATCCACAAGTCGTCGCTAAATACCCAGACTGAAGTGCCCGGGAAAGACCTTTCTGTAGACCGTGGGAAACTGGACCCGATGCAGTACGGACAGAAAAAAGAGCTGCCTTAGGCAATGGGTACCCGAAGAAGCGAGATCTAAAGCGATTTCAGTTTTTTTTTTTTTTTTTTTTTAAGTTTTTATTTATAATGTGATGTAAAAAATAAATACGGATCCAATTCTTTTGAAAATTTACTTAAATATAGTGACCAGCGAAGCGGGCGTAACATGCTGATATAATATAATATGGGAAAAGAATTTTCTTATTACATAGGTTCATGATGATCTCCTTATTTATTATATGAGCTTTAATCTGCAAAAATGATAGAGTAATATTAAAATTTCCTTCATTAGATTACTATTTGTAAGACAGCCAGAGCACATTACTCATCATTAGTGATAACCAAATATTCTGTCTCAAGGGATTATAGAGAAATCAGAATTACTCATATATTACTTCCATTACCCAACTGCTATAGGTAATTGCAATGGAAGCATTATATTCAGTCAAATTTTTTATGTTGAGTTTTCTCCTGATTTACATGTTTTAAGGTCTCCCGAGTCCAAAAATGTGGATTTTAAAAACTGCTCAGTGTGTGTGTGGACTGACTGTGTGTTCTGACTATCATATTTGCAAAAAAAAAAAAAAAAAAAAAGTGAAACTGTTGAAGACAGGTCAAGTGCACAGATGATTTTTCTGATTTTTTGGTCAAAATTGGAAAAACGGAAGTGGAATCGGTCTGTACCTCAAAAACTGCTCTAATGATTTTCTTCAAAGTTGCTATAAACGTTTTCTTTTTGATTTCCTTTAGTATGAATTAGTCATTTCAGGAAAATTAATAGACATCCTCTATAAGTAGGTCAGTTTTAGGTCTCACAAATGGGTTTCTTTAAAGATGACTCTATGGATTTGCTTTAAACTCACCCTATTAATTTCCTTTTAGATGTCCTTTCTTATTCAGTTGTTGGTTTCCCTGAAAATCGCAAGTGGACTGATATCTGAACTAGAAAAATTATATATACAGGGTGTCCCAAAAAGGTTGAAGCGTGCTTTATTTCTTTACCCATTACAGATAAATGGGCATTGTAAATTGAAAAAACACGTCCAAATTAAGGTAGGAAAGACGACTGCATCAAGAAGAAAAAAAAAAAAAAAAAAACCTTCCATTAATTTTTAAAAAGTTACATTTTTTAAACTTTTATACCGTCCCTCTATGCAAGTTTTGTCAATTACAAAGTTTTTATTTTTCATTCAACAAGACCATTAGAAGAAACCGCATAACTATATCTTTAAAACCAACTGTATTATGATAAAGAAAAAAAAAAAGTGACTTATGCCATTTTTCCATATCATTTAAAAGGTTGGCTTTTCGGTGACAATAGAGATAATTTACAAATTGATAACGTAAATTTTTAGATCATTAACATAATGTGTTGAAAAATTCTCAAAATGCATTCAAATTAATCCTTAGAATTTTAAAATGTGTTTTGAATTTAGCATCTTGTTTAATAATGACTTTGAAACATACAAATGCTATGATACATTTTATCTTATAATATGTCACAAATTTATATTTATATTTTGATATAGGGTCACTATAATCAGGGTTCAGTTTGCAATTAAGTATAATTAATTTCAGTTTTAAAGATACAAGAATGTGGTTTTTTGCAATGATGTTGTTGCATTGAAAATAAAAACTTTCTAATTGACCAAATTTGTTTAGAGGGGTCGCATAAGATTTTTAAAAATGTAATTTTTTAAAAATTAACAGGAAAATATTTTTATTAGTGTAGTTTTATTTCCTATCTTATTTTGTACACTTTTGTACTTTACATTATCCTCTCATCTCTAACAAGTAAAGAATTAAACCACATTTCAATCTTTTTGGGACACCCTGTACATGCATTGAAAGTATAAAACAGTGCTTTAAGAAATTTTATGTTTGGGTCAATTTTTTTTCACTCAAAATCAACCACTTTCCTTGGTTGACCAGACACTGCTTGTCAGGTAATCTTTCAGGCTTGTAACCTGCTTAGTTTGGGCACATACATACGTATACTGAGGTACATACAGAAATCAAGTTAAAAAATTGCCACCACAAACCTGATACTCGAAATTTAATAGTAAAATCTACAAACAAAACAAAAAGGGTCCCGGGATCACCTTTACTGCTAAATTTAAATTATGGATTCATGAGCAAATAATTTTCAAAGCCTTAAGAGGTAAAATCTGTTTTTGGTTTAGATATATTGACAATGTTAATAAAATTTTAGAAACCCTTAATCAGTTCAATCCTAGCATCAAATTTACATTTGAAACCAAAAATAACAATCAAATTAATTATTTGGATGTTAAAATCACTTGTTTTAAAAATAAAATTCAAACTACCATTTTCAGAAAATTCACCAGCAATAACGAAGTTTTTTCAGGTAACATACTTTGAGAAAAGCTTATGAAATGAACAATGAGCGATTTTTTGTGTCAAACTTCAAGGATCATACGAGAAAATCCTATCAAGAAATAATGAGTGAATGTCAGATTTACAATTCATCAATTTTTACTTTCTTCTGTATGTATATATAGAGAAAGCGTTGGATTCATGAAATTTTTTGAACTCCAGTTTTTGATGGATTTATATGATTTGGGATGTCTTGAACATGATTTGACTGTTTTTAGAAAATGTCTGTTTGTGTCACAAATTTTGTGGAGGCTGTATTTTACGAACCAATGAAGGAAATTTAACCAAACTTCGTATTAGTTGGACTCTGACATAAACTGATGCTGATTAAATTTGGGAAGCAATCGCTCAACAGGTGGTGCTTTGATCCCATTTTTAACGTTATGATTGTAAAATTAATATGAATTCATTTTTTAACAATTATTTTAATTCTGTTGCACAAAGTTATAAATATTCTGTATTTTCAATCTGTAATATGTTCGTAACTGTTTCCTAAAGATAATTTGTAAGCGTTGTTACAGAGTATATCTGAATCCATCATCCGTATTTCATGAGGAGAATAGAAAACAGACTATTTTACATAGGAAAGCATGGACACACAAACTCATGACGGTGTAGAAGGTACTTTCTTTCCCCAACTTCCATACACACGTAAAGCTGTCTAATGTGTGCAACCATTCATTATTCCACAAGAATATGTATATGTTTCAATATTATCCCAACCAGTGCTTGTCACAGTATCATATGTTTTCATGTGTTCATTGACAAGATGGTCACTGGCTGATACCAGTGTTGACCAACGAAACAGCCGATTGGTGTAGACAGTTTCAGCCAAGGAAGCTGTTCTACAATCTATCAGAAAACAGCAAAGTTTTTGCACTCAAAGTATCGCTAACCAGTTTGGTGTTTCACATTCAACAGTGTGCTATACTCTAAACAAGGAATGTTTACATTCTTTTCATTTTCAAAGTGTGCACTGAAAGCACAGTTATCCTAAGAATGTTTTTTTTTTTTTTTTTTTTTTTTTTGTCGGTTTATACATCCATTTGTGTAGCTCCAAGGTAACTTTACCTTGAGCACTGTAAATTACATGTATATCATGCAAAATGTATGCATATTCATGTTACTTCTCGAAAATCACCTTGTCAAATGACAACCGGCTACACATTTTAGCTTTGAATGTGAATAAGAGTTACAGACACAAAGCACCATCTACACCCATGTGTTCATTTACACCCATGCTTTCCTGTATGAAAGAGTCTTCTTTTCCTACTTTCTACCTCTTTACCAGAGGCGGATTTAGGTTAAATTGCTCTCTAGGCCCATTTCGCTATAGCACCCCCCCTCTCCTTAATTTTGAAATACTGCGCCTATATATATAATAATTATAATAGTAAATGTAACATAACTAAGGAAAATCATTATTCTTTGTTTCACCAATCACTCTGCAACACTGCATATAATAAACAGCTTATAATTAAAAAATAAATTAGTCTAGTACAATTGTGGGTTTATTCCATGAATAATATTAAATACGCAGAATTAAAATTTTTATTTAATTACTGAGAAACAGACAAGCGTTACGTTTATATTTTCACTAAGTAATTGGAAATTTCTTTTTTCATAAATAGATAAATTGCTATGCTTCATAAAATTATCTTTACAGTTTTCTGTTCGATATTTTATATTTAAATCATTACATAATTATTTCAACAAAATATTTCTACTCATGAAATAAAAACATATTCGAGTTGTAGCAGGGATCTTCCAAATTTGTTTGTACTATCAATTGAAAACTGAATCGGTTTTGAATTCCAGTTGCTTTTTATTTTTAAATTTGTGTTTAAAATTAAACTGTTTTTCAATTTTTAATAGGCTTATGAATTTTATCTCCACGTGCACTGGCCTAGCAAGTCAAAGCACAAACCTAATCCTGGCTGTTCAATTTCTTTATGAAAATAGGACCATCTTGTGGTTACATACGAAAGTGTCCAGTCTGTCTGATCAATCATCGGACAAATATAGTCTATATTCATGAGTTCCAAACCAGTACGGAAAATCGGTAAAAGCAGTTTGGAAAGAGTTCTCAAATCGATGAAAACCCTAATCAATTTTCAGTTTCAATTATCTTTTAAACTTGAGTTACTTCTCCAATTTTAGTCATTTTTCAAATTTTAGTCACTCCCACGAATTAAATATTAATCAGTTGTAAAAATTTGGCGTCCCTGAAATGCAGGCCGCATGGGCCTAAGCCTAAATCCATCCCTGCTCTTTACCAAACATTAATGATGAATTCAGATACACCCTGTAGATACTATCAATACAATAAATATTATATTTCTGACAATGTTCTATTGTACTTTACTCAATAGTTAAAAGTTGCATGATTATATTTAAAACAAATCTTTTTATTGCTTTTTCTAGTTTCTATTTATTATTATTTTGTTGTTGTTTGTTTCAAATTGTGAAAACACAGCATAATTAAAAGTGAATTCGTATATGAATGTGTGAAAGTCTATAGAAAAGAATAACAAGTAAAGATACAAATTTTAATAAATCTGGCCAATTTTAATCTTAAAAATATAGACATTGTTAAGATCCATCCATTTTCTGTACAATTAAGCATTGCCACTTTTCAATATCTATTCACCAGTTAACCCTGTTGCAGCATCATCTGTACAGAGGTGGTCAGTAGAAACAATACAGTACTAGTTTTCTTTAAAATGTGCAAAACAGATGCACATCAACAATACAAACAAATATACCAGACGGACCCATTCCAAGCATGCCTAGGGTCTCCAGCAGCACACAAAATTCAAAAATCATTTCCAAGTAGACATTTTCAACAGATAGGGTTTAATAAATAAAATACAGATGATGAATGGTTCTTAGAATATTATGTATTCTGAATGATGAGCTCCATTTGCAAGTCAATTTTGAAACAAGACTGGAATTATTTTTGCCCTTTGCATGCCACTGTTTCCCCTCAAAGCACATCTATACAATATGCGACTCCCCTCCTTGTTAATTCTCAACTAAAACAAAATAATCAATTAACATAAAAAATCCCTGATTTCTTCACTTTCTTTTAGAATAAAAAATCTAGAGAACAAATTTCGCAGTTCATTGAAGGATTGACAATGACAGAGGTTTCAATAAATATAGTTAAAATCTATTAAGGTCACTTTCATTTAAAATATATACACAAGTCATGCTTTCTATATATATATATACTTTTTATACATCTCTCAGGGAATCGATCATTTTGAAACAGGTGTGAAAGGTAGGGAAGTCGCAAATATTTGTTTCATAAAACATTAGTAGGACATGTACAAAATGAAAAAGAAAAATACTATATTACAAACGAACAGCAACCAACACCATATAACAGTCTTCATAAGGCGCATCTCTTACCATTAACAAATATCACATCTTAGCTACCATTTGGTAACACAATAAATATCAGGTTTCAAGTGAGAATATTTTTAATGCTCTTCACTGTGGATTCTTTCAAATAGAATTGGGTACATTCTGTTTTAGCTGAACTAGGAAGGAGAGAGGATAGGCAGAATCGAGACAACAAAATATACAGGCAGCTTAATTTTTGAAAATCATTGCTAAGACTCTCTAGCAGTGAGCATCACAGTCACCCAAACTCATGTTAACCTATGGGAAAATAATCCTTATTCATTACATAACTCACATTTTGAAATTCCATTTTTACATCCAGAAAATTCATGACTGCTAAATTATATTTCACTTTTCAAAAAGTTTTTCAAATTTATTTTGAAATTGTAAAATGCAAAATTTCACTTAGTGAAATTTTTGCATTGACATTTTTTTACTTAGTTTCGATAGCCATTACTTTCTCTAAGCAATGATGTTTTACATTTTAAAGCTTCAAACAGGGGTGATTGTGAATTCATGAAAAAAAAAAAAAAAAAAAAACCTGAAATTTTAGCAAGAAAATTTTTTTTTGTGTAGGAAGAGAACATATAATTTATTGCAGAGAGGTCAAATCTTCTCCATTATGCAAAATATTGACTTTGATTAGGTTCAGCAGTCAAGTGAAATTAATATTTTAGTCTTATTTTATGATGTCAACTATAAAGAAAAACAGCAATTCTAGTATTGTAAATGTAATGAATTACCTGAACACAATCACTTCAGCTTTAAAATAAAATAATAATAGTAATAAATAAATAAAAAAAAGTTTTTGTAAAATGAAGCATAATTTAAAAGCCATGATATATAGACAATAAGACTTCTTCACACACCATAAATTTTAATCCAGCACAACCGGTTTCGAAAGGACGTAGCCTTCCTTCATCAGGTGCAAAAAACACGTGCTACTGCCTTGGAGGCAAAAGCAAGATGTCTTGCTTTTGCCTCTAAGGCAGTAGCACGTGTTTTTTTGCACATGATGAAGGAAGGCTACATCCTTTCGAAACCGGTTGTGCTGGATTAAAATTTATGGTGTGTGAAGAAGTCTTATTGTCTATATATCTATTGTACACCAGTTTTGCATTTAGTTTTGGTAAAAGCCATGATTTTTTTTGAATGTAAAAACAGAATTTAAAAATATGCATTATTGTAGTGAATAATAATGGTGATTCATTTCCCTGGGTTTGTAAGGGATAATCTCACTTGATGCTCACTGGTAGCCAGCCTTAAACAATTTTAAAACATAGATCTTCCTCTCCTAATCAACTTTGTCATTATCATTCAAAGATCAAAATATTTAATTTCTTTTCATATTATTAACTTTTTTTTGCTCATATTAAGAAAGGGGGTTACAGAATGGTTTTCAGAATTTAAAAATTCAACAACACATTTGAAATGAATAAATAAGGAAACAAATATAACAATTTCATACAATACATGCCTTCTAGCTGTATAGACAAATAGTTATTTATTGAACAAACAACAAGACTCTGTTTTTTCCCCCATCATTTGACATTTTTTGTTGCTGACGCATAACATATACGTAACTATGCCATTAATTCATTATATCATATTGATTTTTTCTTTTTACACTTTATGATGCTCTTAATGTACAAACTATATATAATTCACTTTATGGCCTAGCATTAACAATTCTTATGATCACTTCTCGATGAATTATTTAATTTAATACGCATTATTGCATGTTAATTTATGCAACAATTATAAAATGACAACATTGTTAAATAATTACTGCAATATTATTAATAAAACATTTTTCTATTTTGTTTTCAAATTAGGACAGTACACATCACAATGTTGATTCCGATAAACATTTAGGACAATGATCAATAATTTTCATTAGAAAAAATCACATTATCTAACAACAAGAATTTTGAATAAAAATTTTGAATAAATTACACTTTAAATTTTTTAATAGTAGCCATTCACTAAAAAATCAGCTATTTCACTTTCTAACATTTATTTTTTTTTTAACCAGTTTCTTTAAATTTTAGGAAATATTAATAAAAGTGTTACATTTAATTCCCTGCTAAAACTAAAGCAAACTATCTAAATAACATTCTCAGAGGGTGAGAAATAGAAATAGCTATTCAGAGTGAATTATTTACTATTTTCTTATTTTTTTAAGTAATTAAAAATATGTTTCTTCCAGTTTTAAAACTATTGACAGTGAAGTATGTATGTGGCAGCATAAGGTCAAGCACCACGTAACGAATGTTAGAGATCATATTTGAAGAGTTATTGGGTTTTCTACTAATAAAAATGTACACAGATAGCAGCAACTTTACAGAGAATTAATATCCAATTGTGCTGCATTATTTAAGGCCCCATAGCAAACATTTGAACAGGGCTTGAAGCTATCGATTCATTTTTTTTTTTCCCCTTTATATATGTAAAATTAAATGCTACACGAGCAACTTAAAAATAGCCTTGGTTATATTCAGAAATTTAATTTTGACCAGATCTCAATTATTGATTGAAAACACCGAATTAACCAGGAGCAATTAATGGCAGTCAAAGGTTAATCGGGTTACCTTCAATATGCTACACAGGCTTAATTCCTGGCTTACAGGGTGGCCACTTATCAGGAAATTTTTTCAATTTTTGTGGAAATTTGCCATACTGAAAGCTCATTATTATAAATCGCTAAATTGTTGGCTAATGTTGTGGGATTTTCATGGGAAATGCCAAAAATGGTCAGAAAATTTGAAAAAGTTCTAATACTAGCCATTCTGGCTTTATTAAATTTCACTCTAAGTAACATTTGTTTGACTTTTCTATCTTAATCATAAGTTATAAGTGTTATCTTTGACCACACCACACAAAATAATATAAATTTAATGCAAAAACAGTACTTTAAAATTATTATTATTCATTTTGTTCATTGTTTTTCGTTCATGCTTTGCAATTATAGTTGATTACAGGCTAGTTTTTAAGTAGCTCATTTCAAGTTCAACTTCGATTTTTTTTAGTTAAAATTTGAAAAGTACTGTCTACTGGTATAATTTACAAATTATGTTGCATTTTCAAGCTTCAAGCCCTGTTAGTTAATGTAAAAAGAAACATTTGAGCTATAGCAAATGAAGCACCAAGTGTCTTACACAAGGATTTTAGAATAGGTATAACTAGCACCTTTCAAGGAGTTACGTTAAAAGACCTGGATAGATTGGAAATTATTTATTTTTTCCATCCATAATCAACATCTGATAGAATTGGACCACCTCATATTCATCCTTATGTAACGACAACGAAATTTATGTATATTTCAACTGATACTGATGTTAATTATAATTATGATATGCAAAATATAGGATTTTAGAACAAGATCCAATTAGAATAAATAATTTTGCATACCACTCATTGCTTAAGCTCACTTCCTCTAAAAAACCGGTTTCTCCCTCCTCCGTAATGTCTGAAGATCCTGTAATTAGCAATACTTACTTCATATTCATTTTTTGAGAGGGAGTAGTGATAAGTAAATAACAAGCAATCTGCCAATAGTGAAATTGCTTAACATTAGATAATGTAGAAGAATTCATGTGGGATATACATAAGAAGAGAATAGAGCCAGCTCTAAACTTTTAAAAATTGGAATAATATATGGACCACCACAGGCTTTAATTCTGGATCTTTGAATCAATTTTAAGGAACAATTATTTTGATTAATAGCAACAATCAGCTTAGCATAAGTTTTTATTTCCTTACCAATCTCCCTAAGTTTAAATCATAATATGGCAGTAAATTTCCTTAGTATAAAAAAGATTGTTTCCTCATCCATATCTCCCTAAGTTTAAATTGTAAGATGGCAGTAATATTTCTTACGCATTAATGCTTAAAGCCAATCCTATCTAATTTCAAACATTAACAAATCATTTTACATGTGGCAGTATGTATTCATTACAATATGAAGAACTTGTCGTTTAAATCGCTGAATTTTTAATAATCACAAATGTATATTATTATTATTTTAAATTATTAAACTTCTTTTATGAAGTTCTTTATATCATATCTTTCTTATCTCTAAGCAATTTTCAAACTTTTACTATAGCCCAAAACACTTGCACGTATTTTCAGATCTTTCAAATAATTTATAATTGCAAATTATGCATAACATACAGCATTCAGATAAACAGTGGCAAATGTTACAACAATCCCATTTAAAAAAAAAAAAAAAAAAAAAAAGTTTAAACATGCTACTATGCAAGACATTCAAGTCTAACTTGAATCATGCATTTCAAAGTATTACAATTAAGCTTCTTAAGGTGAAGAACTAAATTACAAATATTAAGTTTGCAATCGACAGACTAACAAAAATTATATAACAAATATCTTAAATAAATCATATACAGAAAAAGAAATCAACTTTGTTGCAAAATTAAATAATTTAATTGTGCATATAACTTTTTTAACTGACAACAATTTTTAAATATTTCATTGTACTTTCAATTCGTAATACATTTGTACATATAAGAATGATGATGTGAAATCCACTTTTTATATACA
This sequence comes from Salticus scenicus, assembly GCA_963930645.1. Classification (NCBI taxonomy): domain Eukaryota; kingdom Metazoa; phylum Arthropoda; class Arachnida; order Araneae; family Salticidae; genus Salticus; species Salticus scenicus. The sequence continues at coordinate 39,475,368 of OZ005654.1, read as the reverse complement.
GTTTTTATTTATTTATTTTTTTAACTAGGCATGTCAGACATCAAGTGTCCTTAACACCCTTGGTAAACTTTAGAATTGTTTAAAAACAAACTATTTACTGTTTTTTTTTTTACAATAACAGGAGAATAATTTATAAATTCCATTTTAAAGAAAGTACAATTAGCTACAAAATTAATACTAAACAATCACTTTCATGTCACAAAATTTAACTCTAAGAATAGGCAATATTCATACCAACCCGAGATTTATTTAAATCCCAATAATGTTGATAAATAAATGTATTTAACAGAGGCTCAAAATATTCTACAGATATTACTGATCATTTTTAATTGTTAATTAAAATATTAAGACCAATGATACTTCACTGCGACTTTGATAACGTTAATAGTCTTTGTGTCTTTTTTTCTCTCTTTCTATAAAGGAAATAATATACTTCAGCAGAATCAAGGGAATATCCAATTATTATGAAACTAGATTATAAGAATCTTTGTAACTTAGTACCATCCAGTATAACTTTAAGGTACCAGTATGTTACTCTTTTTGTATTAATTCAGATTTCATTTTTATTTTCCGGACACATTCTGTATAAGAAAAGTACTGTAATCATGGGGGAAAAAAATCGACAATGGGATCTTGGAGAGTGTCTCTGTTTTGAGGTTTGAATTAGTTTTTGTTATTTTTTACAATGATGTATATGTATGTGTGTGAAGATGATAGCATCTGAACATTTTATTTAAGCAAGAAATACCACACTAAAATTAGTACTGATTTTTCTTGCTTTCTACTTTTATGAGCACAAAATGATTATAGTGCTATAGCAAAAGGACTACAGACAGAGGGAAAAAATATATAAATATTGCTCATTTAATTACAGTTAATCTCTGGAACTATGAGGTAATGGCACATATTGCTGAATATTAATGACTTTTCATTTATTTTTCAGTAATATTTAGGCAAATTTGTGATACTGGAGTTAGATGTCCTTTTTCATCCAAACATTTATTGAAGTAATGAATTTGTCATAAGAACGGGAGGGTATGAATATTGCAGTTTTGTCTGAATTTAGATTTCTGAATAAACATGCAATCACAAAATGAGATGCTACAGTTAATTTTCTTTTTTCTCAATTGTATTAACAGAAAGAAGGGAAGAGAAGGGAGAAAAGACAGGATGGCAACATAGATGCCTGGCCATGAAAGGATTATGGACTCCAATTGGAAGAGTCCATAACCTTTAGGGGGTTACTTTGTGTGTTAGGAAAGGAGAAAACGATAATGAACTACCCTAATTGATATTTGTGAAAGATTCTAATCCAGATGTCTTCCAGCATCATGAATGATATAATACAAGGAAGGATGAAATAAATGAGGATTTAACTGATATATTCTAATGTAACATACATAATATTAACAGAGAATCTCTTTTACAGGAATGGATCTAGAATTTTGTACTCAAGTCTCGATAACAGTTCATAAAATTTAACACTATACATTATTATACATTTTATCACCTCACTCCCCATTTAAAAATAAATGAGCGCAGGCATGCAACAAATGAGCATAAGAAATAAAACTTTGAGTAATGAAAAGAAATCAGTTCTACAACTAATTCATCACACAGGTACTTAAGTGTCTCATGTGAATAACTTGTCATTAAGACAAAGTTTCCTTTGCTCAGGAACTTAAAAAGACATCTTGTTTCATTCCTTAGATCCAGTCCTGTAAAAAAATATTTCTTATGCAGACAATATGGGAAGCAGTTTCATACAAGCATTGAACTGTGTATAAAGATTCCATAAACCATAATCCCAATCCCATAATGAATGAATTTCAACAAGTTCTTTTCATTGAATGAACTAAGTCTAAAAACATCCGAGTGCCTCTTTCACTTCATGTAAGGATACAAAGAAAAAAAAAAAAAAAAAAAAAAAAAAATCCGCTTTCCCGGCAGTAATGTCTCAGTTTGCCTTGATTTGTGCGTTTCTTCTATGAAACAGGTCTGCATTGCAGAAGTCACAACCCAATAAAAGAGGAGATGCTCAGAGGCCAGTCTCAAAGTCTAATCAGTTTCAAAAACTGCAGGTACTTAGAAAATGGAATGGTTTTTGTGTGTCTTGAATGAGAAGAGTTTTTTTTAACATTTTTATTGTTGGATGTCCCAGATCTCTTCAAGGAAGGCAGGAAGCTTTTTGTTCTGGACCTTGAGAGAGAAACACAGCTCAGAGTTCATATTGCCAAGTGTACGCAGTTCAACAAGAGTCGAAAGTAGCCGAGCAAAATAGTTCTTGCCTGGCGGCCGATTTGTGGAAATGTATGCCCTAAGTGTTTCAATGTAAAACTCTTGGATTTTTTCTACCTTTTTTGGCTCTTGTAAACATGGCCTCTCTAAAAATAGAAAATATGGAATCAGTGATACAAATAAGAATAAGATAAAAAAGTCAAATTTTCTGATAAGTAGTATTAATTAAATTAGATTATTTTTAAATACAATACTATAAAAACTGATATACATGTGCAGTCATCTTCACAGTTAAGAAATTATTTCTTTAAATTTATGTTCAATCAAAATTTACTACTACAGGTTAAAGGGCAAAATTAACGGTCGCCACCGGCCACATGGCGACTAAATAAAAAAAGATGGCGATTAAAAATTATGCATCGATCGCCACTAAAGTCGCCACTTTTTGTGATCATTAAAAGATTCTAAAAATCGGTCGACGATAGGCAATCGAAGCCTTGTGATTTCCAATCTTTTTCCATCCATGGCATAAATGTCAATGTTCATTTTAAACTTGCTTTATTATATTCTACAACCTATAAAGAAGTAAAATTGTTTAATATATTTCACTCATATAATTTTTTGGACCCCCTTTTCCCTCCCCCTAATGATCTGTGATCACACAGCTTATAGAAAGCTTTATAACTTCTAATCATTCTCCATTTGCCGCAAAAATATAAATATCTATTTTAAACACTTACTTTATTAGATTCTAGAATCTGTAAAGAAGTAGAATTGTTTAATATCTCTTACTCATAATTCTTGTAATACCCCCTCCCCTCCAACGATTGGCAATCACATGCTCCACTGAAGCCTTGTGATTTACAATCTTTCTTCATCCATAATATAAATGTAAATATTCATTTTTAAACTTTCTTGATTAGATTCTAGAACCTATATAGAGGTATATAGATGTATTCCCCCCCCCCCCCCCCACAGCCCACACACATGTGCGCTCCATTTCAACTGGCAGTTAATAATCAAATGTCCTGCAAAGCACAATCTTTTTCCATTATGATCTCCATAGTATTTAGTGTATCAAAATTTGATTTTGCTTAAATGTGTATTTTTCAAAAATTTTTGCATTTGCTTTCTTTCGAGTAGAAATCTTCCTTTTTCCTTCCCATTTTAAAGTAGAAGTCATCCTATTTTTAAAGCTACAAATTTGGCAGCTAAGTAAATTATTTTTAATGAAGCAGCTAAGTTTCCATATCTATACTTTTTAAGAGGAAATATTTTAACTCCATTGAAATAAAATCATTTAAAAAAGTGTGTCTTTAGAAATAAGAAAAAATAATAAAACTGCTAACTCTATTTACACATGACCATGTAAAAGGTTGTGATGATGATGAATCAGCTGATTCATTTACTAGAAAATATCAATGTGAACTGTGAATGATAACAGCTTATTTCACTTAAATAAATTGAAAAAAAAAATTATTACTGAATTATCTGAAAGATAAAAAAGCTTTTGCTGTTATTATTACAGCCCTAAGCAGATTTTAATTTAGGATGTGCAACTTAGGATTTTTAAAAAGAGCGTAATTACAAAATTACAATTTCAGTGTCCCTGTGTTAATTTTATTATATGTATTTCTTATTTTCATATTTTTCTTGTGGTGATTATACCGCAAAATGGTGACAATGCTTTTTGCAGTATGAAGGAAATAGTCTTATCATGTGAAAAGTGGCCACTAACTTAAAAAAGTGGCTACTAATGAAACTGACAGTACCGGCCACTGGCCACTAATGAATTTTCCCAGTTTTGCCCTTTACTACAGGTTATATATAAATGTTACATAAAAATTATAAAATTCTCAAGATTAAATCCCAAACCTGATACTTTAAGTCACAGTGAATTCACAATAGAGAGGTGGTTAAAATTATACGGGGAAAATCTCCAAATCTTGGCTACAGATGGTCAGAAAATTATGCACATTTTATGGCTGGAAACCAATGATAAATGAAGCAATATTTTATTTATTTTTACGAAAATATATGGAAATTTCATATTCATAAAATGTATTTTGGATTTAGACAGACAGACATGTCATATGGACAAAATTATCAGGAACACTGTATCTGTGTGTTTTAAAAAGCAAAATTTGCATGATTTTTGTTCTAAACAAGGCATTCCGAGATGATATATAAATGCTTAATAAGTGATTGGGAACATCATATTCTATTTTTGCAGTCATGCCGCTAGGGAGTAAACTTTCAGAGTTTGAGAAATGGAAAGTGATTGCTTTTAAAAGTTCAGGACTTACTGAACATCAAATTGCAACAAAGCTGAATAGATCGAAAATGGTCATTTATAATTTTCTTAAAAATCCCAACAAAGGTATACAGGTAGGCCATCTTCTGTTTCTGTGCTTGAAAAAAGTTTTATAATAAGGCAAGCTCACTCCAAAAAGCAAACATCATTGGAAATTAAAGGGAATTAAACTTTTGATGTAGAACTGGAACTGTTTGACATGTTTTACAAAAAGAAAAGTTTGTTTTAGAAAACTTATGTATTGACCACTTCTTTAATAAGTTCATAAGAGACTGAGGGTGGAGTTTGCCAAAAATTACATTACCATAGGAAAAAGGTGGGATGATGTTACCTTTTCCGATGAAAAAAGGTTTAATTTAGATAGACCAGATCAGATGGTTTTCATTAATCGATTCACTGATTGATTTCAAAGGATATTCTATTCAAAGTTTTTAAATAAAACTGATAAATAATAATTAAGTGATTAATGTAAACACATCTTGACCAGTAAAATAGGCAAAGCCCAATAATATTTTATTGAAGAAAATATCAATTTATGTGCTGGTCCAAAAAACGTATGCTTTTGTATATTATCAAATATAAATAAACTGTAAAAAAACTGAATACCCAAGCATAGCCATACTTTAAAATATGAACCACAGATAATAAATATATTGAAAGTGGACAGTTGTCCCAAACAAGAAACATACTTACCTGAAAATATAACTATAGCTGTGAGCAAAGCATATTCAGCATTATCTACTTTCAAGACACACATGTTCCTACAGAAATGAAAAATTGAATCTGCAGAGTCTCCCATGCAGGCACTGCGATAGTTTTCACGGGTATAGGGTTGATTATTTGCAAACACAATAGAGTCTGTCTTCATATCATATTTGCGAGCTGTTCTCAGCATCATTACTTCACTTGAACAAGCCTGTGGAGAAGGAAAACAATTTAACATGCTAATTGATCAATTTAATAAAAATTCTACCTTTCGATTAAAATCTATATCATAACTTCTATTGTAAGCACCTCTTTTTTTATACATTCATTATACTAATCAACTAATACAGAAAATTCTGTGGATTTATTAGCTTTAATAATTTCTGTAGCTTAACACATTTGCTGCTGATCTCACATGACTGACATCTGAAACAACACTCCACATCATACGCCGACGTGACATCAGAAGCAAATGTGTTAAGGCAACAGTGGGCTTTCAAAATGTCAAAATTGGACTGAAACTAGGAAACTACATAACAGTAATAATGTATGGAAAAAAGATTTTTTCAATTCTCATCATTTTATGCTGAGTTACAAGCGTTTATATTTGAAAACAAATATTGAAACTGTAATAAAGTAAGAACTTTAAGCATCATTTTTTCAAAACTAATTTTTATTGTGTCAAGTTTAACCTTTTACAGGCCGCATTGAGATCCAGGCGCAGTTGAAATTAGTTTTTTTTATATATTTTGCCTTCTAATGCTTTAGTTTAAAGAACTCTATCATTAAAATGTGTAATATATATATATAATAAAGATGATCTATTAAGCATAGTAGAAGCCAAGCAACAGATACAAGATCACTGAAACACCAATGACCAATAAGATTTTAAAAATTTATCAGTGGATGAAATACACTATTGTAAAGAAACCAGATCTATTAATTAACAGCCTGCAAAACAAACGAATCAAAGTAACACTATATATATATATAATTTAGGATTATTATATTTAAGATTATTAGTTTAAGATTACTATAGTTAATATTATTAGTTTAATGTTATTACATTTAAATATTATATTATATTTTATTCTAATGTAAACTATTTTAAACATGCCAGCCCATTTTTAGAAGCATTTGCTTATTTTTTTTAAATTATGTGAATTTTTAAACTGTGGGGTAAAAGGGAAAATGGTAAAATAGGTCAGTTTTATAATTTTCTGTACATTTCCCCTTTTATGATTGAACTGTAATTTCTATTTCAAAAAATCAAATTATCTTTCTATTATATCTGATAATTTTTTCAAGTCAGTACACATGATATTTAATTTTAAAATGAACTTTTAATTGCATGTTCCGTTTGTGGAACATTGGCGTGTAAAAGGTTAAAATGTTCCAGGCTTTTTACTTTTTGTTGAATTCTCATGAAACTTCAATTAATGTTTTATGCATATATATATATCTATATATATATATATATATTAGCACAAAACTTAATACAAATTTTTCACTTTTTGATTTTTAAAACTTTAAAATTTTGAAAAAAAAATAGCTAGGAGCATTTTTAACTTTAATGATTAATTAAAAATTTTAATTAATTATGATGTGAATGTTCATTTTAATATGGTATTTCTCCTCTACAAATAATACTATATGAAACTAACTTTTTTGCAATAATAAAAGAGAATTTCTAATTACATGAAATTATTTAATTCTAAAATTCTTTGTGTTCCACTTCTATATATTTTAGAAAAATAAAATTAAATAAAGTAATAAAAATTATAACTTTATTTATTTATTTTTTTCCCATGATTAAGAAGTTAGAAAAAGAAATCTTTCTATCAGTTAATCAGTTTAATTTAGCTTCCTTTCACATAAAATAGTATTTTGTTAGAAGCAAACTTGAAATTTTAATTTACTGATTTATATTTCATTCTTCAGTACTTTAGTTACATAAAGCATCATCACAAAGTAAATATTCAGCAAATGACTGACTAAAACAAATGTAAATAAAAAATTAAACTAACCTTTAGTAAAGTAATCTGATCTTCTCGAGAAAGTGTATCAAAACCAGGAACCCTTTTTGAGAATTCAACTATCAGCTGGACGGTCAAAATTGTGATCTCAGTTATGTGTTGGAATCTTTTTAGGCTGTCTTCTTCAGAATCACCGAGAGGAAATGCCTGTTTAAAAAAAAAATAAAAAGAAAATAAAATAAAAAGAAAATTATTAAGTAGTAATTCCACACATACAGCATGTATGTAATTAATAGTAATCAGTCAGAAACATGTTATAAAACTTAAAATGCACTTGGATTTTGCTCATAAAGAAGGTTTGAGAATGTTGAAATAACATCATGTAATTGAAAAAGAATAAAAAAGAAAAAACTATAGATTATTCATAGTTCCTCAAAAATTAATTAATTAAAGACCACTTAATACATTTCTATAACTGAAGTGGAAACTACAGTTTTATATCTAGGAAATTCATTAGAAAATTTTTACACATATGACACTTTTCCCTCATTTATTAGAGATGAGCGTTATTTCACATAATAGCATAAATAATACTATTATTACACAAAAACCTATTAATAGTGTAATACATTACTGAAAATATATTAAATAATGCTTTCATCATATCTCTCTTGCATGGAATCTTATATTAATACTCTCATCATAAGGGGAAAAAAAAAAAAATATATATATATATATATATACATATATAATAATAATGTGAGTCATACCTCTGGTAATGTGCTAGTATAACAGACAGAATAGATTATTGGTTGGAGTGAAAGTTAATTTTTTAACAGAAACTGAACAAAACAGAAATATTCTCGTCAGTTTTCATTTAATGAATTAAATAATATTTATTAGTTCTGTTGGTTCCATATCAGTCAAATAATCTTTTGTAATAACTATAGCTTTGATTATTTAACATCTTTCTAATACAGTAAAACCTCTCTAAGTTGGACACCTACAGTTCCTAGAAAAAGTGTCCAACTTATAGGGGTTAGACATAATGTTAATGGATACATTCCGTTCCGAGAAAAAGCGTCCAACTTAGAGGGGTGTCCAAATTGAGAGGTTTCACTGTATTTTGTTGCAAGTATAATTCTAAACTGACTATTATGGTGTATTGGTTTAGTTTAAATATCAGTATAGTCTGCCTGCGAAATTTAACTTCGTAGATTACGTATATTCTTTTGAAACAAGCAATAGTTATGATTATTTTAGATCTTTCTAATATTTTATTTAAAGTATTATTCTAAACTGAATATTATCATGTATTAGTTTAAATATTAGTATAGTCTATGCCCGTGATATGCCGAAGATGCTTCATACCACCATTTAACGAAATAATATTATTATCACGATGTTAATTTAAACAGCCATCATGAGATAGAATAGAGGTGATCATTTGATGTTGATTATTTCCTCATGGAGACGTGAATACACTCGAAAGATTTTTATTCACTTTGCGTATTGGTAATAGTTAGTTTTGGGAGACGATGGAAGATGTTTAGAAAGGATGTATGGTAAGGGAGGGGGAAGGATGAAGAGTGTATTTGAAATTGCTTATAGCAACTGAAAGAGCTGGAATCAAAAATGCGTAATTGTATATGGCATATTTGATAGTGTTAGTGAACATTTACTTATTGTGGTTTTATCAAGGATATTGCTTGAGTTTAATCAAGAATAATTTAATAAGAAAATTGAAAATCTATTTTTTAGTTTTTTATCTGATTTTTTCTCGATTCTTTTCAATGATTTAAAATGAGTAAAGATGTCAAGACTAGTTAATTATGGTCGTATGTTAAAATTAAGTATCTGAGAAAACAAATCACTTTATGCTACTTTTGTAAGCAAAATTTTAATTTTAAAACCACTGTTTCTAATTTGTGAAAACATATTCAAAGTATCTGTTAGCTAAATATGATTGCAGAATATTAATTTTCCTGTCAATCTGGACTATTAGAGTTCTTCCAAAAATCAAAAGCAGAAATTACTCGATAGTTTAAGATTTGGGATGTTGTAAAAATATTTTTTAAAGATTTATTAGTATTATTTATTTCTTAATTATATGGCTTATAATATAAGCATTCTTTGTTACAGAAAACAACACATATGTGTTACTTGATATTATTATTTGAAATATTCTGTCTCTGTGCAAAAGTAATCCATTTAACAGAATCTTATGCTTAATGACTTGGGAGATTTTAACATCCGTGTAAAACTTTTTAAACTTTGACACTACCACTATTTCATAAGCATTTTTTTTTTATTTTTTTTTTAAATTGCAGAACTTTTAATGTTAAATAAAGTGAAGATTACTCTTCGAAAGCATAAGGACTAAAAAACATGAGTCGTATACACTATGCAGGACACATGTACTTACTGTACATTCCAAAGGATTAGAAAGACAGTCATATATCAACTAAATAGCAATAGATTATAAAAATACAGTTATGTTATAAGGAACCTATTACCAAAGGTATTATGGAACGAAGTAACCTATTGCTGAAAAGTAACTATTTATCCCATCTCTAGTATGTTGCTTTGTATTTTTTTTTTTTTTTTTTTTTTTTTTTTTTAATACTTTCTAAATGTTTATATATTTATTTTATTTTAAGAACTAATGATGATAATTTTATACAAAATATCTATGTCATGAATTATTTTATATAAGAGAAAAAAAAATTGACATGTTCAGTTATATTTAAAATTCTTAAATAAAATAAATTCATAAATATACTTTTACTATCTTAAGCTATATTTTTAATGAAAAAGAAAATTCAAAATTTGTATTTTATTGAAATAAAGAAGAATGATTTATTATCAAACTTCATTTAAATATTTCTTATAAATATCATTGAAAATGTAATAAAAATGAGGGGATTCTTTCTAATTTTAATCCTAATAGAACACTATCAACAAGAAAAGAATGAGAGAACATACGGTAATTTTTTTGAAGTCTTCTTCTGATGGAGATTCATATTCTTCTTGATACACAACTAGTCTACTAATCAAATCTTCCTGTGCTTTACTCATTGCTTTTGGTTGGCCTATAGGACCATTTGGACTCCCAACTGGCTTCTCTTCTTTATCTGAACCACTGTCACGCGTAGTACTGTTTGGCTTATCTTTATCTTTTTGGGCTTTTTTAGTTTCTCTTTTAATGGCACATTGGTATTCTGGAACTACACCTGTTTTAAAAAATAAATACATAAGCTGGTGCAGGAGAATTAAATACAAATATAATTATGTATATAAAAAGTGATCTCTGTACCATAGCTCCAGGGTTTAAGCTGAATAAAAATTTTCTTTAGCAAAATGCTAAAATATTGGAAACAATAGAAAAAGATGAATATGAGTTCACACATTATTCTAAACGTCTAGATGTGTTTGATTTTCATTTGTAAAGTAAAGTTAAAAGCTTTTAATGAGGTCTTTAAAGAGTTATACACATAAAGTAATATGTATTTTTTTCATTTGAAACTAAAAAGAAAAAGTAATTAATAATTGTACTTACCACTGTAACACTATCAATTCGAATATAGTGCAAGCATAGCATATATTTTAACACATTTATTGGCAGGCATGAAAAATATACTTTTTAAAGCAATATGAACATCTTAGATATGACTTTTTTTTTCTGTAGATATAGTTATCACTATAGCATGTTAAACAACATTAAGCTTATACTGTATCTGAAAATAACAAAATAACTTACAAAAATAAAGTAACATAAGTGAATTTTTTTTATTACTATTCAAAGCTTTTTGGCTTACAATTTATAATTTTTCTTTCTTTTATATTACACCACTTTACAAATGCTTCATGATAGTTGAACCTACAATCAGGGCCTTCAATGTTAATCATTAACAGATTACTTACATTGCTTGTGGATAACCTGCTTCTAATGTCAATTTTTATCAAATTTAGGCAGCTAAAACCTCTTTCATAATCAACTGTATGCATTGGAATTGTTGCACAAAACTATTAATGAAGTCATTTATGGATATTGTTCAGACATATCATCTGTATGGAAAAATGAAAGTAGATCCGTGAAATTCATTTTTTTACATCTTTGTTGCAAAATATGTTTGAATAATGCCCATTCTGATTGCATGTCAATTTCAACTCTTTTAAAAGAGAGTTGGCTGATATATGGATTTTATTTCCATATTTCTGCAAATCAGCAGAATTCTGGGGCATATTTCTTGGCAAAAATAGGTTTAATTTTATCTAAGTCTCCCAATCTTTCTCTCTGTTTCAACCCATCTGAAATTCAAATTTCTCATTTACTTCTTGAGGAACAGCATCTGAAAAATTCATCAAATGCGTACCCATTCCCTCTTTCATTTCTTCTAAATTCCTAATGCAAGCATTTACACTTAATTGAACACAAAATCCAAATTTCATTTTTGAAAAGTCAAACTCAATTTGTTAATGCTAAACATGACATCATTCATAATTGAAGTAGTTGCTAAAAACAAATATGTGGTAATATTTTTTAACAATCCTTGAGCAACAAGTTTATCTTCCATTAACACAGAAACAAGAGCTTGCCAATTACATTCAAGAGCTGAAACTGAATTCCCCAAAGATAACCAATGAGTTGTTGATAATTTGATAAACTTTTTTGTTGTCTGTTCAAGAATATCTTGAGCATTTTTTAGACGCCTAGTATTTGTTGGAGAGCGTTCAAAGTACGCATGAATTCTTTTCAAAATGTCCTGGTATTTTACTAAGTATGCATTTTCTGATGCTGCTTGGCTAACAGCTAATGCCAGCCTATGTGCTACACAATGAACCGAAATTAGGTATGGATTTTTACTTTTGAAAAGAGCAGCCACTCCTGCTCTAACACCTGTCATTACTGATTGGCCATCAGTACCTAAAGATGAACACTTAAAAATATCTACAAGGACATCATCTCCAAATGATATCCTCCGGATGTCTTATGGACGTCCTGTGTGTTGTTAGGGTGGATACCTCACCCGCATTCTGCATGAATCTTTAAAACATACGAAATTTCGTTTTGCATCGATAAGTAATGCGTACATAAAAACCAAAGAAATATCACTAAATACGTCTCGCACAAACTCCACGAATCTTTAAAACGTACGAAATTTCGTTTGGCAACAATAACATACGCGAAAATAATACTTTCAAAATGTCATGGTGAGGTTACCACATTTCAAACATCGATCATTCAGCGGCGCATAAACACTGTCGTTACCAAGGGTGGCATCTCAGGCATGACAGTGCAGAAAATTAAAAAGAGGAAACACGCGCGGGGAAAACTATACAAATGTGTTCATAAAATTTATTTCAAATGAAAAAATTATGCTCACAGGAAAAAACTATACAATATATTTTAAAAGTGACAAATTAAGAGCGGACAAAACCTAATCTCGCCGGCAGCCTTCGCCCATGTTATTCTATGGGAAAATTTGTTTACATAATTACTCATTACCTAATGAATATTTTTCAATTCTGTTTTCACATTTAGAAAATTCAAGTGTTAAATTAGTACTTGTTTTCCAAAAATTGATTTTTTAAAATTTTAGTATTTCATTTTGCGATTAGAAAATGAGAAAAATGCTTTTTGTGAAAAATCGCATTTTTGAACTCAAAATTAAAATGTAAAAATTAAAAAAAAATGAATTTTTCAAAAATGAGTACTCATTTAACGGTTATGAATTTTCTGACTGCGAAAACAGAATTTAAAAATATTCATTAGGTAATGTGTAATTGTAGCAACAAATTTTCCCATAGAATAACATGGGCGAAGGCTGCCGGCGAGATTAGGTATTGTCCCCTCATAAACTAAAAGAATAACACATCAGCACAATATTACATGTGTTAAAAAAGAAAAAAAAAAAAAAAACATTAGCTAGCAATCAACATTTAATTGAGTGGTGGTGGAAAATGGGAAGGGGGGGGGGGTTAAAAATAGTTCACGAGTGAGAAATATTAAACACAATTCTTCTTCTTTATGGGTTCTAGAATACCATAAAGTAAGTTTAAAATTAATATTGACGTCTTTGTTGTGGATGGATAAAAATTCAAAAATAAAAGGCTTCCCGCAGAATGTTTGATTGGCGATCGTTAGAGATGAAAAGTAAGAGGGGGGGGGGGGGGGGGAGAAATCTCATGAGCGAGAAATATTGAATAATTCTGTTCTTTTATATGTTATAGAATATGATAAAAGCACGTTTAAAATGAATATTGACATTTATATTTTGGATGGAAAAAGATTAAGAATCAAGTTTTTTGTGGAGCGTTTGAACACTGATCGTTATTGGAATTTGATTTTAACAAAATTAAAAATCGCGAAATTAACGAAAATCCCAAAAAAGCGAAAAATCGCAGAAAATTCTCATGCCTGGCATCTTTATCCGCGATCGGAAACAAGTCGCCAAGCAGTACCGTAAAGCACATTCCACCCCTTTATTGATTATTTTTTCTCGGATAGTCATGGAAAGAGCTACTTCCATGTCGTGAACGCTGTCATAGCTCTCATAATTGGCAGTATCTATATTTAAATTTGACAGATTTGGACAGCCTAAATCTATGCATAGATTTTTCAAAGAACTAAATTTCCTAGCAGCCAAATTTTCTTTAGCTTGCAAGTAGACAATTTTCATTGCTGCAATTATCGCCTCTTCAGCTTTAGATACAGATTGTTCCCAAGCATTGCTTTTTGCAAGTTGCATCTCTTGTACTGCATTTGGCTTTCCCTGCATTTTTATGTTCTACACTCAATTCATGTTTTTTCAAGGTGCCTACTTTAGAAATGAGGCATCCTGAAAGATATAATGGCTAAGCTTTACTATAAGGCACCCATTGGCGTTTTGTGACGCTGTGATGCGATTCAGTGTATCGACACTTTGATTAACCGTCTCGGAACTTCGTTTTTCTTTCTACACCGACCATTTGTGTATGTTTATCGTAATGCGGCCCAGCTGTATGATATAAATATACATTTATACATTGGTATATATATATATTTTTGTGTGTGTGTGTGTGCTTTTGAGATTTAAAAATTATTTTTTCGAGTGTATTTTTTTTTTTTTTTTTAATAAATGGAATTATTTAGAGAAAAGTTGGTGCATGGTAGTAATTGATGCAGAACAGATTTTCATGCATTTTCCAATGCATGCACCACGTATTAGGTGATTTTATTTATTTTTTGTGATTGCTTCTATAGAGATTTTCATACATTTTCAGATTCATGCAAGGCTGCAATTTTGAAAATTTGTGGAAAATCCTCAAGTTATACATAATTCATAACACTGAATTTCATGTGCTAAAGCTTTAAAGCCCTCCAATTTTTTTTTTTTTTTTGGTGAAGTAGCTCAAATTTATATTAATTACTGTTTTAAATGTTTATTTTATTTTATTAATCTTAAATATGCTAAATTTATTTCAGCGAATTTCAAAACAAGCACCAGAGTGAAATAGTTTATTAAAATGTATTTTTGATGTTTTGTAATGATTCAGAGTATCGACTCATCCAGTGAGCAGTACATCGGCGATAGCAATGGGTGCCTTATAGTAAAGCTGTTCCGCTTAAGATAATAAACATACCTGTTGTATCCTTTGATAGAATATTTGCCTTTCTTGCAGAAACACACAGCGTACACTTGAAAAATCGATTACTCAATTGTTCCTCCATTGTTGTTCCTCAACGAGACACAGCATACAAAAACGTGAGCGAAGCGAATATATCTTTTAAGACAAAGCCACTTTCCAGAATAATACACACTTCGTCCTACACGTGGGGTTGCGGTTGGTAAACTGTACAAGGCTAAACTAGATCCGACATACGCATACGCCGATTCACATATATCCGTGTTGCGATGCGAGCGTACAGTCGGTAACTAAAGTGTCCGAACACTAGCGAAAATTCCTATGTAAACAACGTACACTTCATACGGTTTTGTTAAATAAATCCTTGTCGAATCCTGTTCTTAGTCAGTGTAAGAACATGATTCGATAAGGATTTATTTAACAGAACAGTATGAAGTGTACCTTTATTACATAGGAATTTTCGCTAGTGTTCGGACACTTTTGTTACCGACTGTAGTATCTAGTTTAGCCCATGGAGGTAGAATGTAAAAACATCTACCTCCATGGTTTCAGCATCTTGGGAAAGCTGCGTGAAAAATTGAAGGGCAGTGTTTATTTACAAATTGATTTCCTGTGTGCGATTCTTATGCGTTTAATTTACCTTACGAACCGATTCACATTATGAGCCAATCAATTTTTCTTGATCAATGTTGCGATTTTTTTTCCACGAGAGATTCGTTATAATATTTTCGCAGAAGATTTTTTTTTTTTTTTCAATTTGTGTTCAGTAAAATGCTTTAGCAAAAAAGCGAAAACATGTTATTTCATTTTCGCATTTTGGATAAGTCTTTTCTCATTTTGCGAAAAATGCGACCGTAGCGGAAACACTGCAGCTGTAAGTGTACCCTGCTCCCTCCTGTGCTCCCGTTTTATAACAACTACTACATTGTACCTGCAGTAGTTGTTATAAAATGGGGCTGTTAATGAGTTTATAATATTTTCTGACATTTTATGCTAGATTAAAGACAAGAATAAAAGTTAAATTTCAATTTATTTATTTTAGCATGTGTTTTTTTTTTAATGTAACTTTATGAAAGTAAATTATTAATACTAGTTTGTTGTAGGGCGACTAAGGCACCCGTTATTTTATTTATTTCTCACTCTCACTTAAAATAATTCATTTGCTAGCAAGCCCATGTGAAATTTTCTCACTTTGTTTATTTCTTCATTACCTTTAAAATTATTATTTTATAGATGTCATTTTTTTCATATGCATGAGCAAATTTATTTTTATTTTAATTTTTTATGGGAAAGCATATTTCATTTTATGCTGAAAAAAAAAAATGGAAAAATGGCAGCAATTAAAATTTTAAAATGTATTTTAAAGCTTTTATTTTCATATTTTAATTAATTTAAAAAAATGTAACTATATATTCGTTACAAATAAGGTACCAAATGAAAGGTGCAATTTTTCTGAATATGTCTGTTTAAACAGCTTATCGATTGGACAATTATATTTTTTAAAATTGACTAAAATATGAAAATTAGGAGACAGAGTCCAAGGAAATCTCTTAAGCCTAAAGTGTGACAGAATCAGCCACGGATGAGGGTAACTATATATGCTGATATTTTCTCCCCTTCATATGCTTGTTTCTCTTATTGTTTATTAGCTCCCCCTCTCCAACATACTTTCTTCACCCCAATTCCTATATCTTTGATTTTTATAAGGAAAAATTATTTAATTAGGTACACAGTCCTATGAGATAAATCATCTGTTTTACCCTTTGTGGTTGCCTTCATATTACAATTCTTTTTATTTCTTTCTGTATTTTTTTTTAGTTTAGTAAATGAATTTTATGATTGAAATAATTACGGGGGAGGGGCGATTACCATTAGAAACATGACTTTATATAGATGACTTATTTAGCAAAGTAGAATATATTTTTAAAAATTCTATTAAATTTATATCAATAATAATTGAGAGGTGTGCTGCTAAGTATGAAGTATGTTCATAATTATTTGAAAAAGGAAGGGAAAGAAAAAGTATTTTTGTAGATCCTATGGGTATATTTAATGGACACTTATATATCATAAATGTTTGATACTGGAAAATATAGCTAACTTTTTCTTTAAAATCTATTATAAGTATATATATTGCTAAGATTTCAAAAGTTGATTTTTGATAGCAAACATTTAATGATTTTTATTTATTTTAATTGAATTTAAAGTGAAATGTATAGTTTATGTGGTCTCCATAAAATATTAAAATGACTGATTAGCTATAATGTAATTTACAAAAAAGTCTAATATATTCTGAGGGCAACTTCTGCACTCATCCCCCATGAGGGGTGAAAATTAAATGCATACTACAATAGCAAAGTGCCCTTGATATAATTTATTTTATTTTAAAGCTGTATGAAGACATTATTTCCAGTGAAAATGTGTGTGTGTGTATATAGGGGGAGTTAAAATGTAATTGTATGAATAATATATAAGTATAATTAATATTTATGTCAACATAAATATCTCTCTCTTGCATTATGCATTTTTTACAATAGACTTTAAAAAAATAAAATACCGTAAAATCCCGAAAGTAACCCCCCCCCCCATCGAATATAACCCCCCCCCCTTTTCTCGCTGAAAGTGAAATATCTCCATTATCTTGAAAGTAACCCCCCCCCCCCCCCCCCTTTTTTTTTCTCCATCCAACAAAGCTACATCCAATCTTCGGGCGCACTTACGGTACGTCAGCATTGCAAATTAAGTTTTAATATTTATATATTATTTCTAATTTAACTAATTTTTCATAAAGTGTCGGATGCATGTTATCAATGGAATCATTACACAGTTTTTTTTTTACCTTTTAGGTATATTTCCTTTTAGGTAAGTACCGTAAAATCCCGAAAGTACCCCCTCCATCGAATATAACCTCCCCTCCCTTTTCTTCATTTTTTAAAGAATCTTGATTATAACCCCCCCCCCACCTGAAATTTATCCGTTTTGCTTTTCAAAAAGGAAGGGGTTACTTTCCGGATTTTATGGTAGTCAGCTAACTGAAAGAAACCAATTTTAAAAACACACACACATTACAAATAATGGTTAAGGAAAAAAAAAAAAAGGGGGGGGGGGATAAATAACCTAAATAAAAAATAGTAATGTGGCAATCACTTACATTCTGGCCTCATTCCAACACCAAGGCATTTCTTAAGTCTACATTCTTGGCATTTTCTCCTCATGTACATATCAATTTCACAATTATTGCCATATTTGCACTGATACACAGCATTTTTTGTAATGCTACGCCTAAAGAAGCCTATGAAAAAGAATGACTCATATTAAATACTACAGAAAAATAGGATAATTCAATTAAGTAAACATATCTTGGATATTGTGACTAGACTATTATGAAATATTATACATTAATTTAAATTTTATCCTTATATTAAATCATAATCAGCAATTCAATTATTAATAAATATTATAAGTATAAAAATAACTTTGTTATACGCTGGAATAATTGAAAGAGGCCATTTAATAGTAAATTGGCCAGGCATATTTTTTCTGTTGCTGTCAAGATAATTTATTTATATCTATGTCTAAAAAATTTCTTATTATGACTTTGAAAGTAAATTATTTTTTGAGGAATAAAAATTTAACGGCAAAATGCATAGTCCTCATATCTTTAAATTATTTTGCCTTGTGCATTTATGCCAAAAATTAAATAATTAAATTTATACTAATTATGTAAATTTTGTTTATCTAGACCCTGAAATTTCAAAATATATCAAGAACTATTTATAAATTAAGTACCTTTAATATTGCCGAATTATTTCAAAGGAGCTAAATTAGTTTTTTTTTTTTTTTTTTTTTTTTAGTTAATAATTTTAATAGAAAGTTATACATAAATTTCCTTAATAATGGTAAATAATAATAATAAAAACTATATGCATTGTGCTAATCATAAATAAAATAATCATAAATTAAGTACCTTTAATATTAACAAATCCTGTCAAAGGAGCTAAATTAGTTTTTAGTTTACATAAATTTCCTTAATAATGGCAAATAATAATAACTATATATGCCTAATCAAAAATAAAATAATCTTATAGATCTATAAATAGTTGATCTAAATAGTTTTGTGTGTTACCTTTACAGCCTTCACAAGTAAGGGCATTATAATGGTAGCCTGAAGCTCTATCCCCACACACAAGACAAAGTTCCTCTTGCTGCCTAGGAGTAGGGCCTTTCTTCTTCTTGTCAAAGTCATAACAACCATTCATAACACTACTTGGAGGACTCAATTCATCTTTGTCTGAAAGAAAAACGATACACATCAATTGTTTTCATAACATCTGAACATTTGTAAACTGACAGCTATTAATTTATGCTAAAACAAGGACTGAAAATTTTGTGTCTCAAAATACTAATACTAGAATTTTTTCATTTCATTTCTTATTTTTCTAATTTTTTTTAAAGAAATTTTAATCAATATTTATTTGTTTTACATTTACCGTAAAATACCACAAAAGCACCCTCCTCGATTAAGCGCCTCCTTTAGCTTTTCACACGAATTTTGTTTGTAACGTGGACATGTTTCAATTATTTTTTGTCGAAACGATACGATACGCGAGGATAAATATATATATATATATATATATTTATACATGAACAATATTTAAGCACGTGGACTTGGCTCAATAGATAAATGACGACATTTGTCTGATGAGATCATTTTACAAAAAAAATGTATTTTTAACAGTTGTTTCTTCAGAATCTTTGCAAGCGTCCTTTTAAACCTAGCAATATTTTAAAGATATATACAGAATAGGAACTTTTGTGTCACAAATTGACTAAACAACACAATCATAAAAAAATATAATAAAAAAAAAAAGAATTAGTAAAAAGTCATCGCTAACGTAACAAAAATTTAAAAGGCGTCGTGGGAGTCCTATATTAAAATTGTACTGCCTGTGGAAGTATGAAAATTGGGTCGTGAAGCATGATTTTTATTTTGAAACTTTTCTTTGAATGATTTTGGTTTCACTATTGAACAATATTAATTTGGTTTTATTAATAATTTGGCTTCTGGTAAATTAAAATTTTAATTAGGTGGTGAAATTGGTGTAACATTCATGAGTTTCAAATTTCAACGGTAAATTAGAAAAGAAATAAAATGCGAATATTTCGCACGGGTTTGCTAGTGATTGAATATTACAATAATTTTCATATAGAACGAAAATATGTTTACTGTTGCACCTACACGCCTCACAGCATTTTCTTTACAAAAAAAAAAAAAAAAACTGATTTGAATTAATAATCGAAATTTTAAAAATGCGCTACAGTTTTCAAAGTTAATATATATATATATATATATATATATATATATATATATATATGTATGTATATATACATACATAATATTTTAATTATACGAATATAAAATAATAAACTTTATTAGTTATGAAATGCAACTGATAAAAAGCCGTTTTTACAAGCAAACAAAAAGTTTATAATACATTATCTCAATCGATACATCAGAAGAAGTTTCCCTGCGATAGTATGATTACTGTTGGAAAAGTTGATTTACAGGCAACAACCTCGCCCTCCATATCCCGGCGAGACATATGTTTGGTAGTTAAGAGTCATATTTTAATGATTACGTACATGGTGTTGAGGTTATCAAAACGGAAACAAATATCGAAAGCTTCTTTATTTATAAATAAATAAAAATAATAATGAATAAATCTTTACACGTAATAAGACGAAGGAATGCTATATTTTTGCAAGATCATGATTCTGTGATTATTTTCTCTCCGCTTAAAAAAGCAAAAAATTTTTTAAACATATGCGGAGTTATTTTTTGACAAAAATGCACGGAATTTCTAAGCACTAATGGTGAAATTATTAAAGAACTAATAATGTTTTCCAACGCTCTAAATAAGGTAAATTTTAAATTACAGTCCTTTTTAAGACGAAATTTCTTGGAGGGGCGGGTTTTACGTCGAACTACTGCTATGGCCAATTCGATCTTTCTTCGAAAAGTCAGCCTGTTAAAAATACTTTTAAAATGGCTCAAAGTGTTCATTAAGCCGATTTTCTGAAAACTCTTTAGTAGTTATAGAAAAAATGTGAAACACCATTTGATTCTAGAATATCCGAATTAGAATGCTTAAATTATGCGTACACATACTAATAATTAATAATTCAAAAGAGCGTCGGAAAATTAGTTTAGAATACAAAATCGGTTCAAAATGTGAACTTAGGTATATTTTTTTTCTTCAGAATATCAAATTTAAATATATCCAAAGGATTTTTTGTGTTTTTTTACGCAAAAATAAGGTATATAATATATATATATATATATATATATATATTTTTTTTTTCTTTAACTTTCATTGTTTATTTATTTTGTGCTTAATTTTAAATAAAGAATTGGTGAGTTATGTCTCATTATTAAGAAGGTAGTCAGGAACAATTTAATGATCATTTTAACTCCTCCATCTTGTATTTATTTAATTTTCGCTAAATAAATTCATGAGAGAAAAAAAAAAAAAAAAAAAAAAAAAAAAAGAATGTTAGTTTAAACTACAACAAAGTATCAAAATTCAAATTTAAAAGCTATTTATCTATCATAGATGAAATAATTATAAGATAATTTTTTTTCCCCATGATTTTAAATTTTCTGTTGAATCATAGCTATAGCACATTAGCACTTTATCAATGCGTATAAAATTTTTTAAGTGACAATGACGTTAATTTTTGTGAGATGCATCATTTAACTTTACAATTTTTTAACGTTCACGTTTAATTAAATGCATTTATTTTTATGTCGAAAGAAAATGAACTCGTAATTTTTTTTTTTTTTTTTTTTTTTTTTTTTTGTTGCAACAATTAAATTATAGCTAATATTTTAATGGTTATTTTTAAAGCTATTAGGAGGTTATTATTTTCCTATTTTAATTAATTAAAAGAAAACTAATCAAAAATTCAAAAATCGGGCTTCGAAATATTGTGTTGTGATCGGGTTCTGAGCTATTCTGAAAGTTTCAAATGTCTAGCTAGTCGGGAAGTTAGTTGAAAATCGATTGCAAAATTTGTACCGGACAAACAAGAATAGAAGTTAATAAAAACATGGTAAAATAAATAAAAATAATTATAGGGGAAAAAAAAAAAAAAAACTTTTTATATACCATGTTTTTAATTTTTTGATGAATCATAGAGCTCTTATCAATGTGCATAAAATTTTTAAAGTGATAATGGCGTCCATTTTTTTAAGATGTGTAATTTAACTTTTTACAATTTTTTAACGTTCACGCTTAATTAAATGTATTTATTTTTATGTCGAAAGAAGATGAATTCCTTTTTTTTTTTTTTTTTTTTTTTTTTGGCAACAATTAAATTATAGCTAATATTTTAATGGCTATTTTAACGCTAATAGGATGTTATTATTTTCCTATTTTAATTAATTATAAGAAAACTAATCAAAAATTCGAAAATCGGACCTCGAAGTATTGTGTTGTCACCGGGTTCCGAGCTATTGTGAAAGTTTCTAATAGGGAAGTTAGATAAAATTCGATTGCAAGATTTGTACCGGACAAACAAACAAACATGAATAGAAGTTAATAAAAAATAGGTACAGACGACGTAAAGATAGGGGGGGGGGAGACGATGTCTCTCTTCTTTTGAGAAATTTGTGGAAAAAAATACCTCAAGCACTTTCATATAGAGAAAAAATTTAAATTATGAAGGATCCCTCCATCCTCCTCTAAAAAAATCATGGCAGTAATCTTTGAGCGAGCCGTAAAAAAAAAAAAAAAAAAGAATGGACTAAATTCCACACATTTATTCAATTGAATACGTAAGTAAAAGTTTTTTTGACGAAAGAGATAAACTACATCAAAAACCGAGACGCATTCGCTCGACTATAAATAAGAGTCTAATAAAAAAAAAGAAGAACGCACGCACCGAATGCTTGTTGCCCTTTATTCCCCAGAAATTTCGCAGCATCCCACACCTACGGAGCATCGAACCGCAGTGGCGGTTCAAGGTCAAGCTCTCAAGGCCAGCACACTTGCTCCCGCCCCTACGAACAAAATAACATGGCGTAACGTCGCAAGCGCTTCTCAATGCCACTCTTAATTGCTCTCGAGCCATTACCATTCACTAAAGCCGTCTCGTAATTTATTTATTTTTTAAGAAAGAGCAATGCGGGCCTTTTCCTCGAACACAGAGATAGCAGGGAAAAGATATTCCGAAAATAGCAGAAATCATCACTCGTGTCTTATCAAATGCAACCAGTGATTATTTCATATCAACTCGAGGTCTCTCTCTCTCTCTAGCTCTCTTTTTTTAAGTAAAATATTATGGAATATTTAATGCCGTTGGAGGACATGAAAATCCTTCCATTTGAATGCTGCAATATGTTGAAAATATTTGAAAAAAAAAAAAAAAAGTGATATCGGGAAAATAACAGAATTTTTTCATTTAAGAAATTTTAATAGGATGTTTAGATAGCGGCCCTAGAAAGGGGATAAATTAATACGTAATATCAAAGTAGTTTTCATCTTGTTATCAAGTTGAACATTTTAATTCCATTATTTACTTTCAGTTGTAATGAGCATCATTGTTTTAAAATTGAAAATAAAACTTTTTTTTTACAGGGGTGATTGTGACTCAAAGGTAAAAACCCTGACAATTAGAGCCTCAAATTAGAAAAAACCCAAAATATCAAATAACACTCAAACTATTTAGGCCAGAAGCCCTCAATCCCTTTACATTACATTCACATATCACCTGCATAACAAATGAACAAGCAATGAAAGAAAAAATAACTTTATAGGAAATATGAAAACAAAGATGGATTAGAGTAAAAACCCTGAAATCAGGGGTAAACCCTGAACACAAACACCCCTGTTTTTATTATATATTAACACGTTGAGCGCCATGTCAGCCATTCTAGATTCTAGACATTTTGTCATCTATCTCTGAAAGTACTGAAGGAAT
This sequence comes from Salticus scenicus, assembly GCA_963930645.1. Lineage (NCBI taxonomy): Eukaryota > Metazoa > Arthropoda > Arachnida > Araneae > Salticidae > Salticus > Salticus scenicus. The sequence continues at coordinate 39,451,524 of OZ005654.1, read as the reverse complement.
CGTCTTGAAACTGTAGGAGTGTGCAGAACATGTTATACTTCAAATAATTCAGTGAAAGTTTTACCTCGAAATTAAAAGCAGTACCAATAAAAAATTGAAACATTGAGCGCCCTGTCAGCCATCGGTGGCTGACAGTGTCAAATAGCTAAGTCAACCATCGGTGGCGGCTATAAAACTAAAAATATTACATTGTTTTAAGTAATTATTGAAAATGTGCTTATTTTTTATTTATTACAGGAGGAATCATTATGGAATTTTAATGGATTTTATTGAATTCGCGTGCCACTCAACGTATTAAAGTGAAATTAAACGGAAATTTTACCAAAATCCTGATGAAAATCGACCTATCTGGGCAGTCCACAATCTAACAACTATGCTATAACTCAATGAAAGCGTTTTTATAAAAAGATTTCTTTAAATTTAAATAAGGGCCAGAGGGAATTTTTTTTTTCATTGTATTAATGTAATTATGATCAAATTTCTGTAAGAAATTGAAAATAAACAAATTTTAAACGATTTTCTTTAATCATAAAATCATTCGGGAAAAGAAAAAAAAAAAAAGTTAACAAAGAGGGTATGCATAGTGAATATATAAATTAATTAAAAATAAAGAAAAAAATATCTTGCAGGGTTTTTATTCTTTCTATCTCTCTCATGTCTAAAAACAAAAATAAAAATTATTTAACAATTAGAATAAAGTAACAAGGCACGATATGGAATCACGATACCGACAATGTTGAATGACTAATATTAAAAGAACATTCTTCTACCTTTTCCTTTTTAATTCTATAGGTGATGGGAATCTAAGGACCTATATATCTAGTAGTCGTAAACGAAATATTTTGCCCACACACGAAGTTCATTTATCTCTCCTTCTGTTAAATGGTATAAATATGATTTACTCCAGCAACAGTGATATCTTATAAAACTATTATTAATTATTTTCAAAATCATACCTTTTAAATTTTCATAATTTAAAAGAGAGAGAAAAAAATTATATGCAACCACTCCATGCAATATTCTGGCAAGAATTTTGCTTCCAATTTCCCAAATCAAGTTAATAAGCGACGTGGTTTATGGATTAGGGTATAAACGCGTTTTTCGTTATTTTTAAACTTTTATTGACAAAAGTTAAAAATTGGCAATAAGTAATAATTTCACAGACCAAAAAATCACTAAATTCGGTTGAAAATTGGAGATTTTATAGATTTATTTATTTATTCTCAAATAACTTAAAATGTGATTTTCTATTTTTTTTTTTTTTTTTTTTTTTTTTTTTTTTCTAAAGCCACTTTTCATCGATATTCAAAATTTTCGAGCTGTCAATCTAGCAACTTAGTTAGACGATTTTTTTTTAAGGGGGGGGGGAGGAATTAGAATATATATAGGGTAAGTGCACCTGTGATTGACACTTTAAGAGCAATCTCTGATGTTTTTAATGTTCTAGTCATCATAAAATATTTCAAATCTTAAGTTAGTACATATGGCATGAAAGACATTCAAACCAAAAGTATGTTAAAATATATACATTTGAGAACAATTATTTTTTATATAAATTTTTATTTGACACCCACTCAATGTTCCAGTAATTGACACTGCCAGTTTTTCCTTTCATTAGTAATTGGCAACCTATGTTCCAGTGTTTGACACTGCTAGTGATTCATTTTACCAGTTATTAGCAACCTATGCTCCAGTGTTTGACATAAAATGTTAAAATTCTCATATGTAAAATATATTATTTTATTATTTTTCGTATTTATTAATTATTTCGGGATAGATGTCAATTACTGCAGCATGCCAATCACTGGAGCGCCTACCCTATGTATTAAAAAAAAAAAAAAAAAAAAAAAAAAAAATCGGGATTTTTAACTGATTGTTTCAAAAGTTTAAAAAAAAAATATATTTAAAATTGGTGATTATGAGTTCACATTGGGGGGGGGGGGGAAATCGCTAAATTCAGTTGAAAATTGGAGACTTTTAAAGAAAAATATTTACTAATTAAATTCAAGGTCAGTGTTGCGTTGAGAGTTTATAATTTTCGAGTCATTGTTATTCCAGCTAATTTAGAATCTTTTACTTTTTTAATGTATAAAGCTAGCTTTACACTTGTTTTTACAGTGTATGGGGGAAAATCATAATAAGGTGGGACGCAGTCTGCACCTACATTGCTTTCGTGCGTTTTTAGTTATTATTTTTTGTGGATGCTAGGCCATTTCATTTATGAGCGACTATTGTTGGATGAGAGAGAGAGAGATGCTACCAAGCGTGATTCCTCGCCCATCAGGAGAAGACTCTTATTTGTGTTTTGCTCCACTCTCCTCTCCCTCCCGTGTGGTTTTTGGAGGTCAATGGGCCGCTCACAGCATCTCCGACGGTTTCGAAATCGAATGAAAAATTACAACTGTTACACTTTTGATAAAACAGTGTCAGTGAGTGGAATGGGGATCGTACGAAACTTTATCGCTTATCTTATAAGACAGGAAGACTAAAACGTAATAACCACAACTGTCACGAGTACAAAGAAAAAATAAGTTGGACTGAAAGTAACAACAACAACAAATCATCCCCCCCCCTTCCCCCAAAGTTAGAGAAAAATAAAATCTAACATTGGAAATTTTTACATACAAAAAGTATTATAGGGCTGATTATGGTCCAATTTAAAAAAAACCTGAAATTAGAAGACTAAGGAAAAAAAAAAAAAAAAAAAAATCATAAGGCGTGATTATTATTATTACAATTATAAGCAATTAAATACGTATAAAGATTTTATAAATATGTATAAGAACGAAAACTACGTGTAACAAGGGGGGAAAAAATCAAACATATAAAACAGAAATAACATAAAAAAATAATGATTAATCCAAAGTGATTAAGAAAATAGGAGAATTTCTTTGAAATACATTTATTTGCTCTGCAACACCATTCTCAAAAGGGAAAGATACTAAGATGTTTCTAATAATAGCAATGGATTAAAAAATCCAAAATATCGCTATTAATTTGCCCCACATCTCAGTAAAAAACAACAGTAAGAGCCGGGCAAAAATCATTACCGACAAATTGTTGGAGAAACATCGCAGAATTAAAGGGAAAACGTCAATAAGTAGGCAATAATAATTGACAGTAATTTAGGAGTCACAGTTAATTGCAATATGATATGTCTAAATTTCTATTATACAACAGTTTCCTCTTTACAGTAACTGAAAAATAATTGAAATTTTTTTCTGAAATTAGGAAATATATTAAGCAATAGTTCCTGACATCAGGAAAATAATTCCTACACAACAATCCCCGGTATTAACTTTTAACTCTATTATTATTATTATTATTATTATTATTATTATTACAAGCAAAATTTTATTTTGTTGATATATTTTTGTTTTAAAACATGAAGCTAACTGATTATTTTAACCTTAATAACATGACAGCAAATACTGAACTAAAACCTTTCATCGAGTGATTTCTATTGGTCTGATGTAGGGATGTCTGAGAAGGGTATAATTTTGGGTGAAGAATCAACTGCATAGGCACTGTATATGGTTGTAGTATAGGACTTTTATCAACTTAATATTTCTGCAGGGGGAAAAATCATATTCAATTTGATACACTTAAATGCTCTACGAGTTTCGATATGCAAAACAAGTCCTTTCCTATAACACTTCTGCCAAATCCGGCTTAAAAACAGAAAAAGAGGAAAATAAATTAGAAATATCAGTCCTATCGTTACAAATTCGGTATCAAATGAAAGGGGCGATTTTTCTGAATCCATGGGTGCAAACAGTTTTTCGACACGACAATTAGATTTTTTTTTTTTTTTTTAATTAACTAAAGCATGAAATTTAGGTGGCAACACTTAATTTTAATCTTTTCATACCTTTTATTGCGAATCAAGCTAATAGGAAAAGTCTTTAACTTGATTTTTTTTTTTTTTTTTTTTAAGTTAGTCATTAAGTATAATTCTAAAAACCCACATCTGGAACATTTTTATGTCAAATATAAATTTCTTAACAAATAATACACAATCTTTCAAAACATACTGAACGATATTTACAAGATGCACGCCCCACCAGTGTCCGAGAAGTTCTGCTCTATGGGAGACGGTAGTTGCCGGATTCGAACCCAGGTTGCGTTCGCTGTTCTGGATTTTCGTGTCTTTATCTGAAACTTGCGTAAATACGAGCATAAACCCAAGGAGAGCACACCAACCAGGCTCACGGACCCTTACGTAGTCAGTCAAATAGTCTTATAGTTTTTCTTTTTAAGTTTTACTTTTGTATAAAGAAATTTCAAGGAAATGGGACAAGTTTTAACTTTTTTTAATCATATGTCAGGGTTGGTATTTTTGCCAGGACAGTGGCAAAAACTGGCAAAAATCAAAATTTGTATAACTAAATGCAGTGATGCAATTTATATGAAAAGGAATCAGAACAACAAATGAAATTAATTACTTTTTTGTTAAAAATAAATAAATAAAAGCACAAAATAAGAATTTATTCTTATTTATTTATTCCCTCCTCCCTTGCACAATTGTTGAATATAAGTACTGTTTCCAAACTTGCTTTTTGCTATGGAATTCTTGAACTAAAGTTATTTTGTAATGATGATGAAAGTGCAACTGAATGTTGAATGTGTAATTTTTTTTGTATTATAAAAAAAAATAAAATTAAAATAAGAATTTCACTTAGATTGTTTTATTTTAAGATTCTACTTATTTCAACACAATATATCAATATGTTTACTTATTATTATTGTTTATATTTTTTGCATATTTTAATTATTGCATTATGTTGATTGATAGGTTGATAATATCTTATTTTAAAATTAGAAGTATTTATGATTTCTATAAATATTTCAATATTGTTAATTGCAGCATAAAAATATAAAAATCAAACAAACAATTTGATTTTTTTTCTAATTAACCTTTTCCACGCCGCATTCAGATCCAGGTGTAATTTAGTTTTTTACATATTTTGCCTTCTAATGCTTTAGTTTAAAGAACTCTATCATTAAAATGTGAATATATATATATAATTTAAGATTATTATAGTCTTATTTTCCTAAATTATGTGAATTTTTAAACTGTGGGGTAAAAGGGAAAATGGTAGAATAGGTCATTTTTATAATTTTCTGTACTTTTCCCCTTTTATGATTGGACCGTAATTTCTATTTTAAAAAATCAAGTCATCTTTCTATTATATCTGATATTTTTTTCGAGTCAGTATTCATGATATTTAATTTTTAAATGAATCTTTAATTCCATGTTCCATTTATGGAACGTTGACATGTTACAGGTTAATTTTTTTTTTTTTTCTTTTTTTTTATGAAATTTATATTTTTGTAGTAATTAAGGTGAGAATATTGTGCAGCCATCCTAAAGAATTGTAGTCATTCTTAATTTAAGATAAGTAACAAAAGTTAAACGTGCATTTATATGTAAAAAAATCTGTTTTTGCCAGGATGGTTTTTACCTCAGTTTTTTCCATCTGTGGCAAAAACACAGATGGAAGGCTACTATTCGATGGAAGGCTATTTACGCTCTGATTAATTTTGTGGATTTCAGGAAAAGGACAAGTTCATAAAATAAAAGAATCATGAGAAATGTTCTTGAAAATAGATAATTTTATTTAAAATTGTTAAAAATTCCCACTTAAAATCTGTTTTGTTAGATGAACATTAAGATTAGACACTTTATGGGGGGGGGGGGGGAGATTCTACTGATTTGGGTCAAGGGATCAATTAATTTTGATTAAACAACTGTTGAATTTTTCCACAGTTTGTATTTGCTTACAAAGTTTTTGTTTTTCCTCATTTAACTCTGATATTTTTGGTAAACTCGAAAAATATAATAGTAATAAAAATAACCCTAACCTACAGTTAATTTTACATATATTTAACATTTAAACAGATATATCAATTTCCAACTACACAATGCCATATCTTGCTATTCTAAATTTGTATCATGTAGGGATAAAGATGCTACTTGAAGTTTTTCATAAAAATTAGACAAATGGTTCGTGTACAGAGACGTAGAAAGTTATTCAAATAGATTACGTATGGGGGCAAAATTTCTGGTAGGTGCAGTCTAACATATTTAAATTGCACTAAATAAAATGAAATTCACATAGATTCTTTATAGGCGTAAAAAGTGTGCTATGAGAAGTGTGCCTTCAGTTTTACAGGGCCACATAAAAGCCTTCAAAAAATATTAATGATATGATATGTTTGGAAATGGCTCAAAATAAATTTTCAAGTTGTGCCATCCCCCCCCCTCCCCCTGTTGTGTTGTGCTAAGTTTAAGCACACTGCTTAGTACGTATATAATTAATAGATAATATACAGGGCTACTCAAAGTTAGTCCAACAAGTTGCATAGAGCGGTATGGGAAGTAATTCTCTAAATAATTTTAAATAAATTTTAATATTTAATAACAGCTTTAAATGTGTTGTGAATGTAGCTACAACGTTCAACGAAGGAAGGGGGGGGGGCGGGGGGGGGGTTGAGCGAAGTGTTAACCTCGCCTCTTCACAGAGAAATTATGACAAATCAAATTGTTGTTTAAAATGCACTATGAATGTTCAGATACAGTAATTAATTCAAATGCTACATCTTAAGCTGTAATAATATCATGAGAAAATAGTGCCATATCAGATTATTATTACTGTTATTATTATTATTATTTCAATTTTTAATTTAAAAGAAAAAAAAAATCTTAGAATGAATGTTTAAGCTTAGAACAGGCTACATATCTTTTCAAACACATAAACGATCTTAAAACAGTCGACCTGTATTTCTCCTGACGAAATGAACCGATTTAATGATTTGATAATATTTATATAATACTTTCCCCTTCCACACTTCTCTTATTTGAATAGAATAAAAAGATTACAGATTCTTTTGATTTGAAATTAAAGACCTTGAAGTCACCTCTGCAAGCCCGGTTCTCGGTAACGAGGTTACCCTTTGTCGACTCAAAAACCGGATCGGCCAGAAGTTTTTTTATGATGGAAGAAGAGGGTTAACCAATTGCCTTATCTCACTATAGATTTTGTTACGTGAGGACGAACATCAGAGAATGGATTTGTTACGACACAGGTAATAAGTAACATGAGAGGTGTAGAGAATTTTGGGATAAGTGTTTCCAGTAATGGAATTTATCACTGATTTTTCAACGAACAGAAAATTAAATAAGAAAAACAATTTATGAAAGCCGTGCAACTTGACGTTATTTTAAATTTTATTAATTTACACACTATATCTATCTTCGTTCTATTCATTTAATAATTTTAGATTAAATATCTTATTAAAAAAAAAAAAAAAAAAAGAAGCTTAAAAAAAACACAGATAACTAATAAAAGTAGGTAAATATAAATATACAGGTTTTACTTTACTCAAATTGTTCCTAGTTCGGTTATCTAATGAATAGCCCGAACACGATGAATTATAAATTTATGATACGGAAGTTAAAAAAGACACTGGAATTGCAGTGAATGTAAAAATTACTGAAAACACTCTTTTTTCTATATTTATATAATTAACGTCAACTATCATAATATTTTGTAGTGCTGCCATCTATCGTTTAAAAAATAGATTAGTTAGTATCAACTTTCTTAAAATGGAGTATTTATATGTTGACAATTATTTCAAGATTTTCATCTTATTGAATTATTCACTTGCTTCCTATCGCTTAGAAAGTGTACTGTTGTGAAAATATTGTTGCTATACATTAAATGAATGGTTACCAATGAGAAAATCAATTCATGTACACGCCACGTTATTTTACTTTAAATAACTGAAGATTTTAAAAAGCCGTGGAACTTTTTTGCTTGAATTTTTCCAAACGAAAAATCACCAACTATTAACATAAGAACATTTTTGTTTTTTACGTAAAATATATTAACATTCTTTCTTCTACCTGAATTTTTGTTTTACAAAAATGATGAAAATTTGGGATTTATTTGCCCCCAACTGAAGAAGATGCAGTCTATATATATATTTTTTTTCAAGAGAAAGGTTTATTGGTAAAAAATGCAATATGCGATTTGAATATAAATAGCAATAATATAAATAGACGATAATATTGAATTGGCGATCTTTCGTTTGCGCCCGCCCCGCAAACGGAAAAGTACCAAACCCGTTAATAAATTAAATAAATAAAGTTATCCTTCAATAAAGCTATTATTTTTGTAGGAGTATTTTATATTAAAAGCCAAAAACAAATTTCTTATTACGACTCATTCCACTACAGGTGAAAAACTATGGTTAATGTAATACTTTAGCGAGTTATTGAACCAAATAAACTTTGATAATTATCACCAACTTCTTCATTATTACTTAAAATACATTTTTAAGTTAATTTAGGATTGCAATCATTAATTGTGAATTAAAATAACAAATAAATGGAAAAACCGACAATAATTAACACCTCACTTAATAATTAATAACTGCAGGCAATGACCTTGAAGGTGTTATGAATTGATTTGCGCTTTAAAATAGCTCCAGATTATTATTTTGTCAAGTACGATGAAATAAATCTTTACAGAAACCTGTCAATGCTTCTTCGTTGCACGGCCATATTTGTTGCAGTGAAGCAGACATTTTGGAAATTCTATTTTGATGAATCTCCCGGCAACACAAGCCAAATAAATTAATAGATTAGATAAATCACTGCAGAAGCTTGTAAATATTTCTTTTTGATATGAATACATTTATTGCATATACTCAACTAGCCAGATATAAAATACTAATTTAATTTGCTTCCATGAGTATTATTGATGGTTGCATTAAGTTTTATAGAAATTGAAAATTTAATCTCGCGCTGCATTTTTTTTTTTTTTTTTTTTTTAATAAACACTTTTCAAAAAGGATGAAAAGTTCGGTTTGTCTGTCCGTAAGTTTGTCTGCTTGTTCGCGCTCTAACTCCCGTAAATATTAATGTAATTTCTCGAAACATATATGTTATTCAATTTCACTATCGGATGTTCTCTATTGCAAGCAGAATGAATATCTCTAATGCTTTGTGTCTGGGATACCCGAAAGTATTTCAAAGCATTGTGTTTTTTCAGAGGTATTTCTGTAAACCATATTTTAATGCTTTACTTTGCACAAATGTTAATGAAATTGAAATATGTTATTCAAGTTCACTATCGGATGTTTTCTAAAGAAAATAAAGTGAATACCGCCACCGGTTTGTGTACAGGGATACCCAATAGTTTCCCAAAGCATTGCGTTCTACAAGAGGTTTTGCTGTAAACCAAATTTTAATAACTTTATTTTGCACAAATCTTAATGAAATTGAAATATGTTATTTATATGTACAAAAGAATGCTATCTGCAGAATACAGTATGATTAGCATTAGGATTTATAAGGACAAGCAGAAATAAATATTCAGTTCAATTGGAAATTTGCTGGAATTACATTTTCGTTTACATTAAGCGTTTTTAACATTTTCTAATATTTTTAAAGTGTGAATGTGATTTCAATTTGTGCAATCTGTCTGTCTGTCCATCTGCCCGCCCCCAGCGCCCGTAAATACTTTTAGAATTTATATATATATATATATATATATGTTATTCTAGTCTAGTTTACTATGGAATGTTCCTATTTAAAATGTCATTAATAGGTCCTGTAAAACTGGTGTGTGTATAGAGACACCCCCCAAAAATGCCAATGCATTCCGATTTAGGACAGACGTTTTTATAAATCACATTTAAATAACTTTCAGTTACAACTAATGTGCTTTTTAAATTCCTTTTTCATTTTCAAATGCATGAATATATATTTATTTATTTAAATTTTAATGTTTTATTTTGGAGCTAAAAAAGGAAAAAAAAAATGAACTATGAAGTAAATTTTTAAATTTTTCATTTAACTTTTTTTTTTTAAAATAAGTTTTAAAATAAAATATTCAGGAAAAAAAAAAAAAAAAAGAAACAAGAACAAACTTAACGGTTATGAATTCTTTGCATGCGGAAATGGAATTAAAAAATAATTAGGTAATGGGTAATTTTATAAACAAACGTTCCCATAGAATAACATGGGGTTCAGCTGCCGGCGAGGATAGTATCCTTATAAGATATAATGATAATGAATTAGTTATTGCTCACCTAATAAAGTACGTGTATAACGTCATTTTTGGAACCAATAAAGCAAATCAGTGAGAAAATACACATAAATATCCTTTAGTAAATAGTTTTCCTTTTTTCTTTATCATCATGATAAAAAAAATTTTCAAGGCAAAATTATAATAAGTATATATTTATCGTTTTTATATCTTTTCTATCTTTTTTTTTTTTTTTTTTTTTTTTAAGGGGGGGGGGGGGGGGGTCCAGCCGAAAGCAAAATGTTTTGCCTAATTGCAAGTCATTTTTTGTCTGTGTCGATTAAAATGAACTCCAGTAATTGCATTAAAACAGCATAAAACTAACATTTTGAAAGCATAGGAAATATTTATTAGCAGGGTTGTTCGTCTTAAAATTAGCATTTTCCTCTTCTCCCGAAGGTGCCGGTTTCGATCCAAGATTGCGCTCGTCGGCTTGGCCGTTTGAAGTTTTCCGTGATTTTTCCCGAAATTCGCATGAATAGGACTCCTTTCCAAAGACCTCCTCCCCCATGATGGACATCCCACCCAGGTCTAGGTTCCTAATGCAGACAAAATTGACCTTAATACCTACACCAGCACCACTTTTTCTACCAGCTTAAACGATATAACCAAAAAATGCATCGAAAATCTTTCAAAACTTTTTTTCTTTCTCTCTCCTACCTTTACTTCAGCAGAAAAAGAAAATCTTGAAGAAATACGACACCAATTTTTTTGCATTCAATAATTTAGCAATTAAATCATTGAGTGAAAAGATTAGAAAAAAATACAGTCGCAATATGTTAATTTTGAAATAGCGGATTCCTACGCAGTAAAGGCTTTTGCCCTGCTTGTTTGAATTACGGAACTATGAGAAGATTTTTTTTTTTTTTTCACCTGATCTACTATTTTCCCCCACCCCTTATTTCAGCAGATGGTTGTATATTTATGTACCTTTACTCTGCTTCTCTTTTCCCTATCGCCCCTTTTCGATTTTTTTTCCCTGTTTGTCGACGACCTACTGCTAACCATGACCGTGTCACCCATGAGAAAAGGAAATTGAGAGTCAATAAACCTCTACGCCGTCAAATCTATTTATAATTTATGTGTTGTAATACTTATATCATAACACACAAAAGTGTTCTCTCAACATTTTCGGTTTATCACAGTAAAATTGTTTATTATTAGTACGAAAGTTGTTTTTAAACGTTAGTATTTATCTCCCGGCACTTATTAGCGACACAAAAACTATTATTTATGTTTGTTTAAAAGCATCATTACAAAATATTACAGGACATTGATTCTGATTATAGAAAATTCATCACTATGCATGTATATTTGTTCATTAAATAAGATATCTATTTATTTATTTATTTTTTTTTTTTCTTTTCATGTAACAGTTTAAGAGATTTTTCATATATTATTAAAAAATATGTACATTTTATAAGTGAATTGTAAGTACCCAGCCGTATGTAGTGAAAATTCATATTCAATTTAATAATACATAAACAGGATAAAATGTTAATGCATGGTGCACAATTTAAACTAATTAAAAAATCAAATGTAATAAAATGTACACTGTTTTGGCAGGTAAGTAAAATCTGCTACTAAACGAAGTTTTCTTTTTTCTGGATATAAGTTTTTATCCATGCCATACTTATTTTCGCTTAGTTAATAAACTGTTAGTAATAATGATAGAATTAATAAAATGCCAGCAATAAATATTTTTCATTTTATCGCATGAGTTTTCTTTCCAGCAGTTACATACAAATATTAATTAAAGTTTTAAAATATGTTAACAAGTCACAGAAAGAGAGTGAAAAAAAAAACTAAAATGAGCAGTTACATAAAAAAAAAAAGTCTAGGATCATTTATAAAGATTTTATTTATTAATCTAAAGTAATTATCAATTAAACCTCTTTCTATACTATAAACGTGCTTCATGAGCAGTGTGTGTTTCTTTTCCTACAAGAAAAGAAAAGTGTTTCATGATTTATGAGCAATGCATGATTTTACTATCTTTTTCTTTCTTTCTATATTTTTTTTAAACAGAATTAATTCATGTTTCATCAGGGTTGGCAAGTTTCTTCCAAGGTGGAAAAAACCGCGGAAAAAACCATGGAAAAAACCGGCCGGAAGAAATAGGTTTCTTCCAAGTGGAAGAAATGGAAGAAACTGTTTTTCTTAAAAATTTATCCTATAAATTGCAGATTTGTAAGATACAATGGATGCATTTGTCTTATAAACAACTTTAAGTAACTTTAATTATACCTATAAAAATTTAATTACATATTTAATTAATAATTATGAGATTTTTACCGAAGTGATCTTCGGTATATGATAATCACGTTCCAAAATACTCAAAATCCAGTAAAAAAATCAATTTCAATTTAAAAAGCGTAAAGTTTTATAATTTATTATTTAGACAATTTTATTTCTTTAACTGGTAATAAATAATAGTTTGTATCACTTGCTTATACTTTCTGATAAAACAGCTTTTAACAAACATTCAGTTAATTAAACGAGCCAGTATTCAATAATTACTGTATTACAAAATGTCATCAAAAACTTCATTTTCCTAATACAGTACAGTGAAAAAGAAATTTACATCTCATATTTCAAATAAATTCACATTTCTCACATTTTTACTTTTTTTTTAATCAAATTTTTAGCTTAATCCTTGCTTTGTAACTCAACTTGGGAGGGGAGGTAACATTCTTGCATTTATTATCCTGCAATTCATACAGACTAGTGCTTAAACAAAATCACTATTACATCAATGTTTAACAAAATTAATCAGTGATGAATATTAATTCCAAACTTTCAAAAATATTTAGTTTCATATTTTTTAAATATGTTTGTTTACATTTTATAGGTACCTATTATTTGAATATGCTTAAATTATATATCATATATGAATGTGATCGATTAGTTTTATTAATATTGAAGAAATACTTTATTCTAAAATTTATTAGAAATAGTCTTTCCATTCTGATGTCTATTCTCATGAATTAATAACTGACTCTGTATCTGCAAAAGAAAACTATAAACAAAGGCAATGATCTCTAATCTACAAATTCCTATAATCCGCACAACCTCTAGAGAAAATTTTTGAGAGTTAGAGGGAGTTAAAAACTGTAAAACAAATGAAATGTTTTTTAGAGTAGTTCAATACTGCACTTTATTTTTCAACTTAAAATAGATAAATACAAACAATGCTTTTTTTTTTTTAATCCTAGAGAACTTGCAGGAGAGTTTAAAAGTAGGTATATTACTTATTGATACAGTATACCAGCTTCGAGTTTATACAAAAAATTGTATCCTTTAAAAAAAAAAAAAAAAAAAAGTGCAAATATTATGGTTAATTCCGTAATTATTATCACTTGTACTGTCTGAATGAATACTAATATGAGATAGTATATATGCAAAGAGTTCTAAAAATATCAGTATTGAAAAGTAAAAACCCATCACCTATATATATTTAGTGTTTGTTATAAAATAACTTATTTTTCTAACAATATTTTTAATATTAATTGGATTATAGTTTAAATTTGACATTATATTTATGCTTTGAGTTTATATAGTTCATAAATTTTAATTTTGAACATCTGTTTTGTCTTCTGGTTAGTTTCTTCCGGTTTCTTCCATTTCTTCCAGTTTCTTCCGGTTTTTTCCAGTTTCTTCCACTGTCCTGGAAGAAACTAGTTTCTTCCGGAAGAAACCCAACCCTGTGTTTCATTCGCCTCTCGTAATATCGGAAAGTCTAAAATTATCTATGCGTGGATTATGATTTTAATTTCTTATTGTATTATTACTTTTCCTTCACCTATTTATTTATTTATTTTTTAATGACATTCACCCAATCCTCCTCCGATTCACTCTCAGTTTTATATGTAACTACATCCCATAATAAGGGAACACGTTTAATAATTTATGAGAGATGCACGATTTGACTTTATGGTTTTTAAATAACATTCACTCAATTTTTACTGCAAATAAATCCTGTAATATGGAAAAAATGCTGCATACAAATGATGCATAATTTGTGTTCATTAAATTATTCATTTTTCTTGAGTTACAACTATATCCCAAAATATGGGAAAATGTCTCATCCTACTTTCCACTGAAATAGTGATGACGCTTGCTTTTATAATAGATTAAAAGCAATATCTTTTTGAGTTAATAAATAAATCAATAATAACACATGTTGGCAAAATTTGGTTTGATAATTTTAGTTGATACATATGTTTTTTGGTGTGTTGAATGAAGCCAATCTTTCTCTGTCATGTATAGATTTTTCGTCAGTACAGGGTGTCTACCGACACAATATCTTCTTTTTTTTGGTAGATTCTAGTATGTTTATCGTGGAAACATACTATAAAAGTAACCATATATTTATGTTAGTGGAAGAATCCCGGAAGATACTGTGTTATTATAAAATATATATTGTGTATTGTCGGTAGACACCTTATACTAACAAAAATATATATGTAAAAAAAACTGGCTTCAGCACACCAAAACACTTAAAAGATCAACCAAAATTCTCAAATTAAAATTTTAGATGTATACCTATATAATTAAATAAATAATTTTGGCTTTTTGTTCGCATTTTTTAAGAATTAAATAGTCGCTCATTTTCCTTTTTTGAACGAATTTTAAGTATACGGGGCCGCCACAATTAAAATTTGAAAATTTTAAATTTGTCGAAAATTTGAATTTTCGCTTGAATTTAGACATAGACAACTTATGTTAAAATAATAATAGCAAAAAATCAACTCTGTAAATTCTATTTCATTATTAATATTCCAAGTTAAAAAAAAAAAAAAAAAAAAAAAAAAAAAAAAAAAAATCGTACATTTTTTAAATTTGTAAATTTAACAGACACATAAATAATAAATAGACAAATAAATATATTTGTAATCCCTGAATTTTACATGTAACAACATTATTAGGTTTTAAAGTTTTAATTTCAATTTTAATAAGAAAATGACATTTTGTGGCATGTTCACGTCTAAAACCGTGAAAGTTTGTGTTTTTCCTCTCTCATTCATCAATTAGTTTAAATTTATTAGGATATTTTTCTACTGTACAGCACTAATAAGAGCAATTTTTCAATAATAATTCTTTATGTAATGTAAAAATAAAGCAGAAAGTAACAACTAACTCAGTTGACAAACTTCCACTTTGGACTAACATGACACAGTAGTGCTTCAGAATTATTCAACACTCAGCAGTTTAGGACAAAAATGTACGCCATTTTTTGCTCTCTTGCCAAAGATGATATTGGCAAAAACTGAAATCTACAGAGCGATTATGACACTTTGAATAAATTAAATTTATCACGATTTCGTCTATAAATGCGGATGTGAAAACAAATTTGTTCATAAATATCTCATTCTAATAAAAACAGTCATCTCTGAATAATAATAATAATCTGATTAAATGGTAACATTCGAGTTTCACAATCGAAGAATTTTAATAAATGCGTTTCTAACGGAATTGAATGTTGTTTTGCAAATTCAATTTTACTAAATTACAAAAAAATCAACAAAGTAGTCTGAAGACTTTATTTAAAAAGTGCATATTTTTCGAGAGGTTGTGAGACAGGCAGCTGTGATGAACATTTCCAGTGATCACGCAAAGGCGTCCTTTTTTTTATCCCATCCGATCCCCGGAAGGGCATTCAGACTTTCCAAGCGTTTCCGGTAAAGAAAAAAAAGTAACAGGGAAAGCGGTACGGAGCGATCCTAAAACTCTCAACCCTTTGAAGGCAATATTGGTTAGGACGGGCAAGTGAAGGTCGAGTTCTACGAACTCAGAAGTGGAAAATTCATGTACGACACCAAGTCAATCATAATTTTCTGATTTTTTTTTTTTTTTTTTTTTTTTTTTTTGAAGAAACTATAATGCAATGAACTTATGAGACATCGAATACAGTAAACAAGGATTAATGAAGGAAAAACTGGGTCCTATTGATGCCCCTTCACAATATTCAAATCCACAAAAAAGGCTCTTTCACAAAATTCAAATTTATAAAATAGGCCCTTCACAAAATTAAAAAATGGGCGGTACTAGCAATTTGTTGGATTAGGTTGACAACTCTGAGTATATAAATGACTCTTAAAAATAGACGGTTTTCAACACAAAAATATATTAAAAAAAAAAATCATAAAAGTATAAGATTCAAAAATTAAAACCTGGATCGACACCCGATAAAGTACCCTATATATTTCACTCATTTATATGTTTTTCAACGTTTACAATTCGATTTAATTTAATCTCAATTCATTCCTATTTAATTTAATTAAAAAAAATGTTTTGTTACGACACAAATATTAGTTATAGGCTTATAGGTCGCTTCCCATTTTTCTAAAATTCGCAAATTTTCTACTTCAATACTTATTTTACGTTCTTCCGTTATTAATTTTCTTAATTATGTTACAAACTTAGGTTTTTCTTTTTCTGTCACACTAATGAAATAACATATATGACACAAATGTTGGTTATATGTAATTTTCTTCCTTATTTTTTGCCTTCTTCTGTTATTAATTTTCAACCCCCCCCCCTCCCCCCCCCTTTTTTTTTTAAATCTCACTAATGAAATAACATCCAACGAACTTAACAATTCATAGTTCGGTATTTAATACTCTTTATCAACACTTCTGACAATTATTTAAAAAAAAATTTCTAACTAAACCTTATATAAACACAAATCGTTTAACAGTTAGCATTTAATACATGCAATGTATATTATATTAGTACTCAAAATACCAAAACATATATATGTATTCCTATTCAGGGTAAGCAGTCCTAGTACTTAAGGTGTGCAATTAAAATAATTTTTTTTCTCACTTTTATGATAAATGTTTATTTTAAAATTAATTTATTAATTTCAATATAAATAGGGAATAATAAATTAACAATATACTAATAAATTTAAAATTATTACTTTTACTTAAAAGTTCATGTAATGTTATTACATAAAATTAATTTTACATTTATTTGTATAGAGTTAAATTTGTAAGAATGAAAGTTGTTACAAAAAAAAAAAAAAAAATCGATTACACATTTTCTCATTTGTATGTTATATCCCGATATTGAAAGTCATGAATGAAAAGTGTAATTCTCGGATTTAGCTTTTTTTTTTTTTTTTTTGATTGAAAGAGGATATTTTGTATGTTTTTATGCTTCATCGTTTACTACATATTTATTATATATATATATATATATATATATTTAATTAAAAAGTGTTGACATAGGACTCGTATATCTTTTGATTTTTAAAAGTGGGTAAATATATTCGCCAACTACTTAGGAAAGTAGTTCTTATTTCTTAATTTTATCATACCTGACAAATTTGGAAATTTATATAAAACTAGCAGGTCTAGCTGGAATCACTACATGTACTATCTCAGTAAATTCCTAATTGTAACAAATTGAACTGATTGTGAGAATTTAAACTGCAAATAAAGAATTCATTTGAATAAATAAATAAATAAAAAGTTTGTAAATTTTTATTTATTTATTTGTTTATTTTTTTTAAAGACCAAAAAAAAAAAAAAAAAAAAAAAATAGATTTACTTATTTATTTATTTTTAACATATTTTTATTTTAATTATTTTTAAAATTAAAATGGAGTTTTTATTTAATATCTTTAGAACCAACTATACTATACTTGAACTTAAAAAATAGGACATTAGCTTGATTTTATCATGATTAATAAATGTATCACTTTACGTAGCGATCGAATGAATTGTGTAGCTTAGGATATAACGAACTAAAAATCCGGACAGACGTACAAACTTTTAGCTTTACATATATAGATTAAAATATATTTTTGCAATTCTCGCAAAAGATGCTGCTTAGAGAGAGAGAGAGAATCTTCAGAAGAACAGAAATACCCAACCACTTCATTTATGTACTGAAAATCGACCCTGTTGATGCTAACATGTTGAAATCAGATTGATATTGGGGGAAAGATCCAAAATTGTTGCTAAAAATTATTTAAGCCTTTAAAATTAACTAAAATTTGAATAAATATACACCATTTTACGTCAATTATTTTACGTCCTTTATTACGTTGATTATTCAGTCGGTGCAAACTAGGATCTGATGTTACTCTCTCGAATTAAAAAGTGTATCAAGAGGTCATAAGCATAAGTCGAAAAGGTGCACATTTTCAGAATTAATGGACGTTTTTATATGGAAAATGTAGTAGGCTTTCGATTTGTCTTTTCATTTCTTTTTTTCCTTTAAAAATAAAATAATAATAACTCACATGACACTTATCTTAGATTCGCTCCTGATTTAATATATGAATAACGAAGAATCCCACATTATTTGCAATTATTACAAAATGCAGTCAAAATTTAAATAAAATCTCGAGATAACGAGAATAACACAAATACAAATCTAATTCATTTCTAAGAACTTAACTACAATAAAAATATTTGTGTAAGGTTACACTAAAACACATACTTTCGGATTTTGTAAAACACAAAAAGCTTTTTAATGTGTAAGACTTTCATAAAAATAATGGGGGGTGAAACTACTTAACATGCAAGAGCGAAGAAACTTATTAGAGTGATATCATATGGTTATAATTGAAAGTATTTATTTATATTGTAATAAGTAATATTAGGAAAGTTCATAATACATTACAAAGCAAATTCAACATTCAAAATGTGAAATTTCCACAAAAAAAAAAAAAAAATAATTTAACAAGAAATTCAGTGACAGTAAAAATTTCAAAAACTCTGAATTCAGGAGTAGCCCCCCGAAAAGTTTCCTTCTTGTTACAGAGAAGGGGAAAAAAATAATAGAAAAAAAAAAAGAAGAAGAAGAAGAAACCTAAATTTTTAAGAACTTGGGAAACGAGGTGAAACTATTTGCAGAGATCCTGCAGTGATCAGTGTAAGCACAATTAGCTATTAGCACACAAAGACGTTAACCTTAATCCGTATCCAGCAGGGGGCGGATCGTAAAACAGTGGATAACAAATATTTCTACCACACACACATACATATCCCTTGCTGAGAAACATCTAATGAAGATTTGGTCTTAAAAATAAATTCATTTTTTTTAAAGTTAATGAAATGAAACGGATTTGCACAGAAAATGAAATACGATATAGACATTTTTTTATTTCATTTTATTTTATATTTTTATTTATTTGTTTATTTTAAAATTTCATGAATATAACACATTTTATTATTTTAAATGTAGTTAATTGCAGTTAAAAGTTATATGTATTTTGGATTATTTATTGTATCATTTCTGTTTCATACTTGTTATAATTAGACTTCGTTCATTGAATTTCCTTTGCATTTATCAATTTATATAGTTATCCCTTTCATCGTATATTAACTTAAAGTAAAAACCGTTTAGGTTTCGATATTAAAAAATATAATGTATAAAGGAAACAATATAATTTCAATACATATTATGCACATATTTTCTAAATAGTTTTATATATAATAATAATGATATATATTAATTCGAATAATATTGGATTTAAATAATTTTCCTACGTGCTTTTGAGATTTGCTTGTTTTTATAAGCCCTGAGGCTGGGACCCTTAACAGATGATCTCTGTATAATTAATTATATTACAGAAGAAGAAGAAGGAGGAAAAAAAAAAAACACTTATGCCACATAATAAACGGATTGTTAATTTGGTTTTTATTTCCTATCAAACACAGAAGTTTAAAAATATCTACGAACATTTAAAAATTCGCCGTAATTATGAATCAAGAATTATATTTATTTTTATGTTATAGCGCAGGAGTGGCCAACCCGCGGCCCGTCGTGTAGTATTTTGCGGCCCGCGAGTAAATTAATGATATTTTTAATTTGAGAACTTTGCTTAAATTAGTAATTCCTTTCTGAATTTTTTAAGTAAAAATACCTTTAAACGGTTGCTAAAAAAAAAAAAAAAAAAAAAAAAAATTTTTTTTTTTTTTTTTTTTTTTTTTTTTATATATATTATGGTTATTAATATACAATCATAACATTTTTACGGTTTTGTTGTTAATTTATAAATGAAAATTTAATATCAATGTATTTTGCTCTAAATCTTCACCCTCTCTTCTCTAAAAAAAGTACATACATACATGATTCACACACTCACAAAAACACATAGATACGTACATAGAGTGCGGCCCACCTGAATAAAATAAATTTCTAATGCGGCCCTCCAAGTGTTTCGGGTTGGACAGGCCTGTCATACAGTATTAGCGTTTAGATCACTGGCCCAGTAACTGCCGTAGAGAGAGGGATCTTTTAGCAACTAATGGCACAGTTTTACTCTTAAAAAAAAAAAATATATAATAATAATAATAATAATGACAAAGTATGGCGAATGTATTCAAAATGAAAGATGAAGTCTTAGGAACTGTAGTTGTTCATTTTTTCTCATAATGAGTTACATAACATGGCTCTTGTGCCATTCTTTTCAGTATCCTGAAATCTGAAGTATTCGATAAATCCCAAAGAGCCGGGATCCCCCACATACCACAAATTTGTCCAGCAGCCCATGAATGAATGGAGAAAATTCGCTTTCGTCTTTTATTTTAAACTCAAATCTCTGATGACATTACAAGGTGATGACGGCAGAATATAATTTTCAATTAGATTAATGGACGGTTGAGCTGGCATTAACTCACTTCAGATATGCGTAGAGTTAATTCATATACCATTGAGAAACTACGATTAAGCAATTGCAGCGCTTAGTTTATAAGATTTTGAAAGTTGATTCCTGTTGCAATGATATAAGGGAGAAGTTTGAATACAGGGGCGAAATGAGATTTACGGTTGGGACCTGTCTTTTTATCTTTAAACCTGGGAACCTGTCTTTTTATCTTTAATCTATTCATTATCTTTTATGTTATAAGCATATTAAATATTTGGGAAAGTGTACTTTTATTTTTATAACTAACGTACTCGAAAAACTATTTTTTTTTCTTTAAATCCTTAAATATAGATAAAAATTCTGAATATATTTTGTGATTATTAATTATCTTTTTTTTTTTTTTTTTTATGAAATTAATTTAATTTAATAATATTGAGCTAAATTTTTTAAAACTTTGTTGTTCAATTTCTCCCTAATAATTTTGCGTGGGATTTTATGAATTATTATTATTATTTAGATGAATTGGTGATTTATTTGAATTATTCATTACATACTCGTATAAATTTGCATTCGCCTATATCGTGTATATTTTTCTACGCTATTAAAAATTTCAACAGAAAAATCTGTGTAATCTATTATCTTAAGTCTTACGTAAAATCACAGAGAAAAATAAACAGAGATGTTAAAAAACTTATTTTATACATTCATTTTAATAACTAATATTAATGTAATTAATTATAGTTGAGAATATATTTCGGACTTGGAATGCTTTTTCCAAAGTAGAAACAGTCATTTTTAATTTTAATTAAAAAATTAAATAATAAAAGAGCGTAAAAATACAGAATAAAGATTGAGAATCTCGATTATTCACTTTTAACTAAGAATTACTGTAAATTTACAAAGACTCTGGATAAATATTTACATTAAATTTACAGAAATTTTTAACAGTATAGTCACTCGCTGTAGTAGTTATGCCCATTAAAAAAAGAGAGAGAGAGAGAGAGAGAGAGAGAGAGAGATTTTCTTCATACAAATGAAACAAAACAAATAATAAGTAAGTAAATAATAATTTCATGATGGATAACTGTTTCTGTGATAATAGAAAGCATTTAGAATAAATTAGTAAATAATACAATACCAGTATTTTAATTACTTAACAATTTTATTTTGGATCTTGAAAATATCTATTCGAATGAGAGCATATTTTCAAAACAGGAAGACATTATCAAATTCTAAAGAATTTGAACAATCCAAAAAAAGCGGTCACGAGAGGAACATGATGAGTCAGTGGGAGATGTTTTAAAAATAAACATCCACTGTAAAGTAAGACCATGACATTGAATTCCCTTTCCTCCAAATGTAATTTTGAAGAATGCCTCATTGTTGTTAAAAAATGAATAAAAAGATAGTCGGGAAGATAAAAGGCTTCTTTTCGAAAAGCAAACAATTTTAAAATACTCTTAAGAACTAATTTCCTCTCTCCTGACCCACTTCATCGAATATTTGCGGAAATTAGATCGCGAGAAAGCTGCAATAGAAGAAGCAGAACGCGTAAAAGACTCAGCATCTCTTCTTCTTCTTAATATTATTATTGTCAAAAATGTAATAAAATTCCAATCATTCTTCCTTTTTTTTACTTTTGAGCTTTTTTAGATAGTTTATTAATACTTAAAAAATAAAATAAAATAAAATAAATAAATAAATAAATTTTAACCTTTGTTATAAAGCAAATGGTAGAAAGGAAGAAATAATGAAAAACATATTAAAGTCTATATTGTTTAATGTTTAATGTTTTTTTTTTTTTTTTTTTTTTTTTTCCCGGGTGAGGTGTGTTTGGGGTGGAGGGCAAGGGGGTATTAACCCCTTAACTGTGGCATATTTTTCAAAGGCACGCCTATAGGATCCTTATTTTTGTCTAATTAAAAAAAAAAATAAAAAAAAATAAAAAAAAAAATAAGATTGAAAATAAATATATGAATAATATATATATATATATATTCTGTACATATTTTCAAATACATTATATATAGTTTGATACTGGCTGGTGCTTTCATGTACCCTAAAATATTAAAGGAAAAATACACGTGGGGCGTGGTCACTGCCCGAACTAGATTCAGGCGACACTGACAAGGGGTTAAGGAAAAAGAAGAAAGAAGACTTAATACTTAAATTTAAAAAATAATAATTTTACAATAAAATTAGAGACTTTTAAATTACCATCTAAAAAGAGGGTAAACGTTAACTTTTTACTATTTTTGCTTTTTAATAACCCTTTCCGTTAATATTAACACTGTGTCTTAAAAAAAAAAAAAAAAAAAAAAACTAGTATGTTGTGGCCACCACGAGACTTTCTTCTATCTTTTCCTATACAAATTCACTCAGTAACGATAATAATAATAATAATAAAAGTATAGAATTAAGGGGAGAGGGCGAAAAAAAAAGTGGGGCTTTATCAAATTTTCACATTTTACCCAAAATTTTGTCAAAGTCCCACTTTTTTTTTTTTTTTTTTTTTTTTTTTTCTCCCCTTAATTCTATCAAACTCCCACGGTTTCCGTGTTCTGACAAACTTAAACAAATTTTTGCATTTTTCCCCCAATTTTGTCAAAGTCCCACGGTTTCCGTGTTTTGACAAACTTAGAATAATTTTCACATTTTACCCAAAATTTTGTCAAAGTTTGTCAAGACACGGAAACCGTAGGACTTTGACAAAATTAGGGGAAGAAAGCAAAAATTAGTTTAAGTTTGTCAGAACACGGAAACCGTGGGAGTTTGATAAAATTAAGGGGAGAGAAAAAAAAAAAAAAAAAAAAAAGATTTTTTTTTTCGTAAAAAGTAAAAAAAATCGATAACTTTGTTTTAAATTATCACAGAATTATAGTTCAACCATTCGTTTTAAAGGTACTGCTGAGACCTTTCGAAAGATACCCATCTTGAAAATTTTTGCCCTATATCACCCTGTTAAAAATTTAGAAAAAGCGGGATGGCAACGCAACCTGTAAGACGATTTTTACCAAAAGTTGATAGGCACTAATTTATGTCAAGGTGCAATTACATACCAATTTGTATGAAATTCTGTGCAGTAGTTCCAGAGATACAGTTGCCACAAAATTTTGTCACACACACACACACACACAGACAGACAGACATTTTCTAAAAATGGTCAAATCGTGTTCTACACCTCTCAAAACGTGTAAATCCATCAAAAACCCGAAATCGAAAATTTTTACGAATCCAATACTTTCTTCTATTGAAGATAGAAGAAAGTAAAAATCACCCTTCTTTCCCAGGATTCCGAAATGCACGTCTGAGCCTCTTACACAAAGTGAAACTAGAAATAGGTTTTCGAAATTTTATAATCATTTTCGCAAACCTTCATCAGTTTGAAGAAAATATTAATAAATAAAAATAAATACATAAATTGCAATAAATCGATTTCAAGAAATTTTTTCAGCAGACCGGACAGCTGACAAATTTTGTAGAAACAGCATAAATTTATGATTCTGAAGTTCATTTGCAGTGCTTTTCGAATTAATATTTTAAAATAAAAAAGAGAGAGGGGCGGGGGATCACAAAATAGATTATTTTTAAAGTTTTTATTATTATTATTTTCAAAATACTAAACCATTTAAAACTAAAAGATTGAAAATCGGATCACAATTCTAATTATGACACGACCCCCCCCCCCTCCTCCCTCTTAAAGTATTACAATTGTACCCAATAATCTCGGTTATATAGCTTTTTTTTTTTTTTTTTGCATAACAACTGATTTTCTACCATCAATAATAAAGTATGGATTCCGAAACTGTTCGAGGCACGATGCAGTATAATGGATATTGGAATATTCTATGCCCTTTCCCGACAACAAATAAATGAAAATGCATCGCATAAAAATACTGTTTACTTTTTTCATTTATTTTTGTTTCCTAGAATATCTGAGTGATGGAAAAAAAAAAAAAAAAAAACGATTTCATCGGTCCCCCCCCCCCCTCCTCACAGAAACCTTTTGTCGCTGTGTTTCCAAGAGCAACGGAAGCAACAAACAAAGTCCAGGGGAGAAACCATTGAGTGACTACGGAATTCCATCGACTGGCATTTTGGATTTTGGGAAATCATTCATCAAACAAATAGAGAGAGGATTTTTTTTTTTTTTTTCCCTTTTAATTTCTTCTTTAAGATCATATAAATAGTTAATTAATACTTAATAAAATCTGAGTAATGCAACTCAATATTTGCGGATAATTCAAATGACGGTTAAGTTATAGCGAAAACATATTATTTCTTTATACTCTTCTCTACCGCTTACAATTTCCCCGTCCCCAGAAGTCAAATTCTATGTTATTATATGGCGATATATGTGTGTAGTATGACTGATTACCTAATATATCTTTCAAATTTCAGACATTCAGAAAATTCATGACAGTTACATTTGCTGATTTTTTTTTTTTTTTTTTTAACATTTTATTTTGAAGCTAAAAAGAGCAGGGGGAAAGAAAGGCTCCTTTCTGAAATTTTAAAGCACCAAAATTAAATACTCAGAACCTAGAAGCAGTAGGTAAAGGATAATTGTATAAACAAATTTTTCCCCATACAATAACGGAAGCTTTGACTGCCAGTGACGATAAGTAGAGAATCCCTTAAGGAAAAAAGAAAATATATTTGGGGAGAAAGGAGAAAATATCATTCTAATAAACTCCTTTCCTTGATATTATGTTGTTCATAAAAAATGTACACACAACTGGAATTTGTGAAATCCTCTTTCTTCAGCAAATTGTCTTCTTTTAGATTCATATATTAAGCAGACAGAACGATAATCTGAGCTATGAAAATAACAATAACATCACCTCGCAAGAATGGGACCCTTTATGATACACATTTTTTCCAGTATGAATTTATTGATGACTGTATCATTTTCCTTTTCAGCCATTGTAACATTTCACGTAAAAGAAAACATTGGAGAGATATTAAAGGATATAAAAGGAAAATCAAGTTGAAGATCAAACACTAGTTAAACTCTTAATTTATATTTTGATATGGTTAGAAAATTATACACATTACATTTTATATAGTGCAGCAATTAAATTAAAACACCTTTAAAATATTTTATGTATTTTTAAAATTGAAACTTTTTTTTTTTTTTTTTGGACACTCGTTCAATTAAATCCAATTCTCTTGATAATAATAATAATAATAATATTCTCTCGTTAATAATAATAATAAAGAAAAAAAAAAAAAAAAAAAGAAGAAGAAGAAGAAGAAGAAAATTAAAGGGGGAAGGGGGGGGGGGGGAGAAATTGCTAGACATCTTGTGTTTCAAAGTTTTAAATTACTTGAACTATCAGAATTTTGGAGATGATAATTGTCGTTTGCAGGATACACAGGGCACTCGATCTTTTGTTTACGCTTTCGTTTTGAAAGATTGCCTTCCAACAGCGAAGTCCCAGGATCGGTCTTGGACGGCTGATCCCGGGATCCGGTTTTCGATGCGCTTCAAACCACTAAACCAGAAAGGAATGAGGCTGGAACCAGACGAAGAGGAAAAAAAGGTAAAGAAACGAGTACAAAGTGAGATATCATCAACTTTAAAATCGCTATTGACCAATTTTATTTCTTCTAAAGCATCAATGATTTACCTTGAGGTAGTGAAGATGATTTTTTAAAAACATTATCGCAAATATTAACAGAGAAGAGAATCACTTAATTTAATCATAAAAATGTGCATAATGTGACGTGTAGTGGAAAAAAAAAAAAAAAAAAAAAAACTCACACAATAAATCGCGTTTCTTCTTTCCTCTACCCGAATAAGTTGTAAATGCAATACACTAATCATTAAATATGGACACGGTAATATGGTAGAGTAGTAGCGAAATAGGTACAGAGATGATCAGAAATCATAATAGAGATTTACTTTGGAATGAAGATCAAACAAAAATTATTACTGTTATCAAAGTATTTTTGCTAACTGTTTTTATCTTAAAAAAAAAAAAAAAAAAAAAAAAAAAGAAGAAGTATAAACTGTGAACCATCATTCCTTCATTCAAATGAAGTGTAATTAGAAATTTTAATTTTTTCATAAAACGTAAACTCAATATCTATTTAGATAAAATAAATAAAATAGATTTTAAAATCTTAAAAA